>OX453024.1:11385520-12738020 GCA_949699075.1 Asteroscopus sphinx
TTTACCCCGAGCTACTGGACACTTGACTTCCACTATTGCATCCACTGAATTATATGTTTACACTGGAACCGCTATTCAAAACAACTATCATGGGCGACTCGCGTAGTGCGCGGGGAGTGCACGGGGAGCGGGACGTATGTTTTGTTTTCGAAGAGTATAAAATCAGACACGTCAATGCGCCACTCTCAAGATGCCGCGACGCGACGCGCCGACAAGCTTCCTACCTACTAGTTTGTTCCCTTCGAATATTCTGTCATGTTTTGATATATTTTTGCAGAATCGAAATACATACGACGGCATGTTTGTATCCGCTTTTCAATAATTCAAATACGAATAAATAAAAACCGGCTCACGCAGTAAGGGTTCCGTACCACCCATCGACCTGATACCCCATAGAAACTGATTTAATTTACGAGAGTTTATAGAAAGACATGAACGATCGTACGTGAAATGTGAATTTTTGCATCTCTTTCTTCAACCATAAAATAAAAAAATGACGTTAATTCGTAACAGAGTTATAAATCGGATAACGGCCAGATTTACAGAAAACATTCGAAGTCAAATGGCCCATCATTATGATATATGGTTATAGTAACCAGGTGCCCACTATAATGTGGGAACATCCATCCATTCCATAAAATTTGATATTACAGACGTAACGTAGACGTACCATAACATAACATAACATCACGCCTGTATTTCCCCGAAGGGGTAGGCTGAAGTGTAATAGTACACCCACATTACGCCAGTTATGTTATAGTCCCATGTAATACGTAGACGTAACTCTTCAGAAAGTTCACTTTAATCTCATGATCACATAGAAAGTGTTCTAGTGTACACTATTAACGATCAACTACCGTACTGTGGACATGCCTTCTGTTGCTTTATTACCTTTTTTTTTTTTGCCTTGGGGAAATCCTCATGGACGCACTCCGCCCGGGGTTGGCGGAGCCAGTGTCGGACTCTTACCGACTAAAACCAACACGGTGTTCCTTCAACTACCTTGGCTGGGGGCGTGGGAACCCGTGAGTATTCACACAACCACCCCCGACAGGTCCCGGCCCGCCACAAACAGGCGAGCCCCTTCTCCCCGTGCAGCCTAACGTTGGCCGCACCCTCCTAAGCGGCGCACACGGAACACTGCACGCCACCTCACCTCAAGGGCCTTTACCAGCTACGCCAGCTGCGCCAGATGCGCCAGCTGCTGGTCGGGCAGCAGACTACCCCGAGTCTACTGCTCGCAAGCCCCATCCTCCCGTAATTTTTTATAGAGGTTTTCTTCCTCGCGGCTCGGGCGGTGAAGCCAAGGCCCTCGGTCCCAAGAGGCGCGAGAACACTACTCAGCTAGCACTCCTGGGGTTACGAGATCGACGGGGGCAGGGAAGGACAGTCCCCCCGCTGCCTGCCCAGTGGCAGGGTGAGTACACACTGGGCCCGCCCCTACTTCTCCACTGTGCCCTCTGCTGACATCAGAGAGACACGTGGAGCAACTCTCCGTTGACCCACATGGGGCCCCTCCCGTACCAGAATTTCGCTACAGGCCATAATATCCCCCGAAGGTTAATCCCTCGAAAGAATTCTATTGCCCGCACCCAGGATGCACCGGCCTAACAACTGCCGTTCCCTCCAGACAAATAACAGGAAAAATAAAATAATAATTAATTATAATATTTTATAATGTTTCAGGACAAAAAAGAACAGATATCTACGAGCTTTTCCTGGCCATAAAGAGCTTGAGTTTTCAGAATTGGCCACGATTCGGTGCTGACTGGCCTTAATTAATCTCCTCGTATATCTTACAACTTGTCTTCTACAGGGCAGAGCAATGTGAACTGTAGTCTAGAAATAAGGGGAGCACTACGTTTCACCGAAATACGATCCACCGAAACACGTTTTACCGACAACTATTCGTCGAACGTATCATTCCCCGATGCAACACTTGGTCGAATTAAGTATGTGTGAAGCAATTATATTTAGGACTAGTTTTTCAATAGTCTGATGACTTTTAACTGAGGAATAAATGTGACGTTAGATAGATATGTTATACCCTAATAAAACAAAGAAAAAAGTGTTCCGTACACTGCGGCAGCACAAAACTAGTGTAAAGTAAATAAGATAGCTACTTCAAGTTACTTTCGCGTCATAATTGGTTCAATTTCTGTGTACACACGATGTCATGTTTATTTTTTTGTCACCGGGTCACGCTCGGTGCCTTGCTTGACTCAGAGTAATAGCAAAACGTCCCAATTAGGATGTTTTCGAGTCTTCTTGTATTAGATTGCGCGCACTAGTATAGTACATATCTGTTGTAACCGTACGTCATGCAGTTGTCTCTTTTGAGGACGAACCACCTTCGAGTCCATCGTGGAGGAAGATGTGGTTTAGCTGGAGCTGCTCGCCAGAGATACCCGGAGTATAACGCTGCTGGTCCTCCTTCGTGGGCCAATGAGGCAACCACCTCACAGGTACGGGCCACCTGAAGATGTAGTTATTAAAGGTAGTTAGTTAAATATAGAAACAAATTAATTAAAAAGGGAAGAGCGATCCATAGATATTAATTTCAGCATTTACTCCAGTAACAATCAGTGTATTCTTCTATCGTGTCGACATGACTAAATAATAGCTCATGCCGTTGGTAAAGATTAGCCAGTCAGCAGATTGGTAGCGGGGCCGACTGCCCAGGGTGCGCCGAACGATCAATTAAATATCGTCACTCGTGGAAGCTGTATTGAAGTGATTGAAATCAAAAAGTACACGTAAGTATTGCGAAAACAAGAGATGGTGATGCCTTCAGAGTTGATGCAAAATAAAATGTAAACAATAAGGAGATAACTAAAGTTAAATTAGTTGAATATTATGAAACATAGCGAGGGTTTGATAATAAATCCCGAACGACACTGAAAATAAGTCATCGGCGGCAAATGCAAATTTTTTGGTGGTTTCACAGGCATCGTTTGTGTGTCGCACGCGAAACACGAAGGGAATTTGTTTGTCAACAAATTGGTATTAAAATATTTAAAAAAAAAACGTGTGGCACTCGGAGACTGCCGCGGTAAAGCTATTGCATAGCATTTTTTATGTAAATACAAAGAGGAGGTGCCCTAACGCCGAAACTCTAAGCAGGCATGAGTCACCAGATTGCGGGGCGAAGAGGGGGATTACGCATGCGCAGTAACGCCGATACAACCAATGCCACCTAGAGGCGATATTTCAAAAAGTCATTAAAAGTTCTGCTATTCATCGATAGATGGCAAAACTAAAAAGTATCACCGCTGTGCCGGTCGGAGTGGGGGGTGTTAGGTTATTTTCGTTACGGAATTTCTGGATTCGGTCTCCACGCTCAAGGCCCGCGATAGAAGCTATGCAATAGCTTAAAAATTGGTATTGGTTTTTCTATTGACTGTGTTCAGTATCAGTGGTATAGTCACCTCCTTAAATATGGCTACGAATACAGATCAACATGTTGTATAATTGTAGCTACAATTTATACAAAAGTTTATATTGGGCTTAAGAATAGTATAATATACAATATTAACATGGTAACGTTTTGACTAGTGTGCTCGGTGCATTTGTATCATTATTATGCAATATTATAATAATGTAAGTCGCGCGTAAGCTCTACTGAACGTAGCCATTTCTGGCTCCAATTTAGTCCAATTTAGTTTGCTTCAAATTGTACGCGTGGACTTGGTTAGCATGATGGTTGGTTTGTGGTTGGTGTGTGTGTGTGGTGGTCAGATGTTGTAGTATTGTTTCATTTGGCCAGTTATGGTCGTCGACGTCGGTGTTAACGTCGGTCCTAACGTCGTTCTCGTAGCCGGTGGCGGCGTGCCGTACTCGCGCTCGATTGTTCACCCTGTGGCAACCTCGATAAGGCATCAGCACAATTCTTCTTGGATGACACGTATTCAATTTCATAATTGTAACCTGACAATAAAATCGCCCACCGCTGCAACCGCGACGCTGCCATAACCGGAATGCCTACCTTATTCCCGAAAATATAAGTTAACGGTTTATGATCCGTCTTTAGTACAAACTTACGCCCATATAAATAATTCTAAAAAAAATATTTCAATGTATAAATTGATTATTTATAATCCTGTGTTTTGTTGTAACGTCTAGGAATTATTTTGAGTGTAATATTCGTATGCATGCCGTGTTCGCACCTAGAAGGCAGTCGACTACCATGATTTTCCGCACATGATTCATTATTGTATGTAATGTCGTATCGTCCAGTTTTCGAAACTAAAACAACAACAAAAAAATCCCCAATGACGTACAAATAGGTGGCCTCAATGATTTTACATAAGTACAGATATGATATACCCTAACAAATCAAACGAAAAACATGTTCCGTGCGCAGCGGTCGCACACATACACAATGTTTTACATCACTTACATTTCACACCATTGCCGTGTCGTGTGAAAGAGATGGTGTATGTAAACCAATATGAACAAAAAAGACAGCTAGTGTTTGTCAGCTACGTGCAGTGTATGTGGCCATTTAGGCCAGCCAATCACAGCACACAGCAGCACGCAGGGTAGCCAATCACAGCACGCAGCAGCATGCAGAGTAGCTAATCACAGCACTTTTGGCATAGATTAACGAAAATGTATACAGAAGGTACAAGTATTTTACGCGGCAAGTATTATACCCAACTTTAATCGTATTTATTTTTTATAAAAATTATTTTTTTGACAAACTTTATTTTTTTCCATAAAATTGTATTGATTTATTTAAATCATAATGTTATGGAACTAGATAAGAAAAATTCATATGAAAATGTATACAGTTTTTATTTTTTACTGAATATTGAATAAAAATATGGCATTCAAACTACAAATAGTCGAGAAAATCGAGTTAGGAGATGCTTCTATTAGATGTTGAATTTACTTTTCGGAACTGATTATAGACCAGTAATTTTTATTACTGGTCTATAATACTGTTATTACTGTTAATACTGTTATTATTGTTTTTATTACTGTTTCCTACATTTCTGTACTTAATTACTACTGTCATACTAAGATTTACTTATGGTTTTTTTTAATTCTTACAAAGTTGCATAGTAGTAAAACTTTTCGTAAAAATATATATAATAAGTGAAGAAGTAGGTAAGAGTTTTAAGTAAATAAGGAGTAGGTCTTCTTCAAGTTTTGTTTTTTTATTTTGACGAAGTAATTTTTGTCATAAATATAGAAGATTCTATGTCAGTAGATTAACATTTATGAAAACCATTTAAAAATGACAACTAGTTTTGGAGATAAACATTTTTTTTTTACTTATCTAGTTTTTCTTCGGAACCATTGGGATTTTTGAGACAATATTTGGAATATTATCAGTTAAGAGTATGTAAATAATAAAAGTCAAATAAAAATTGAAAAATATTTAAAAAAAATCAAATAAATCATGATTTTTTTTGATTAAAAAAAACTGTCATAAACCAAAAAGTCATGATTTTTATCAACCCTGGATTAAACCCCATACATACCCCTGTGACAATATAAATTACATAAACTATGCTTTCATTAGATTGATCTCAATTCAAAATTCGTAATTTACTAACATTAGGCCGCGTTCAGTATTATCGTCCGACGACGCCCGCAGCGTACTTTGGTTGTTCAGTTACTCAGAGTGATCATACAAACGAACGCCCAAGGAACGCTCCGAGCGTCATTCGACGACATCGGGTGATAATATTAAACGCGGCCCAGGGCAATATTTACTAACAAAATGGATGCAAATCTGAAATAATGATGATCTTGTCTGGTGCGGGGAATTCAACCATTAAATTGTATGCTTTTTAAGGTGAATGCTACCGGGTTTTATTTATTTATTAAGCTTTATTTCGATGAAAGAATGCTACCGGGTACTCAGAGAAATTAAAAATTTCTTGTGGGGGTATTTACAAATTGTAGCTCTATTTCGGGTTGTACATCAATAAAAAAATAACAATATATCTACTGAATAATACTCATAAAAAGATTAACCTAGCTCTATAATCTCGATAATCGATAATTTATTGTATTATTTCGCATTTACGCATACGAAGCAAAATCTAACGATTTAACGATCAGTTGATAGATCAAACTGTACTTGAGGAATGTTCTGTAATACGGACCTGAGCTGAGTAACTGAACGACCAAAGTACGCTCCGTGCGTCGTCGGACGATAATACTGAACGTACCACTTTTCTGCCTACGAGTCGCATCTGCATCTTTATAATCTCTGTTTTGTCTTATCGCTCTCGGTACAAAAAATATTTATTGTTTTTAAATAGAAATACGCCTATAATGCAAATAATTTTTTGTACTTATAAGTGGTATGTGATCCCTTTTTGTTTGTTTGCTTTCATATCATAATTAGTACACTTTCTGTACATTCACGACGGCATTTTTGTAATTTTTTGTCACCGGTTACGCTCGGCGCCTTACCTTGACGCGGACTAATAGCAAGATGTCACAATTAGCTTGTTTTCGAGTCTTCAGATATTCGCGCTAGTCACTCATCTGTACTTATGTAATATCATTGGGTGGCCTGGTTATAAAATGAGATCACAAAACAAACTTGATATTGTTAATTTGATATTGTATTATTATAATATTCCCTGATTCCTCCGGAAATGTTTCGTTATGTTATGATTGAAAGTCATAGATTTTCTACCAAATGTATCCATTATGTTAATTTTTTATATTACAGACACAGTTTCTTTACTTTGTTAACAAGAAAAAACCAGAAAACACAAACACACAGTTTTCTGTATGTATACAGAAAACTCAAATGTATTTATTATGTAGATTACGAAGAAATTCGAGATAATCTCTAATTTTAAATCTTAACGAAAAATGTCGCCGGTAAAGTCAAGAGCTATGAACTGCTCTTTGTATTTAGAGCGCTAGGCGTAGACCTGTCTCTAACGTGACACTCTTAAAATACGAAAATTTCTTTTTAATCGACATTCGCCATGTTGTTTCGACATTATGTCGAGTTCGAGATAATGTCTACGACGCGAGAATCACCCCTCTGGTGTCATACGAGACACCTGCACGTGGTTATAAATTCAGCCGCCTTACCACTTCTATTACATAATCATTTCTTAGATTTTCGCGATCACTACACATTATAATAAAACAAAGTTTAACATAACATAACATAACATCACGCCTGTATTTCACCAAAGGGGTAGGCAGAGGTGTATAGTACACCCACATTTTGCCAGTTATGTTGTAAGTCCCATGTAATAGGGGGCAAAATGACGTTATTCTTCCAGTGATAAAGACCGCGGCATCGGCAGTGCAGTGCTCGCGAGGATGCCGCGGAGTGTACGGCGGCTGATCACTCCTTTTCAGAGTTCCGTATTTACAATCGGACATTTCAACTAACATTGTATTGCTATATTGTGAGAAAATGGATTATTGTGTTCCTTGTAGCCTTGGTCGATTGGTCAGGAAAACCATGTTTATGAGCATAATATTACTCGTGTTAACAGTAGTTTACACATAGATTATGTAAGTACAATGGGCGGTCTTATCGCACAAGGCAATCTCTTCCAGACAATCTTTGGATGGACTAGAAGAATGGGAACCGATCGTCCCAGTTACGGTGTAAAAGTAAGTTTTTAATATTGAACATGGGAAATTTTACCTGACTTCATTCAAGGATTCTTCAAGTGTCTGTCCTGAGAGAATCGAACCAGCCTGTATTTTTATGCTACCAATTAATACGGTCAATAATCAGAATCAAAGCATTGTGTCATAGATTGAAGGAAAAACATGAAAAAATTACACGAAACAAAAAAAAATAACCTTGTGTTATATGCTGTTCTTATTTCATGGACTTCCTTTAATTTATGATGGTATGTTTGCTGAAGGGTTTTCATCCTATTTATTGAATCTATCGATATCTATCCCTCTCCATTGCCCTTTGAGTGACTTTGAGCCTTCTTATCAGGCCCATTGTGAGACCACGCCCACTTTTCAGTGCCGTAAGTAATTACTGGCAACACGCTGGATTGGGAAAGCGCAGGATCGGTCGTTGAGGCGATGCTTGGGGGAGGCCTATGTCCAGCAGTGGACGTCTTTTGGCTGAAATGATGATGATGATAATGATCGATATCTATCAATAGAAGCCATGAAATACAGGATGGCTCTTCTTCGCGATTTTGTTCGTTAGATACCTAGTCGAGTAGTAGTAGTTCGGTATAGCAGTGATAGCCTAGTGGTTGAACGCTTGCCTTCCATGCAGGAGGGTGTAAGTTCGAAACCGGCCCGCACCTCTGACTTTTCGAATTCATGTGCGGATTTATATTCTATTAACACTTGTTATACGGAAAACATCGTGAGGAATTCTGCACACCAGGGAGTGCTCCATACAGTCCTCAATGGTGTGTGTAGTCCGCCAACTTGCACTAGGCCAGCGTGGTGGACTAAGGCCTTAGCCTTCTCGTATTGAGAAGAGGCCCGTGCCCAGCAGTGGGACTGTAATGGACTGGTTACGTTACGTTACGATACTTAGTCGGATTTTTTAATAATCTGTGAATCAGCATTTTTTATTTTTTTAAAGTCTCCTTTTAGTAAAAGTCATATTTACAATATTTAAAGTACTTTCGCTCCATGAAGCATAACGATGGGACACCCTGGAGGTCTACTCGCGTTTCTCGAAAGACAAACAAAATTTTTAGTGCTTCCATACAAACTAAAATAACTGACTTGGCTTTACATGAGATCTCACAACTTTTTACGGTGGAAGGATTGCGTTGCGAGACTTGGCATTTTTGTACATTTCATGTTTTGATGGGTTTACATTTCTGTGAGTGTGACATAAATGGCCGTATACTTTCATTGCGTTGACTTACTAGCTTGAATGATTTTTTACCTCAAAGGGACCGTAGACTTTTATTATTATTATTATCAGCATGTAGTGTCCCACTGCAGCGCAAAGGCCTCCCTTCCCTTTTTCCACTTGTCCCTGTCTTTTGCCTTCTGGGGCCAATCCTTCAGATAGGAGTCAAATTCGTCCTGCCATCTCCTTCTGGACCTGCCGCGTTGTCGTTTGCTGCTGTCTGGAACCCACTGTGTGGGTGTTTTCGCCCATAGCTCCTCCGGCATGCGGCAGATGTGACCAGCCCAGTTTCACATAAGCTTGGCAGCTGTTTGGCCTACATCAGCAATTTGTGTTTTGGAACGCAGTATAGAGTTTTTTTACACGATCAGTAAGTCTAACTCCTAGGATACTGCGTTCCATTGCTCGCTGACAAACTCCAAGTGCGGACTTTAGACGCTTTGTCAGTGACCATGTTTGCGCTCCATAGGTGAGGGTGGGGAGGATGCACATGTCCATGAGCTTTCGCTTTAGTGAGAGAGGGAGGGGTCCTTTCATCAGTTCTTTCATCGACCAATAGCTCTTCCAGGCTTTCTCAGCTCGTCTAGACTCGTTCGTCTCGACCGCAGACTTTAGTATTTGATATTAATTTTAGCTTGATAGGTACCTCTACCCGTTACTAATAAAAAATTCTTGACATACAAAACAACAAAGTGATCTTAAAAGGGTTCCGTTTTTTCCTTTTCAGGTACAATACCCTACAGATCCTACCGCTCAAATCGTTATAATCATCATCATCATCATCATTTCAGCCGAAAGACGTCCACTGCTGGACATAGGCCTCCCCCAAGCATCGCCACAACGAACGGTCCTGCACCTTCCGCATCCAGCGGATTCCCGCGACCTTCACCATGTCATCAAATCGTTATAATAAGGCTTAAACTTAGAGTAAGCCTAGTTATTCTAAGGGCAACACTAGTGACGAGAATAATTAAACAATCGTAATCTAATTATTTGACTCTAAATACCGAGAATAGTGACTTCATGAGTTGCTTCCGCTGAGAAAAAAAGAAAAAGTGTTTATTCTCGAAAAAACAATTTAACAAAAAATATTACTTCTACCCACAGACATAGTAAAAAATATAGACTAAGTGCTGCGAACAACCATAGTGAAGCCAGCAAAAACCGTGCTCCTTCATGTACAACCAATGCTCACGCACGTACATGCACCTTAAACCGTGCTCACCCCTCTCAGTTCACATGTCGCGGCATCTTCCAGTAAGCATCGCGAAAACAAATATTCTTCAGGTGCATGGTGTGTACGTGAGCACTGGTTGTACATGAAGGAGCACGGTTTTTGTTGGCTTCACTATGGTTGTTCGCAGCACTTAGTCTATATTTTTTACTATGTCTGTGCTTCTACCAAACTGCAAAGCAGTTTATTGGCAGATGTAGCTCCCTTATTTCTAACATTTTAATAGACTTACACTTTTTCATCTACAAACAAACAAAATTTTTACCTAAACTAAACATTGTTTAACTGCATTTTACCATGCACGAAGGCTGACATTTTGACATTTATGTACATTGATGTAGTCTTTATGAATTTTCTATAGTAAGGCTTTGACTAAAATTACCAAAAACATACTTTTCTACTTTATTGTTTATTCGGTACAGCTGGCTTCTAAATCGACAGAAAGATTATTAAAAATTGTTGGGACTAAGTATCTTTTACATCGTCGGTACTTCAAAGTATATGAAGAAGTAGTTTGATGGTCCACAAATAGTTTTCCACCTTGATTTTGATGTTAATAATAATATGACCATTCTTATATTTGTACGATTTGATAGAGGCTGACAACACCCAAAAAATCAGACCTCTGCGGTCACTGTCGTTTCGTACAGAACTGAAAGAGAGGCAACGAGCCGAGAGACGTCGGATACGCCGCTCAACTTGAATGAAAATTAACAAAAACATTTTTAAATAAAAAACTAAAAGCTTATTTGAAAAACGGAAACAACAAATGTTTAGATTATTGTCTTGCTCAATTGTTTTCTTAATTTTATTTATAATATTTAGTAAATAATAGAGACTGTTTGCTTTAAAGCATTTTTTAAGAGGTTAGGTTACACTTCTTTTCTATCGAGAAAACTTCAAGAAAACGTGTTTTGGGCACAATACAGTTTCAGAAAATACGATCAAGATTAACATATATTTTTTTCACTGCCCCAAACTTTATAGATACAGCTAAAAATGTTTTTAAAAGAAGCCTATTTGGGGCATTTGGCTGTTGTCAGCGTCTTTTAAAGTTTACGTAAATAAATACCAACATTCGGAATAAGACTATACAGTATACAGGGATCAGTCTCTCACAAAGTTGGTTTTTATAATTTTGGCACATTTGCTTAACCTAGTAGTTTAAAAAAAACTATTGTGAAGAGAGAATAAACTGATTATTTATTTATTTATACTTACTTAATTGTTTTTAGGTATATCTATCCACAAAGTAGGGTAGGGTTTATCACAACAAAAATTCATGAACTGAGTTCAAACTAATGATATTGTATGTAAAGTATGTTTCAAACAACTTGTGGTATTAGAACATGACAAATGGTGTACCTACATACATCCTATTTAATATTATAAAATAAATGTAAAAGTTTGTGGAGATGTTTGGATATTTAGATGTTTGGATGTTTGTTACTCAATCAAGCTGTAAGGGCTGAACGGATTTGGATGAAATTTGGCGTACAGATAGAATATTAAATATATATTATTATTATATTTGAATCGACTGGAATTATTTTTATACCAAAAAATATCTAGGTATTTTAAAATATATTGATTTGTATTGGTTAAATTCAGTACAACAATGGGTCGTAAATAGGTCCATAAGCCTTCACTTTTCTTATGCTTATACCCAATTTATAATAACTCTAAAAGGGTTTAAGGTATTTTGTGCATTTAGAATAAAAACTGCCTCGTTGGTCTAGTGGTCGATGGTGGGTTCGATTCCCAGGTCGGGCAAAGTGTTATTGGGTTTTTTCATTAGGAAATTCTCAGTAGCAGCCAGCCCGGAGTATGGATTTGTGCCCGGTTAATAGCAATAGGCTCGCCCCCTATTACATGGGACTATAACATAACTGGCGAAATGTGGGTGTACTATTACACCTCTGCCTACCCCTTCGGGGAAATACAGGCGTGATGTTATGTTATGTTAGAATAAAAATATACATACCTACAAATATAAAGTACGTACAGGATTTAATGTCTTTCGTACAGGATTTTATTTTTACCAGTAGGTACGGAAATATTATTTAACCTAATGTATTCTGATTAAACATAGGTAAAAATGTCTTATTTTGTAGCCGTTTATTATCCCTCAATTAATAAAAAAATACCTATATAAAAAAACTAAATATAATCTACACGTATTATTCAATTATTTTATTATTTTTAACGCATTTACGCATGCGAAGCAGCCAGGAGTCGCAGGTTTGAATCCTGCTCGTGAGCGTTTTTTTTTTCCATCCACAATTTAAATCGTTACGTATTTTTCAGTTTACGGCTTTACTAAAAAATACCAAAATTTATGTTCACGAAAGATACCTATCTATTTTTACCCGACTGCCCCATAAGGAGGGTTATGTTTTTAAACGGATTTATACGATCAAGCCGTAAGCCAACAAAACATGACATTATGCTGATCGAACTAGAACAGTGTCATGTTATCTTGAGCTTTGATCATTTTTATCATGGCGGTTTGGCTGTACAGCTGACCTCAAGTCAGTGGTAACAGTTTGAACTTGACAGCGTTTTTATTTCGTAAGCAGTAATGGCGGTTTTCGTAAAGCAACTTACTGACGTGAGGTCAGCAAATCATCGAAAAATGACGGTTTTTATTGCGAAAATTAAAACGAGATAAGTCTTTTTATATGTATAGTTTTTATATGTACGATAGCGGAGCAAGCGCGAAAAAATTTCGGGATTTTCCCAAAACATTACACTATTTTAAGTTCATTTTAAAAGGAATTTTAGGATTTGTCTTTTTATGTATTTGCCATTTGAGGCTCCTTGGACTGTGTCTAAACAAACGTGATATGCATTAACAAAGTTGTTAACAACTTAAAGGTATCATATGCCTAAAGAAGAACAACTTGGAAGCTGGACCGCGAGGGAACAAAACCTCTATAAAAAGTTACGGGAGGTAGGTACTGCGAGCAGCAGACTCGGGGTAGTCTGATGCCCGACCAGCAGCTGACGTAGCTGGCACAGCCGGCGTAGTTGGCGCAGCTGGTAAAGGCCCATGAGGTGAGGTGGCGTGCAGTGTTCCGTGTGCGCCTCCTTTGCGCCAGAGGCGTGAAGAGCTTCTTACGCTGCTTTCGCTCGAGGCGCTCATGGCCCCGGATGCATCGTCAGTCTCAGACAATGCATCTTGTTTGGCCAACACGGCTTTTGGCTCCTTAAAAGCCACTGCTTCCATCTCATGCGATGCTGTATCAGGCTCTGACACAGCATCCACCTCCTGAACAGCTACATTTTTTTTTTTTTTTTTTGAGTATCCATGCAGTTCCCACGAGTATGGGGGATATATACGGTCCATCCGGGCAGTGCCCCCTGTTCCCGGATAAGCCTAACGTAACCCGCCAGGGGGTCGGCTGGTACCCTGGCGGAGGTCGCACTAGAGACTGAACGTTCCAACGGAACACCCGTCAGCCATACATCCCCTCACGGTGCGCCGCCGCTTGGGATTCGGAGTAATTTTTTATAGAGGTGTTCTTCCTCACGGTTCGGGCGATTAAGCCAAGACCCTCGGCCCCAATAAGAGCCGCGAGACGTAACCACAGCACTCCTACTGGGGTTACGAGATCGACAGGGGCAGGGAAGGACACAGTCCCCCCGCTGCCTGCCCAGTGGCAGGGTGAGTGCACACCGAGCCCGTCCTTGCTCCTCCACTGTGCCCTCTGCTAACATCAGAGGGGCACGTGGAGCAACGCCCCACTTGCCCAGAACGGGCCCCTCCCGCGCCAGAATATTCGCCACAGGCAATACGATCCCCCGAAGGATAGTAATGTCCCTCGAAAGGATGAATATTGCCCGTACCCAGGATGCACCGACCTGACAACTGCCGTTCCCTCCAGACGTGTCCAGAGGGACAAGCAGCCGTCAGACACACGTGGAGGTTTTCTGGCCAGCACCCCATTTAGGCAACAGCCTAGGTGGTAAGTTGTCATGGGCAAAGGTAACCGCTTAACATCAGGTGGGCCTTTAGCTCGTTTCGCCATCGTATACTATAAAAACTTTTTAACAAAAAAATGAACCGACGAAAACAGAAACTGAAAAGCGAAAAATAACTAATTATGAGTCGGCGCCAAACAACCAATCAACGAAGATCATTAAATTACTTTAAATCAATAATAAAAACAACGTCACATCAAATACAACGTGAAATTTTCAACGATAAACAATAACTTTCCAAAAATGCGTTCTCCGCTCGGCCACTTGCAACTTGCACGCACTTTGATTGTTAAAAGTTCGTTTGGCGCCAACTCATAATTAGTTATTTTTCGCTTTTCAGTTTCTGTTTTCGTCGGTTCAATTTTTTGTTAAAAAGTTTTATTTATGTTGACACTTTGTGTTGATGTGTTTAATCTGTTACACTACACGGTGTATTAAAAGCCTGCAATGATTTTATTTCAATCCAAAATTTTCAAGCTTAAAAAAGACAAATCACATCGCATAACTTTATAACCGCTGCGCTGTAAGCAACAAATCTGGCAGAATACTGGAGAACATACGAATAGGATAGATAGTAATCTTTATAGCCAAGCGTGGCACCAGGCCAAGGAAACGGCCAACTTCTGGACTTGGAAGCGGTTTCATGCCAAGCTAGAAGTTTTGCCTTGCTGTTTAATCTGATGGCATTTGGAGTCATACGAGTATTTGCAGTTTGATGTTTAGAAAATTAATTGCGTATGTACCGCTTGTGTTCGCTTTTAGTAATTTCTTTGCTTAAAGAGCTCACAATATTAGCAATACTATCTATAACTAAGTTACTTAAACGGTTCTATACGAATCAGTATAAAATTTACTGATAATTGATCTATTTAAGCAATTAGATTATTATCTACGTCTACACCGAAAATACAAGGGACATGGTAGAATCTTGTGTTGAATCAACAACTTTTATAAAACATTAAATTAAGATAAATGCGTTCTGTGCAAACTTTTGCAGAATTTCACATCTCCACACTTCTCACAAGTACATCATAACAGTATGTGTCCCCCAATGTTAAAACCATAGCACAAAATAACATATGTGCCACTTAAGCTAATGTTATACAGACGGGCCTGGAGACAAGCGTATAGTGTACACTAATGGGGGCTTGTCATTACCTGTGTTATGGGGCGTTATGGTGTGCTCTATAAATGGGAATGGGAAATGTTGTAATCTTAGAACAGTAGTCCTTACTCCTCTGTCTGCTTTCAATTGTTATGTAGGGAAATGTTTTATGCTTTGTGTATGTCTGGTACGAAATTTGAGACCTCTATTTAAGTGATATTACTGTCTGTGTCGCTAGCATTTTAATGCAATGTTTTGTAGTCTCGTAACAAGCCTGTATAAATAAGAATAAGAATAATTTATTGTATAAAGGTTACAAAAAATTGGGTTGAGGTCCTAGACCTCACACTAGGATTCCCTGTGTCGTGAGATCTAGGCTCTTTCATTCCGTTTACAAATTTATTAGCAATATTTCCGTGTTAAGGAGACAATCATTTGCAATCATGTTGGTACATTTCGATTTCTTAATCTAAGATGGAATATAAAATAAAATAAAGTAAGGTATGAATATACCTGTATGGCATATATGTATGGCAGTGTTTGTATCAAATAATTTATTTGAAGCCAGGAAAATTGTAACCAGTGCATTGATAAAATCATTAGTGTTAACATTTATTGTCTTACAAGTTAGACAGATAATAAATCCTCCTAAAGCGACACTCTGACCAAACTTTCCTTATTATGTTTAAAAAAAATATCTTGAGTATCTTACTAGAGCATCAAACATCTCACAAGAGCTACCAGCATTATTATCGTTATACCCATCTACATCAAAGTCTACATCAGTAAAACAAAAATAATTAACTTTTACAATGATTTATTCCGATTTCTTAATCAAAACAGCTTCCTTAGGGTCAACAACACAAGTTTTTTTCTTTAAAGATGTATTAGAGTCGCTAGCCTTAGTATCGTTGGTCACTTCTTCAGGCATCACAGCCTTAGCCGGGGAGCGTCCTCTCACATCGACGATGACGAATATAATAAACATCACCAGCAACAAAAGGTAGATCATCCGGTGGTTTTCTTCAAGCTGAGCGACGAAATAAGATACAGGATTCATGATATCGTTAACTGCTGGTTCCTGTTGCTATCATTAGAAATTTTGCAATCAAATTTTATGGTCCTACACAGCAAAAATCGGTAAAAAGTAGGTTATTTTTCGAAAGACTTGCGAATGTCAAGTCGTTTTGGATTTATGTCAGATGAAATTTGAAATAGGTTTTTTTATATTTTTGCTTAGTTTGAGGTCGGCTCAGATTGGGAACTTTTTGGATGTTTGAATTTTTTATTTTAAATTACGAACAGGATGCTTGTTGTACTTCAAGTAGGTACAGTCAACAAATCGGAATCATGACCCACTCAGCCGAGAATATGTATGATATTGTCAAAACAGTAAAATTTTCTTCTTATTAGCATCGTGCTGCACTTAGGACATTTTGAATATTAAGGAAACTGCGTTAATACGGGACAGAGGTCTATGCAATTTTGAGCTTTATTATTAAATGCAATAGATTAATAATTGGATAAAAAGTTACGTTTTTGATAAAGCTAGAATAATGTTTTGAATTTAGAATTAACTGTCGTTCCTCATAGTTTACCTATAAAAAATAACTAATTTTTTTTAAATTCAAAAACCTATACGAACTCTTTTAATTCCAGAAGAATATCAATCAAATTAGAAGAAACTAACTGTCACTGTACAATAAAATTGATAACAAGTTTTTTGCCACGGAAATATCTGTGAACGAAACTCAACCTAATTGTATTAGAATGTTTGTAGAAAATTAAGCTTATGGTGGGTCATGATTCCGTTTGATTGACTGTACAGTCGAGGAAAGAAAAGGTTCGTCACATTAAGGTCTATTTTCACTTGTACTGGCAGATAACAATAATGACAGTTATACGTACACCCGCCTAATTATCTCTCGTTTGCAGTTTGAAAAGGTAACATGTACCCGCGACACGTTTAAAGGAATCAATTTGAAAATTGATGAACGTTTTCGTTCCTCGACTGTACATAGCTAAGGTACATAGCATAATAATAAAACCTAAGTACAGCTTCATTAGTGCAGTATCTAATAAAACTTTTTAACAAAAAATTGAACCGACGAAAACAGAAACTGAAAAGCGAAAAATAAAATTTTGCTTTTAGTCTTTTCTTAACTAAACTAATGTAAATAACTAATTATGAGTCGGCGCCACACGGCAAACAAACCAACAAAGTGCGTGCATGTTGCAAGTGGTCGAGCGACGAACGCATTTTTGGAAAGTTATTGTTTAACATTGAAAATTTCACGTTGTATTTGATGTTATGTTGTTTTTATTATTTATTTAAAGTAATTCAATGATATTCGTTGATTGTTTCTTTGGCGCCGACTCATAATTAGTTATTTACATTAGTTTAGTTAAGAAAAGACTAAAAGCAAAATTTTATTTTTCGCTTTTCAGTTTCTGTTTTCGTCGGTTCAATTTTTTGTTAAAAAGTTTTATTTTTAATTTTTTTGTGGCTAAAATCTAACTCCATGTCTCTATTATGTTGTAGTGTCTAGTTGTAGTGTCTAGAACTACATTTATGTGTGCCAAGTTTCAACAAAATCGATTACACGACGACGACAGGTAAGAATTCAGTAGGTGAAGAAACACTCATCCCTTGTTTTCCTACCCTTAGGGGTGGATTTTGATTTTGAAATTTAAATGGGACCAACTTCGAGATATACCCTATCCATTAAAAGAAGAATCATCAAAATCGGACCACTCTGTAAAAAGTTATGCGTGGTCATACATAAAAAAAAAAAAAAAAAAAAAAAAAAAAATATATACGCGTCGAATTGAGAACCTCCTCCTTTTTTTCGTCGGTTAAAAAATAAAATAAAATAAACCACTACTTACGTATGAATTTACGTTGGCCCCATTGGGTAAAGATAAAATGCTCTGCCCTGCGCTCCCCGGTGTGTGTTGGCTTTAATTCTTCAATCCGACCCCTATTCTAATTAACAGCTTAAGGGGTCGACCTTATTAACGAAAGAGCGGTCTTAATGACCTGAACCGAATGTCTTGCAAACTCTTACTTCATAATGAAATTCCCAAGGACTCGCGTAATCAAAAGATGTCTAGTTTGTATTTATTATTAAACATAGTCAGTCTGTGGATGGGTGACCGTTTCGTTGCACAACGAGACCCCTCCGTACCTCGGAGAGCACGTTAAGCTATCGGTCCCGGTATCTATGGCAGTCGTTACGGGTAGTCAGAAGGCTGAAAGTTTGATAACTGGTCTAACCTCCGAATGTCGGTATTACACAGCAACTGGGTTGCGGGGGACTGATCGCAGTCGCTCCGTGTAAAATACTGATGTTCAGCCGCATCTGGCTAGACTGGAAGCCGACCCCAATATAATTGGGAAAAGGCTCGGAGGATGATGATTTATTATTAAACATGCTAATTTTATTCATTGAGCGATGGCTTTCGTTTTGGTGCTGTTGTTATATTTATCAAGAAGCTGTATTTAGATCTGTTGAACTAATAATGAGGAAATTCGCAGGAGAACGAAAGTAACCGACATAGCCCGAAGAATTGCCAAACTTAAGTGGCAGTGGGCGGGGCACATTGCTCGCATAACGGATGGCCGATGGGGCAGTAAAGTTCTGGAGTGGCGACCGCGTACTGGAAGGCGCAGCGTGTGTAGGCCCCCACAAGGTGGACCGACGACCTGGTGAAGGTCGCGGGAATCCGCTGGATGCGGAAGGCACAGGACCGGTCGTTGTGGCGATGCTTGGGGGAGGCCTATGTCCAGCAGTGGACGTCTTTCGGCTGAAATGATGATGATGAAAATGATGAACTAATAATTTGATCACAGTTTTGTTCCATGCATGACAACTGATTCAAGAGAGACAATCTCTCTTGAATCTAGAGCGGAAAATCATGCCATCGCATCGCCAAACGCCGTTCAAACTTAATTCTGTTTAAACATGCATCTTTGGCATTTAAGTAAGCTTTTTAACATAGACTAACACAACTAAAAAGTAGTACCTTCATCAAGGCTTAGAAAATATTGGGTTTTAGGCTCTCGGTCGCGGGTTTGATTTCCACAAAGTACTATAAATGTTAGGACTCATGAGATGACCTACAGCAATGATTACAATGCAGCAATGGTTACTTCAAGTTACTACAATGGTGACTTAATTGTGACGTTTTTGAGTCTTCAGATTGCGAGCGCATGTAAAATATCTGTACTTTTAAATATCATTGTCCTACAGATTTTTTTTTGATATATTTTGTGTATACATGTGAGATTTGTTAATGCAAAAGAAATTCCAATAGTGTAGGTTCACCACTAAACTGCACACACTTTCTCCGTTGTATAAAATAAAAGTCAGTTAGAATATATGTTGAAGTATCTATATTCTCGCCAAATTATAATTTCTTACTATGTGTGATTCACTTTTTATTTAGAGATTCCGTCCGCCTTTTTTTATTCGCCCAAGTTGTAAATAGGTTTATTTTAAGAAAAAAACATTTTAATTTGAATTTGAATCAATGTACTTACTCCTATGCCCCCGTAAGTGGCAAGTAAAGTGTTCCTATTAAGGCCAACTTGAAATGGCTTCACTGGCTTCACTCCGCGTGCGACTAATGTGGTTTTTATTATTCTAAGATGCTAAACAAAGGCCAGCCTAATCTTCTCCTTTTTTTTTTTTTTTTTTCTTATAGTATAGGATGGCGAAATGAGCTAAAGGCCCACCTGATGTTAAGCGGTTACCTTTGCCCATAACAACTGCAATACCACCTAGGCTGTTACCTAAATGGTACCACAAGTCGGTTCGCCAAACTGAGACATGAAGATGGAAAGTCTCATGTGATTGTAATTTCACCGGCACCCGTACCCTTCAGACCGAAACACAGCAATGCAAGCATCACTATTTGGCGGAGAAGTAGGCACGGTGGTAGTACTTCCCCGGACGAGCACTTTCACAAAGGAGCTCTACTACTACTAAATACTCTTCGTGTCGACGGTACAGAAATTCACAGATTGTGGCACAGTTATCAGACGCCGCCGGCTCAGAACTATGCCACGTCTCATGCATTGTCTGTGGCATTGTTGAGGTCAATCAATGTGCAAGTTCTTGGACATAAAGAGATAGCAAGTGTGACACTGATGACCAGTCTATTGGCCGGTACAAACAATGGTCGATATTAAACCATTTAAACCATTTATTTTGCCACACATACACAAAATATACATATTACATGCAAAGGTAACAGGACAAATTAATGAGAACACAACATGCATACAACATAATATGTGTGGAAAGGGATCCAGCTCAGTATTTAAAATTGTCATAAGACTACAACCGGGGTAATACCTAAGTATTATTTCTGCCGCTAAACAGTAAGAGTACCTCCCCACCAGGGATTCTTGAAGTAGCTAAGCGGTGAACCAGGAAAAAAACATTAATAGGATTTTTTGATGATTGGAACGGTTGCCGTCTGTCCGGACAGGTCAGCTCCTACATACTATGGCAACTCTTTTTACCCGACTGCGCCAGAAGGAGGGTTATGTTTTTTGAGTGTATGTATGTATGTATGTATGTATGTATGTATATTTCTTTGGCACGCTTTGTAGCCTAAACGGCTTGATGGATTTGAGATTGAGAGGTGTCGTTAGATTCGTCTTAATTCTGAGAGTGACACTGGGTATATCAAAATTTTTGAAAATTAAAATGGCCGCTTTTTGGCGCCATTTTACCTCCTCAAAAAATATTTTTTTCCTTCTAAAACTATCGAGTGGGGTATCAAAATAAAGGGATTTATAAATGCTTTACAAAAATATATACAACTTATATGTTTAAATGTAATTTGGAATGAAAAATGCTACAAAAAAACAACAAAATATTCAACGTTAAAAATGAATTTGACTTTTCAAAAAAAACATTAATAGTATGATAAATAAAACATGACAAAACTAAAAAAATTAAAATAAAAAAATTAATTTACAAAAACAAAAAACTCGACTGCGTGAAAAAATAACAGAAAAGATATAAACAAGACTTATCAACACGCAGGCGGAGGCTACCTATGAACTATTATGTAATTCATGACCAAAAACATACGTAGCCTCCGACTACGTGTTGATAAGTCTTGTTTATATCTTTTCTGTTATTTTTTCACGCAGTCGGGTTTTTTGTTTTTGTTAATTAATTTTTTTATTACGTTTAATTCTAAAGGCAATCTTCTCACTTTTAAAATCTTGTTTATTTCTGACATTAACCTACATTATACTAACATTATTTGAATAAATTTAATGTAATAAACAATATCCTTTTACAAAAAGAGTAATAGGTACCTACCTACCTATATCCATGGAGTTTCTTGCCGGTTCTTCTACGTAGGACCCACAATTTGGAACCATGCAACTAGAGCCTTACGTTACAAAAGTGCCTGTAATTAGGTTTATTTGAAATAAAAACCATTGGAATTTGAATTCAATTTGCTTTATTTTGCTAGCCTCGCTTACCTACCTTACATATGTTGCATGCAGTGAGGTAAAGCACCTACCACCGCAGTATCTAATTGTCTATCAGTCGCTATTTTCAATTTTTCACCCGCTACGCCTTTTATACGAGTCTGCAGACCCCTAGACAGTCAGAGCATGCGCGAGAATTGTTACTCCAGCGCACATTGTACCATATTCTTAAATCTCTCTCGTTGATCCAGTCATGCCATACAATTTTTTAAAACTTTAAATAGGTACTTCGAAGGAAAGGTTCAAGGAAAGTATCCAAAAATATAAATAAGTATTTTAAAACGTACCGCAAACCAATCCATCTTCCAACCTTGCTAACCATTTAACAAACTTTAATTTTCTAACAACCTCTGTGAATTCAAAGAACTCTCACAAAAAAAACAGTTTTTTTTTTTTTTTTTTTTTTTTATGATTTATAGATCTGCTCTTGACCACAATCTAGACAGCTTTGTCAGGATGTGGTCGACGATGGAGCGAGCAAACCTATTAGGTGCCGATTCACTCCAGCTTTAAAGGCGTTAGGGTTATAAGTGCCCGGAAATACAGATGCCGGCAGTGAATTCCACAACTTGGCTGTGCGCATTATGAAAGAGTTCTCAAAGCGCTTGGTCCTGATAGTAGGGATTTCCACCAAATGTGGATGATATCCTGCAGTGCGGCGTGTAGTCCGATGAAAGAAAGGAGATGGCGGAATAAGCTCATGGAGCTCTTGCGCACACTCTCCAAAGTACAGCCTGTAGAACACCGACAAACAAGCAACTGTGCGTCTATGGGCTAAGCTTTGTAGCTTAGATTTTGCTAACAGTTCATCACCAATTAACCTCTCAGCTCTGCGTTGAATCGAGTCAAGAGCCGCAAGCAGTTCCAAAAAATACAAGCTTTTTATCACTTTAATCCTACTGAACCCAACGTAAGGAACAAATTTTCATCAATCCATCTACACAGGAGCCGACCCGCCCATAAATGCCCCCGGATTGGCTACCAGCAACATTGTTAGAAAAGTATCAATCGAAATGTATCTGTCCCGCTTTAACACATAAAATTCGGTATTTGAATGTTCGGTGCTCCCTGTCTCTCGTACAAATTACAGATGGCTCAATGTTTTTCTACGCGTCCGCTGTAATAAATTTTTAGGGCATTCTAATGCTTGTGCTGCGCAATCTGATTTCTATTCTAAATCTGACGATATAAGAACTATTTTCGTTTGATTTTTTACTGTCGCTTACGTCCTTGTGATATGATAGTATCCAGGTATAATTTTTAACACAAACTTTTTTGCCAAACGGTGTATAATCATTATACTTATAATGGCGGCCGCTGTGTGTGTATTTTTTTTAATATTCAGAGAATGTTACTTCGTGGACGGGTGTTAGTAATTATCCACATATCTAGATTTTAGATAGGAACGTCGCTGGAATCAGATTCAATAAAGGGGCATCATCAGTTTATTTTGTTACCGTGGAAATATTTTTCGATTGAAGTAAGAATATGGACTCACCTTCGACATTTCAAAGGTGCTCGTCTTTGCGGCACTGGCGAACTATGTACGCTGTCATGAAACACCAAATTGTGTTTTAGAGCTAAAAACTCTGGGGTACTCATCCAATTTGGGTTGCCCTCGTCACATGAACTCATTGAAAGTGACCTAATAAATCTGTCGCCGGACACAGAGTCAGGGGTCAAATCGACGTTTTCTATTGTCGCATTAGCGATTGTAATATTAACCGACGTCATTGACTGCGACCTCACATGTTTGTCGTATACAAACACCTCATCCCTAGAGTCATCCTTCTCAAAACTACTGAAAACGTTATCTTTTACTGAATCTATAGACTTCACTGTGGGCTTAGAACTAGAGGATAACTCCTGCGTCGTATCATTTGGAGTGTATCTCGTATCAGACGATTTAATACTTTGTTTATCAGAGTTAGAATTTAAGCTTGTCGTTTCTGAAGAATCAGAAAAAGCGTGTTCGTTGTTAGCGTCCACTTTACCGCTGTTTGTATTGCTCCGTGATTTGGGTATTTCCTTTGGGTCCGCCAGTTTACCCGTACATAGGTACTAACTCGTTACTCGGACTGGTTTCTACGGCCGAAGGACATTTCCGCAGCGTGGAATTTTTGTAAAAAGGTATATACCAGGCCCCTCAGAAAGTATTGCGAAAAAAAGTTTTTATATATGGGAGACTGGCCAGTTATAATGTTTTTCGAAAATATGATTATTTATAAGTAAAAATAAGTAAGTTCCAATTTCAAAATTTCCCTCCACATTTTTTGCGAGTTAATTCAAAGTATTGTGTCTCACTGAAATATGGATCTGCGCCGGGAACATTTTAGAGCTATGATTTTATACGATTTCAAGTGTCGCCTGAAACCGGATGAATCGTACGATAGACTTCAAATGGCATTCATGGATGAAGGCCCTTCCAAGGCAACCGTGTATCGTTGGTATAACGAATTCAAGCGCGGTCGACCAACTTTGGGGGATGACGAAAGAAGCGGTCGCCCTTTGACGGCTGTTACCGAAGAAAACGTGCTAGCAGTGAAAAATTTAATCCAAGACAATAGGCGAATTACATATCAGGAGATTCAACACATATTGAAGATTGGATCGGGAAGCGTTCACGAGATTCTACACAGCCATCTTCGCGTGAGGAGGATAGTATCACGCTGGGTGCCGCACAACCTCACCGATGCTCACTGAAAAAAAAGAATTGTTGAATGTACTAAAGTAGCGTAGGTTGACTAATGAACTGCCATAGTCAACCCTTTTCATAGTTAATTTTACTATAACAAGAGTGAATTTAACAAAATCCACTTTGTTGATTTTACATAACAAAACAGATTGACTAAAACTATTTTAAGTATAGTAAAATTTATCAAACAAATATTTGAATACACTAAAGAATGTTTGTAAAATACTTTCGTAAGAGTTCTCTAAATTTCCAACAGGTGACGATACTAAATTTGTTCGTAACACTAACAGATAAGAAAGTTGATTTTACTTGACACAAATCATGAGATACGTTTAATATAATTAACACTAGAAATATGTACATTTTACACAAGCTTGTCAATAAAATCAACAAAGAAGTTTTGTTTAAACAACAGTACGAGTTTCGCAACACAGTTCTCCAGATATCCGATAGGTGTCACTTGCTACTCTACTAAAGTTGTTCGTAAAATCTAACAAATTGGAAGATTGATTATACTTGACACAAATTATGAGATGCATTTAATATAATTGACATTAGAAATATGTTAATTTTACGCAAGTTTGTAAATAAAATCAACAAAGAACTTTTGTTTAAACAACAGTACGAGTTTAGCAAAACAGTTCTCCAGATATCCGATAGGTGTCGCTTGCTACTCTACTAAAGTTGTTCGTAAAATCTAACAAATTAGGAAATTGATTTTACTTGACACAAATTATGAGATACATTTCATATAATTGACATTAGAAATATGTTAATTTTACGCAAATTTGTAAATAAAATCGACAAAGAACTTTTGTTTAAACAACAGTACGAGTTTAGCAACACAGTTCTCCAGATATCCGATAGGTGTCGCTTGCTACTCTACTAAAGTTGTTCGTAAAAACTAACAAATCGGAAGATTGATTATACTTGACACAAATTATGAGATACATTTAATATAATTGACATTAGAAGTATGTTAATTTTACGCAAGTTTGTAAATAAAATCAACAAAGAACTTTTGTTTAAACAACAGTACGAGTTTAGCAACACAGTTCTCCAGATATCCGATAGGTGTCGCTTGCTGGAAAGTACTGCTTTCCCGGGACGTGCCAAATGGCATAGCACCAGAGGGGCACCGGCGCGGTCCACAGGAGTTCCCGGAGCTCCTCTATTTTGTGCTGAGGTCGGCCACCGTGTGGTTTTAGTCGGTAGGAGTCCGACATACCCCTTTGCCTTCCCCAGACGAAGGGTATCCATGAGGATTTCCACTCGTAAACAAAAAAAAAAAGGTGTCGCTTGCTACTCTACTAAAGTTGTTCGTAAAATCTAACAAATTAGGAAATTTATTTTACTTGACACAAATTATGAGATACATTTAATATAATTGACGTTAGAAATATGTTAATTTTACGCAAGTTTGTAAATAAAATCAACAAAGAACTTTTGTTTAAACAACAGTACGAGTTTAGCAACACAGTTCTCCAGATATCCGATAGGTGTCGCTTGCTACTCTACTAAAGTTGTTCGTAAAATCTAACAAATTAGGAAATTTATTTTACTTGACACAAATTATGAGAAACATTTCATATAATTGACATTAGAAATATGTTAAGTTTACGCAAATTTGTAAATAAAATCAACAAAGAACTTTTGTTTAAACAACATTACGAGTTTCGAAGTCAGTTCTTCCCGACGAAAGTTTCTGTCGGTTATTAAAAAAAAAGTTGATGTTCCATACATTTTGACCGCGTGCGTAGGTATTGCACTTTTCTGTGAAACTGATGTTTTTTTTTTGATAACCGACGAAAAATTTCTTTGCTAGAGGTTCTACAATCGTGTGCTGAATTCACGGTTAAGTACAGTTTGCGCGTCGATGTCCCTGCCACCCTGTATATTTGAAAAGTGCTTATTAGGCCCTTTCATTTGGTACCCATTTTTTTTTAACAAAACGTCAGATATCCTATAATATTACAAATGCGAAAGTTTGTGAAGATGTTTGGATGTTTGTGACTCAATCACGCTTATGCGTCTATCTATCCACGACTTACCCTACTAGAGATAGGAATTTGACATTAGCTCGATACAAAATATGTCAAATTTCTATCTCTAGTAGGGTAAATCGTGGATAGATTGGATATTAATTTTGGCCGTTAGGTACCTACATTTTATCTCGGAAAAGGATTGGAGGATTGGTAGGATTAAACAAGATACTATAGAGCTGAAACAAGATATGAGAATTCCGGCGAAGACGTATGGGAAGCCACTTGAGCTTTGTACGAAATTCAGAAATGTGATCATATTTACGCAAGCCAAATATAAATCATATGCAAAAGTTTTGAAGTCGCTCAAGTTTATCTAGTTGTGCCTCAGTGAGATCGAGATAACTGACATCAGCATAGTCAAGGATAGGAAGTAAAAGAGATTGCGCAAGCGCAGTTTTAGTGGCAGTTGGAAGAAAGTTCCGCAATCGTCTCAAAAATTTGGCAGATGCAAAAATTTTGCGACTTACGTCCTGCAGCTGGGGACCCCAAGAAAGATGTTTGTCAATCCAAACCCCGAGGTTCTTGACTTTTTCGCTTATCGGAATAGCAATTCCGTTGAATTTTACCTGGGGAAGCTGCGACCAGTTTATCTTGGAGATCATCCGTATCAAAAGTATTCTGTTAATCCAGATCATATTCTATATGTGTGCGAAATTTCATCCAAATCCGTTAAGCTGTTTATGTGTGATTGAGTCACAAACATCCAAACATCTAAACATCCAAACATCTTGACAAACTTTCGCATAGGTAATTATAATATTAGTAAGATTAAATATCAACAACCCAACCCGCCTGCCAAGCGTGGCGATTATGGCATATCCCCCCCTTAATTGGGGGAGGCCTATGTCCAGTAGTGGACGTCTTTCGGCTGAAATGATGAAGATTAAATATTAAAAAAGTAGCGATTTTACTCTAATACCAATATACCTACCTACATGTTACTTAATTAAAATGTTGATTTTACGAAACATCTTTGAGTTTTTACTAAACTTTATTGTCATTTCACGTGACGTCATATTACCAACCTACATGTTACTTAATTAAAATATTGATTTTACGAAACATCTTTGAGATTTTACTAAACTTTAACGTCATTTGACGTGACGTCATACCTATTCTTCCAAATATTCGCGTTGCGTTCGCGTTCTCGACTCGATACGACTTAGAGTTGCCAGATTAACACCTCTCCGCCCTTTTTAATTTTATTATAAGTAATTTGACGTAGGTAATGACGGGAATAATTTTGACTAAAATTAAACGTTTTTAGGGTTCCGTACCCAAAGGGTAAAAACGGGACCCTATTGCTAAGACTTCACTGTCTGTCTGTCTATGACCAGGCTGTATCATAGGCTGCTGTATGATAGCTAGGCAGTTGAAATTTTCGCAGATGATGTATTTCTGTTGCTGCTATAACAACAAATTCTAAAAACAGAATAAAATAAATATTTAAAGGTGGCTCCCATACAATAAACGTGATTTTTTGCCGTTTTTGCTCGATATTAATAACGATTGGTACAGAACCCTTTGTGCACGAGTCCGACTCGCACTTGGCCGATTTTTTAGACATTTTGTGTACCTACTGATCATATCATGTCCGGACGTTTTTAGCGTGACAAATAGTATTCCTGTAGATTTTGGGTTGTAGGTACCGTGTTTTCGCGTCCGCATAAGTTTTTTTATAATTTTCATGATATTTTGACACTACTGAACAAGATAAGAAAGGGTGTCGCGCTGACACCCTTGAGCGTTTCGTATAAAACTCATAATTATGCCAAGAAGCTACCGCCATTAGATAAACTTCTGATTTTAAGATTTATAATATCATGAAAATAAAATCAAAAAACTTTTATGCGGACACGAAAACATGCTTCTCCCTCATTTGTTCCGAGCATCTACAGAAATAACGTAAAATCTAAATAATGGAAATGAAGTACAGAAAATATGGTCAATACCATTTCTAAATACATTTTGGACTGAAAAAAATGCCAAGGCATGTTAATCGTGCGATTTACCCGATGAAGTAATCGTAAATAAAATATATAATTTTGTTGGATTTTTGGCGGAAAAATTCCAACTTGCATAGCGGAATTCAAAATATCTCGTTGGCAACACTGTTCTCGGTCGGTCGGTTGTCGGGCCGTGCGTGTATCCCCTAGTAGTCTGTGCGTGCGTGTGACGCGTGCGCGGTGCTCTGTGTTGGATTAGTTGGATATAATCATTCATAGTTACGCTAGAGTAATAGTAGTTCATAGTGAGTGAAAATGGACTCGACGTCACAAAATACGTTAGGATTTACATTAGACTCCAAGTTCGCGATAGCACTTCTCGATTCCTGGGGAGTCTCGAAGGAAACACAAGCTGTATTTCAAGGTAAGTTCTAAGTTCCTACTTATTATCAACTTAGAATGGTAGAATAGGTACCTTCGCCCTAACAGGTCAGTCTTATCGTAAAGTACTCGGTCGCCATCCAACGGCGGCTGCCAGTTCTATGTACCTTGCCTATTGCCACTGCAAGCTGGTTTGCTATTCTGCAAGCTAAGTTGGTAACCTGCAGATCTCCTTATTTCTGATTTAAACGCGCAGTAACTCCAAACATAGCTCGTTAGATAGTCCTTGACCTTTAATATGACACCCTAGTTAGCGAATATCTGTCTGATAACCACAAAATATTGTATTTTTTTGTATCTAAAGTATCTACCTACACACCGCATATTATTTGATACAAATATTAATATGTAATATAACTAGGCAGATACTTTAGATAAATGTTTTCCAAATTTTAATATCACTCCCTGGGCCCTGTTTAATAAATGCTACTAATTGTAAATTGTAATTGTATACAAGCTACAAATCTGCAAGTTTCTGTTTAATAAATAATACAACTTACTTAAATAGCATTTGTAATATAAAATATTTGTAAGATTTTTATGTGCAAAATTCTCACTATTTGTTGTGTTTATTAAGCAGTACTTGTAGTACAATTCAACAACATTTTACAAAATTGTAGGATTGTAACGTTTATTAAACAGGACCCTGCCCTGCCACCAAATACAAATTTGGTGATGTCAAACTGGGAAATTACCAAATTATTGTTTCCTTCTTTTTTTAGAATATGACTTGGATGTATTTTGCATAGAAAATATTTCTGATTCAGATATAAATGAGCTGATTCCAAAATCAAGAATAAAGGATAGAATTAAATTCAAGGCTGAATTAGCTCAATTTAAAAATGAAAATAAATCCTTGGTGAGTATTTTGAAGTATATACCTATTATTGTACCTACTTTCCAGAATGTAGCAAATGAGCCTTTAGGCTCGGTAATCTCAAGCACAGGCTTTGCTTGTTTTAAAACTGATTGATTTGTTCATATTATTTTGTTTTTGTAGGTACTATAAGAGAAAAGAAGTAAATAAACTACATATATATTACTAGCTTTTCGCCGCGGTTTCACCCACATTAATTTGAAAATGTCCCGCGGTTGTATGTAGCGTGATGATATATATTTATTTATTTAATTCTTTATGCAAAACAGTGTACAAAGGCGGTCTTAACGCCATAGGCGTTCTCTACCAGACAACCTTAGGGTAATGCAGAGACAAAGTATAAGGTAGATGCACCAGTAAAGTAGTAAAATATGTTTCGTACAACGACTTATAATTACATATAATAAAAATAGATAAATACCTAAGTAAATTATACATATAATAAAATATACATATTATACATACCTACATATATAACTATATATAGCCTAAAGCCTTCCTCAAATAATGGACTATCCAACACAAAAATATTTTTTCAATTCGAACCAGTAGTTCCTGAAATTAGCGCGTTCAAACATACAAACAATCAAACTCTTCAGCTTTATATAATATTATAGTAAAGATTATTATTTTAAAGATTTTTAGTTTTGGTAGAAATGTTACTTTTTTTTTTTTTTTTTTTTTTTTTTTCGTGGGTAAATCCTCACGGACGCACTCCGCCCGGGGAAGGCGGAGCCAGTGTCGGACTCTTACCGACTAAAACCACCACGGTGTTCCTCTTCCAACCATTGGCCGGGGGTGTGGGAAACTTATAGTCGTCCAACCATCCCCGGCAGGTCCCGGCTCGCCACTAGTAGGCGAGCCCCTTCTCCCCGTGCGGCATCATCGGCCGCACCCTTCTCTTGACTGGCGCGCGCGGAACACGACGCGCCACCGTCACGGGCCTTGACTGATCGGGTGGCGGGCTACCCCGAGTCCGCCGCCCGCAGGCCCACTCCTAGGGTGGCTGGAGGTCGGCGTACGCCCTCCTGCGACGCCCGGTCCGTCTCCTGCGGGTGGGGAGGGAGGTCGTTGCCTCTCGAACCCTCTCCGCCGCCTCCTTAGCGAGCATCACCTCCTCGCAAAAGGAGACGACGCCCTCCCAAGCGTTCTCGCTCCCAACCATAGCCAAAACAACAGCCGGAAGCGAGAGATCGCTGCCGCCTACTGCAGTTATAAGGTCACGGCGCTGCGTGGCCCAAGCTGGACATTCCGCCAGTGTGTGCTGCGCCGTGTCCTCAAGGCAGCTCCCGCAGTGATGACACTCGGGAGTCGGCTCCCGGCCTATGCGACACAGATACTTCCCGAAGCAACCGTGCCCCGAGAGTATCTGCGTCAGCCGGTAGGTGAGGGCGCCATAGCCCCTCTCCAGCCACTCCTCCATGACGGGCCTTACCGCCGCTATTGCGGCGTGCCCTTGGTAGAAATGTTACTAATGTATCTCAGATCAACTGCTCTTAATAGTATGAGCACTGATCCAGCTGGAGTCAACTTGAAATTGTTTTTTCACATTAATTAAAAAAAAAATAACATAGGTATCTTATCTTAATTTTTACAGAAAACATGTTCTTTAGACACAGAATCAATAGAATCAGATAAGGATTCTATGGGGCATGTGGGCAACGATTATAGTTCTGCGGGTAGTGGCTGTTCTTGTGCTACTTCAAACGAAGAGGTTAGTTTTTTACACTTTATTTTGAAATTGCCTTGTTAATAACAGATACCATAAATACCTACTACAAAATTAAATAAGTTATCTATTAAAAAGCCCGCCCTATGTTGTTCCTGCTACAAATGGCCATAATACTAGAAGAATTTCCCTGCTGTATGGCTATGGCCAGTTTTCCAGGAGTGAGTCAATGTTATTGCCTTTTTGTGTTTGTTTTTTTTCGTTACCTATTTTTTTTCTTCCAATTTTGTAAGTTAGTTTGGTCATAGGATTAAGAACAGTCAGGAAATATGGAAGAACTAATAAGGTCAATCAACAAAAAACTCATGAAATTCACTTGTAAGTACTTATGTTGTATGTGTGTTGGGGTACTTACCTATGTTGAACTTGATTTCTTTTTTTGTGAAAAAGAATTTGTCCGTACTTTCACATTTATGTTTTTGATTCAATTCAATTCAATTTCTTGATTGCAAATCTTTTAATTATCATAAATTATTATGTATGTACGATTAATTCTTTATTTTTTAATAAAAAAATCAAAGTGGTCACAGGATCTGTACCATAATAGCCGGAAACCCAGCGGCTTAGACTCGTTAGATTGGTTTTGAATAGCGCTTTGTGATGAGTGATGTTCAGGATTTGATGATGGATGGAGCCAGAAACTCACTGTGTTTGGGCTCGTTAGAATGGTTTTGAAGAGCACTTTGTGATGAAGTAAAGTGATGTTTATGGTCTGATGATGAATGGAGTCGGAAGGTGACCACAGGATCTCTGAACCCTGGTAGCCGGAATCTCACTGTGTTAGGGCTCGTTAGATTGGTTTTAAAGAGTGCTTTGTGATGAGGTGATGTTTCGGGTCTGATGATGGAGCCAGAACATGGTCCCAGGATGATGTATTGTGATTTTTATTTCCCAGTGAGTCGAATTTGATTCCATGTCTGTAGTGAAGTTAACTTTGATTTCATATCTTTTTTTATCCATATCTTTCCAATTGATAGTTTTATTGTTTTTTTTTAATTTACTTAGTGTTATTACAAAAGATTTTTAAACACTTTAACTTAGACGCCTGTTTAAATGTGATGTTGTCTCTTTCAAACAATATTGTCAAAAAATTTACAGCATTGTTTAAATTTTTTTTGTAATAACACTGACTATTTTTACCATTTCTGTGTATAAGTCCTATTATTTTTTCTCCCACTAGTCTTTTAATTTAAAAGAAATTCTGAAGACCACTAGTATCGGACAAATATGCCTTCAGTATATGAACAAGAAGATTGATGATACAACTATAAGAAACAATTTATCAAAATGTATTATAGAATACTTCATAAAAAGGAAGGGTTCGATGGATGCAAAAAATTATGAGGACATGTCCAGTCAAATTGTTAAATTTTTCCCATTCGAGTCGAAGGTTATATTTTTATTGCAAAAATATTTTGGTATGGTAGATTGATTAGATAATAGTATATTGGTTCTACTATAGTAGTATTATGGTAATATAGTAACAGTAGTTGTATAGTATGGATAGCATACCATGTATAGTCTTGAATTTTCTCGGATTGTGCGCACTCTTCCCATTTGCAACTCGTCGCCAGGGCTCGGAAACGTTATTTAAAATAATGTTTTTAAATGTTTCAGTTTTTCCTTCAGTGTTCCAGATCAATAACCAGATTGTTGCAAGGAGCGCTTACACTGGAAATAGGGTATTTTCCAAATTTTTAAAAACCGTTTATTTTATTAATTGGTTTCATGGAGAAAAATACATTAATTAATTTATTTATTTTATTTTTCTGTTGGATCGTTCGTCCCAATCTTTAAATATATATAAGCGGTTTTCAAATATTTGAAAACTACCCTATTAAAATTGCTCTGCTACCTATCAGCAATTTTGGTCGATGAGAATATCAAGTAATGGGTAATATCTGAAAAAAAATCAAATTGGAATTTACTACATTACAAACAATTTTTCAGGATGCATATTATGTTCATAGTAGAAAATATGGGAAGTCATATATTCCAGCAAGAGGGAAATTGGTAGACCGGTACCATAACCAAAGAAGGATTTTAAGAAAATCAGGACTCATAAAGAAACACGAAACATCCACCATTACCATAACTGAAACTCATGAAGGTATATTATTCAACATTTCAACTTTGCACTATCGGGTTTGAAAATCATTTTGCTTGTATGAAAAATCGTTTAGTCGCATTAAGTCCACTTCGCATTTGGTCCACTTTCCGAAAACACGTCTCTTTCGCAGTTGGTCCATTTCGCAGAAAAGGTTAGCTTCTATATTTTCAATCACTTTATATTATTTTATTTTTTTCCTTTTCTTATTATGTCGCAGTAAAAATAAAAATCTGACATTTGTAGAATATGAAAAAAAGAACAAAAAAACATTTACCTTTTCCCATATTTATGTGAAATATTATCAAATGGGAAATAACAATCTGCGAAATGGACCAAATGCGAAATGGACGTTTCGCGAACTGGACCAAGTGGATCAAATGCAAAGTGGACGTGATGTGCCTAAATGCCGCTCCGAACGGGCAACCAGTAGAATCGCTCGGACCGCGGTCACCCGCAGCCTCGGCGGGTTGCGCCCGCGCGCTCTGCGATCGGTTGGCGGGCGACCGCGGTGGAACTCAACTAAACAATCTGCTTTGTGAGTTCTTATCTTAACGTCTCACATTCACAGTTTTACGAGTTCAATTTTAATGGACATAGAATGTTATTTGTTTAAGAGCCCCAAAATGTATCACTTGAAGATCTTAATAATATGAAGCTATGGTTGAAATTTAATAAAGAGCCTTGGGTAGATGTTGTGGAGAAGTGGAAACTAACAAGGACATTGCGAAAAGAAGATTTTTCTGGAAAAGATAAAACCATCCAGGACTTATTTAATGAGTGGGCTTCAATCAAAGCAAGCTTGGGCTACAAACTTGTTCGTATAATTTATTATTAAATATTTAATATATTTTTTAAATATTTAAGTTTTTTGTTTTTTGTTTTTTTATATGTTTTTTTCAATATTTATGCTTGACAAAATTCGACCTTATGATATTATGCTTTTAGAATTTTTGATAATAAATATTATGCTAATTGATATTTATGCCATTTAACAGTATAGGTTTTATGTTTAAGACAAAAAATTATGCGTAGGTAATCATTCAATTTTATTATTTTAGGTTGAATTAGATTTTGAATTCATGTACCCAAACCATGACCTAGAATCGTTCAAAAAGTGGCCAATATTCATGGAAAAAGAATTGCCAATTTACAGTAAAATAAAAAGTTACGTGGATAATCTGAAAACTTTGAACGACGATAGTACCACACCAGGTCAGTAGGTACTAATTTATTTTCATTATATTAAATAATAAACAGATAATAGACAGTCCTCATTTTTACAGGCTTAGCTTTATAATAATTTTTAACTCCTTCCAGATGTGAGAGATTATGTTTACCTAAAACTGATGAGTTCGAAGATGCCACCCACCATTAAAATTCCAGTTAAAACCGAAGAAAAGAAGAAAAAATATTATAAAGCATTGCTGAATCAGAAAAGGCTTTCATTTTACATGTCGCGGTAAGTAAATAAAGTGCGCAATAAATTAAAAAATAAATAATACAAAGTATTTACCTGTGGTAGCCGATTCGTTTTTTTCTTATTATGACTTGCTTTTTGGTGAAGGAAGACATCGTGAGGAAATCAGCAAGTCTTTAGAACTCAACCCAATGAAGACTTGTGATATTAGTTTACAGGCAATGGGTTCAGTGTAGTAGATTATTTATGACTCAGAACATCTTTTATATTTGTATTTGTTCAACCTTGTATTTGTTCTATTACAGAATCAGAGCGAAATAGTAACAAAGATCAAGCTGCGTCAGGATGAACACTTGGCCAAAGGACTTACTTGCCAACCACTGATAGTCGTGGTAGGGTCATCGATGGAAGAAATAACCGATTACTATGTCCATTATGAATCAGTCATTTATAAGATCGACACCCTACTAAAAGCAGTAGATGTATGCTTTAAAATTTTCCATGTTTTCAATTTAGAGTACCCGACAGAGTGTGTTAACGTGTGGACCTTTATCCAAAAATATTTTTACGGAATTGATTGCAAATCTGATTTAAAAAAATCAAGTGTAGCTTGTTTTATGGCAGATCTGTCTTAAAACCTTTTTAGACTGAAATTTCTATTTTGTGCCAAACATTTTATTTTGTACATAATCCAAAGACATTTTTAAGGAATTGATGATAAAAAAGTCTAATTTGTTTCCATCGTACCTATAGTTTATTTAAACATGTTTATTTGATTTATGTGTTCGTCTGTGTGAAACGACTATACGAGTGTTGAGTAACTAGTATTATCATACTACGCCGTGACATTTCCAACATGGTAGCAGAGCGTGGTTAATATGATAAGTAGGATTTGACTGTAAGAATTATTTAGCATATTTTGATAAAACTTAGAAATATTTTTTGTATGTATTGATATAGTATAAAGCTGAATTGTAACTGCGTTAGATGTAAACTTACCAATAATGTTAAGTAATATAATATTAAGGTTTTGCATGGCGTTGGTATGTTGGACATTGTGGGCGAATAATTCTTTATTTTTATTGCAGAATGGGTCAGCATATTTAACTACCCTTAGAGTCACATGATTGAAGATGATCCCTTCTGGACATCCTTTAAGACGGGCCTTTTGTAAGAGGTTACCGCAACCTTAGTTTTAAGTACATTTAAATATAAATATGTACATATAATATTAAGGTTTTGCATGGCGTTGGTATGCTGGACATTGTGGGCGGATAATTCTTTCTTTTTATTGGAGAATGGGTCAGCATATCTAACTACCCTTAGAGTCACATGATTGTAAATGATCCCTTCTGGACATCCTTTACGACAGGCCTTTTGTAAGAGGTTACCCCAACCTTAGTTTTAAGTACATTTAAATATAAATATGTACATTAAGAAAAAAAACTTATTTTGGGTTAAAGCCAATTTTAATTAAAATTATAATCTATTGATGTTGGTCTGTGTACGTTTTCATTTTGTTCTCTCTGGTTTCTATGGCAGTCTTCTTATGTTGTATTATAAATGCTGTTCTGTTCCTTTATTCGCAACGAGTCGCACTGAATCGTGTCACACTGACTGGTTGTGAAAAAAATTCGCAACGAGTAACAGTGTGACTCGATGCGAATTTTTATTCTCATCTAGTAACACTTGTTAGTAAATGGTTCATACTTATTCTTCTCCTTCATCATCTGAACGTGAAAAAATATTCTTTAAGTAACGGTGTTAGGTAACTGCTCTAAGAGATAAATATGAACCATTTACTAACACATGTTACTAGACGAGAATAAAAATTCGCATCCAGTAATACTGTTTGTTACGCGTTGCTAATTTTTTTGTCAATCAGTAACAGTATCACACAATTGGATATCTGACTTAAGAATGGATACTTTTAAGGTATAATAGAGCAGAAAGGGAAGCAAATTGTGAAATGTGACGTCACTATTCTGTGACGTCACATTTCACACCGCGCGGCCGCAAAAGAAAGTGATGTTTTTGCTTAGTGATGATTTGTTTGATGTGTAAACATTTAAAAAATCAATAACAACATTATTTGTAATTACGTATGGATTATAATAATCAACACTATTTTGCCATTAGATGATTTTTTTTTACCAAATTTGGAGTCTTATAAATCATAGTAAAATTCGTCAAATTGAGCCAAAATTTCGCGTAGAGGTTTATTTTGCTATCCTTTTGCGCTCTTTTAAACCTACAATCGTAGAATCCATTCTCAAGTCAAATACCCAATTCAGTATGACTTGTTGCAAATAAGGGCTCTTATTGAAGGCACTGTGAACAATGAAACATCTGTTCAAATTGATTCCTTTTTTCCTCCAGGTTCAAAATGTACACTTCCCATAATTTACACCGGTTTCAAAAGGTAAATTTCCTGAAATGTCCACTTCTCAAAATGTACATTTCTCAAAATGCACCTTTCCCGGAATGTACATTTCCCTAAATGTACATTCTTCGAACAAAAAGTAAATAAAAATAAGTTAACCTTCTCCATATTTATGTGATCCTGGTATTTTAAAATATATTCAGTCAGTTATTCCTATCTGTTCTAAGAATGTACATTTTGAAAAAGATACATTTTGGGAAATGTACGTTAGGGGAAAGGTGCATTTTGGAAAAAGTACTTTTTCGGAAGTGGACATTTCGGGTGTTGTACCTACCTTTTGAAACCGGTGTACACTATGGGAAGTGTTCATTTTGAACCTGAAAGCCTTATATGATTATTTTGTACCACATTTGTTTTGTGACACACTAGTTGATTATTTTATGTGATATTTCAGTTATTACCTCGCCTGTAAGTGAATTGTTTAAGTTTTATTGTAAAAGTAATTTGATAACAATTATAATATACTCAATTTTATTCATTTAATATTTTGTTTTCTTTTACTATTTTAGTTATAACCCGAACAAAATTATTGTAACATTTTATCATACAATTCAGACTTAATTTGTTTAACATTTAAATGTGTATTTTTAACAGTTATAATTGGAGTACTTTTTGGTAAATTTTGCTAAACATGTTCTTTTATTTTCAGTTTTATTTTGTACTGTATGATACCGCTCACGGGCGGGTGATTTTGTCTTTCGTTTATTTTTTTATTGATAGTTTACTGATCTGTAAATTAGGCAGCTGACTACAAGTCTCTGGCGACAAAGTATACACGGTGACTTTATTAGTGCGCATAATTTTTGAGGATGTTCGTTCAGTCGGACCATTAGTTTGATGGTCTGAACATCCTTATAAGTTATGCGCACTAGTCACCCAGTATATTACGCTACGAGAGATTTTCAGTCAACCAATAATTTACAGCTTTCATGCATAATGGCGAAACATGTTTAATTGAATATACCTACATCCTGTTCGTACATTTTAGGAGAGCGCATTTCGTATATTTTACTACTAAAAGTGAAGTAAAGTATACGAAATGTGCTCTCCTAAAATGTACGAAATGGTATGAGTAAATGTTACAATACTAATTTTACATATTTTATTACAATACCTTACGTAAAATATGCAAAACTTATTTAATATAAGATACGAAATCATAAGAGTAAATATCACAAAATCAGTTTTGCATATTTTTAGTAAAATATACTAAACCAACAACAAGATATCTGGTAAATTGTATGAAATTAATTTCACATATTTTACCAAACACTTTTAGTTAAACATACTAAATCAACATCGTTAAATGGACGAAAGTAATATACGTGAAATATGCAGGACTCGATTAGCTGAATATACTAAATTAAATGAGTAAATGTAGCAAAATTAATTTCATATATTATACATAACACATTTAGTGACATTCATTAAATCTCACCGTGAAATATACAGGACTGGATTAGTTGAATATACAAAATGAAATTAGTAAATGTAGCGAAATCAATTTCACATTGTTTACATAACACGTTTAGTGGTATTTATTAAATCTCATCGTAAAAGATCAAAAGTAATCGACGTGAAATATACAGGACTTTTTAGTTGAATATACAAAATGAAATGAGTAAATGTAGCAACATTAATTTCACACATTTTACTTAACACGTTTAGTGACATTTATTAAATCTCATCGTAAAAATTCGAAAATAATCGACGTGAAATATACAGGACTTTTTAGTTGAATATACAAAATGAAATGAGTAAATGTAGCAAAATTAATTTCACATATTTTACATAACACGTTAAGTGACATTTACTAAATCTCATCGTAAAATATCGAAAATAATCGATGTGAAATATACAGAACTTTTTAGTTGAATAAACAAAATGAAATGTGTAAATTTACTAAACGTATGGGTTACATAATCAACCAGTTCTATTTGGTAAAATCAACAATTTCGTGTGTAGGACCTATATTAACCCGCGAATTTGATAAAATTTACGCGGAATTTAGTAAAATCAATCATTCTTTTTTTTCAGTGCTCAGAAGCAGGCCCGGGTGGAATGGTGCCGTGATATGCTTAACAAATTTGAAGCAGGCTCGTCTCGGCGTGTTTACGACATCGTTACAGGTGATGAGTCCTGGATTTATCAATACGACCCAGAAACCAAGCGCCAGTCGACTGTTTGGGTGTTTCAAAATGAGCCAACGCCTACCAAAGTGAAGCGATCTAGAAGCGGGGGTAAGATTTTGATCGCTAGCTTTTTTAATTTGACTGGCCACTTATCAATTCCCTTACGGGATCAAAGAAGCATTAATGCCGAATGGTATACTACCAAATGTTTGCCAGAAGTTTTCTCTGTTATAAGCAACAAGCGACCAAACACAGGGCTCCGCGGGCTACTGCTCCACCACGACAATGCACCTGCGCACACCGCACTCAAAACGAGGGACTTCCTGGACAGCACGCCAGTCAAACTCCTGGGTCACCCTCCTTACAGCCCTGATCTAGCACCGTGTGACTTCTTTTTATTCCCAAAAATAAAAAATCAGCTCAAAGGGATACAATTTTCGTCGCCGGAAGATGCGCTGGCTGCGTTCGAGCAGGCTGTAAACGAGGTGCCTGCGGCGGACTGGAAAAAGTGTTTTGAAAACTGGTTTAGGCGCATGAATCTTTGTATAGAGGCTGGTGGAAAGTACTTTGAAAAGATTTGATAAAAATATATGTACGTATAGAACAATTTTTTTTAGTTTCGCAAAACTTTCTGAGTGTCCCACGTATATTGTAACTAATTATTCAGAACAGCTAGCAGTAGTTCTATAATTTTTTATTATATTTTTCCCTTCTTTTCTGAACCAATTTTCATAATGCTATTAACGAGGATCATGAATATCATGTGAAAGGATAATGGGTAGGATCGTATAAACTTTGTACCCCTACTTAACTGTAAAACTTGGCTATTTATGGTATTCGATGCCTTTTACTTATTCAAGTATGGATAAAATCGTTCAACTTTTAATAAGATAAGATTTAACTGTGGTAAATAGGTGTTCGGAAAATATAAATTATTCTGGTAATACACGAAAGGGCATTAGCACTGGATTGCTAGCAAAACCACAGAATAATGAATATGGCAAAACCATTCAGTTAAAGTTTCTAGACATTTTTTTCTGGACACTCTAACTGGTAATTTCAGTAAGTTTAGTAATTTTGACGTCGGAAAGAGTAAAAACCGGCCAAGAGCATGTCGGGCCATGCTCAGTATTATAGGGTTCCTTAAGTAGGTCTAATTACAAACGAATCAAATCGAATATTAATCATTGCTATTTTAGTTTTTGCTTTTTGTTATCAATATAACACAAAGTTTATTTTTGTGATTTTTTAAAATAGAAAGTAACTAAAAGAGCATTATTTGCTAAGATCATTTTTATCTAAGGTCAATGACCTATGAACTAGGACGTCTTAAGTATTTTTCAGTTTTCTCACTATAACTCAAAAATTTATAATCACATTATACTCGAAATAATTTTAAATGAGAGTATTTACAAAATTCTATCAACGTGGAAGATTACAAGTTTCTACGCTGCATAGTTTGGAAATGGCAGGGGGACACACACATTGTAAGCCACTTTGGTGGGCTACATTTCGCAGATGGTACACCTGATAAAAAAGTGATGTATGAAACATTACCTTCATTTTAGTAGACCTATTCAATGATAACCCACACGAGGGGTTGCAGCGAAAAAAATATTTTCATCCCCATTTCACATGTATGGGTGCCACCCCTAAAATACGTTACCAAGATTTTTTTATTCTTTTAAAATTGAGATCTATATCTAATCCATTTTTTAACAAAATTTCATTTACTTATGTTTATAACTGTAGAAGTTATTAAGCTGTAAAGGATTAGGACAGACACCACAGTTCCTAACGACAGGAGTCACACACCTGCTCCATAAATCAGGTAGTACCGTGGAACCAAAGAATAATAGGCCGATCACCTGCTTACCGACGGTCTATAAGGTTCTTACATCCATTCTGAGAGCAAAAATTAACTATCACATAGATAGTAATTCAATCATGTCTGCCTCTCAGAATGGATGTAGGAATGGGTCTCGCGGTACTAAGGAGCTGCTCCTCATAGACATGGCCATTAGCCAACAGGTTCGCCGCTCCAGAAAGGATCTGTCGACATGTTGGATAGACTACAAGAAGGCGTACGACTCTGTGCCACATACATGGCTTATGAGGGTGCTGGAATTGTATAAGGTTAATGCAACTCTGCGCACCTTCCTTGAGTCGTGTATGGGGCAATGGAGGACGGTCCTTCACTATCCAGGATGTCAACAGACTCGAGGGAGTGGAGAACCAATCAGGATTGAGCGCGAGCGCGGTATATTCCAGGGCGATAGTCTGAGCCCACTGTGGTTTTGCTTAGCCTTGAACCCCTTGAGCACATTGTTAGAGGGCTCAGGGCGGGGCTATAGGTTGAGAAGAGGTGGTCAGGTGATATCCCACCTTCTTTACATGGATGATTTGAAACTGTTTGCCCCCACAAATTCTCATCTGGTGGAGTTAATGAAAGTAACTGAAAATTTCAGTAATTCCATTAGGATGGAATTTGGTGTGGACAAATGTGCAGTCATGCATGTAAAGCGGGGGGGGATTATGGAATCTATTGGAACCCAACTTTCAGATTCCATAAACCTCAGTAGGCGTGGGTCGTTTCATGATTTCTGTGAAACGAAACGTAACCAGTGACGGCGAAGCCGTCACCTGTTTTAATAACACGTGATTTTAGTAACTGGTTTTTTTTTCAAATACTGTTACTGTGATTTTATCGAAGCAGTGATTCAACCAAAGTGTTACAGTTACTTGCGAAACGTAAAAATTTAGTGACTGCGTTACTTAAACTAGCTTTAAGTTTTTGGATCGAATACGTTTTTGCAGTTGGTGTGCAGTTACATCACATACGTGATACTAACTCACAGAAACTTCCTTTCATACTTTATTTAGGCTTAGGACTGACTGCAATAATTGAAAACCTCTTAAGGGGTCATTGTACTTATCAGTATGAACAACTTTTACTATTGGACCAACCCTGAAATCGCGAAAAAAAACAGCTGTTCTCTACATTTGTGTTCAAATAAATCGACAAAATGTAGGGAACAGCTGATTTATTTTCGATTCAAGATTTCAGGGTTGGTCCAATAGTAAAAGTTGTTCATACTGATGAGTACAATGACCCTTTAAGTGGTTTTCAGTGATTTCAACAACACGACACACAATTTTAAGTTTAGTTTATTTATAGTTAATTTACACGACCTACACTCAAAGAGATTTAATATAGTAAATATTTAATGTCTTTGCCTACACTATTTACCTACTTACTAGTATACACTTACTTATATTAATTGAACGGGTTATAAAGAAATAATTACAAAAAATGCACGGAAGTAACTTTTGCAGTCAATAATAAAATCAAATATAATAATCAACTCAACTAAAACAAATTTGAAATTATACAACAATACCATTTTTTTTTTCTTCCCGAGCCGTTCGACAGACCGATTGTTTAAAAATAATGACCAGTTGTTTGAAATGTTGTTCTCTTTGGTGCCTTCAGATGACGTTGTAAGAAAAAAGAAAACAAAAATAACTGACAACCGATGACTTTTCTGGTAAAAATATTTTTCTTTGAAAGCTTAATTTTAATTTATTCAATATACAGTTATTATCTCAGTAATTGGAGTTTTACTGTATCATCACCCTTGTTACGATCGCGAGTGTTGCAGCAATAGTAGTGAACGGTTGTTCATATGGTCCTTCGGAGCCGGATAGATTTGTCCGGAGGTATTTTTGGTATCAGTTTCTTGGCTGGGCAAGTGGATCGCTTGCGCAAAACAGCCAAGATTCTTGCAGCAGCAGGAGCTATCAACAGCAGCAACATCAAGCAGCAGTAGCAGGGAGCTACTGCAGACGGTGCCTAGTAAGGTCATCGTCAGGGATCAGCAACAAGGGTGCCTGGAGGAGTTGTGACGTTGGACGTCAACGTCAGTGGACTCAACAGGCAGGTGGTTTCAAACGTGATAACCGTGAGTGAACTTTCAATTTTATACCAGTGGAACTAAAACTTTAACCTATTGGAAAATTTCATTGAACTGTGTTAGTCTTAGTTTAATTTGGATTTTGGGAGACCTATGTCCGAATTTTCCAATAATTAATGGTTTTAAAACACTTGTAATTTTTTCAACATTTGGTCTAAACGCTTTTAAAATTTAAATACTATTTTATGAACTTATTAATTATTCTATCAATTCTTGTACTTAACTTAAAAATATTTAGAAGTGTTTTGAAAACATTACGTTGCTTTTATAAACATGGAGTCTTTGATAAACAAATTGGAAGATACATGTAACAGGCTTAATAAAGCGTACACTAATTTTAAAAAATCTCCTAAAGAAAGAATAAACCGTCATTATGTCAAAGTTAGATTGGAGAATTTAGAAAAATTATGGGAACAGTTAGTAGACGATCATAGTAAACTATATGAAAAATATGAGCCCGATAAATTAAAACAGAGCTCATATGTTAACGGAGAATTATATGATGAAACTGAAGAAATTTACATTCAGTATAAAATCGAATTGGAAATCCTTCTGGAATCATTTGACATTAAAGAAGGAAACTCAAAAGAATGTCTTAAAAATGTTACGGGTAATTTAAAACAGTGCAATGTAAAACTACCTAAAATTGTTATTCCTGTGTTCTCCGGTAAATATACAGACTGGGTTACCTTTAGAGATTTGTTTCTATCGCTTATACATCATATTCAATCTTTAGATAACGTGCAACGGATGCAATATTTAAAAGGATATCTGTCTGGGGAAGCCGAGCAGTTACTCAGACAAATACCTATTTCAGATGCAAATTATCAACGATGTTGGGACCAACTGAACGCGCGGTATAATAATAAAAGATATTTATCGCATTACATCTTGAAAAGGTTACTCAGTGAAAGGAATCTAAGTGATGAATCGGCTATGGGTCTCAAAGAATTGATTGATAATACCTGTGATTGTTTAAATGCGTTATCTAATATGGGTATTGACGTCGGAACTTGGGACATCATAATTATTCATTTAATTACTTTAAAGTTGGATCCAGAATCCCGAAAACAGTGGGAGTTGAAGGTGTCAAGCAACAATTCTTCTGATAGTTTACCAACGTTTGAACAGTTGAAAGAGTTTTTGACAAGTCGTTACCGCGCTTTAGAATTTCTGGATGCTGGATCAAATAGAGTCAGACAAACAGACAAACCTAAAGTATTTCATGTATCTAATATGCAATGTAAATTCTGTAATGATAGTCATAAAATAATAAGTTGTAAAAAGTTCATAAAAACTGATGTAAATGCTAGACGTGAGTTTGTAGGTCAAAACGGCTTATGTTATAATTGTTTGGGCTATAACCATTCGGCCAAGCAGTGTTTGAGTTTAGCTGTATGCCGCATTTGCAAACGTAAGCACCATTCTTTGCTTCATCCAGTTGGTCAAATTAATACCGATGCCAGTTCAGATAATACGAAAACATCTAGTATTAACGTACCTCGGAACGACGACGGTGAGACATCAGTTGAAAGTTCTATGGCCGCCTGACAAAAGTACTGAAAAGTCTTTTGTCGGGCGGAAATAAGGTGCGCGCCTTCAACGGTTGGGTCATGCCGGTCTTGATGTACTCTTTCGGCATACTCAAATGGACTCACAGACTGAACTTGACGCCCTGGATAGGAGGGTTCGTACACTGTTGACTGCTTATCGAATATTTTACCCAAGCCGACGTGGGGATGCATCGAGATGTAGTTGCAGTGGACAAAGAAAAGAAAGAAATTAAAGAAAGGGGTGCATTAAAAGAGCCTCCACGAGTGACGATATTTAATTGATCGTCCGGCGCACTCTGGGTAGTCAGCCCCGCTATCAACCTGCTGACTGGCTAATCTTTTCCCCACGACATGAGCTATTATTATTATGTAGCTCATGTCGACACGAAGAAGAAGAAGAAGTGGACAAAGGACTGACCCCGCTCTCCTTGGCTAAAGAGAACTGGCGCAAACCGGTAGTACTTGATACCACTGACCGCAAGGAGGTATGGCAGAGCAAGGAGCTTCATGGACGCTTTTTCCGGGCCCTTCATGGGCCCGATGTAGACTTTTTAGCGTCCGTATCCTGGCTGCGCTTCGGTGATCTCTTCGGAGAGACCGAAGGTTTTGTCTGTGCAATTATGGACGAAGTTATCATGACGAACAACTACCGGAAATATATTGTAAAGGACGGCACAGTTGACATATGTCGGGCATGCCACTGTACCGGGGAATACATCCGTCGTATTATTTCTGGTTGTTCTCGTCTTGCTAACGGCGAGTATTTGCATAGGCACAACCTAGTAGCCAGGATTATTCACCAGCAACATGCGCTGAGATACAGCCTTGTGGGCGCGGAAGTACCATACTACAAGTATGTGCCCGACCCAGTTCTTGAGAATGACCATGTCACGTTGTACTGGGACCGATCTATCATCACCGACAGGACTATCGCTCACAACAAGCCTGATATAGTGGTGATAGATCGTTCAGAGCGCCGCACAATGATTGTTGATGTTATTGTCCCGCATGACGAGAATCTCGTGAAGGCCGAGAAGGATAAAGAAATCAGATACCTTGACTTGGCACACGAGGTTATCGACATGTGGGATGTTGACTCAGCAGTCATTGTACCGATTGTTGTTACGGCCAATGGTTTAATAGCCAAGAGCCTTGATCTACATCTTAGGAGGCTCGCGTTGGGCAGCTGGGTCAAGGGCTTGATACAGAGTGCGGTACTCCTGGATACGGCGCGTATCGTCAGGAAGTTCCTCTCTCTGAGGGCCTGACCACCGGTAGTTTGGACCCTGTTCCCGATGCCGGTGGGCTACTATTTTTTATATTTTTAAATGTTTTTTTTATATTTTTTATAGAAATATTTAAAAATGTAAATAATGTGTAAATAAATGAATAAAGGAATAATAATAAGGTTTTTATTATATTTTTTGTTTGTAAAAATATTTAAAAATGTAAAAAATATGTAATTAAATGAATAAATGGCATAAAAATAAATTAATTTATTTGCAACCCACACAATACAGTATTTTGTACAAGTTATAATGAAAAGAATAATTAGAAAATTGGTTATAACACATTCAGGAAGGTGAGGACGCTGATACCTAAACTATGCCAGGCGGGCGCGGGCGGGCATGCGGAAGGGGACTGGGGACATAGGGAGCTACACCAACATACACACACTTCAATGAAGCGGTCCATGCTTTTGTAAACAAATTATTGCTATGATAACAAGGTATGTGATGGTCAAGTTTGGTTGTGGTGTCGGCGTGACTGTAGTAGACGTCGAGGGTGGCGATAGTGGTGAACTACGTTCTGGTATAACGAAATATTCAGTGCTCATCTCGAGTCTGTGGGCTTCAGTGCGTGCAGGGCGCCGTAGGGGAGGTGCCATCTCCGGCTGTTCGTCGTCTTCCTCGACTGAGAGGTTTTGTTCCTCGTAGTCGTGCTCGTAGACGTCGTCATATTCATTTTCGGCGTAGTGTTGTGCGGAGGGGGCGTTGCGCGGCGCGAGGCGGTCCCCGAAGCGGGCGGCGTGGGCCCCCGCCAGCGCGGCCAGCGCGGGCCCCCGCCAGCGCGGCCAGCGCCGCCGTGACGAGCAGCGCGCGCACCGCTCCTCCCGCCATCAGGCCGCCGGGGCCCTCAGCTGCCCGAGTCTCGCTGTAGACACATCCGCGGTTGTCTTCTTATCTCTGCAATAGATAAATTCGGCGTCAGTCATGCAGCGATATATCCGTCTCGACACGAATCGCGACGTTTCGACTCTGCGATAACCAAACAAAGAATCTCCCGGCTAAACCGGTTCGACAGTCGCCTTGCACCTCCTAGGAGCCCTAACTTAACCGATTTGGTATTCTTTGTCGTTTTATTTTAGGTCGTTAAGATTGAAAAAGCCGAGGTAACGCTTACATTCTGAATGCCCACATTTTATTTTTAAAATCTTCTAGGTTCGAGTCTCTAGGGCGGGGCAGCTGCCCCCCTCCCGGCGACGCCCATGACGTGTAGGCCCATGTTAAACCCCTCCTAACATGCTACTATTAAATCAACATTACCATATTTGGTCTTGGTTTTGTGTCTTTGCACCTATTTAGAATGTACCATCCTCTGTACCACATTTTAAGCAAATAATAGTTATTTGTTATACAAGAGTGCAAAGTTGCTTTTTAACCGCGTGCACAATTTTGATGCTCGAGCAAGCGAAGTACCTATTCTAAAATTGAATCACTCGCTGCGCTCGTGATTCAAAAGTTAGAATCCTGAGCGTTAGCGAGGAAATCAAAAGAGCACAAGGTGAAAAATCTTTGCACTCGAGTGCAACACGTAACTTTTCATCCCACCTCAGCGAGGAAATGACTAAATGCAAAAAAAAAAACATTTACAATCACAAGATACTTTTATTTCAGTTTAGGTATTAACTACTACATTATGATAGGTAAGTATTACAGAATAATCTTTAAATTGTAACAAATAATACTTAGGTATACCTAATTAAGAAAAATGTAAAGTAACGTTGCTACAGTTACTTAAGTTGACAGTAATATTTTTGTTAGGTACTGTAATGTTGGTGTTAGTGACTTGTGTACTGTTTTTCGGTAAACTATCTGTCATACTTAATAGTTGTACCGATTCATCGGATTCCCTTGGCGTAAATGAGCAAAACGTTTTCTGAGAAAGTTTTGGTTCCTTTATCTAGTCAGGCTTTATCAAGTGTATGTACAGTCAACAAATCGGAATCGTGACCCACCCAGCAGATAATTCGTTTGAAATCATCAAAACAATAAGGTTTTCTTCTATGCTGCACTTAGGAAATTTAAAATATTTTATTGGTAAACTGTCACTGTCACTTGCTAAAAAAATTGATAGAACATACTTATGTTGCCAGGGAAATATCTGTTTAAGCAAAATTTAACCTAATTGTATTAAATGTCTGTAGGATATTAGGCTTATCGTGGGTCATGATTCCGATTTGTTGACTGTACATTCAACAATAAAGAAATTGGTTTACACTTTACTAAGGACTTATAAATTCAAGTTGAACTTTATGTTACAGGCATTAAGCATTTTTTACATGAAGATTTTAAAGGCAATAGACTGTATGTAACGAGAGCACGAGAAAGCTTCTTGGAAAGATTGCAGAGGGAAAGACAACTGGCACAAAAGAAAGATGTAGAAAAGGTAAAAAATATTCACTTTTTAGGGTTCCATACACAAAGGGTGCCAAACGGGACCCTATTACTCTCGCTACGCTGTCCGTCCGTCCGTTCGTCTGTCCGTCTGTCTGTCACAGGGCTGTATCTTTGTAACGGTAATAGATACCGATAACCGATAACCGGATGTAATTGTAACAGAATCTGTGTTACTATAGTGCCTATCACAAAAATACTAAAATTAAAAAACCGGCCAAGAGCATGTCGGGCCATGCTCAGTATTATAGGGTTCCTTAAGTAGGTGTACAAACGAATCAAATCGAATATTAATCATGGCTATTTTAGTTTTTGCAATAATCGGCAGCATTCGCGACTCAGAGCGTGTTGTTAGTAGCGCCATCTAGCGATAAATTCAAGAAGCCAAATTTAAGAAGTCTGATTGATGTCAAAGTTACTTTTTGTGATTTTTTCAAATAGAAAGTAGCTAAAGGAGCATTATTTGCCATGATAATTTTTCTCTAAGGTCAATGACCTTTGAACTAGGACGTTTTAAGTATTTTTCGGTTTTCTGTCTATAACTCGAAATAATTTTAAAAGAGAGTTTTCACAAAGGTCTATCAATGTGGAAGATTATAAGTTTCTACGTTGCATAGTTTAGAAATGGCAGGGGGGGGGACACATTGCAAGCCACTTTGGCGGGCTATATTTCGCAGATGGTACACCTGATAAAAAAGTGGTGTATGAAACATTACCTTCATTTTATTAGACCTATTCAATGTTACCCCACACGATGGGGCGCAGCGAAAAAAAATATTTTTTCCCCATTTCACATGTATGGGCGCCACCCCTAAAGAACGTAAAAACTATTTTTTTATTCTTTTAAAATTGAGATCTATATGCAGACTATTTTTTAACAAAATTTAATTTACTTATGTTTATAACTGTAGAAGTTATTAATCTGTAAAGGATTAGGACAGACGGACAGACGGACAGACGGACAGACGGACGGACATGACGAAACTATAAGGGTTCCTTGTAGGACTTCGGAACCCTAAAAAGAGTCTAAAACTAAAGGGGGTTCCCATACAAGAAACCTCGAAAAACATGCAATTTTTTCAACGTTAAAAAACGTTGAAAACGGCTGAACGGATCGTAATGAAACTTAGCATTTGTATTGGTATTAGTCTAACTTAAAATATAGGGTATGTTTTATCTGAATCGGTTGAGTAGATCCAGCGATACAGCTTGACCCCTCTATTGTATTAAGTTGCATACAAAGTAGAGGTCATGATTGTTGGTTGATTGCAGGTTGCAGGTTCCTAAAAATACAACTGGATTCTATTAGTATTATAGAAAATATAGAATAACATAACATAGCCCATCACTGTCCCGTTGCTGGGCATAGCCCTCTTCTTGGAATGAGAAGAGTTAAAGAACTGTATATTGTTAGTGTAATAGATTATCATAACATAATCAGCTCATTACCTACTGCCCCACTGCTGGGCACGGACCTCTTCTCGAAACGAGAAGAGTTAAGAAACTAGAAAATATAGAATAACATAACGTAGTCAACCCATTACTGTCTCACTGCTGGGTATGGCCCTCTTCTCAAAATGAGAAGAGTTAATGAACTGGATATTGTTAGTATTATAGAATAACATAACATTACCAGCCCATTACAGTCCCACTGCTGGACACGGGCCTCTTCTCAGCATAAGAAGAGATGTGGTTAGTGTTATAGAATAACTTAACATAATCAGCCCAATTACTTCCCACTGCTGGGCACGAGCGTCTTCTCAGAATGAGGGAGTTTAGGGCTAATTCCATGAGATTCCATCACCTTAGCCGGTTGGTTGTAAAAACAAAATATAGTATGGTCGGTAAATAGTGTAATCGACTGTGTAGGCGCTTATATGTATATAATTAAAGACATTGTGTTCATAATTATGACACGATGTTATTTTCCGATATCCACGCGGACGGAGTCGCGGGCACAGCTAGTCTCTGATAAAAAGCAAGATACACATTGATAGATTATACTAAACTAACTTTGATGAGAACTGCATTACACATCTGACTACATTGTACTTTTTTTACTAAAGTACTTTGATGAAAACGTTACAAAAGTACTTTGGTTGAAAATCTACTAAGTTCTTTAGTGAGAAACGTTACTAAAGTAGGTACTATGGTAAAAAATGTTACTAACGTACTTTGGTAAAAAATGTTACTAAAGTATTTTGGTAAAAATTATACTAAAGTACTTTGGTGAGAAATGTTACTAAATTACTTTGGTGAGAAATGTTACAAAATTACTTTTGTAAAAAATGTACAAAATATAGGTGTAATCTACCAAATAAATTTGGTACAACACCAACTTAATGTGTTTGGTAAAATCAACCAAAATTCGTGATAGGACCGAAATCAACCGCAAACTTTGGTTACAATTACGCAAAATCTGTTAAATCCAACCTAACATTTTTTTCAGTGTAGACTCTAACCGTATCAAGACGGACGGACATGACGAAACTATAAGGGTTCCTTGTAGGACTACGGAACCCTAAAAAGGAGACACAATACCCGAGTGTTCCTGCGAAGACGAATAGGAAGCCACTTGAGAGTTTTGCGAAAGTCAGAGACGTGGTCGTACTTTCTAAGATTGAAGACAAAACGGATACACAAATTTTGCAACCTCTCAAGTTTATTTAAAAGCTCCTCAGTGGCATCCAAATAGCAGGCGTCAGCATAGTCTATAATGGGCTGTATGAGAGTTTGGGCCAGGGAAATTTTAGTTTTTTTTATATTGTTTTAAAGTAAATTTTAATAATGTGGTTCCGGAAAGGAACAGATATTGAACCACTATGAAAATTATACGCACTCCAAGTTTTACAATGGAACCAATTCTGAAATCATGAATGAAAATAAAAACTGCTGTGTAACTTTGATCGAGTTATGTATCAGATTTTATTAACAGCTTTTTTGTTTGCTCTTGCCTTGTCTCTTTTCACCGAGCCATCAGATGCGGTTGATCATGAGTATTTTACATGGAGCGACTGCCATTAAACCTCTGAAACTCAGTTACTGGTTAACACCTACATCCTAAAGTTAGATAGTTGTCAGAGATATTCGTATGGCAACTGGGACCGACCAGAACTGGGTGCTCTCTAAAGCCCGAGGGGTCTCAATGTGCAAGGAAACGGTAGCTTAACCTCGGAGATCTTGCAATTCATTAGAAAGAAAGAAAGAAAAAAAATTTTTTTTTTGTCTCGTTACAGGCGAGAGAAGAAAATGAAATGACACATTCACAATGCCTGTAAAAGACTAAAAAAGGCCCCCATCTCAGCATATGCTACAACACCGAAATGTTGTAGCACTGGTTTTCATTACTCATAGCCATGAGACCCTTTGCTCTTACCTTGTCTAATGATGCTTATTTCCATTTCCAGTTAGCAAGTTCTCCTCTATGGTCGTGGTGCCGCGCCGGCTGGATGTTCACCGACTGCTTCCTACTCCTCAGCGGTGCGCTGACGGCTCACAGGATATCTGACAATGATACGGGAGCTCCTAGGAGACTGTTCTCCAGATATCTGAGGTATTTCAGTATGAATTAACTGACAAATCATCGAAAGCTGCTGAAGAAATCCTTATGTTTGTAACTTGATTCTAATTGGCTTGCTTAAGATTAGCCATCCTACTTAATATTATAAATGTGAAAGTTAGTGAAGATATTTGGATATTTGCTACTCAATCACGCTGTAAGCACGATGAAATTTGGCATACGGATATAACGTAATACGGATTAACATATAGGCAATTTTTTATCCCGTGAAAGTTCCCGTGCGATGCGTGATAAACGAAATCGTCGTGGGCGAAGTCGCGCGTATAGGCTAGTATCGTATAATTTGCAAAATTTTCAATATTTAGTCACAATAGAAAAAAGCACGCCTACATAAATATTTTAGAACATCATGCTACTTATTGCTCTTACAAAATGTCAGGCACTTTCAATCCATGTCCGTATTATGGACACACGAGTTATAAGTTTGCAGAAAGTTGAATAAAACAATGTTTAGGTATAGGTATATTATTTTAATTTAAGTTAAAAAGTGGTAGGATAGGAGTTTGCAAAAGTATATTTATATAGGTTGTAGTTTTGAATACGTTCATGTAAACAGTTGTTTCATAAACTAAAAAAATATATGGCTAATAATAACCGAATAATTTTGATGTGTTTTATTTGTGGAAAACTGAATATGACTGCTCTTTCATAATATCTATCGTCTACCAGTTCCATGTTAGAGTATTGTTGTGTCATTAGAGCATATTCTTACACTGAAATCACTGATCACTCAGTCAGTCCTGCTACCAACCTGCTGACTGGCTAATATTTTCCCCACGACACGAGCTATTATCATTATGTAGCTCATGTCGATACAATAGAAGAAGACTGATCACTGTAATTCAGAGTATTATACTATTTTTATTTCTAACAAGCGACCCTTCCCGGCTTCGCACGAGCGCATTTTATTTTTTTAATCATTTCTTTCATACATACCTTTTTTACGTGGGGAAATCCTCATGGACGTACTTCATCCGGGTAAGGCGGTGCCAGTGTTGGACTCTTACCGACTAAAACCAGCACGGTGTTCCTCTTCCAACCATTAACCGGGGGCGTGGGAAACTTGTATTCGTCCAACCATCCCCGGCAGGTCCCGGTTCGCCACTAGTAGGCGAAGTAGGCGAACCCCTTCTCCCCGTGCGGCATCATTGGCTGCACCCATAGAGGAAATGAATATAAGTATTCCGTGGCTGCACCCTTCTCTTGACTGGCGCTCGCGGAACACGACGCTCCACCGTCACGGGCTTTGATTGATCGGGCGGCGGGCTACCCCGAGTCCGCCGCCCGCATGACTCCTAGGGGTGGCTGGAGGTCAGCGTACGCCCTCCTGCGACGCCCGGTCGGTGGGAAGAGAGGTCGTTGCCTCTCGAACCCTCTCCGCCACCTCCTTAGTGAGCATCAACTGCTCGTAGAAGGTGACGACGCCTTCCCAAGCGGTCTCGCTCCCGACCATAGACACAACCACGGCCGGAAGCAAGAGGTCACTGCCGCCTACTGCAGTGATGATATCACGGCGCTGCGTTGCCCAAGCTGGGCAGTCCTCCAGTATGTGCCACGCCGTGTCCTCTGGGCATCTCCCAGTGATGACACTCGGTAGTAGGCTCCCGGGCTATGCGACACTGATACTTCCCGAAGCAACCGTGCCCCAAGAGTATCTGCGTCAGCCGGTAGGTGAGGGTGCCATAGCCCCTCTCCAGCCACTCCTCCATGACGGGCCTTACCGCCGCTATTGCGGCGTGCCCTGCGCTGGGTTGCGCTAGTCGGTCCTCCCATTCAGCCACTAGAATCTGGCGGACCTCGCTCCGATCAGGTGGGCCCTCATTCTGATGACACATCAGCGCAAGGTCTCTCGCCTCCAGATCCCAGGGCATTGATCCGGCTAGAAGTCTCGTCGCCTCAAAGGATACCGTACGATATCGTCGTATCACCCTGTTGGCCATCGCACGCTGCGGCCTACGCAGCAGCGTGACATTGTCAGGGTGTCCGCCTACACTGGAGCCCCATAAAGGGCCATGGACCGTACGATTCCCCTTTCATATATACCTTTTTTTTTTCTTTTTTTTTGCCTTGGGGATATTTTATGGACGCACTCCGCCCGGGGTAGGTGGAGCCGGTGTCGGACTCTTACCGACTAAAACCACCACGGCGTTTCTTCAACTACCTTAGCCGGGGGCGTGGAAACCCGTGAGTATTCACACAACCACCCCCGACAGGTCCTGGCCCGCCACAAGCAGACGAGCCCCTTCTCCCCATGCGGCCTAACGTTGGCCGCACCCTCCTAGGCAGCGTACAAGGAACACTGCACGCCACCTCACCACATGGGCCTTTACCAGCTGCGCCAACTACGCTGGCTGTGCTAGCTACGCCAGCTGCTGGTCGGGCAGCAGACTACCCCCAGTCTGCTGCTCGCAGGCCCTACCTCCCGTAATTTTTTATAGAGGTTTTCTTCCTCGCGGTCCGGGCGGTGAAGCCAAGACCCTCGGTCCCAAGAGGCGCGAGAACACTACTCAGCGGGCAATCCTGGGGTTACGAGATCGACGGAGGCAGGGAAAGACAGTCCCCCCGCTGCCTGCCCAGTGGCAGGGTGAGTGCACACCGGGCCCGCCCCTGCTCCTCCACTATGCCCTCTGTTGGCAACAGAGGTACATGTGGAGCAACTCCCCACTGGCCTAGAACGGGCCCCTCCCGCGCCAGAATATTCGCCAAAGGCAATAAAATCCCCCGAAGGTTAATCCCTCGAAATGATTTTATTGCCCGTGCCCAGGATGCACCGGCCAAACAACTGCCGTTCCCTCCAGACGTGTCCAGAAGGACAAGCAGCTGTCAGGCACACGTGGAGGTTTTCTGGCCAGCACCCCATATCCTGTACCCCTGCTAGTTAAGGATTATAGGATTATTTTTTGGTATTGATGGTCATTGATGGTTTTCTGGCCAGCACCCCCTTTTATACATACCTACCTTATCCTAACAATTACGAAAACAACAAAAAAACAGCCAAATCGGTTGAGCCGTTATCAAGTGGTTTCGATTTTTATAGATAAAAGTAGAAAAATATATTTAATGGTTGTTACGTCTCCATTGATCTGTGTTCAAAAATAGGCAATTATAGCTGGGTGAATTTCAACAAATGCCATTTTTTTTATCATATCGGTGAACTTTTTCATTTATATTTTTTTTGTATATTTTTCAGGTTTTATGTAATCTTTAGGATATCAAATATCCCCAAATTTAATATCATCAACGTATCATTTAAGACTAAGGAGAAAATTCAGTTTGAATTCTGGTTTCCACCGATATGACAAACCGGCACCGATTATTTTTTCTGTACACCGATATGTTAAGTTTATCCACCGGAATGATGTACATTTCCAGCGATATGATAATCTATCCACCTTTGAACATCAAAAAGGAAATAGTTAGTAGGTACCTAGGTAGGTAGGTAGGAGAAATACCAGGCTTATTATCTCGATTTTTCGGTAGCGATTCTGTTACATCATTGGTCACTGAAACACTTGTTTGCTTGTTTCTGGCAACATTTGCCTTAGCTTTTTTCCTCTGATAATATGCACGGGCACTGAATCGGTTTTTTTTTCGTATTGCACAAACGACGACGTGCATGGCAGTCATTTGGCTTCGGGTTGGGATAAGTCCGGCTGCCTTTCGTCTAGCTAAACGTTCTCTATCTTTTCTTAAAAGCTCCTCTCTTAACACAGTATCGCTTTTGAGTTTAGCTTTTCTTATTCTTTCCAGCAACCTCTTTCTCTCTTTTTTCTCCTCCTCTTTTAGTTTTGGCCTCGGCATTCTTAAATAAAATTAAGCTATTATGATGTTTTCTTTTTATCTATTTATGATTTTGTTATTTATTATTTTGCACTTACTATTTTTTTAACTAGAACATATTTTCTGGAGAAACCTTTAATGCGTTCCCTCACCATCATCACCTCAGCCTATAGACGTACATTACCGAATACAGACCTCCCCCTAATGATACATTTATACATCTTCTACTACCCAGTGGTATCGTGGTAATGATTTTGGCAGTCTATGTAGGTAAGTATGTATGTATGTATGTATGAATGTTTGTATGTATATATGTATGTATATAATGTATATGTTTGTATGTATATTTGTATGTTCCATTGTTTCCTTGTATACTTAACGAAATGACACGGGATCTACCGATATGATAAAACGACTCACCGAGATGATAAAATGATCTACCGATATGATAAAGCAATCCACCGATGTGACAAAACTGTGCGCTGATAATGAATCAAAACACCGATATTAGATATAAGACACCGATTGATTTTTTCTTATCATTTCGGTGTAAATTATCACATCGGTGGTAATAAAGACCACCGATTACAGCGATATGAGAACAGCGACGTGAGAAATAACACACTTTTTAGAAAATTAGGAAAAATGCATAATATCTAGGATAAATTCAATAACAGTCAATGAAGCTAATTCACTTACTACCTCTGTTAGAACCAAACAACAATAATAAAACTACTCATTACACTAGAAAAATGCAACCACCGATAATATAAAATAATTGTCTGGGGGCAACTGAAGTGGCGTACTTAATTTATTTTCGGGAATATGCAGGGATTTGACACACGTCGGTCCTGACTGCGTACTAGAGAACACTAATGAGGGAAATAAAATTGGGGTGGGGACGCTGTCGGACTCGTCGATGTAAAGTTAGGTTTAAATTACTTTTGTCCAGCGATATGAGAACATTTTGCAGGACAAGTACGTTTGTGCCTCTCAGTAATGATAAACGTTAATTAAGTAATAAAATATGCTATATATTAATAACAAAACGAATATTCTATGAAATAGAATAAGTTATATACTTAAGTTACTTATTTTTATTAGTGTATAAGCTTTTTTGTTTGTAAAAAAAGTAGAGGGACAGCACCGATTTGAAATAAATAGAGGTTTATGTATTTATTTCTACCATTGTAATAGTCCTAGGCAAATTATATTTTTGCCACAAGCCAATAACTACCTATTGAATACTAAGAAAAAAAATCAGAACAATATTCCTATTTTCAAATACTAATTTCACCGAAGACAAAAAAATAAGTCATTTGGGAAATTCACCCAGCTACGTCTGTAAATTATCACCTGTTCAAAACCACAGCGTGTTTATACCAGGATATAAAAATAAACAACATCTACCAACGTCACTTTATTTCATGTCTTACAAAAAAAAATACAATTCATAACAACCACCGTCACCGTGTTAGTAAGCAAGTAAAGTACAATTAATTTTTTTTTTATTAAGCCTAATAAAATAATGATATAATCTGTAAGTTTACAAAAAAATAAAAAATTGGCGCCGAAAATAAACATGTTATTATGGGTTTTGCAGAAAAACAGAACCGTATATAAGTAGATACGATATTCGAATGAATTTGATGAAATAAAAAAAAAAACGGTTAAACGGTTCATCATCATCATCATTTCAGCCGAAAGACGTCCACTGCTGGACATAGGCCTCCCCCAAACATCGCCACAACGACCGGTCCTGTGCCTTCCGCATCCAGCGGATTCCCGCGACCTTCACCAGGTCGTCGGTCCACCTTGTGGGGGGCCTACCCACGCTGCGCCTTCCAGTACGCGGTCGCCACTCCAGAACTTTACTGCCCCATCGGCCATCCGTTCTGCGAGCAATGTGCCCCGCCCACTGCCATTTAAGTTTGGCAATTCTTCGGGCTATGTCGGTTACTTTCGTTCTCCTGCGAATCTCCTCATTTCTGATTCGATCACGCAGGGACACTCCGAGCATAGCCCTCTCCATTGCCCTTTGAGTGACTTTGAGCCTTCTTATCAGGCCCATTGTGAGCGACCACGTTTCAGTACCGTAAGTAATTACTGGCAACACACACTGGTCAAAGACTTTCGTCTTGAGACACTGCGGTATTTTGGACGAGAAGATATTGCGTAGCTTCCCGAACGCTGCCCAACCGAGTCGGATTCGACGATTGACCTCTTTCTCGAAGTTGGACTTACCTAGCTGGACAGTTTGTCCTAGGTATACATAATCGTCAACAACTTCGAGTGTAGATTCTCCGATGTTTACGGGAATGGGTGCTATATGGGAATTCAACATAACCTTTGTCTTGTCCATATTCATTTTAAGACCCACTCTATCAGAAGCTCTACTGAGGTCATCGAGCATTGTACCGAGGTCCTCCATGGTCTCAGCCATGACTACTATGTCGTCGGCAAACCGAAGGTGAGTGATGTACTCGCCGTTTATGTTAATGCCTAGCCCCTTCCAGTCCAGAACCTTGAAGACATCCTCCAATGCAGCAGTGAACAGTTTCGGAGAGATCACATCTCCCTGTCTCACACCTCGCTGCAGAAGGATAGGTTTCGAGGCTTGGTCCTGTAATCGGACTGACATAGTGGCGTTTTCATACAAAGACTTTAACACTTCGATGTACCGATAGTCAATCTGGCACCGTTGAAGAGACTGTAGTACCGCCCAAGTCTCGATCGAATCGAAGGCTTTCTCGTAGTCCACAAACGCTAAACAAAGAGGCAAGTTATACTCTTCGGTCTTCTGTATAACCTGCCGCAGCGTATGTATGTGGTCTACGGTGCTAAAGCCTTTTCGGAAACCGGCTTGTTCGGGAGGCTGGAAGTCGTCAAACCTGCGCGAAAGACGGTTCGTAATGACTCTCGAAAACAGCTTGTAGACATGGCTCAGAAGTGAGATGGGCCTATAATTCTTCAGTAGAGCATTATCGCCCTTTTTGAAGAAGAGTACCACCACACCTCTGCTCCATGCCTGTGGCGTTCTTCCCTCGAGAATGACGGAATCAAACAGCTTCTGAAGGGCCTTAAGGATCGGTTTTCCACCCGCCTTCAGGAGTTCGGCCGTAATTCCGTCATCACCCGGTGCCTTGTTGTTTTTGAGCTGCTTCAGAGCCATCCTAATCTCGTACAGGCTGACGTCCGGGATATCTTCGGTATAGTGTCGGGTCAATCTAGCTCTTGGGTCGTGAGCCCGATTTACAGCGGGTGTCCGGGTGGACGTGTATAACTGTCCATAGAACTTCTCGACCTCCTTCAATAGCTCTGGCTTGGAGGATACGACTCTGCCATCGTCGGTCCTCAGTTTTGCAAGCTGGCTCTGCCCAATAGACAGGTCTCTTGCGAAGACTTTGGAGCCCTTGTTCTTCTCTATCGCGTCTTTAATACGTTCCGTATTAAATTGGCGTAGGTCACTTTTCAAGGACTTTGAGATCTGTCTATTGAGCTGCCGGTACTTAGTCGCATCATCTGAGGACTGCAGAATCATCTCGCGTCTTTCCGCCATAAGCTCAAGGGTGTGGTCAGAGAGCTTTTTGTTTCTATTTGTACGACGGGTCCTAAAGATCCTAGACCCGACCGTATGGACAGTTTCCACAAACCCATCGCTGTAATCGTCCACTGAGCTCCCTAGGCATTCGAAACGATTCTGTAGTTCGAGCTGAAAGCTCTCGGGGTTTTGGATTTGGATCGGTGCTGGACGGAGCGTAGACTTCATCAGTCGAGATCTTTCCAGCTTGATGTTCAGATTCAATGTGCCTCTTACCAAACGGTGATCGCTTCCGGTTTTGACCGCGTTGATCACAGAGACATCATTGAATATTTATTTATTTATTTATTTATTAAATTTATGCACACACAGATAAATAAAATTAAAATACATAGAAATGAATAGTACAAAGGCACTGCTTATAATATTAATATTTGCTTCATTTGCTTTATTTATATTAATATTAATATTAATATTAATATCTGCTGCTTAATATTTGCTTCTTCGTCGACATAATGAAGTCAATCTCATTTTTTGTTACACCATCAGGGCCCAACCAGGTCCACTTCCTATGCTCACGCTTTCTGAAGAAAGATTTCATCATATAGAGTCCCTCCTTCTCCATAAAGCCGGCCAGTAGATGACCCCGGTGGTTCCGATATCCATATCCAAATTGCCCCACTCGCAGCTCATCATCGTAGCGATTGCCCAGTTTCGCGTTGAAGTCTCCCATGACAACAGTGAAGTGAGTTTTAGAGCCATGCATGGCTCTCGAGATATCCTCATACATGGTCTCCACCTCATCGTCGGGGTGATTCGAGGTCGGGGCGTATACCTGTATAACCTTCAACGAATACCTTTCGGTTATTCTGAGTATAAGGTACGCCACCCTGGTCGAAACACTCTCGATCTTCACTATGTTGTTCACAAGAGACTTGTGGACGATAAACCCGACACCGCCCTGGGAAAGTTGATCGCCCTCCCGGAAATAGAGCAAGTTACCGGATTTGAGGATTATCGTGTCCTCCCCCTCTCTTCGGACTTCAGATAACCCTACGATATCCCATCGTAACCTGCTCAATTCTTCCTCGAGTTCGACAAGCTTCTCGTCGGTCCGCAGTGTACGTGTGTTGTATGTTGCCAGGTCCAGTCTTTTTTTGTTATGGTAGCCGGATCTCTGCCGGGGATTCTTAGCACCCCCTGCCCCGCCGTTACCTAGGCCGCTACCGTAACCAGGGCTAGCGGGGCCGCCGGGGACTAGGGGCCGATTTTTTATTGTGCTTTGCATGAGGGGATATGCCATAATCGCCACGCTTGGCAGGCGGGTTGGCGATCGCAGTTGGTTGGTTAAATACTCGGAGGACGCTGCTGCCCATCCTCTGGTGAATCCCTTAGTCGCCTTTTACGACACCCATGAGAAGATATAGGGTGGTGAAATTCTTTGCGTCCGGCACCACACGGACGTTAACGAAACAAACGGAAACGAAATAAACGGTTACCTATTTTAAAAAGTGTATACATGCTGACATTTTAATTGCTTAGTTCCCGAAAAAGGGAACCGATAAAATGTAGACCAGCTCGAACTTATGACTCGTGGACCCACTGGTTGGTGGGTCCACGAGTAATAGTTATATCGTATGACGATAAATGACTGTGGTCCAACTGGTTGGTCCACGATTGCTGATAGTTTGTAGACATAGGTGTAAAGTCATTGACCAGATACAGCATCAGTCGTTACCGTCTGATAATTTATTTCTAGCTTTAATAGTCAGCTTTTTTAGCAACAAGAATCATGTTTATGACTACCTTTTTTGATCCATTTGCGGTTCCTAAAAATCATCATCATCATCATTTTAGCCAAAAGACGTCCACTGTTAGACATAGGCCCCAAAAGGGGGTATAAGCCATAATCGCCACGCTTGGCAGGCGGGTTGGCGATCGCAGTTCGTTGTTTAAATACTCAAGAACGCTTCTGCCCATTCTCTGGTAAATCCCTTAGTCGCCTTTTACGACACCCACAAGAAGAGAGAGGGTGGTGCAATTCTTTCCTAAAAATATAGTCAAGTTAAACCTCTAGCGAAGCGTATCACATGTAAATCAATATATATTGTTGAATATATATTGTTTTGCCATAGACCAGTAAGCCTTTAGACGTCGATTAGCCGGACACCCCCGGTCGCATCGCATATGCAGTAGCACTGCATATCATATGCCCCACCGCCAATCTCGACGTCAGTCCGTCAGCGCACGGCACCAATCATAACACCGAACTTTTGAGCCGACCAATCATAACGCGCCGTCCTCCCCCCGTTCCCCGCCAACATTTTACGACTGTGTTCTCATGCAAAACTTTGTTTAAGCGGCGTCTTGAGGCTTACTGGTCTGTGTGTTTTGCCAAGACATTTTGGCCTAACAGGAAAAACCTAACTCTTCCTTTCTTCTCGCAGCTGACTTGGTTGTTGTTTTCTTGGCATGTCGCTTGCCCCACCTACCAATTCATCTTTAATGTCTTGCAGATGACTTGGTCCCGTTCCTGTGTCAGCGCGACATGTGTCCCAACGCCGGCTCCGCGGAGGCCGCCAAGGTGTGCTACGACCATTGCATCAGCGTCACCTTCGCTTCAGACAGCCCTCCACCGCTGTACCTCTGCATTGAGTGTGCCAATGAGATACACAGGTACGTGATGATGATGATGTTGCCGACTATACTGGTTTTTAGGGTTCCGTAGCCAAATGGCATAAGCGGAACCCTTATAGATTCGTCATGACCGTCTGTCTGTCTGTCTGTCTGTGTATGTCACAGCCACTTTTTTCCGAAACTATAAGAACTATACGGTTGAGACTTGGTAAGCAGATGTATTCTGTGAACCGCATTAAGAGTTTGACACAAAAATAGAAAAAAAAAAATTGTGGGTTCCCCATACTTAGAACTGAAACTCAAAAAAAAAAAAACATCTATCCCATACGTGTGGGGTATCTATGGATAGGTCTTCACAAATGATGTTATGGTTTTTAATATAATTTTTTTCTAAACTGAATTGTTTGCGCGAGAGACACTTCCAAATAGAAGTGGGCGTTTAAACAAAAAGCGCTTAAAAAAGTCTAATAAAAAAAAAACGTATAAGCACGCTTTGTGATTAAAGCAGATTTCGTTTAGACTTTTTCGTAAACCAAACTTATGCTTTCAATAGTACGATTGAAATGTAACCTTATTTCTATGACCATAAGACTCAATTTCAAAGTTGACTGGTGGTGGTTTGAAACCGGCAGAATTAAATTTTATTCGTTTACGTAAAATTTGTTCAGAGAAAGCACTTTTTTATTTTGTTGATTATTTTCGTATCGTTTAAACATTTTAAACGTTTTTGACCTTGATTGATTTGCTTTTGCTTTGGCGCTTAGTTTATTTTTCGTCGTCAACGAGTGAATGCGTTTTTAAATGTTCTCCTTGGTAATTACGCGACGATTGTAGTTTGTTTGTATAGTTTTTAGTGAACTTTGTAAATAGTTTAAATGTAAATAGAATAGTGTAATGTAGACAAATAAAAGTCAATTTTTTTAGAGGTGAAAAACGAAAAGCGGCAAAAGCGTAAAAAAATTCGTTGGCAGAAAAAAGCACAACGTTTAAACACGCTTACGATTTTAAGTCGTTTTTCCCAACTTTACTTCCAAAGTGGTAAAATGTGTCCCGCGCCCCCTGTAATTTCTAAAATAAGAGAATGATAAAAATAAAATGTGAAATACATTACCATGCAAACATCCACCGAAAATTGGTTTGTACGAGATCTAGTAAGTAGTTTTTTTTTTATACGTCATATATCGTAAAACGCAATTTACCTTTAAATTTCATAAACATAAACCTTATTTAACCACAGTTATAGCTAGATTCATCTAAATAAATTCTTATACGTCCAAGGACCATTTAGGCAACAGCCTAGGTGGTATTATAGTTGTTATGGGCAAAGGTAACCGCTTAACATCAGGTGGGCATTTAGCTCGTTTCGCCATCATAAAAAAAAAAAAAAAAAAAAAACTAGCGGAATGTTAGAATTTTATTAGGCGAGACTTCTTTTGTTCGACCTTCTCTATATTTGGCTTTTTGTGTCGCAAAATCTGCTCACTGGTTTTAATTATAAATCCTAAAGTCAAGATCAATTTATTCAGATGAACTGATAATACCAAAATCAGTATGGTCAGTAGGGTGGAGCACAGATGTATGAAAAAATATTTTTATTTTTATTTTGTGTTGTAATAGGGGGGGATTGGTGCCTTATAATAAAGTAAATTTACATGTTTTTTTTCAATTAATTTGGAAAATATCTTCTGCCTCCGCACTGGCTTCAAAGTTTTAGATTCGGCGAAAACACTCATCATGTTTTTAATATTACATTTAGCATTAATGGTAAAATGTTGTTAAATGATACGCAGTGTGTTAAACAGACATGTAAATAATATATTTTAATTAAGAAAAAAAATAAAAGAATTTTTATAAGAGTACAAAAAAATGTTTTACATTGCTCGAAAATGACACTTTGTTTCAAATTTAGGCATTTTATTACGTGATTCCAATTTGGCTTTAATGGCCCCTAATCTTGATGATTTTGTACACTGAGGAGTGGCAGCTTCCGTGGTGATCTTTACAGCCCGTTCTACAGCCTGGGTATGGCACGGGAGTCGTAAAAAAGACAGCTGATCCTCACCACCCGTTTGGACGACGTTGTTTATTTCTTCATCTGTCAAGTTTTTTAGAATTGGGGGTTCAGTAACTCCTTTCTGCCAATTTATTATGTCAGTGTAATTTGTAGCATTAAAATTTACATCGGGCACCTCAAAAAATGTTGGTGTGGATGTTTCAGCCATGCTACGTGTCTTCAATATGCGCCGGGCTGCCAATTCACGAACGTGTTTTCTTTCGTCGGTGATCATAGCCAGTAAGACATTCTCTGGATGGGCAAAATAGCTATTACGCTGAATCACAGGATCGATAATCTTTTTCAGATCTACTGGCAGGTATCTGGAGGCCATAATAATGTTAAAAAGATGTTGTGTCCCATCTTTGCATGACGGTTTGTTCTTGATTAAGAACCAAGATGGGGCATACACTTTCACGATAAATGTAGCCATAGTAACCAAGGCTGGCGATGGTTTTTCTGTGGCTACGTAGAGACGAAGTAGTCGATTGGCCCGCGTGAGCCAACGGGCATGCGACATTTTTCCTGGGGACATATTTTCCAGATCTTCTGGAAAACTGCCTGATACCACCGCTGAGACAATTTTGTGCAAGTACTTTAGATCTGTACTTAAATCTTGGGGCATTTTAGGAAGCAAATCTCCGTCGATGCGTTGAAATTTTATAACAGGTAAATGTTCACAACTTTCAAGTGCTTTTCCCAACGGTCCAGTGTAAGACTTCGGTCCCGAGGTACAGCCATCAAGGTAAAGAAACAAGTGTCTCAAAGGTAGTTCGTTCATGTGCAGTAAACAAATTATCCATTGTAGTGGTTTTTGTAGCCTTTTTTCAAGCAATCTTATAATACCACCGTACTTTCCAGTATTCACATTTGTTCCATCACAACCAATTGCCATAAGATGGTGTTGGGAAATTCCTTCTTCTGCTAGAAACTTTGCTATCACAGTTTCTATACCTTTCGCCGAACCAACGACAGGAACTACGTACCCCAGGTAAATAGAACCTGGCTCTTGAACTAGCGAAACGTGTTCCTCAACGGTCAATCTCCTGTAGTTTTTGCCACCCTTTTTAACTATCTTCAAGGTTTTGTCTTTCCGTCCATCAAAGTATAATGCAGAAATTTCTTGAGCGTTGACTTATTTTATTAACTTTTGTCTAGTTTTAGTTCTCACTCTTCGCAGCTTACTTCTGTCAATAACCTCTACATCAGAACCAATGTCGTATAAAACAGACGAGGCAATTGCTGCTGCTGCTCTATCTGACACTCCATACCGGTCACATGTTTTCGATAACGTAGGAAAGTGGATGCACGACTTCTTCTTTTCAGAAACGCCCTCTTTAATGGTTTCGGTGACATCTATACTACTAAAACTTTCGGACGCCAACGATACCGGAGAGGTACTAATACTAACTTCCATATCAACTGACATAGAACTGGTATTCACGTGTGTAACTGGACGGTTTTCTCGTTCCTGTTTCCTCTTTTGAATATTTTGCAATTTTTTTGTTACTTTAATGTCGATTCCGCCTATTATCATACTGCGACAGGTTCTTTGATCTATCAAAAAGGGCTGTTCTAGTTTTGGGACCCTTTTTTCTTTTGGGCAAATGCATTGTGCAAAATTATTACATTTGCAAGCAGATATGTCAAAAAGGGACTTACTGTTTTGTTGAAAGCTTGCCAACTTTTCTGGCGAAAGTCTCTTGACTGACTTCAGAAGATTTTTGCATTTTATATGATAGGCTTTTAACATTTGCATGACTCTGGTGCTTGTAACTGTTGGTATAGATGCAGTTAGCCATATATTTTCAATCGTGGATGTTACTATATCGGCAATTTCCGAGAATGTGGGCTCTTTTGCATTTGTCTTTAGTGTTTGTCTCGTTAATTCGTAGTACTTCATAACATCCTCGTAAGTAGGTAGGGTGTTTTGTTTCATTTCACAACAATCACCAAAGAGAGGGCACTTGAATGCACTCCGTGTTCTCTCCATGCTTCACACACAATACAAATTGACGACAAATTGCTAGAATAATAAGCGCGCGACCTATTACCTTGACAAACAATAGTGCACTGAGACAAGTGCGAAGTGCAGCAAATTGACGCCCCTTCCGCCCTCGCACTCACGTAATCAACTTACGATTTTGCTTTGGTTTTGCTTTTTATCGAAGATAGATTAATGTTGCTACCAGTAAATGAAATAAAATAAGTCATCATAGTAATTTTTCACATAAATAGATGTTGATAAACTTGGGTCTAAAAAAAGAAAAATTCAAAAGGTCAGTGACCTTGCGGAGGCAGTTACTCTAAATCAATTCAAATAATATTTAATATGATTAAGTTTGAGTTCAATTGGCACCAACTTTTCACTATTACACATCAATAAAATGAAAAAATGAAAATCACTCCACCCTAATGGTCAGGCGATTAGACGATCAGGCGATCTGAGAACACATTGGTGTAATTGATATTGATCAATATAGTAAGGTGATCTCACAGACATAGTAAAAAATATAGACTAAGTGCTGCGAACAACCATAGTGAAGCCAACAAAAACCGTGCTCCTTCATGTACAACCAGTGCTCACGTACACACCATGCACCTGAAGGATATTTGTTTTCGCGATGCTTACTGGAAGATGCCGCGACATGTGAACTGAGAGGGGTGGACACTAAGCGAAAACTACGCAAATTGATATCTCACTTACAAAGCTTAGACGTCGAACCGAACTGTATGAAAGACGTAGTAACCCCATTGAGAACTTTTAACAAGCAACGTGCATGCAAATTGCAAGTGGCCGACCGGAGAACGAATTTTTGGAAAGTTATTGTTTATCGTTGAAAATTTCACGTTGTATTTGATGTTACGTTGTTTTTATTATTTATTTAAAGTAATTTAATGATCTGCGTTGATTGTTTCTTTGGCGCCGACTCATAATTAGTTATTTTTCGCTTTTCAGTTTCTGTTTTCGTCGGTTCAATTTTTTGTTAAAAAGTTTAATTTTTAATTTTTTTGTGGTTTAATCTAACTCCAGGTCTCCATTATGTCGTAGTGTCTAGAACTATATTTGTGTGCCAAGTTTCAACAGAATCGGTTAACAGGTAAGAATTCAGTGGGTGAACAAGCACTCATCCCCTGTTTTCCCACCCTTAGGGGCGGATTTTGATTTTGAAATTTAAATGGGACCAACTTCGAGATATACCCTATCCATTAAAAAAAGAATCATCAAAATCGGGCCACTCTGTAAAAAGTTATGCGTGGTCATACAAAAAAAAAAAAAAAAACTAATATACGCGTCGAATTGAGAACCTCCTCCTTTTTTTCGTCGGTTAAAAATGGAATTGTCGCTGAACAACCAGCGAGTACACAAAACCGATTCCGAATAATTCAAAATTCGAATCAAACACAATCCTTCGGCATGTACCGAATCCAATTCAAAATTAGAATTAAGACACCAATAACGTTATTGTATAACGCTTTTAACCATTACTTCCTTACCGTCCGAATTTTGTGTCTACAGAGAAGAATAACAAGGCAGGTGTTGACTGCCGAGAATTGATTTCAATTGTGTGCTGCCCTTTTCCCCTGCATATAACCCTCCCATCTTTTAGCCGTATTTATCAATATTGGGTCGTTATCCAACCCTGCAAGTAGATACAACTGGTTAACATGTGTAGCGTGATAATCCCACCTGGCAATGTTAGGGCTGACTCCAAGGGTAAAATGTCGAAGGTCGTAGAAACTCCCGCTTCCTGTGTCGAAGAGTGGTAGGAGGTTCTTCAATGACGTCATCCCATCGTCGAACATTTTCTTGGCTAGGGAGATGGAGTTTTCGCCCTCAATGATGTGTAGGTCGTAAAGACCTAGTAACGTGTAGATGAATCCGTTTAGAACAAAGAGAAGTGGTTTTGTGGGATATTCTTCGTACCTGGAATGAGTTTAAAAATAATTTTAAAATCGAAAGATGTTTAAATAAAATTGTGGAAAAAAAAAGACTGATAAAATATTAAAAATCCTTTATAGTGTATTTTTTTAACATATCTGTCAAAATATTGGCACAAGGGCTGACCTTAACCTTTATAAACATTAGACATAGGGACCAGAATCTGAAGCACCCTTACCCACTTATGACCTTAGTTTATTGTCTAACATCTGCCCCTGAGTCCTAAGTCCAGGTATTTATTTATTTAACACTTGACATTAGCAGCATCTTTATTTCGTAAGTAGTAAGGGCGGTTTTCGAATTGACGTGTTACCACTGTCATGCAGTCGACTGTACCATTACATTAAAATCTATATCTCACTGATAAAATAATCCTGGATGGAAGAGTTGGAGGGGACAACCTCGGTGAATGTATCGCGATCAAATTGCAGACATTCTCAAAAAATGCCAGGTTAAGAGTACTCTAAACCGACAAGCATGCATGACGAGGTTAATGGACGTAGATGAAGCGAAAGAGGTGTGTCAGGATCGTAGTAGGTGGAAATCCATAGTCTCTGCCTACCACAATGGGAAACAGGCGTGATAATATGTATGTAAAATAATCCTTATACTATCAACACACAGTTTCATAAAATTAAACACAACACTACAACACCACACTACTAGTATAGTGTTACTCTGCATTTACATGGGCCAAACGAAAGACAATGAAGTTTCAGCGTTCAACTGGAAATTGTGAATACCAAAATATTGAGAAATCTGTGATCTAGTGGTTCGAGTGTCGGACTGCTGGTTTGATTCCTAGTTGCTTAGTTTGGGACTAGATGGTGCTGTGTAAAATGTCCCATAAATATTTATTTATTTTATCTTGGTGATTTGATAGGAACAGGCAAACTAGATAGAATATAATTTTCTGACACCTTAGAATATTGATTATATTCTAAGGCCGATGCATGTTGTTTATTTGTATTTTTTGCGACAGACATAGCATATTTGCGCAAATATTTGTGCCATCTCACCGATACAAAATACATATTTATTGCATTTATTATTTGCATTTATTATTAAATAGCTTTTACCCGTGGCTCTGCTCCTGTTAGATTCTGTTAACCCACGTGACTAGAGATGGGCAGGGAAAGAAAAAAAAACGGGTGGAAAAGAAAAATATGGGAAAAAATGGGAAAAAATTGAAAATATCGGGTTTTTTCCCAAAAGCCGGGAAAATACTATTCTATACAATTGAAGTAATATGATGCTAACATTTGGCTTCGAAACATGTATTTTGTGCTCTAATATGATCCTAATTTAATTAATTCCTTTTTTTCTAAGCATCATCTCAAACACAATTGATTAAATTCACACACTTATGTTAAATTCTTAATACTTCATCATCAACTCAGCCTATCGCAGTCCACTGCTGGACATAGGCCTCTTCCAAATTGCTCCACAACACTCAGTCCCTCTGCCTTCTGCATCCAGCCGCCCCAGCTACTTTCATCAGGTCGTCGGTCCACCGACCGGTCGGTTTGCCGATTCGCGGTCTCCACTCAAGGATTCGTCTGCTCCAGCGGCCATCGGTCCTTCAACAGACATGGCCAGCCCACTGCCACTACAGCTTACTGATCCTACAAGCTATGTCGGTCACTCCGGATCTTCTCTGGATAATCTCGTTACGGATTTTATCCTTCAAAGAAACTCTAAGCATAGCTCGCTCCATAGCTCGCCGATTGACTTTGAATTTGTGGACTAGCCCAATTGTCAGTGTCCACGTCTCGGCGCCGTAAGTCATGACAGAGGCAGGGGGCACTGGTTGAAGACCTTTGTCTTCAAACTTTGTGGTAAAGGTGAGGAGAAGACTCTGCGATGTTTACCTAAGTAGACGTATTTTGTTACAACTTCGAGTGCCGACCCTTCGACAAATATTGGCATGACAAGCATATTGAACATGACTTTATAGTCTTGTCCAAATTCATGCCGAGACCGAAACGCCGAGAATCTCCGTTTAAGTTTAAGCTGTGCAGCATTTCGCCCAGTTTTTCCAGCGATTCAGCCATTACAACGATCTCATCGGCAAAACGGAGATCTGTGAGATGTTCTCGCCTTTAACGTTGATACCCTGTCCAGTCCCGTCCAGCGTCTTGAAGACGTCCTCCAACGCGTTTGAGAACAATTTTGGGGATATTACATCCCCTTGTCTCACCCCTCTGCGCAGTTGGATTGGCTTCATCTTTTTATCCTGGAGCTGAACAGTCATGGTAGCAGCGTTGTATAGGCATCTCAGCATCTCTATATACCGTTCATCAATGTGACATTGCTGAAGGGCATCCAGAACTGCCCAAGTTTCGATGAAGTCAAAGGCCTTCTCGTAGTCCACAAATGACAAACACAGCGGCTGTTTGTACTCTTTAGTCTTCTGTACGATCTGCCGAACAGTATGGATGTGGTCTACCTACGGTGCTGTAGCCTTTTCAAAACCCAGCTTCACTCGTGGCTGGAATTAGTCGAGTCTTCCGGCGAGACGATTCGTAATGACTCTCGAGAAAAACTTGTACACATGCCTCAGGAGTGAGATGGGTCTGTAGTTCTTCATTATGGTTTCATCCCCTGTTAGGAACCGCTGGTCTCGCCGTTTTCGTGGAATACAGATTAGTGATGGGTAACTAGCCGAAATGACAATAACTTAGCTAGCTGGCTATTTGTGGTGGAGTAGCCAGCTAGATAACCAGGTATTTCAGCTATTTGGCTATTGGATAAAACTGATAGCGCTAGCGTCGTCGTAGCTAGTAGCCGTTGTAGCTACTAGCTAGGTGGTTGTCTTGAGTAACGCTCAAGCTGCCCCGTTGCATTTAGTTTGATCCTCGCCGTGATAAGTTTGGATGTAATATTATTATGATTTAGTTTTTGGGAAACAGGCGTGATAATTTGTATGTATGTTAGTTTTTTAACCGACGAAAAAAGGAAGAGGTTCTCAATTCGACGCGTATATTTTTTCCATTTTTTTTTATGTATTACCACGCGTAACTTTTTACAGAGTGGTCCGATTTTGATGATTATTTTTTAGGGTTCCGAAGTCCTACAAGGAACCCTTATAGTTTCGTCATGTCCGTCCGTCTGTCCGTCTGTCCTAATCCTTTACAGCTTAATAACTTCTACAGTTATAAACATAAGTAAATGAAATTTTGTTAAAAAATTGTCTACATATAGATCTTGCAATGTGATTGAGGATGTACATCATTTGCTGATGGATTGTGTTAGGAACCAGAATGAAAGGGAAGTTTTAATCAATGAATTTCATTTAAATAAATTAGAGGTGGGGTTAGTTCAAACAATCTTAGCACAACCAAAATCAGATGTTGCAAAAAGACTATGTCAATTAGTTTACTTCATTGATTAAGATTTCCCTTATTATATTTAGGTTGATCTTATATTGGTTTTAGTTAGATGGCATAAGGCATGATGGGGTTGACATATCCACATGGATAAAAACCCCAAATTCAAAATAGAGAAAAAAAAAAAAAAAAAAAAAAATATAGATCTTAATTTTAAAAGAATAAAAAGTCGTTTTTCCGTATTTTAGGGGTGGCGTCCATACATGTGAAATGGGGAAAAAAACCCGCTTTCTTGGCGGGTAACGATAAATTTCGGGTATTTTTGCGACAATCACAAAAAAGAGCATTCCGAGTCCGAAGAATGAAATAAAGAGATACAAAAGCACCAAAGAACAGATAAGAAATTCGAGCTCGCTTCTCTCGCACTGTTAGATGTACTTCTGCTGATTTCCTCTTCGTTGCGGTAACTGTAATGCAAGTAACTATTGCGTTACATTTTCATTCACGCTTTCTTCATGTTTTTGCAAAAGTAAGAAAAAAAAAAACGAGCTCGCTGCGCTCGCACCCTACTATCTTTCTTATGGCCATATTCTTCTTCTTCGTGTCGACACGAGCTACATAATGATAATAGCTCATGTCGTGGGGAAAAGATTAGCCAGTCAGCAAGTTGGTAGCGGGGCTGACTGCCCAGGGTGCGCCGGACGATCAATTAAATATCGTCACTCGTGGAGGCTCTTTTAATCCACCCCAAATATATTGCAAATAGTTTTGGTGTTTGATTATTTTACAGCAGTATTTAAAAAAATGGCTTCCTGCATTAGACACCACTTTGAGCCTCCAAAAGGGTTAGTCCACCACTGACATTCCGGAAAAATATACAAAAAATATTCGCCACTTCAGGCCCCCTAATATTTCTATCACGTCAGTGTGGATCGACGCCCCTTAGATACCTGTTAAAAAACTATAAACGAAAAGGTAAATTAAAACATAAAAAAATTTTTTTTTACCTATATATATTTTTTTGACAGAATGGGTAATTTCGGGTAATTTTTATGCGGTTTCGGACTTTTTCTTGTTTGATGGCCAGCAACACTGGTAAATATGTTTAAAGGTTATTAAGGGTTTCGTCAAAGTCATACAAATATCTACTTGGACTTAGATTGTGATAGTTCATGATTAGTTTGCGAGAGGCCAGTGGGCGGTAGATTGGGGAGTCTCATCCGCATTGCACGGCCTTTGAGTTGCGGTGATGTCCCAAGTATGCCCAAACATTGCCATGGTGCCGAAGGAGAGTTTGGCAGAAGAGGAAGGCCCGGAAGTGGGCCGCGCTGGATGGGTGGAGAATGCCATGCATTGGAGTATTTGCAGTTCTCGCGGATTATCCACTCAAGGCTAGAGTAGACACCCGGTGGATTTTTACTGGGTGCGAGCCCCACATAAACTTATATATAGTTCCTTTAGTATGTTTATTTATTTAAGTTTAACATGCAGAACCTAGCGAAGTTCTCTCCGAGATGCTTGTGCGGCTCCGAGTAGAAGGCGGTGGGCGGGATGGTGAGCACGCCGGTCTCCTTGGCGAACTTCTTGGTGAAACAAAATAATTATACTGTGATAAACATAAAATGCTATTGGGGTTAAATTATTGGTTTTTTTTTAAATCGTAATTCGTAGACGTAGGTAATATCCAGATTGCGGCTCGCAAACACTGTGGGCGGAATAATATATTCGGCTTTTTTGCCATTTTGTATTCCTTTTTCTGGCTTCATTCGCTAGTTCTACGCGTCCGTCTATCTTATTCTCTTAGTCTGAGCCTTATATGTATACAACGTGTTATTGAAATAACTGAAAACATTGCCATTCGTCATTGTACTCATCAGTATGAACAACTTTTACTATGGGACCAACCCTGAAATCGCGAAAAAAAACACCTGGTTCCTAAATTTGTGTTCGCATAAATCGACAAAATGACGATCAGTTGTTTTTTTTTTCGCGATTTCAGTGTTGGTCTCATAGTGAAAGTTGTTCATACTGATGAGTACAACGACCCCTTAAGACGTTTTCAGTTATTTCAATAACACTGTAGATAAATGGATACCTAACTCTATCAAATTAATTAATTTTAATTATTTATATTAATATATGCTACTATTCAAATTGTATTAAATTGTTGTGCCCGACAGGGTCCATGTGGACTTGTAATATTATTAAGACCTTGTAAAAAAAAAAAAAAAAAAAATTATATTTAAAAATGTAATTTTTACCCAAGGGTAGGAGACCCGGTGTCCTGAAATACAGGCTTACTAACTAACTAATTAACTGGTTTAGGCACCAGTCTCCCGCAGTATACTGTAAATTGTATTGTGGTGAGAAATAAATCTCATCTTAATACATTAGTATTATTAAATATAAGAAATGTTATTTTAAGTGAAATATTGTGGCGAGAAATAAACATTATCTTATCTTAATTGAATCAAAATGTATGTAATAGCAAATCACTCGCTCGTCACTGAAAATCACACTTGGGGTTGACACTGAAAATCAGCGCTGTATTGTGACTCACGTTACAACACAGCATCATGCTGAGTGTCAACCTCATTGCCGCAGCTACGACATGCAAAGTTTCTTTTCTTATGATGTTACAACCACAGTTTAACCATACCAGGCCCCTCAGAAAGTATTGCGAAAAAAAGTTTTTATATATGGGAGACTGGCCAGTTATAATGTTTTTCGAAAATATGATTATTTATAAGTAAAAATAAGTAAGTTCCAATTTCAAAATTTCCCTCCACATTTTTTGCGAGTTAATTCAAAGTATTGTGTCTCACTGAAATATGGATCTGCGCCGGGAACATTTTAGAGCTATGATTTTATACGATTTCAAGTGTCGCCTGAAACCGGATGAATCGTACGATAGACTTCAAATGGCATTCATGGATGAAGGCCCTTCCAAGGCAACCGTGTATCGTTGGTATAACGAATTCAAGCGCGGTCGACCAACTTTGGGGGATGACGAAAGAAGCGGTCGCCCTTTGACGGCTGTTACCGAAGAAAACGTGCTAGCAGTGAAAATTTTAATCCAAGACAATAGGCGAATTACATATCAGGAGATTCAACACATATTGAAGATTGGATCGGGAAGCGTTCACGAGATTCTACACAGCCATCTTCGCGTGAGGAGGATAGTATCACGCTGGGTGCCGCACAACCTCACCGATGCTCAGAAGCAGGCCCGGGTGGAATGGTGCCGTGATATGCTTAACAAATTTGAAGCAGGCTCGTCTCGGCGTGTTTACGACATCGTTACAGGTGATGAGTCCTGGATTTATCAATACGACCCAGAAACCAAGCGCCAGTCGACTGTTTGGGTGTTTCAAAATGAGCCAACGCCTACCAAAGTGAAGCGATCTAGAAGCGGGGGTAAGATTTTGATCGCTAGCTTTTTTAATTTGACTGGCCACTTGGTATCAATTCCATTACGGGATCAAAGAAGCATTAATGCCGAATGGTATACTACCAAATGTTTGCCAGAAGTTTTCTCTGTTATAAGCAACAAGCGACCAAACACAGGGCTCCGCGGGCTACTGCTCCACCACGACAATGCACCTGCGCACACCGCACTCAAAACGAGGGACTTCCTGGACAGCACGCCAGTCAAACTCCTGGGTCACCCTCCTTACAGCCCTGATCTAGCACCGTGTGACTTCTTTTTATTCCCAAAAATAAAAAATCAGCTCAAAGGGATACAATTTTCGTCGCCGGAAGATGCGCTGGCTGCGTTCGAGCAGGCTGTAAACGAGGTGTCTGCGGCGGACTGGAAAAAGTGTTTTGAAAACTGGTTTAGGCGCATGAATCTTTGTATAGAGGCTGGTGGAAAGTACTTTGAAAAGATTTGATAAAAATATATGTACGTATAGAACAATTTTTTTTAGTTTCGCAAAACTTTCTGAGTGTCCCACGTATATAAAACTGTGGTTACAACTATCACTATACAATACAGTACAATACAAATCCTCTTTATTGCACAACAAGATTATATTTATTTTATTATTTTAACGCATTTTACGCATGCTAAGCGAATTCTAAAGATTTAAATTGTGGAAAGAAAAAATCGCTCACGAGCAGGATTCGAACCTGCGACTCCTGGCTCAGTACGCCAGTGCTTTAGCCACTAAGCTACCGTGAACACTGCTCGTGGTATCGAAATTATCCTCCACTATACGTCTTTGGGTGACGTCAGCGAACAAAAAGGAATCAATATAATTCTAAATATAATAATTTATAATAAAATAATAATAATATTATATATTAATTTATCGTTTATTTTGAGTTTGTGTGGGTGTGGGTGTGGGTGATGTGTATGCGAGTGTGTGGGGATATGTGTATGTGAGTGAGGGGGTGTGTTGGGGTGTGTTTGTGTGAGTGCTAGTTACCTAGTTATTCCGTTTTAATATAGGTTAGATACAATAATTAATTAATTGATACAATATCAACTCTCTTTCATTGAATACTCGACTATGCCCGCCGCTTCGCCCGCTCCGCCCGCCCGCGTATAATCGGTTATTCACAGAAAGACTTTATTGCACATCCTTCGGGAACTGTTTATCTTCCCGTGTAGTCATAAAAAAAAAGACTTAAGATGTCTTCACTCACAAACTCGAATTTTGAAACGCAAATGTGCAAACAAACAAAAAATATATTTTCCGAGCATACACAAAACATCGGCAGACGTCTGTCGCAGTGTGCTTTGACCCTCACATTGACACATGTCGCTGCGTTTATCCGTGGAAAAATATTACACGTGCATTTTTATTTCTGTTCCCCTATTCGACCTTCCGAACTTGTGTTTGTTTGAATAGAGCTTACGTTGGGTTTTTGCTGATATGTTTTACGTGATATTTTGTTATTATAGCCCCCTTTAATAAAGGATCGTGGTTATTTATAAGTACAGGAGAATATTAATTCATTAAAAAAGGGCTAATGAGACCCAATAGATTGTCTATTGGTTTTGCGGCCGTTAAAGGATTAATACAAAATATAACTACGTCACAGGTAACAGTCCTTGACAGCGTTTTTATTTCGTGAGCAGTAGGCCAGTTTTTGGAATTCATTGACGTGCGGTTGATTGTACATTTTGTGTGGCCTAGCTATACCAATGAAAAACGTCCATAGCTGTTTTAAAAACCACTTGAGTTTATCTTCTGTAAACCAGAATGCAGCTGAATTAACGCAATTTAAATATTTGCGTTTGCATGAATGGTACCAAATGCATCGCTTCACGCAACGAATCCTACATGCCGCGAAATTTTTTTTTTTTTAATTCCGGATTTTTCGGCAAATATCCGGAATTTTCTACGGATTTTCTTTCTCTTGATCTGCAGGGCAATTGTGTAACTGCATCGCAATCAACAAAATGTCAATTTTGACATATGAATCCGGAAAAATGATACAATTCGAATTGCGGAAAATTGACCTGTTTGTATATTATAGGCGTGTCAATCGCCCCAAACGTAATTTAATAGAAGTTTGAAGACTATTTAGTTTGTAATTTTTTTTCTTTAAAGTCTTAACAACTCATATACATTGGTTTACGCTAACATTGTATTAGGTATTTGTAGTTATGTTTATGAATCAATGTTATGATTGTGATGGAAATATTGTATTATCGAATTAATACAAAAATATACTTTTGAATAATATTTTTGTTTTTTCTTTATTTCGTGCTGGGCTGGCCGTTCAATGAAAGAATCATCTATCAAATAATAAATAATTTTATTAAATAAAAACAAAGTGATGTAGTAAATTGACAAATAATGAATAACAAATGAGAACCAGAACTCGAATAGTTTTACGTTTTTATTATATAAACTCGCTTTCCTTTCCGTTTGTCTGTTCGGTACAAATTTTGCAATCGATTTTAAATTCAATGAGTTAATAATAATTATGTTTATTGCGACTTCAAAAGAACATAATAGCATCAGTGTAGCCCTGGACCCTGAACTAGGACAACCTGTATGGGGCCAGGCCTCTCGGTTACATGCTACAGATTGAGAGACAATAGACTTACCAGGCCCCTCAGAAAGTATTGCGAAAAAAAGTTTTTATATATGGGAGACTGGCCAGTTATAATGTTTTTCGAAAATATGATTATTTATAAGTAAAAATAAGTAAGTTCCAATTTCAAAATTTCCCTCCACATTTTTTGCGAGTTAATTCAAAGTATTGTGTCTCACTGAAATATGGATCTGCGCCGGGAACATTTTAGAGCTATGATTTTATACGATTTCAAGTGTCGCCTGAAACCGGATGAATCGTACGATAGACTTCAAATGGCATTCATGGATGAAGGCCCTTCCAAGGCAACCGTGTATCGTTGGTATAACGAATTCAAGCGCGGTCGACCAACTTTGGGGGATGACGAAAGAAGCGGTCGCCCTTTGACGGCTGTTACCGAAGAAAACGTGCTAGCAGTGAAAAATTTAATCCAAGACAATTGGCGAATTACATATCAGGAGATTCAACACATATTGAAGATTGGATCGGGAAGCGTTCACGAGATTCTACACAGCCATCTTCGCGTGAGGAGGATAGTATCACGCTGGGTGCCGCACAACCTCACCTATGCTCAGAAGCAGGCCCGGGTGGAATGGTGCCGTGATATGCTTAACAAATTTGAAGCAGGCTCGTCTCGGCGTGTTTACGACATCGTTACAGGTGATGAGTCCTGGATTTATCAATACGACCCAGAAACCAAGCGCCAGTCGACTGTTTGGGTGTTTCAAAATGAGCCAACGCCTACCAAAGTGAAGCGATCTAGAAGCGGGGGTAAGATTTTGATCGCTAGCTTTTTTAATTTGACTGGCCACTTGGTATCAATTCCCTTACGGGATCAAAGAAGCATTAATGCCGAATGGTATACTACCAAATATTTGCCAGAAGTTTTCTCTGTTATAAGCAACAAGCGACCAAACACAGGGCTCCGCGGGCTACTGCTCCACCACGACAATGCACCTGCGCACACCGCACTCAAAACGAGGGACTTCCTGGACAGCACGCCAGTCAAACTCCTGGGTCACCCTCCTTACAGCCCTGATCTAGCACCGTGTGACTTCTTTTTATTCCCAAAAATAAAAAATCTGCTCAAAGGGATACAATTTTCGTCGCCGGAAGATGCGCTGGCTGCGTTCGAGCAGGCTGTAAACGAGGTGTCTGCGGCGGACTGGAAAAAGTGTTTTGAAAACTGGTTTAGGCGCATGAATCTTTGTATAGAGGCTGGTGGAAAGTACTTTGAAAAGATTTGATAAAAATATATGTACGTATAGAACAATTTTTTTTAGTTTCGCAAAACTTTCTGAGTGTCCCACGTATATCTAAATCTTGAAAAAATATGGTTAAGTTTTACAATATTCTATTGGCAGATATTAGGAGGGTAAGTCATTGCGCATGTGAGGGCATGGTTGGTGAGTTTGTGTGTGTGTGGGGATACTGTTTGTGTTAGGGGAGTGTATTTGTATGTAGGGGCTGGTGTGAGTGTGTGTGGTGGTGTGAGGGAGTGCAAACAAAAAAGATACTGGTTTCTAATTAACTACGTTTGGTTACTTATTAATAATTCAATATCGTCGTAGCTAAAGCTTTCCAGCCAAAGTGTAGTAATAAGTGTGTTAAAGACTTGAAACTTCAAACATAGCTCAAAACTGGATGACAATGCAATACTAACACATCATCATCATCAACTCAGCCTTTCGCAGTCCACTGCTGGACATAGGCCTCTCCCAAGTTGTGCCACAACACTCATTCCTCTGCCTTCCGCATCCAGTCCCCCCCAGCCACGTTTTTAAGGTCGTCGGTATACCTGGCGGGGGGGGGGGGGGGGGGGCTCTAAGCTGCGTTTACTGATTCGCGGTCTCTACTCAAGGACTGGTCTGCTCTAGCAGCCATCGGTCCTTCGACAGATATGGCCAGCCCACTCCCACTTTAGCTTACTGATCCTGCTATGTCGGTCATCCCGGTTCTTCTCCGGATAATCTCGTAATATTAAGTAGCTTTCGTTTTAAAAACGAGGTGAGTACAATAAGAAAAAAAAAACATCCTGTGATTTGCGCTGACTCACGCATCGTAAGTTTTTGCACTGCAGTTTGTGGCATTCCAGAATTTTATCGTGCGTTGCGGTATCACATTCTCACTGATAGATCTACCTATAAATTTAGTATGAACCAAAAATATTTCGTAGAATACGAAGGGTTGTAAGTTGTTGACACCAGATCGTACTGATAAGCAAAACCTTCGCGAATGTCATGTTGTACATTTGAACCCTGGACCGATAGCATCGGGTCGCAGTCAACGCATGTTTGTTAATGAGTAAGAGGGCTGTTGGCAGTTGGACATTATTTTAATGAGGATTATACCGTAAAAGTACCTTAGAATGGGGTGAGAAATATTTCATTTATGTATAGATTATGGTATATAATTATGTATGGGTGTTTTAAGGCAATGATGTTTTGATAGTTTTGTAGTAATACTGTGGAAACAAAGAAGCAGTGATAGCCTAGTGGTTGAACGCTTGGCTTCCTGCATTATATTTTTATTAAATTTCTGTTCTTACGAACCTGTGTGGAATAGGTGCCCTAACTGGCATTCGCGCGATGTGATGTCAATTAGGATACCTATTCGACAACTGTATGTTTAATTGTGGGTTCGCACGAACGAAATTCGCGCTTACTCGCGAAGGTCGCGTGACCGCGTTGTTTTATGACAACGCCTTTGTATTCAAAACCATAATTCCATGCATAATGGTTCAGTTTAAAACTTACACAACTCACCTGGCAGACCCACATTTGGTATGCCGGAACCTTAAATATGTACATGTATGTATGTGCACTTACCAAAGCCATGATATCATTTGCCAGATCCCTAGCTAAGTCATGGGATATAAAACAGCTGAGGCCACTGAGTGCCAGGCCTGCCTCATACAGGGCACGCCGCAATAGCGGCGGTAAGGCCCGTCATGGAGGAGTGGCTGGAGAGGGGCCATGGTGCCCACACCTACCGGCTGACCCAGATACTCTCGGGGCACGGATGCTTCGGGAAGTATCTGTGTCGCATAGGCCGGGAGCCGACGCCCGAGTGTCATCACTGCGGGAGCTGCCCAGAGGACACGGCGCAGCACACACTGGCGGAGTGCCCAGCTTGGGCCGCGCAGCGCCGTGACCTCATCACTGCAGTAAGCGGCAGCGATCTCTCGCTTCCGGCCGTGGTTCTGTCTATGGTCGGGAGCGAGAGCGCTTGGGAAGGCGTCGTCTCCTTCTGCGAGGATGTAATGCTCGCTAAGGAGGCGGCGGAGAGGGTTCGAGAGGCGTTGACCTCTCTCCCCATCCGCAGGAGACGACCTGGGCGTCGCAGGAGGGCGTATGCCGACCTCCAGCCACCCTAGATGTGGGCCTGCGGGCGGCGGACTCGGGGTGGCCCGCCGCCCGACCAGTCAAGGCCCGTGACGGTGGCGCGTAGTGTTCCGCGCGCGCCAGTCAAGAGGAGGGTGTGGCCGATGTGGCTGCCGCACGGGGAGAAGGGGCTCGCCTTCTAAGGGCGAGCCGGGACCTACCGGGGATGGTTGGGAGAGTAAAAGTTTCCCACGCCCCCGGCCAAGGGTCGTTAGAGGAACACCGTGGTGGTTTTTAGTCGGTAAGAGTCCGACACTGGCTCCGCCTACCCCAGGCGGAGTGCGTCCATGAGGATTTTCCCCACGGAAAAAAAAAAAAAAAAAAAACAAAAAAAAAAAAAAAAGGCCTGCCTCATACTGATTCTGTGCATTGAGATCCTTCCTTATCATATTTGTAGTGAGCATTAACAGTTCTGAATCCGCATGGAATGACTGACTAGCTGCTAAGTAACCAATGCGCTTGTAAGTGAACTTGTTGGAACTCATCACCTCTATTATGTTGAATATCGCCCAAGATATGTCATATCCCAATATTTGGAGCTGTAATACATGTGAAATATAGTTAGTTATTGCTGGAATTTAATAAATCAAAGTGTTTGTTAGAGAGTATGACAAAAAAATAAGTGCACAGTAATAGTAATTAAATTTTAAAACAGAATTTTTCTGGTACATTGTTTAACTGTGATTCCATTAGGCATTAAATCTGCTTGCATGCCTGTTATAAATCCCCTTAGATTCATATAAGCGAATGAGTGGGCAAACATGTGGTAGCCTGTTCTTAAGAACAACACAAGAATTAATCATTAGTCACAATTAAATTATAAATTACTAGACTTTGCACACGGCTTCATCCGCATGATGAAATAAACTATAGCCTATGTTGCTTCTGGATATAGTAGCATTCTAATGGAGAAAGAATTGTAAAAATTGGTTCAGTAGTTTCTTGATAGTTACGAGTTTATAGATTACTAGCGGCCTATCCCGGTGTCGCACAAAATATGGCCTATGTTACTCAGGGTGAATGTAGCTTTCTAATGGTAAAAAAAAATTTGAAATAGTCACAGTAGTTTTTGAGTTTATTCATTACAAACATACACACAAAAATACAAATCTTTCCTCTTTATAATATTAGTGTAGACAAACAAACAAATCTTTGCTCTTTATAACATTAGTATAGAAGTATAGATTGAAAACATTTATCATCCTATTATTTGTATTTAACAAACAGATAAATTACCATGTGGTTGTCGTGTTATCAGAATGCTCAGAATGAATTTATGCTTATAAATTTTATCAATTTTTTATATCTACATACAGAGAATACATATTATAGAATTGAGTATGTACATACATATGTCAGTTTAGCCACAGCATTGGATTTTACTGCTATGTTATCTTGACGCAGCTCTACTTTTATTTCTTCCATACATTGTGCTATGTACTTTGACTGAAAATGAGATATAGTAACAACACATTAAAATGTTCAGCACCACAGTGTGATACACAAATGATTCAATTTATCTATACATGCTAGTTTGAACATTTAGGTCATAAAAATAATACACATTCCATAATAATACATTTTCCTTTAAAGTCTGGCAAGAAGATGTGCAACCATACCAAAATACAGTCAGCAGTGTTAAGACTCAGCCAAACATACATACACTAAGAAAAATGTTGTTTAATTTGTAGTCTAGCATAATATTGACTCATAATTGACAACAATGACTAAATAATGATATAAATATTGCTACATTGTCAACAATAAAATTTGTTGCAAATGTATTTTTTTTTATAGAACAGAATTTAAATAAGCCTTATTTTTTATACAGTTCAAATAAGATTGTAAGGCTTCTGTTAAACTAGTATTACACCTGACACCTAAGATTTTTTACAAGACGCCATTACTGCATCAGAGATCTATTCTCACACCATGAAAAGAGGATTTCGTAGCAAGATACCTAACATTGCCCTTAGTTGACTTTCAATATTTTCAAGTAATCGGTAGTACACACGGCTACACATCAATCTGTACATTTCCAGTATAAGCTGACCTCGCATTGCATAGGTTTTCTTTACAACGCGAGGTCAGCCTTTACTGGTTTTGTACAGCTTGATGTGTAGCCGTGTGTACAACGCCGCGGGTAATTCTTTTTAGGGTTCCGAAGTCCTACAAGGAACCCTTATAGTTTCGTCATGTCCGTCCGTCTGTCCGTCTGTCCGTCTGTCCGTCTGTCCGTCTGTCCTAATCCTTTACAGCTTAATAACTTCTACAGTTATAAACATAAGTAAATGAAATTTTGTTAAAAAATAGTCTACATATAGATCTCAATTTTAAAAGAATAAAAAAATCGTTTTTCCGTATTTTAGGGGTAGCGTCCATACATGTGAAATGGGGAAAAAAAAATTTTTTTCGCTGCACCCCCTCGTGTGGGATATCATTGAATAGGTCTACTAAAATGAAGGTAATGTTTCATACACCACTTTTATATCAGGTGTACCATCTGCGAAATATAGCCCGCCAAAGTGGCTTGCAATGTGTCCCCCCCCCTGCCATTTCTAAACTATGCAATGTAGAAACTTATAATCTTCCACATTGATAGACCTTTGTGAAAACTCTCTTTTAAAATTATTTCGAGTATAATGTGATTATAATTTTTTGAGTTATAGAGAGAAAACTGAAAAATACTTAAAACGTCCTAGTTCAAAGATCATTGACCGTAGAGAAAAATTATCATAGCACATAATGCTCCTTTAGCTACTTTCTATTTGAAAAAATCACAAAAAGTAACTTTGAAATGACTGACATGCGCTACTAACAACACGCTCTGAGTCGCGAATGCTGCCGATTATTGTAAAAACTAAAATAGCCATGATTAATATTCGATTTGATTTGTTTGTAACACCTACTTAAGGAACCCTATAATACTGAGCATGGCCCGACATGCTCTTGGCCGGTTTTTTGACTTATGTTTGCTAGGTTGATAGTTGTTACTTTTTATTTGCCATTTTCTTCTTTATTATTAGCCCTGCTCGCGGTTTTGCCTGCGTATAATTTGGTTTATCACAGAAATATGGTATATGCATCCCTCAGGAACTGTTTATCTTTCCGGGATAAAAAGTAACCTAATGATAGACCATTAGGTTACTTTTTCATTAGGTTCTGTGATAAACTTTATCCAAATCCGTTCAGTCATTTCAGCATGATTGAAGGACAAATAAGCAAGCAAACATCCATACTTTCACATTAATAATATTGGTAGGATTTTGAATTCTGATAATTTTGAAGCTGGCTCGAAGATACGTGGGACACTCAGAAAGTTTTGCGAAACTAAAAAAAATTGTTCTATACGTACATATATTTTTATCAAATCTTTTCAAAGTACTTTCCACCAGCCTCTATACAAAGATTCATGCGCCTAAACCAGTTTTCAAAACACTTTTTCCAGTCCGCCGCAGACACCTCGTTTACAGCCTGCTCGAACGCAGCCAGCGCATCTTCCGGTGACGAAAATTGTATCCCTTTGAGCTGATTTTTTATTTTTGGGAATAAAAAGAAGTCACACGGTGCTAGATCAGGGCTGTAAGGAGGGTGACCCAGGAGTTTGACTGGCGTGCTGTCCAGGAAGTCCCTCGTTTTGAGTGCGGTGTGCGCAGGTGCATTGTCGTGGTGGAGCAGTAGCCCGCGGAGCCCTGTGTTTGGTCGCTTGTTGCTTATAACAGAGAAAACTTCTGGCAAACATTTGGTAGTATACCATTCGGCATTAATGCTTCTTTGATCCCGTAAGGGAATTGATACCAAGTGGCCAGTCAAATTAAAAAAGCTAGCGATCAAAATCTTACCCCCGCTTCTAGATCGCTTCACTTTGGTAGGCGTTGGCTCATTTTGAAACACCCAAACAGTCGACTGGCGCTTGGTTTCTGGGTCGTATTGATAAATCCAGGACTCATCACCTGTAACGATGTCGTAAACACGCCGAGACGAGCCTGCTTCAAATTTGTTAAGCATATCACGGCACCATTCCACCCGGGCCTGCTTCTGAGCATCGGTGAGGTTGTGCGGCACCCAGCGTGATACTATCCTCCTCACGCGAAGATGGCTGTGTAGAATCTCGTGAACGCTTCCCGATCCAATCTTCAATATGTGTTGAATCTCCTGATATGTAATTCGCCTATTGTCTTGGATTAAATTTTTCACTGCTAGCACGTTTTCTTCGGTAACAGCCGTCAAAGGGCGACCGCTTCTTTCGTCATCCCCCAAAGTTGGTCGACCGCGCTTGAATTCGTTATACCAACGATACACGGTTGCCTTGGAAGGGCCTTCATCCATGAATGCCATTTGAAGTCTATCGTACGATTCATCCGGTTTCAGGCGACACTTGAAATCGTATAAAATCATAGCTCTAAAATGTTCCCGGCGCAGATCCATATTTCAGTGAGACACAATACTTTGAATTAACTCGCAAAAAATGTGGAGGGAAATTTTGAAATTGGAACTTACTTATTTTTACTTATAAATAATCATATTTTCGAAAAACATTATAACTGGCCAGTCTCCCATATATAAAAACTTTTTTTCGCAATACTTTCTGAGGGGCCTGGTAGTTCCTTGGGAGACGCCGAAGGTTATTGTATACATTTTCGTAGGTGACTATCATAAATCCAGGCTTGCAGGAGTCACAGTAGTAGTATAAGTCTTATATAGCTAGATAAATCAATTACGAGTTCGAATATGACTTATTGCTAATACGTATGACTTGTGCATCATATCATTAGTCTTACTTGAAGTTTTCATCATTATTTCATAAAAATATTATGAAACGGATATCCCTTGACGTAATATTGAACTGTGGTTTAGTTATCACGACTATAATAGGCGCCTTACGTCAATATGTGCGTAGGTGTTAAATAATAATAGAATTAAATTAATATCAATATTTACAACTTGTTAAAATTTTCTCGTAAAACATTGTTTCTATATTTAGTACGAGAGTTGTTCAATTGTCGAAATTGAGGATAAAATATTCGAAACACAAAAGCGATCATGTTATCTTCTATAATTGAATATGTTTGCGGCAATTAATGTCTTATTAATCATCATCATTAATTAAAGAGCTGGGCTTTTGTAGGTGGAGTATTTTCGATCTTTCTCTGCATCCGCCTCCCTTTTGACTTCTTTATATAATATGACATCTACTTATCCCTTTACTTTTTTTATAGTATAGGATGGCGAAACGAGCTATAAAAGCCCACCTGATGTTAAGCGGTTACCTTTGCCCATAACAACTTTGCCCATGACTGCTTCGTTGGTCTAGTGGTTGCAAGCGCGACTGCTGAGCGTGGGGTCCTGGGTTCGATTCCCGGGTCGAGCAAAGTGTTATTGGGTTTTTTAATTAGGAAATTCTCAGTAGCTGCCCGGAGTCTGGGTTTTTTTTTCCGGTCAATGGCAATAGGCTCGCCCCCTATTACATGGGACTGTAACATAACTGGCGAAATGTGGGTGTACTGTTACAACCATGACTACTCTTCGGGGAAATATAGGCGTGATGTTATGTTATGTTAACTTCATCTTCACTACCACCTAGGCTGTTGCCTAAATGGTACCGCAAGTCTGTTCGCCAAACTAAGACATGAAGATGGAAAGTTTCATGTGATTGTAATTAACTTGCTCAGATTCTTAAATAACCATACCAACTATATCATAATTATACGTGTTTAGGATTAATAGCAAACAAGTTGACCAACTAGATTTTGGTGGAATAAGAAATTATTCAAGGATTTATGCTCAGACAACAATCAAACAACTATATAAGCTTGCGGCGACCGAATTTTTTTATTAGGTACTACTGATCTAAAAACGTTAACAAATTTTCTTAAACATATTTCCAGTTTCCCAGAAAAATGATTAACGTTGAGAACAACTGGTCGCCACGTGTACAGTCGAACACAAAACAATAAACAATTTAATATTAATTTATGCTTAATTTAGCACCTCTGACTATTGTAATATGCGTAAACAATAGACGCTTTTCGCGTAATATTTGAGTAAAAATAGTTCGGTGATTTACGTGTAAAGTTTGCACTTTTACGGTTAACCATAAACAATGTGATTTGCTTCTGCTAATCTTATAAACAACGTGTTATTCGAATAACTCTAAACCTCAGACACCCCAACTATTTTTATTGTTATAGATTGATATGGCAAGTAATTATTTATTTTCATAAATTATTGTAGAAGATATTGGTAATTTTTGTTGTCATACTTATTCTAATCAACGCGACCCGCTCACCCCACAGTGCACCCCTGCGGCTATTCTCAAAGGATAATATTATAATATGTCGTGTTCTGTTTACCTTCAAGACATCGGTCTTGCACTCAGCGTCACGTCGTATGAAACTTTTAGAGAAGAAATGTTTTTTTTTTAATTAATCAATATTTAAAAGTAGGGAAAGCCATTCTACTTTGGATTCTGAATAAACTAATTTCAGGTTTTGAGTTATTTCAATAACACGTTGTATAAAAATCTCGTGTCACGGTGTTTGTGGTCGCACTCCTCCGAAACAGCTCAACCGATTTTTATGAACTTTTTGATGTATATTTGGTAGGTATGAGAATAATAGGTCGTAAAGTATATTTCATACCGCTAGGTGATTAGGGTGTCCCTATCCAGAAATAATTTATATAGCAGAACAACGTTTGCCGGGTCAGCTAGTTAGTTTGAAGAATTCTAACGTGTGCGATGAATTAAATCGCTTCGATGACTTTTACAGTAGTCTTACACAAGAGTAATATAACAGTCGTTAATATGTTAGGTAAATCAATGTGCATATCACTCATTATTCATATGCAGTTATTATCTAAATCATGTGAATTAAACTCATTAAAGAAGTTAATAAAATGTTAACTAATTAGATTTACATAATATTAAAAATCAACTCCTGGTTTTTCCTGCTTTGCAGCCAATTTGAGGTACATAACCACCTCGTATGCCGCATTTACTTTCCAAGTTCAACAGAAAATGGTCTATCAAAAGGCAAATTTTCTTGGAAACTTCGTCACACGTAGAAAATTTGTGGATTCCCCGAGTGTTGCGGTCAAAGTGCCTAAACTTGTAAACTTTAGGAAAATGCTACGCTTTTACTAACTTCTGGCAGAGACGCTGTGTGTGTTTGTGTTAGTTTTAACCTACTGGTTGAATGCTTGCCTTCCATGTAGTAGGGTCTGAGTTCGAACCTGGCCTGCTCCTCTGACTTTTCGAATTAATGTACAGATCAGAATATAGTTTATTACTTGCTGCAACGGTGAAGGCTTATGATTCTGGGCCGGATAGAATGAAACCGCACAAGACAGAGCACCGGCAAGATGTCAGCGTTTTTTTATTCTTATTTTGACATTATTACTGTTATTAAGTTACTACTTATTATAATTTTATACTATTATTATACATTCATTTACTATTATTGATAACATTCTTAGATACTAATGACTAGTTTCTATCTATCTATCTATACTATAATAAAACTGTAAAGGTCGAAAAGTCTGTACATTGAGTTTTTTTTCGCGAAAACCGGCTAGGGGGACTAGAAATAAGCTATAGAACACGAATTATTATTATTATTATGATACTTTATTGTACACACAAATACACATTAATATTACAATAGGAAAGCTTATGTACATCGGCGAGCTTAACTCAAAAATGAGAAATCAATCAAAACGAATCAATCGTTTTAAAAATTTATGTCTGTCTGTCTGTCTGTCTGTCTGTCTGTCTGTCTGTCTGTTTGTTACCTCATCACGTGAAAACAGCTGAACGGATCGTAATGAAACTTAGCATTTGTATTGGTATTAGTCTAACTTAAAATATAGGGTATGTTTTATCTGAATCGGTTGAGTAGATCCAGCGATACAGCTTGACCCCTCTATTGTATTAAGTTGCATACAAAGTAGAGGTCATGATTGTTGGTTGGATGCAGGTTGCAGGTTCCTAAAAATACAACTGGATTCTATTAGTATTATAGAAAATATAGAATAACATAACATAGCCCATCACTGTCCCGCTGCTGGGCATGGCCCTCTTCTCAAAATGAGAAGAGTTAATGAACTGGATATTATTAGTATTCTAGAATAACATAACATTACCAGTCCATTACAGTCCCACTGCTGGACACGGGCCTCTTCTCAGCATAAGAAGAGATGTGGTTAGTGTTATAGAATAACATAATCAGCCCAATTACTTCCCACTGCTGGGCACGAGCGTCTTCTCAGAATGAGGGAGTTTAGGGCTAATTCCATGAAATTCCATCACCTTAGCCGGTTGGTTGTAAAAACAAAATATAGTTTGGTCGGTAAATAGTGTAATCGTCTGTGTAGGCGCTTATATGTATATATTTGAAGATATTGTGTTAATAATTATGACACGGTGTTATTTTCCGACATCCACGCGGACGGAGTCGCGGGCACAGCTAGTGTTACATAAATTCCTTAATACTGTTATTTGTATAAGGTCTTAATAGATATTTTATTATAATTACGATCTAGTTTACAAGAGTAATAAGTAATTTTATGGTTACTTAAACTGCTAGATAATAATATTATTTCTACGAATGTGTCCACTGGCACTATCTTAGCGTCTCTTAAGGCGAAGTCACTTTTTTCATGTGTCTTTAATTAATATTCACCACTACACTATTTTTATTTTAACACTACACTAACTCAAAAGGCTTTGTCCTTTTTAGTCTCCTCACTAAGCCTGTGTTGTCGAGGAGCTGGATAGCCTCAACATTCACATGATGATGAAGTCTATATTCATGAGCTTCGGCATACTTTTTGATACTGTAGAAATAACATTTTTGAAGCCACTCTGTTAACGCGGGTCAACCCGCAAAAGTAGTGGTAGTCTACTATGTGAACGCAAGGGCGTGGTTTCACAAGAAAATCACAGCTGGTTTTTTTTTTTTTGTATCATAGGAGGGCAAACGAGCATGCGGGTCACCTGATGGTAAGCAATAACAATCTCCGCCACCCATGGACATGGACAACAGGGGAGTTGCCTATGCATCGCCGACCTTTTAAAAAGACGTATGCTCTTTTCTTGAAGACTCCCATGTCGAATTTGTTGGGGAAAACCGCTGAAAGAAGTTGGTTCCACAGTTTTGCTGTACGAGGCAAAAAATGGCGTGTGAAACGTACTGTAGTTGACCACCAACCATCAAGATGGTGAGGATGGAATTTAGATTTATAGCGCTTGGTACGATGGTGGAAGTCAAGGCTTAAGGGCCTTTCTTATATTAAAGTACGTATTTTGTACCTACCAAAAGCCTCCACATTGTCCATTAATGATTTACGGCCACCATTACCACACAAAGACGCCATTTCAACAAATTACATGTACCTTAATTAGCCACAGTCCATTTGTTGATCCATCAATCATTCTCACCGATATATTTCGCTTCAATACAATGACAGCGTTTCCCGTTTCCGGTTACCGCCATTTGCAAAATGGGAGATTCGAGATAGGACTCGCTTTGTTGGAGAATTCCCTGGTTTAACTGTGTTAAGGTGATTAAGGAGTCTAGAATACATACATACATACATAACATAACATAACATCATGCCTGTATTCCCCGAAGGGGTAGGAAGAGGAGTAAAGTGCGCCCTCATTTCGCCTGTTGTAACAGGCAGGCAGGTGTTGTTGTTGTAGGACTTGTAAGTCCTATGAGGGGGCGAGCATCTTGCCATTAACGGGGTACAAATCTGGACTTTACTAAGAATTTTCTAATAAAAAACCTGTAGCGATAAAGTGTTGTGACAACACTTTGTCTCTTTGTCTGACCCGGGAATCAAACCCGGACCCCACGCTCAACAGTCGCACTTTCGACCACTAGATCAACGAGACAGGAATCTTGGATGTAGATACAAATATATTATTACGTCTTTATTCCCCAAAGAGTTAAGCAAATATGTACAGTGCTATAACATCTAAAATTTGCTAGAAACAATATTATTGTGACGATTTAAGTTGTGGAATGAAAAAATCGCTCACGAACAGGATTTTTTCTTTCCACAATTTAAATCGTTACATTTCGCTTCATAACATAACATAACATAACACCACGCCTGTGTTTCCCCGAAGGGGTAGGCAGCGGTGTATAGCACACCCAGTGGCGTGCATTGGTTTTCGGTCTAGGTAGGCAGGCACTAAACAGACAGAGCAAGTTACTAGTATAAAATTAAAAAATCTCGTACACATACGTTTTAAAGTGAGACACTGTTAAAAGACCATTAAATTTGAATGACGGCACCCAGTTAGTCCAGTTAAAAATGTATTAACGTGTAATAGTCATAACATTTTACCTTTTCTTGAGTCAAAGACAGATTTGATTTTGTATTTGTCTACTAATATTCACTTTTTTTGTTTTGTCTACAAACGAAAACTGACTGAAAGGGTTTCTCGTAATTTCTCTAAACACATATACCGAGCACTGTAATTCATCCATGTTTACATAAGTTTCTTTACAAAAACTTTCACAAATAACAATAAAACGAACTACCTAATTAGTTTTTCTTTGTCTACGTAATTAATACACGATTTATGCAATTCACCCGCGCAAATAGAAACAAGAATGTCAAATACTGTCATGTGTCAATGTCAACTGCGAATAAATTAGAGTTGGGCGTTATTTAACTTCGGTTAGAGAAAATGCTTACGAGGGTGATGATAATCGTTTTGTGGATGTAGTAATGTAACGATTAATTTACGAACAAAGTTACAAAATAGATTTACGGAGCACGAAAACAACAGATTTTACACAATTATTATATTCAATTCATTATAACATTAGATAAATAACGTTATAACGCCATCGATAATTCGATATAAGCGTATACTAAGTTTCGTTATTTTACGATAAATGTGTAGCAATGTACGGTCGACCACATGTCAGTGGTAACAGTTTCGACATTGACAGCGTCTTTATTTCGTAAGCAGTAAGGATGGTTTTGTAAGTGTTACCACTGTCATGCAATCGACTGTACAAAAAAAATATTGTAATATATTTACCATTTACACTTAAATGTAAATAATATAAAACAATTACTATCTTTACTTCGCCATTATTTTTCTAATTTTGAGTATAGTTTTATTATAACGATCACTTTGTAGTTTGTATGGAAATAACGAGTTACACACAAAACGGTTACGTGTGAAGAACGTTACGAACGACCCATGACGCGACGAGTCGACAAGGCTACACCTGTAGAGCTGATATTGCGGATAAATTGCGAATGTCAAATGTTAGTGTGTTACGCATGGCCGTATCGTGATTTATGTTTTTGTCGTATTACGTCGCTAAAGTAGTGTGCGTGTGTATATAGTTACGCCAAATGGTTTGATTGTGTGTGAAGTTACAGGCATTCGTGCGGCTGACCTGCCTAATGCCTAGTACGCATCCATCAGTAGCACCTAGTATGAAGTTTCGCATTGAATTCATACATTATTATTGAATACCTATGTTAATTGTTTTTATTTAATACTCTGATTAATTTATTTAGTAGTAGTTATAAGAGTAGTTAATACTGAATTGTAACGAGGTAGGCATTGCTTATTTGCCTATATGCAATGCACGCCACTGAGCACACCCACATTTCGCCAGTTATGTTATAGTCCCATGTAATAGGGGGAGAGCCTATTTCCATTAACCGGGCACAAATCCAGACTGCTTTTCCTGAAGAAAAAACCCAATAACACTTTGCCCGACCCGGGAATCGAACCCAGGACCCCACACTCAGCAGTCGTGCTTGCAACCACTAGACCAACGAGGCAATCATTAATTTCGCTTCGCATGCGTAAATGCGTTAAAAATAAAAAAATAATATTATTGTGGCTTTTTTTTACTTTTTTCATAACATAACTGTCAAAATGTGGATGTACTATAATACACCTCTGCCTCAGGCGTGATGTTATGTTATGTTGTTATTTTCATTTACCAATAAGGTCCGAAAAGCTACTGAAAATTATAACAAAAAAACGATTCGCTCTTTGTTCAAGCTACAAACGGAGCCCAAAAGCAATAACAGTTAAATTTAATAATTATTATAATAATTAATATTACATTTGAAGCGACCTGGTCAACTATCCTTGGCCGCTTCTTATGCGTACCTACCACACAGGCACTGAACCTGAGTGTTGTGTGCTAAGCTAGGTACTTATGCAAGTAGGAATTAAATTAAAGCTGAAGGCAGGAATTTAAACTTATTTATTATTTACTTTACAACGACAACTTTATATATATACTTTTTAATGACAACTTATAAAAACAATTACAATGAATAAATTTATAAACAATACGGACTAATTAAATTAAATACAGAGACAGAGCGTTAAGCGCGAGCTAGCTACAGCGAAAGCAAAGTGTTCTAAAACAATATCAAGTCGCGGTATTTATAGTAAACATGCATTAACATTAATAAAGTTTGCGCTTGGCACTTTTCTGCTAATGATGCAGACGCCCACAATATGGCGCCGACTGACCGTAAGACAAAGGATAACCGGCGGCCATCTTGCTTGGGGCGGTGGCGAAGACAGTCGCATGCGCCGGCCATATTGGAATGGGTGTTACTTGCGATCTCTTATCTAGAAATCATACGATATGACGTACGATGACTCAGATGGCGTGATCTTGTGCCGAGGTCTCACCGCTCTAAGTAGGAGCGGTTGCGGTAGCGTTATTGGTCGCCACACATTGTTATAATATAATAATAATATTCTTAATATATAAATTAATATTATTTAGGCTCCAGTACCAACATCTGATGTCACACACCTCACCAGACTCAGTGACGCACAACCTCTACCACTCCACACGAACACAGAAAGAACTTCACCGATGCCAGCCAGAAGACAGAAGAAACGAAAGCACACAACCGACTGCGAGGACGAGGCGGAAAGAGACGAAGAAAGACGAAAGGCTGCCTCTAACCCTGGGACTGCAATATCACCAGCAGAACGAGACATTTCCAAAACCAACCTCGCGATACCTGAAGGTGGCTCCGATGCGACATCAGTTAGAGACCTAGAGAATGCAATGTCGAAGCACCTACCGTCAGTAGCGTTAGACGGAAAAGAAATCTCTCATAGGCCGACAGACTTTTCCACCGATGCACTTTTGAAACAACAGCAACAGAAATCAACAATACAATGGATAGGAACGCAGAACCATCACCTGAATCCTCTAAACAGGCAGATACCTACGAACCATACTTCCACACCAGCATCAGCCTTGTTAAGACAGCTTTACGCGAATAGAGAAAGCGTTATTCGAAACAACTTCTTGGGTGATGGTAGAACCGGAGGTTACTACTCCGGTGACGGCCAAAATGGTCCTTTACCGACGCCTCCAGGAAGCGAAGGCTCTGGTTACGGCGAACAACTAGGACATAAGGGTACAGATATAGGTTCCTTAGCTTACGGAGGATACGCCGACTACCATTCGGCTATGACGCCGCCAGGTTCGGTATCCCCAAGAGACAAACAGCAGTACGCGTTGCCATGCGACAATAGCGCTTATTCTGAGGCGTTAAGGCATTCGTATTTGGGCGAAGCTCCTCTGCCACTGAAGCCTCAAGCGTACTCAGCGGTTCCTGGAGCCTTAGATTACGCCTCACCTCTAGACCAGTCGCAGTTCTTCCATCCACCTTTATCTTTCCACCTGTATCATCCTCAGGCGCACTCTGCGCATGCGTCCCATTCACACCAGCCTGTAGATAAGTCTGCGCCTCCAAACACGAACTGGTATTCGGCAAGCTCATAGCCGAATCTTCGGTAATCTTCGTCTAATGTTCGCAAGCTTACGTTACACCGGTTGTTGTTAAGTTTTCTCATTTTGTTAATTGTTCGGGGCTCAATTAGAATTAATGGGAATATCCCTGATGCATCATTATCGGCAGGGGCCTCTTGTCAGAATGAGTGACTATTTGGCTGTCGGCAAAGAAAAGATTCTTTACGTGAAATTAGTGAAATAAAGAAGAGACATAGAGATTAACTTCCGTACATTAACATCGTCAGAAGTAAAGACAAAAATGCGAAGAGAGTTATTTCTTAATCACCTTAAAAGATGTATGAAAAGTACTAAAATTCTTTGCCTAATTAAATAGGTAGCTGAAGTTTTATTTCTTTGGGTACAATCGGACAAGTGCTTTTCCTAGAATAGTTTTGTGTAATATTACGAAAACCGCCATTACTATACATGTTGAAATTTGAACTTGTTTGAATTTGTTTTGACTGCCTCGTTGGTCTAGTGGTTGCAAGCGCGACTGCTGAGCGTGAGGTCCTGGGTTCGATTCCCGGGTCGGGCAAAGTGTTATTGGGTTTTTTAATTAGGAAATTCTCAGTAGCAGGCCGGAGTCTGGATTTGTGCCCGGTTGATGGCAATAGGCTCGCCCCTTATTACCTGGGACTTACAACATAACTGGCGAAATGTGGGTGTACTATACACCTCTGCCTACCCCTTCGGGGAAATACAGGCGTGATGTTATGTTATGTTATGTTGAAATTTGAAATTCAATTTAATTATTATTAAATTGACTTATTAATTATGAATTATTTTATAATATTAATAATATGAATATAAACATTAATTAAGCTGAATGAGATTTACGAGTAAGTATTTACAAATTTGTCCAAAGTTTGACCTTGACAGCGTCATTATTTCGTAAGCAATAAGGGTGGTTTTCGAAATTCAAGTGTTACCACTGACGAGAGGTGGAGTGTACAACATCATCTGAAATACTTTACTTATCCTGTTCGTTCTTAAAGGATTATTAATTCGACATCAATAAAAGCTCCATAATATATTCTCAAATAGTTCGACAAAAGAAATCCTGTGTCTATCAATCAATCAATTCAGCCTATCGCAGTCCACTGCTGGACATAGGCCTCTCCCAAAAAGCGCCAATCCTGTGTCTATTTATGAAAAAAAATTAGAGAGAGACGTTGGCAGTACAGAAGCATGCATCGGCTATACTACCGGCAAATATGGCAAACGTGCAGAGCAGTTTGAGAATTGCTGATCTAGAAGGTGCGTCATCGACTCACCGTCATTGTAACAAACTTAACTTAAACATAAAAAGTACAGAAGATGACGATCAATTGTTATTTCAGCGACTGTAAAGAACAGTTTGTATTATTCAATCAGTTCTTTGCCCGTTGTTTTTTTTGTCGTATTGTTCTTAAGTGACTCTTTAGTCATGGTTTGAATCAATCAATCAATCAACTCAGCCTATCGCAGTCCACTGCTGGACATAGGCCTCTCCCAAGTTGCGCCACAACGCTCGATCCTCTGCCTTCCGCATCCAGTCCCCCCCGGCCACGCTCTTTAGGTCGTCGGTCCACCTGGCAGGGGGGCGCCCTACGCTGCCCTATGGTTTGAATGCTGATGATGAATTAATTATGTTTCTTATTTTTGGATAATATTATGATAATTGATGCTTATAATATAATGCAGCCCTGAACCATGGAAAAAGGTACAAACAATACCTATACTTTTACATACATACATATTATCACGCCTGTTTCCCATTGGTGTAGGCAGAGACTATGTATTTCCACCTGCTACGATCCTGACACACCTCTTTCGCTTCATCTACGTCCATTAACCTCGTCATGCACCTATACTTTTGTTGCATGTTTATTAAAACGACCAATAGTGTTGTTTTTGTATCTGTACCCCTCAAGCGTTTGATAAAAAAAAAACAAAATGGCGTTCGCGTCCTTGGCCCCGCCCATTTTGTATAGTACCCCCACATTTCACCAGTTATGTTATAGTCCCATGAAATGGGGGCGAGCCTATTGCCATTAACCGGGCACAAATCCAGACCCCAAGTTGCTATTGAGAATTCCCTAATGAAAAAAATTAATAACACTTTGCCCGACCGGGGAATCGAACCCAGAACCACACGTTCTACAGTCGCGTTTGCGACCAGTAGACCAACGAGGCAGTCCAATACTAACCTAAGCTTAATTTCCATAACATAAGTAGACCTTGTATGCACGGCTAATACATATCAAGCTATAATGTCCTGTATAAGCTGACCTCTCTTTGTACTGAAAGTTTCTACGTTACGAGGTCAGCTTATACTGGATTGTCATAGCTAAATAATATATTGTAAATTTGTCTATTTCTGAGATACTGCAGCTTTAGGGCGCTCAAAATGAAACCAATAGACTACATAAGAAACTGGTGGTTTAATTGTAGCTTTTACAATATTTCGATTATTCTAAGACTCTTTGATTCTAAGAACAATAAGCGGAGCTAGATGCTAGTTCTAAGGCTAGATGAATAACAATATAATTGAAGGTAGAAATTTTTCACTAATAAAGTACCGACATTAATAAAAATATAAAAATCAAGATTAACAATGAATTGCATGTGCCAGGTCATGCATGCTATTAAAATATTATTGGACTTGAACAGATACATTTGTCATCATCATCATCACAGAAATAGAGACCTATTTCTGTGATCATCATCATCATAATCATAAATTTTCTGTAACACTATAATATATTGTTTCCCCATCTTGTTTATATAATCTCTATCAGGCGCGGTTCTAGGGGGGTGGGGGGGTCACAGGGTCATGACCCCCCCCCCCAAAACCATCCAAGCTGTACCTCAAAATTACCCTAACAACTAAACAAGATAGATTAAGTGTTATTTCAAATAATGAATTGTCACGACTTCAAATTCAAATTAACTTTATTTGCTCAAAATGTGGTACAGAGGATGGTACATTCTAAATTAGTTTCTACGTTACGAGGTCAGCTTATACTGGATTGTTATAGCTAAATAATATATTGTAAATTTGTCTATTTCTGAGATACTGCAGCTTTAGGGCGCTCAAAATGAAACCAATAGACTACATAAGAAACTGGTGGTTTAATTGTAGCTTTTACAATATTTCGATTATTCTAAGACTCTTTGATTCTAAGAACAATAAGCGGAGCTAGATGCTAGTTCTAAGGCTAGATGAATAACAATATAATTGAAGGTAGAAATTTTTCACTAATAAAGTACCGACATTAATAAAAATATAAAAATCAAGATTAACAATCAGGCGCGGTTCTAGGGGGGTGGGGGGGGTCACAGGGTCATGACCCCCCCACCCAAAACCATCCAAGCTGTACCTCAAAATTACCCTAACAACTAAACAAGATAGATTAAGTGTTATTTCAAATAATGAATTGTCACGACTTCAAATTCAAATTAACTTTATTTGCTCAAAATGTGGTACAGAGGATGGTACATTTCAAATACGTGGGACACTCAGAAAGTTTTGCGAAACTAAAAAAAATTGTTCTATACGTACAGTCAACAAATCGGAATCATGACCCACTCAGCAGATAATTCGTTTGAAATCGTCAAAACAGTAAGGTTTTCTTCTATGTCGCACTTAGGACATTTTGAATATTACAGAAACTGTATTAATACGGGTCAGAGGACTGTGCCATTTTGTGCTTTGTTATCAATGCAATAGATTTATAATTGGATTGGAAATTATGTTTTTGATAAAGCAGGAATTGTTTTGAATTTCGAATTAGTTTCACGTGGTTTTCCTACAAACAACTATATTTTTTAAGAAACCTATACTAACTTTTTCGATTACAGAACATTAATAAAATAAAAATAAAAATGAAAAATAATAAAACGTCAAGTATAAAATGGTGTCAAACATTATTTAGGTATCTTGTCAAAGTTTGGAGTTAAACATCAAGAATAAAAATTAGAAAAAACAATTATAAATTCTGCGGAAGACCACGTAGTGACTAATCAATTATCTGGCCGAATATCTGCTAACATGTGGGCCTGGTGAGTGCCGGAAATGTAGGCGAACTCGTCCAGATTTCTTCTCGTGCAAATTCAGTTGACTTATTAGAAGAAACTATGTTACCGACGGTGCGAACGGTTTACCCGCGAGAAGAAGTTCCGAACTTCTACGTTCACGATACCTGTCCAGTGCATACAGCAAGAGTTGTCACCAGATTTTACCAGCATTTTCATAGCCATCTAGGTCCCCGGATCCCAATCCAAATGAAAATTTACTGGGCTTGATGGTCCAAATGTGGGATAATAGAAACGAGAAACGAGAGGACAAGGCAAGCACTTGAAAAACGTTGTAACAAAATTTGGGATTATATGAGAGGAACGGACATTTGCAGTCGCCTAATCGGATCGATACGTTCCAGACTATTGGACGTTATTGAAAACTATTTTGCTTACTCTCGTTTTTAGGATAAATTAATTGTCATTCATTAATGTTATTGTGAATATTTTATTAACTATTTAAATACAGTCTTTTATTGTGTATTTCCCTTATCTCTTATTTAATTATGTTTTATGCAGTGGGTATGGTGACTAAATAATAAAGAAGTGCTTATTATTGTGAGATTTCACAAGTCGACGCCATTCGGGTATTACGCAGTAATACCCTTGCAATATGGCATCGAATTTTTATAACAAGTCAGTCCATCATGAGGTATCGAAAGTCAATTGTGTCTATTGTCAGCCATTATGCGTGTTAGCATTTGAAATGTATAACTTCACGTGCCACGTGCTTCACATGTTATGGTTAATGCCAAACGTGTCAAAGAAAGTTCACGTTCTATATGCGTAGCATCTCTAGTACGTCTGTGCGTTCTATGCACGAAAGGAGATGGCATAGGGCACAGACCTACATAGGGAGACGACAATTTTATTGGTAAACGAACTGTCACTGTCAATAGCTAACAAAATTGATAACAAGTCTGTTGCCAGGGAAATATCTGTTTAAGCGAAATTCAACCTAATTGTATTAGAATGTCTGTAGGATATTAAGCTTATCGTGGGTCATGATTCCGATTTGTTGACTGTACATATATTTTTATCAAATCTTTTCAAAGTACTTTCCACCAGCCTCTATACAAAGATTCATGCGCCTAAACCAGTTTTCAAAACACTTTTTCCAGTCCGCCGCAGACACCTCGTTTACAGCCTGCTCGAACGCAGCCAGCGCATCTTCCGGCGACGAAAATTGTATCCCTTTGAGCTGATTTTTTATTTTTGGGAATAAAAAGAAGTCACACGGTGCTAGATCAGGGCTGTAAGGAGGGTGACCCAGGAGTTTGACTGGCGTGCTGTCCAGGAAGTCCCTCGTTTTGAGTGCGGTGTGCGCAGGTGCATTGTCGTGGTGGAGCAGTAGCCCGCGGAGCCCTGTGTTTGGTCGCTTGTTGCTTATAACAGAGAAAACTTCTGGCAAACATTTGGTAGTATACCATTCGGCATTAATGCTTCTTTGATCCCGTAAGGGAATTGATACCAAGTGGCCAGTCAAATTAAAAAAGCTAGCGATCAAAATCTTACCCCCGCTTCTAGATCGCTTCACTTTGGTAGGCGTTGGCTCATTTTGAAACACCCAAACAGTCGACTGGCGCTTGGTTTCTGGGTCGTATTGATAAATCCAGGACCCATCACCTGTAACGATGTCGTAAACACGCCGAGACGAGCCTGCTTCAAATTTGTTAAGCATATCACGGCACCATTCCACCCGGGCCTGCTTCTGAGCATCGGTGAGGTTGTGCGGCACCCAGCGTGATACTATCCTCCTCACGCAAAGATGGCTGTGTAGAATCTCGTGAACGCTTCCCGATCCAATCTTCAATATGTGTTGAATCTCCTGATATGTAATTCGCCTATTGTCTTGGATAAAATTTTTCACTGCTAGCACGTTTTCTTCGGTAACAGCCGTCAAAGGGCGACCGCTTCTTTCGTCATCCCCCAAAGTTGGTCGACCGCGCTTGAATTCGTTATACCAACGATACACGGTTGCCTTGGAAGGGCCTTCATCCATGAATGCCATTTGAAGTCTATCGTACGATTCATCCGGTTTCAGGCGACACTTGAAATCGTATAAAATCATAGCTCTAAAATGTTCCCGGCGCAGATCCATATTTCAGTGAGACACAATACTTTGAATTAACTCGCAAAAAATGTGGAGGGAAATTTTGAAATTGGAACTTACTTATTTTTACTTATAAATAATCATATTTTTGAAAAACATTATAACTGGCCAGTCTCCCATATATAAAAACTTTTTTTCGCAATACTTTCTGAGGGGCCTGGTAGGTGCAGACACATTTTGCCATATATACACAGTATGCAAATTTCTACAAAATACGTTAATCAATTTAACTAAAGTAGTAATGGCTATCACTGGACCGATTGTTATCTTTAATAAACAATTATTATTATTATAAAACTCGAAAACTTTCTCACATCCCACATTGCTAATCTACTCGTACGTAAAAAAATACTTAACATTATTTTGGAATTTTGTGTAAGTAACTACTAAAGTTCAATTTACAGCATGGGTAATGAGTATTATTTTGCTCAAAATAAAGTATGGATGAAATTTCCCATTTCCAATTCAACGATAAATAATATCACACACGACGGCGATATTTCATTTTGTTGAACGGTTTGCGCTACTTTGCACGAGCCTGCTGTTGCGATTGGACACTATATTAAAGGCACATGCGATAGAAGCTTTGGAGGTGAAAAATATATAAAAATGAAATTCTCGCGCTTCCTCGTTTATGTGTATTTTGGGCTTCTGTTGTGCTACATTTTTATATTAAGTATATCACTCTGCGAATCCAATCGAATTTTTTTGAGGATCAGTATACAGTATACATACAACATTTGATGAAAATCATCCAATTTAACGATTTAAATTGTGGAAAGAAAAAATCGCTCACGAGCAGGATTCGAACCTGCGACTCCTGGCTTCCACAATTTAAATCGTTAGATTTCGCTACGCATGCATATAAAATAATAAAATAATCATCCAATTTCTTTGATCAAAGTAACATTGAACAAAGAAATTTGACCGGTGGCGTACCACCCTTAATAGGGTAAATAAAATTATTTACTAGCAACACCGATTCTGAAATTGCTATTATAAAGTTACGAATATTAAGAGAAAATATGCATTAAACCCCAATATTTGCAGCAATGAGAACTTTATCCGCATTAACGATATCTTTATTGATACCTACTATGTTACCCATAACCCAAATATATTGAATTTCGTCTACTTACAAGTGAAATAATACGCCGGCAGTTTTTTGTGCGTTGTGACTTTTGCAGCACAAGATACTGCAATATCCCATTATCCACACACTCACTTGATAACGGCGTTTTTAGATTTATTGAGTATTTTTAGAAATAAATAGATATATTATTTTGAATACATCCTACATAAACTGTAAATTAACAATGAAATAATATATATTATAAATTATTGAAATTATAATACTGGACGCCAACAACTCCCAGCTCCAACCAACCACATCAGACACCAACTTCACCCATCAGCATTTTTCCATCAATTATTTTTCTCCAAAACTCTCACTCATTTGTTTTCTGCCCCAAGGGGTCCAGGCACAAATTATTATTTACTATAATAATAAGATGCACAGCGCTGCCGACGTGGCAGCACTGGCTGGGTCGCCATGTAATGTGGGGCGTACAACATACAAATAAAGAGATGTTTACTGCTTGAATATGTGTAATATATTGATAGTATTACTTTTTTTTTTTTTTTTTTTCGAATGGGTTCTCGCAGGTGGGACCGAAGTCCCATTTCTGCTTAACCGGACTTAGTTGGCGGATAGTCCCATGTGGGACTCCATTCGCCGAAGGTTTTATCCCTATACTTACAAACTAAATACGCGGTATAAATACCGCGCAAGCGGGCGCCCCCCAAGGGGGGGGCTCGAACCTCACTAGGGCATTGCAGGGGGACCCCGCCGTTCCTATGTCCCCCTAGCAGCCGTTGCTGCATCGAATTGGTTACCTCGAAAGTAGCGGACTTTCGGTCTATCGGGTGACGTGCTAAAACGCCGTTAAGCGGCAAGCCTCGCCGGCGAGGCTAAGACCTACCTAAAACCTAAACAGTGGCTACGCAATAGCCTGCTCCTAGGAACTACTCTAGAGCATAGGGCCGGTCTCGCGTGACGAGATTATCTCCGGTTGCTTACACCGTGAGGGCGTCCCCAGGGGGGAGCTCGGACCTCGACTCAGGGTGCAGCAGGGGGACCCCGCCACTGATCCCCCCAGCAGCCGGTGCTGCGTCGGCATGTGTTTCTGTTTCTCGAGAGTCGGACTCTCGGATTCTGTGTGTGTGTCGCGTCGGTCCTCGCCGGCGGGGACGATATTTTGGACGACGGCGTCGGAGTGTGCTTGTGCTTTTATCTGACTCCTGGAGGAGTGTAATAGCGTCATCGGGTTCAATGAGTGTGTGTCTGGGACGTCGGATTTTGCTAATAGCAGATGGCTGGTAGACGGTGGCCGCCACGACCAAGGGATTGGGGTGCTTGGGAGCGGAATCGAAATAGCGTTTAGAGACACGCTTGAAAAACTGCTTGATGGTCGGCAGTTTGAGGTCTAGGTGGAGTTGGACCATCATATGTATGTTTTTATCATCATATGGATGCTTGAGAATTTTGTACGTGTGTGGGTGTGTGGTTTTAATTAATACATTGAACCTATTTGATATATTATTAATAAATACCATGTACGGCTACTTATTATTTAAATTATGGAAAGAAAAAAGATCCTGCTCGTGAGCGATTTTTTCTTTCCACAATTTAAATATTTATGTAAAAGTGAATTGCCAGCATTAGAATATTTTGCAAGAAAATAATAGCCATTAGTTATCACTGATTATATACCATGATTTTTTAAACACCATCCAATTTTTTTTATTATGAATTATGATCTTTGTTGAATAATAAAAATACGTGTTTTTTTTTTAGTCATTCGGTACTAAAATATTGAGATATGGCATCACAAAGTTTACTTTATTTAATAACGTTAATTTACTTAATATAACTTAATTTAGTTACTTAATAACGTGCTAAGGGAGTGTTGTGGAGTGAAAGAAGATGTAGTGACAAAGACTGAGAAAGGTATGTTAAGATGGTTTGGACATATAGAGAGGATGGACGAGAGAAGATTGACGAAACAAGTATACGAAGCGAGTGTGGATGGAAGAGTTGGAAGGGGACGACTTCGGCGAACGTATCGCGATCAAATCGCGGATGTTCTCAAAAAATGCCAGGTTAAGAGTTCTCTAAACCGACGAGCATGCATGACGAGGTTAATGGACGTAGATGAAGCGAAAGAGGTTGTGACAGGATCGTAGCAGGTGGAAATCCATAGTCTCTGCCTACCCCAATGGGAAACAGGCGTGATAATATGCATGTATGTAATGTAAGTTTACGTTTGACTTATAAATCACTGTGTTGAAAATAATAAAACACGTGTTTTTCCTTTTATTATCACTCAGTTCTAAAATATTGAGATATCGCATGTCAAAAATGACGTTTCACGTAGCAATCACTAAGAAATTGATAATTTTTCCGGGAAAATAATTTTATTGCCTTTACCTGTGTCTATACGGCGAGCTCAGTCACTGTATTCATTAAAAAATTAGTTAAAGAATACTACCTTTCCAAATAGATTGTAATTTATTAAGACATTGCCTATGTATCCAATCTCTATTCTAAACAGTCTTATAATTATTAATTTTTTTTCATTGTACTTCTATATTTTATGATACAAAGGAGCTCTACTACTACTACTTTATAATACTGGGGGGCAAACAAACAAGCATATCACCTGATGGTGAGCAATCACCGCCCTCTTTATGTATCTGTAACCCCAAGGGAGTCGCAGATGCTTTGCCGACCTTTAAAAAATAACTAATGGGCTTTTCTATAAATAATAATAATAATAATAATAAATATTTTTGGGACATTTTTACACAACACCATCTAGTCCCAAACTAAGCAGAGCTTGTGCTATGGGTACTAGACAATGGATATAATACATATATACTATTTTTTTTGTAAATACATACTTATGATACATAATAAACACCCAGACCAACACAAACACTATGGAAGGCTCCAATATTTTTTTCCTTCATTAAGTTAAAAATAGAAAAAAAAAATACTAATATTAATTTCAAATATAACTTTATACTCTAGGTCACGTGATTGCCTCGGTACTACGCCATCGGCTGTGGAGCAAATGTTGGCTGTTATCGTGACACTTGTCAGTTTGATGTGCTGCCACTTTGTGTAAATAAATGACCCGAGCAAAATGCATTTTTTCATTTACTTACTTCTATAAAGAATCATTTTTGAACTAGTAATTTATACAGTTTCCTTTAATAACTAATTAGATGAATTGTGTCCAATAAAAAACGCAAAGTTAAGTTAAAATTGTAAATGAGGGTAGTTAGCTGTAACTCAAAAACAAAAGCTGTTAGAGAAAAATTGTTGACGTATTTAAAAAATACGCACCAATTTGAGATAGAAACAAAAAAAAAAACACAAGAAATAAACAAACATTTTTTTGTTGTTGACAACACAAGCTTATACTAACGGCCTACTACTTAATACTATAATAAATTGAAAACACCTTATCATTCTAAGACGCTGTAGATACCTACAGCTGCAATGGGTACATTAATTATCTCTAAACTTGTATCTAAGTCAAACACTTTACTCCTATTTTTATCTATGTTATTGTATTTTACAAATTACTGCTTCATCCAGCTATTGATTTTTTTTTTCATTGCTGCACTATCTCTTCTCATGGGTGTCGTAAAAGGCGAACTGCGATCGCCAACACACCTGCCAAGCGTGGCGATTATGGCATATCCCCTCAACATGCTTGGGGGAGGCCTATGTCCAGCAGTGGACGTCTTTCGGCTGAACTGATGACTGCTTCATACAGGCATTCTATTGATTACTAGTTCAAGTGGTCATCTGGATGGCTGCCTTGCGTGGCTCTCTGGGTTCATATCTCAGTTAAATCAATACATATTACATATTATTATTTTTTGATGAATTATCTTAGTCTCTACTAACCTAACCCAACCTGGGGTATTCCAAGATTCTATTCTATATGGTAATACGCCAATGCCAATACCGTAGACCAACGACATACTATTTACTACAATAAATACGCGGTGATTTAAGAGCAGTCACTACATTTTAAATGTCAATTTAATCCAAAGTGAGGCTCCACAACCCAGAAGCGCTCTTTGCCGAAAAAGCAAATACATCCCAACCCATTTCTTTTAAAGAACATAAGTATAGGAACTTTTTCTAGAGTTTATTATTTTGTAAATTATTTAAATTTCAACACTTTTTTGATGAACACAAATTGAACTGTCTGGTCGAGCCAAAGAATAAAAATAATAACTAAATTAAACTAATAATTAATATAATACTATAATATAAATATATCATATAATAATAAATGTTCATATATACCAGGCCCCTCAGAAAGTATTGCGAAAAAAAGTTTTTATATATGGGAGACTGGCCAGTTATAATGTTTTTCGAAAATATGATTATTTATAAGTAAAAATAAGTAAGTTCCAATTTCAAAATTTCCCTCCACATTTTTTGCGAGTTAATTCAAAGTATTGTGTCTCACTGAAATATGGATCTGCGCCGGGAACATTTTAGAGCTATGATTTTATACGATTTCAAGTGTCGCCTGAAACCGGATGAATCGTACGATAGACTTCAAATGGCATTCATGGATGAAGGCCCTTCCAAGGCAACCGTGTATCGTTGGTATAACGAATTCAAGCGCGGTCGACCAACTTTGGGGGATGACGAAAGAAGCGGTCGCCCTTTGACGGCTGTTACCGAAGAAAACGTGCTAGCAGTGAAAAATTTAATCCAAGACAATAGGCGAATTACATATCAGGAGATTCAACACATATTGAAGATTGGATCGGGAAGCGTTCACGAGATTCTACACAGCCATCTTCGCGTGAGGAGGATAGTATCACGCTGGGTGCCGCATAACCTCACCGATGCTCACAAGCAGGCCCGGGTGGAATGGTGCCGTGATATGCTTAACAAATTTGAAGCAGGCTCGTCTCGGCGTGTTTACGACATCGTTACAGGTGATGAGTCCTGGATTTATCAATACGACCCAGAAACCAAGCGCCAGTCGACTGTTTGGGTGTTTCAAAATGAGCCAACGCCTACCAAAGTGAAGCGATCTAGAAGCGGGGGTAAGATTTTGATCGCTAGCTTTTTTAATTTGACTGGCCACTTGGTATCAATTCCCTTACGGGATCAAAGAAGCATTAATGCCGAATGGTATACTACCAAATGTTTGCCAGAAGTTTTCTCTGTTATAAGCAACAAGCGACCAAACACAGGGCTCCGCGGGCTACTGCTCCACCACGACAATGCACCTGCGCACACCGCACTCAAAACGAGGGACTTCCTGGACAGCACGCCAGTCAAACTCCTGGGTCACCCTCCTTACAGCCCTGATCTAGCACCGTGTGACTTCTTTTTATTCCCAAAAATAAAAAATCAGCTCAAAGGGATACAATTTTCGTCGCCGGAAGATGCGCTGGCTGCGTTCGAGCAGGCTGTAAACGAGGTGTCTGCGGCGGACTGGAAAAAGTGTTTTGAAAACTGGTTTAGGCGCATGAATCTTTGTATAGAGGCTAGTGGAAAGTACTTTGAAAAGATTTGATAAAAATATATGTACGTATAGAACATTTTTTTTTAGTTTCGCAAAACTTTCTGAGTGTCCCACGTATGATTATATAACATAACATATAATAATATCATCATAATATATATATTTATGTTGATTTAGCGTTATGTCAGTAACTTTTATGATTACCTTCTTATTAAATTATTTCCTTCTTTTAATTATAGATATCCTGTAGTGAAAGTTGGGTATGGCAGAAGAAACATGAAAGCAGAATAAATGCAGTAGAAATGAGAGCTTTGAGAAGTATGTGTGGTGTAACTTTGAGAGATAAAGTAAGGAATAACGTGATAAGGTACTGTTGTGGAGTGAAGAAGATGTAGTGACAAAGATTGAGAAAGGTATGTTAAGATGGTTTCGACATATAGAGAAGATGGACGAGAGATTGACGGCTCACGCATTGGCGTTCTGAGCCAGGAGTCGCAGTTTCGAATCCTGCTCATGAGCGATTTTTTCTTTCCACAATTTATATCTTTAGATTTCGCTTATCTTTTTTTTTTTTTTTTTTGTTAGCCTGTACTGTCCCACTGCTGGGCAAAGGCCTCCCTCAATTCCTTCCATCTATCGCGGTTCTGTGCCGCCTCCTGCCAGCTGTCATCAAGAAAGACATCGAGCTCGTCTCTCCATCTCCTGCGTGGTCTGCCGCGACCCCGCTTCGCTGTCTCAGGGCTCCAGTCCTGTGCTATACGGGCCCACAGCTCATTTGGCATACGGCAAACGTGTCCTGCCCAGTCCCATCTTATCTTATCTCGCTAATAATAATAAAGTAATAACAACATAACATAACATCACACCTGTATTAAAACATAGTCGGGTGGATTGGGATTCGATCTCGATATTAATTTAAAAAGTATGTCTTTTTTACTGACTACGGCATTCCTTTCCCGTCTGGATTAGCTTAGCCGTCTACAAAGAAAAAAAAAACACTAGCCGTCGTTAGCGGGTGGGGCTGAAAGAATTAATTAAAGAAATTATCATTTAATTTATTTACAATAATGTTGGCTATATTTGTTGACAAAAAATACACACATATAAACTGCTGTTATTGGTTGTTAGTATTTTAGGCAGTTTTTCAATCGTTAATAATAATTAACTTTTATCTAAAGGATAAAGTTTGACATTTTGACAGTTGTTGTGTAGAATCAAAACCTTTCAAATCGTCGGTTAAAAGTTATCAGACGATTGCAAAACCGGCCCTTAATAGAACAACCTTTCAGAAACCGGGGGTAACCCCCAGTTTCAACCTGGCTGGTCAACGCAAACATTTACTAATCAGCTGTCAAATCTCAAGTCAAGCGTTGTGATTGGTTGTTAACATTTTTGCCGGCCAATCACAGGAGCTGAAATGAGATTTGACAACAGATCAAATTAATCAGCCTTCCAGAAAATGGGGGTAAGTCTCGTAGACCAATTGATTGGCGCTTATCAAATAATAATTTCCTGCTGTCAATATTCTTCCTATGGTTTGCACAAGATATTAACATAAGCACAAGATATTGCTGCTGCAATATTACGTTTTCTGTTCATGTTGGAAAATAAAAGAAATTACTTTCTTAACTTGTAAGATAAATTCAAGCGACACTAATCGCTCGCCATGCTGACAAACGATTGAAAATTGGCAGGTTCAAGTAACCCGTTAACCGGGTGTAAATTCACCATGGAGATGTAAATCCGCCATTTTAAGGGCAATGGGTTTGTATGTGTGCTTTCAAGTAAAAAACATTATTCAGAAATTCTTTTGTTTTCTAGGACCGTATATTTATAACAAGACAAATAAAGAATTATCAATATACCCACTAACCAAGCAAAAATGTAAGGAAGTTGTGGTTAAATGGCTACTTGTAAATTCCTACAAGGAAACCGAAGCTCTTCTTACAGTTATGTCCTAGCTTTAAATATAAACTGTTTCTATTTACACTTTATATTGTTATAGATCATAAATTCATCCAAACACCCATCATGTAAATTAATTTATTTTTAGTTTTACTCACATTCACTCGCCTAATCCCATAATTATACGCTACACCCCCCCCCACATACATACACATACACAACCACATGCACACCCATTCACACAGACACTACCCATACTCACTCAAATAACCTCACATTTGTACTAAATTTAATAATTTTATCTTGTATACAGTGAATCTGTTTTTGCACACAGATCAGTCTCAATAATTTTCTTTATCACAATTCTGGAGGGCAGAGCGTTTTGCTTATCCCATAACACAGGGCCTCACCGCTCTATTTTGGGAAGCAAAGTCTTAACCCTATTTTTCGTGTTTTTGATTGCATTATCCTTTGTCAAAAATTGTACTGTTATATTTATTTGGAAAATAAATTGAAATTGAAATTGAAATTTTGGGCAGTGTTGCCAACTCGGAGTTTTGTAGTTAGATTTAGGTATAAATCAACATCAGCAGCTACAAAAAAAATATTTAGCTATTTTTTATTTACAATTTTTGCTATTTTTGAACAAAGGTGTTACTGAGGGAAATAAAAGAGATAGGCAGATTTTTGGCAGATAATGAAAGATATTTCTGAATTAAGTGCTAGGGAACTCAAAGATTGCTTGATCTGATAACTATGACTGCCACTACTGAGTTTCCTGCTGCTACTGAGTTTGCAGCTAAAGTAGAAATCCAGTATAAATACTTAATTACTTAAGTGAAAACTAAATCGAGGAACAGATTGAGGGTACCAATGATAAATGCCATTTTAACAATCCGATCCGAAATAGTAAGTATGAGAAATCCTGCTATGGTTATGAGCTCCCCAAAGAGTTAACAGACGCTCCACGGCGGTGGGGCGCGGGACATCATAAATATATGATGTAATATAATAATTGAATAATATTGTCTATAGATGAGTGTACCACAGAGTACTGTAATGTACAGAGTGTACCAGAGAGTACTGTAATGTACAGAGTGTACCAGAGAGTACTGTAATGTACAGAGTGTACCTTTGTAATTTAATCTTAAAAATGTTTTTGTTGGGAGCGAGCGGATATGGCCAAGATATCCCTGCAGGCGGACCGCGCCCAGAGCGCCCTCACACAGCTCAAGAAGGAAGCCACACAGGTACAACACCTTATCTACGACCCTTCTTAGGCGGGCTCCACACGTTGGCCCCAACGTTGGGGCGAGCGTTGGCCCGTAATTCTGCCTAGCGTCCACACGTTGGAGATAATGTTAGTTTAGTTCCGTCAGAGCCAATGTAAAGACGTTTTAAATAGATGTTGCACTGGGCACTTTAATGTTATTGAGTGCTAAGAGCTGAACAGTCAATTAAAATAACACAATAGTTCAACAATGGATGTCGTCTTTGAAAAATATTAACTCAAATGAACTAAATATAGAGGAGGTCGACGTTGCGTACGTACCAGGGGGCGCCTACGGCCCTTCGCATGAAACGGTTTTGGAGGGTTTGGAGTATGTGAATTCTCACCGGCTTAACGTGTGCGAACACAACGCTAGCATAGGCGAGTATGGGGCGGATACAGGTGGTGTATATCCTTACTTTGAGAGGAGTGGGCAACTTACTGTGCGCATTGAGTAGGGGGTGGAGACGTCCGAGGACGAAGGCGGCACGGTTTTTCACCTTGCGGATATGCGGTCTGAAAGTCAGTCTACGGTCAAGGATCACGCCAAGGTATTTGGCTTCTCGTTGCCATGGGATCTGTTTTCCGAACATTGAGACTGGTACGCTTAATTCTTTACGATACTGTGACAGGGGTCTCTTATCGAAGAGGACCGCTGCACTTTTTTCGGGATTTACTTCGATTCTCCATTTCCGGAACCATTCACCTAGGGTGTTGGCCGCGGATTGGAGGGTACGAGAAATGGCGACATGGGTCATGCCGGAGTAATAGATTGCCGTGTCGTCGGCGAAAAGGGCCATACGGGCTGCACCGCATTTTGGAATATCGCTGGTGTACAGCGTGAACAGTAGGGGGGAGAGCACGGAGCCTTGTGGCACACCGGCGTGAATGGGATGGGGGGAGGAGAGAGCCCCTTCTATGCGATAGCGGAAGGTACGATTCGATAAGTAGTCTCGGATGATGAGCACGAGACGATGTGGCACATTCATAGTGTACAGCTTATATAATAAGCCGTTGTGCCACACTTTATCGAAAGCCTTTGCTACGTCGAAAAAGAGAGTGCCGGTCATTTGACCGCGTACGAAGCCTGCACTGATGTGTTCTACAATGCGGTGCAGTTGATTAACGCAGCAGTGCTTTGTACGAAAGCCAAACTGCTCGTCGGGAAGGAGTTTATTTGAGTCGGCGAAATCTTTGAGTCGCTTATAAATAAGCTTCTCGTAGATTTTACCGAAGACATTGAGGAGACTAATCGGCCGGTAACTACTCGGCTCGGCTTTGGGTTTGCCCGGTTTGGAAATACCGATTACCGTAGCTTGTTTCCAAGCCTGGGGAAAGATGTTATTTTTAAATGCCGCATTGAAGATGACGGTCATTAGAGCGATTAGGGTGGCAGGGAAACGTTTCAACACCTTATTGGTGATGCCGTCTGAGCCGGGGGCTTTTTTGGGCTTAAGATCCTTGACTATAGAAAGAACTTCGTCAGGGGTGATCGGTGGGAGCGGGTCATCAGGGTCATCTAATGGGGGGGGGGGGGAGGGCTGACCTACGCTCTACTTCTGAGTTTACCTTGTCAAGGTGGGTTTGGCTTACGGGAAGCGTACTGAGAGTGCACTGAGACTCCAAGCTGTCGGCTAAGCATTCGGCTTTTTCGTCATCATCAAAGGCCGGCCTTTGATTGGGTCGATTTAGGGGGGGCATAGCTGCCGTGGACTCGCATTTGAAGCAAACCTCAGACATACCGCATTCATTAATAACGCCAAACCCACCAGACACAACTCAAACACCGGACACACAACAGTCATTAAACAGGCAACGGGGAAGAGGAAGAGGGCGAGGAAGGAGAAGGGTAGTCGCACACAACACACTACAGACACACTCTAGTTATCGCTCTTAATTTAAAATATAAACGCTATTATCCATATTATATATTTATCTAACTATTACAATAAATACATAAATACTATACCATCTGTCGACGACAGAGTAACTCCTGAGCCCCAAGCAGGGGGCCTAGTACGAGTTTGACACTTACGAATACTTTCAAAGTATTCGTCGACTTTCATTAATAAATCTGTAGTTCCTCCTCGTATCCGCCAGGGGCGCTACTGATTTATGAATGAAAATCGACGAAAACGATGAAAGTATTCGTAAGTGTGAAACTCGTACTAGGCCCACAGAGCAACATCACAAAACGACGACCGCCAGCCGCGCGTCGACCAATCAGCGCGTCGGATTTTACGAATGTCGCGCGTAGAATATTTTTGATGTTGTATTTATACTTTTAAAATGAACATGTTGTAATCCTCTTCTAGACATTAAATATTGAACTAAGCATGCTAGATTAAGCTAGGTTTAAAATCCTGTAAGAATTTAATGAGAAGTAAGAAAGTTATTAAGGATTTGGTAATAATTACAGAGATTAGGTTGTTTAGATGAGGTTTCTTATGTTTTCGATTAGGATAGGCTTTTATTATGTTTTATTTGTTGTTATTCCCTATTTTATAAAGGTTTTATATGCCACATTGTCTAATTTAGTTGTTTTCTATAAGTTATTTGATTGAAACTTGTTTTGTATAAAAAACCATGTTAGAGTTAAGAATGGTCAATAAAACTTACGGAACCATAGTTTCTAGTAGGATTCCAGTTAGTGGAAACCAATAAATTGTTAATTAGTGGAAAATTGAGAAAGTGCATTTTCAAACTACGATCGATCTATTTGTTTAGCTGTTTTTAGTAAAGGGATTTTTTGTCTAAGGGAATTGGGGCTAATTGGCTGTTAATATGCATAGTGCATATAGATTAAGGGTTAACAGTCCAATTTGCATATGAATCGGATAAGAAATAAGCAAGCTAGGCATATGTGAAGTTTTAGGTCGATCGAAATTTGTAAATTTTTAACAGTTTTTGTTCTAGAAACTTTTTTGCTATTAAAGTTAGGATTTAGCAATTAGACACTGAAGATAGGTGACGCCGTGGCGCGTCTATTGGCATATAACATGTACATGTGTGATAGGGTTATAAGCATAATAAAGGCTCATGAAGGTTTCTCACATAGAGAAAATTAGTAGATTTAGAAAACATTTTAGAATCTAATTGCGCGGCTCGTGATGACGTGATCAGTACTTTGTATTGCGCAATACGCAGGGTATAAAAGAAAATGACACAAAAGCCCGGTATTCAGTCGCAATATACCACGGAAGAGAAATATGAATAGTAAAACGTAGTGCTTCAGTAGTGAGAACCCGCCAAGAGTGAATCTCAAGATTGTGTATTACTGGAGCCTTCCTTCCCGAAGAGTTGTTCCTGTGGAGGTAAGGTATTGTCGTGGTTTGGGTAACTCGCACACCAGGGTGCGCGTGGTAGAACGTTGACCGGCGAACATTGGGACGGTGCCTAGGATCGACTGCCGCGAGGCACGAGACACGGGCCGCCCTGATCTTAACGAGGAACGTTCTGCCATCAAGTGGACTATTGTCCAAAGGCGTGGGTGTACGGTGGGGCTATTCCCTGCCAGTCGTCAAAACGTATCGTCAAAACGAGTCGTCAAAACGTATCGTCTAAAACGTATCGTCTAAAACGTATCGTCTAAAACGTATCGTCTAAAACGTATTGTCTAAAACGTATCGTCTAAAACGTAGTCGTCAAAACGTTAAAGGTACACGCCCACGCCACAGTTGGTCCTTCGTGAGCCGAATTTGGAGCCACAGTTGGTATTGTCCACACGGCGTGGGCGTACGATAGGGTTAACCCCTGCCATCGTCAAAAACGTAAAGGTACACGCCCACGCCACACCATCGACACGAAGAAGAAGAAGATCTAACTATTTAATATACATTTATAAAACTAAAATATATATATCGTAATACAGAGACAATGGGGACATAAATACCTTTTTTCCTGTGGGTTATAGGTTATAGGACGGGGTATTTATCAAAACCGATAAAGGTCGAGAAGTTGAACCCAACCTCGTGGTCTATACTAGTACCACAGTTTAACAATAGTACTATTACTCTAAAATGTATAATCACACTATACTCGAAATAAATTTTAAAAGAGAGTTTTTATAAAGGTCTATCAAGTATCAATGTGGAAGACTAAAGTTTCTACGTTGCATAGTTTAGAAATGGCAGGGGGGGGGGACACATTGCAAGCCACTTTGGCGAACTGTATTTCGTAGATGGTATACCTGATAAAAAAGTTATGTATGAAACATTACCTACATTTTAGTAGACCAATTCAATGATACCCCACACGAGGCAGTACAGCGAAAAAACATCCCCATTTACATGTATGGGCGCCACCCCTAAAATACGTTATCAAGATTTTTTTTTCTTTTAAAATTTTGATCTATTCCTAAACCATTTTTTAACAAAATTTCATTTACTTATGTTTATAACTGTAGAAGTTATTAAGCTGTAAAGGATTAGGACAGACGGACAGATGGACGGACATGACGAAACTATAAGGGTTCCTTGTAGGACTACGGAACCCTAAAAACAGACTTTACATATATCAACGCGAGCGAAGCTGCGGCCAACGGCTAGTTACTAATATTAGGTGGCAGTTTTTCCTCACTAGTCAACCGAATGGTTAGATAAATAGATTAACCGAAAATTTTATGCAGGGTACAAATGTCAGCAATAGATCAAGGTTGCCGTGTATAGTTACTTCTAATATTTAAGTGTAGCAAAACACCTGCCGAGAGTAGCGTCGCCGACACTTCGGCGGCTGAACTATCGGTCTTAGGCCAGTATTACAGAACGATACTCAAGCGTTGATCTCTGTTTAAAACTAGTTTAAAGTTGAGCTTTGATTTTAGAACGTTCCTCAAGCAGAGATTTGTTGATCACAGTTCAGCTGAGTTTAGTTTTGTTTTATACTGTCACCTGTTTCGGTATTTGAGCTGAGATTTGATCTGTAATCACTCTAGTGTGGTCCAGACTACGCTTGAGTAGAGATTTCTATTATATTTCAGGTCAAATGCATCAAATGTACATTTGTACATTTGGCATTTGTGACTGCGTCGTAAAGGTACGTAATAGGAGTATCGTGACCTTCTTATTTGATTTGATTAACTGATTCAGACCTTTTAGCTCGTTGTAAATTGTGTACACTACATACACGCCGTTTTGGGACCAAATCTTGTTCAGTCTTCTAAGGCCGATTCAGAAAAAAAATTTTCTTGTTGAACTTTACACTTTAGATGAAGTCATAAGTATTTTTTGATTTCTGGGTTGGTCCATAATAAAAATTGTTCATAATGATGAGCAGAGACTACCGTAAAGTAGGGTTGTGTAACGGAACCAGCCTATTGGTGCAGCAGGGCAATTTTATTGTGTAACTGTAACTCAAAGACTTTGTATACTGGTGTAACTGCATCATAATCAACAAAATGTCAATTTTGACGTTTGAATCCGGAAAAATGATACAATTCGAATTGCGTAACTACAAAACTATTGATTACGATGTCGATGGGATTCATCATGACATTGAATGAATGAAAACGCATAAATCGCATACTTGCAACAGCTTGCTTGCATAATGAAACGTGATCTAACATACATGACGTCATTTACAATTAGGCCATTTTATTCAAACTACACTATACTAAAATCGAATTATCTAGACAGTTTTCAGACTGAACTATATTATGGTCAACTAATATACTTTTTTCGATAACCCTCAGCATAATAGAAGTACGCCCTGAGGGCTCTGCCCTCTTACAGCCCTCTACAGTCCACAGCCTGCTTATGAAGGACAGCGAATCTTGTTACGAAAATATTGAAATAGAGGACTCGAAAACCTTTTGTCGAATACTGGCTATCTTATCATTAATATTTTCCGTTTTTTAAACATTAGCAATCACAGCCAGGTTAAGATGTCTATAAGAATTTCCTAATGAAAAAACCCAATAACAATGCCCGACCCGAGAATCGAACCCAGGACGACGCTTGGCAATCACGCTTGTGACAAATGAACCAATGAGGCAGACCAATTAAATGAACTAGCAATGGAACATCTTCCACGCCGTGGCGGACGTGTCCAATAGTGTCCATGTCCGTAGTCTAAATCTTGTCTAAGCGTATCGCAAAAAATCGACACTATTACAATGAAATAAGACTTCAATTCCAACGTTGCTACTTGTTATTTACCAAACGATCTATTTCTGATGCAGCAGTTAAAACCTTTAAATTCTAATTAAATATAATATTTTAATAAATATATATTAATATTTAAGATATAAAACATTTTCCAACAAGGATTTTTATGATTAATACTTTAAGTGGTCTACTTAAAGCTTAATATTTTATGTAGGATTTTAGTATACCTTATGCGGTTGACTGTACTAATCACTTTTGTGTTCGACACGTCACCGTGGCAGTCGCAATAAATTGTAATTATGGCATTGTTCATAGACAATTAAAGTTTGGTTGCTTGGTGTGATTATGATGGTCTAAAATAAACAATTAGCATCAACAGTTTCTTTCTTATTTTATTGTAGAATAACTATACGTGCTATCTTTCTAGGTACTAATATAATAAATTGTAAAAATCAGGAATGTCCAATAGCAGCACAAAGAAGAAATAGCTCTACCTCAGCCGACATTAAAAAAATATAGGTAAAAATATATTAGGTACCTAATTGTTCGTTTTATAACGCTTTAGTTTGTAATACACAAAGTAAAGTAACTAATTTCTACTTTTATGCTTTTAATTAATTGTTGTCTTCAAATAAAAGAGTATTCCGGATTGACGTAGATTTTGTTTTGCAACTTACGGCTGAAATCAATAACCTTCCGTAAAATGCCCTAACTTGGCCCACAAGCTCTACTTTGCCTAGTTGTTTTTGAGTAAAATATAATAGCTATGAATTCCGTACTTTACTTGGGGATATTTAAAAACTATGACAACGCAAATTTTTGGTTCAGTGGTAAAGTGCCAGTGAGTGTAAACATTAAGTTAATGCCGTAGGCAAAGTAGGGCTTGTGGGCAATTTAGGGCATTTTACGGTACCTATCCACAATTTGCCCTACTAGAGATAGAAGTTTGACATAATTTGTATAGAACTACAAATTACATCAAATTTCTGTGTCTAGTAGATAGATAGGGTATTAATTTTGGCCGTAAGAAAACTTATATTGACATAATCAAAACATGTGCCCACAACCAATTTATTTATTTACAATTTACATTTTATTTTTTATTTTTTATCCTTCTAAACGGCAACTATGCACCACGAAGACTCGGATCAAAATCGTTGGCTTGAGCATGCAGAGAATATTGCTGCAAACGCTGCGATGCCTAAATGAAAGTTATTGTCGTTGTGAGTGCGCTATACAAAGACATTAAATATTTCAATTAGACCACTGCTCAGACCAAAATCATCTTTTGGTCTGAGCCCCACTGATCTTAACTCCAGCCTATTCAAGTTATTTTATTCACTTATTCACCAACATCCATCACGAATATGACGAGTACTGATACATACTGTGAAAACTAGTTAGAGCTGCAATAGCCAGCTGCGACGTATCGACTGTACCTAAGCACGCACGTGATCGAATTCGTATTAACTAACAGTTACTCGTAAGTATAACTGTGTAACTGCTCGTCACTGCTGCTAGCTACAACTGTGTGATTAATCATCACAGTTTCTTGTTTACCTGTTGTGCATTGCTGGCGTTTACTGAATTAATATCTGTGTTCCGATCCTGACTCGGTGTATGACGTTGAATAACTAAATATGAATGTAAATTGAGTGGGAAAATGTAATTTACAGGCACAGGCCTCCCCATAATCCATATGCCATAATCGCTACGCTTGGCAGGTGGGTTGGCGATGGCAGTTGGTTTCATAAATACATAATAAAATTATAGATGAAGTTAATAACTTTTTAGGTTTTCGCGATCACTACACATTATAATAAAACAAAGTTTAACCGGATTAAATCGCGTATATTATTTAAATTGGTTTCCCTGACGTTTCGAAAGCTTTGCAGCATGCTGTTTGGGACTTGATTATTACCTGTTTGGAACCCAGTCCTAAAAATAATCAAGTCCCAAACAGCACGCAACACTGTAAAAGATAATGATATTGTGAGTGATTACTGCGTGCATCGAAACGATTTTAATTAATAAATATTGTACGGTAGATTAAAATATTTTTTTAGAAATATCTGTAAAGACGATTGTCATCTTAGGGCCAAAATTAATATCCAATCTATCCACGATGTACGCTACTAGAGATAGGAATTTGACATATTTTGTATGGAGCTTATGTCAAATTTCTATCTCTAGTAGGGCAAATCGTGGATAGATTGGATATTAATTTTGACCGTTAGTCTACCTGCGACCACGAAATGCTGCAAAGCTTTCGAAACGTCAGGGAAACCAATTTAAATAATATACGCGATTTAATCCGGTTAAACTTTGTTTTATTATAGATGAAGTTATTTAACTGAATGTTCTAATGTATAGACGGTCTCACCTATTAAACATTACAATACAAAATATTCTCTCTATGTGTTATATTTTATGCTAACTATTCTTGGCAATAAAAATGCGCTAGATCTAATACCCGAGATAATTGGATGTTCACTCACTTCTTCTTCACTCACTGTAATACCTACTAACATAGTTTTAAGTTACTGTTGTTTGTTACTAACTTTCCTGTGTTATTATACGGATGTCATGTCCGAAATAAATGATCATTTAATTGAATTTAATTTAATAACTCCGACTGCCTCGTTGGTCTAGTGGTTGCAAGCGCGACTGCTGAGCGTGGGGTCCTGGGTTCGATTCCCAGGTCGGCCAAAGTGTTTTTTTCATTAGGAAATTATCAGTTGCAGCCCAGAGTCTGGATTTGTGCCCGGTCAATGGCAATAGGCTCGCCCCCTATTACATGGGACTATAACATAACTGGCGAAATGTGGGTGTACTATTACACCTCTGCCTACCCCTTCGGGGAAATACAGGCGTGTTGTTATGTTATGTTAATTTAATACCCGAGTTACAGTATAAAAGCTCGGGACATTAGCGATTTTAATCCCTCGTAGACCTCGAATCTCTCTCTCTCGTTCTGTGTAAACGCTTGCGTTTACCAACTGTATGGAGCAACAAATAGTTCAGAAGCACTGTAGTCAAATCCAGCTTCATAATAAATATGGATGTAATGCAATTAATTAATAATAGTTGTTATTATTTACAGATGGCAGCGTAGTCGTAAGCGGGCTGACCCCTCTCGTAGTATCGCAGCCGACCACGCATTTGTTACAAACGCACACAATTACACATAAGGTAAACACCTATTGTTATTACTAGCTATTTCGTCAACCCAGCGTTTCTTATCAGCCCTTCGACATTAGTAAGTAAGTAAGTAAGTAAGTAAGCAAGTAACGTTTATTTCACCAACAATTTATACAACCACTTATAGCAAAACTTAAGGGCTAATATTTACGTATACAAATTGGGAGCATCTGTATCCGAAGTAGGACATGTCCTGTATCTCGGTATACAGCGCCATACCCCTCAAACATTAGGCAAAAATAACAATAATAATAGCCAAAACAGACATGTAAAGATGCATTAATATTCTAGTAGACTTAAAATGCTTGTCCAAAACAGAAGATGTGGGTGTAGGTGTGTATCGTGTGTGTGTATGTTTTGTGTAGTGAAGAGTGGGGAAAGGTTGGGGGATTCTTGAGTTATAAGTAGTGTGTTTTTAATACCGAAAAACAAAAACACAACATTAATCATTTTCATCAATCAGCTCTGTACAATAAACAAGTTCTCAGTTTCCTCATAAGACCGGCTAAGTAGATAGTTTTACATTCACTGCGAGCCATGGGCCTTCAAATGATAGCTGCAGTGAATATTGAGTGAATATTGTCATAAGCACTAGACTTAGATTGATATTATGAATTGAAGACTTTAAAACGGTTTTTTAGAAAATTGAAATACGCTGCTGTTCAATATCTTGATAATTATAATCCTTTCGACACCATAAACAGCATCCACGATAAATTAGAGTTGTGTCTTTGTATTTCCCAAAAACCAGATACCAGGGCCACAGGATGTTAGCAGAAGCCTTTGGAATATAGAGTTGCAGTCTGACCACGATTATTGGCTCAGGAGTGGCGCATCACGCCAATCAAGTGAAAGACCAAGGTTTTTGCTCTTGGATAATTTTAGCTTCTGCTTCAATACATGCTACTTTGCGATTTTTGCATTGTCATACAAACTTACTACTTACTTACTATTTACTTACTTTGGTAACCTTTAAACTCTCTTCTTTCTTGACATTCTTATGTTTGTTTGTTAAACCTTTAATAAAGTAACTAGTTATTAATTATGATCCACTTCAGGCTTTTACTAAAACTTGCATGCAATTTTTTCTAATTGGACTATTCTAAAGTCTAACAGGAATTGTATATGTTTATGTAAATTTTATATTAATAGAATTGAAATTCAAAGGACGGTAGCGAGCAAAATCAGTCTTTACTTCAAAAGCGCTTAGGAATCGCCAAGAGCTATTAGCTGAATGAAGATGATAGGTAATCTTAAGTCTTCCACAGTAAAGACTGGACATTCAATTCATTCCTGTTCGCTGTTATGAAGCGATTTGTTATACTTAAAGTGGTGTCACGATTACTGTGCGTTCCCGCCACTTCAGCATTTACAGAAAGGGTGTTTTCTGTAAGGGCGTGACGACAGAAATAAACCTTCCATTAAGCTTATACGCAATTATTTAAATTTGTGCGCGTATCATGTTTAGATGCCATAAATATATTTAAAGCAGATACGATATTGTTATTAGCTGCAAAATTAAACATAAATTTGTAGAAACAAATATACCTAGTTGGTACATTGTTTAACGAATTTTTCATAACATTTACGAGGAAATAAATAACTACATTAACTACAACCGCATCAATAAAAAATTGACGAAATTGACAACTTCACTTCCAGATCAAAATATTTTATCCGTCAAAGAAAAAGGTAGCAACCCTACGGCAGTGGCTGCAAACAAAGGTGACGGTTCCGCGGGGCAGTGCGGAAGGGGGGAGTAGTCGCATAAATTGAGTAGGATGGAAATGAAACTAACTATAATAGTTTTGTAAATTCTACGATACTGTTTAGTAATTTTAACATTTTTTTTATATGTATAAAACATGCATAATATATTTAGTATGAGCATTGCAACCGTGCGAAGTCGGGGCGGGTCGCTAGTCGGTTATAATTTCCCAATTGTATTATCCACAGATGTAGGATGTAGGTATGATTCTATGCTTTGAAAACATGTGATTTGCAACCAGATTTATCAAAAATAGGTAGATAGGTATGTAGTCTCAATTTGAACTCAGGAATTGATGACTATGTACATAATATGATAAATTATAATTCTAAGTTTTGAACTTCGCTTGCTCGGTCATCAAAATTGAGCACGCGGTTAAAAAGCAACTTTGCACCCTTGTATAACAAATAACTATTTACTATTAAGATCTGTCAAGCCAATATTCGTAATAAACAAATGTAATGTTCATCAAGTAGCTCGGAATTAGATCAGTTTTTTTTTATTGCCAGTCCGTAGAACTCCGTTGCTAAAATTATCTTATAATAGATATAATATATAAATATAATTACATAGATCGGACTAACTTACCAAGTGACGTCCGATCCTCGATTATGTGAAGCAGTCTCGTTTCCATATGTACTAGTAGTAGGCACTAATTTGCTTACGATGCACACTTTTTAAAGATGAAAAATTGGATTACAATTTTATAATCTGAAATGAAACCGAAGGCAACCTGACGCGCTCTGTGGAGCTGTCACCCAGAACTGTCATTTACTTCAAAGTCACACAGGTAGACACAACTTTCATAAGGGATATTGAATCTAGGATACACTGGGTCGGGTCGGGAATTGGATGGAAACGAGACTGCTTCACATAATCGAGGATCGGACGTCACTTGGTAAGTTAGTCCGATCTATGTAATTATGTGAAGCAGTCTCGTTTCCATATGTACTAGTAGATGTTTAAAGAAGAAAGTTGTGTAGTATTAGTTTAGATTAGATACCTAATCTAAACTAACCAATCACGCAATTGGTATCAAAAAGGAAATCAGAATAATCACATACAACATGATACGATGGTAACAATATCGGTCTTATTTTCTATACTTAGTTACTTGGGTAATAAAAGTAGATGTAGCTATCTTTATATAAAGCAAAATCATAAGTTCACAAGTCAAGTAAAGTCCTTGTGTATGTGTGTTTAATAACAATTACCTTAAACACAATAAACAATTAAAGGAAAAGTAGATTTGTTGAGGCATGCAGGTCTGTAGAGATGTATGGCTATGATTCGTACAGATATCTTTTATTTTAACTATTTCTGTCTGTATTAAAACTATGAAATCTTGCTATTCAAATTGATCGAAGATTCAAAAGAATAGAATAAGATCATGAGATCAGGTAGGTACACATATGTATAGACAATGTGGATTTTTATTATTGATTTACTTATCATTACATTATTATTATATAACATTATTTGCCTCAAATAGGTGCTTATATTATGTAGGTATAAGAATTTTTATATTGATTGAGTAAAACAAAAGTCAAGAAGTCCATTTCCTTCTTAGTTTCTATAAGAATTCTGACTGCATAAATATCACAGTTAAATTAAGTATTTGTTTTTACTGTAAAACACCTTTAACTGAGGAGTATCATTATTTGACGCAATTGTGTAAACAAAATAATTGGTTTAAATAATTCATCCAATAAATAATTTCCTACTCTATCTCATTCAACTGAGCCACTTGTTAATTAAAATCTTCAAAGGAAGATTTATTTTACCGATTTCGATTTTTTATACACAATTATTCTGCACATCCCTAATGAGCAGTCACTTTTACAACCTAGTAACAGTAGGTGCCTAGTGGTGTCAACTATTTAGTATATCATAATGGTGTACCTACTTCAAGGAAGATTTTTATTTTTATTTTGTGTTATAATCTTATAATGTAGGTATTGCGTTAACCGCATTCTACAGTTTATACTAAGGATTATAATTAGAGAGCATAACGAAAGCAAACAATTTTGCTGCTCCCTATTATGTATAATATAATAATTTTGAGCGATGAAAATGTAACTTAATATGTAAAGTTGAGGTCGCATTGATGGAAATGTATCCAAAAAACATCATCAATATTATTAAGGATTGATCCTCTAACTAAGATATCTTTAGTAAATAATTAAATATTGATTCAGATCGGCCATTTTTAAAGATAAAATTAAATATTACTGGTCCTATTATTATTATTATAGGTACACACTGACTCCGATTATGGATCTGAGCAGGCAGCATTTTTATAACAGCACCTTAGTTCTGTTTGATAAGTAAGCTAGCATGCGACCATTGCTGCTTAAGTAAAGGTCTTGTACAAGGGAAGTTGAGTCCTGATGGGGGATAAAACCAATTTGTGGAGTCAAAACTAGTTCTATCAAACTTATTCGTGTACTATCCTGTATTAAAAAACCATGGTACCATCCATGGTTTAGCGGCCACCAAAATACCCCAACAATGCCCCCCCCCCCACCTTTTTTGATCCTACTTAGAAGGCCAAATGGAGGAAAGAATGTCTCATCCTATTTTAAAGGGGAGGCACCTATGTATTTCAGGATATCAAAACATATGATCTACCTATTACCTACAATGTATTACTTATCATTAGGAACTTAGAACAGCTATATACAGAAACCATGTCCATGCGCACCATTTGATGCATGGGCAGGCACAAATGGCTCCATTCCGTACAGCTTAAGCACGCCCATGTGCGTGTCGGTGAACATTTGACGTGCTGCTTGCGAGCACTTATCGATTGTTTTTGTGCTTCAACTTTGAGCGGAAATTTGGATGAAACTATCACTCTGTGTCTTATTACTCTAAGATTAGGAATAATTTTATCAGCTTTTCCAAATTTGTCATAATTTTTTTTTTTTTTTTTTTTTTTTTATTTATAATTTCGCATAACACCACCACCGAATTATTTAGCATGGGTAGGTAGGTAGTTTAATTTAACAGTACCATCTGTAAATTTTCTGTATAATACAACAATATTTTGTGTAATAGTTTTGTTTTTTCCCGTGATTCAGGAACCTTCCATAATTGAAGCAACACTATGTAGGTAGTGGTAAACGTTGAACTAAAACAAACAACTAAGGATTATTGCATTTCCACGGGATTCAGGAACCCTCCGTGATTGAAGCAACACCATCTAGTGATAACCGCTGAACTAAAACAACCAACAAATTGACTCGATTGGTGAAAAAACCACCAAGCTGTGTTCATTGGTTCTTCTTTTATGTGAAATGTGAAAGACTGGATTCTCTACTGCCTTTTATCAAGAGAATCTCACATTATAATTTGCTAGGTACCTACTAAAGTTGGATGCAAAAATAATAATAATTAAATCCAGTAATACAATCATTAGGTAGTTGAATAGCTTTTCATGTATTTCTAGATTCATGAAACTGATATTTTATCTTTTCTAAGATCTTTAAGACACTATAAGGTATCCTTAGCTTTCAGTGGTGTAGTACACAATATCTTTCAGTATAAAATGCACAATAAGTAGGTATGAATACCTGCATTTACTTGATGTCCTTTATGATTCCATCCACTTTAGATGGACGGAAACACTAGATAATGAACTAGTGTTCCACAGGTCAACATGTTTCTAAGTTTAGAACAGGAATATATTATTAATATCCTATCATATTTAGGATTAGTAATAATACAATACCTACTAATTGGGAAGATATTCTAATCATCCGGTTTGTACCTGTAACATAGGTGGCCCGTAGCGGCCAATTGGATTTGTTTGTAATATTTCTTCCATTTAAATAAAGGATGTCTCAAGAAGGATTTCTCCATTTGTATGTAACAATATGCTATTGTTATCTAAGATCTTATTAGTATCTTCAGGTATTGCCTCAACCTACTAATTCAGATATGTCTTCCACTGAAAGTGATAGATGTTCAGATGTTTCATGAATATGGACTGGCTTATTGGCCAATAGGCTCGCCCCCTATTACATGGGACTACAACATAACTAGCGAAATGTGGGTGTACTATACACCTCTGCCTACCCCTTCGGGGAAATACAGGCGTGATGTTAAGTTTGTATGTCATTGGCCATGTTCAACACTACACTTATGTAAATTGAAATCCATACATTACATGTAAAAGGTGTTTTGCTGTAAAGTAGTATTCATTAACTTATTACAACAGACTATCATTTGTGTCTTACTCACCTGAGGAAAACGGCCTGAGTTAGGCTTGATTTTATTACAAATTAATGTGTAGGTATCACTGCTCTTAGACTGTGACATATGGCCAAAGTTGAACTCTTGCTGGAGCTCCCGCTGTGCTGAGAATATAAATGTTATGAAGGCTGCAGCTGACATTTCATGAAAGCTCGAGGACCCATAAAGCAGTCTTTTCCGCCCCTCCTATTAACATCCTGTTCAAGGAACATGGGGAACATGCACATGTTATGGCCATGGCTAACCTCTCGTGAAAGCTCAAGGATGCATGGAATCTATTCTCTCCATTGACTGACCTCCCGTGAAAGCTCTTGGAGTAATGGGAACATGTATGTATCATCGCCACGGCTAACCTCTCGTTATAGCTCAAGGGCGCATAGTGAATCTCTATTCTCTCCTTTGGCTGACCTCTCGTGGAAGCTCTTGGAGTATAGGGGAAATGTATGTATCATGGCCACGGCTAACCTCTCGTGATAGCTCAAGGGCGCATAGTGAATCTCTATTCTCTCCTTTGGCTGACCTCTCGTGGAAGCTCTTGGAGTAAAGGGAAAATGTATGTATCATGGCCACGGCTAACCTCTCGTGATAGCTCAAGGGCGCATAGTGAATCTCTATTCACTCCTTTGGCTGTCCTCTCGTGGAAGCTCTCGGAGTAAAGAGAACATGTAGGATGTATCACAGCCACGGCTAACCTCTCGTGAGAGCTCAAGGGCGCATAGTTAATCTGTATTGTCTCACTCACTCAAATAAAGTCACGAGAATCACTCAAATAACTGCTACTTATTTTACCAACAAGTTCGAACTTGCTTGATGAATTTACCAATTTCTTGATTAATCGCTACTAGCTGAGCTTAAGACATAAGCGCACAGTATTATTTTGTTACGTATTAACGTATTCACTACCACTACACAGGTAATCATGTTTATAATGATTGAAATTGTTATCACTCACTCCCAAGCATCCCTGACGCCGGCGCCGCCGCGCCGGTCTCTTCTCTCAGTTCTTTAATACTGTGTTTTGTATCGATTTTGATTTTCCTTACACATATCACTACGAGTATGTGATTATATTTACACCTAATAAGTACACTTAAACACTATTATGTTAGTATTTAGAAAATAACGTGCATGCGCATCGCGCACAAAAAAGTACAATGACAGTTCTGGGTGACAGCTCCACAGAGCGCGTCAGGTTGCGTTCGGTTTCATTTCAGATTATAAAATTGTAATCCAATTTTTCATCTTTAAAAAGTGTGCATCGTAAGCAAATTAGTGCCTACTACTAGTACATATGGAAACGAGACTGCTTCACATAATACTATAAATACTACCTATATGAGAGCAAAAAGTTCATCTACCTCAAATTATAACACCACACACAGGAAACGTCTTTTGATATCTGGTTTGTGTTACCGCTAACTTGAAGCGCTACATTGCTTTCACAAGTAGTGATTTCAGTCCTGTATCTACGCGCTTAGATTCGCGGCTACAGGCGTAGATACCTAGCTACGGGTGAATATTCGTGGCTACGGGCGTAGGAAAGCGGCTACGGGCGTAGATACGTGGCTACGGGCGTAGATACGTGGCTACGTGCGTTGATTTGTGCTGCCACGTAGGCAGGAGTTATAAAAACTTTTGTAAAAGCTATGTGTAGAAAAGTGAAACCCGAGAAGTTTTCAGATATTAACTTTGCATAAATATCATCTATTTTAAAATGATGGGTGTTTACCTACATATTCATACAGCATTATGGGTGTATCTATTTACAAGTATGAAACATGTCATTTGTAAATTTAGTAGGTGTTATAAGATTGCCCGTTGTACATAATATATCTTTTCTGTATGTATGAAACCCATAGTTAATTTATGGGTTAAAATACAGAACAAACAACTAACTAGGTTCATCATTATATTTTAGACATCACATCTGAATATAGTAATTCTGCAATGTTATTATTCATTTCTACTTTTGAAAATGGAAAGCTAATATTTTAGCAGTGTTTTTTGCAATATGATGAAGAAATGGGCTTTGTATCCTTTACATAAGGCAAGAAAACAGGGTCACCTGTTTTAAGCACCCAATAAATTAGGTATGCAAAAGGTAAATTGTATGCATTCAGCATGTGGTACCTCTATTAGTGCCTCTGGTAGCTGTTGTGGGTATGCAGCACGACTGTCACTCGGTTGCAGTTGCATGCCTGATTTATGTTGATCTTCTTCATCCCAGCTGCTAGTTGCACATTGTAGTAGTGGCAGGCTGCTGACATCATTTTGTGTTCTGCTGATTAGAGGGAAACCACTTGCTTCCCAATAAGGAATTCTTCATGGAGTTTTATTAATGTGTTTTCACCAGTATAAAAGAAAATTTCTTTCAATTCTTTAAATAGTATTATACGATTTGTTATCCAACAAAAGTACCACAGTTTCTCTTCATTGTTTCTTCCTGGTAATAATCCGGTAAGAATTTAACTTATAAGAAACCAATTAAGTATGTCAAGTGTAGTTTTATTATTGCTTTGGTTTATTGTCATTAGTTTATTAGTATGACAGATCCATCTATCTCAAAATCTTCTTGAATCCATTTTAAGGACCCATTACACTGGATTGAAGCCACCTCCGGGATCAGTGATAGTGTTCATACTAATAACAAAAATGTATTACCAATATTTCTCCTATGAGGGCCTCCTTCTTTCCTCAACCCCTCCAACAGGATTCAACCCCAATGTTCAGATGTCTCATAATAAAATTACTATTTATATGACTTAAAAATAAATAATTAATTACCATGTTTATTATTTAATTATATTATTTGATGTTTCATATAAATAAAATATTTTATTTTTGATGACCGACAAAATTTTAAAGTATTATCATAAGTACTTGGTAAGTATTTTTTTATGTTTTAGACGGTATGGGAAATAAAACAAAGGCGTATTTTGGAAAGAGAAAACGCAAAAAATCTGAAAATTTGGCTAAGGCAAGAGCTAAAAGGTATATTTATGTTACACTAGCTTCCACCCGCAGCTTCGCCCGTGTGAAATTCGGTATGTTACAAGTGTTCTAGAGTGTGCAATCGATTCAAGTTTGGAACTTAATGTTTTAGGGTTTTGGATTAAAAAATTAGGGGTTAGGGTTTTAATAAAAACAAACGTAAGTTATTCGGGTTTAGTAGAAAAAAAACAAAATCGTTGGCTTTTTATTTATAAATAATGTATTTTTAAAGTTCCGTAACTAGAAGGAAAAAACTAAACTCTTATAGGTTCACTCTCTTGTCTGTCTGTCCGTCTGTCATAGCCGCATCTGTTGAACACCTGCAAAGTAAACGGTTTGTTCCGTGTGTTGCCGGCCGTAAAGAATTGCAGTACCCTATATCCTCATGGGTGTCGTAAAAGGCGACTAAGGGATTCACAAGAGGATGGGCAGCAGCGTTCTCTTTAACCAACCAACTGTGATCGCCAATCCGTCATGAGTGGCGATTAGGGCGTATCCCCCCTTCGGGGGAGGCTTATGTCCAGCAGTGGACGTAGCTGAGCGATTGACTTCTGCGCCGGCGCCGCGTGCTAAGAGCTCCATCCCCATACGGGACAAAATATCTATGGTCATGACGGTTTGGCGTATGGATTTACGCGTTTGAAAAAAACCGACTTTTGAATGAACTGCAACGTTAATAGGGTTCGCGCTGGCGGTCTGTTTCTTAATGGGATGTGGCTGATACGGTAACGCAGGTTTCGAATCATGCTCGATTTATATTCGATACCGCGAGCAAAGCTAAGGTACCTACTCCGGCTAAGGCACTGGAGTACTGAACCAGGAGTCGCAGGTTCGGATCGTGCTCGTGAGCGAATTTTTCTTCACATGATTTTATTTATGTCTTTGAAAAAACATCCGAAACAAAGACTTGTGTGGGCAAAGCTTTCAAAAAATAATAATAAAATAGATGCTAGTCACAATGGTATTACTTGAATTGAAATAATACCTTTGTAATCAGTGGCGTAACAATAGGGTGGCAAGACGGGTTAAATAGGGGTGGGGGAGGGGCGTGAGGGCTGCGAGCACAGGAGGATCCTAACATTTATTATTGGGCCCCATCCGATGAATTTGCCACGGGTCTCTTAAAGGTATAGTTACCCCACTGTTTGTAAATTACTTTTGAAAAGTCAGGACGAGCCCGCCCTACCCAAACACGAGCTCAGCGTCAGCCCCAAGCTGTTCCACCGCCGCAGCAACTCATTCCAAGACGAGCCGCCGCACGAACTCACAGGGTATACACCTTCCTTTACTGTTTTGTGTTTATTAAAAACATTCCTTACAGCCTAATGTGACGACAAATAGCATGAGTTGTCGGTTACGTTTTGAAAAAGAAAAAGATTGAAAAAAAATATAGAATTTTCTGTAGATCTGTTAACATGACTACATCAGACAATTGGCAGGACTTATCGGTTGGGAGTGGTTGATAGGAAGAAATACAAGTCCACATATTTTGTCGCTCATTTAATCGATTTATATATTTTTACACGTATTAACTATTTCTAATCTTCCTAATCTAACTTCCGAGATCTTCAACTTTGCATGCACAGTATATAGAACCTCTAAATTCTCTGAAACCATGTGGTTGTGTGAGTCCACCCTACCGCCACCTTAGGGAGTCCTCACACTGATCGATGAAAACTCTTCAAACATTAATTCTTAAATTACGGATACCTATTACTACCTACTTAGTATATTATGGCCAACACACTGCATAACCCTATATTTTTTTATAATGTCTACTTATCTTCTTCTTCTTCTTAATTTACATGTCAATTTGCGATTAACGATAGAATAGTTTCCTTTATAAATAGAAAGACAATCATATATATAGGTAAACACTTTTATATCCAATGATCTCATATTATACTAGCTGTGCCCGCGACTCCGTCCGCGTGGATGTCGGAAAATAACATCGTGTCATAATTATGAACACAATATCTTCAAATATATACATATAAGCGCCTACACAGACGATTACACTATTTACCGACCATACTATATTTTGTTTTTACAACCAACCGGCTAAGGTGATGGAATTTCATGGAATTAGCCCTAAACTCCCTCATTCTGAGAAGACGCTCGTGCCCAGCAGTGGGAAGTAATTGCGCTGATTATGTTATTCTACTGTTGGGCATGGGCCTTAGTCCCCCACGGTAGCCTACTGTTATAATTTCTTTGCCCGCCGTCAAATTCACATGTACCAAGTACCAACACATAGACCCAGCACAGTGACCGCAACAGTGACCGCCAGAAACTAGTTGTCTGGCATTTTTGCTGAACTGAGCCTATTTGGTGCAGCCGTGGGGCAATTATACTTTTAGGAGTTGTATTATAGATAGTAAAATTTTATAGGTATTATTATTATTGTTTAAACGTGCCTCTGACTGTAGTAAATAAACCATTTTTCTTTTCCTTTCTTTTTCTTCTTTCAACAGCAATCTCTAGATAATTTGACCAAAGAGGTAGAGTCCTTATAAAACTGCGACCTGCAAAGATCTATTCAGTAGGCCTAGTACGAGTTGGACACTTACCGATACTTTCAAAGTATTCGTCGACTTTCATTAATAAATCTGTAGTTCCTCCTCGTATCCGCCAGGGGCGCTACTGATTTATGAATGAAAGTCGACGAAAACGATGAAAGTATTCGTAAGTGTGAAACTCGTACTAGGCCCACTGATGTAACTCTAGGCCATATAGAAATGACAAAAAAATGTGCGACTCCGGTGACGCAAAATGAAGTAGGTACCTTCCATGTAGGAATCGAACCTGCGACTGGCGTAGAATCCAATCGCGCTGTTTGCTTACAGATTTCGCCCCCGAACGAGAATGTGGTGCTATGGACGTACAACCGTCCCTGGTGGGAGCATGAAAATTACAGTTTGTTTCACTCAGCATAAAGTATCACAACGGAAAAGTTGAGAGAGACTAGCTGTAATTTCCATTGTGCAACAGCGCTAAATATTTGGTCCTTACCCATACCTGATTCCTATTTCATTATCATTATAAGAAGCATGTAACACCACTTATAACTCATATTAAAACATAAAGGTGTGTCTTATTCTTAGGAAGATGAGATTGTTTTCTGAATATTTGTTTTTATAAATAATTATTGTATTGGTAAAGTTCTACTCCTGCCCATGGTCTTAATATTAACACCTACTTAAATAAAAAAAAACTGCCGGAGTACAGGAGATGCTTCTCGTACCACAAGCCCTTAATCTCCTTTATCAACTGCAGCCATAATGTAGGGAATTCCCTGCACTATGCGATGCTTGCTTGATAAATGCTATGATAATGCTAGATGCTTGCTAAACCCGGTGTTCTAATTACTGTATGTAATAAAACAACTGAAGAGATTGATTGAGTTTATTCAACTGTTTGTGTAAAAATAATAACATAGATTTATATTTAATATATAATTTCCTTCATAATTATGAGCTCCAATCACAGAATCGCCACTATATTTTTAGGTGGAGGAAAGAGCATGGAAAAGAAACCTCGAGTGAAGAGGAATCAGAAGATGAAAAATCTGGCTCCAGCAGCGACGAGGATAGCGACTCGGATGATGATGTAATTATATTTTGTATGTTTTCTTAGTTTTGACTTTTGAATCACATGCTATTTATGTATTGTGAATGTCTGTCTTCGGAAACCCATTAAAACCCACCAACCCAACCAACCCATTTTGATAAAAAAAGATAATGCTTTTTAAAATAAGTGTATAATTATTTAAAGCTGCTCTTAGAGTCAAAGCACACACAATACTTTTAGCATCGGCGATTTTGCGTCTACATCAATGCTGTATGGCGTTTTGGCGACTTGCTGCGCGTTTTAGTGAATGCAATGTTGCATCTCCTTTTGATGACTAACTACGTTCCATTGCAGTTTCGAAATAATTTCAGTCGCTGCATCAAACATCCAATAAGAGACTAGATCACCTCAACTGGAGTTTGTATGTGTGGATTAAAGCATTCGGATGTTGCATTGAGAATCTGAAAAGCTACTAAATCGTTGATTGCCGATGTTAAAAGCAGCAAGTCTGCTTTGGCCCTTACCGGTGGTCTGTGAAGGTATCAAGCCATTCATCATCAACATACACCTACTGATTTAGAACAGATGTGATACAAACATAGTCCATGCACAAGTTCATTAGAATCAAGGCCCGAGTTCAATGAATGTTTGGAAAATTACAGATAGAAACACAACTTGTTCTTTTCAACCCTATAACTGTATACAGGCTACTTTGTAATTCGACCTATTCCATGAAAGGGGTTATACTAGAGCTCATTTGTAACTAAAAAGATCCCGTGAACCAAGGGGCGCCAGTCATTTGTTTTCGAGTTAAAGATAGAAGTTTTTAAACTTTCGCGAATTTCACTCATATTGAACTATGTCGAAACGTCGAGGTTAGTCAAAATGTTTGTTATATTTTGATTTAATTGTGCGCGACATGTCCCGTAAACATAGTTCAATATGAGTTGAAGATATTTTTGATATTTTCCGACTTCGGATGGAAAAATGCTAACTGTGAAAAATCTATCCTACTCTGGGCACTCGATTGACACTTTCCTGAAAGCTGATGATGACCTGCAAATACTATCATACAAAATTCATGCCCAACATTTTCATAACCTCGAAAATAAATGGTCATAAATCACAAATTATAAGACAATATTATCTAAGTACCCTTTACATTACAGAGAATTACTCGGAAAAAATGTATGACATTTGGCGTACAAATTACGGAAATAATTTACTAATTTTATTAGCTATCCAAAATGGTACAGATGTGTTCAAATTTCGCAAAGGCTTGGAAAAAAATGCAGTAATAGCAGAATTGGGAGCACTTTGCTTGAAGTCATTTTCTAAATTTATGTCTCGTTCTTGGCGAATTTGGTTATTCTGTTGTGTAATTTAGGTTGTATGAATTTCTGCGGCATGTTTTGGTCAATCTGAGATCATTGTAGTCCATAAAAAACCAATAAGTGGGATCGGAAGTCGGGAGTTTCTGCTAAGAGATGAAGGCACTAAGATTGCAGCAGTTTTGTCACCTGATCAGGATTAGGTGGCGGGTAGTCCAGGCTACCACTACCACCTACCACAGGACCACAGGTGGTGGTTGCGTACCACTTTAAAGATTAACGAGGTCTTTTGCGATTACGAACTGTCCGAAACATATTAGAGACTGGCAAGGTCAAGCAATCTCTGAGAGAATAGCAGCATAATGTAGACAGTCTTCAAGTTGCACTACATCTGGGTCTCCCATTTTCTTTAAAAACCTTTATATTATAATGTTTCAGAGACCATCTAAAGCTAAGGGTGTATCAGGCCTCATTGAAGTAGAAAATCCTAACCGTGTAGTGAAGAAAAACAAGAAATTGACCAACTTGGACACTTTAGGTGAAGGAGAGAAACCTCAATTATCAAGGTAATTCATTTTGCTTTGTCATTGTATGTTATAATATTGCTGTCATTATCATGTACATTTCAAATTACGTTGGTATAACTTCTAGTCTTAAAAGAAGAATCTAAGGCTTGATTTCACCAACAATAGTTCTCTGGTTAAACGACCATTCAGTTGTTCACCCATAAAAGCAGTAGATTTTTTTAATAATCGGCTGAATCTGTGTACATAAGTACTCTGAACGGCCAAAATATCATATCTATCCACGATTTACCTTACTAGAGATACGGCCGGTTTCTGATTTGAGAATTTCAGCTGTACTTAACTAAGCGGCGCTCAAAAATTGAGTTTACTTAAAACGAATATTTAAGTATTTTGTGTTTCACATGTTGAAAAATTTTCCACTCAAACCTCCATTAACTAAGTAACTACTTAAGTCTAGTGCCAACGTTCAGGCAAACATTTCTACGTTTCGATTCATGTGCGGAAACCGGATATGAAACGATAAATTAAATCATATGTAAGTCTAAAGAAAAGAGTATCGACATTTAGAATTCAATAATATTATGCCGAAATAATTATAAAATGCTACAAAAATAATTATAGTCACTATTTTTTTAACAAAGTATGATGTACAATTTTAGAACGCAGCGGCACGATATGCCTAGAATGGATTGCACTTCCCAATCCCAACGTCAACAATTTACGTCAACAATTTAAAGAAAACCACGGTATTTTAATTTAACGTATCATTTGTACCTCTATTGATTTAAATACATACATCAATAGAAATGAAATTATTTCTGCAGTAGGTATTCGTATCTTGTCACACAAGAAGCGTGTGAGAAATCCAGCAATGTTATAACTTCGTTAAATCTTAACCTGCTACCTATAACTAGTGACTGGAATTCGAACTTACTATTAATTAATAATAAAATCGTTATGTTGGGGTCGTTGGTTGAATTATAACATAAATTTATTATTACTGGATTACAACCATTGCCATTGCATTGGTTGATTCAATATGTGAGATAGTGGACATATGCCGTCACAGATTTAGTGAACTGCGAAGATGAGACGCGAAGAATCAATCTGCAGGCCGTACAAGCATGTTTGTCTTTCGGAGGAGTACATGCTGATAATATCTCATTCCTATTAAAACATCAACCAATATTGAACCAGTTTCTTCCAGTTTGCGCCGATCGTGATAGACAAATAAATCTCTCCAGCTAGGCAGATGGTAGTGATTATATTATCTTTGGGCATCTGCCCATCTGTTTGTCCATCTGGACTACGTAGGTGTGGACCCGAGTACACCAAGGATTGGGATTGTCTACCAAGGATTGGGAAAAACCAGTGATAGTGTCAATAAAAGTGACAATCATAAGTTAAAACAGTTTAATGTTATATAAGTACCGAATGTTCATAGTTTATTTATTCAAATACCTACTTATCAGATCAAAGACATTCAAGGTATCTATCATAAATCTCTAAACTGTGAATTTTGTTCCAACAAACATGCGGAAATAAAAATGAAAGACTCATAGTGTTTTTTCATTCATCTAAACAATATTATGTTTGTTCCATGTGTGGTTCCATGGATGTATGACCTAATGGTTCATAGTTTTTTCCATAAACATTGGTTTTTTCCAAGTATTTTCTTATAGATTTATTTTCATAATTTTTCAATATTTTTGAAGTCAACAAATGTATCACCATGACGACGTATGGTTTGTTTTTTCTCGTTTTTCTAGGTGGCATTGATTCCATAAAATACCTAAAGAGGTTGCATAACAATATTCAAACAAAAAGTTTTGTTATTAACTTTTCATTTTACCATAGAATACTGACTTCATTCTTACGAGGTATTCTATTTTACATACATTCATAATATCACGCCTGTAGGTATTTCCCTGAAGGGGTAGTCCGAGGTTTATAATAGGTACACACACATTTTGTTAGTTATGTTATCAGTCCCATAGGGGCGAGCTTATTGCCACTAACCAAGCACAGATCCAGACTTCGGACAGCTACTGAGAATTTGCTAATTAAAAAAAAACCTGTGCGGTCAGGGGACCCTCGGTCAGGAAAGATTCCTCACGCACACACACACACAGACATACTAGAAAGAAAAAGAAATAGAGAACGTGCGGTGTGTTTACATGCCTGCACATATCACAAAAATCTTACGTGACGTTACATTTCCTCCAGAATCACACCTACTGCAAGCCTCGTTAAGGAACTTCGTTCGAAAAACTCAAAGCTGCTCATTTTTTTTTCCGTGGTGAAATCCTCATGGACGCACACCGCCCGGGGTAGACGGAGCCAGTGTCGGACTTTTAGCGACTAAAACCACCACGGTGTTCTTTCAACTACCTTAGCCGGGGGCGTGGGAACCTGTGAGTATTCACCCCCGACAGGTCCCGGCCCGCCACAAGCATGCGAGCCCCTTTTACCCGTGCGGCCTAGCGTCAGCCGTACCCTCCTCGGTGCCGCACATGGACCACTGCACGCAATCTCACCTCACGGGACTTTACCAGCTACGCCAGCTGCGCCAACTACGCCAGCTGAACCAACTACGCCAGCTGTGCCAGCTACACCAGCAGGCGTAGCATGACCACTGTAGACAACCGATTTGTCTACGGAAGAATCGACAAAACTACATTGTATAGAACTTTATCTGTCATTTTAATTTCATTTATTTTATTTTCATTTTTTTTTCTGCTGGTCGGGCAGCAGACTACCCCGAGTCTTCTGCTCGCAAGCCCCTCCTCCTGTAATTTTTATAGAGGTTTTCTTCCTCGCCGTCCGGGCGGTGAAGCCAAGACCCTCGGTCCCAAGAGGCGCGAGGACACTACTTAGCAGGCACTCCTGGGGTTACGATATCGAAGAGGGCAGGGAAGGACAGTCCCCCGCTGCCTGCCCAGTGGCAGGGTGAGTGCACACCAGGCCCGCACTTGCTCCTCCATTGTGCCCTCTGCTAGCATCAGAGGGACACGTGGAGCAACGCCCCACTGGGCCCACATCGGGCCCCTCCGGTGCCAGAATATTCGCCATAGGCAATAAGATCCCCCGAAAGTAAATCCCTCGAAAGGATTATATTGTTCGTACCCAGGATGCACCGGCCTAAAAACTGCCATTCCCTCCAGACGTGTCCAGAGGGACAGGCAGCCGTCAAACACACGTGGAGGTTTTCTGGCCAGCACCCGACCCAAAGCTGCTGGTCCTTCTCCATACGTCTGGAAAGAACAGCAGTTTGATGACCCGGTGCAACCCGGGCACGGGCAATAACTCTTTTTCGGTGTACTTTATTTTCCGTGGTGAATATTCTAGCACGAGCACTAGAGCACTCGTATCTGGGCCAGTGGGGCGATGCTCCGCGGGTCCCTCTGAAGTTAGCAGAGGGCACAGTGGAGGATGCAACGTACGGTGTGGTCTCGATGTGCAACGAAATGGTCACCCATCCACGGACTGACCGCGGCAACTGTAGCTTAACCTCGCAGATCATACAACCCGCGCAGTTGCTATTGCTACTTAACCACGAGCCCCTCATAGCAACGTCACATTTCATTCATAAATTAAAAATTGATAGTTAAATTCATTTAGAAATATACCTATAGACCAAACCACGGACGGGTTTAATTATTATTTATTTAATAAAGAACCGTTAATACCTATTCAAACCTAACCAATAGAAAACTTTGTTAGAACGACTTGAAAAAAAAACACTACTGCAACAAGGTGTTGTATGGTCAATTCTGGACTATAGTGACTGTTTTGAGAATACCAGCTACACTTAACAAAGCGGCACTCAAATTTTGAGCAATACTTAACTAATTTTGTGTTTCACACGCCAAAAACTCTTCTGCTCAATCGTCCATCAACTAAGTATTTCTCAAACTCTGCCTGGGTGCAGTACCAACGTTCAGGAAAACATCAATGTACGTTTCAATCAAAGAGGATGTAATACCATAGTACTATTAGATATTCTGTGGTAATACTACGTATAGTTTCAACCCACCCATATCGAAAACGATTTGAAAAAATAATAATTACATGTTAGTATAGCAATCGATACATCGTTTTTTTATTAATATTATTCCAAAACCATTGAAAATTTCTATAAAAAGATGTTCATAAAATAAATTGAATGCACAATGTATGAACTAAATGTAGTATATTATATACTCTTTGGTATGTACCTCGCCGACCTTGTTTCGTACTTGGCCAGTTTGGCCACCTCAAAACCTTTGCATCAAACAGAGAAAAAAATCACTAACGCAGTGTTGCCAATGCTACGGCAATTACCGTGTTCTACGGTTTTCAGGCTAAAAAACTACAATATCTACGGCCTACGGCTGTAACCCCATGGCCGTAGCAAAATCTACGGCTTTCAGTCACGGTAATCATGTTTTCGATAAATATATCACTCCATGTATCCAAATGTATCTAGTGCGTGTTCATTTTTGCTTGTAAATCCGAATTCCAACTTTGCAAAGTAATTGTGAGTGAGAGTGTTATGGACAGGTATTTCCCGATTAGATTACCCATTTAAAATCAAATGTTGTTAATACGTTTTTTATTAAAAAGAAAAAAGAGAAAAATGACGAACAATTAAATATGCATGCAATAACTTAAACAAAGCGCCATTTGGTTGATGCTGAAACGTATCTCCTTTTTTTTGGCAGTACTACGCAAAGTACTCTGTGGTGCTTCGGCCGACCGTTGATCTTTTCCATACAAACACGGCTTTTCTACCGAACGTACACAGCTGCCTAAAAATTATTATTGGCAACACTGCACTAACGTCCAAAAGTAGTGATTATTTTCTCTGTGGTCCAAAACTCAAAAAATCTAAAAAATGTCAACTGCCAACTGCAAAATTCTATAATTTTAACACGAATAGTTGAACTTATTTGAATTAAAATAATATAAATTAAATTATTTCTACAGTACTCGTGTACGCATAGTAGTATCTACGTCTAGTATAAGCTACGTGTGAAATCGAGCAATATAAGATTAATTACATAAAAAATTAACGTCTTACGAAAGTCTAGTAAATTGGAATACGAAATAATTATTGTAACATAGAATTACAACCATTGGTTGATATGGGAGAAAGTTATCCCATGTTATTGCAGCTATAAATGCGACGCGAATTCCGTACGTTGTTGAGCAGTCTTTGATTATATACCTGCCTCTGGGCAGTATACATTGCTCATTTTTATTACTTCATCGACAAAGATCAGCGATTCTCCTCCAGTCTGCTGTCTATACAGATGTCTGAGCTACGACGTGAAGTCATCACTCGCATCATGATATAAATCAGTCTGACCTCTCCAGCCAAGCAGACTACCAAGGCGTAGACCTAAGTGTAATCAAGGATTAAGAAAGAATTTGTTATAGTGCCAGTGATATTGAAAGTTAATAACCATTGGGTTACAACAGTGTATGAACTTGAAGCAATGTTATTTATGTTACAATGATCAAAATTTTGTAAAGTTGTTCAAATTAATTGATACGTTACGACTTTACGACTAAAACCGAAGTGCGGCTACACCCAACGCATCGACGTGGCGACTGTCAGCTGGCCTTCCCCTGGTGTCACCGATGTCCATGGGTGGCGGTGATCACTCACCACTCCGCCCGGTTACCCACCTGCTCGTTTGCCCACTCTATTATTGAAAATAAAGCCAGTTGTATTTGGATATAACTAGTTCTAGCCTTAATCATGCTGGCTACCAATCCAATTGGTATAAACAGTATGGTTAAAACTACGGAGGAGTGGCTGGAGAGGTGCTATGATGCCCTCACCTACTGGCTGACCCAGATTCTCTCGGGGCATGGTTGCGTCGGAAAGTATCTGTGTCGCATAGGCCGGGAGCCGACGCCCAAGTGTCATCACTAAGGAACTTCCCAGAGGACACGGCGCGGCACACACTAGAAGAGTGCCCAGCTTGGGTCACGCAGCGCCATGACCTCATCACTGCAGTAAGCGGCAGCGATCCGACTGTGGTTTTGTCTATGGTCGGGAGTGAGAGCGCTTGGGAAGGCGTCGTGTCCTTCTGCGAGGAGGTGATGCTCGCTAAGGAGGCGACGAAGAGGGTTCGAGAGGCGATGGCCTCCAGACACCAGGTGCACAGGTGGTATGCGGGTGGCGGACTCGGGGTGTCCCGCCGCCTGACTAGTCTCTAGTGATTACATTGTAGGAGAGTGTCGCTTTTACATATCTATTATAAATCCTATGTTTGTACCACTTTGTAATTTGTAGAACCTACTTATTATTTATAGTCCTATGTTTTATTTAGAATAACACAAGTATGTACATTTAAGGCAGTGATTTTGTGGAAATAAAAATAAAGACAATCTTTCACAGAATGTGTGTTTTTTATTCATTATCATCATCTTTCTCCTGCCCTGATTGCAATTTAAGGAGGCTGAGGTGGAAGACTTGGGTTCTTTAGGTTCTCTAGGGTTTCCTCATAAAAGAGCTTGAGTTACTCAAGGAGCTATGGAAAGAATAGCTTTTCAGTTAGGGGTTTGCTCAGTGGGTAAACTTTGGGAGTAAAGATGATAAGTTCATTCTTTGTTTAAGAATAAAATTAGCAAGTAGACCTGAAACGATTTCCATTAGGAAACTGAACGCAGTATGGCATCAAAGATGGATCGAATATATAGGGAAGGTCGTAGAATGTGCTAGATGATTACCATAATAAAATTGCAGGGAAACGAAAAAACCCCTATTATTTGCCTCCAAAATATATTGAGTGGAGTTTAAGTAGCCAAATTCGGATACTTAAATTTCTTCCGCTCAAATCAGATTTAAGTATGTATTTGAGCGTAGGTAACGTGTTGTGAAATGCAAATTTTGATTTAAGCGAACGAAATTTAAAATTTTAAAAATACTGACGGTTGAATGCTTATCTTTGAGAAATGCTCAGATTTTTCCTTAAAACCATACTCAAATGATACCTAAGTACTCCGTAAGTAGGTGATGTGAAACGCAATTTTCTAGCTAAGCGGACGTAATGTCAAAATTTAATGGGAATTTGAGAAAACTTATCCTTGAATACCTACTTAACTTTGAGAAATACTCAGATCAGAAACAGAATTTCGTTAAACCCATACTCAAACCACAAATCACGACAAATCGTGGATAGATTGGATAGGTATTAATTTTGGCCGTTAGTCTCCAACAAGGAACTTGTATAACAAGCTGGAAAGCGGACGGCTGACTAAAATTCGGTCCGATGATTGGGGAGCCCTTTGTCTCTTTCTATAGGGTGTCCATACATGCAGGACGGGCTCTCGATAGTGCTATTTTAAAAAACTGGGCTCTCCCTGTATTTTCTCCCTGATTTTGACAAAAGATTTTGGACCTTATATAAACGGGATATTATTCATTTTTGAAGTTCTTAAATTTCTCCGTGCGCATTCTATCTTGGGTAAAAATTCTTTGGTCTCCAAGTACTTCATGATTCCATGGTTTATAGTAAGCGTAAAAGCCTTTAAAACATATTATTTTAAAAAGGCGCAGCCATTGACTTGTACCTATGCACCAGTAATACCTACGAAATAAGCGTGGTATACCTACAATATCCGTAGGGAAGTAAGTAATCAAAACTAAAAAGTATCGATATCGATGCTCGTGTTTCGTACCAGAGATGTGTGCTGATTAAAATCATTTTCAAGTAGTAATAAATAATGCAATTATATCAAATACTAAGTTCGGCTGTCCCTAGGACATAAAAAATCAAGCTTCTAGGTCAAGGCAATCATACGGCTATGTCACATTTTGATACTCGCAAACTCACATAAAAAACCTATAGGGTACTTCGCATTGACCTAGAATCATGAAATTTGGCCAATATATCGAAATATCTTTTTTTTTTCAATGTATCGAACTCCGATTGTATATTTAAAAATATCGATAGATAGAAAATCTGATATTTAAAAAATATCAACAGCCCTAGTTTGTTTACTTGACAGCTCATGTACATAGACCTCATACATAGGCCACATTGCAGGGTAAGCGGGGCTGCCACGTGGCGTAGGTATTTTGACATCCCGTAAAGATGTTGCCAAACAGAGAATATACAAATAGCATGCGATCTCTTTCACCAGACGACATAACACGTTGGTTAACAAGAGACAAAGAATAGTTTCATAATTTAATAACGATTTAATAGATATTTGTATAAACTAGGTGGATATAGAAGAATGGGCCACTTCCATAGGTTTAATTCAATGGGCGCAGCACGCACGCACTGTGATTGCGGTTGTGGCAGTCGGGAAAAGTAGCCAATAGAATTTCTCAATTCAGCCGCAATTAATTCCCGCGGCTGAATTAAGAAATCCCATTGGCTACATTTCCCGACTGCCACAACCGCGGGCGGGAAAAAGCTGCAGTGCGTGCGGGCTTTATAATAGTTTTTTTTTTTTTCATGTTAGAAAAAAATAACAATATATTAGGAGTTTTTTTTTTTTCATAATTTTCAATCTCTTTCTTTTCCGCATAAAGGTATTATACTCTTTTCCGTTAACAAAACCATAGATTTTTTGTTTGACGTTTGATAAATAAAATATAATGTGAGAGAAAATAGTTCGTAGGTATAAAAGATAATAATTAATTTAATTAACATCAATATCTATCGCTGCTAACAACTAAGTACTATCTAAGAAAAAACTAGTTCGGCTATAGAGTTTGTCCAAGGGGAAGAACTGGAAGATTACTATCTAATAAAAAATATATAAATAAATATAATGCATTCATACACGACGTCTGTGGTCTAGTGGTTCAAGTGTCGGACTGCTGATCACGAGGTCGTGGGTTCGATTCCCACAGGACACAAATATTTATGTGATGAACATAAGTGTCTGTGTTGGTCTGGGTGTTTCTTATGTATTACAAGTATGTATTTACAAAAAAAAAAAGTATATTAGTATTATATCCATTGTCTAGTACCCATAGTACAAGCTCTGCTTAGTTTGGGACTAGATGGTGCTGTGTAAAAACGTCCAGAAGTATTTATTATTATTATTATTATTATTATTTTATTCATGCAAATAATATACAATAAATTATAAGTATTATGGTGAAGTTTTTACGTATTCGGTTCAAAGAATATAATAGTGAATATACCAGTGCATGTTTGTACCCAGCAGCAGTTGGGCAGTGGCAGTGGCCAATGCCCCGATTTTGGGTATGAGGTCGTGAAAACATTGTTGGATCTTTCAAAGAATTTAAACTGATTTATCTGACGTTGTACCTATTATTAATATAAACTAGCTTTTAAAGCATTTCTTATTATTAAAGTTGTAGTTATTTTATTCAGTGCTAAGATTGTATGAGTACAGTAGACCACACGTCAGTAGTAACATTTGAATTACGAAAACCATTTTTACTGCTTACGAAATAAAGATGCTATCAAGATCAAACTGTTAGTACTGACGTGAGGTAGACTGTACCTACCTTTTCAACTCGTCAACCTTTTTTTTCTAGATGAAGCAATTTTTGCAGTTTGTTTGTCTGCATTGATTTTATATCAGCCAGCCAGAGCATCAGAGCAAAACGAAAACCTATGAAGATAAGTAGGCTTCTTCTAATATTATGTGATGGTTGGCATGAATTCTAACCAATTGTAACCCAGCTGTTTGCTTGTTTTCTTCAAATTGTTGGCCCATAAGGCTTGAGGTACCTACCATTTTAGGAATCATCCCAGCCCAGCTGAGCAGTTTACTCTATTGCATTCATAGTAGCAGTTAACCAACTCAAAACCAAACTTCACAGCAGTCAGTGGGCCTAAACAAATTGGGTGCAGTATCCCCTAGTAGTATGTGCTTGAGTGACTATTTGAAAAAAAACTGGCTCTATAGCTTGTGGTCCTCAGATGCTTGCTGTAGCCAGGGTTGCCAGGAGTAAAAATCACAAACCAACCAGCCAGCAGGTTACCAAAATGGTATACCCCGTGTTATGTTTACCCTTATCTCTTCTCATGGGTGTCGTAAAAGGCGACTAAGGGATTCACCAGAGGATGGGCAGCAGCATTCTCTGAGTATTTAACCAACCAACTGCGATCGCCAACCCGCCTGCCAAGCGTGGCGATTATGGCATATCCCCCCCTTAATTGGGGGAGGCCTTTGTCCAGTAGTGGACGTCTTTCGGCTGTAATGATGATACCCCGTGTTCATGTCCTCGTGGCTAAACGTAGTGGTTGTATACTCTTTGCTCGTGGCGTGAGTCACAAGAGTTCTGGGAAGTGCTAATAGCGGCACGCCGTGCGTTATTCATACAAAACAGAAAGATAAAAGCCTAACAAAACCCGAACAGGCCGGACGCCATCTCATTTGGCTGGACAAGTATATAAATACCCTAACCGTGTCCAGCTTTGTCCGGACGCCTGGCAACCCTAGCTGTAGCTAGCGACACTGCGCAGCTGCGGTGTGATTGCGATGCGAATTCGCACTGTAACTTCCGTACAAAAGGGAGCACTTGCACTGCGAAAATGGAAACTGAGACAAATATCATTACATAATGCGTTTCTTTTCTTTTCTTATATATTCACCAATTAATTTTACATTTATTTAGTGTAAGACTTTAGGTTCATGAGTCATGTTGAAAAATATATGCTTATTAATTTACGGAACCCTAAAAACGAACTATTTTGAAAGCGTCGGTAAAACAGTTGAGCAAAAAGAAGCTGCAACAAAACGATTTTATTCATAAAAATAAACGACATATGCCTCTCTAACCACCTCTAACACATAAAGCAGTTTTTTAAGTGTTTTTCTGTTGTACACACGGCTACACATCAAGCTGTAATTTCCAGTATAAGCTGACCTCGCATTGTATAGGTTTTCCTTACAACGCGAGGTCAGCCTATACTGGTTTATTACAGGTTGATGTGTAGCCGTGTGTACTAGGTACGTTGTATGTGTATGATATGATATGCAAACAAATTAATCGGAGAATTAATAACAAGAGTGTTTTAAAATTATTTTTGTCTGATATCTATAAATTGTAGGTATTTTTATTTATTTATAAATTCAGATATAACTTGACCTTTTTGTATGTGAAACATTTTGTACGTAATTCAAAGCAACAACAATACGCATTTTGTAGTCATGAATATCAAGGTCGAAGGATGCGTTTTACAAAGTAGTGATGCGACTCGAGTCCGATTTTACCACTCGTGTCATTTTACAATTTTACTCGAGTACTACTCGAGTGATCGAGCCGTCGAGTCACTCGAGTGGTTCACGAGTCACTCGATCACTCGCCTCTAACGAGTCACCACCTGTCATAATACTTGAATTCATTATTTTTTCATTTTGTAAATAAGTTGAGGCTTAATAAAACGACAAGTTTGAAGTTTTATTCCAATACATCGCCAGTCTTACAAATATCAACATTTATATATCGAAATTAATATTATATGCTAGTAAAAATGAGCAAATATGGTCTGTTCATAAAACCAAATAACATTACGTTATTTGGTGAGTGATTGGCGAGTAACCTCGAGTCGATATTTTTTTCACTCGAGTACGTTTTTTTTCGATGTCACTCGAGTAAAAGTGGACTCGAGTCGCATCACTATTACAAAGTAAATTAATATTTTGATGACGTGCAAACAATAAAGTATACTCTATCTACTTTTTGTACCGAGAAAATAAACAGTTCCCGAAGGATGCGCGATAAGGCTTTCTGTGATAAGCCGAAGAAGCCGCGGGCATTCAGCAAATTTTCTTATATGTAATCCTACTAATATTATAAATGCAAAAGTATGGATGTTTGTTTGTTTGTCCTTCAATCATGTTCAAACGGATTTGGATGAAGATTAGCACGTAGACCATAGGGTGTGCATTAACATAAAGGAAACCTTTTTATCCCGGGAAGACACAGTTCCCGAAGGATGCACGATAGTCATTCGATACTTATTACGAATTACACGCGGGCAAAGGCTAGTTTTTGATAATAACTAAGGAGATAGCGACGATAGGAACCCGACATGTTATTATTGTTGTTCAAAAACTCCAATGAAACCAATTTAACAAGAATCTAGTCCTAATAAAACTAAAGAATAATTTTGTCTAGGTCTCATGAGATGTAGACTAATTTCTTCTATTTGAAGAGAAACATGTCTACCCCTAACTGTCAAAAGTAGAGAAAATATGTTCGTCATGCTCGACGTTGTAGACATGTGTTGATCGAAGTATAGAAACATTTCTTTTCTTCATTATTGACATCGTCATGCTACGGACGGAAGAAATCTTTCTACAATACGTCATTTTGTCTATTCTTCCGTCGACATAAGCTTTGTCTACAGCGGTCATGCTACGCCTGCAGGTCTCCATTATGTTGAAGTGTTTAGAACTACATTTATGTGTGCCAAGTTTCAAAAGAATCGGTTAACAGGTAAGAATTCAGTGGGTGAACAAGCACTCATCCCTTGTTTTCCTACCCTTACCCTATTTTGATTTTGAAATTTAAATAAGACCAACTTCGAGATATACCCTATCCATTACAAAAAGAATTATCAAAATCGGACCACTCTGTAAAAAGTTATGCGTGGACATACAAAAAAAAAAAAAAAGATACGCGTCGAATTGAGAACCTCCTCCTTTTTTTTCGTCCGTTAAAAAATTATACAAACCAATGGAAAAGATCATTTTCAAAAACATGGCAACAACATCACAATATATTTTCAGCATTACCGCTACTATCCTTTTGCCGTATGTTTCTACTTCAGAGAGCAAACTTGGAACTTTCCCAGTAGCTCAACTTCGAATGATAGTTAATTCCACTCCCAATCCCGATGACCAAATACAAGGAAATATCGAAAAGCTAGAATAGCTAATTGCTGTTATTTTACCTCACCAGCTTTTCATGATAGTTATCTATGTACGTTATTTAATTAACAAATAATGAAAACAAATGTGAGTTTTGGTTTCAATTAAAACATCATCATCATCATCATTTCAGGTCTAAAATTTATTGTGCGAGTGAGATAGATGTATACTGGCTGCATAGCGCTATCTTTCTCTAACAATCGACAAACTGCAATAAAGATAAATGAATAAATTGGTTTCGAAATAATAGTATTGTCATTTTGATAGACATTCGTCGTGAATTCGTGGTTATATGGGCCTTATACCATAAGAAATACCTAAAGTTATGTTCTTACTGTTTTACGCTAAACCAAAAATGTACTTTTGGTGTAAAGTTAGATTTATATCCATGGACACCTTATAATTATGGTACATAAGTTATCCCTTGATTTAGGTTTAAAATTCTTAACATTACGTTGATTTTTCTTTAACAGTGTAAAACATGAAACTTACAAAATCTTACTTTTGGGGATTTTTCCGTTTTTACTCTCCAAATGTAAGCCTCCAACTTGTGTTAGTTTTTCACATAGGTGACTGTTTACCCGCTTCGGACACTGGGTTCACCTGCAACAATGAAGACGTGTTTGTTCAATCTCCGTTAAAAGATTTTTATCATCAGCCCGATAATATCTACTGCTTCAATATGACCGTCATTAGATGACTACAATTATCGGTCGTAAAAAAACGGATTATTGATCGCATTGTTGTCTAGAGCAGCGGTTCTCAAACTTTTTTGGTCACGGAACCCTTTTGACAAGCAAAATACTTGACGGAACCCTACAATAAAACAATAGTTTTTAAAAGTGTATTCTTTATTATATAAGCATAATAAAAGTACAATGTAACAGTTACTAATTATTACTTACTTTAACCACATGCCAAGTACAATAATAGAAGATATTAAAAATGAAAAAATCTTAACTAATGGGAGGTATGAAACTGTTTTTTATTTTTCATCAATTGGTTGATATCAGGTTTGATAGAAGACATTTGAAGTCTCATATCAGGTTCGGCGTCCAGTCTATTGCGATATTTTGTTTTCGTGGCTGCATAGGTTGAGAATCCTGTTTCGCACAAATATGTTGTTGGGAACGGGAGAAGAATATTCAGAGCCATTCTGCCAAGCATTGGATATTCATCACGGATTCTGCACCAAAAATCGTTGAGAGGCGTCGTTTTGAACAGTGACTCCATACTTGTGTCTGATGACATTTCTAAAAGAGATTCATATATCTCGTTTGACATACTTTCGGGCTTTTGCAAGTTGGGTAAAAAAGGATTATGAATCCATGAATTCAGCTTCATTTTTGTATTATGTTCTTCGGGAAAATACTTTACAAAAGATGCGCGCATCGAAGTGAGATATTGGACCAATTCTTCAAACACATCATCTTGAAACATTTCCGAGTCGTTATCGCTAACAAACTCACTGAGTGACGTAAAGCTTTCTATTTCTCTCTTACCAACGCAAATAATCCAAAAATCTAATTTTCTTTTGAAGGCAGTTATTTTGTTATAGGCCTGGAACACTGTTGTCTGTTTACCTTGCAATGATAAATTCAATTCGTTCAGTTTTTGAAAGATATCTGCCATAAAAGACAATCGGAACAACCAAGTTTTATCATACAAACGGTCTTTCAAATTAAAAGAAACTGTATCTGCTGAAAGAAACATTTGTAACTCGGCTCTAAGTTCAAATAGCCTTGTTAAAGTTTTACCCCGAGACAGCCATCGCACTTCTGTATGGAGCAGCAGTGTTTTATGTTTGCTGCCATAATCTTCACACAATAATGAGAACAATCGGGATTGTAGTGGTCGTGATTTGATAAAATTAATTATTTTTACCGCTTCATCCATAACTAATTTTAGATTTGACGGCATTTGCTTCATCGCAAGTGCTTGTCTATGCAGAATACAATGGCTGGAACTACAATTAGGCGCTTTACTTTTTATTCGTGATACTGCTCCTGCTGTTTTACCTGTCATCGCCTTGGCCCCATCTGTACAAATGTCAATGCAATCGTTCCAACTAAGATTATTTTCTTTAAAAAATATGTTTATTTTATTAAAAATTTCTTCCCCGGTAGTGTTTGTGGGCAGCGGTGAACACATAAGCATGTCTTCTTCAAAAGAACGTTCATATGGATATCTCACGATAACCAGCAAGATAGCCAGACCAGTGACATCAGTTGACTCATCCATTTGCAAGGCGAATCGTGTTTTTTGTAGACGTGCAACTAGTTCTTGTTTGACGTAGCTTGCCAGATCATGGATTCGCCGTGAAACAGTATCGTTTGATAGCGGTACAGTAGAAAGATGCTTTGCAGATTTTTCATCGAGCATACATTTTGTTATGTCTAACACACATGGCTTTATTAAATTCTCAGCGATAGTGTGCGCTTCACCTGCTTGTGCAATGCGATAGCTAACTAAATATGATGCCTCCGTGGCCTTTTCATTGATAGTTTGTGTTACATGCATCATATTTTTTTGACTTTCCAATAACTGTTCTTTTTTACGAACAAAAAATTCTTTATTCTTGTCTTTAGACTCGGGGTGTACAGTTTCTAAATGTCTGCGTAATTTGGCAGGTGCCATGGAACTATTAGGAAGCAGTTTACTACATAACATGCAGAGAGGTGAGCCGTTGGAATCAACAAATCCGAAACTGATATATGATTCATCATACTTCCTTTTTTTCGTCTTTGAAACCGTGGAGCTTGACGTCGTGGCATCATCGTCTGGATCGGTAATTGCTGTATTCTCCGCGCGTACTGCTTTTGAACATTCAGCGTCATTAGAAGATGTCGTTGCAACACGTTTAACACCTTTAAGCCAACGTTCCATTCTTCTTTATTAATAATGTTACACGTCAGGATGGTAGGGTCAAAATAATGCACAATCGTTACTGCGTTTATGAGACAAAGTTTAGTCCAAAGAAGAAATGTACAAAACTGATACAATCAGAATACAGCGGGCAGTAGAACTTACAAGAAGGCAGCAGGCTAGCCAGCTTGTAAGTAGGTAGGTACGAACTTATCGCTCCGAACGCTAATCGTCAACTGACTGACGAGGCGCGACTTTTTTTATATAATAGCGCTTTTATACTTAGTCCTAGACTCGAACTCGAACATTCTCAAAAATACTCGAGTCGGCGCCTTTGATAAACAAAAAGCGGAAATAAAAATATAAATACAAAAAAATGCGTTGTAAACAATCTCGACTTTATGCTTTTGAAGATAGAGCCGAAAGTCGCTTGTTCACAACTATAGCGTCTAATTCAGAGGCGGCTTTTATCAAAGGGACTGCGCGCTCACAAGTATACGCGCGGCGGGCGGATTCAAAACGTTCGACCAGTGACCAGAGAGAGGTGTTTTGTTTTTTTTTTCTAAATTCTTGCGGAACCCCTACAGGGGTATCGCGGAACCCTAGGGTTCCGCGGAACACACTTAGAGTACCGCTGGTCTAGAGCATAGAAATGCTGTTGTCCCAGTCGTTTATAACGCAAACTCATGCTAAGAAAATAAGTCACTTGTTACAATAACACATTTATCAATACACTTGCTCGTAAAGTGGCTCTTGTTGTGGCTTTTAGGTTTATAATGCAGCTTATAACGCACGCGTGATTTTTACTTTACAGTTTATTTTTAAATCGTCTACACCTGGTGTACGATTTAGACATCAATTAAAGCGAAATAAATCGAAGTCGTACAACAGCCCGGCCAATGCAGCTAAGTGACCACGGAATACTTGAATAAGAATGGAATTGGTATAGTACACAGTTTCTTCGGAAACCCGTGTCGCCTAACTCTCCCACTATCCGTCTCACTACTACATAAGCACTGTATCTAGCTTGTATCTAGATATCTAAACGCATACGCGTGCAAGAAATACTACACTGAACGCGGCCCTACTATTAGCTGTCACGTCTGTCACACATAAACGTCGACTATGTGCGAACGCACCACTACATTCGAACAGGTCGTTAGTGATGTCCATGTACAAAAAACTAATTTTATGAATGTTATCGATATTTTCAACGATTTTCGCACATGGTCTTGGAATAAAAATAATTTGTCCTACATAAGGAATTGGAAAGTTACTGTTTAATGATATACTAAATTATTGAAAATAACGTCTGACACGTTTTAAAACAAGCAGCGCGAGGTATGGCGAAAAATAAAAAGTAGTTTTTCGATTTTTAACCTACTTTAAATTTGTTATAAGACCTGGTTTGGTGTTTTGCGTAAATAAGATATACAATTCTGCTTATTTACGGATTGGTTTTCTTTTTAAATCGTAACTTATAAAATAATTACTGCAACATACTAAAGTCGTCAAAATTTGTTAGTTTTTTGTAAACTTTTTGTTTTTTGTTTTGTATAGTATTGAAAACTAAAAATAAAATAATATGCCCCTTATTACATATTACTTATTATATGTTACTAACACATTGGATCCATCGTTATCTTAAATAAATAAATAAATAAAATTACGAAAGTTTAGACCACGTTTAAGGGGAATATAGCAGACAAGTGGCGCCCCCATCAGTAAACAAATTATTACTCGCTGAATACAAGTACAGGTACTGTAGTTTAATCAGAAACTATTAACTCTGTAAATTATACTTCGCTGTAATTGTACATAGAAAAAATGCGAAAAACGGCCACTTTTGGCATTTTTTCTATCTACAACTACAGCGAAATATATTTTACAGAGTTAATAATTTCTGATTGAACTACAGTACCTGTACTTCAACTTTTAAAAACGAATTTTCGATAAATTATGTATTCAGCGAGTGATATTTTTTTTTACTGACGGAGGCAACACTTGGCTGCTACATTCCCCTTAAGCACTTGTTAAAACCGGGTGTAATCCAAACTCCATACATAACAAAGGTATTTAACCACCAAAACGAAGAGGAGAGGATATGTGTCGAACAACCAATAGGATTGCGTTATTTTCATATTTCACCGCCTAGCTTCAACATTTATTTATTTAAACTTCATACAATACATGTACATAGGTGGACTTAATGCCTTTGGCTTTCTCTCCCAGTCAACCAGCTATTCTATATCTAACGCAGTCTTATTGGTGGCTTGCGACACATCTCGTCACATCTCGTCTCTGCGTTTTGGTGGAAACCGAGCCTAAAACCCGATTTTTTACCGACTTCAAAAAAGGAGGACGTTCTCAATTCAATTGTATGTTTTTTTTTTGTATGTTTGTTACCTCAGAACTCCGTCATTTATAAACCGATTTCGAAAATTATTTACTTATTTGAAAGGATATACTTCCAGATTGGTTCCATTTTCATCAAAATCCAGTTTTGATGATGGGATCCATGTGAAATTGAGGTAACTTCTCAAATATTATAGGCATACACATAGCGATTTTGGTATATTCATCAACAAGTCAAGCAATTGCATTCAGAAAAAATCATTTGGTAAAGATCTGATGAAGGTCATAGGAGATAAAGAGGGAACTCTTCAATGGATGACAACAAATTATCCGGGATTACAGCAATCGCTTGTCTTTCTATTGTTAATTCCACTCAAAATAATAAACTAAACAAAAACCGACTTCAAAAAAATAAAAATAAAATATTCTAATAATTATTATTTTTCAGTTTTTTCTTAAATCAATCCGAATCAAAGGCACCTACTCCCTAAACTGTTTCACACAAATTTTATTATTTTATTCTTTTATAAGTCGGTTTTTACCTTTTTTAATGTGGTTTATGTTTATGATAATTATGATAATTGATAAATATCAAAACTCGAAATTGCGAATAAATAATTTCGACAAAGAATCTATCTAAAAATAAAATTATTATGCATTTAAAATAATAAAACCGGCCAAGAGCATGTCGGGCCATGCTCAGTATTATAGGGTTCCTTAAGTAGGTCTAATTACAAACAAATCAAATCGAATATTAATCATAGCTATTTCAGTTTTGCAAACAGCGCCGCCTAGCGCTGAATTTAAGAAGTGTGTCATATATTTATATGACACTGTTCTTAAATTTAGCGCTAGGTGGCGCTGTTACTTTGTGTTATCAATATAACACAAAGTTTCTTTTTGTATTTTTTTAAAATATAAAGTAACTAAAGGAGCATTATTTGCTAAGATCATTTTTATCTAAGGTCAATGACCTATGAACTAGGACGTCTTAAGTATTTTTCAGTTTTCTCACTATAACTCAAAAATTTATAATCACATTATACTCAAAATAATTTTAAAAGAGAGTTTTTATAAAAGTCTATCAACGTGGAAGATTAAAAGTTTCTACGTTGCATAGTTTGGCAGGGGGGGGGACACATTGCAAGCCCCTTTGGTGGGCTATATTTCGCAGATGGTACACCTGATAAAAAAGTGATGTATGAAACATTACCTTCATTTTAGTCATCATCATCATTTCAGCCGAAAGACGTCCACTGCTGGACATAGGCCTCCCCCAAGCATCGCCACAACATTCACTTAACTTAACTTCATTTTAGTAGACCTATTCAATGATACCCCACACGAGGGGATGAAGCGAAAAAAAAAATTCAACCCCATTTCACATGTATGGGCGCCACCCCTAAAATACTTTACCAAGATTTTTTTATTCTTTTAAAATTGAGATCTATATCTAAACCATTTTTAAACAAAATTTCATTTACTTATGTTTATAACTGTAGAAGTTATTAAGCTGTAAAGGATTAGGACAGACGAACAGACGGACAGACGGATAGACGGACAGACGGACAGACGGACAGACGGACGGACATGACGAAACTATAAGGGTTCCTTGTAGGACTACGGAACCCTAAAAAATGAGGAATATTTATTTTAAAACATAAAGTATACACCGAATTAATTATATCGATAATGCATTCAATATGTTACTACACTATCGATACGCGGGGATTTCGGTGACAGTCAGGCAAATAAGATGAAGGCGACATCGAAAGAAACGCAATACATTACGCGGTTACTCACGTAGTGAAAGTCGATATCCATGTTTTAAAAGCAATGTATATTTTCTTATCAGTTTGCGATAACATCGTTTTTGTCATGAATCACATAATACTAAGAAAATATTTGCAAATATCATAACTAATAAAAGGTTTTTAGACTTACCGATGAAAAGAAATCCCTCCTTTAGTTAAACTACACACCTCGCTTCTTTTTCGGCATGATATAATGGCGCAAGACGGCATAATTATAATTTTTTCGCACAGCAACGTACTCTGTCACAGCCTGGACGCAATGTCGCGGATTTTGGTTACATTGGCGCGTCTGCTCAAAAGCGCGGCGCGCCTATCCCGCCCACAATTCCCCTCTATTTATATTCATTTCCATTTCCTCTATGTAAGTGACCTTTGATCCTTAATACGTACTCCTTTCTATCTTCCTAATAATACTTCGTTATTATTCGTTATTTATTTTTGACGACGTCTGTGGTCTAGTGGTTCGAGTGTCGGACTGCTGATCACGAGGTCGTGGGTTCGATTCCCACAGAACACAAATATTTGTGAGATGAACATAAGTGTTTGTGTTCGTCTGGGTGTATGTATTTACAAAACAAAAAGTATTTAAGTATTATATCCATTGTCTAGTACCCATAGTACAAGCTCTGCTTAGTTTGGGACTAGATGGTGTTGTGTAAAAATGTCCCAAAAGTATATAGTATATAGTATATTATTAATAATCCCCTTGGTTTTAAATGTGCTTATTTCTATATAGATACCTAAATAACTCAATAATTAGTGATTATTTTACAATATAAAACGTAAAAATATACATTTATAGTGATAAAATTAAACGTCATTCCTTGACCTTCATTGTTGTTTGACCTACTTATTTTAAGTGTCTTACACAATTATTTATATTACTAATAGGTCAAATATACATCAATAGACGACTAATATACATTCCAAGCATTAAAGTCTGCATATATTTCCCAAAATTCAAGCATAATAAGATATTTTTTGCAAGTCATTTACATTATTTTGCCGAACATTCCAGGCATTGTTTACGTCACTGCAACAACCCACGATAGTGAAGCCCTATCCACGGAGTGCTGCTGAGTTCAACACCAGTACTTGCAAACTACAGGTGACACCGGGAGAGGGACGTAAGATACAATATTCATTAATAATATTGCATTGTCTTTGCATAGTTGTTGCCATATTAATCCTTGTTATTGAAGTAAATATTTCCTGTTTTTTATTATTAATTGTTAAAAATGGGCAAGGACAAGGATTATGGAGGTGATGGCTTTGCAAGAGGCGTGCAAGAATTGCAAGATCTCATGGTTAAGCGTAGTTCTACAAAAGGCCAAGGATTTACACATACTTTGTTATTATTAGTTGGGTATTACTTAATTACTCATTGTGAGTTTAGAACTGTTTCATGTAAACTTAGTTATTGGTATTGGAAAGTAGTTTTATCTTATGGATTATTTATTAATTCCATTAATAACCTTTCGTTAGTGAACTCCAGATCGTGTGGGGATGGCATCTAGGAGACGTTGCCCGGGGTTATCTTAGGTCGCTTCTAAAGCAGTAAAATTGAATGATATCATATTGGTCGTGTCGTATTCACTGTATTTACTCATTAATGGTTAACTAACAAATTACTGTAGTCATTGTTTATGTATTTCTACATAGACTACTTTAAATTACGTATGTTTAAATGTTATATGTAATTGAATAGATGGTCTGTGATTCATTCTTCCTTAATATTTTTGGTAAATATAAATCAAATTATCCATCTTTTTGGAATTAAAAATCAAAGAGATCTTGAAATTAAAGACTCTGTACTTAATTCATTTGTCGCGTTTGGTGTCTATCGTAGTTATACGGATACCTACGGTTAAATCATTCACAACAACAGTGATACAAATAATATCAATGGCTATGTTTATTGAAATGACGATGTCGTATCAATCAGTCTATTAGTCTTCTGCGAGTTCTTCTTTTGTTCTTTTTCATCCAAGAATTTTTCAGCTTTTTGGCTTACTCGGTAGGTTACGGAAAGATTTATACATTTCATTTCTGACAGCGATCGTCGTAGATAAGAGAATACGGAAAGCATTGTTTTTATCGAAACATAACTGCAACTGCACTTCATTAATTACCTACTTGAATTGGCTTACAGGTTTTTGTAAATTCATAGTCATTTCATCGTCCCTGACATAACAACTTTCTGGGTTTATGCAGAAAACTACTGTTTGACCTTTGAAATACTGACGACATCGTAGAAGTCAGTTTTCGGTAGCGGAAGATGCTGTTTTTAACCGACGAAAAAAAGGAGGAGGTTCTCAATTCGAAGCGTAATTTTTTTTTTTTTTTTTTTTTTTTATGTATGACCACGCATAACTTTTTACAGAGTGGTCCGATTTTGATGATTCTTTTTTTAATGGATAGGGTATATCTCGAAGTTGGTCCCATTTAAATTTCAAAATCAAAATCCACCCCTAAGGGTAGTAAAACAGGGGATGAGTGTTTGTTCACCCACTGAATTCTTACCTGTTAACCGATTCTGTTGAAACTTGACACACATAAATATAGTTCTAGACACTACGACATAATGGAGACCTGGAGTTAGATTTTAACCACAAAAAAATGAAAAATAAAACTTTTTAACAAAAAATTGAACCGACGAAAACAGAAACTGAAAAGCGAAAAATAACTAATTATGAGTCGGCGCCAAACAACCAATCAACGATAATCATTAAATTTCAACGATACACAATAACTTTCCAAAAATGCGTTCTCCGCTCGGCCACTTGCAACTTACACGCACTTTGCTTGTTAAAAGTTCGTTTGGCGCCGACTCATAATTAGTTATTTTTCGCTTTTCAGTTTCTGTTTTTAGCTCACAATTACACTCGTTTTCACTTGTATTGTATTACTTCAGTCAAAATAAAGACTAAAGCATGATGTAACGACAAACAACCTCACTTTTACAACTAGTTGCTTATGTTAAACATGATACATGACATGCATAAGCTTGCCATGTATTTGGGTAGACTTTATGAAGGAATCATTCGTCTGCTCCGTCCTTTATCCTGACCACGAAACTATTACGTAGCTATAAAGATCAAGGAACGATCAAAGATCATTGTCATGTCTGTTTATACCACAGACATAGTAAAAATATAGACGAAGTGCTGCGAACAATCAAAGTGAAGGCAAAAAAAACTATGCTCCTTCGTGTACAACCAGTGCTCACGCATAGGTACACCATGCACCTGAAGGATATTTGCTTTCGCGATGCTTACTGGCCGATGCCGCGACATGTGTACTGAGTGGGGTGAGCACGGTTTGTTGTGCATGTGTGTGCATGTGCGCTGGTTGTACACGAAGGAGCATAGTTTTTTTTGGCTTCACTATGATTGTTTGCAGCACTACGTGTATATTTTTTACTATGTGTGTGGTTTATATCTACACTAGCCTATGCCCGCGGCTTCACCTACGTGGATATCGTTTATCCCCCGGGAACTGTTCATCTTCCCGGGATAAAAAGTAGCCTATATGTTAATCCGAGTTATGTTCTATCTGTATGCCAAATTTTATTAAAATCCATGCAGTAGTTTTTGCGTGTGAAAGAGTAACAAACATCCATAAATCCTCACAAACTTTCACGTTTATTATCAACGTTGGTGGCTAAAGCTCTGGCGTACTGAGCCAGGAGTCGCAGGTTCGAATCCTGTTCGTGAGTTTTCGCATATGTAAATGCGTAAAAAAAATCTTACGTGTCATTACACCTTTGGTAATAAATAACAGCAACTTGTGAATGACATCACGATATGTAAGGCTAAACAACCTTTACTTGACTGCCACGCTCGTGTGTAGTCGACCTTAGCTGTCCATCAAAGCTGTGGGTAATTGTGTGATTTGTGGATAAGTCGCACTTTAACGAAACTAGGAAACATGAATTTTTTCACACTATTTTTTCATAACACGAATTATTAAAATTGAAAAATTTAGGGAGTCGAAACCAATAATTGACTGGTAGGTTCAAAATAAAAGGTGAAAAAAATAAAATAAAAAATAAATGAAAAATAAACTTTAATAAATGAAATTTAAATTACATTAAATGAAATGTTACATTTAAATTTTACTCGTAGTATTGTCTTTCGCGCAGATTTTTCATTTCTTATTTTTATAATTATTATTTAATGATTAAATAGATCTTAAATTAGGTAATGTTGATTAAACACGTACTTAGATTAAATTCATTTCAGCCGAAAGACGTCCACTGCTGGACATAGGCCTCCCCCAAGCATCGCCACAACGACCGGTCCTGTGCCTTCCGCATCCAGCGGATTCCCGCGACCTTCACCAGGTCGTCGGTCCACCTTGTCCACTTAGATTAAATGAAGATAAAGATTAAAAACAATATTAATGCTTACGATCTAATATTTTGTGTTTATCCACTTAATTGTAAGCCATGTACTTTACACTTAATTTTAAGATTAAATAATTTTAAATGATTAATAATGTGAGTGGTATATTAAATATAGACTAAAACTATTTTATATGTGCATTTTAACTTGTTATATTTTGTACATAGAATTATACATCACAAAAGATACAAAAAAGTTAAAATAACAATTTGAAAAGCCTTTATAACTTTAAAGTGCACTCTAATTATGTATTTGTGCAATGGAGCGGGCATCTAATGTGCAATATTCAAGCAATAATATTCAAATAAGAAATACCTACCTGTCTACATGGTTTTTACCATGATACAAAAAACCGACCAAAGATACAAAAAAATTGTAATATGTTACTTTTTGTGTAACTCGAGTGATTTAGAAACAGTATTGAATTCCAAAATCATGTTTCCCTCAATAATAAATATCCAAATAAATAACAGAATGGCACAGTGAATTTCCTAGAATAATGATTACCTTGAGAAACTATTCTATCTAAAAAACAAATTTCAAAACAGGGTAATACCAATTATTAGGGTAAAACCGTTAAATGTCTATACAATTAAGCCCGAAGCCAAATGAAGGTAAAATTATTAATGGTTTATATATGAATTATAATATTTATTATAATGTATTAAATGGTTTATCCTGTTACCTTTGCATGTAATATGTATATTTTGTGTATGTGTGGCAAAATAAATGGTTTAAATGGTTTAATGGTTTATAAGGTCTTCCGTTTTCATATAGCTAAGACCTTGCAGCCAATTTGTCGCTTGTTTTTTACAAGAAAACTTGGTCAATATTAATGCTAGCACCACCTACATACACAAGATTACGTCAACAGGCAACAGAGATAGCGGGAAGAAATGGATACATTGCTTAGCAGAGGCGAAGGGTGAATGAATATTTTCAGAAGGGAAGCCGTAAGTACCTAAAAATCCTAAAATAGCTAAGATCGCACGTTGATAAAATAAAAAACAATGTAACAACTTTTAATTTAATTTTACATTCATATTTTGTAATTTTTGCAATATGATTATGCGTTATGATTGATCAACACAAAAATTTGCTTTTTTGTTTTGATCAATCATAACGCGCGGCCACTCCCTGTTCCCCGCCAGCACACATTCGTAAAATCGACTGTGTTCTCATGTAAGACTTTGTTTATGCAGCGTCTTTAGGCTTACTGTGCTAGTAATATGCGTTTCGGTTATGAGATCATTGATAAAAAGTTTATAATTATATTCACCTGTAAACGGCTTTTATAAGCATTCATCTGAAGCTTTAACTTCTTGTTTTGAAGCTGCATCTTTTGCATTTCTATGTATTTGCCGTTGTCGGTCAAGAACCGTCTGAAATTAAAATAAAATTATATTATTACAAGAAAATAAAAATGGTGGTCCTACAAGCTGCACTAACCCACTCGGGACAGAACTGTAAGTACCAGTACGCTTAATACAACTGTGCCGCTGTTAAGTGAGAAACAGGTGGCTGCGCAGTAGTCAATTTTGCAACCAAATCAGTAGCGCGCATGCGCGGTAATGGCGGCAAGACACTGATAGGTTGTTCATCTGATTGGCAAGATGGCGGGGGACTGCATGTTCTCCCTGTCTCTGTCGTTCGTTAATGTTCGATGCATCCTTATGTCCTGCTCACACTTATTACGCGACTGTACCTGCGCGGCCCTTCGTAAAGCCTGGTATCCGAGCGGCACAGTTATATTACGTGTAGGTACTACCGCGCAAGCGCGATACTGATTTGGTTACAAAATTGACTACTGCGCAGCCACCTGTTTCTTACCATTTATATTGTTTATACTGTGTTACGTTATGCGTAGGTATTAAGGTATACTACGTCTATTTTCGCTTTTCTGTGTGTAAATATGAATTCTGTGACGTTGGATGGCGACTCATGTTGTATTTATACCTAATACATAACATAACATAACATCACGCCTGTATTTCTCGGAGGGGTCGGCAGAGGTGTATAGTACACACCCACATTTCGCCAGTTATGTTATAGTCCCATGTAATAGGGGGCGAGCCTATTGCCATCAACCGGGCACAAATCCAGACTCCGGGCTGCTACTGAGAATTTCCTAAAGAAAAAACCCAATAATACTTTGCCCGACCCGGGAATCGAACCCAGGACCCCATGATCAGCAGTCGCACTTGCGACCACTAGACCAACCTAACACTACCTAACCTACCTAATACTTATAATTATTTATAGCTTGTTTCAAACCATAATGATTAGGTAAGTACTTTGAAATTTTAAGGGAGCGTTAGGATTGTAGCACGTGGCTCACTGTAGTTTCTATTTACCCTACGGCCTACAACAGTGGAATTTTGTATTACATTTCCACTGTGCCCCTACGAAAAAAGGTTGAGCATCTGGTTCTGACTTGTAAATAATTCAGTATGTTAGTTCTGTATTAAGAAATTCCTTATAGAAAAGGTACAAGTCGTTCATTTCATAAGTTACTAGTTGTGATTCTACTCCCACAAAATGTTTTGCAATTTTTTTGAAGTAGTTTTTTTCACATAATATTTTGGAAAATTATTTTACTGTACTGATGAGTACAATGACCCTTAAGAGGTTTTTAGTTATTTCAATAACACGTTATATACACAGTCATCATGTAACTCCCATAAGCCATAACTCATCCTTTTAATCCGTCAAACAGCTCATTTGTCCTTATTCTGATACATAACTCATAAAAACACGTATAACGTATCGCTCCTACAGCATTGTCGTAAATCAACGGTTGTAAATTTCAATTTTATTCGACAATTAAACGGGCGGGCTTTCTCGCCTGCAGTAAATACGCGTAAATAGTCGTAAATACGCATTATCGTTAAAACGTCACTGTTGTTGTAAATCTAACTGAATGGCAATGCCGCTGTCTTGGCATAGAGCATGGAAATGTAAGGGTTATGTGCCTATCTGTCAGTTGTATCCTAGAAGACATGTATCATGTAAGACGGTCTTTGGGTTTTGTGAAGTAATTGTATAATTTACTCATCATTTTTAACCGACGAAAAAAAAGGAGGTTCTCAATTCGATGCGTATCTTTTTTTTTTTTTTATGTAGACCACGCATAACTTTTTACAGAGTAGTCCGATTTTGATGATTCTTTATTTAATGGATAGGGTATTTCTCGAAATTGGTCCCATTTAAATTTAAAAATCAATTTCCACCTCTAAGGGTAGGAAAACAGGGGATGAGTGCTTGTTCACCCAATGAATTCTTACCTGTTAACCGATTCTGTTGAAACTTGGCACACATAAATGTAGTTCTAGACACTACGAGACCTGGAGTTACATTTTAGCTACAAAAAATTTAAAATTGAACTTTTTAACAAAAAATTGAACCGACGAAAACATTTTTCGCTTTTCAGTTCCTGTTTTCGTCGGTAAATTTTTTTTGTAAATAGTTTTTGTGTATTGCACTCACAATGACAATAGCTTTAATTTTAACATAACAGCAATATTCATGGTACAGTATTCATGGGGCCTAGTTGCATATGAGACGGATGGGCATAACACACAGAGTAACATTAAATAGACAAATTATATCCAAATATCAAATTATATATTATATCAAATTATTATTTATATATATATTATATATATTTATGATACCTATATGTGTAATATATTTTGTGCTATTTATTTATTTTAGTTTAGTAGTACGCCACGGACTGCCCCCATTATCTAGATCTTACGTCTTCTTTGTCCATCCAAAGGTTGTCTGGAAGATATCGCTTTTAGCGATAAGACCGCCCATGTACCCATAATTTGTACGTTGTTCCTGTTTACTACTATTTTCATGGTGTACAATAAAGTATATTCTATCTATCTATCTATCTATCCTCCAGGTCTCGACACAATTTGTTTTCTTTTCTACGTGATATCTTCTTGATTGTTGTATTCACCGATTTGAAAAGTAACGTTTTTGCACTGTCTACATCTTCACCAGAAAAGCCAGAGCTACAAACTTTGAGTAGACTTTCCTCATCCATAATATTAATTTTATTTTGTATGAATGCGAGTACTTCGCTTACCACAATATTACACGAATTACACTTTAGCAACGTCATTTTTTTTTTCACTGAAGTCATTGACCTCACGCGTCCGTACATAACTCGTTCCGAGCGGGACTGTTATTAAAACGATAATAATAAATAGATTGGTTGCATATCTACTTATTAAGTTTGTGGAACTAGTTTGCGTCGTCTAGTCGTACTTATAATAGAGCGAAAATATTGTTGTTCAATTGTTTATTATTTCTTTCTTATTTGTTTTAAATATTTATGACGTCAGAATACGCGATGTCTGATAATAGAAGAGTGATAAGACTTAAAATTAAAAATATTCTTTTCAATTTCCAATTCTTTCTAATTCCACGCAGGAGGGTCTGAGTTCGAACCCGGCCCGCAACTCTGACTTTTCAAATTCATGTGCGCATAGAAATATTCGAAATCAGCGAGGTGGACTAAGGCCTTAATCTTCTTATTCTAAGAAGAGGCCCGTGCCCAGCAGTGGGACAGTGATAGGCTGATTTTGTTTTGTTTGGTATTCAAAAATGGTAGACGAGGATGTAGTGAGTAGTCACGTAGCGGTACCGCCTATGATAATATATGCATTGTGATTTATACCTACAACTGTGATTTATCTATACCATCACATGATTATATTAATTCCGTGGTGGCGTTTATAAATCAATACTTAAAAGTCTCATCATGATAGATTGTAGGCCTAAAATTTTTGATCTCATATTCTAATTTGCTTAGTGATAAATTTTGGAATCGTAAATGGTAAATCTCCAACTTAAAAATTCTAAATTTTAATGTTCGTCATTCGCTTGTCATCGTCATACCCATCCTTCATTAGTCGTAGTGAAATGTAACAATATCTTATTGCGATGCTTTAACTTAGAACGTGTCAGTGTATATGGAAGTTCAGTAATTTTATATAGAACTGTTACTGATGAGAGCTAAAGTATTTTGATCGCTGAAGATTATAAAGGACTCTAGATAATACTCCTCAAGACTAATCCATAAGAATACTTAAACACACAGGTTTCATATAAAAATAATAATAATAGTAAAATAAGAAGTACAAATATTAATCCCATAAACTAGCAGAGTCCTGAGAGGCCGCGCTCGAGTATTTCGATGTGACTGTTTTTTTTTTACATTTTTGAAAGCCAACTAGGCGCTATCCCCACCGGTGAAGGTCATCATATTATTATTATTTTGCTTTCTACCTAAAATCTTCAAAATCCAATAGGTCCCCACGACGCTCGAGTAAATCCCCATTTAGCATCGTGGGCTCTAATAGGAACCGCACTATCTAGACTTGAAAAATACAAACAAATTACTTGTAAAAGTGTCCTTAAGATAATCAACTTTTGTTTGTCAATATTTTTTAATCAACACAAAAAGTTACCTATGTACCTGCCAAGGGTAAGTACGAGTTTATCTTATAACTCTTCATGAAATTTTATTACTTATGTCATAACCACAGAAATAGATAGAATGGTTGTAATCACAATTTTACTTGCGATTCATGCGTGGCAACTTTCCGAACAAACTACGTCTTACATTTTGAAGTCATTATTTAAAAAAAAAAACCGGCCAAGAGCATGTCGGGCCATGCTCAGTATTATAGGGTTCCTTAAGTAGGTGTTACAAACAAATCGAATCGAATATTAATCACGGCTATTTTAGTTTTTGCAATAGACGGCAGCATTGGCGACTCAGAGAGTGATGTCAGTAGCCGCTAGATGGCGCTATACAGTGCCAAATGTAATACACGGCACTTGACGGCAGCATTGGCGACCCAGAGAGTGTTATACGACGCTGCTAGATGGCGGCAAATTTAAGAAGTGTGTCGTCAACATAACACAAAGTTACTTTTTGTGATTTTTTCAAATAGAAAGTAGCTAAAGGAGCATTATTTGCTATGATCATTTTTCTCTAAGGTCAATGGCCTTTGAACTAGGACGTTTTAAGTATTTTTCAGTTTTCTGTCTATAACTCGAAAAATTATAATCACATTATACTCGAAATAATTTTAAAAGAGAGTTTTCACAAAGGTCTATCAATGTGGAAGATTATAAGTTTCTACGTTGCATAGTTTAGAAATGGCAGGGGGGGGGACACATTGCAAGCCACTTTGGCGGGCTATATTTCGCAGATGGTACATCTGATAAAAAAGTGATGTATGAAACATTACCTTCATTTTAGTAGACCTATTCAATGATACCCCACACGAGGGGGTGCAGCGAAAAATTTTTTTTTTCCCCATTTCACATGTATGGGCGCCACCCCTAAAGAACGTAAAAACTATTTTTTTATTCTTTTAAAATTGAGATCTATATGCAGACTATTTTTTAACAAAATTTCATTTACTTATGTTTATAACTGTAGAAGTTATTAAGCTGTAAAGGATTAGGACAGACGGACAGACGGACAGACGGACAGACGGACAGACGGACAGACGGACGGACATGACGAAACTATAAGGGTTCCTTGTAGGACTTCGGAACCCTAAAAAAACAACAAATGTACTTCACAGCTTTTGTTTCTGCAGTTAGAAACAGCACAATAAGCCATTTTTGCGGGTTTTAGTCAAAGTATTTATAGAAACAAGTCATAAGGCGTGCTGAGAAAGGCTTTGAAATATCCTGCACTATGGTGCATGGTGCTGCCACGCACGCCCTGCCCACATGGCCATTCTATGTATTTCTGTGGTCATATCCACTAAACATGAAGATTTCCATAAAAAATATGGTTACACAGTGGACAAACCACTATTTTCATACTCACCTACTACAATGCTTAAATAAATAAATAAAAATAAAAAAGCCATTATTATTCCTTAATTAATTAGTATGTTTACGTATGTGAACAGTAATCCTACTAATATTATAAATGTGAAAGTTTGTAAGTATGGATGGATGGATGTTTGTTTGTTACTCTTTCACGCAAAAACTACTGAATGGCTTTTAATAAAATTTGGCATACAGATAGAACTTAACCTGGATTAATATATAGGCTAATTTTTATCCCGGGAAAATGAACAGTTCCCGAGGGATGCGCGAAAAACGAGATTCATGCGGGCGAAGTCGCGGGCATAAGCTAGTATAATATAAATATAATCAATAAAGGACCCCTCGACGGGTATAGGCATCCTCCTATAACTTCCAGATTATTCTGTCTGAAGCTTTCTTCATCCATGCCTTGTCAGTCATTTTTGCTATTTCATCTTGCCATCTTTCTATAGGTCTTCCTCTTTCCCAGTGTGCCTTTCCACGTGGATGTTCTCTGGGTCCATCTGTCGTCGTCTAATCGCGCCAGGTGGCCCGCCCATCTCCACTTCAATGCTTGAGCATGTTGAAGGGCATCCAGTACTTGTGTATTCTTTCTTATCATCGAATTTTGTTGTTTGTTTCTAAGTCTTATGTTTAGGATTCTCCTCTCCATCGCCGTTTGGCAAACTTGTATTTTGTATACTACAATACTTACCTAATTAAATTAAATAAATAAATAAATATTTTGGGACATTTTACACATCATCATCTAGTCCCAAACTAAGCAGAGCTTGTACTATGGATACTAGACAATGGATATAATACTTAAATACTTTTTTTTTTGTGAATACATACTTATAATACATAAGAAACTCCCAGACCAACACAAACACTCATGCTCATCACACAAATATTTGTGTCCTGTGGGAATCGAACCCACGACCTCGTGATTAGCAGTCCGACACTCGAACCACTAGACCACAGAGGTCGTCAATCAATTTTTATTATTTCAGTCATTTTAAATGACAAGTTAACATTCTTATTTAATAAAATTCCATCAATCTGTGGATTTGGTATACCACAAGGAAGTACCTTAGGCCCGACTCTCTTTCTAGCTTACATCAATAGTCTCCCGGAAGTATTAACATCCAACACAGACCCACTTATTTTCGCAGACGACACAGTTCTTCTATTCCATGGCCAAACTTGGAAACAAGCTAAAACCGCAGTAGAAACCTGTCTGGAGAGTGTTACGGCATGGCTAGAGGATAACTTGCTTACATTAAATATTGCCAAGACCAAATACCTCTGCTTCTCGAAGACTGCAGCATCTTGTCCAGCCAAGGATTTAACCATCACTCTGCATACTCATCCATGCAACAGACAGCGCTTAACCCAATGCAGCTGTGACACCCTTACCAGAGCCAGATGTATCAGATATCTAGGTGTTCAGGTGGACGATAATTTGAACTGGAGAGAGCAGATCAGTAGTGTTTGCTCTCGAGTAAGAAAGCTCATATACATTTTTAAACATCTGAGATCAGTCGCCAGCAAAAATATTCTAATACATACTTACAAAGCGCTCTGTCAAAGTATCATTCATTATTGTGTGACGACATGGGGTGGTGCACTAAAGACTAAAATTCTTGTACTTGAGCGTGCGCAGAGAGCAGTCTTAAAGGTCATGTTGTTCTTACCATATCGGCATCCTACCACTGCAGTTTACAACGAGACTCAAGTACTCTCTGTTCGCAAGCTCTTTATATTCCGAGCACTTCTCAGATACCACCGTGAAACTGCGCTTGAGGTACTTCCGCGCACCAGAAAAAGACGGTTTCAATGCCCTGTACCTTTTGTAAGATCGGCCTTTGCGCAACGGCACTACGCTTTCATAGCACCTAAGATTTACAATAAAATCCCAACCGAAAACGTTACTAGCCTTATTACTCTAAGCACTAATAAATTCAAAAAATACGTACTAAAATGGCTTCTTAGTCTTGATTATGCTCAAACTGAAGATCTGTTTACAATTTTAAAATAAATAAAAAAATAAAAAATAAACCATGCCAATAAAATACGAATCCTATCCACAAAAACATACACACATATTATATACCTACACAAAATCAACAGCACACCACTCATCCACACAATACACTCTTACATCAACTACACAATACACATACACTCATGGCTTAGTAGTAACCGCCATCAATTTACTTTTTTATTTATTTATCATATTACCTACTTCTAATAACAATTATTAAGAAACAATAAAAAGCAATGTACCTTACCGAATATATAACTTAGAGCTTAGTTTTAGGGAAGGCACTGTTTCCTGAGATACAGGTTGTCACCTAGTTCGGGAGACAGAGCTCCATTGTTATGAAACATATTTGGTTGCTAATAAACGTTATTTTATTTTTTATTTATTTTTTAAAATTACTGGAAGAAAAAATAAAATTGTTGAATTATTTTGATTAAGTAAAATTTTAAGGACAAAAAAAGTTCAATCAAACTCTCGTTACAGCATGCTAAGTGCTTATAACGGAGCACATTATCAGTACATTTAAACACAATTAAAACATGGGTCGTGATAGCACACAATTGCTTGATTTCCCACACAATGGCCGATAGTGGTCTGGTACCATTGTTTAAATTATGTCTGATATCGTGCATCGTGCCAGTGAACTTAGACAAAATGGTTTAAATGTCTGGGAAGAACAAGTTATATTTTAAAAAGAATGTTAAGTGCTTGATTTTTGCACGTCAATTTCTCAGACCAAACATCAGTCGGTAATTAAGTTTTGTGGTATACGTTTGGTTATTCGTTGGTAGGCAACATAGCATAGCTATTATTAGCTATGGAGCCAGCTTGCTTAGAGTTCCTTGAAGGATAAAATCCGTAACTAGATTATCCGGAGAAGAACGGGAGTGACTGACATAGCTTGTAGGATCAGTAAGCTGAAGTGGCAGTGGGCTGGCCATGTCTGTCGAAGGACCGGTGGCCGCTGGAGCAGACGAGTCCTTGAGTGGAGACCGCGAATCGGAAAACGCAGCGTATGGCGCCCCCACCCAGGGGAACCAACGACTTGAAGAAGGTGGCTGGGGGGGCTGAATGCGGAAGGCAGAGGACCGAGTGTTGTGGCGCAACTTGGGAGAGGCCTATGTCCAGCAGTGGACTGTGATAGGCTGAGTTGATATGTTTACCAATGGATTGCGATTGTTCGCATGTAAAAGGATTTCGCGGCTTTTCTCTACCATGTTTGTAGTAATTTTCTCAAAATTATAAACATGCGTGTATCATCGTCGACCGCACCATCGATCGCTTAACTTAAAGTGAGGTGGCGGTCAAACGCAAGCTCATTAAGGCCGGTGTTCATCAATTTTAATTCTTTGATTAACCAGCCGATTACTATAAAAATCAACTGGAATTGTGGGTAAGCGGTTGCTTGACTAGAGAATTAATCGTTGGTGAAATCAAGCCTTAGTAATAGTAATAATAATAAAACATTGTTTTAAGGACGTGTTTTAGTAATAAGAACAATCCAATTAACATTGATCAAGTTAAACAGTTTTCGATGTAAAAGTAAAACCAACTTCACTTTACCTTCCCCTTACATCCCTAAGGAACTATATATCTGTTAGAGAAAACTTTTCTTTACCAGTCTGGGAATTAAAGGGAAGTACCAATATATTCAAAAGAATGATAAATATCAAAGGGATGGCAGAAGTTGGAAACTTTATTACAACGTGAATACAATCTATTATTCAAGTTATTGATTCAAATGGCTATAGAACTTGCGATGATGGTGCTCCTTCTAATTTTGTAATGTGTTGTGGAGTATTCTGCTCAAATCTAGAGGTAAATTTATACAACGTGTAATTTAAATAACTGAAAACCTCTTAAGAGGTCATTGTACTCATCATTATGAACAACTTCTACTATGGGACCAACACTGATAAAGTAAATTATTCTAAGAATAGATAATTTTAAACGAGGACGTTGATCTCACGTCGGGATATCAAATTGATTAATTACCTTTTTAGTACATCCTTTTACTAGGAATACTTACGACGTGATTTATTTATATCTTGTCATCATTATTGGTGTGAACTGTAGCAATTATCTAACAAAGTACTACTTTTATACAAAAAACAACAGTTGAAGAAATATTAAAACATAAACTACCAATAAACTTAACAAGATAACAAAAAACCTGATTACAACTTAACAACCGGCCTTGTATCTTATCAAGGACCAAGAGTTCACCTGACACATAACATACTTGACAAGGAAGCAAACACAGCAGCTTCTAGGAATAAATCTGATAATTATGATGATGAGCGCATCATAACAATTGATGAAACAAAAGTCCCGCTACCAACACGACAAAATGCACTGTCGGTCTATTACAATGCCGCAGATTTCAATAGAACCACGGATCCACGTTGTTCCGATTATTCAATTGCCAAGGCCGTGTCGTATGAAGTTAATGATGGACGGTGGGCGGCTGGGAGGCCACGGTCACTCTATATAAACCTGTTTAACTAGACTACTGTAAGTAGTGCAAATATGACTTTACTCTCAGTTACTGTGTTGTTCGTTGGAGCACTGATGGGATGGAGCGTCGCAGCGCCATCGCCACCCAGCGACCGTAAGTATTTTTGATACTAAAAATGTAAAAAGAAAATTTGGGATGAAAGAATACAGCACTTTCAGTTGTCAAGAAAACACTGGATCGGTGAAATGAGAAAGGGTTACGTAAAAAAGTATAGATCAATTTGTAGAAGGCCTAAAAGGTAGACTTATAAATAGCTATGTCATGGTGAATTAATTTATATTCATTATAATAAAACGAAGTTTAACCGGATTAAATCGCGTATATTATTTAAATTGGTTTCCCTGACGTTTCGAAAGCTTTGCAGCATTTCGTGGTCGCAGGTAGACTAAGATGACAAGCGTCTTTACAAATATTTCTAAAAAATTATTTTAATCTACCGTACATATAGCTGACGTCAAGAACAGACGCTCCACAAAGTCTGCAGTGTGTGAACATGCCCTAGACAAACCCAACCATTTTCTTCGATTTGATAAACCACAAGTTCTGGCGAAGAAAAACCGATATGTACCTAGAATGCTCCGTGAGGCTATTGAAATTAAAAAACATCCTAATTATAATAGAGAAGATGGTTGGCAGCTACCACCTGTTTGGAACCCAGTCCTAAAAATAATCAAGTCCCAAACAGCACGCAACACTTTAAAAGATAATGATATTGTGAGTGGTTACTGCGTGCATCCCAAAAACAAATCAATCACTGGTGGCCCCCACTACTGTCCATCTGTGCTCACGACTCATGCCGGCTACTATACCTAAAAAATGTATCTTATATCTTATACTAGAAAATAAATCTTTTTTTTACTACGGAACCCTAAAAAGGAAATTGTTTTATTTTTTCGTCACCATAATAAGGCTACGTAAACAATGTAAACAATGTACCAGTGTTTTTTGGAAATAAATAAATTTATTATTATTATTTATTATAAATTTATTATTATTATTAAACAGAAAATTACATCTTGTATTGTACAATTAAAATTAAATACAATGTTATCTTTTGAACGTAACATTACATATGTTAATATTGTTTATCACCTTTGTTTTCCTGTCCGCGCAGCAACCATATACCGATTATTGAAACACAACAGTATGCTACGTATGTTACGTAAAGGATGTCTCATCGCTATGCTTCATGGTATGCAATTGTTCCGTGTGGTGTCGGACGTAAGGAATTGCACCACCCTATCTCTTTTCATGGGTGTCCTAAAAGGCGACTAAGGGATTCACCAGAGGATGAATGATGGATGGTTCTCTGAGTATTTAACCAACCAACTGCGATCGCCAACCCACCTGCCAAGCGTGGCGATTATGGCATATCCCCCCAAACTGCTTGGGGGAGGCCTATGTCCAGTAGTGGATGTCTTTCGGCTGAAATTTTGATGATGATGATGCTTCATCACCACCACCACCACACACACACCACCATACCACCACCACCTTCATCACCTTCTCATACTGAGCAGAGGCTCGTGCCCAGCAGTGGGACAGTAATGGGCTGATTATGTATGTATGTTATGTATGATGCTTCATGGAGGGAAAGTACTTTAAATATAGGAAATTTGAAATTTTACTTGAAGGAGACTTTATTTTATTTTTTTAAATAAGATGTTCTGCATTCACAGATAAAAAAAAAGTCTTGCTTGAGCTAGGAATCGAATTAACACAATCGCGAAGAAGTATACCATCGTGTATTTACCCGACTGCGCCAGAAGGAGGGTTATGTTTTTCGAGTGTATGTATGTATGTATGTATGTATGTATATTTCTTTGGCACGCTCTGTAGCCTAAACGGCTTGATGGATCTTAGCTTGAGAGGTGTCGTTGGATTCGTCTTAATTGTGAGAGTGACACTGGGTATATCAAAATTATAAAAATCAAAATGGCCGCTTTTTGGAGCCATTTTATGTGACTTCAAAATTTTTTTTTTGCTCGTAACCTATCGAGTGGGGTATCAAAATAAAGGGTTTTATAAATGGTTTACGAAAATATATACAACTTATATGTTTAAATGTAATTTGGAATGAGAAATGCTAAAAAACAACAAAATATTCAACGTTAAAAATGAATTTGACTTTTCAAAAAAAACATTAATAGTATGATAAATAAAACATGACAAAACTAAAAAATTTCAAATTAAAAAAATAATTAACAAAAACAAAAAACCCGACTGCGTCTAAAAATAACAGAAAAGATATAAACAAGATTTAGCAACACGCAGGCGGAGGCTACCTATGAACTATTATGTACATAATTCATGACCAAAAACATAGGTAGCCTCCGCCTGCGTGTTGCTAAATCTTGTTTATATCTTTTCTGTTATTTTTAGACGCAGTCGGGTTTTTTGTTTTTGTTAATTAATTTTTTTTATAGGTAGCTTCTGTTGATAGATCTTGATAGGGTCAGTAATAAGGATAAAATCTTTCCAACAAACGGTGTCCAAAATTAAGGAAGCCCATGAAATACAGACCGTATTTAGTAACAACAATTAAAATAAGGTGTATTTTGAATAAAATTTGCTGCCGGTATAATAATTTTATTGAAATGTACCTTTTTTTTTTTTTTTTTTTTTTTTTTTTTTTTTTTTTTTTTTTTTTTTTTCCTTTATTTTTTTTAAACATACATTATTATGACAAAAGCAAACCAAAAACCACGGGGGTTTGTCCGGAATGCCGTTATTCTGCAGACAACTAAGCTGCTACGTTCGATTTCGTGGTGTTCCTTCAATCTAGGACACAATGTTTGTTGGGGTGATTTAATTTAATCCTTATTATCGACTCTATCGATTGGTGGCATAAAATACAGGATGATAATTTTTGGCATAGGTAGGTACTTTAAGGTTTGACTTCCGGCTCAGGGAAGACACTTTTGAAAAAATCCTAGAATGCAGACAGCATAAAAAAAAATGCTGTAAATATTAATTGACTTGCTTAAAAAATAAAATGATGTCTTCTTGAAGTAGAATTTCATATTTTCATTATTTAAAGTACTTTCCCTCCATGTAGCATAGTGATGGGACACCTGTATAGGTATGTATGTGTATGTATCTATGTACCAGGCCCCTCAGAAAGTATTGCGAAAAAAAGTTTTTATATATGGGAGACTGGCCAGTTATAATGTTTTTCGAAAATATGATTATTTATAAGTAAAAATAAGTAAGTTCCAATTTCAAAATTTCCCTCCACATTTTTTGCGAGTTAATTCAAAGTATTGTGTCTCACTGAACTATGGATCTGCGCCGGGAACATTTTAGAGCTATGATTTTATACGATTTCAAGTGTCGTCTGAAACCGGATGAATCGTACGATAGACTTCAAATGGCATTCATGGATGAAGGCCCTTCCAAGGCAACCGTGTATCGTTGGTATAACGAATTCAAGCGCGGTCGACCAACTTTGGGGGATGACGAAAGAAGCGGTCGCCCTTTGACGGCTGTTACCGAAGAAAACGTGCTAGCAGTGAAAAATTTAATCCAAGACAATAGGCGAATTACATATCAGGAGATTCAACACATATTGAAGATTGGATCGGGAAGCGTTCACGAGATTCTACACAGCCATCTTCGCGTGAGGAGGATAGTATCACGCTGGGTGCCGCACAACCTCACCGATGCTCAGAAGCAGGCCCGGGTGGAATGGTGCCGTGATATGCTTAACAAATTTGAAGCAGGCTCGTCTCGGCGTGTTTACGACATCGTTACAAGTGATGAGTCCTGGATTTATCAATACGACCCAGAAACCAAGCGCCAGTCGACTGTTTGGGTGTTTCAAAATGAGCCAACGCCTACCAAAGTGAAGCGATCTAGAAGCGGGGGTAAGATTTTGATCGCTAGCTTTTTTAATTTGACTGGCCACTTGGTATCAATTCCCTTACGGGATCAAAGAAGCATTAATGCCGAATGGTATACTACCAAATGTTTGCCAGAAGTTTTCTCTGTTATAAGCAACAAGCGACCAAACACAGGGCTCCGCGGGCTACTGCTCCACCACGACAATGCACCTGCGCACACCGCACTCAAAACGAGGGACTTCCTGGACAGCACGCCAGTCAAACTCCTGGGTCACCCTCCTTACAGCCCTGATCTAGCACCGTGTGACTTCTTTTTATTCCCAAAAATAAAAAATCAGCTCAAAGGGATACAATTTTCGTCGCCGGAAGATGCGCTGGCTGCGTTCGAGCAGGCTGTAAACGAGGTGTCTGCGGCGGACTGGAAAAAGTGTTTTGAAAACTGGTTTAGGCGCATGAATCTTTGTATAGAGGCTGGTGGAAAGTACTTTGAAAAGATTTGATAAAAATATATGTACGTATAGAACAATTTTTTTTAGTTTCGCAAAACTTTCTGAGTGTCCCACGTATGTATATAACATAACAGTATTTTTAATGGTTTATCTTCTCAAGGTGGTACATGGACGCCTTCTAACCCAGCCGCCAGTGTCACAAAACGTGATTAATTTGTTCTGTGTTTAACATATTCGATTGCGATATGACATATTTATAATTAAGACAGTCATTTAATAATCAACATTTTCGAAAAGATTGTTTACAAATTTAATTAACACGGACGTCATCGGTGGCCGCAGCGATATTATTACACATACATTGGGCATAATTTGTTTGTGTGTAAGAGTAATCAACGCGGATGTATGGAGTGTCCGGGTTATGCCAATTGGCTTAGGGTAATTTAGATCGTGTAATTCCGTTTGATTTTTAACACCTTCATAATGTTGTTTCCAGACATTTTGACACGAATGAAAAGAAAGAGGAATTGTATGCTGAGTTGAAGGCTGCGGCGGAATCGGGGTGGGACTTCTCATCCAGATGGTTTATACTCAACGGCACGAACAAAGGTGAGATGAGTTATTGTGATATACAAACTGGTGATGACGGTTCGACATTAAATAAAACCACGTATAGCCTCGTAAGGTCCAAACAAATTTTAGGTTATTCTTAAAAAAAGATAGATAGATAGATATAATATATCTTAATTGTACACCATGAAAATAGTAGTAAACAGGAACAACGAAAAAAAAAACAGAAAGAAAACATGCATGCGGCCCAGAACTTCAATTATTAAAAAACAATCTAAATCGGCCCAAAAACCTAAAACAGGTACATCTAATGCAAAATAAGCCAAACAAAGATGTCCCTTTTTAGGTCGTCGGGCCGATATTTGATGATTTCAAAAGCTCTCTTGGGTCTGAACTTCTAATCCACTTAATAGTTTAGCTACAGGAAATTATATTATTATACAGGAGAAAAAACCACCCGTATTTCCTCTTAATTTAACTGCTGCGCCTGCGCGTCATACGCCGCATGCTCAGAACCGTCATAAGAATAAGTGCGTACTGAGGGCCAAGTGCCGGTTTGACACTAACCGCATACTTCCATCGAATTCGTCGACTTCCATTGATCAGTCAGTAGTTTCTCCTCGTATCCGCCAGGGGCGCTACTGGTTCATGAATGAAAGTTATCGAATTCGGTGGAAGTATGCGGTAAGTGTGAAACTCGCACTACCCAAGTAACACAACATACATACATACATACATATTATCACGCCTGTTTCCCATTGGGGTAGGCAGAGACTATGGATTTCCACCTGCTACGATCCTGACACACCTCTTTCGCTTCATCTACGTCCATTAACCTCGTCATGCATGCTCGTCGGTTTAGAGAACTCTTAACCTGGCATTTTTTGAGAACATCCGCGATTTGATCGCGATACGTTCGCCGAGGTCGTCCCCTTCCAACTCTTCCATCCACACTCGCTTCGTATACTTGTTTCGTCAATCTCCTCTCGTCCATCCTCTCTATATGTCCAAACCATCTTAACATACCTTTCTCAATCTTTGTCACTACATCTTCTTTCACTGCACAACGCTCCCTTATCATGTTATTCCTTACTTTATCTCTCAAAGTTACACCACACATACTTCTCAAAGCTCTCATTTCTACTGCATTTATTCTGCTTTCATGTTTCTTCTGCCATACCCAACTTTCACTACCATACATAAGTGTAGGCACTAACACTCCCCCATGAACAGCCAGCCGTGCCTTTTCCACACAAAAACCGTTTAAATTTATTTAAAGGTAAAAGCCAATACATCTCCTCATAAATGGCAACCGAAAAGTATTAATTCTTTATTATAGATTTTCTCGATACTTAATTGTTGTTTATGTTAGTTGTTTGTGCCATCAACATCTTTTTTAACACTCGGAGATGTATATTGGCTTATACTTTTACCTTTAAACGGTTTTGTGTTACTTGGATAGGTAAGACTGCCTCGTTGGTCTAGTGGTCGCAAGCGCGACTGCTGAACGTGGGGTCCTGGGTTCGATTCCCGGGTCGGGCAAAGTCTTATTAGGTTTTTTCATTAGGAAATTCTCAGTAGCAGCCCGGAGTCTGGATTTGTGCCCGGTTAATGGCAATAGGCTCGACCCCTATTACATGGGACTTATAACATAACTGGCGAAATGTGGGTGTATACTACACACCTCTGCCTACCCTTTCGGGGAAATACAGGCGTGATGTTATGTTATGTGGGTAGGCCCTCTATACGTATAAAGCTAACTAATTCATGTATTCTATGCGTAAATTATCAAATTATGCTTCAATATTTTGTCCCTATTTTGTTCAGAATATCCACGTCAAATAACTGATCTCTCTATTAGCGGATATAGTCAAGTTGGTGGTATGTAAAAATATATTGTGTGGACCTGTGTTGCATCACTAGATAATGGTCATCCGAGCATGATTATAAGTTGTCATTGTAGTTGTATCTGATATCCCAATCTTACTGGACGTCCTGACATATTTATATCATTGTCGATTTATCTGAACACAACGACTATACAGCCCAATAGACGCCTAATTTTGAATATAATGCGTACAATAAATTCTGCCATTAGCTGAGGCTAATGCTATCTATAGGGGGTACTGCAATCCGATTGGCCCTACCAAGGCGGCTATTGGTTAATCTCTAACGCGGCAGTTTTGACGGCTCATATAAGTGGTCGATACTGATTTGAAGATTTCAAGTGGCGAATAGGGGTGACCTACATTAGTGAAATTTCATAGATGTGTTGCAGACATCCGTCGCCTGTTATGAAGCGTCTGTGGGGTGTATGGTCGATGTGTGAACACAAATGTAGGGAAAGGCAGATTTTTATATTTTTGGGCTTGGTCCTATAGTAAAAGTTGTTCGCAATAATTAGTGCAATGACCCCTCATCGTTTTCGAAACGACTAAATTTTCAGCATGTTTAATTAATAATAAATATAATAATCACCTACTTAATTATTCGCGACGCGTAAGTCGTAGGAAACAGCTGATTTATTTTTCGCACTATCAGTTTTGGTCGTATAGTAAAAGTTGTTCATACTGATGAGTACAATGACCCCCTCAAGAGGTTTTCAGTTATTTCAATAACATGTTGTATAATTCGTCAAAATAATTTGTTGTTCAGTAGAATACGTTATGTTTTCAATACTAATTTCTTAGCGACCTCGTACAGTGGACTGCATGACAATGGTAACACTTAGATAAAGTATTTTATAAACAATGTCTTAATGTACCCACATAATTCAGACATAGCCATTGATTTTAAGATTATTTTAATAGATTTTCATCTATTTATTCTATTATCATGTGCACACACACACACAACACCACATTACCACACCATGCACTTTTAAAATCAATATCAAATGTTTTTTATTTCAAATAAACCTAATTACAGGCACTTCTGAAACATCAGGCTCCAGTTGCACGGTTCCAAATTGTGGTTCCTTTGGAGAAAAACAGGCAAGAAACTCCATGGATATACTCTTTTTAAAATAGATTATTGTTTATGACATCAAATTTATTCAAATAATGTGAGTATAATGTAGGTTAATGCCAGAAATAAACAAAAGTTTAAAAGTGAGAATATTGCCTTTAGAAATAAACGTAAAAACAAGAGTTGCCATAGTATGGCTAAATAAATTATATTCTATTCTATGTAGGAGCTGACCTAACCAGATATACTGCACCCGTTCACGAGCATGACGCGAGCATCAGCCTTCGCTTAACTCAACTCATATTGAAGGGAACTTAACGACCCAACACTAACACCACCATCAGCATGACATACTCATACTGCTAGACAACAAATAGGCAGGAACATATAGAACATTACACATTACCACACCACATTCACATTTTTCTACCATATTTTTAAAACAAAATTAAGTTAATTTTGCATTGCCATCCAGCTGTTTGATGTTTCTAGCCCATCAGCTCAAGTATGTTTAAAGTCAATTGCAGTTTGTACCAAACAGACAAACAGAAGTGGTAACAAAAAGTAAAGATACAGTCATCCAAATGTAAGCCTAATGAATTTACCAGACAAGGAAAAGTCTGGCTAGCTCCCTAATTGAATAAAACATTTTGTTGTTTGTAAGGTTGCAGACAAGTTCAATGCTGCCCACAACTCAACTGGTATGGTGGCTGCCAGCTTTACATCGACTGCTATGATGCCAGAGACAATCCATGAAGCAGCCATCATTTGTGAGGATGATGTTAAATATGACATGGTGAAGAAAAAAGGTTGGTAACCAGATTTTCAAGTGTATTCTATATTTTGTAAATTTACAATACCTAATTAGCTGATGGGGCCGTGAAGTTCTGGAGTGGCGACCGCGTACTGGAAGGCGCAGCGTGGGTAGGCACCCCACTAGGTGGACTGACGACCTGGTGAAGGTCGCGGGAATCCGCTGGATGCGGAAGGCGCAGGACCGGTCGTTGTGTCGATGCTTGGGGGAGGCCTATGTCCAGCAGTGGACGTCGTTCGGCTGAAATGATGATGATGATGATCACATTACCACAACACAAGAATATAAGCTTGTGTCTCCTCTATCAAATATTAAACCCAATGGAGACATAATCACATCTGATTTGTTTGAAATAAATTCCACCAATTTTCGACTAAACATAACGCGCTCCTATTGGCTCGAGCAATACAATACACGGGCGTGGCATAGCACGAACCAATAGGTTCGCGGCCAAACGCGCTCCTATTAGCCTATTTCATATTTATCTATGCAAATCAATAGAACAGTTTCGTAATTGGACAGCCTGTAACTCATTTCTATAGGGTTTAATGCTTGATGGTCAGTCCTCATTTAAATAGGACGGTTGTTTGCTCAAAGAAAGAAATACAGTAGAGCCTCTATAATCCGTACTCTGACTAATCCGAAGGCCGCTGTAATCTGGGGTTCTTCTCCCGTTTGACGATATTCGATAAATCGTACGATTCATCGCACAATTTGCTACTCCGGTCAACCATCGTTCCCTCATCGCATGTGATGATCGTGTTTTGACGTTTGTTTCTCTGATCTCCGGTAATTTGTATACGACTATGAACTGTAGTCTATCTTAATTGTGCCTTTTTTATGTGCCTATCTTTATTGTGTAGGTATCAGTCAGAGCGAAAGTTCGTACTTCGTTTGTCGTTCGTAAAACGCGAGTAGACTGCCGACTGCCTCTCTCCCTTATCGTGACCGCTGATCTTATTTTTTGTCTTCAGTTGCGAAAGAGTCACCTTGCGTGTTCACGTTACTATGTGCCAAACTCGCGCGCCACGTGTTTTAGAGGTTATAAAATGGTTCCTACACCGAAACCCAAACATAAACTTTAAACTAACACAAAATATACATGCATTTTGCATAACATACTATAATCCGAACGCTCCATGAGTCCGATTAGGGGTTATTTTTTTGGTAGTTCGGATTATCGAGGCTCTACTGTATACGATTTTTGGAATGACGGCTTGCGGTAGGTGTGATTCGGGAGAAAATGAAACGTCACGTGAAATTTTTGCCTGATAAGCAGGCATACCTCGAAACCTATCCTTCTGCAGCGAGGTGTGAGACAGGGAGATGTGATCTCTCCGAAACTGTTCACTGCTGCATTGGAGGATGTCTTCAAGGTTCTGGACTGGAAGGGGCTAGGCATTAACATAAACGGCGAGTACATCACTCACCTTCGGTTTGCCGACGACATAGTAGTCATGGCTGAGACCATGGAGGACCTCGGTACAATGCTCGATGACCTCAGTAGAGCTTCTGATAGAGTGGGTCTTAAAATGAATATGGACAAGACAAAGGTTATGTTGAATTCCCATATAGCACCCATTCCCGTAAACATCGGAGAATCTACACTCGAAGTTGTTGACGATTATGTATACCTAGGACAAACTGTCCAGCTAGGTAAGTCCAACTTCGAGAAAGAGGTCAATCGTCGGATCCGACTCGGTTGGGCAGCGTTCGGGAAGCTACGCAATATCTTCTCGTCCAAAATACCGCAGTGTCTCAAGACGAAAGTCTTTGACCAGTGTGTGTTGCCAGTAATTACTTACGGTACTGAAACGTGGTCGCTCACAATGGGCCTCATAAGAAGGCTCAAAGTCACTCAAAGGGCAATGGAGAGGGCTATGCTCGGAGTGTCCCTGTGTGATCGAATCAGAAATGAGGAGATTCGCAGGAGAACGAAAGTAACCGACATAGCCCGAAGAATTGCCAAACTTAAGTGGCAGTGGGCGGGGCACATTGCTCGCAGAACGGATGGCCGATGGGGCAGTAAAGTTCTGGAGTGGCGACCGCGTACTGGAAGGCGCAGCGTGGGTAGGCCCCCCACAAGGTGGACCGACGACCTGGTGAAGGTCGCGGGAATCCGCTGGATGCGGAAGGCACAGGACCGGTCGTTATGGCGATGCTTGGGGGAGGCCTATGTCCAGCAGTGATGAAGCAGGCATATACGCACACAATGAAATTCTATTACCATACGCACATCGCGCGCTCTTTCTTTCTCTTACTAGTGTGTCTGTGCGTGTGCCCTGATCGCAGACTTTTTTATTATTATTTTTGATTCTATTTACAAACCTATTACTTTTAAAATATGCTATATTTCTTGTCCTCAGGTTATGTGAGACTAGTGACAAACCTGGGTCCTCTAAACTTCGAGCTATACTGCGACCTAACACCGAAAGCCTGCGACAACTTCATAAAACATTGTAACAATGGATACTACAACGGCACCAAATTCCATAGATCTATTAGGAATTTTATGGTAAGTGAATTTGATTATTATGTTGTATCTTCGTATTTCGTATTGCGCGACTGCTGAGCGTGGGGTCCTGGGTTCGATTCCCGGGTCGGGCAAAGTGTTATTGGGTTTTTTCATTAGGAAATTCTCAGTAGCAGCCCGGAGTCTGGATTTGGGCCCGGTCAATGGCAATAGGCTCGCCCCCTATTACATGGGACTATAACATAACTGGCGAAATGTGGGTGTACTATTACACCTCTGCCTACCCCTTCGGGGAAATACAGGAGTGATGTTGTGATGTTATCTTCGTATTCTTCGTACAATCAGGTCTAATGTAATTTTTTTAATGCGAGTATTTTAGCGCAACCAGGGAGAGGCTAATGTTAAGGGTCTTACATACCAAAAGCAGCAGAGTCAAAGCGGTTACGAGGCAGCATTGAGGCAATTGTATTGTTTGAGAACCACTACATTTTTTTTGATTTTTTTTTTTATAGTGTTGGATGGCGAAACGAGCTAAAGGCCCACCTGATGTTAAGCGGTTACCTTTGCCCATGACAAATTCAATACCACCTAGGCTGTTGCCTAAATGGTACCGCAAGTCGGTTCGCCAAACTGTCATACATGTCATTGTTGTGTTGTATATACGTGGTATACAACTAAATAAAACTCCTCGAGTCACAATACGCATTTAATCACATTCACAATAATTACTTGGTTATTAATACACTATTACAATTAGCTTCCGCCATGGGCACAGATACCGATATCTATATAATTGTCATTTCCTAGACAACTGTGTTGCCACATTTATTAATAGGATTCTACAGTCATACTACACATGTACACGTCATACATGTCATACATACATGTGTCTACATGTCATACTGAAAGCTTTTTTTACTATGGCAGAGAAGAAAGTTCTATGGCAGGCCCACCGTCAAAACCCTTTAAAACTGCCTGTCTTTTATTTATTTATTTATGCACAACTGGGTACAAAGGCGGTCTTAACGCCATAGGCGTTCTCTACCTGACAATCTTAAGGTAATGCAGAGACAAAAAATAAGGTTGATGCACCAGTAAAGTAGTAGAAAGGTTAGAACTACGGACTTATAATTAACATACAAAAAAAACCAATAAATACATACTTACACATAATAAAATATACATATTATACATACATATATAACTATAAATATATAACATCAAGATAAATCAAAGTCAAGCTGATTCTGCTAAATTGTTTTCATGGAAACATTTCCTTAATTTAATTTTAAAGGGGTGCCGACTGTCAGCGCATTCGCTTGCTCATGAAATCAGGATGGCTAACAGTATGGAATGCCATAATAGGATAGATTGCATGAAGAATATAGAGTGAACAAATTCAAAGCAGTGAGAAGGACATTGGAGAAGACGATTATTAGTAGAGCGAAGATATTTGGTGATGTGATCATTTTGTGCATATCGAAGCGTCAAGCGTTATTTCTACTTAGCACATTTTTTTAAATGAAATAGTCGAAGTTAAGGCGGCGATATACGTGAATTGGGCTTTTTTTCGGTTTTTTAAGTCACTTTTCCTCCGTAATCTTTATCGTAAAAAATCCAAAAAAAATATATGTTAATCTACATCATATAATGCAGGTCCTCTTCGGCTCAGAAAATTGAAAATATTATTTGAAATATCTGAAATAAATATGCAAAGTAACCTCTGTGTAAAATTTTAATCGTTTTTTTCTCCTAAACTATCAATCACAGGATTTTTTTATTGCAATCAGCATATAAAAAAATACAATACCGAGGGCACCTTCGGCTTACTTTTTCAAATTACCATCTTAATTATTTTTTAACGATTTTTTTACGTAATTGATACTCGCAAATGGCTTGAAATCCCCTCGCTCGCCCGTTTAGTCAGTGCGGGACGTGTCGCTGTGCTATACGGACCTGTACTACGTTCTCTTAATTTTCGGTGTGAAAAATACGAAGGATTTTTATTACAATTTTATTTAGAATGGCGCAGCGGCTGAGCGTATAGGTGGCGGGTTCGATTTCCGCATGGAACAAATATTTGTATGGACTATGGCCTACGTATAGTTGCTACTTTTAACATTGTGTTATACGTATTAATAACTTTTTTATGTAGGTATGTTATATAATAAAAAAAAGTGTACATAATAATTAAGAAAAACTCCCTAAAACTTTATAGTATAATTGCTACTTTTGTAAAAGTAAATACGATTATTTCATCATAAGTAAGGAAGTGCTACCCATAGTCACAGACAGTAAAAAATATAGACGTAATGCTGTGAACAATCATAGTGAAGCCAAAAAAACTATGCTCCTTCGTGTACAACCAGCGGTCACGTACACACCATGCAATTGAAGTATATTTGCTTTCGCGATGCTTACTTGACGATGTCGCGACATGTGTACTGAGAGTGAGCACGGTTTCAGGTGCATGTGCGTACGGAGCACTGGTTGTACACGAAGGAGCATAGTTTTTATTGGCTTCACTAAATTATTCGCGGCACTTCTTTTATATTTTTTACTATGTCTGTACTTGTACGTTATTTTTGAACCAGCGCGGTAATGAGTAGGTACTTTATTTACAAGAAAAATAAGTAAAAACATAAATTCAAATAGTAAGTAGGTATGAATCGATCTCAGACTAAAGTAATGAGTATTAGTATAGTATTAGGTAAAGTGGGTTAGTGATCAATCCGCACGAAAAACGAAACGTGCGGATCGACTCTTTTAAATATTGTTATTTTGGGAGTAGTAGGCTATTGGCACACATTGTTTTTTATGGAACAAATTTACGAAAAAAGGTACTGTAGCGCACAAAAGTAGTAGGATTAATAATATTTTTTAAATGAAGTGACACGAATTAATCAAAAATATCTATGTTAAAAATATAAAATTTTGATAAACGTCTAGTCATAGATTTCGTTGTAACGTGATTTAAAACTTTATGTTGCCAAAATTAGTACATTTTGCTATACAGCATGACTGGATGAATAAGGGACATTATAAAATTCAAGAATATGGTAGAATGACCGTACGTATAATGAATAAATATTATAATAAAACAAAGTTTAACCGGATTAAATCGCGTATATTATTTAAATTGGTTTCCCTGACGTTTCGAAAGCTTTGCAGCATTTCGTGGTCGCAGGTAGACTAAGATGACAATCTTCTTTAAAGATATTTCTAAAAAAATTTTTTAGTCTACCGTACAATATTATTAATTAAAATCGTTTCGATGCACGCAGTTAAACTAAATAAAATCCGGTTAAACTTTGTTTTATTATAATGTGTAGTGATCGCGAAAACCTAAGAAGTTATTATGAATAAATATGTTAAAAATACTTCACGATAAATTACATGTACAGGAGTAAAAAAAACGCCCACGCTCATCACGGCTGAATGCGACTTTCAACGGGGCTGCTGACTAGTGCAAAAGGCAAAGAGGGTGGAAATACCAACCAATGGACACTTTCGGCTACTTACATCACCTTATTGTATGCAACTTTGATTTGTAAGTGCAGAATAGCGGTCACAGTAATTGCTAAAATCGATTGAAAAAATATTTCAAAAATTAAGGTAGGTACCAGTTGTTTACATACAACATGTTGATCTGTATTCGTGCCATGTTTAAGGAGGTGACAATACCACTGATACTGAACACGAATCAATAAAAAAATCAATACCTTTTTTTTACTTAAATACCTATTAATAAACAAATAAATTCCCTCTGTGTGTCACGTGCGACACAAAAACGAGGCGTGCGAATCCATCAAAACAATTTACAGATATTTCCACCCTTTGACAATGCCGCCGATGACTTATTTTCAGAGTCGTTCGGGATTTATTCTCAAACTCTCTATACAATTCGAAGTGAAAATTTGGGTATTCAATAATCGTAGAACTTTTCAAGTATTTTTAGATGACTAAGCATAATATAATTTATCATTTGCTCTAGAAATATGGCACGGTTACAGATCAAAATTTTATATTTGGAATGAAAATCAGTGACTGAATATTCTCGTTTAATAAGTTCTTTGTTCAACCAATCAAACTGTATACATAATTACATACATTTAATATTAAACTAGTTTAAATCCAGGCAGTAAAATATAAAGACAAAGTGCTGCGAACAATCATAGTGAAGCGAAAAAAACCGTGCTCCTTCGTGTAAAACCAGCGCTCACGCACACCGTGCACCTGAAGGATATTTGCTTTCGCGATGCTTACTGGACGATACCGCGACATGTGTACTGAGAGCGGTGAGCACGGTTTGAGGTGCATGTGTGTGATTATTATTATTATTTATTTTCAGCCTTTTCACCTTTCCTAGTTGACGGTTCTTCTGCCATTATATTAAGTACCAGAATACCAGCGTCAGGTATAATACCTGGCACATGCTGAGCTGGACACCCATTTGGTACAATACTGAGACACATATCACACTGTTTTATTGTATTTTTACTTGTATGTCCTGTGTCTTGTTTTTGTACTAAATAAACGTTTTATCTATCTATCTAAGTAGGTATTAATGAACTTCGAAGCTATCTGAAAATAGCAATTTATATTCGATATGAGAGCAATATTCCTTGAGAGCAATATTAATAAAAGAGTGAAACAATTTACAGCTTGCCGGTTCATTAATTAACTTTGTGATTGATAGTGTAGAGATGCGTCCACTAGGGGGCGCTGTAATATATTACTTCTAATGGACATTGAATACTCTAATACTACTTAATAAATACTGATTTATTAATTCTAATTATTATAAACATCATTTAATTCTTATAAAAAATGTGCTCTGACAAAAGAATGGGCCGGGAAAAGTACGATTTAAAAGCCCCGCTAAAAGACAGCGTTTTAAAATAATATTAAGATAAATTCAACAAAATTTACTTATTATTTTACACCAATCTATTTCTTTGTTTTAGTTGCAGCACTTAGCACTGGTTCACATTAATGATGATCAATATGTTTAAAAATTTTAAGCGCACACATTTATTTGCTAAGGAACATTATTGCACATGCAGCGTCAATCAATGGCAGATTAAACTTCAGTGTTACCATGTGTAGCCGAGTCGAAGTAGCCAAAAATATGGCGCAAAGTAGCCTAATTTCTCCTTAGTATTTTTTTTGTAAAATTGCCTAAAATCGCCTCATTGAAACTCGAGTAGTCTAAAAAACCTATTTTTTAATGATAATGATAATTTATTTAACCAAATTAAGCATATTTTACAAGGTACACTGCTGGGCCCCACACTAGGATTCCCTGTGTCGTGGGCACCAGTATCTTCCAAAATGATATGACTATTTAACATATATGCTATAGTTACATTCATACATGCTATAGTTAGATTAATAAGGTAAGTAAAAAATACAGTATTTGTGAGTGTCTGTGTCTCGATCTTTTTTTATCGTCGTGTGTTCACGACTGTACTTTGATATTTTTTATTCTTTAAAATACAATATGTGCCTATTATTTACCCTTATCTCTTCTCATGGGTGTCGTAAAAGGCGACTAAGGGATTCACCAGAGGATGGGCAGCAGCGTTCTCTGAGTATTAGAAAGTAAAGTAATAATAAGAAAGAAAGTAATAATTTATTTGCCACAAACTAGGGACACAAAATTATAAATAAAAAGTGTAGATTTACATAACATTGTGTGCCCCACGGCTGTGCCAAATAGGTCCAGTTCAGCATATGTCAGGTCACTAGTACCTGACGCTGGTTTTCAACTGAACCTATATGAGTAGTGACTGAGACGGATGCAAATCAGTTCCATGAATATATAATTGTTGGTAGGTATCAAAAAATAAATAAATAAATACATTCAATTTTAAAATATAAAATAAATATAATATGGTATACGTAGGTATTGATTAAATAATGAGAAAACAACAATAATAACATGACTACAGTTGATTGAGTGAATAAAAAAAAACAATACACATAACTGACATAACACAGACATATTACAAAGGTATTTCAAATAATTGATTCATTTAAAATGATCATATTTCGTTTCCGTTGCGCATCTATCAAAAACTGCCGCAAATGTCTCCTAAATGTGTTTATCGTGCTGATTGACCTAATAGGCGGTGGCAGATTATTCCACACTTTAGATGCTGCGTAGCGGAACGTGCCTCTAAAGGCTGCTGTACGATGAGGCTGAGTCGAGAGTTGCTGCGAACATTGCCTTCTCGCGCATTCTCGTTTGCTTGTTATCCAGCTAAGTTTATTGAACAAGTAGTCTGGTTTCTGAAATTTTATAACCCCGAACAGAAGGCAGGCCAGGTGTAATTTGCGTCTTGACTTCATTTTGAGCGTAAAATGTTTATTGAGGAATGGTGTTACATGGCTTCTGCGAGGAATATCATAACAGAAACGGGCACAAGCATTCTGTATTCTTTGGATAAGCCGATCTGTGCGAGCTAACAGACGTGAGCCATACACTGTATCTGCGTAGTTTAACCTAGATAACACCAGAGTTTCGACCAGCTGCTCCCGAAGCGTTCCAGATAGGAAGGGCCTCATCTTGTACAAAACCTTCAAACGATAAAAACAGTTTCGTGCTGATTCAGCTACTTGTTTCTCGAAACGAAGATTACTGTCCATAGTAAGTCCAAGGTTCCGCGCTTCACTCACTCTTTCTATTGGTACCCCCATGAGTTTCAAATTAAATGTTGCTGGTAGTTTATCTAGCTGCTGCAATGTGCCAAGTACCATATATTTAGTTTTTGCTGGGTTTAGTGCCAAACAGTTCTCATCAGACCAGACGGCGATTCTATTTAGGTCATCGTTTAGGTCCTTAATAGCCTGTTCGTATTCGTGCGGACTAAAGGAAATATAAAGTTGGACATCGTCAGCATATATGTGGTACTTACATTTCTGGACACATTTTTAGTATTTAACCAACCAACTGCGATCGCCAACCCGCCTGCCAAGCGTGGCGATTATGGCATATCCCCCCCTTAATTGGGGGAGGCCTATGTCCAGTAGTGGACGTCTTTCGGCTGAAATGAAATGATGTGCCTATTATTTACAATATGTGCCAAGCCTACTACGTATACATATATGAAGGTGGCGATCCGCACGAAAATAAAAACGAAAATTCTAATATTTAAAAGAGTCGATCCGCACGTTTCGTGCCAATCCAATTCGTGCGGATTGACCACTAACCCAGTTTTTAGGGTTCCGAAGTCCTACAAGGAACCCTTATAGTTTCGTCATGTCCGTCCGTCTGTCCGTCTGTCCGTCTGTCCTAATCCTTTACAGCTTAATAACTTCTACAGTTATAAACATAAGTAAATGAAATTTTGTTAAAAAATAGTTTACATATAGATCTCAATTTTAAAAGAATAAAAAAATAGTTTTTCCGTATTTTAGGGGTGGCGTCCATACATGTGAAATGGGGAAAAAAAATTTTTTTTCGCTGCGCCCCCTCGTGTGGGATATCATTGAATAGGTCTACTAAAATGAAGGTAATGTTTGATACACCACTTTTTTATCAGGTGTACCATCTGCGAAATATAGCCCGCCAAAGTGGCTTGCAATGTGTCCCCCCCCCTGCCATTTCTAAACTATGCAATGTAGGAACTTATAATCTTCCATATTGATAGATCTTTGTGAAAACTCTCTTTTAAAATTATTTCGAGTATAATGTGATTATAATTTTTTGAGTTATAGAGAGAAAACTGAAAAATACTTAAAACGTCCTAGTTCAAAGGTCATTGAGCTTAGAGAAAAATTATCGTAGCAAATAATGCTCCTTTAGCTACTTTATATTTGAAAAAATCACAAAAAGTAACTTTATCGCTAGATGGCGCTACTAACAACACGCTCTGAGTCGCGAATGCTGCCGATTATTGCAAAAACTAAAATAGCCATGATTAATATTCGATTTGATTCGTTTGTAATTACACCTACTTAAGGAACCCTATAATACTGAGCATGGCCCGACATGCTCTTGGCCGGTTTTTTTATTATTATTGATTCGCATAATTTTAAATTGATAAAATTGTATGGAAATTATTATTGGCCGGTCATAGCAGCACTTTTTAGGGTTCCGTAGTCCTACAAGGAACCCTTATAGTTTCGTCATGTCCGTCCGTCTGTCCGTCTGTTCGTCTGTCCGTCTATCCGTGTGTCCGTCTGTCCGTCTGTCCGTCTGTGCTAATCCTTTACCGCTTAATAACTTCTACAGTTATAAACATAAGTAAATGAAATTTTGACGAAAAATGTAATAGATATAGATCTCAATTTTAAAAGAATAAAAAAATCTTGATTACGTATTTTAAGGGTGGCGCCCATACATGTGAAATGGGGATGATAATATTTTTTTCGCTGCACCCCCTCGTGTGGGGTATCGTTGAATAGGTCTACTAAAATGAAGGTAATGTTTCATACACAAATTTTTTATCAGGTATACCATCTGCGAAATACAGTTCGCCAAAGTGGCTTGCAATGTGTCCCCCCCCCTGCCATTTCTAAACTATGCAACGTAGAAACTTATAGTCTTCAAAATTGATAGACCTTTATAAAAACTCTCTTTTAAAATTATTTTGAGTATAATGTGATTATAAATTTTTGAGTTATAGTGAGAAAACTGAAAAATACTTAAGACGTCCTAGTTCATAGGTCATTGACCTTAGAGAAAAATGATCCTAGCAAATAATGCTCCTCTAGTTACTTTCTATTTAAAAAAATCACAAAAAGAAACACACTTCTTAAATTTAGCTTCATAAATTTAGCGCTAGGTGGCGCTGTTTGCAAAAACCAAAATAGCAATGATTAATATTCGATTTGATTCGTTTGTAATTAGACCTATTTAGGGAACCCTATAATACTGAGCATGGCCCGACATGCTCTTGGCCGGTTTTTTTTGTTATTACAACTGTAACTACCTGTGTATCACAATATACAATAAATTGAATTGAATTGAATTGAAATTATTTCATTGCATGTTAATTTTAATTTGTTTTTAAATATTATGTACGATTAATTGAAAATCAAAATATTTGCACGACTGAAATGTCGAAAGTAGTGAAACCCAATTTTAACGTTAGACGAACTCAATGTTACCTATGTTCTTGCAAATAAATATATCATTAATATATCATTCATTCATTCATTCAAAGTAAAGTAACACAAAATAAAATAATTGTATTTTGTGTATATTTGATTGCAAGTATGTGTTCATTATTTACAAACTTAAGTAGGTAATATAACTTATTTCTTAATAAAAAAATGCAAAAATATAAATTCTAAAAGAAAAGTATATTTATGGGGATTGATCTCAGACTGTACAGAACCGAAGTCGACCCCTAAACCACTAGACGAGACATGTCAAAATAACCGTGCATATTGTACACACACAAGTTACTTCCCGGCTAAAACTTTTTTCATTCAAACTCGCAAGCGAGCGGGCGGCTCGGTCACAGGCGCGGTAACGCGCGGCGCGATGTTATTATGAAGTGTCCCCGCGCTCCCTTTGCATCATTCTGATCGGCAACGCCCATTCGAGCAAGGTCATTGAGATCATGCGCGCCCTTAAAAAGTTAATCTTTAAAAATAAATATTTCCTACTAAGATTTTTGTTTTAATTGCTTGTTTATTTATTTTTATTTTATGGTTCTTTTTTGTGTTAATAAGTCCGTAAGATTTTGTTTCACATAAAATACAAACAATCAGGAAATTTGATTAAAAATATGAAACATTACTTTTGGTTTAATAGCCAATTTGAGAAACTAGTTTGTTCAGAATAGGAAAATCGATAAGGATAGTTTTTATAACATGTTACATTGAAACAAACAAATATTTAAAAACTAGGTTTAAAGAAATTTATTCTCATTAAAAACATAAAGTCACTTAACTTGAGAACAATATTAACTTAAGCTATGATGGTTTAAAAAAAAAAAAAAAACGAAAAAAAAAAAATTTTTATTTCAGTAACTTATAAATATTTTGCTTTATAATATTAGGAGTCTTCCTTAAAGCAACAATATGCTTGTTTTGGAAGAAACCACTCTTCCGTAGATTTATCTTCTAATATAATATAAGGCACTGAAGTTTTAATTAGATACAGTTCTGTACAGCCTTAGAAGAAGGCTGTCTTCTGGCATGATAAAATAAAACTTGAGAGAAAAGAAAATTATTAAGATTGCGCGAAGTGTGAGTTTGGTTGTGTGTAATTTTTGTATGTATTTTTCTGTATGTGTGTAGTGAGTGGGATGTGAGTTGGGGTGTGTTACATGCCTCAGGTGTCTGAGTGAATTTATGTGAATATAAGTGAGATATGATATACGAGTGTGGTTTTGGTTAGCCCTACGATCTTAACTTGGGGTCGGAAGGTTGTTGGTTTGGTTTTATCAACATCATCATCATTTCAGCCGAAAAACGTCCACTGCTGGATAAAGGCCTCTTCAAAAGAGGGGGGGGGGGATATGCCATAATCGTCACGCTTGGCAGACGGGTTGGCGATCGCAGTTGGTTGTTTAAATATTCAGAGAACGTTGCTACCCATCCTCTGGTGAATCCCTTAGTCGCCTTTTACGACAAGAGATGCAACACACGGAACTATGATGGTTTAGATCGTCGAAAACTCAATTGGCTTATTATAGTTAAATTCAGTAGATAGATAGATAGAATATACTTTATTGTACACCATGAAAATAGTAGTAAACAGGAACAACGTATAAATTATAGGTACATGGGCGGTCTTATCGCTAAAAGCGATATCTTTCAGACAACCTTTGGATGGACAAAGAAGACGTAAGATCTAGATAATGAGTTAGCCCGCGCCCCGCGGCTGCGGCTGCAGTTGCGCCTGCAGTTGCGCTTGCATCGGCTGACATGGAATCCATTATGTCACAACTCAAGGCCCTCTCGGCTCAGATGGACAACTTGCCAGCTTTAATGGAGAATGTAAAAGCTATCCAGTTGGAACTAGTGGAACTGAAATCGATAAGGTCGGAGTATTCCAGTCTCAAATCAGACGTCCAGTTTTTAGACCAATCAGTGGAGGCATTGTCTTCCAAGGTGTCGGATTTGGAGCGTGAAGTAGATAGTTTTAAAATAGCCAAAGAAGAGATATCAGCTTTGCATGAGCGCTGTTCTAAACTTGAAGATCTTCATCGTGAAAGCGAGCAAAGATCAAGAATGAATAATCTTGAAATAAAAGGAGTCCCAACGACTAATTCAGAAAATCTTTTCTCGATAATTGCCAAGCTAGGCGATATCATTGGTTGTAGTATCCCAAAGGAGCAAATAAACTTTATTGCGAGAGTCCCAATGCGCAATAATGGCCAAAATAAAAACATAATCTGTTCTGTGAATAACAGATACCTGAAGAACGACTTTGTGGCCGCGGCAAAAAAACTTAAAGCTACTATAACTGCCAGTAAACTGGGGCTACAGTCCGAAAATATCATCTACGTTAATGACCACCTAACGCTAGATAACAAAATGCTTCTAAACAAGACAAAAACACTTGCCAAAGAACGAGGCTTTTTGTACACTTGGGTACCTAGTTGGCTGCAAGATACTTATCAAGAAAAATGCTACTTCACCGACCCGTCACATAAGAAATGAACAGGATTTAAAAAAGTTTTTAAACTAACTTTATTATATCAGTACTTTGACGCAATATATTTGTATCGTTTTACCTACTCGAAAAAGTCGAGAAATACTGGTGTAGGCGACGCGTTAACCAATTATTGTAGTTTACGTATTTGTAAGGATTATTTTGTAATAATTGTTTAAATTTCTTTGGAATTTAATAAAACGTGGAGTGCGGTCAGGGAGGTAGGTATGTGCGTAGCTATAGGTATATGCTTTTATTTCTCAAGGGGAAATGGAGGGGCGCGGGGGCAAGCGGGCGGTTCGACGCTCGCGCCACCGGCCACGCGCCGCGGCTAGGCCAGTCAATTTCTTTGCTATCAGATGAACGCACGTACCGACTTCCCTCACCCCGTTCGCACAAGTTCAAGCTAAATACTGCTTTTTTCTAATCAAACGCTTAACATCAATGGTCCTTCGTGCCGGATCTGTAATAAGCAGCACTCATCGAGCTTCTTGTGTGTGTATTCGCTTTGCTTCGCCCAACGCATGTTCCGAACGCCGCCACCTACGGAAAACAAAATGGTCGGCACACGTAGCACGGTGCGACGCGAGCGCGAACTACAAGCAATGGCAACGGCTAGTGGAAGTGTGAAACATGATGAAAAGTCAGTTGATTTTCCTCCGCCTACTTCAAGTGTGAAATCCGAGGGCTGCAGAAACTTGTAGGTAAAATCTCCTTCTGCAAGGTCATCGGTGAAGGCGAGGAGGGCGCAACTGCTTCTCGAAGCTGCACAACAAAAAGCGCAACTGCTTCTCGAAGCTGCACAACAAAAAGCGCAGCTGCAAATGGATCTGATAGATAAGAAATTGGCCGTCGATCTGGCTGAGCTGAGTAGCAATAGCTCACGGTCACAGGCAGAAAATGAACCTGCTGAAAGTGAATTGGATTCCCGTGTGGAAAAGTGGTTACAAACGAGTCAGGAGGTGAAAGCTCAGTGCGTCACTAGTGGTATCAATGACGACGCGCTGTGCCCGGCACATCGGCAAGATACTGTCTTGCAGCATATGGGGGACGCCGGCCCACCACCACCTGCAATGGAACCCGCGCGCACACAGCAACGCACACCGCTGCCCGCGACAGCTCTGACGCGTGGCGGCACTGAAGACACCGTGCATATGCTGGCGTGTGCACTTAAGGACCTAGCCACTGCCGCAACTACCAGTAACAACCAGCCAGAAACTAATGTGAAAATGCTTAATCGATTGTGTACGCCAAGGGACTTGCCTAAATACGACGGTGACCCGCTCGAGTGGCTACAGTTTAAGCGAGCTTATGAAGAATCTTCTCAAGTCTGCAACTTCAGCGACCGAGAAAACCTATGGCGACTAAGAAAGAGTCTCCACGGACGTGCTAAAGAAGCAGTGACAGCGCTGCTGATCGGCGCCACCTCTCCTGACGTCGTGATGTCCACGCTGCAGCTGCAATTCGGAAACAACGATTTAATAATATCCAGAATATTACAAGACATTAGCAAACTACGCCAAATGTCTCAGGAATATCATAAAGATATTATTCCCTTCTCAGTTAAAGTGAAAAACTGCGTAGCAGCGGTGACTGCCATCGGCTGCGAGGATTACCTGAAGGGAATGAACATTGTGTCAACTGTTTTGTCTAAATTGCCGACAGTATTGATCTCCAAATGGACTGACTACTGTTATCCGCTTCTGAACGAGAACACGAAACTGAGGCTCGTCATACTATCCGAGTTTCTGAGTGAAGAAGCCAAGAAGGTAACACAATGCTCAGTGAATTTATAGTTTACGCAAAATTGTAAGAACAGTTACAACGAAAAACACAAATCACAAATAGTTTTAGTGAACGATGACAACCACAGTGAAACTAAAGACAGAAGTACCAAGTGCGGGTTTTGTAAATTAAATAATCACGCATTACCAGACTGTAAGAAGTTTAAAAAAGCTTTACGTAAAGACCGATGGACATATGTGAAACGTGGTGGTTTCTGCTTCAAGTGTTTGACGTCACGACACAGGAAAGACTCTTGTCCTGCTACCGCGTGTGATATTGACAACTGTGGACAAACTCATCATCGGTTATTACACTATAACGTAAATAAAAACGTCGACGAAGTGCCGTCAACAAGTGAAACTGTTATTAAACCGACAGAGACTGATTCAACTGTGGAAACTATAACCCACATTAAACAATACAACCAAAACGTGTTATTAAAAACCGTGCCTATCACTATACACGGACCTAATGGCACATCGCGCAGTGTTGCACTTCTGGATGACGGCTCGACAGTGACACTGATAAGCGACTCGCTTGCATCGCGCGTAGGGTTGCACGGCTACAAGCAATCTATGCGTGTGCGCGGCCCTTGGGACAATACCGAACTAGTGTGCGATAGTGAGCTAATAGACTTAAACTTATCGAACATTGAAGGTGAAAACTTTACAATTAAAGCGCGCAGTGTTAAAAATCTCAACTTACCTGTGCAAAACCAAACTTCGGTGAACCTAAACGATTATGAACTGAAACCTGAAATTAAAACTGTCATAAGTGACGGACAATGTAAACCGGAGATATTGATAGGGCAAGATAACTACAATTTGCTTTTACCGCTGAAAATAATAAAAGGCAAACCAAACGGGCCATACATCACGCGCACTTCATTAGGGTGGTGCGTACATGGCTGTGTGTATGCGCCGCTTGAAATGAAGGCGGCGCCGACTCTGCAACCTACACTCTTAATAAACAAAGAACACAATGAGCATTCGGAAACTGAGCGTATCCTAAGAGGAATACATGAAGAAATACGCCAGTCCTATGCACCTATGAGTCTGCAGGCGTTTCTATTAAGCCTAGACAGAACATTGAAGACATACACACAATAAGATGGTCAGAATCTATTGTTGATCGAAGATCAAAATGGCTAAAGATATTGAAGTACATCAATAACATACGGCTACCAAGGCACTTCGTATCGGCTACGGCTACGAGAACTACGGCTGCTACGCGGCCTACGGCAAGTACACAGTTCGCGGAGACAGCGACTACGAGCTATACCGCGAGTGTGAGCGAGACGCACGACGACACAAGTGCGAGTGCACTGAATAGCGCGAGCTATGAGCGCTATACGGACCTGCAGCTACACGTATTTTGCGATGCGTCAACCAAAGCGAAGAGCACCGTTGCATATTGGCGGTGGATAAATTGTGATAAACAAGTACGAGTTGCGTTTGTCTCCAGCAAATGTCGTGTGGCTCCTGTGAAGCACGTGTCTGTGCCACGCCTTGAACTGCAAGCGGCTTTGATTAGCGCACGATGGACTGAAAGACTAACATTTACACACATAAAGGATTGGAGATATACATACCAAGATGAATGTCGACGACGACGCCGCAGCTACCCGAGAAATCTGTAAAAAAGAATTAGGGAATGAGTGGTTACACGGACCAATATTTTTATATGAAGACGAATGTTTATGGCCTTTGGAAGCGGATGTACAGCTACCTGATGTCAGTGATGTGGACCTAGAATGTACAAATACTCTTCACGTTACGCCCATATGTTTGCCTGCTGTACCAGAACCAGAAAGGTTCTACTCTTGGCTCCGTATTTTGAGGTCTACTTATGTTGCATTATTATCCTTCATAGAAAAATGTAAAAAACATACCGGTGACGTCGACGGCGCGATGATGAGACGAGCAGAAGCGTTGCTTATGAAATGTTCTCAGATGAAGTTGTTCTTTGAAGACTTACAAAACCTGAAAAGGAAAACAATATGTGACCCTGGCAAAAGTAGATCGAGGTGCAGCAGAAACCCTTAAAAGTGGGAGATCTCGAACTAATATTCGACCCCGATTCCCCCGCAGACACGTGGCCGAGAGGCGTCGTAGTAGATGTACTGCTAAGCAAAGACGGCCGCATCAAGGGCGTCGAACATCAAAACAGAGACCGAGGTGCTGCGGAGGACCGCGGCACGCGTCGCACGTATCGCAATGGGTTATGAGTGCTGCGTTAGCACTGGGGAGGGGAATGTAGGCGACGCGTTAACCAATTATTGTAGTTTACGTATTTGTAAGGATTATTTTGTAATAATTATTTAAATTTCTTTGGAATTTAATAAAACGTGGAGTGCGGTCAGGGAGGTAGGTATGTGCGTAGCTATAGGTATATGCTTTTATTTCTCAAGGGGAAATGGAGGGGCGCGAGGGCAAGCGGGCGGTTCGACGCTCGCGCCACCGGCCACGCGCCGCGGCTAGGCCAGCCAATTTCTTTGCTATCAGATGAACGCACGTACCGACTTCCCTCACCCCGTTCGCACAAGTTCAAGCTAAATCCTGCTTTTTCTGATCCTACGCTTTACAACTGGTAACCATTTTTTGTGCGCATTCCATGACTTGGCTCCACTGGTCGTGAGCACGAGCAGACTGATGCAGCGGTATTACTTATTCTTATATATATTATAGCGGTTATACTTCGATTACATGGTGGAATAATGTTCAAATGTTCATCTACCCTCAACACATAACATAATTTTTCTCCACGTTTTTATTAACTCGCATTCTTTCCTGTCTGAGTGTTCGGTACAAATTTTTCAGTCGATTTTTAACTAACTTCCCGATGAGCTTAGAGACTTTTTTTTCTTTTTTGCCGTGGGGAAATCCTCATGGATGCACTCCACCCGGGGTAGGCGGAGCCAGTGTCGGACTCTTACCGACTAAAACCACCACGGTGTTCCTTCAACTACCTTAGCCGGGGGCGTGGGAACCCGTGAGTATTCACACAACCACCCCCGACAGGTCCTGGCCCGCCACAAGCAGGCGAGCCCCTTCTCCCCGTGCGGCCTAACGTCGGCCGCACCCTCCTAGGTGGCGCACACGGAACATTGCACGCCACCTCACCTCATGGGCCTTTACCAGCTGCGCCAACTACGCCGGCTGTGCCAGCTACGCCAGCTGCTGGTCGGGCAGCAGACTACCCCGAGTCTGCTGCTCGCAGGCCCTACCTCCCGTAATTTTTTATAAAGGTTTTCTTCCTCGCGGTCCGGGCGGTGAAGCCAAGACCCTCGGTCCCAAGAGGCGCGAGAACACTACTCAGCGGGCACTCCTGGGGTTACGAGATCGACGGGGGCAGGGAAAGACAGTCCCCCTGCTGCCTGCCCAGTGGCAGGGTGAGTGCACACCGGGCCCGCCCCTGCTCCTCCACTGTGCCCTCTGCTGATATCAGAGGGACACGTGGAGCAACTCCCTACTGGCCCAGAACGGGCCCCTCCCGCGCCAGAATATTCGCCACAGGCAATAAAATCCCCCGAAGGTTAATCCCTCGGCAGGATTTTATTGCCCGTGCCCAGGATGCACCGGCCAAACAACTGCCGATCCCTCCAGACGTGTCCAGAAGGACAAGCAGCCGTCAGGCACACGTGGAGGTTTTCTGGCCAGCACCCCGAGCTTAGAGACTTGTAACTTTAAACATAGCTCAGAACTGGATCACACAACGCAATATTAACTCGCTTATGTTTTAAATATGTACGTGGTATTAAGAAATTATTTTTCATTAAATTATTTCCTTCCTTTTGTTTCTACTACCATAAAGGCAAATGTTCACCAATATTACTTTATTTGAAAAAATTACTAGATTTTAGGTTAACACTAGCTTACCCAGAGAATTGATATTGATGAACCTTAAATCCTGATATGATCATATTAAAAGCTGTCAAACCAATATTTATTGACATTGGTTTCGTAATATAAACCATGCTTTATCAACAAATGAGGTGACCATTTTAATGTTACATCGTAAAGGTCCTACAATTTATTGATGGGTGCAGCTCATATATTTACGGGTCATCTCAAGTTATTGCAAAACAAGGTAGGCAGCATGGTAACAAAACAATAACTGCAGAGTTCAAACGGAATGTGTACTTTAAATGTGTTGTATAATTAACAGTAAATTAACATAACATCACAACATCACGCCTGTATTTCCCCGAAGGGGCAGGCAGAAGTGTAATAGTACACCCACATTTCGCCAGTTATGTTATAGTCCCATGTAATAGGGGGCGAGCCTATTGCCATTAACCGGGCACAAATCCAGACTCCAGGCTGCTACTCACGGTATCCAATCTCTCATCGTCACACGAATCGAACACGTTGACACACTCACCTGCAAATAATAGAATAAATTACTTAAATATTGGTTTTTATATTATTGATTAATTTTATGCACGCCTGGTAGCTAATTCGATTGAAGGTTAGGTACCTACGCATAATTTACATATAACTGGTTATATTGTTTTGATTAAAAGTTATTGAGTTAAATAATACCACCTAAAATAATAATATAACACAAAACATCACGCCTGTATTTCCCCGAAGGGGTAGGCAGAAGTGTAATAGTGCACCCACATTTCGCCAGTTATGTTATAGTCCCATGTAATAGGGGAAAATAATAGTATAATAATAATTATTGCGACTTCAGAATATACCGCTGTTTCCTTGTGGTCATACTAGTTTGTCATACCAGTATGACCACGAGGATATACATGTCCTCGTGGTCATACTCATATTTCGACACCTCCTATAAGAAAAACAAATAGGTAAATGACCAGTCCTTAAGAAAACAAAAATATAGAGCGATATATAACTAGATAGAACTTGGGAAAAACTTTTAATTCAACAATAACGGACCTGGCGAATACCTCAAAATATAGGATAATCATAATTTAAAAAAAAAACTTATTTCTCTGTGTGTAAGCTGGATTAACCATTTCACATCTTCCTCTATCTATACATATAAATCTGTAGACGTGGAGTTACTGTATATTGAAAATATAAAATAAAAAAATGTCGTGGAGTAATAGGTTATCCTTGATGTTGGTTATCCAATAGAACCCATTTCTATAATATTTTGGAAGTTTTGTCGGTTTGTTTGTGCACGCTTCATGTAAAAAGTGCATAACCAATATGGTTAACATGTGTAGACAAATATTGTGCGTACAGTCGGAGTAACATTTAATTTTTGTTTCATTACAATCGGTTCACTCAATCAAAAGAAATAATAATTTAAAGTGTTCAAGGAGAACTTATCATTGTATTCGTTTGTACCATTTTCGGTCAATAGATGGCTTTTCGTGTATACAACGTTTTATTGAAATAACTGAAACCTCTTAAGAGGTCATTGTATTTATCAGTATGAACAACTTTTACTATTGGACTAACACTGAAATCAGGAAAAAAAATCAGCTGACCCTACATTTGTCGATTTATGTGAACACAAATGTAGGGCGACAGCTGTTTTTTTTCCCGCGATTTCAGGGTTGGTCTCACGGTAAAAATTGTTCATACTGATGAGTACATCTTAAGTGGTTTTCAGTTATATCAATAACACATTGTATAAATCGCGTAGTGGTATACAGGGCGTCCCACGGATATGCCACATGGAGGGAAAGTACCTTGAATATTGTAGATGGAACATTTTACTGAAGGAAGACATTATTTGAATTTAAAAAAACAATTTAAACTGCACACACACACGAAATGCTGTAAAGCTTTCGAAACGTCAGGAAAACCAATTTAAATAATATACGCGATTAAATCCGGATAAACTTTGTTTTATTATAATTTAAACTGCCTTCATAGAAAAAAAAATATACATCATGCCGATCGAAAGGCTTTATCATAAGGATTATTTTTTGCTAAATAACTTTGAGTGTCACAAATAAAAGGAAGACCATGAATTTAACATTTTTATCCACACAGATGCCGAGAGTCCGTCTCTCGAGAAACCCAACACGATGCAGCAGCGGCTGCCGGGGGGACCGGTGGCGGGGTCCCCCAGCTGCACCCTGAGCCGAGGCCCGAGCTCCCCCCTGGGGATCCCTCACGGTGTCGCAACCGGAGATAATCTCGTCACGCGAGACCAACCCTATGCTCTAAAGTAGTTCCTAGGCTAGTAGGCTTAACCGCTACTTCGCGAAACGCGCCACCCCCCTGATATACCGAAAGTCCGCCACTTTCGAGAAAACGATTCCCGATGCGGCAACGGCTGCCAGGAGGACATAGCGGCGGGATCCCCCCCGCAATGCCCCAGTAAGCCGAGGTCCGAGCCCCCCTTGGGGGACGCCCTTATGCGGTTTTGCAACCGCGATATTAGTTTATAAGTTAGGTTTAGGGAAATGAAAAAAATTCAAAAAAATGAAAATGACAGAATGAATGAAATGAATTAATTAATGAATGAATGAAATGGATGATAAATAAATACATTTTCGGCGGATGGAGTCCCTAACGGGATTCAGCGCCACCCGGTTAAGCAGTTAGGGTACCTATTTTGGGTACCAATACTGCGAGAGTCAATTTGAAAAAAAAAAAATTAAACATTTTTAATAAAAAAATAATCAATTTATCAAATGTCAAAATGAGTCCCTTCCTGTTGAATACAAAGTCGCACTCTTTTGATTATTTCGCTCCGTGTCGATTTTTTCGCTGTTTCCTTGTGGTCATACTAGTTTGTCATACCAGTATGACCACGAGGATATACATGTCCTCGTGGTCATACTCATATTTCGACACCTCCTATAAGAAAAACAAATAGGTAAATGACCAGTCCTTAAGAAAACAAAAATATAGAGCGATATATAACTAGATAGAACTTGGGAAAAACTTTTAATTCAACAATAACGGACCTGGCGAATACCTCAAAATATAGGATAATCATAATTTTAAAAAAAAACTTATTTCTCTGTGTGTAAGCTGGATTAACCATTTCACATCTTCCTCTATCTATACATATAAATCTGTAGACGTGGAGTTACTGTATATTGAAAATATAAAATAAAAAAATGTCGTGGAGTAATAGGTTATCCTTGATGTTGGTTATCCAATAGAACCCATTTCTATAATATTTTGGAAGTTTTGTCGGTTTGTTTGTGCACGCTTCATGTAAAAAGTGCATAACCAATATGGTTAACATGTGTAGACAAATATTGTGCGTACAGTCGGAGTAACATTTAATTTTTGTTTCATTACAATCGGTTCACTCAATCAAAAGAAATAATAATTTAAAGTGTTCAAGGAGAACTTATCATTGTATTCGTTTGTACCATTTTCGGTCAATAGATGGCTTTTCGTGTATACAACGTTTTATTGAAATAACTGAAACCTCTTAAGAGGTCATTGTATTTATCAGTATGAACAACTTTTACTATTGGACTAACACTGAAATCAGGAAAAAAAATCAGCTGACCCTACATTTGTCGATTTATGTGAACACAAATGTAGGGCGACAGCTGTTTTTTTTCCCGCGATTTCAGGGTTGGTCTCACGGTAAAAATTGTTCATACTGATGAGTACATCTTAAGTGGTTTTCAGTTATATCAATAACACATTGTATAAATCGCGTAGTGGTATACAGGGCGTCCCACGGATATGCCACATGGAGGGAAAGTACCTTGAATATTGTAGATGGAACATTTTACTGAAGGAAGACATTATTTGAATTTAAAAAAACAATTTAAACTGCACACACACACGAAATGCTGTAAAGCTTTCGAAACGTCAGGAAAACCAATTTAAATAATATACGCGATTAAATCCGGATAAACTTTGTTTTATTATAATTTAAACTGCCTTCATAGAAAAAAAAATATACATCATGCCGATCGAAAGGCTTTATCATAAGGATTATTTTTTGCTAAATAACTTTGAGTGTCACAAATAAAAGGAAGACCATGAATTTAACATTTTTATCCACACAGATGCCGAGAGTCCGTCTCTCGAGAAACCCAACACGATGCAGCAGCGGCTGCCGGGGGGACCGGTGGCGGGGTCCCCCAGCTGCACCCTGAGCCGAGGCCCGAGCTCCCCCCTGGGGATCCCTCACGGTGTCGCAACCGGAGATAATCTCGTCACGCGAGACCAACCCTATGCTCTAAAGTAGTTCCTAGGCTAGTAGGCTTAACCGCTACTTCGCGAAACGCGCCACCCCCCTGATATACCGAAAGTCCGCCACTTTCGAGAAAACGATTCCCGATGCGGCAACGGCTGCCAGGAGGACATAGCGGCGGGATCCCCCCCGCAATGCCCCAGTAAGCCGAGGTCCGAGCCCCCCTTGGGGGACGCCCTTATGCGGTTTTGCAACCGCGATATTAGTTTATAAGTTAGGTTTAGGGAAATGAAAAAAATTCAAAAAAATGAAAATGACAGAATGAATGAAATGAATTAATTAATGAATGAATGAAATGGATGATAAATAAATACATTTTCGGCGGATGGAGTCCCTAACGGGATTCAGCGCCACCCGGTTAAGCAGTTAGGGTACCTATTTTGGGTACCAATACTGCGAGAGTCAATTTGAAAAAAAAAAAATTAAACATTTTTAATAAAAAAATAATCAATTTATCAAATGTCAAAATGAGTCCCTTCCTGTTGAATACAAAGTCGCACTCTTTTGATTATTTCGCTCCGTGTCGATTTTTTTATCTTGTTGTGGTGGATATTTAGAATAATACGTCCAAGATCTGCTTGTAGCTCGTGGACACTCATACTGGTTCTTGTAAACTATTTTTTTTACATAACCCCATAAGAAAGTCTAACGGGGTTAGATCTGGGGATCTCGGCGGCCATCTTATTTGTCCATTTGTCCCGATCCAGGGATGAAAGTGTTCATTGAGATAGTCCTTTGTTCTGTGACTGTTATGAGCCGGAGACCCATCTTGCTGAAAAGTAAAGTTTGTCGTTCTGCAACCGGAAGATTATTTATCTCATTTCTCAAAATCTCAAGTATTTCTAAATACCTTTCCGTATTCAAATGCAAACTTGGCAAACTTCGCCGAGTCTTCTCGTCGCCTATACCGCAAAGTTTGAAGACAAAGGTCTTCAACCAGTGCGTCCTGCCAGTCATGACTTACGGTGCCGAGACGTGGACACTGACAGTTGGGCTAGTCCACAAATTCAAAGTCGCTCAGCGAGCTATGGAGCGAGCTATGCTTGGAGTTTCTTTGAAGGATAAAATCCGTAACGAGATTATCCGGAGAAGAACCGGAGTGACTGACATAGCTTGTAGGATCAGTAAGCTGAAGTGGCAGTGGGCTGGCCATGTCTGTCGAAGGACCGATGGCCGTTGGAGCAGACGAGTCCTTGAGTGGAGACCGCGAATCGGCAAACGCAGCGTAGGGCGCCCCCCTGCCAGGTGGACCGACGACCTGAAGAACGTGGCTGGGGGGGACTGGATGCGGAAGGCAGAGGACCGAGCGTTGTGGCGCAACTTGGGAGAGGCCTATGTCCAGCAGTGGACTGCGATAGGCTGAGTTGATTGATTCAAATGCCCTTCGTAAAAATGTACTAATGGCCAAAATTAATATCCAATCTATCTTCGATTTACCCTACCAGAGATAGAAATTTGACATATTTTGTATGGAGCTTATGTCAAATTCCTATCTCTAGTAGGGCAAATCGTGGATAGATTGGATATTAATTTTGGCCGTAAGACGACCCGGTTTTTTACAATCCCACACCAACAGTTGAACAAAAAACGCACGTGATAAATTGATTAATTTTGTATTAAAAATGTTAAAAATCATGGTCTTCCTTTTATTTGTGACACTATGTTATTTAGCCAAAAATAATCCTTATGATGAAGCCTTTCGATCGGTATGATAAAGCTACAGGGTTATTATTTTTCTCATGTAACGGGTTCGATTTCCGGTTCAACCATGTAATTATTTAAATATCTATAAATGCAGTTTAATTTTTTTTTAATTCAAATAATGTCTTCTTTCAGTAAAATGTTCCATCTACAATATTCAACCTACTTTCCCTCCATGTGGCATATCCGTGGGACGCCCTGTATATGATATTTGTGAAAACGAAAACCAGCTATTTATTTATTCATTTAATTTGTATGGAAGACTTACAGCTAAATAAAACAGAATAAGAACAATGTGCTAGACTGACAGTCAATTACAAGTCTCCACGTATAAAAATAGAGTAAAACAAAAATAATCTGTGAACAAAGTATAGCTATAAATAAGAATAGCTTTAAGAATTTGTGTCTGTCTGTTTGTTACCTCATCAGGTGGAAACGGCCGAACGGATGTTAATGTGACTTTACAGAGCCGTGGGGAAATCCTCATAGACGCACTGCGCCTGGGGACGGCGGAGCCAATGTCAATGACTCTTATCGACTAAAAACACCACGGTGTTCCTTCAACTACCTTTGGCCGGGGGCGTGAGAACCCGTTGGTATTTATACAACCACTCCCGAAAGGTCCAGGCCTGCAGCTTCCCGCATCCAGCGTATTCCAGCGACAATTTATTTATATTTTTCTTAATTGCCAACTCTGTTACATTATTAAGTCAACAAGCGGAAAAGTATTTATATATACAGGAGGAAGCAAAATCTTTTTTCTGAAAATATTATGTACAGTATGACAAACTAGTATGACCACAAGGAAACAGCGGAATATACCTACCTATACTTACTTACTGCTAATTATAACAGTAGGTCAACCATGTTTTTTTATTCGTGCGAATAAATCGATCAAGATTGATTTCTGCAGGAATACTTAGTTCGAAATATATTGATTTCATCATATTTATCCATAGCACCCCCCAAAAAAATAGGTAATAAAGATGTAACCTGGTATAAAAAACCACAGGTAACAATCAATTCTCCTAATAATAATAATAATATATAATAAATAAATTTATTTATTTGCAACCCACACAATACAGTATTTTGTACAAGTTATAATCAAAGAATAATTAGAAAATTGGGTATAAGACATTCAGGAAGGTAAGGACGCTGATACCTAAACTAGGCCGCAGCCTGTACTATAGGCATCAGTGTTCACCCCCATTACACAATATGTTCAGGAATAAAACGGTTAAACTACACATAAATATTGTTCAGTAAGACAAAAATAAATTGTGTTTATGGTAGATAGCTGCAAATATTTAAACAAGAAAAAAGGGAAATAAAAAGAGACGCGCGTGTATAGCGTGTATAGTTTACAAGGTGTATATTGCGAAGTGTGAAGTGTGTCGTATGTGTCAGAGGTATGTGAGATGGGGTGTGTGTGTGTGTGTGTGTTAATCAGTATAAAGATATAAGCAATATAATGGAATTTGATAGCTTCACCTCACAACGGTCAGAAGACTTTCAGTGTCGTCATAGTTGAGGCTATGTAGCCAATTAAAAAGAGTTTTTTTACATTTGTAGGAATTTTGTTTCGTCAATTTGCATTCTTTATTAATTTTATTATAGAGGAAACCGCCTAGAAAGCATGCGAACCGGTTCGTGAAGAAGGTTCTAAATTTCGGTGCATTAAACACCTGATAATGACGACGCTTGTTTTCACTAGCATGTATAGAAATAACATCGATACGTTTGTGATACCTAAGCATTAACTTATGAATAAAAAGCTGTCTCACTGTTAAGACGTTACTATCTTGGTATAATGTTACTGTAGGATACATGAATGGACGAAATTGACTTACCTTTAGTATGGCTCGTTGAGCTCTTTCAGCTGTGATTAAATGAGTGATTGCTGCACCTCCCCAGGAATCTATGCAGTAGGAAATAAGGGATTCGCAAAGAGCTAGATAAATGACCTTTATCAGCTTAGAGCTTGCAGCGTGACGAATATTCTTAAAAATGGCTATCAATTTGCGCAATCTAGCCGAAAGCAGACGAATATGAGGCTCGAAGGATAGGTTATTGTCAATCATTACGCCAAGGTATTTTATGCTAGGTACTCTGTGTATAACTGAACAGGAACAAGATAGGGTAGACAATACATTGCAACATAAGTAAGAGTGAGCTTGGATATTGAACCCGTCTAGTGGTTGGGTGTAGTTCCGGATCGAGAAAGTTAGATAGTTGGTTTTTGTGGTATTGAGACTAAGCAAATTTTCCTGAAGCCAGTAAGAGACCTGGTTAAATCCCTCCTGCGCAATTTTGAAAACATCGTCCCAACTCTCTCCCCAGAATACACAAGCAGTGTCATCGGCAAAAGTTATTATACGACCATTTTTGATCGACATGTTGCATAACTGATTGATGTACACTAGGAAGAGAGTCGGGCCAAGTATACTTCCCTGCGGAACACCGTAATTAATATTGCGAGGGTTACTGATAAAATCACCGAATCGTACGCGTTGAGTCCTACCCGTTAGGTAGTCCTCGAATAATTTTAACTGCATGCCTCTTATCCCAAGCAGTTCAAGTTTATGTACCAAGCGTGAAATTGAATGATTCTGATGAACAAACTTTTGAGACTCGAGTTTATTCTGTTACATGTTTTATATTGGCAGAATTTATTATTTACGTTAATATGACTATCTGAGATATTGTCTTTTACTTTCATAGCTTCGCCTATCCATTAATTTTCATTTCGTGTTACATACATAACATAACCAGCGCATTACTGTCCCACTGCTGGGCACGGGCGTCTTCTCGGCACGAGAAGGCCTTAGTCCACCACACTGGCCTAGTACGGGTTGGCGGACTACACACACTATTGAGAACTGTATGGAGCACTCTTTGGTGTGCAGGTTTCCTCACGATATTTTCCTTCACCGTTAAAGCAAGTGATAATCGAATATATATCCGCACATAAATTCTAAAAGTCAGAGGTGCGGGCCGGGATCGGACTCACACCCTCCTGCATGGAAGGCAAGCGTTCAGGCGCCGGCGCAAGGCGCGCGCGCTGCCTCGCTGTCGGCCGAGGCCGGAACGTGAGCGGCGGGTTGTGTATGCGACACAGAGGTTGTTGGTGAGCGCGTATTTATTTTTGTTCGGCACTCACTCGTCGGTGTCGTATTATGTTTCTCGTCGAAAGAATCTTCAATGTTCCGTGCAAGGCGGAGTAATTCAGTGAAGTTTTTACATTCTTCTCTCCTCAGCCGTTTTCTTATTCTACAATCAGTGATTAGACAATGGACAGCTCCTCAAGTCGTAAGTACCCTTAAATATTATTCAGTTATATGAGCCCTTGAACATCTTTATTGCAAAGAGGTTTTCACAAACTATCTTACGATGTCAGTATATGTACCTATATATTAGCCTATTTTACATGAGTTCGACATGTTCTTACTAAATGAAACCAACAATTACCAAATGACCACTTGAAAAACATCTAAAACAAACTCCAGTTCATCTATACAAACTGCATCAAAATAATAATGCTTGTGTTATTTACAGGTTACAGCCCATAGCTTAGTGTCATTCATGCTGGATGTTGGCATTTAATCACTCATCGGTCCCAGAAAATAAACAAAGCACAAGCAGTAGTCATCATCCGTAACTGTGTTAATTGTCGATGCTCCATACTGCATGCAGATCTCATGTTCAATCGAGAAACAGGTGAGCACAGATTTAACTTTTATATGAATACATTATTATTTGAAATTAATTTGTGTATAGTAAGTCGGCATTGTGTTTTGATATTCCACTACTGTCCCACTGCTGGGCACGGGCCTCTTCTCAGTATGAGCAGGTTAAGGTCTTAGTCCACCATGCTGGCCTAGGGCAGGTTGGCAGACTACACACACCATCGAGCACTGTATGGAGCACTCTCTGGCGTGCAGGTTTCCTTCACCATTAAAGCAAGTGATAATCAAATTCTTATCCACACATGAATCCAAAAAGTCAGAGGTGCAGGCCGGTTTCAAACTCACACCCTCCTGCATGAAGGTAAATGTTCAACCACTAGGCTATCACTGCTTAGATTCCACTAACTTAGTTTTATTTTGTTTCAAGGTTCATGGATCAGATCGCATCTGCCATCCATGTTGGTTGCAAGCTGATAGAGTTCCAGTTCCTGATCCGGTAGCTGCAAATGTACCAGTGTCAACAAAAACAATTACCTAACCGGATTATTCAAGAATACCAGATTTGCAAGGCCATTATTTTTGTCCAGACTGTAATTTGCCAGAGCAACTGACTGTCCTATGGCTCAGGGTGAAGTTATTTACAGATAATCTATGATTCTGATTAAAACCATTGTAAAAAATAATAGCTAGTTGTTTTATTTTATACACTGATATGGTAATACATACAACACCCTACCGTGTAGTAACCATTAACTTACACACCCTAAGGGCCGGTATTTCAATATTCTGGTAACTTTTAACTGAGGAATAAATGTGACGTCTTGACAGATTTTCTATAATAACTTCTTAGGTTTTCGCGATCACTACACATTATAATAAAACAAAGTTTAACCGGATTAAATCGCGTATATTATAAACGTTTATTTTAAACGTCAGGGAAACCAATTTAAATAATATACGCGATTTAATCCGGTTAAACTTTGTTAGATTTTCTATACTACGTGGGACACTCAGAAAGTTTTGCGAAACTAAAAAAAATTGTTCTATACGTACATATATTTTTATCAAATCTTTTCAAAGTACTTTCCACCAGCCTCTATACAAAGATTCATGCGCCTAAACCAGTTTTCAAAACACTTTTTCCAGTCCGCCGCAGACACCTCGTTTACAGCCTGCTCGAACGCAGCCAGCGCATCTTCCGGCGACGAAAATTGTATCCCTTTGAGCTGATTTTTTATTTTTGGGAATAAAAAGAAGTCACACGGTGCTAGATCAGGGCTGTAAGGAGGGTGACCCAGGAGTTTGACTGGCGTGCTGTCCAGGAAGTCCCTCGTTTTGAGTGCGGTGTGCGCAGGTGCATTGTCGTGGTGGAGCAGTAGCCCGCGGAGCCCTGTGTTTGGTTGCTTGTTGCTTATAACAGAGAAAACTTCTGGCAAACATTTGGTAGTATACCATTCGGCATTAACGCTTCTTTGATCCCGTAAGGGAATTGATACCAAGTGGCCAGTCAAATTAAAAAAGCTAGCGATCAAAATCTTACCCCCGCTTCTAGATCGCTTCACTTTGGTAGGCGTTGGCTCATTTTGAAACACCCAAACAGTCGACTGGCGCTTGGTTTCTGGGTCGTATTGATAAATCCAGGACTCATCACCTGTAACGATGTCGTAAACACGCCGAGACGAGCCTGCTTCAAATTTGTTAAGCATATCACGGCACCATTCCACCCGGGCCTGCTTCTGAGCATCGGTGAGGTTGTGCGGCACCCAGCGTGATACTATCCTCCTCACGCGAAGATGGCTGTGTAGAATCTCGTGAACGCTTCCCGATCCAATCTTCAATATGTGTTGAATCTCCTGATATGTAATTCGCCTATTGTCTTGGATTACATTTTTCACTGCTAGCACGTTTTCTTCGGTAACAGCCGTCAAAGGGCGACCGCTTCTTTCGTCATCCCCCAAAGTTGGTCGACCGCGCTTGAATTCGTTATACCAACGATACACGGTTGCCTTGGAAGGGCCTTCATCCATGAATGCCATTTGAAGTCTATCGTACGATTCATCCGGTTTCAGGCGACACTTGAAATCGTATAAAATCATAGCTCTAAAATGTTCCCGGCGCAGATCCATATTTCAGTGAGACACAATACTTTGAATTAACTCGCAAAAAATGTGGAGGGAAATTTTGAAATTGGAACTTACTTATTTTTACTTATAAATAATCATATTTTCGAAAAACATTATAACTGGCCAGTCTCCCATATATAAAAACTTTTTTTCGCAATACTTTCTGAGGGGCCTGGTATACTATACTGTCAAAATGTCAAACTTATTCCTCAGTTAAAAGTTAACTGGCTATTGAAAGACCGACCCTTAGAATTATAATATATAATTTATTAAATACTTACTGCATATAATTGCATAAATAAGTTAATATCATTATAACAAAGGAAAATTATTTATTTTAGAAAGAAATGCTAATTTTCACCATTTATTTTGGAAAAGAAATACTCACATTATAAGTTTTTAGTGACCGAGATGACAATATTAAGCATGGTAGAATTGGCACTTTTTGCAACTTGCTGCAACCTTATTATAATATTTAATTTCTATTACAAAATATAAAAAACACAAGTTATTTATTATTATAGTTAATGTCTATTTAATTTCTTTAAGGCACAAAATATAAAAAACGCAAGTTATTTATTATTATAGTTAGGCCAGAGCAAGCACCCTAACAAACTGATCAATTCCCTTTTGATTGGTGTTACACAAATTATTTATAAATCCTCTTGATGTTGGTTGTTGGCTATTATACCATTGGTTGTAATAACTATCTGCACAAGTCAACATTCCACATGCCAACAACCTCATTTGATTTCTTTATTCTTCTTGGCCTCCACAATATAAAGAATGTTATGTAGAATAGTTAATGTAGTTCAGCCCGTGTTTGTATGTCTTGCTTGGACATTTTGAAGTATTATGTCACCTGACAATGTAGTAGGTACTTTGTACCTCAACCTGAAAAAATAAAAGTACAATATGTTTAAATTTATAATATTAAATACTGGCCGTTTATATGTTAAGCACCTCTGTAGGAACTTCTTCAAGGTTGTTATTCTTACAAATATTGTGTATCACTGCAGTGGCTACAGTGACAGACATAACGTTGTGTGCCACAACAGGAAACCATTGCTTCCATACTCCAAATTTTATAAATATGATTAGATTTGAATTGAGAATGTTGGTAGTTAATCAAATAGGTAGGTATTAAAGAACTTTACCCGCATGGGTATGATAGTTACCTACTGATGGGATAATAATAATTATGTTCATGGGTACTAACTACCTTTCAATTGTATTCCATGTTTTTATGTGTGTTTTCTGTCTCTGTTCTGTAGGGCAAATATTAGTGTTGGTAGTTAGCTTCTATTTGGATAAGCGCTATCACCAAGCAGCCAGCGGTTGCCAAACTGACCTGTATCACATTGAGCTGCAAAAATTAATGTGTTATTCATTACCTATAAACACTACAACAGTAAAAGTATGAAAATTATTGAAGTAAGTGTTGCTTAACTATAAGAGTTGTTGAAAATGGTGAAATTGTGTGTAAAACCTGTCCAGAAAACAACCTCATTCATAAGCTCTGCATCACATGCAGTTTGAAATTTTTTTCAACTTGCACCATCCAGTAAAGTATAAAGTCTGTTTTTTCTCACCTGTCTCATTTAGCAAACAATCTTGGCATGTCTCTCTTTATTCAAATAACTACTCATAAAATATAATTACTAGTTCTACACAACTGTTGTGTTCTGTTAGGTTAAAAATGTTATTTAGTATCGAAAATAATGTCTTAATGATTATTATTGGCGAATTACATTAAAAAGACATGCCTAGATTGTTTACTAAACAAGACAAGAAAAAAAAACAGAGTGTACACGTATGTTCTCAAGGAAGTGGTATTGATACGGCTCCCCTCAAGAAGCAGGTCAAGGCGTTGCAACCTGTTGCACCCTTCGTCAAGCCTTTACCGAGGAAATTAGGGGAGCACGTGCCTTGCACCTGATTTATGAGTTCTTGATAAAACTTTACAAGTTCACAACTTGTAAGAAAGATATATATAGGTCGATGACTTTTTATAAGAAAAGGTTGTGGCGAAGCAGTAAGGTTTGCAGATGTTGAGAAAAAACGTGGGTTGACGGTTAGATAATGTTTATTAACACTGAACACATTTATTAAGAGATAGCTAGTACAACACACGACATTAGATAGGAAACAGAGTCACGCCACATATACGAACGAACACCACATATATATGAGAAAGAATTAAAGATTATAAACATTCACGAAATTAATAACGCGTGCTTATTAGCAATTTGTCGAGACGCAAATCGGGCGTGCATTCGCCGTCGGAGCGCGGGAGTGACTGGGCTTGTGACCTTAAGCGAGCGGGCGGCTTAGCGGAACAGCCGGCCGGCCGCTAGATGCGGCGGGGGCTGCGCGGTCGCCGGGCGGCGAGGAAACCGGTCTTCATTAGGTTGCTACAGTACTCCCCCGCTGAGACCGCTACTGCGGGCGGTAATAATCAGGGAAGCGCACCCGTCGTCCACTTCTCGTCCTCCTCTCCGGGTCCACTGTAGGTTCTACAGCAGGCGAAGCAGGAGAAGCAGGCACCGGTGAGGTTGAAGTTTCTTCTTCTCGGGCGATGAAGGCTGGCTTGAGTCTGTCCACAGTCACAGTCATCTCCTTTCCACGCACATCGAGCTTGTAATGTTTAGGATGGCGTTCTAAAACCCTGTATGGACCAGCATATGGTGGCTCCAACGGTCTTCGGACAAAATCCTGCCGCAGGAATACATGTGTAGAGGTGTCGAGATGTCGAGGTATGTGAAAGGGACCTCTACGGTGCCATGATGCAGGTGTTGGTGTGAGATTGGCCATGTGATGTCGTAGACGCGTTGCAAAATCTGTCACGTCTGCTGTCAAGTGGTCATCTGTGGGAGCTAAGAATTGACCTGGTAGGCGGAGTGCCTCCCCGTAGACCAACTCTGCTGGTGATGCCTGGATGTCTGGCTTCCATGCACTTCGAATGCCTAGAAGTACTAATGGAAGCACCTCAGACCATTGTGACGTGGCGTGGCACATGATAGCACCTTTCAGCTGCCGGTGAAGACGCTCGACCATCCCATTTGCAGCGGGATGGTAGGCGGTAGTGCGTAAGTGTTGCGCACCAACCATGGAAGTGATGGCTCGAAAGAGATGAGACTCAAACTGACGACCACGGTCAGTCGTTATCTTGAGTGGACAGCCAAACCTGGCTACCCAGCCAGACACGAGAGTAGCTGCGCAGGTTTCTGCTGTAATATCCTTGATAGGATATGCCTCAGGCCATCGCGTAAATCTGTCGATGACGGTGAGGCAGTACCTGTAATCACATGAAATTGGTAAAGGGCCAATGATGTCGAGGTGGATGTGAGCAAACCTCGATGAAGGAGCAGGGAAAGTGGATATTGGTGCAAAGGTATGACGAGTTACTTTACTGCCTTGGCATTTGAGGCAATCGCGAGACCACTCTCTACAGTTTTTGCGAATCCCTGGCCACACGTACCTCTGCGCGACTAGTCGCACCGTAGCGGTTCTTCCTGGGTGACTCAAGTTGTGAAGCGAGTTGAAAGCTTGTCGTCGAAATTCTGGAGTAAGGTATGGGCGAGGTGGCTGTGTCGCAGTATCGCAGAAGACTTCAATCGCTGTACCAGGTAAGTTAGCCTTTTGAAGTTTCAGTGAAGAGCCACTTTTCAACAGACCTTGCAGCTCTGGATCAGCGTCCTGAGACCGTGCAAGTGCCTGGTAATCAATACCATGTGTGACTTCCTCAATCCTAGATAAAGTGTCAGCGACCACATTTTGTTTCCCTGGTATGTATCTGACATCCGTTGTAAATTGCGCGACGAACTCCAGGTGCCTGAATTGCCTAGGTGAGCCCTTTTCTTTGGCATTTCTGAACGCATGTGTGAGAGGCTTGTGGTCTGTTATTATGCAAAAATCACGGGCTTCGACCATATGGCGAAAATATTTCACTGCCTCATACATAGCTAACAGTTCCCTATCAAACGGACTATACTTTTTCTGTGCTGGTGCTAGCTTTTTTGAGAAGAAGGCTAGAGGTTCCCAATCGCCCTTCTTTTTCTGTTGTAATACAGCGCCTATAGCCACATCTGAAGCATCTGTGGCAATGCTCAGTTCAGCATCTGAGTTAGGATGAACTAGTAATGTAGAATTTGACAGAGACTTCTTGCACTCCTCAAAGGCCTGTAGCAATTCTTCTGTAATTTGTACAGGGTGTGATCCTTTTAAATTTGAGCCTGCTAGAAGAGCATTAAGTGGTGCTTGACGCTTGGCTGCTTCTGGTACAAAACGACGGTAGAAGTTAAGCATTCCAAGAAATCTTCTTAGGTCCTTTACCGTCTTTGGCACAGGGTAGTCAATGATGGCCTGTACCTTGGTCTCCAAAGGTTGGGTTCCAGCTGCCGAGACATTGTAGCCCAGAAAAGTCAGCTCGGGTTTTCCCAGAACACATTTAGATGTGTTGATGAGAACACCATACTTTTTAAGTCGTGACAGAACTTGTCGAAGGTGGTCCTTGTGGCTTTCTTCTGTCTGTGAGTATACCAAAATATCGTCGCAATACCCGTACGTGAAATCCTCTAGACCATGCAGTACTTCATCGATGAATCTTTGGAACGTTTGGGCAGCATTCCGCAGACCAAACGTCATGTAATTAAATTCGAATAAACCAAACGGCGTGGTGATAGCAGTCTTCTTAATGTCGTCTGGATTGACCGGAAGTTGATTATAAGCTTTTACTAAATCAATTGTAGAAAATACTGTACAGCCAGACAACTGGTGCGAAAAATCTTGTATATGCCGAACTGGATATCTATCCGGGATAGTGCGTGCGTTAAGTGCCCTGTAATCTCGGCATGGTCTCCATCCGTCATCCTTCTTTCTAACCATGTGTAACGGCGACGACCAAGGGCTTTCCGAGCGCTTGCAAGTGCCGTTAGCTAGCATCTCATCGAACTCCTTCTTGGCTGCCTTCAGCCGCAATGGATCCAACCTCCTAGGTCTGTAGGCGACAGGAGGGCCTGAAGTGGTGTTGATGAAGTGAACAGTATTGTGCTGAATTGTACGCGATATTCCGGTTGGTCGCGTGACCTCAGGGAACTCACGTAAGATGTCATGATACTCTGACTCACCAGTAACTGTTTTGATTGATACGATGTCTTCCGGAATACTCTGCCTTGGTACTGTGATTGAGAGTGAGGTCTTCCTGTCAATAAGGCGCTGGTTTCTACAATCTACTAAAATATCGTAGTAGCCTAAAAAATCGACACCGATTATTGGTTTGGAAACATCAGCTATGATGAATTTCCAGGTGAAGTCTCGTCGGAGTCCTAGATTCAAGTGTAGTATTATTGGGCCGTAAGTATGTATGACAGTTCCATTAGCTGCTGACAGACTATATTTACTTTTAGTGCAGGGCGCGCCAATTGCTAACCGGGGGAAGACACACAAGTCCGATCCAGTGTCCACCAGGAACTGCATCTTCGTGGTCCGGTCAGTAACAAATAAACGGCCTGTATACACTGGGCAGTCGCTGGCCGCTACTTGTGGCTGCCCGCATCGTTTCCCGCCTTAAACTTACATGGATCGTTGCATTTTCTGGCTCTGGCACCAAAATTGAAGTGATACCAGCAGTGTGGATGGTCAGCAGGAGGTTGGCGGTTACGCGACTGACTGCGGCTGCGGTCACGGAAGCCTCTGGACCTGGATCGGGAATGTTCACGGGGCTGCCTGTATACATAAGAGGTAAGCTTAGCAACTTGTTTAGTTAATTCACAAATTTCTTTGCCAAGCTCGTCTACGCGTGAAGATGATGTTGATTGCGCTGAAGTACTAGCCATAGCCACGTGGTGTTGAGGTGTAGCTGGGGCTATCTCATGCACTCGGTCTGCTAGCTCGGCGAGGTCATCTAAAGCAAGCTTGGGCTGTGAGGCTATGACAGTTTGCAAGCAATGCGGTAAGCGACCAGTCCATAATGTATTTAGTACATCATCTGAAACAGTGGGGCCTGCAAGATTTCTAAGGTGGCGTAAAAATTGAGAAGGCTTACGATCTCCCATGTCCTCGTGCAGGAACAGTTGCTTCAGCTTCTTTTCCTTAGACGCGCTCAAACGTTTCACTAGTTCTGCTTTTAATTTTTCAAATTTACCGGTCACTGGTGGTGCGCACAGCACGTCCTTAACCTGCGAAACATAGGTGTGCTCCAACTGAGTCACGGCGTAATAAAACTTCGTTGAGTCGCTCGTGATGTTTGACAGCGTGAATTGCGCCTCCAATTGCGCAAACCAAAGTTCAGGATCGTCCGGATAAAATGGTGGTATTCGCACACCCACACGCCAAATATCGCCCAAATCACCTCCAGCAGCCGTATTTCCAGCTTCATTAGGCATCTTGAACTTCAAAACCTTGACTCTTGAGTTCCTTTGTCGGGGTCACCACTGTGGCGAAGCAGTAAGGTTTGCAGATGTTGAGAAAAAACGTGGGTTGACGGTTAGATAATGTTTATTAACACTGAACACATTTATTAAGAGATAGCTAGTACAACACACGACATTAGATAGGAAACAGAGTCACGCCACATATACGAACGAACACCACATATATATGAGAAAGAATTAAAGATTATAAACATTCACGAAATTAATAACGCGTGCTTATTAGCAATTTGTCGAGACGCAAATCGGGCGTGCATTCGCCGTCGGAGCGCGGGAGTGACTGGGCTTGTGACCTTAAGCGAGCGGGCGGCTTAGCGGAACAGCCGGCCGGCCGCTAGATGCGGCGGGGGCTGCGCGGTCGCCGGGCGGCGAGGAAACCGGTCTTCATTAGGTTGCTACAAGGTGAAGGTGAAGCATTATTGATATAAATGATTGTTAGACGTGGATTTATTATGATTTATATTGATATATGAGTGTACACTCTGTCTTTAGGGTTCCGTACCCAAGGGGTTCCAAACGGAACCCTATTACTCACGCTACGTTGTCCGTCCGTCCGTCTGTCTGTCACAGGGCTGTATCTTTTGAACGGTAATAGGTAGTCGGTTGTCTCAAAATATGTGTTTCTATGATCCCTATCACGACAAATACTAAAAATAAAACCGGCCAAGAGCATGTCGGGCCATGCTCAGTATTATAGGGTTCCTTAAGTAGGTGTTACAAACAAATCAAATCGAATATTAATCACGGCTATTTTAGTTTTTGCAATAGACGGCAGCATTGGCGACTCAGAGAGTGATGTCAGTAGCCGCTAGATGGCGCTATACAGTGCCAAATGTAATACACGGCACTTGACGCCAGCATTGGCGACCCAGAGAGTGTTGTACGACGCCGCTAGATGGCGCCAAATTTAAGAAGTGTGTCGTCAACATAACACAAAGTTACTTTTTGTGATTTTTTCAAATAGAAAGTAGCTAAAGGAGCATTATTTGCTATGATCATTTTCTCTAAGGTCAATGACCTTTGAACTAGGACGTTTTAGGTATTTTTCAGTTTTCTGTCTATAACTCAAAAAATTATAATCACATTATACTCGAAATAATTTTAAAAGATAGTTTTCACAAAGGTCTATCAATGTGGAAGATTATAAGTTTCTACGTTGCATAGTTTAGAAATGGCAGGGGGGGGGACACATTGCAAGCCACTTTGGCGGGCTATATTTCGCAGTTGGTACACCTGATAAAAAAGTGGTGTATGAAACATTACCTTCATTTTAGTAGACCTATTCAATGATACCCCACACGAGGGGGTGCAGCGAAAAAAATTTTTTTTTCCCTATTTCACATGTATGGGTGCCACCCCTAAAGAACGTAAAAACTATTTTTTTATTCTTTTAAAATTGAAATCTATATGCAGACTATTTTTTAACAAAATTTCATTTACTTATGTTTATAACTGTAGAAGTTATTAAGCTGTAAAGGATTAGGACAGACGGACAGACGGACAGACGGACAGACGGATAGACGGACAGACGGACAGACGGACAGACGGATGGACATGACGAAACTATAAGGGTTCCTTGTAGGACTTCGGAACCCTAAAAAAGTCTAAAACCAAAAGGGTCCCCATACAAGAAACCTTGAAACACATGCATTTTTTTAACATTTTTGTTCCTCATCTAACTTTAAATAAAATAAATAAAAACAAACAAACTTGGTCTCATTATAGTATATACTAAGTATTTTAGCAACAAATACTAAAAAAATAGGGCAGACATAGACATATTGTAGTGGTACCTGCGTAAGAAAGAGATGCAAATATTCACATTTCGCGCACGGTGGGTTGATGTTTTTTGGTGAACTCTCGTAAATAAAATCAGTTTATAGTTTAGTTTTAGTTTTTTTTAGTGTTTTGTTTTTCGGTGTCAGTTCGATGGGTGGTACGGAACCCTTACTGCTTGAGTCCGGCTCGTACTTAGCCGGTTTTCTTACTTGTCTTATTTAGTAAACAATCTTGGCATGTCTTTTAATGCAATTCGTAAATAATAATTATTAAAACACACTATGTTTACACAATTACACACACTAAATAATTTTTTTTTGACTTAATTACGTGTGCAGAAATAGTAACTATATTTTATCAGTAGTTATTTGAATAAAGAGACATGCCAAGATTGTTTACTAAATAAAAGTTTTTAACAAAAAAATTTACCGACGAAATCAGAAATTGAAAAGTGAAAAATAAAATGAAGCTTTTTAGTCTTAATAACTATTCTCCTAACTAAACTAATGTAAATAACTAATTATGAGTCGGTGCCAAACAAACAAGATAAGTGCGTGCGAGTTGCAAGTGGTCGAGCGGAGAACGCATTTTTGTATCGTTTATCGTAGAAAATTTCACGTTGTATTTGATGGTATTTTCATTTAATTATTTCTTTAAAGTAATTTAATGAACTTCGTTGATTGTTTGCTTGGCACCAACTCATAATTATTTATTTACATTAGTTTAGTTAGGAGAATAGTTATTAAGACTAAATTTATGTGTGCCAAGTTTCAACCACTATAACTCAAAAATTTATAATCACATTATGCTCGAAATAATTTAAAAAAAGACTATTTTTTGTGGAAATACATACTTATAATACATAACAACACCCAGATCAACACAAACACTTAGTTAATCACACAAATATTTGTGTCCTGTGGGAATCGAACCCACGACCTCGTGATCAGCAGTCCGACACTCGAACCACTAAACCACAGACGTCGTCAAGATTTCTTACTAAGTAAGACAAGAGAGAGAAAACAGAATATAGATCTCCTATTAAACATTAGAAGACAAAATGCTGCCAACCGGACGTAACAATATGCCTACAAAATATATCAGTCATTAGATTTACATGATATTCTATTAAAATCTAAACATTACAATAAATCTGTTCTACGGTTATTTTTTACTTACTATAGGTGCGGCACGCTATTATGGCGTTTTTGACGTTTGCTTGCTCATGAAGATCCGTAAATATTGACAGCTACGTATGAAGGAACAATTGCCGTACTTTATTGTCAATAGTGATGAACTGCTACAGCAATATAATTTTTCTAATTTCTAATCTATTACACACACATAACATCACGCCTATATTTCCCCGAAAGAGTAGGCAGAGGTGTATAGTACACCCACATTTCGCCAGTTATGTTATAGTAAGTACATGTAAAAGGGGGCAAGATTATTAAAAAAAAAAAAAAAACAATTCTACTGTTTTTTTATGTCGGTATATCACAGTTTTTTTTATTAAGTAGCGATTAAACAAAATAGCTAGACTTTAAGTTTATTAAATAATTTTATAAATTATTTACTTTATGTAGATACTATTCATAATAGCTAGTTGGAGTTGGTCAAAGTAATAAAACTGTTCCCAATCGCTAATAATTTGAAATGTGTCATAAAACTATTGGAAATTGTCAAAAACGCCATCATAGCGTGCCGCGGGTATAAATACCTGACATATATTAGTACTGACAAGAAATTTATCATTTACAAAAGTATAAGTAATTGTTAGTTATAGAAATACAATCCTTGTATCAAAAGATTCAAAAGTAATCCGAGTTAGTACAAATTCATATAAATGTTCATTTCATTATTGTGGAGTTGCTATGGGGGCGTTTATAAAATACGTGCGATGTTTAAGGGGGGAGGGGGTCTCGGCAAATATCACGCAATTTTTTTTTTAGAGTATATTTTCTTTTTTTAATCACAGTAGTTACGATTTAAGTATTCCTATACTAATGTATAATATACGCGTAATTATTATATGCGTGTTTGTATAGTAATGTATCATACTATTTTTAGTATTTTCTCCTATTTCTATAAAACGATATATACATACAGTCCACTCCTCAGTAGGTCCACGAGCTACACACATTAACACTCGAAGAAACCCAAATTTTTGAAAATAATACAAAATCCATAACACAATCTTTCCGAATTTTCTCGCCAACCCGTCAGACTCTAGTTGCACGGTTCCAAATAGTGGGAAGCCTATGGATAGCGATTTAATGCAGAAGGACCGGCAAGAAACTCCATGGATACCCTTTTTATAAAATAATTGTTCAATTTCAACAAATTCTTTGTCTTAACTCTCAACTCTTCGGATTGGAGATGAAGCAAACATCTCTAGTTCACTGAGATAATATGTACTACGTACGTACTAGAGAAGACACCTCGAACAAAATGTTTGTAGCACGTTTTAGAGCTCCTGCACTCTCACTCGCTTAGCCACGCTCGCAACGCGCGTGCTACGCGGACAGCAAGTTGCGTGATATTTTTTGTTCGTAATGTCTACTTTATAGAGATGACTCCTCGAACAAAATGTTTGTAGCACGTTTTAGAGCTCCTGCACTCTCACTCGCTTAGCCACGCTCACCGCGCGCGTGCTCCGCGGACAGCAAGTTGCGTGATATTTTTTGTTCGTAATGTCTACTCTATAGTTTGGAGTTTTCGCATCGAAACTACAATATGTGTACTATTTTGCTAAACCGGTTTCAGAATTGCAGTGCGATTTTTCTTTTCTGAATTAAAGGTTTATTTTAGGTATATTTTGTATAATCAAATCAATATAAGAATAAGTTCTCTTGATGGAGAGGTTCCAAACGATAAAAATAACCAAAGGACACACTCCATACCTACATTGATGGATTGATTACTTATTTTAGTATTCCAATAACAACGTGGGCCTTTGGGACCTTGAAAGTTAGATGTGTTATCGTATCCACCAGAGTAATTCCGATATGTACCTCTAGTAAGTAACTAAATAATAGATTTATTCTCAAGATAATTATCTTTAGGTATCCTACCAAGATTGCATACAAACATAATCAGCCCACTACTATCCCACTGCTGAGCAGAATGAGAAAAATTCAGGCCTTTATCCACCACGCTGGCCTACTGTGGGTTAGTGGACTACACACACCATCGAGAACTTTATGGAGCAATCTCAAGTTCTCAAGTGTGTAGGTTTCCTCATGATTTTTTCTGTCACCGTTATATGAAACAGCTAATTATGAAACAAATAATTACACTGTGGTTAAAGCAAGTGATAATCAAATTTTGGTCCGCACATACCAAGATTATTCTGAATAATAGAAAAAGAATTTAAGAAAAGAAAAGAATAAGAATTTACATCGTGATCCTGGTAAAAAGGAATTTCAACTTCACATTTCAAACGATACGTCAATAACAAGCAATCTGCTATGATATTAACATTATACAAAAAATTAAGAATGGTGTTTATCTTCTTAATCTTCTTCTTTTCGTGTCAATGGCTATTAATAAGATGGTATTTGAACAAAAATTGCCACACTGTATACGGAATACATAACCTCTTCCTTTTTTTGAAGTCTGTTAAAAAAGGTTACGAAACTTTTTAGTAACCAGAGCGTATAGCGTATAACGAAAAAGACTTTGTTATCAATATGATGATACCTAATTATTAAATAATTAATTGATTTTAAATTTTCATTTACTTACTTTGCATTATTTTTTAATTACAACATAATGACTTTTGATAATGAACAATATTAGAAATACATACAATGTCCATGTCGTCTTGTTTTTTTTTTTTGTATGCCAACTGGTAAAATATGGTTCAACTTTATTTATTATTTTTACCACAATGTAATGTACCATGTACCCATATTTGCAAAACAAAATATCTTTATCTTTATGGACCTGTTCACGATCAGCTGATGTACTGAATTTAACCATAATTACCAAATTGAGTTTCAAAAAATTTGTTTTGGTTAATATGTAATAGTATAAGAACTATGCCAATGGCTTCATATTCATATTCATTTATTTCGTAAAGCCTATTTACATGTCAAAAAATAAAAATAATCATTAAATAAATTTATTCGATTCGATTCATCATACAATACGTGGGACACTCAGAAAGTTTTGCGAAACTAAAAAAAATTGTTCTATACGTACATATATTTTTATCAAATCTTTTCAAAGTACTTTCCACCAGCCTCTATACAAAGATTCATGCGCCTAAACCAGTTTTCAAAACACTTTTTCCAGTCCGCCGCAGACACCTCGTTTACAGCCTGCTCGAACGCAGCCAGCGCATCTTCCGGCGACGAAAATTGTATCGCTTTGAGCTGATTTTTTATTTTTGGGAATAAAAAGAAGTCACACGGTGCTAGATCAGGGCTGTAAGGAGGGTGACCCAGGAGTTTGACTGGCGTGCTGTCCAGGAAGTCCCTCGTTTTGAGTGCGGTGTGCGCAGGTGCATTGTCGTGGTGGAGCAGTAGCCCGCGGAGCCCTGTGTTTGGTCGCTTGTTGCTTATAACAGAGAAAACTTCTGGCAAACATTTGGTAGTATACCATTCGGCATTAATGCTTCTTTGATCCCGTAAGGGAATTGATACCAAGTGGCCAGTCAAATTAAAAAAGCTAGCGATCAAAATCTTACCCCCGCTTCTAGATCGCTTCACTTTGGTAGGCGTTGGCTCATTTTGAAACACCCAAACAGTCGACTGGCGCTTGGTTTCTGGGTCGTATTGATAAATCCAGGACTCATCACCTGTAACGATGTCGTAAACACGCCGAGACGAGCCTGCTTCAAATTTGTTAAGCATATCACGGCACCATTCCACCCGGGCCTGCTTCTGAGCATCGGTGAGGTTGTGCGGCACCCAGCGTGATACTATCCTCCTCACGCGAAGATGGCTGTGTAGAATCTCGTGAACGCTTCCCGATCCAATCTTCAATATGTGTTGAATCTCCTGATATGTAATTCGCCTATTGTCTTGGATTAAATTTTTCACTGCTAGCACGTTTTCTTCGGTAACAGCCGTCAAAGGGCGACCGCTTCTTTCGTCATCCCCCAAAGTTGGTCGACCCCGCTTGAATTCGTTATACCAACGATACACGGTTGCCTTGGAAGGGCCTTCATCCATGAATGCCATTTGAAGTCTATCGTACGATTCATCCGGTTTCAGGCGACACTTGAAATCGTATAAAATCATAGCTCTAAAATGTTCCCGGCGCAGATCCATATTTCAGTGAGACACAATACTTTGAATTAACTCGCAAAAAATGTGGAGGGAAATTTTGAAATTGGAACTTACTTATTTTTACTTATAAATAATCATATTTTCGAAAAACATTATAACTGGCCAGTCTCCCATATATAAAAACTTTTTTTCGCAATACTTTCTGAGGGGCCTGGTATTAATAATTCAGTAAATAAACCCCTCACCTAACCTCCTCGTGATTATGAACAAATTAGTTTCTCGATAAGTTTGTTAATTATGACGTTTCACACGTTATTGCAATTATGACGTTTCACGCGTTATTGCAATTATGACGTTTCACGCGTCATTGGAGTTATGACGTTTCACGCGTTATTGCAATTATGACGTTTCACGCGTTATTGCGATAGTTGCTACAATTTTTTGTCCATTATTATTAATAAATTGGTGTCGGATGATCCTAAGGACGATGCAGATATGGAGAGCAGACTGACCGCGGCAAGTGCAGCTTAAGCTTAACCTTGCAGATCATACAGTTCGCGCAGTCGTTGCTTCGCTACGAGCCCCTCGGGTATATAAGACACATGATCAAGAAAAGTTGACAGTTGAGCGAGCTATGCTTGGAGTTTCTTTGAAGGGTAAAATCCGTAACGAGATTATCCGGAGAAGAACCGGAGTGACCGACATAGCTTGTAGGATCAGTAAGCTGAAGTGGCAGTGGGCTGGCCATGTCTGTCGAAAGACCGATGGCCGCTGGAGCAGACGAGTCCTTGAGTGGAGACCACGAATCGGCAAACGCAGCGTAGGGCGTCCCCCTGCCAGGTGGACCGACGACCTAAAGAACGTGGCTGGGGGGGACTGGATGCGGAAGGCAGAGGACCGAGTGTTGTGGCACAACTTGGGACTTGGGAGAGGCCTATGTCCAGCAGTGGACTGCGATAGGCTGAGTTGATTGAATCAAGAAAACATTTTTTATTTTTAGGCTGGGCTCTCTTTGTAACAGCTACATGCATCGCTCAAATATTCCTCGCCAGTGCACTATCAAAGGCTGCTGATAAGGCTGCTAACTCAGACAAGGTACAGTTCCAGATGGATGAGGGTAAACAAACTGATTTGTTTAGCTTAGAAGTTAGAACCTCTAACACACACGGCAAAAGAGTTAATTCAGCGGATTCCCGCGACCTATATAACATAGTAACATGATAACAATCGACAATCGATATCATCATCATCATCACTTCAGCCAAAACACGTCCACTGCTGGACATAGGCCTTCCCCAAGAATCGCCACAACGACCGGTCCTGCGCCTTCCGCATTCAGCGGATTCCCTCGACCTATATAACATAGTAACATGATAACAATCGACAATCGATATCATCATCATCATCACTTCAGCCAAAACACGTCCACTGCTGGACATAGGCCTTCCCCAAGAATCGCCACAACGACCGGTCCTGCGCCTTCCGCATTCAGCGGATTCCCTCGACCTATATAACATAGTAACATGATAACAATCGACAATCGATATCATCATCATCATCACTTCAGCCAAAACACGTCCACTGCTGGACATAGGCCTCCCCCAAGCATCGCCACAACGACCGGTCCTGCGCCTTCCGCATAAAATCGATTTACAATGTGTTATTAAAATAACTGAAAACCTCTTATGGGGTCATTGTACAGTCTAACAAAGCAATTAGTATACAGGGTCGCCAGATATATATGAATATTTCTCAGGAAGTTATTATAAAATGGTTTGATTAGGGTTTTGTATAAATACAGTTTAACTTTGTCCGTTATTAAAATGGTAATTCACTCGAAAACATCCATAATCTTCTGAGAAAACTTCATTAATATCTCTCTACCCTGTATACCAATTGCTTTGTTAGACTTTACTCATCAGTATGAAAGACTTTTACTATGGGACCAACCCCAAAATCGCGAAAGAATATAGGGAAACATATCTACATTAAATCTCTCAGCAAATAATATCTAAAATTTTGACAAACCTTCGATTTATATTTTGATGTGATATTATATTATATCAGTTATTTCAGTTTATTATCTTCATTCTCTCAAAAGGCTTAATGTCTTTGCTAAATGTCTTTTCCAAGGACCAACTGCTATATTATGATCGCGTCTTCGTCTTTTTCGTGTCGATGGTATGACTGATTTTAAATCAAACTTGGCAAGCCCAAAACTGTGCCACTTTTACGATGTTGTTTTAGTGGCAACGCAAAGTACGGACATGGCCCAGGTTACAGGTGTTGAGGGACGAAGAATAGGATAAGAGGTGTCATATCGATTGGGGGGCAGTGCTGCTTGCCGCAACCGCAACCTGTCGCCATTTTTTTCGATACAGCTTGGCAAGATTGGACTTGCATCTTCCAAGTTGACAAGGGAAAGTTATATATTGCAAGAAGATGTTTACTAGGCTCGATATAGTATGTTGGTGGAGGCAGTGACTTCAGCTACAGCTGAAAATCAATAACTGTAAGTGTACGGTGCTACCGAACATTGCGAAATTAATGTACAACCCGCGTCAGCATTATCCGCCAACATTCATAATTCATTTTCATTTACTTTTAAGTTAGTTCACTACCGATCATCGAACGCGCCGTGTGTTCTCATATACCTATCAATATCATATCAATATCATTTATTCTTTAGTATTTCTGTCTGAACTTTGGTGTTAATTTAGTGCATTAAACTATTGGTCATCAAAGGACTCGTATCATTTATAATTATCATATCAGCATATCAATAAAGTTGTTCGGTATCTACAATACCCTACATCTTTTGGTCCTTCGTGCATTTTGACCTATCGCGCGGTTTGGTCGAAAACACGATCATTCGCGTGTGTGGTGAACCAGAGATCTTGTGAAGTGTTATTCGGGAGATCGTAAGCAGACAGGACTTGCGGTCAACTTCTACATTTATCAGCGGGATATCAAGTAAGATCTTTCCTTTTTTTCTTAATCTTACGCAATTTCGACTATGGAAGATCTTTTGTCTACGCAGCAGCAAATTGCTACAGCTATAGAGCAGCTGTTTACCAACTTCAAGAAAGATGGACCGGAGCGGAAGACAGCGGATTATATCAAGCGGAGACTCGAAACTCTCGATAAATATTGGCTCGAGTTCCAGACGAATCATGCAAACATGTGTAGTTTTGGTGTGAGATCGCATACCTACTTCACATCCAATCAGTACGAGGCTGTGAAGGAAAGGTTTGACAATATACGTGCGGGAATACAAAATTATCAGTTTAGAGAGGACAGCAGACCGTCTACGCCGTTATTGAAACTACCTACGTTATTGGGCGGGGCAGGGACGAGTCAACCCTCTCCCTTGGTATCCAAGGGCACGAACAGCAAAACAGAGGAAATGCTTCGGAAACAGGCGAGCAATTTCAGGGCATTCCAACGAACAGTATCAGGCATAAACTTAGATTTAGTAGCAGAGAAGTGGGAGTTCGATGATTTACTCCACACACTACAAACGCGATGGTCAGTCATAGATACCTTGCATTGGGAATTAGATAGTGAATTGGAGGGTTCAAACAAGGAGTATGAGGACATGTACTCCAACTATGAGCAAGTTTACAGCAACATGAAAAAATCAATCAACAAAAAATTGTGGTCCACTTCCTTTTCCAAGAAAACTACACCTCAAATGGAAATACCTTGTTTTCATGGTAATTACAGGCAATGGACGTCATTTAGAGACCTTTTCACGGAGACCATACACAAAAATCCATCTCTGTCAGGAGCGCAGAAAATGCAGTTTCTGAAAGGAAAGGTCAAAGGAGAGGCGGAGCGATTAATTCAACATCTTACAATCAGCTCCGACAATTACGCGGTATGCTGGAATATCCTGAACCATCGATACAACAACAAGAAACTTCTATTTATGTCTCAAGCTTATATCCTACTTAACATTCCAGTGAGTCCTAAATTATCAGTAGGTCATATCAAAAGAGTCCATGCAACAACCAACGAGTGTTTGAACGCCATAAAGAATCTAGGCATAGATGTCTCTTCCTGGGACCCTTTGCTTATTTATATTTTATCACAAAAACTGGACCCTGAAACTAACACCGAATATTTACAATCACTTAAAGAACCTAGGGAGTTGCCAGTGCTGCAGGAGTTTCTCGACTTTCTAGAAAGTAAGTTTATTACATTGGAGACCTCAGCTAGGAAGACGGAGACAAAATCAAGCCAGGATAACAACTCCGACAGTCAAACATGGTCATCTCATTCTTATAGTAAACAGCAAAAGCCGCAATATCAAAAACAATCATCTTACACAAGCCGATCAGATTACAACACGAATGGAAATCCAATTAAGAGCAAATGTCACATCTGTAACACATACGATCATGGGATATTTTTTTGCCAAAAATTTTTAAACATGTCGCCTGATGAGAAGAGGCGGACTGTTAAGAAATTTGATTTATGCAACAATTGTCTGTATAATCATTACAATAAAACATGTCTTTCGGAAAAACGTTGTCGTACATGCAACGGAAATCATAACACCGTTTTACACGAGTCGTTCGTTCGCAGCAACGTGACACCCGCTGCAACGACATCAAAATCGGAAAATATCAGCGTTTCCAATACGGGTGAACAAACTCGGGGTCATTGGAATTCACACGTGTCACTACAGGGCGATGCACAGGAAGTGCTGTTGCCAACAGCTATCATCATGGTACAATGCGCAGATGGTACCTTTATCAAGATGCGAGCTCTACTAGATCAAGGGTCGCAAACATCCCTTATCACCGAGAATGCAGCGCAGCGGTTAGGACTTCCACGTCAGATGCTAAAAGGGGTTGTATCAGGCGTTGGTTCCAAAAGCAGCAGTTGCACGGGAGCAATCAGCATAAATTTTACCTCTATCAGTAGCAGTCATTCATTACAAACAGATGTAATTATCATGCAATCATTAATCAACAACTTACCTAATGTTACATTTCCAAAACCAGCTTGGTCTTGTCTAGATAACATTCAACTAGCAGACCCAGAGTTTTACATCAGCCGGCCAGTTGATATACTTTTGGGCGGCGAAGTATATTCAGAGATCATTTTAGAGGGGATTTGTAAGTCAGACACCTTCCCAACAGCCCAGCAAACAAGCCTCGGGTGGATTCTGTGTGGAAAGGCTGTCAAAACGCTACAGTGTAACGTAGTATTAAAAAACATGGAGGATATCAGCAGATTTTGGGAGATAGAGGATATACCCCAACACGGGGACCCTGTATACTCATCAGAGGATCAAAAATGCATAGATTATTATAAAAACACAACTAAAAGACGCCCAGATGGCAGTTACGAGGTTCGATTGCCATTAAAATCAATGTTTCAAGAAAATTTAGGTATGTCGAAGTCTAAATCAATTGCACAATTTAAACAACTAGAACGGAAATTTATTCAGCAAAAAAACATGGCACGTGAATATAAGTTATTTATCAACGAGTACCTATCGCTCGGACATATGAGTTTAGCAAGCAAAAACGTAAATGGCGAAATTTGCAACAATAATTTTTATTTACCACATCATTGCGTCTATAAAGCTGACTCTACAACAACCAAATTACGCGTTGTTTTCAATACATCCTCGAAAACAACCTCCGGTTACAGTTTCAATGATCTTATGTTCAGAGGGCCAAATCTACAAAAAGACTTAATAAACATATTGCGATCAGGTGGTTTTAACTTGCGGAAGTGGAAGTCTAATGCCCCTGAGATGTTACAAAACGTCGATTCTGCAGATAACTATCAAGGTGGATACTACTTTAAGCATATGGAGCCCACAAAGACCTTGGGCCTCAAATGGAACCCAAGTCAAGACACAGTTAGCTTTCAATACAACATTGAATCAACTTTATCAATATCAACCAAGCGAACATTATTATCAAACATATCAAAGTTATTTGACCCACTTGGTTGGCTCTCTCCAGTAACAACTAAGTTAAAAATTATATTTCAAAAAGCTTGGTCATTGAACATTCAATGGGACGACGCGTTGCCGGATACCATACACAAGGAATGGATAGCTATCAGGGAAGATCTCAGCAATATCAATAATTATCAAATCGAACGGTGGATACGAACTCGGGAGGAAGATCAAATTGAATTGCACGGCTTCTGTGACGCTTCGACAAAAGCCTATGCGTGCGTCATATATTGCAAGATCAACAGACCAAATAACATATCAGTAACATTGATAGCTGGAAAAGCTAGATTAGTGCCCACCAGCAAATTGGTATCGCTCCCTCGATTGGAACTCTGTGGAGCGGTCCCTTTATCAAGACTCATGGCTAAAGTTCAGCAATGCTTAAACAACTACAATATCCAAACATACTGTTGGGCGGACTCGATGGTAGCCCTGGGTTGGCTCAAAGGAAATGTGACACGCTGGAACACATTTGTTGCTAACCGAGTGACCCAAATAATATCAGTAACACCTGCAGACCAGTGGTACTATGTTAAGTCAGAGGACAACCCCGCAGACTGTGCGAGCAGGGGAATATCGCCATCTCAATTGAAAGATCATCATCTCTGGTGGCGTGGACCAACTTGGTTATTGAAGCATAACGTACCTAGAAGTACTTACTTATCACAATATTCAACCGATCAAGAAGTAAAGAAGAGTATCACGGTTAATGCGGTAACAAAGCTAGAAGGCGAAAGCATTTTACAACAACTTATTGACAACTGTAGTTCATATATAAAAATAGTACGTGCAGTAGCGATGGTTCTACGATTTATAAACAGAAAACAGAAGAAGGGAACATTTTTATCATTACAAAAAATACATAAGGCTAAATTATTAATATCAAAATATATACAACAGCAAGAATTTTCAGACGAAATCATAGAGCTAAGCAAAAACAACAAGATCAAATCGTCTAGCAATATTTTAAATTTAAATCCATACCTTGTCGAAGAAGGTATGTTGAGAGTCGGAGGGAGGCTTAGGAAAGCATATATCAGCGAAGATGTGAAACATCCAGTCATATTGCCGAATAATAACCGACTAACCAATTTAATCATTGATCATGGTCATGAGCTCACCCTTCATGGGGGTCCCAAATTGACGTCAACATTTTTGAGGAAAAGGTTTTGGATCCTGGGGGGAAATAGAGCAATCAAGAAGCGCTTGCGTTTATGCGTAACTTGCAGGAAACATAATCCTTATAAAAATTATCAGATTATGGGTGATTTACCGGAACCAAGATGTAATCCTTCCAGGCCGTTTTATCATACCGGCGTAGATTATACCGGATTCATCGATGTCAAAGCAAATAAAGGTCGCGGAATTAAAACATACACATTCGGCCTCATACATGATCAAAATTTGCCTCCAGGAAAGTGGGCAATGGGTAGAGTCATGGAGGTACACCCGGGACAGGACGGCCACGTGAGAGTCGTCACCATAAAAACAAAAAATGGCCTCATTAAACGACCTATCGTTAAGTTATCAATTTTACCTGTTCATGAGATATCAGATAGCAATCAAGCAAACAATCAGCATAGAATGGATACAAAAAGCAAGAATATTCCACAACCAGAAGAATCGAAAAAACCAACTCGTAATAGAAAAGTTGATTTCACAACAATGGCTGTAACATTTTTACTATTTTTTATGACACTAATATCTTCGTCGCAGTGTGCATATAATGTAAAAAATTTGCCTAATAATCAGTCTTTATATTTCGATAAAATCAGTAATATGCATTTGATCAGGGACGAGTGGAATTTAGTGGTTTACTTTGATATGAATCCATACTGGGACGGGATGACAGCCTTATCAAAGAACATAGAATATTTAAATACATTGTGTACGGAAATAAACACCGTGTCTCATTGCGAGGGAATCCTCATACAACTACGTCACGGCTACCAAGAAATACAACACTACAACCGTATGTTGTTGAATCAGCAAAATGACGCGCGTGCGAGACAAAAGCGCGGTCTAATCGACGGGGTCGGCTATCTAGCCAACAGCTTATTCGGAGTATTGGATCAACACTTCGCAGAAAATTACGAGAAAGACATCAAAACAATTAAAATCAATCAGAATCATATGGCCATGCTTTGGAAAAACCAGACCTCTGTAGTAGAAGCCGAGTTCAATTTATTAAAACGGACCGAAAACATCATGGACAAGCAATACAAAGCTATAAATCAAAGGATGCTCAACTTAGAGAATACTGTTAGTAAGCTAAGATCCGCCGTACAAAACTGCACCATTATCAACGACTTTACTTTATCAGCATTAATGGCCAACAACCTATTACTTGAGCTAAAAACTATACAGAATAAATTAATAGACACACTTACAGATATTTATCACGGCAAATTCAACTTACATCTAATATCTCCTCAGCAGTTGAAATACGAGTTAGATGTAATTTCGAGTCAACTTCCAAAAGATCTGTCATCGCCAGTGGACGGAATGGAATTTGCCAAAATTTATCATTTACTCAGGATACGTGCCAGGATGTCCGAACACTATTTTATTTTCGAAATCAAGATACCGTTGATTACTAGAGATGCCTTTGAAATTTTGAAAATTATTCCTGTACCGCATATGATGGGATACCAAATGGTTGAGATAGTTCCTGTATCAGAATATGTCGCTATCAACCTTAAGAAAGACGCCTTATTATCACTTACGGAAAACGATATCAATTCATGCCTTCAACAAAGTTTGGGTACTATTTTATGTATCATTAAGAGACCCATATACAATATCAAGGGCGACCAAAGTCTATGCCTGAATTCAGAAAAAACTGGAACATGCCAAACAAAAATCAGTCCGTGTGCAAATAAATGGACAGAAATAAATCATTTGAATCATTTTATGTACTTTTGCTGTGAAACGTGTCGACTTCGTTTATTATGCCCGGATCAAGTAACCGCACTGCACCTGTCGCAAGCAGGTCTGTTGAGTGTAGGTCAGGGATGTGTTATTAAGTCTCAGAACTTTAGCTTGTACAGTCATAAGCAAGGATCAAGCAAAACCGATATTACCCCAGATATAGGAACATTTGAGATTGCTCCTATAAATCATATCATAAACATATCACCCGTACCGTATCAGTCGCTTCCAAACGCCACTGACTATGACTCCAGGCAACAAGAATTGTCAAACATAAAAAATCAATTGGACGTTATCAAACAGAGTACTCCATTAACAGAAGATATAAGGTTTCACGATGTTCATCATTATGCAGCGATTTACAGCATCATCGGCGTAATGATATTGGTTGGAATACTCGTAGCTTTGCGCAGACTACGACGTCACCTGAGATGGGGAAGGTGCGATAGAGTGACTGCTGCTACGTCGCCGTCAGGGGCGGAGGATCCTGCGGTTCTGCAGCCAGCCGTTAGCACCATCAGTGTCAGTGTTCCAAATGAGTGTTCTAGTGTCAATGTGAAGTGTGGTGAAAGATTAAACTGTTCACGTAAAGAATTAAATGAGTGTCATCATAGTATCGGAGAAATTCCTACTAGGAGTGACAAATGTGACAAAGCAAATTCTCCTGTGCTTAAATCAGTGTTTAGTGTATTATCAGAGAATTAAGGACAATAAGTCAGTTTTATAATTTATTTTATAATTTAATTATAGAAATGTTTGTAATTTAAAGCAGCATGATAATCCTTTCAATTAGCGATGTATGCACCTTATCATTTATTAGTATGATTTTGTTTTCATTTTTTGACTATCATCTTACACTTTCATCTTACATCTCGCCCGGGAGCATGTACGGTGCTACCGAACATTGCGAAATTAATGTACAACCCGCGTCAGCATTATCCGCCAACATTCATAATTCATTTTCATTTACTTTTAAGTTAGTTCACTACCGATCATCGAACGCGCCGTGTGTTCTCATATACCTATCAATATCATATCAATATCATTTATTCTTTAGTATTTCTGTCTGAACTTTGGTGTTAATTTAGTGCATTAAACTATTGGTCATCAAAGGACTCGTATCATTTATAATTATCATATCAGCATATCAATAAAGTTGTTCGGTATCTACAATACCCTACAGTAAGATACCAAAATATCATGCCTCTGACTCCCATAATGAAACACTGAAAGGTTAAGTCCACCGTTCAGAAGCTCAATTTTTGTCACATCACTGATACCAACAATTTATGGGCCCTTCCCTATACCAGCTTAGAATATAACTGGATCTATTCAATATTTAAATAATTATTCAACTTTTCAGCTTACATGATGAGCCGTCAAGATGCTTACCTACCCTCTCTTGTTAAAAGACTCCTCGACTGGCGCGAAGTGAACGTAGCCCTAGTGGCAATAGTCGTGGGTTGTCCGTAACGTTTTTTACACGTAACTGTTATGCGTTAGTAGTTTTGACTCCTATTATTTTGTAACTAGATATTTCCATACAAAGTGATCGTCGAAACGTCATTTTTTCGTGTCTGTTTTGTATGAAATGTGTGTAGGTAAGTATCAGATTTTTTAATAATTTTACACTATAGTAACTTGCTCCGTCTGCTTAGTGACTGCCTACCTAGGCCAAAAACCAATGCACGCCACTGCCAATAACATTATTAAACTTAGGACTAACATGTAAAATAAGGGTACATTGGCGGTCTTATCGCTAATAGCGATATCTTCCAGACAACCAATTCAATACAATTCTTGTGATGTGATCTATGCCGAAAAAAAATTATTTCCAATTTTTTTTATTGATAACACTAAAGCTCGTCAATAGCTACTAAACAAAGAAATAAGAAAATCTGTTGAGAAACAGAGGAGAAAACGGTACTGAACCGTTTTTCTTTGCCTATAAGTTACTGTAGGTTCTCTCTCTGTTTTTTTTTCGTCTGCCTCGTTGGTCTAGTGGTCGCAAGCGCGACTGCTGATCGTGGGGTCCTGGGTTTGATTCCCGGATCGGGAAAAGTGTTACCGGGTTTTTTCTTTAGGAACTTCTCAGTAACAGCCCAGCATAGAGGAAATGAATATAAAGTATTCCGTGCAGCCCAGAGTCTGGATTTGTGCCCGGTTAATGGCAATAGGCCTGCCCCCTATTACATGGGACTTATAACATAACTGGCGAAATGTGAGTGTACTATACACCTCTGCCTACCTCTTCGGGGAATACAGGCGTGATGTTATGTATGTAGAATTTCAACAGTAGGTACATAATTAATTAGACTTAAATTTATTTAACGTTAACTGAACTTTATTACATTTATCTAAGTATATTGTAAACATTACTTAATAACTTCTAAGTATTCATTATCACAATAATAATTATTATTTAATAAAAACTTGGATAATATATTTTTAAATAATGTCAGAGGTAGTTTACTAAGATTCTAGGGTAGGTTATTAAATATTTTAATAGACATGCAATATACGTTTTTCTTAAATACTCCAGTTTTATATTTGGTAAAACCAGACGACTTATATACCGAACAGCAAATAATACTTACCTTCACACTCATATTTATCCTGAACCCATACTCCACACCCTGGAAAATACAAGGCATTATGTTTTTGTGGATTCAGCAATATTCGCGTACGTTCGGGCGGCGTCGCGTCGGCGCGGGCGTCGATAACAACACCTGTCGCTGCGAGCTGCATCTGATTTTGATTTTTGGCGATAAGTTAGTGATGGGGTGACGGGAACACGTGAGTTCTTATCGATATTGGAGAGAAATAGACTCAAAGAACAGGAAAGTTCATGTTAACTTCTAGAATTTAATTATTAAAACGCGTAGGTATTTTTAACATTGAAAATGTTTTTTAATCGGTGCTGGTAGCCATTTCCATAAACAGTTTAACATGGCGATTACTCTGGAAGTTCTAGGTTTATTGTGATGATTTAGGTGTCGAAATGTCTATTCGTAAGGGCTACAATATTTGTGTGTTAAAGATAAAGCGAAGATAGGTTTTAAAGTTTCCTGTTCTGAATCGCGCTAGTGAAGTTTTCATGCAGCGTAGCATAAATACGAACAGCGATGACTTCCCCTGAGCGTTGTCGTTGATCGACCCTCTGCCTTAGTTTCCACCCAAATTGGGTCTACTAAGTCGATTTCGGGGTTCGTCCATTTAGGGAAACTAGAGCAGTCTAAAAAAAATCTTTGTCATGGGCTAAAAACAGAGGCTAGAGTTCACCAACGATAATCATTTGTAATAAAACAAAGTTTAACCGGATTAAATCGCGTATATTATTTAAATTGGTTTTCCTGACGTTTCGAAAGCTTTGCAGCATTTCGTGGTCGCAGGTAGACTAAGATGACAAGCGTCTTTACAAATATTTCTAAAAAAATATTTTAATCTGCCGTACAATATTATTAATTAAAATCACAAATAAAAAAAATTAAAAAAAAACAATCAATCAAATTACTGCGTTTATATCAATCGTAAAATAGGGAAGGTGATTTTTTATTAGAAATCTCGTAACTTTTTCAAGAAAAGTAAGCAACAGTGAAAAAACCAATAAAATGTTTAATAAAATGTCCAAGTTATAAGCGATTTAAATTTGTTACCTAGACAGAGAATGCACTATTGAAGAATGACGTCATTGTTCAAAACCTTCATAGTAACTTGACATCTCTCTGAACAATGTCCGTATCGCACGACAAGGACAGAAAATACCCCTTCCAAAAACTTAAAAGCGCGTATCTCTCCCATTTTTTCATGGATTTTGTTTATTTTTTCTACAATTTTGTCTTGTCTTGTCCATTCTGTACCTTCTTTTAAATAATATAACATTTTTGGTAATTTTTGACTGTAGTCATCTATTGATCTATGTTATGATCCTTTCGCTTGTGTATCTTAATGTATATAATTCTTCCGTACGTGTGTTTGTCACCTAACTCTTCCAAAACGTCTGGACCGATTTGGATGAAATTTTGTGTGTATATTTCAATGGGTTCCTGGATGGTTTGAAACACAACCGACCCGGACCCGGTAGGTGGCACTGCATTCGGTATGTCACTGATCTTCTCCTAAATGGAAGGGACGATTTTAATTATATTTTTTTGTGTATGTTCAAGTGGGTCCCTGCTAGGTTTGAATTGACAAATGGACCCAGTAGGTGGCGCTGCAGTTGTTGTGTCACTGATCTTCTCCTAACGGCAATTTAATGTGGCTTTTCCGGGCAGGACGATCTCTATATACCGCTCATCAATGTGACATCGCTGAAGAGCATCCAGAACTGCCCAAGTTTCGATAGAGTCGAAGGCCTTCTCGTAGTCCACGAATGCCATACACAGCGGCTGATTGTACTCTGCAGTCTTCTGTATGATCTGCCGAACAGTATGGATGTGGTCTACGGTGCTGTAGCCTTTTCGAAACCCAGCTTGCTCTGGTGGCTGGAATTCGTCGAGTCTTCCGGCGAGACGATTCGTGATGACCTCGAGAACAGCTTGTACACATGACTCAGGAGTGAGATGGGTCTGTAGTTCTTAAGAAGGGTTTTATCCCCTTTTTTGACAACAACTCATGGATGAATAGTATAGGAATGTATAATGGTACAAAAAACCGGCCAAGAGCATGTCGGGCCATGCTCAGTATTATAGGGTTCCTTAAGTAGGTCTAATTACAAACGAATCAAATCGAATATTAATCATTGTTATTTTAGTTTTTGCAAACAGCGCCACCTAGCGCTAAATTTATGAAGCTAAATTTAAGAAGTGTGTTTCTTTTTGTGATTTTTTAAATAGAAAGTAACTAAAGGAGCATTATTTGCTACGATCATTTTTCTCTAAGGTCAATGACCTATGAACTAGGACGTCTTAAGTATTTTTCAGTTTTCTCACTATAACTCAAAAATTTATAATCACATTATACTCGAAATAATTTTATAAGAGAGTTTTTATAAAGGTCTATCAATGTTGAAGACTATAAGTTTCTACGTTGTACACAGTTTAGAAATGGCAGGGGGGGGGACACATTGCAAGCCACTTTGGCGAACTGTATTTCGCAGATGGTATACCTGATAAAAAAGTTGTGTATGAAACATTACCTTCATTTTAGTAGACCTATTCAACGATACCCCACACAAGGGGGTGCAGCGAAAAAAATATTTTCATCCCCATTTCACATGTATGGGCGCCACCCCTAAAATACGTAATCAAGATTTTTTTATTCCTTTAAAATTGAGATCTATATCTATTCCATTTTTTGTCAAAATTTCATTTACTTATGTTTATAACTGTAGAAGTTATTAAGCGGTAAAGGATTAGGACAGACGGACAGACGGATGGACATGACGAAACTATAAGGGTTCCTTGTAGGACTACGGAACCCTAAAAAGGGCAAAAAATAAATATTCATTTTGACATATAAATAATACATTATTAGATTTATCACTATATAACCCTGACATGACAAATGATGCACCATGCTTCTTTCCTTAAATTACCTCATGATTTAAGTATTTTATTAAATAATTACTGTCACATACCTAATAATAAGGTTGCCTGGAAGAAATCGCTGATCGCGATAAGGCCGCCATTTGTACAATAGTTTAAATGCATATTCAATGTAATGTCTTTTATGGTGTACAATAAAGCATATATAAATATAAATAAATAAATAAATAATAGCACTTTATCCTTATTACAGCCATAAAAATAGATGCTGTATTTAAAAATAGCTAAATTATTCTATGATAAGGAAGGATGTTGACTAAACAACTTAGTTCTGATTAAGGTAAAAGAATTTAAGTGTTATTTTTTCCTTCTGATATCACTAAATTACAACAAATCAGGTATTATTTTTTGTCCCTAATAATGATATAATTTTAATTAGGATCCCCAATAAATGGAGTTTGCAAGTTAGACTACAACTTCTTAATTTTATTATATCTTAGAGTACCTAATTAGGCATATAACTGCAGTAGTTGCATGTTGAGTGAAGCAAATTCAAGTTGGCCTTAAAAGGCTATGTTCAGTACATGTGTGTTTTAGTGAACATTTTACGTGCCACTTGAGGGCACACATAGATTATTTTTGTGCTTCAACTTTGAATGGAACTTTGAAGAAACTATCACTCTGTCTTATTACCATAAAATGCCCTACTTTGCCTATGGCATTAACTTAAATTTTACACACACTGACACTTTGTAACTGAACCAAATGTTATGGTGTGCATTGGCCTACTTCTTTTGAATTTAATTGTGGTGTAAGTTACTGTTTTTTTTTTATGTAGGAAGATTAATTTAGCATTATTAGGTCTAATAAAAAATTAAATTATCAGCATACTTTGAAAAAAGATAATAACTTACACCACAATAGAATTTGAATGAGGAAGGCACTGGGTACTGCCTAATTGCCTATATGCAATGCACGCCACTGCCAAATGTTAGCATTATCAAAGTTTTAAAATCTTCCCATGTATGGAAATCATAGCTGTTATAGTTGACTCAAAAAACAACTATGCAAAGTAGGGTTTGTGGGCAAAGTAAAGGCATTTTATGGTCCTCTAAGATTTCTATATTTAACCAAAACTGATTAGCCTGCACTGGTAGCCAACCTCAACATAGAGAATAAGATAATTTAATGTTTAGTAGTAAAACTCTGTTCAAAAGTATATTGTATTTATGGTGCACTCGACTGCATTTCAGTGGTAACACTTGAATTAGAAAACCACCCTTAATGTGTAGGAAATAAAGTCTGTGTCAATGTCAAATTGTTACCACTAATGTATGGCTGACCATACTTATAAAAAGATATCACTAATTGGTTTATACAATTATTTACTGAAACAATAACCCAATATTTTAAGAAAATCCACAACAATGTCAACTTTTATCAAACTATTTGGTATGCACGACTAAGTTTGTAGTTTTATTAACGTCTACATATGAATCCTTAGTAATTAGTCTAATTAGCAAATGTTATGTTAATGTTCTTATTACAGAATTAGCTGAAACAATATTAGATTAAAGATAAAATTGGGCAACTTTGAAAAAGTTCCTGTTTTTGATGTGATATTGCACCTTCTTGGAATCTAGGCCCATTATTTAATCACCTCATTTATACGTGAGTCAACGCATTTTATCGTATTTTCACGGCGTTTACGAACCAGTAAGTGCTTTTAAAACATCTGTAGCCTCCCTAAAGATTCCGTAGCAGTTAAAAACTGCATTTAACTGTCCATAAAAGTGCAGCAACGTAGAAACATGCCAAAGTTGTAAACAGTTTGCGGCTCACAACCTGCTTACTGGCCAAAAGTGGGACAACCGGCACCGCGCCCTGGGACAGCGCCCGCTCACCGCAAACACATTCCAACAAGAAAATAGCTTTTTTTACTACACAAACACTTTGCAAAAACAACAATAAGTTACTCAACACCTTTTTATTTCCCTCTTTAACGGCTTAACAACATCGCAATATCGACAAAGCGACAGGAAACGCAAAAACAAGCCGTTGCTAACATCGTATGTTCCAATGTTCTTGTGCCAATAGAACACGGAATTACGGTTAACTAGTTTTCAATGAGAACTGCATAAAAATATAAAAGATCTGTGGTTTTGATTAGTGGTGGCATTCAGATTGTTGCCTAGTACATATATCATTAATCTGTGATTGTTGCAACGGTCAGTATTGATGTAACCTTTGTAGTATTTTCTGTGAATTGTAGAAATCCTTGATCTCCAATAGTTGTGAATTGAGTTAAAATTTTAATATATTAATGCCATGTGTTAAAGTGACTAACATGAAAAATACAGCGTTCTCTCGTGGTGGAAAGTGAATATGACTTTTATTTACCTCCTGTATAACTGTTTTGCCACCGATATGTAGACATTAGTTTATTGTAAAAAGTGTTGTCTAACAAATAACCAACAGAGTTTTTTTTCTCGATTTCAGGATTGTTCCCATAATAAAAGTTGTTCGTAATGATGAGTATAATGACCCTCTTTCGGGAACTAAGCGACTCAAATTTCAGCATGTATGTTTTTCACTGTTCCTGATACGAACACTCAAGCTCGAACAAAAACATAACTTCTATCTACAACGATCCAGAAGTAAGCACTATTTTATAAAGTTATTTATTACTAGCAGTGCCCGCGACTTCGTCCGCGTGGATGTCGGAAAGTAACACTATGTCGTATTCATATAAACATTGTCGTAATTTTCTATAATTATCTACTGATGTCTTCTAGTTCTTTTTTAGAAAACTTTTGTAGTAAAGTAGCATAGTCATTCTTTATTAATTGGTATACGGAAAAGGCTTATGTCCAGCAGTGGACTGCGATAGGCTGAGTTGATTAATTGATACGGAATAATATAACACACATACTATTTATTACACACATATTATTTACACTTTGTTCACTGGGAAAACATTTTAGCAACTAATAAATGTTTCCTTTGTATTGGAAATGATTTAATTCCTTCTCTTTTACATTTAATTTGTTCAAATGATAAAAAGGGAAAAAAACTGTTTGTACTTGCCACTGAAGGCAAGTTCGATTCCAGGATAAAACGTAGTGCCTGTAAACGCACGCACATTACAGGAGAAATTCTATTGTGCAGACAAAGTTACAAAAAAAGTGAACTAAGGACGTAAAAAACTACAACACCCAATATCTGATATGTAATTTGTCATACTCATACCTAACGGCGATGGCCGTTTTGCGCGGATGTGACGCATATCTTACCACTTGAATATTTCTACCTGTATTTGTTTTCATTTTTTTTTTCTTTATATTTTTGGTAAGTTTGTGTGTCACTCTAGACGCAAATAAATATATTTTCTTTCTTTCTTTTTGAAAAATGCTGTTCCAAATAAAAACCCTAAATAATGAAACCGGTGACAAAATTGAACATCTATCAATCTTTATATTTTTGCTAAGTTTGTGCGTCACTCTAGACGCAAATAAATATATTTTCTTTCTTTATTCCTAATTGAAAAATGCTGTTCCAAATAAAAACCCGAAATAATGAAACCGGTGACAAACTTGTACATCTATCAAACTAACCCGCGTTCAATGCGTATTCATGTCCTAGCCAGATGATGGTTGACTGTTACATACACATCGATATCTCTCTGAATCCAGAAACGTATGTTAAACTGTCAGTCCCGGTAGTCATAAGAATTAATCGACAGGTATTTCTTTAAACTCACAATATTGGTTTCCACAAGTAATCGAATTGTAGGAGGTAAGACAGTAAGTCGCGCCACATAAAATATTTTTTTTTAACCTGTTAGGAAAAGGCTGGGTTAATGATGATCTATTTCGGCTTGTTTGTGTTGTTTTTGTGTTTGTATGTTTTTCATGAAATTATTATCCATTTGATGTGACTTTTTTATTCTAACAATAGATACGACATCTTTACGCATTGCTCTGAAGTTTTGGTCGATTTAGGCGCGGGTTTCGTGATAGATTTTTTTATTTTTCCTCGGCATGTCGTTGACTTCACTTTTTTTGTGACGGGTGCTGTTCTACAAATTATAACTTCAATGCAACGGCAAACATAGCGCCAGATCATCGTCATTATTTCAGCCGAAAAACGTCCACTGCTGGACATGGGCCTTCCCCAAGCATATGTTGGGGGGATATGCCATATAATCATAATAAATAGAGCTAGACAGCTCATTTCATTCCAAATAAAACAATATATCAATTGTTACGATATTTTTTGAAATCGATTATTTCACATTTTTCCAAACAACTCGTCTTAATTTGCTCAAAAACTCTTCTAACTTTGATGACTTTTATTATGATTGTGTTTGGAATACTTTCTTTACTTTGATGATACATGTGTTTTGTTTGTATGGTGTTTAGATACTGAGCATCGTAATTTTTTTCGGAACATGTTTTCGTGTCTATGACTATAGCCTACATACCACCTTGTACCATATGAGTAAACGTGATTATACGTTAAAAAATGATAAAAACCTGCATATCTGAGAGTATGTGCACTTGTGCAGTCTGCCAAGTCAGGCCGGCGTGTTGGATTAAGTTACCTCGTTCTCATTCTGAGAAGAAGGAAGACCGTGCGTCATAAAATATTGATAATGACTACACTAACAATAGACAAAATCATCATCATCTTAGCCGTAAGACGTCCACTGCTGGACACAGGCCTCCCCCAAGCATATATTGGGGGATATGCCATAATCGCCACGCTTGGCAGGCGGGTTGGCGATCGCAGTTGGTTGGTTAAATACTCGGAGAACGCTGCTGCCCATCCTCTGGTGAATCCCAAAAATAGACAAAATGATAAAAAAATATTTCTAAAACATAACTTAACAAACCCAAAAACTAAGACGGAGGCTGGGATTCGATCTCAGAATAAAACATTCGCAGGACATCCGTGAGGACGCTAGGCAAATACAATACAATACAATTACAATTACCTATGAAATACGCGTTCTGGTTTCTAAAAACTGTTGGTTAGCTCCCTTGAGACATAGCGTGACGGTCGATTAAAAAAAATGGTTCTTTTAACATAATGGTGACAATTATGGGTATATAAATTGAAACATATCATAATATTTGCTGTAAGACATAGCTTTATAGACATAATGTTTTATAAATCACCTCCCATGCAAAAAAGCGTGATGATTTGCAGACTATAAATAACCTGAGCCGGTGTGTAACGGTAATTTTTGCCAAATTTCAACTAACTCACCAGTAGTTTTGGCGTTTATCTATTAAAAACAGGCAGCAACTCTAAAAATTGCATATTATTGTTCCAAGTAAGCGTAGCAATTATCATAAAAAAAAAAAAACATTTTTCAGTTTTTTCTTCTTAGTGATTTTATTATATGTATATATATATATATAAGTAAAGTAGTCATTGTTTTATGCACTCAAAAGTACCGACTTAATTTATGACCGTACCCACTCATCTAAAACAATAGAAGTCCAACTGAATTTAGGCTTTTGTTTCCTTGCAGGTGTGCGCAAAAGTTATATTTTTTTTGTAAATAATAATTGTGATGTTACTAAGTCGTTGGTACATACCTGCCTGGTATTACTCTAATGTATTTTTTTTGCCTGAAAGCAAATTAACAGTAAAAAATCACAAATCACGCCAGATTGAGCCGGAACAGGCGACGCGGTACGACGCGGGCGCGCGTGGCTACGGTCAATTTGTATTCGTTCAAAATTAATATTAACATTATTTTAAACATTTCATTTCATTTCATTGCAGCGTAGGTAGGCCCCCCACAAGGTGGACCGACGACCTGGTGAAGGTCGCGGGAATCCGCTGGATGCGGAAGGCACAGGACCGGTCGTTGTGGCGATGCTTGGGGGAGGCCTATGTCCAGCAGTGGACGTCTTTCGGCTGAAATGATGATGATGATGATGGTGAAACATTTCATTACTTACAACCTCTTACAACTAATGTCATTCATCCATTTTATTCATCGCCGGCCACCGCTCGTTTCGTGACCTCAGCCTTAGCGCTACCTGTTATTGGGTAATAGTACCGCTCTGCCGTGTCACTCGCAGGTCTGTTATCTTAAGATACATGAGTTACGCGTAACAGGTCTAAATCGTATTTTTTCATGATCCTCTATCACCCAGTAAAATAATATTTTAATTAACTATTACCAATTAGTCACAATTGCCTATCACCTAACTCTTGAAACTATGATTTTGCCATTGTTAGTTATGGTAAAATGCTGTATCTTAAGTTACATGAATTACGCGTGATAAGTTGCGAGCGCATCGAGCAAATCCTAACTCTGCTAACTACTAGATACAATATTTATCCGTGACTGTAGTGCGCGTATTAACTGATGATGATGTGGATATTATGAGAGCTTCATTAACAAACATGGTTCTAAAAGTAATAGCCCACAGCAACATGATATTATTTATGGACCAGCTGAAGAAAAATAACTACCTTTCTGAAATCAATAGGTGGATTAAAAAAATCGCGGTCGAATATGCAGGAGTAATGTTCACAAACCTATTTTTGTTGGTTAGTATATCAGCTTGATATATCTCATTTACCGGGTTTTTGAAAAGTGTACGTACTTTAAAATAATTTTCAAAAGCCTTCAAAATACGCACTGTCTGTGGTTGGTTTTCCACTGGTTATTTTATGAAAATGTGTGTTAATCAATTATTATTTTATTACACAGGAAATTGAAGTAAATAGGTCCTAAACAAGGCAATGAAAAGCCAACTGGCACCTTAAATTATGGATTTCAGTCATGGTTTCAGAGTTTCAGATAATTTCAGAACGCTCGAATTGTACTTAGATAAAACAAAACAGTTTTTAGTAACTTCGTTGGTAATTTTTACTGTTTGACGTTTATTCAATAACTACAAAATTTGTATAAAAAAGTGCAGTTATAAATGCAGTTTATGACGATACCCTTTAATCAGCAGTCGACTTAGACCCAAAAAACTGCCACCATTACCTTATTTTCAAAATAATCACCTTATGTTGCTTCGAGGCTAGTAGTTCTGGTCTATACTTTTAGTATTTTTTGGTCTTACTATTCTGTTGTCTTAGCTGGACCCTAGTTTCATTTATCACAACTAATTTGCGTAAAATTTCTTATATATCGGCATCAAACGAAATAAAAATTTGCGTGAAGTGCTTAGCCGGTTGTGTTTTTGTTCGACTCAAAAAGGCATCGGTATCTTTCTCTTAGATACCCTGGGAAATCAGAATTTATGGTAAATATTAATAATAATAAATAATAATAATAATAAATTCTTTTTATTGGCACTAAAAATGGTTTAACAAAATGAGTTTAAGTAGGTAGGTACATACATATTGCTTCCTTATCACTTTTAAAAAACATCTATTACCTAGCTAACTATCTCTTTAATATTTCATTATTGATTTCCTACTATCAGATTCAATATGTTTTCGGTGTTATGTGCTATAGTGGAAGTTGAAGGCTATTTACAGTAGAGGACATATTCAACGCTCTGTCTACTGGGATTTAATTCAGCTAACTGATCTGAACTACAGCATCGGATGCAATAGATTCTCCTTATTCCGTCACTATGTAGTTTTGTGCTATTTTGGACAAATTTTAAAACGGACACGTACTGACAGTGCATTGTTGAGATATATTTTATTCGGATGCAAGAAATTTATCACCTGGCTCTGATTAAATCCTTCTAAGTCTGGAAGCAAAAGTAATAAAACAAAGAAAAGCGTAAAATCATCTGAAGGGTTGACGATTATAATGAGATCAAAAGCATTTCGATTGCATTATTATTTTTATATAAGACCGCGAACTTTTCAATCCACGTATTTAGGCATTAAGAATAGTTGAATTTTGAAGATGCTCAACTTACATAATCGCCAAGAAATCATACACTGAAAAATAATTCAAAGATTTGCAAGTGTATTGCAAAAGTGTGTTGGACTTAGGTAAAAAAGAAGTACCCCGGGAATTAAGGCGAAGGAGTGTAAGTGCAAGAAAGAAAGCAGACTTAGATGCAGATATAGATTTAGATAAGATCTTACATATCTAGGATTTTGTTTTTTTTGTATCTAAAATAATTTTGATAATACCAAGTTCTCATTCCAATTTTTATGTTAGTTATGAAGTTAATTAAGTTTATTTGTTTTAAAAGTTATCGAATCTTGGTTAGAAGAAGTCTGAGTTTTCGTTTTACTTTTTGACTCATTAAAAAGGTTATTTAAATGCATTTGAAAATTTGAGTTTTTACTAGATAAGTCATAAGTCATTATTCATTTGTTTAGATGAGTACTATTTTTTCTATTCCTTTATAAACTTATTTAATTTAATACTAAATAATCTGTCAGAAAAACTTTATTTGAAGATACCTGTGTTTAGCAAAACATTCCATATTACACTTGTTGCGGCTAAGTCACGTATCTTAAGATACAGAGCACCGCGTAACAACCAATGTATAGAGAGCTTGTTACGCCTATCTCTGTTATAGCTAATAACTCTAAAAATTTCGAAGTTTTCAAAAATCTATAAATTGCCCGGTTTTCCTCAGACTTTAATACAAACAATTATGTAAAAATATTTCCCGAAAGTTTTGAAACATTTAAGATAATCGCAATTATCTGTAAAAAACTTCAAACGGTGATATCTCAAAACTATGTTTCGTGAGATACAAGAGATAGGCCTGACACGGCAGCGCTACATGTTAGCAAACTTACTTTCTGGTACACTTTAAATTGACATAACTTCTGATAGAGTGAACCGATTTTTATCAAATAAAGACTAAGTGTAACCTCAAAATATGCCCAATAATTATGTTACAAATTATTTCAAATAAATCCAGTAGTTTTAACGTGATGCGCGTTCAAACAAACAGACAAACAGATAAACAGACAAACATTAAAAAAATACTCGAAATTTATTTTATTACTTATTCTTATTCCTCCCTATTAATTTTTTTGCAAAAATATACATTGTACAGACACGGCAGACTTACATTCTTATTATATGTATAGATTATATGTATAGAATAGATATAGATTATATGTATAGATTTACACGCATATCATTAGTTAAGGCAAACTTTTAATTTGGAATTTCCGTATTAAGCTATCAGCCGTACACGTTTGCCGTGATTCAAAAACAATGATCTCTAATGTGTTCCTAATGTACGGATGTCGTGACTAACAATGTTTTCAATGTTCATACGTATTTCTACAAGTTGATACATAAATCAGTTTTTAAAACTGGTTTACTTCGATTTACTATCAGGTAAGTTTCATGTAATGTCTTTGGGGTGGGATTGGGATATACCTCCTAGCGGTTCACCCCGGGCAACGTCGTTACTGTTACAGTGATGGCGGCTGAACGACCCCTCTTTTTGCGGTGGTAGGATCCTTTGGGTCCGCCTGGCTTGCGACCACCCTCCCACTGTAGTCCAGTGCCAAGCAGTTCACTGTGTTCCACTGATCACGTGGGAGTGCCAGTGCCTTTGGTGTTAGTGTGGGTCCAGTTGCATTGCACAGAACTGGTCTCTGCCTCTAGGCGACGCTGTATCGAGCGACTCATCTCGGAGCCTAGCGGGATCCGAAGCACGGTCTTAGCCGTTGACCGACCGCAGTCAGTAGGGGGCCCAAGTAGCGCGCTAGCCACGTGCCAAAGGCTGCCCCGCCAACTCGCGAAAAATCCCGAGATGCTCCACCGTGCCAGTTGGCGACTGGACGGGAGGACCCGGTGGCCATCAACGGGGGGGTTCGGGCGTCCCCGCGGTCTCCGAATGAGTCCCTCATAGGTCAGCTTACCCAAAGAGTGCAGTTTAGTTTAACTGAGCAATGTCTCGGACTTTCACTAACACCACCAATACTCCAAAACAAATTATGAAAAGCAGAAAAAGGAATAAGGTTTGCAAACGGCTGCACTTCCTCCCATTGAAAGTGCACTCCACCAACATCAGGGGGTTGCACTCCAATCTCGACTCGGTCCACCACCACCTAGAGACTGCAAAGCCGCACCTACTCTTCCTCACGGAGACGCAGATAGCGACCCCGTCAGACGTGGCGTACCTCAACTACCCGGGGTACTCGCTTGAGCACTTGTTCAAGCAGCACGCTGGGGTTTGTGCGTACGTACGCGATGACATCTGCTGTCGGCGTCTCCGCTGCTTTGAGGCGAAAGGCATTCCTGCCATATGGCTATTGGTGGATACTGGGGTGGAAAAAACAGTCTACAACTGTATCTACCGATCGCATACCGGTGATCAGGAGACGACCAGGCTGTTTGACTATTTAACAAAGACGACAGATTTGGTCATGCAGCGATATCCAACGGCGGAGCTTGTTTTCCTGGGGGACTATAATGCCCACCATAAAGACTGGCTGTACCCATACCGGGAAACTGACCATGCTGGACGTGAAGCGCGCAAATTTGCGTTATCGCTAGATCTTACCCAGCTGGTGAACCAAGCAACGCGTATACCGGATATCGACAGCCATCAACCCAAATGCCTGGACCTTCTGCTGACAACAGATCCACACAGACACTCAGTATCAGTCTCAGCTCCGCTGGGAACGTCTGACCACTGTGTGGTGAAATCCGTGTCGATCTGCTCCCCTCAGGATAACAGCCCTAGAGGCACGAGGCGAGTGTGGCGATACGAGTCAGCAGATTGGGATGAGATGCGTCACTTTTTTGCATCTTACCCTTGGCGGCAATTGTGCTTCTCTTCCAGCGACCCGACTATCTGCGCTGATGCTGTCACTGACGTGATACGGCAGGGAATGGAGTATTTTATTCCGTTCTCTGACATACCGCTCGGACACAAAGCTCGACCCTGGTACAACGCGGACTGTGCTAGAGCTGAGGCTCGCAAAGAGTCCGCTTACCAATCTTGGGTCAAAGCTCGTGATCGCAAGGACAGACGTCGGAAAGTGCGTGAAAAGAAGAGAGCCTTTAATACTGCCGCCAAGTCCTGCAAGCGGGTACTACGAAAGGCCCGTTTCGACCATATTGGGCATATAGGGGCCAAGTTAGCTTCATACCCTCCAGGTAGCAAGCAGTTCTGGTCCCTGTCTAAATCGGTCGAGACGAACTTCTGTCGTCCTTTGCTGCCTCCAATGCAGAAACCTGATGGATCACTGGCTTACTCCGCAACAGAAAAGGCAAATTTATTTGCATCTATGTTTGCGAGCAATTCGCGTCTCGACTCTGGCTCAAAACTACCACCATATATACCTCACTGCGATTTTTCATTCCAGAAAATCGCTATTCACACTAAAGAGGTTCGAAGAGCGCTTTTCTGTCTTGATGTGAATAAGGCCAGTGGACCCGACGGTATTTCTGCAAGGGTTCTTAGGAAATGTGCACCTGAGTTGTCTCCTGTACTGACACGCCTGTACCGCCTCTCTCTTAGTCAGAGAACTGTGCCCAAGTCCTGGAAGCTTGCAAATGTACAGCCAGTACCCAAGAAGGGTGACCGTGCTAACCCGGCCAATTACAGACCAATCGCCATCACCTCCATATTGTGTAAAGTTATGGAAAGGATACTGAACAACAAGTTGCTGGCATACCTAGAAGACAATGATCTTCTCAGTGATCGTCAATTTGGCTTTCGTCAGAAACGATCAACTGGTGATCTTCTTGTGTTCGTCACGCACTGTTGGGGCGAAGCTATCGAGCAACATGGCGAAGCCTTAGCTGTGTCTTTGGATATCTCGAAAGCTTTCGACCGGGTTTGGCACGCAAGTCTGCTGAACAAGCTTCCAGCGTACGGCATCCCACCTGACTTTTGCACTTGGATAGCTGACTTTTTGAGTGAACGGTCCATTCGAGTGGTCATTGACGGCTGCTCCTCTGACCTCTTGGCCATAAATGCCGGAGTTCCTCAAGGGTCTGTTCTCTCTGCGACACTTTTCCTGCTTCACATAAATGACCTGCTTCAGTTAGGTCTTATTGGCTACGCAGATGACAGTACTATCACAGAGAGATACCTGTCCAGTGTGAGAGCCAACCAACGGGAAATCTGTTCTCTACGAGAGGCCATGATAGAGCGGACTAATTCGACCTTAAATCTCGTTTCCCAGTGGGGAGATGACAATCTGGTCAATTTTAATGCCTCTAAAACTCAGGCGTGTCTTTTCACCGCAAAACGGAGTCCATTCCACCTGGCTCCTACTTTCCAAAGTACACCTATTAGCATCGCCGACCACCTAGACCTTCTTGGCATGGAGTTGTCACCTAACCTCAACTTCGGCACCACAATCGAGGCAAAGGCTCAAACTGCGGCCAAAAAGTTGGGCATTCTTAACAAGGTGAAGCGATACTTCACTCCTGGACAGCTTTTCACTTTATATAAAGCTCAAGTCCGATCGTGTATGGAGTATTTCTCATTTCATCATTATATTATATTATCATTATATTATTTCATCATTATTTTATTATTTATTATATTTTTATTTTTCATTTCTCTATCGCTCTAAGGTTTGCTGTTAGAAAACTCAGTTCTGAGTTAAGCTCGCCGATGTACATAAACTTTCCTACTGTTATATAAATGTATATCTGTGTGTACAATAAAGAATAAGAATAAGAATAAGAATGAGTATTGCAGTCACTTGTGGGATGGCTCCGCCAAATACCAGCTTGCGGCTCTTGACTCGATTCAACGCAGAGCTGAGAGGTTAATTGGTGATGAACTGTTAGCAAAATCTAAGCTACAAAGCTTAGCCCATAGACGCACAGTTGCTTGTTTGTCGGTGTTCTACAGGCTGTACTTTGGAGAGTGTGCGCAAGAGCTCCATGAGCTTATTCCGCCATCTCCTTTCTTTCATCGGACTACACGCCGCACTGCAGGATATCATCCACATTTGGTGGAAATCCCTACTATCAGGACCAAGCGCTTTGAGAACTCTTTCATAATGCGCACAGCCAAGTTGTGGAATTCACTGCCGGCATCTGTATTTCCGGGCACTTATAACCCTAACGCCTTTAAAGCTGGAGTAAATCGGCACCTAATAGGTTTGCTCGCTCCATCGTCGACCACATCCTGACAAAGCTGTCTAGATTGTGGTCAAGAGCAGATCTATAAATCATAAAAAAAAAAAAAAAAAAAAAAAAATGTAACATAAATATCATTTTGCAAAACTTAAAGTACCGTAAACTGCCCTAACTTGGCCCACAAGCCCTCTAAATGAGCATTTTACACTTACGGACAAAATTAATATCCAATCTATCCACGATTTACCCTACTAGAGATAGAAATTTGACATATTTTTTTTTTTTTTTTATGGAGCTTATGTCAAATTCCTATCTCTGGCAGGGCAAATCGTGGATAGATTGGATATTAATTTTAGCCGTTAGGTACACACGGCTACACATCAAGCTGTATATATCCAGTATAGGCTGTCCTCGCGTTGTAAGGAAAACCTATACAATGCGAGGTCAGCTTATACTGGAAATGTACAGCTTAATGTGTAGCCGTGTGTACCTTCTTAAACAACGAGAAAAAAATTGCTTAACTATCTACGAAACTATAATTGAATTGATTATTTATTATTTTAACGCATTAACCTATGCGTTAAAATTACAATCACATGAGACTTTCCATCTTCATGTCTCAGTTTGGCGAACCGACTTGCGGTACCATTTAGGTAACAGCCTAGGTGGTATTGAAGTTGTTATGGGCAAAGGTAACCGCTTAACATCAGGTGGGCCCTTAGCTCGTTTCGCCATCCTATACTATAAAAAACCGGCCAAGAGCATGTCGGGCCATGCTCAGTATTATAGCGTTCCTTATACTTAAGGAACCCTATATTAGGACCCTAGGACCTACTGGTCTAATTACAAACGAATCAAATCGAATATTAATCATTGCTATTTTGGTTTTTGCAAACAGCGCCACCTAGCGCCAAATTTAAGAAGTGTGTCATATATTGATATGACACACTTCTTAAATTTAGCGCTAGGTGGCGCTGTTACTTTGTGTTATCAATATAACACAAAGTTTCATTTTGTGATTTTTTTAAATAGAAAATAACTAAAGGAGCATTATTTGCTAACATCATTTTTCTTTAAGGTCAATGACCTATGAACTAGGACGTCTTTAGTATTTTTCAGTTTTCTCACTATAACTCAAACATTTATAATAACATTATACTCGAAATAATTTTAAAAGAGAGTTTTTATAAAAGTCTATCAACGTGGAACATTACAAGTTTCTACGTATAGTTTGAAAATGGCAGGGGGGACACACACATTGTAAGCCACTTTGGTGGGCTATATTTTGCAGATGGTACACCTAATAAAAAAGTGATGTATGAAACATTACCTTCATTTTAGTTGACCTATTCAATGATACCTCACAAGAGGGGGTGCAGCGAAAAAAACATTTTCATCCCCATTTCACATGTATGGGCGCCACCCCTAAAATATGTTATCAAGATTTTTTTATCCTTTTAAAATTGAGATCTATATCTAAACCATTTTTTAACAAAATTTCATTTACTTATGTTTATAACTGTAGAAGTTATTAAGCTGTAAAGGATTAGGACAGACGGACAAACGGACGGACATGACGAAACTATAAGGGTTCCTTGTAGGACTACGGAACCCTAAAAAGGTCGCCACAAATTAGGTTCTGATCATCTGTGGATGTAAACAAAAGATAAGAAAGCTTAACGTTTTTATGAATGCATCTTTGTGTCTTTTTCAACTCGGTTGCAACACTCGGAATGCATGGGATTTCTGTTTTTTTTGTTACGAATGTCATGAAGGTATTCGGTGAATACGAATATTCGTTAATTTGATGATATCCGGCGAATACGAATATTCGTATTTGTTGCATCACTAGTATTAGGTTAAGGGATTAATGATTGATGCTTTATTTCAATCATGAGATCAGACTATTCACACCAAAAAGAAATGCTGTTCTATGCATGGGAAGTCAATTTCAATGTTTTTTATAGATCTATTAAATATATTGCAGTAACTGATCCAACAGTTTTTTTTTCCAGACAGTAATAAAAGTCATGCTGATATAGAATATTCACTAAAAAAGAAACTTTTAGAGGTTTATAAAGAAGCCATTCATACCATGTTCTGCAGTGACTGTCTACAGGCTGCATTACAAAATTATGGAATCATTTGATATTATTTACAAAACCTCCATCACTGGTTAACATACTGTTTATGCACATTTTAACAGTCAGACATTAGTCAAATTTATTGTGCCCGGGTGTAAATCCATTTTAGACTTTAGTTTGAACTTTACACATCTTTTCTCCACCTGTACCTGTCATCATCATCCTCACCTTTTCCTAATTTTATTGGGGTCAGCTTCCAGTCTAACCAGATGTGGCTGAACATCAGTGTTTTACATGGAGCAACTGCCATCAGACCTCCGCAACCCAGTTACTGGGCAATACTGACATTCAGAGGTAAGGACCAGTTGTTAGACTTTCAGGCTTCTGTCTACCTGTAACGACTGCCATAGATATTCATATGACAACTGGAACCGACAGCTGAACATGCTCTCTGAGGAACAGCGGGGATCTTGATGTGTAATGAAATGGTCCCCCACACAGACTGACTGTGGCAAGTGCAGCTAACCTTGCAGATTGTACAAGCCGCGCGGTTGTTACTCCACCACGAGCCTCTCCTTCCCTGTATTTATGGGAAATGCTGCCATAGTTATTTTACATATTAACCACCAATTGGTCCAGTTGTAATGGTACCACTTTAAAAGTAATTTAGACCTACTTGATTGAAGAAAAAACTTTTGAATGCAAATAAGTTACTTATATCATTTCTCAAATATCTTTTATACTGTAGATAGAAGAAAATAGGTATTTATAATTATTTATAAATGGATGCCTTATATCTTCTCATGGGTATCGTAAAATGCGACTAAGGGACCAGAGGATGTGGGCAGCAGCGTTCCCTGAGTATTTAATCAAACTACTGCGTTCGCCAACCCCCCTGCCAAGCGTGGCAATTATGGCATATCCCCCTAACATGTGCTTGGGGGAAGCCTATGTCCAGCAGCGGACGTCTTTTGGCTGAAATAATGATGATGATTATGATGATGATGGATGCCCCATTCAAGTTTTTTACGACACCCATGTAGCAAAAACCATTTTTTTCACAAAGACTAAAATAGTGTACTGTTGTACAAGTTTTTGAAGTTTTAATATGGCAATACTTTTATAACCTATAACTTGCCGGTTAACGAGATTGTTTTGCTGTTAAAATATTACAATTTATCACAAAATAAGAGTGTATTTTATTTATTTATTTATTTATTTATTTTATTTTTCTCATCATCACAATACAGTACAGAGTCAAAAATCCACATAGAATAGAGACTGGTGTCTGATTTAGGTAAAACCTGTATCACAGATCACCAGGCTTTCCCACTTTGAGACATTAAAATAATGACCCTAACTGTGTTTTAAACATTTATATAGATTCGCGAACGTAATAATATTTAAATTACACAAAATTTCATCAAAATAATAAAAAACGTTGGTTGCGTTAGATAAGAAGTGGTTGGGTGTATAGGTGGGGTGTGTGTATCTGTGTGAAGTAAGGTGTGTGAGAGTGCGCGTGTGATGTTGGATGTCAATACTATGTAAGATTTATTTAGCTAAATAAGGGGTTTTAATAAACATTCAGTGTCACTGTAATCAAGTCCCTGAAATATATAAATATAATAGCTATAAATGTTAATTTAATAGTAAATTGTCAATTTAAAGTATAAACCATGACTACAAACCCGAGGAAAGGCACCGATCCGGTGCCGATGGAAGAAAGCGATCAGCTGACGATAAGACCCTTGTAAATATTTTGTTATCTTATTTAGCGTTACTGTATTTCACTGTGGGTCCAGAAAGAGTAGGCTGAATGTTTAGAAACTAGAATAGATTATGAAAGAGAACAATTTCATGGAAGAGTATACACGAGATCTCAAATTTATGGAAGGCGGAGAAATTGGTCAACTGGTCTTGATTGGAGAGACATGTCCAGCGGTATACCTCGATGTTTATTTTTAAAAGGAAACTTGTAGTCAAAGCAACCTTATACCACCTATAACCTTATACCTGTATGAGGTATAAATTGTCTGTTTTGCATGATTTTCTATACAAGCACTGTGAAGGTCTGAAAAGCCTAGCCTTTCAGAATGCCTTACCTGATGATAGTCTGCTACACTACACCATGTTTCACACCACACTGTGCAAACACATGCAAATTATTGCATTTTATTTTACTATATTGCCAATTAATTTGTTGCTATAGATAATCATAAATCTTGGCAAGTTTTCATAGCCAATTATTTGCATGTATGATTGAAACTTTAGCTATGAAAACTTGCCAAGTTTTGGCAAGAAACTCCATGGATATACTCTTTTTAAAATAGGTTATTGTTTATTACATCAAATTCATAATTCTCATAACTCATAGACAATATTTCCAGATTTCACATCTGCGTAAAAGTAAGACAAAAAATCACACCTTACTATTTAAAACACTGTATACAAAATTCGAAAACTATCATATGGATAGAAAGATGTCTAGATTTTTCTCATCATGCTAACAACAAGAAAAATTTTAATCTGCGAGGCGCCTTAGGGACCCTTTTGTTGGACAGACAGACGGACGGTAGCCCTTTGTTGTTTTACATATATATATTGTGTATAGTCTGTTATATACTCGCGTTGGAAGAAGAAATAAATTGGGATTTCGATGGGTGCAGGGAAAGTGAGTTCTGGTTCCCTCCGTGCCTCAGAGAGCACGTAAAGCTGTCGGTCCCGGTTGTAATACAAATATCTATGGCAGTCGTTACGGGTAGTCAGAAGCCCGAAAATCTGACAACTGGTCTAACCTCCGAATATCGTTAAATTGCCCAGTAATTGGGTTGCTCTAAAAGAATCACTAAGAATTGTCCTGAGTCTGTACAAAGATAAAAAATGTACTACACTTACATTCGTATTTTTTCATTATTTACTCATGTGGACAGTACAGTAAACATTTTTTTTATTTTAAAGAGTTAATCGACTCAATAATAACGTGAGCGGCTATGGTACTCGACTTCATATTTTTGACCGACTCTATGGTTTCGTAATGTATTACGTTGGCACCACTGTTAAAGAAAGCCAATGATAGCCAACCTCTTGTTACCACCTTTAATTGCATTTAATATCACGTCGGGCGGGTTATGAATGTTTACGTGCGCGCATTTATTGGTCCTTGTCTTGGTCTAATAGTTTTTGCATTGATACGTACTGATACAAGCACGCGAATCGATGTGAATGTTTCGATAACGAACTCTAATCTGCTGCCCGATTCAGAACCACACGATAACCAGTTGTCGACCGATTCGGTTTGTTGTCCCGTTTCGTCTGATGATTCACGCAACGAGAGAAAAAGAGATAACAAACCGAAAAGATCGACAACTGCTTATCGAAAATGTTCTAAATCGGGAGTAGTTTTGATAATAAAATTAAGAAATTTGTGTCCAAATAGCCTTGTATCGATGCAAATCTTAGGGCCATCGTTCATATAATTGCGCAGAGATTATTTGTGCCAAATATGCACAAAGTGCACGAACGCGTTGCTCACGTGTCTTACGAGAGTCGATACAGATGCCTAGATGTGATGCTTCACTGAGCTGATAGCAATTGTTTGCCTTACAGTTCGCATACAGTGTCGGCTTCTGTGCTTCGGAAACAGGGCGGCTGTGGACTGGTGGTTGTTAGCTGTTTTTCGTGAATTTCAGCTGTTTTTTATGGAGAAATATCATCAATAAAGAATAAGATAGTCGACAGAATTCGCGTTTAGAAATATTTGATATATGTAGTTAAAGTAATTTTGTTTTAAAATCTCTTCGTACTTTCTTATTGTTATTAGACAATGGATTTAAAACAATAAGATAAAAATTGTCTGGTGTGGTACTGCCTGTATGTTATAAAAATATTCTAAAATTAAAATTTAAGCTAAATCAATTACTAATAGTCCAAGGAAATAGAACCACTCCACAGCCTTCCTGAAACAGTACCTAATGTAGTGTTTAGCTTGGCTTAAACAGAAATGTAAGCATGAGATGTGAGTGAACCTAGCCTATTGCTGTATGTTACGCGTTGTCAGTGCAATATGCCATGTTAATAGATGTATACCTACCCTTATTTAGCACGGAAACATAATAAGCAGTTTAGACATCATTATGTAAAAACATACAGAAATTGTAATTTGCGGATTTGTCACAGGAAAATCACATTCCTACTGAAGCAGAATTTTGTATGGAAGAAGTTAAAATTGTTGATGTTATGTTACTTATCACAATGTACGGCAGTAGGCTCAAATACCCCTGTGACAGTGCACTTGCGTTCCAACAAATAAAGAGATTTTTATAATTGTCAGCTTGTGTTTTCATGATTTAATCCTCATTTCTCACGAGTATCAATTCAAAACCCATTTTGATGATTGCCTAGTTTAATATTGACACAATGGTTAGTTAAAAAAACTATTTTAAGGCTTTTATTCAGAGACTAATCAAAGCGTGAGCATGAGTTCATGCTTAGATTCGTCTCTAAGTTTGTCCTATGAGAAAATGTAATGGTTACTTTGCTATTATTATTGTTTTTATTGAAGGTAAAGGTAACACATATTTAACGAAAACACAAAAATGAAACTCCTCAATACCATATGTAACAATTTTATTTTACCAATATTCATAATATATTAACATATGTGGTCCAAAACCACCCTCTTTGATAATTATATAATACAAAGAATTTCTCACAAATGGTCGCTGAACCTATAACAAAGAAAACAAAACAGCTACGTAGGTACTAAACACGACCGACAGTTCACAAGTCAAGTGTTGAAACAGCCTCGACTAACGTAATGACTCCCCACTATAATTACACAATACAACAATTTTTAAAACGAGGTATAAAAGGGAAAAAGAAAAGATTAAACATTTCTCGTAATATATTAATAATCGTTATTGTTTAATTTAACCTAAACAACGAGAGGGCGCCAGCGGCGTATGGTCCACGACCATAGTGTAAATGGAAGTTACAAAACGGGCCGCGGGGAGCCGCTACACAAGATTAGGCCTTTGATCAGTCCGACCACTGCGCGCCCGCCCCGTTATATCTTACATACATTTATTAATGCATTTTACATTATATACAATGGGAACTAAATATTCTATAAGCACGACAAGTTATATAATAATCGTGTATGTACATAAACACAACTACGGTGCAGTGGCGACCACTCAAGAGTACCATTATATCACAAAAATATAAATCCCATTGCCGCCTCAGGGTTAGTTCCCTTGTATCGATATATCTAAGCGCATTGTGCGACAAGTGGGATTTTCCAATGTTGCGACACTGGATAGGGCTTCACACGTCTAGTGCGAACTATATCCAGTTGTAACTTCAGCAACATTTATTAATTTTAAGTTACTAACATTAGGTTTTTAGGTTTTCTTTTGTTTTTACTAACACTATATGGATCTACTTAGTTTGTGATCTGAAATAAAGATTTACATTAATCAAAATCAGTATACCTCTGCCTACATGTCTCTCTCAGAGCTTTTTCTCAAACCCCAAGTTCGGCTTCAAGTCCAACTAAATGCGGCTGAACATCAGTATTTTACACGGAGCGACTTCTATCAGAACCCCACAATCCAATTACTGGGCAATACCGACATCCTAAGGTTAGACCAGTTGTCAGACTTTCGGGCTTTTGACTACCCGTAACGACCAAGACACTCGTATGTTAATCAGGACCGACAGCTTAACGTGCTCTCCGAGGTACAGAGGGGTCTCGACGTGTAACGACCGGTCACCCATCCACGGACTGACCGCGGCAAGCGCAGCTTAAACTTGCAGATCATTCCATCCATCATCATTATCATCACTTCAGCCGAAAGACGTCCACTGCTGGACATAGGCCTTCCCCAAAGGGGGTATATGTCATAATCGCCACGCTTGGCAGGCGAGTTGGCGATCGCAGTTGGTCATTGATCATTCCATTCGCATGGTTGTTATTTAGCTACGAGCTACCTCCGCCTACATCCTGGATTCAAAACGGTCATTTCGTGCTACCCCATCCAGCACCAATATATCCGGACGACTCTTCGTTGTCCACAACTCAGGCTTGAAACCATAAAAAAACCGGCCAAGTGTGAGTCGGAGTCACGCAGTAAGGGTTCCGTACCACCCATCGACCTGATACCCCATAGAAACCGATTTAATTTACGAGAGTTTATCAAAAGACATCAACGAACGTACGCGAAATGTGAAATTTGGTAAGGTCACTGGCAAGCTCCAAGTGAATTGCTCGCGTGACAAAACAAATAAATAAACAGATGTATGCCTTTGTTGTTTTAGCACCCCTACCTTTTCTGCTCAATGTGAGCACTGGCCCAGCATAGTCTACACCACACCGTAGGAACGGATAACTTTGAGTTACCCGTTCTTTGGGAAGATTGCATCAATTTCAAGATGGCGAATGACATGGTGTCACTTGTCAAGGTTGCCGAGATTTCGTATAATGTTGAAGGCATTTTAGTTGGCAGGTAGTTCCAGGTAAATACGACTTGGCAAAATTAATTCCTTGTATTCATTTGCATAAACGATCATTTCTGTGTTTCAATTGTTTGTCAATGATTGCAAAAGCAAGATTTATTCGATCGTACCAATTAAAACCTGAGCAGTAATTCTAATGAGTTGTTCTACATGAAATTTGATTATGGTAATTAATTGTATTCTAACGCGTAAAGTTTGTTTACATTCAATATCTTATCAGAGGCTTTTCAAAGTGAAGTTTTTATTACTAAAAAGTCGTATACTGACAACAAAGTGAACGAGTAATACTTGTTTCTGTATTATTGGACCAACATCGACCCAATTCTGTAGGCGAATAATGAATTTTGTCGTTTTACTTTCGCAATGGCCAGTTGATCGAAAAAACTTTTCCCGCGACCTTCACCATGTCGTCAGTCCACCTTGTGGGGGGCCTACCCACGCTGTGCCTTCCAGTACGCGGTCGCCACTCCAGAACTTTACTGCCCCATCGGCCATCCGTTCTGCGAGCAATGTGCCCCGCCCACTGCCACTTAAGTTTGGCAATTCTTTGGGCGATGTTGGTTACTTTCGTTCTCCTGCGAATCTCCTCATTTCTGATTCGATTACGCAGGGACACTCCGAGCATAGCCCTCTCCATTGATCTTTGAGTGACTTTGAGCCTTCTTATCAGGCCCATTGTGAGCGACCACGTTTCAGTACCGTAAGAATATCATTACTGCATAGTTTTTGTTACTGCAGGATGATGGACAAAAATGTTGGTGGAGATACACACACATTACACATAAATAATACAGAATTTTAATTTGGCACTTTTTTTTCAGGTCGGCTTCTTGTTGGGTTGCGATGGTGGAACTATGTGGACGATGATGGCAAATCACACTGGGTGTTTGAGACAAAACAGGTAAATGTGAGTGCTTTGAGTATTTCAAATATTACAATATTTATGTAACTATGAATTTAATACACCAGCTTCAGAAATCCTAACTGTATGGAGCACTCTCTGGTGTGCAGGTTTCCTCGATGTTTTCCTTCACCGTTAAAACAAGTGATAATCGAATATAAATCCGCACATTAATTCAAAAAGTCAGAGGTGCGGACCGGGATCGAACTCACATCCTCCTGCATGGAAGGTAAGCGTTCAACCTCTAGGCTATCATTAGATAGACTAGATGGGATCTTGCCCACTGTCAATAACATATTCTTCATCAAATGCAATCCACAAAAAATATATTGCTGCATTTCGAAAAACGAGGATGAGCGAGTTTTCTAAATATACCAAAACTAATTAACCAGGGTTCATTAGAATAAGAGCTAGGTTCCTCATACAAACTCATTGATTTGGCGTGTCCTACCCAACTCTACCTGAAACTGAAACTGACACTTGCTTATCAGTGCTAGTGGTGTGAACCGGTTATCAAAAAACCGGATAATCACCGGTTAGAGTGAGTACCAGAGACTAATCGGTGATTTCACAAAAATACCAGTTATTTGATTTGTTGCAGAAAACGTTTTGCTCATTTACGCCAAGGGAATCCTATGAATCGGTACAACTATTAAGTATGACAGATAGTTTACCGAAAAACAGTACACAAGTCACTAACACCAACATTACAGTACCTAACAAAAATATTACACTCAACTTAAGTATCAACTACAGCTGTTATTGACTTCCAGATAACTTCACACGCGGTCCTTGATGGATCTTATTCTTTTATATGGTGACGGAGCAGCGGTGGTTCGTAGCAGCAGTTCCGTTTATGCTGGTAAAACACCATAAGCGTTTAAAAAAGTTATCTGAATATAAACAAATTCGCGTTTATTTTATTTCGAGAAAGAATAATGCATTCATTGTATAGGCATTTTAATTGATACTTATTACAAACAACTACTGTTCGAGCATCTGCGACTGAGATATCATATTACTTGTTTACTAATTGCTTGGTTAGACTGTACCTACATTTTTACACAGCATCATCTAGTCCCAAAATAATCTAGTACTAAAAAAGAAAGAAAAAATATTTATACACGTTAAAATTGACAATGTCAATGGCAATAGGCTCGCCCCCTATTACATGGGACTATAACATAACTGGCGAAATACAACAGAATGTATGATGGCGTATAATGTAAAGGTCGTCGTGTTGCGCAGAGCTGGGCGACGGCGGCTCGCGCACGCTGTCCACGGCGGAGCTGTCGGACGCGTCCAGCCGGCGCAAGCGGCGCTGGCACTCGTCGTGCGGCCGCCTGCCCGCATGCCGCCTCACCTGATGCCGCAGCTGCTGCGTCCGCTGCTCCCCTACATGCTCCAACTTGTTCCGGGTCAACTGTTTCTCCACTAGTAATTAATGTTACCACCACCGTTGTAGCCGGGTGTCTAGTGCGAGTTTGACACTTACCGATACCGTAAACTGCCCTAACTTGGCCCACAAGCCCTACTTTGCCTAGTTATTTTTTGAGTCAGATTTGTTGACAGATGACGCTCGCCTGTCTAGGCGTCTATGGGCTGTATGATCGATGACCGATAGTGACTTTGGTTATGTTATCACCATCATCATCATCATTTCAGCCGAAAAACGTCCACTGCTGGACATATATTTTCACCTTGCGGGTTGGCTCTATCGCGACGTAAGTGATTTTGTAATGATTCAATTCAATTACTATAATACCCAGTGTTGATCGGGGAAGCGTAAATAACGAGTAAAATGTATCAAAAGCAAATTTATAATAACATTATAACGTTGTGTTATTTATTCGTTACATGGTTTGGTTTTGTAATTGACGTGAACTAATAAACCGTTGCGCTCCGCTCTATGCTTTTGTGGCTTTGAAGATTATTACTAAACTTTTTACACTGGTATAGCAGATAGCATTTGAAATTTAAACGATTGCCTTCCATGCAAGTGATTTTGAAGTCAATTCCGTTATTCACCGTTGGATTTTCAAAATGTGTTTTCAAATGCTCGGAGGGGCTCAAGGGCCTCGTGGCTAAGTAGCAACCGCGCGGATTGTATGATCTTGGAGGTTAAGCTACACTTGCCGCAGTCAGTCCGTGGCTGGGTGACCATTTAGTTGCACATCGAGACCCCTCCGTGCCTCGGAGAGCACGTTAAGCTGTCAATCGCGCTGTCATTGCGGGAAGAGAATACCTGGTGAAACATCTTATTATACCATGAATCAAACAACGTTTCTATTGTCACCAGGTTGCGCAACTTTAGTTAGTACGAAATTCCGAACGTGTTTGTCTTTGAGGTCGAATTCAAAATCGGAACTTCGAAAGGGCTGGTCTTTGTCTCTCTCTCTATCTAATGGCGGGAAAGAGATAGAGTGTGAATGTTTCGAATTGCATGATTAACCCAAGGCTGATTAAGATATTCGCGGCTTTTATCAATCAATCATTTATTTGCTTGAATACGGGTGTACATGGGGTGATACTTAGGTTAAAACAAAGATCTTTTACCATATCCTACCTTAACAGGTGTGCAAATACACATGCAATTAAACTAAACTAAATATTAAATTAGGCATACAGTTATCTTTTACAAATATTAAAATTAGAAATACCATTATTACGAAATTTATTAATTATTATATAATTTTATTGTGACTTAACTAATTAATTTAATTACATTTATCATTTAAATAATCCTTAATTGAGTAATAAGCTTTATTAATCAAATAAATCTTTAATTTATTTTTAAAGGAATTAAAATTTGTTGCTTCTTTTACATTCTTAGGCAGTTTATTATAAATTCTAGGGCCCATACAAAATATACTCTTGTCAAACATAGCTGTTCTATGGCTTATTGCACAAAGTGTGCTTTCTGAAAAAATAATTAAAAAGTTACTTGGTCTCACTCCACTGCTAGATCCTTATCTAACGTCCGTCTCATGGATAAAAAACCGGCCAAGAGCATGTCGGGCCATGCTCAGTATTATAGGGTTCCTTAAGTAGGTGTTACAAACAAATCAAATCGAATATTAATCACGGCTATTTTAGTTTTTGCAATAGACTGCAGCATTGGCGACTCAGAGAGTGATGTCAGTAGCCGCTAGATGGCGCTATACAGTGCCAAATGTAATACACGGCACTTGACGCCAGCATTGGCGACCCAGAGAGTGTTGTACGACGTCGCTAGATGGCGCCAAATTTAAGAAGTGTGTCGTCAACATAACACAAAGTTACTTTTTGTGATTTTTTCAAATAGAAAGTAGCTAAAGGAGCATTATTTGCTATGATCATTTTTCTCTAAGGTCAATGACCTTTGAACTAGGACGTTTTAAGTATTTTTCAGTTTTCTGTCTATAACTCAAAAAATTATAATCACATTATACTCGAAATAATTTTAAAAGAGAGTTTTCACAAAGGTCTATCAATGTAGAAGATTATAAGTTTCTACGTTGCATAGTTTAGAAATGGCAGGGGGGGGGACACATTGCAAGCCAATTTGGCGGGCTATATTTCGCAGTTGGTACACCTGATAAAAAAGTGGTGTATGAAACATTACCTTCATTTTAGTAGACCTATTCAATGATACCCCAAACGAGGGAGTGCAGCGAAAAAAAATTTTTTTTCCCCATTTCACATGTTTGGGTGCCACCCCTAAAGAACGTAAAAACTATTTTTTTATTATTTTAAAATTGAGATCTATATGCAGACTATTTTTTAACAAAATTTCATTTACTTATGTTTATAACTGTAGAAGTTATTAAGCTGTAAAGGATTAGGACAGACGGACAGACGGACAGACGGACAGACGGATAGACGGACAGACGGACAGACGGACAGACGGACAGACGGACAGACGGACAGACGGACAGACGGACGGACATGACGAAACTATAAGGGTTCCTTGTAGGACTTCGGAACCCTAAAAAAGTGGTCTCTTGGCTAGGGGGGTTATTGTGGCTAAGTAGTACAGTGTTAGAGGTTAAATATCGTAACGGGGCTCGTGGCTACATGTGTGAGGAACGTGACTAAATTACTTATGGCTCGTAGCTAAATGCCAGAGTAAAGTGAGTAAATAGAAGAGGGTTCGTCCGCTCGTGGCTACATGTCAAAGGGCTCATGGCTACATTTTACGAGTCTCATGTGTCTAAACCGAGATATCATTTAAAAAAAAATCTTATTATTAAATATCGGTCAGTGCTTCTAGGTTCAAAAGCCTGCTGGACATAGGCCTCCCCCAAGCATGTTGGGGGGATATGCCATAATCGCCACGCTTGGCAGGCGAGTTGGCGATCGCAGTTGGTTGATTAAATACTCAGAGAACGCTGCTGCCCATCCTCTGGTGAATCCCGAATACAGGCATGATATTATGTTATTATTAGTCTACACAAAAATGCCAAACGCCAATGGACAGTGCCGACGTCAATGTACCATATACTGTGAAATAAATGCATTTCTATTTTAATATATGCACGTAAATATGCATTAGTATGTACCTATTGCACAAATTGGAAGAACAAACTAGAATTCTTATGTAGATAACAATATTAATATGTCAACAGTAGGCTTTGTGTGCACAGAAATAGGTAGAATGGAAAAGTGGGTAGGGCGCGCGTGCCAACACTCTGCACCATAGTGCAGGGTATTTCAAAGCCTTTCTCAGTAGTACGCCTTACGACTTGTTTCTGTAAATACTGTAACAAAAACCCGCAAAATGCCTTATTGTGCTGTTTCTAACCGCAGACACAAAAGCTGTAAAGTACATTTGATGAAAGTTTTTTTTTAATTAACAACGGGCCACCTCGTCACGGGCCTTAACTGGTCGGGCGGGGGGCCACCCCTCGTCCGCCGCCTGCAGGCCCACATCTAGAGTGGCTACGCCCTCCTGCGACGCTCAGGTCATCTCCTACGATTCCTTGGTCGTCTCCTGTGGATGGGAAGAGAGGTAAATCATAATCGGTTCATTCGTCTGGATCCTACGATGCGATGCCACAGACAGACATACACACGTTAAAAACAACACCAATCTTTTTCGTCGGGAGTTAAATATTCCACGATATTTCGGTAAATCAAAAACAATAAAATAATAGAGAATAAGACATTAAAATTGATTAAAAGTCGAACATTTTGTTACTCTCGATTGTGTTGTGTCAAACTATCGATAGCAGACGCCGTTTATGTCTACTACCATCTACCATACCATACCACCGTACCATCGATACTAATGCCACATTTACATTCAGCCCAATTGAGCATGGAAGTGGGTAGCGCGAGTAAGTAAACGGGTCACTTCTGCTCGCGCTGCCGGCGCTCCCCAAATTAGCGGACTTTGTGCGGAAGTCAAAGGAAAGGACAGCGAGAGAGTGTGTACATGCCTCAGATTAATATATAAAGTATTAGTTATTAATCTGAGGTACATCGTGATTTCGATTTTATGTTTGAACTATGTAATCAATTTAAATTAATTTCTCGTATTTTAATTAGAAAATGTATTTAGGTATTTATTTTATTGAACAAAAATTAAACGCGCACAAGTTTTTTCTATAACACGACATATTCAGTTAGTTTATTCATACTAAAACCAATGGGAGTTTTACAAAAACACTAAAAATGTCTACAGACTATAAAGTTAAAGAATGCGTATTTCAATGACTGACCGAGTAAAAATACGTGTTTTGTTTATATCGATGCCTTAGGCTTGATTTCACCAACGATAATTATCTGGTTAAACAACCGTTTACCCACAATTCTAGTTCATTTTTTAGATAATCGGCCGTTTAATCAGAGAGCTAACGTTGATGAACACCGGCCTTAGTTATCAGATTCCGTAACTAAGTTTCAGAAGGCTTCAAAGTAATGACACTTGATAATTTTATTAAGTCATCGATATTCAATTATTTCTCTTTCGTTTATTAGATCCACATTTGCTTTATTTTCACAACGAGGCATCAAGCTACGGCTGAAGTGACAGTGTAAATATTCAACAACTTATTAATTTAGACGAATCTAGTGTAAAATTAACTTAGCTTGAAGTGGATATCTTTACGAAACGCCGAGTGTGTAGATACAAAGATTTTATTATTTAATACTGAGGAATACGTTGTCTTAAAAAAAAACAAAACATAAAACTTTTCAGTAAAAACAAACAACAACAAATTTACAAACGATTTTGTAGTAATAAAACAAGTTTAACCGGATTACATCGCGTATATTATTTAAATTGGTTTCCTAACGTTTCGAAAGCTTTGCTGCCTTCGTGGTCACTGGAAGATCAACCAATTAAAATAATATAGATGTAATCCAGTTCAACTTATTTTAATATGATGTGTAGTGATAGCTAAAACCTAAGAAATTATTATGTAATTAAAAAAATCGTCCGGTTTTTAAAGGCTGATCAGTTTGATCTATTTTCAAATCTTGTGTCAGCTGCTGTGATTGGTCGGCAAATACTAGGGAAAGTTTTAAGTATGAATGTTGATGGCCTTAAGAAAAGAGGGAGACCGAAGAAAATATGGATGGATTGTGTGAAAGATGATATGAATAGAAAGAAAGTAAACACAGAGATGACGGCTGATAGAGATTTATGGAAGAAAAAAACATGCTGCGCCGACCCCAAATAAATTGGGATAAGGGCAGGAGGATGATGATGATATAGGTACATTTATATTATAGTAGACTGCCTCGTTGGTCTAGTGGTTGCAAGCGCGACTGCTGAGTGTGGGGTCCTGGGTTCGATTCCCGGGTCGGGCAAAGTGTTATTGGGTTTTTTTCATTAGGAAATTCTCAATAGCAGCCCGGAGCCTGGATTTGTGCCCGGTCAATGGCAATAGGCTCGCCACCTATTGCATGGGACTATAACATAACTGGCGAAATGTGGATGTACTATACACCTCTGACTATCCCTTCGGGGAAATACAGGCGTGATGTTATGTTATGTTATATTACAGTAGGAAAGCGTTCCAAACGTTTAGAATTGGTCACGGAATCCCCGTATTATCAAGTAGTTTGTTGTTTCCTGTAAGTTTTTCTATGAATATATAAAGATATTGTAGAATCTCTGCGACTTTAAGAACGATTGCAAGAAACAATAAATTATGCTTATCATAAGACTTACACATGAAATTTTATCTCACACCCAGGACTCCACTCACTTTTGCAACCATGAACTACACAGGTATTCACCATTTTGTAGAAAAAATAAGATAAACTGTGTTATCTGGTCGACAAAAACATTCAACGACATTCAACTCCGCCAAATAGAATTGACGTTTAGTGTTTTTGTGTTTTGTTTTTACGTTGTGTGTTTGTGTTTTGTTGTGTGTTTTATAGTGTTGCCAATATATTTAAGCATTGCGAAGTTCATAAAAATTGGTAAGTGATCAGAATTACATACAACGTGAATATTTTATTTTATAATATTTAATATAGTATCTTAACCAATTTATATATATTTTAGTTGAAACAAACATACTGTTCCCTTAGATTACGAATAAATAGTATAATAGTTCAATATTCCTTTGTTATTTGGGAAAATGTATACGATTAATGGGAAATATTGACATACACGTGTCAACATTAGAGAGAGATAGCTACACCTACAAAAGTTCAAATGAGGTCTAAAATGTGTGTTTCAGATAGATGTACGGAGATTTCCCTCCATATTTACTCTAAGGCCCGTATTCCAGAAGGATACTCAAGCGTTGATCTCTGTTTAAAACTAGTTTTAAGTTGAGCTTTGATTTTAGAACGTCCCTCAAGCAGAGATTTGTTGATCACAGTTCAGCTGAGTTTAGTTTCGTTTTATATTGTCACCTGTTTCGGTATTTGGGCAGATTTTTTTTTTTTTTTTTTTTTTATTCGTTGGGATATATCATTCCCATAAATTTTGATTGTTTTCTATAGCGTTGACGATTGTAGATTGTCAACTTGGCTAGCGGGGCTGCCCTTTCCGCATGCAGCATGTCACACGTTTGAAATTTTAGGAATCGCCTATCGCAGTCTACTGCTGGACGTAGGCCTCTCCCAAGGCGCCATCACACTCGGTCCTCACCACACACACACACAAGCACATAAACCCTTTAATTTTTCAACCCTTCAATAGTAAAATTTTACACATTTTACCAGAACGATAAACATTAGCTTAGTTCCAGTATAACGAAGCCCTTGACTTCGGTAAAAGTTAGGTCAAAACCCACACGTTCCCCTACTATTATCAGTGTTTATTTTTTGGCAGAGTGAATATTGTTAATTTCAACAGCGGTGTTGCTATTTTAAGTTAATTATAATTTGGTTTTATCCATGTTTTACCAATTAATTATTTAATTAAGGGGCCGAATCCCGTTATTCTTGTCAAATAATTCCAATCCTACAAAAACTACTCCTTGTATAGGTACCTAGTACTAAAATAAAAATACACGATACTCAAAGATAATATACGTAACAATATTATTAAGTTCATAACACGTGTGCACATAATTAACTAGATCATAAAATTATCAAAAAATACCTCTGAAAACAAACAGTTTCGTAAATATATCCTACATTTATTAGTATTTTGGTATTATATTTCACCTAAATATTGTTTTATTATTAAGAAATCATCGTATTGAGCAGTTTTTTAGAAAATGCACATAATTTCTAGGTAATTATTGTTTTTCTAAAATGTCGCTTATTTCGCTTTCATTAAGTGGCTTCAACTTCATGCCGCGTTACTCCTTCTCAGCCAATCTCGTATTTTATTGCTTATGAGCATCGCAAGTACAACATAAACATTAATCTTCTTACAAATTAACGTGGTATAATCTGTGAATATTTATGTATTTACTGTTTTTTTTTATTTCGTTCTAATGTCAAATGAAAATTCACAGCTTACACTAGTGTATTTTAAGGGAATAACAATTATTATCATAAAATCTTCGATGCACGCAGTAATCACTCACAATAAGCATACTACTAGCATTTTAGTTATGTAGATATATTCTGCGCACAATATGTTACAGTAAGCTGAGTAGCATCAAAAATAAAAAAATGCTTTACTACCTATCTATATTGAAAAAAACCCACAAATTTATCAACAAACGGTCAAACGCAAGCCCGTTAAGAATTGTAAAGAAAGAAAGAAAGAAAAAAATGATTAGCTACCGTGAACACTGCTCGTGGTATCGAATTTAACTTCCACCTACTACGTCTTTGGGTGACGTCAGCGACATCTTATTAAGAAACATAACATAACATAACATCACACCTATATTTCCCCGAAGGGGTAGGCAGAGGTGTAATAGTACACACACATTTCGCCAGTTATGTTAGTCTAGAACAGGGTGTCTCAAACTTATAGCCCCCTTGCTAAATTTCCCAGACGACAGCATGTATAGGTAATCATTAGATCAGCGATGGAAGTTTTCCTCCCTGACCTGCTCCGTTGCAGCTGCTTTCTTCTGTGATGCGACGCAATGCTTCGCGTTACTGCCCTAGGGTGATCTCATGGTTACGCAACACTTTCGCTGTCGGACCGGTTCTCATCCGATTTCTTTACGAGATTGGCATATTACGAAATTTACGCCTCCTTAACATTCGCCGTTGTTTTTGAATGGTTAAAAAATATATATTTTTCTCGTTTAATGGACTAAAGTCCAAGTGTTAAAGTTTTTGTTCTGCAGAATAAGTTGGCGGGCATAGTTTTCTTATAAGCTATGATAGATAAGAATAGTATTTATAAAGACTTATAGGTACTATATAGCCAGACCTAGTATACAGCATGAGTGGATGAACAAGGGACATATTCAAGAATACGGAAAAATGTAGGTACTGTCACTATCCTTCCCGGTGATACATTTTGTTGACAAAGTCCCTTGAACGAATCCTGCTACTTTACACGTGCTTACAGCTGCCGTCGACCACTGAGCGCAAGTGATTTTAGCCTTAGTGGTGGTTCACCGGAAAGTTTGCTGATAGTGTACATATCCTGAACAAAATTGTTAAAATAAATACTCTACTATAAATCACGCACACAGGAGTACAAAATGCTCGTGCAAGCTCCGACTGACCAGGAGTCTGCAGGATAAAAGGTGGAGAGAATGGAATGGAAATAGCGACCGATGGACCCTGCCATGCTAGGTGCAACACCTCATTGCTTGCAACTTTGATTTATAAGCACGGAATAGTGTCCACAGTAATTTATGATATCGATAAAAATAAGGAAGGTTTGTCTCTGTTTTACTTAAAAGTACGGGCACACACACATTCACATCCATAGTAAGCCAAAAAGCCGCGATTACACAAAAAATGTAGTGTGACGGTAGTCATTGTTGTAGTGTCACAAATAAAATAACAGTATAAATCTGGTGTGTTAAAATGCTTTCGAAATTATAGTGGGTTCAGGAAAAAATTAAGTGTCTTTGTTTAGCGAGATTCCGTCCGCCTTTTTTATTCGTTCGAGGGTACTATCAGCAAACTTTCCGGTGAACCATCACTACCGGCCAAAATTAATATCCAATCTATCCACGATTTGCCCTACTAGAGATAGGAATTTGACATAAGCTCCATACAAAATATGTCAAATTTCTATCTCTAGTAGTTCGGCCTGTATCAAAGTTGTGCAGGCTACCGATGTAGGTTAGGCAGGTTTCATTTCTTTCGGGGGGGGGGAGGGTATGTTAACGCACGTATTCGCCTTCTTCTATTTTGAATCTGCCACCGTATGTCGATGGCGCTGATTGCACGACGCGAATGGACGCGTCGACCAATCACAAGGCTCGCCGTCGTTGTCGGCGGTAATGGCGGTTTGAGAAAATCATAAGCGGTGTCTCTCGATGTACGCCTACGCGCCAGAGTGTGTTGACGACATCGGCTACGCTGCGTTCGCATGACAGTGACTACACGTCTGCTTTAATATAGAATTCATTATAACTTTGCTAATTTGCTAGTAACTGTAAACGCAATAACAAGAATTGCAGGATGCCAAACGTCAACCGCACGCCCCCGCCGGCTCAAAAAGGTAAATTAATCCATACTCAATCAAAATCGGACACAGACTTGCCAGATGCGGTGGAGGAAGGTGTCGAGTCGAGTCAAAGCGTAACTTCTCGCCATAAACGTCCTCGTATTTTTGGTTCTCCATCAGACGAACATGATCCCTCGAAAGCCTTTCTAACAAATTTTAAGAATGATCTAATGATAATGCTTGAAGACTGGAAATCAGAGCAAAATAAAACTTTGAATCAGTTAGTTACAGACGTCGCCCAACTGAAAGTACAATGCTCTAATATACAACAGACTAATAATGAAATAGAGAAGTCGATTGTGTCCCTAAATCAGGATTACGAGGACATTTTGGTTAAGGTATCTCAACTAGAAAAATCACAGGATGAAAACAAAAACTGCATCAACAAACTTGAAAAACAATTTCAGGAACTTCAACAAAAGTGTCGCCCTTCTGCAATTGAGATCAGGAATGTACCGGCAATGCCGAATGAGAATATAAACGATCTCCTGCAGATTGCTGCACGCTTGGGACAGATTGCCCAGATGGAAGTTTCTAGCTCCAATATTCGAGATATCTACCGATTACCTGGAAAGCCTGGTCTCACTAGATCAATATTTATTGAATTTTCCACTGTCTTTTTTAAAAACAACTTCTTAACTGCAGTACGCAACTACAACAAAGAACGCCGTATCGAAGAGAAGCTGAATACAGAGAACATTGGTATCACGGGCGAAAGAAAACCCATCTATGTTGATGAACATCTACCTCCAACCTCTAAAAGACTGTTCTACTTGCCCGTGATTTCGCTAAACGCAACAACTTTGATTTCTGCTGGATATCAAACGGAAAAATTCTACTTCGTAAGAATAGCAATACAAAGGAATCTCATATTATAAAAACAGAACAGAGCTTGTTGGATTTAGAATCCAAAAAATGACTCTCGTTTAGTTTTATTTCATGTTTTCGTTTCAATTGGGGTCACTGTAAGACTTTATACATTTCATTTAATCATCAAAATATATTTTTTGTATCTTTTAATATTATATATAGTAATAAGAAAAAATCTTGCTTGTTCCAAAATCATATCAACTTTAACCGATTGCGTTTAATTGTAGTAAAAATTACTGTTTTGTATTATTGTCATAGTGAGATAACAGCTGTGACTGACATTTTCCTGTATGTACAGCAACGTAAACATATATCATTGCCTATCGATATAATTTTGATCAGTATCTATTTATGCATAATCTTGGTTACGTTGCCTTTATATCATAATATTTTATTTAAAAATGACTGATCAAATAAATAATGTTGCCACTGAAATTGATAACTTCAAAGTGGCTAGCTCCCACATTTGCACACCGGATCAGTGTTCTGAGCTTGTTAGGAATCCTAATAATAATTTAAAAGTTATACACATTAATATAAGAAGTATAAATAAAAATTTAGATCAATTTATATCCGTACTGTCTATGATAAAATTTGAATTTGATGTACTCATACTATCAGAATGCTGGTTAAAAGGGTCAGGCCCACCACCCTATCTCGATAATTACTCATCTCACGCTACTACTAACAACCTATTACAAAATGATGGAGTTGTATTATATGTGAAAGCCGGACTTGGGGCTACGATAACTGAACCACCATTTTTAGATGCCAATTGTCTAGTATGTACTGTAGGTAATACTGTCATCATCGGTCTTTATCGGTCACCTTCTCGTTCGGATCTAACCGAATTCTATCGCAGTCTAGAAACAGTAGTATCTTCTTTTAAATCATTTAAAAATATAGCGATGATAGGAGATATTAATGTTGACATAAAAGAAAACAACAATATCGATCGAAACTCTAATGATTATTTATTATTCACAGCGTCTTTAGGACTATTACCAGCACATGTGTTTCCTACAAGGCTTGGAAACTGCATTGATCATATTTTATTAAAAACGCACACACCAGCAATAGCGATCATACTAGACACCCACATCACAGACCATCTACCCATAATTTTATGCTTGAAACAACACAAGACACTATACCATAATAGTAATAAAATCATAACTCGTTTAGACTATGCTTCTATTAAAGAGGATATTGACAAATGTGATTTTAGCCCGGTCACTAATGAAACTGACGCAAATATTGCTACTGATAAATTGATCACGATTATTCAAAATATAGTAATCACACACACCACTCAAAAGAAAGTCACTAGGCGAAAACGTATTTTGAAACCGTGGATCACTGAAGGTATGCTACGGTGTATACGAAATCGCGATAAAATGCATCTTAGACTGCGAAAAAATGAGAATAATACTATGCTCCTCATCACATATAAAAGATAACGCAATTTCTGTAATACCCTTCTCAGAAAATTAAAACGTGAGTACGAAAAAGAACAGTTCATTAAGGCCCAAAAAAACCCGAAAGCAATGTGGGAACTTATCAACTCAATTTCAGGTAGAAAGTGTCAGTCACAGCCAGCTATGGAGCTCTTGAACCTGTCAGCTGATGCTAAACTCTCAACCAACTGTGTAAACCAATACCTGGTTAACATTGGAAAGGACCTGGCTTCCAAGGTGGTTCCACCAGATAGTTCGTTACTTCGTGACACGAGTCGAATGGTTTCGCAATGTAACTCTCTTGGGATACTACCAGTTAGTCAGGATCAAGTGGCCGCGATAATTGCTTCACTTCGATGTAATTGTGCAATTGGCTGGGACCAGATCCCAGCGTTAGTAATTAAGCTTTCAAGTAAAGCTTTAGCAGCTCCTATTACGCACATATGCAATGCTTCAATATCCACTGGTGTATTTCCAAGCAGCTTGAAAAAGGCTTTAGTTACTCCTGTGTATAAGGGTGGGAACAGAGAGCAAGTTACGAATTATAGACCTATTTCGGTGCTGAGTGCATTATCAAAAATCCTGGAAAGAATCCTCAATAACTGTTTGACTCAATATCTCTCCAAATTTAACATTATCTCGGAAAACCAATATGGATTTAGAACTGGTGTGTCGACAGAAGACGCTGTTACAAATTTTAGTGAGGCAGTAGTTAGTAAAATGGACAAAAGTCACAAGTGCTATGGTATATTTTTGGATCTATCAAAAGCGTTTGATACTGTCTCTGTTCCAATCCTTATATCCAAATTAGAGCTTATTGGGGTTCGCGGTGTGTCTTTAGATATTTTTAAGGATTATCTGTCTAATCGTACACAGGCAGTAAAGATTGATGCAGTTGTGAGTGAGGAGGAGCAGATTGAATATGGGGTTCCTCAGGGGAGTATTCTTGGCCCCACGCTATTTTTAATATACGTCAACGACCTGTGTAAAATTACTCTTAAAAATTGTAGTATTTTTACTTATGCCGATGACACAGCCCTATTAGTGTATGGAAAAAACTGGTTGGAAGCCAAGACTCAGGCCGAGAATAATCTCAGAGAAGTAATGCTATGGTTATCTTTAAATCTAATTACTCTAAATGTAGATAAAACAAAATTTATACGCTTCTATCTCCCTAATTCTCCTGTGCCATTACTGGAAACCACATCACTCACTGCTCATAGTTGTACTAGTTCAACAACAACTTGTTCTTGTCCGCCCTTAACAAATGTTTCTAAAATAAGATATCTTGGTGTAATAGTCGATGAACGATTGAACTGGCGTCCGCAAGTAGAAACTCTCACGGGACGTGTCAGAAGATTAATTTATGTTTTTAAAAATCTCCGTCATTCTGCGGACCTATCGGTAATGTACACAGTTTATGTAGCATTATGTGAATCAATTCTTAGTTACTGTATTCCTGCATGGGGCGGGACTTACATAACCTTGTTTTTGCAGTTGGAGAGAGCTCAAAGATATCTCCTCAAGGTTATACATAGCAAGCCACGTTACTATTCAACTACAGAACTGTACAAGAAATGCCAGGTCTTAACAGTTAGACAATTATTCATTTTCCGCACCATGCTCCGACGACATTCACAGCTCCCCCTTAGTGATAAGGTTTTACAAAAAAGGCAAGGTGCACTCGTTTGTCCCCCTGTTCAGTGTAGGACAGCTTTCGCATCACGACAGTTCAACGCATTGAGCTCCAGGCTTTATAACAAAATAAACAAAAAGATCTCACTATATAAACTTAATAAGTACAACATTAAAAAAGATTTAGGTTATTGGTTGAAGTCATTAAATTATGACGAAACAGAAGAGCTTATAAAAATTGTAGAGTAAAAGATAATTGATGTTAATACATAATAATATGTTAATACATAATAATATATAAAAGTAATACCTATATATTTTAGCAGTAATCCTAAACCAAAATTGTAGCATTGGACTGAATTGCATTGTATTAATTTAACAAGTAAGAAATAATTCTTTTAACATTGCTTTGTACAATTTAGGGTCCACAAACTAATGTGATTATATTATTATAATATTATTATATAAAAAGTGTAGAGCGGAGAGCCGCCGACTCCCGAAATACGAGCATGTCTCAGTTTGGGCGTCAGTGTGCTATTGTATATGATGCACTAAAAATGTGTAAAATAAATAAATCTTTGAAAAAAAAAATAAAAAAAAAATAAAAAAAAAAATAAAAAATAATTTTGGATTAATATTAACGGCTTGTTTTACCGGGGTGATTCATACATAAACTTTGTATTGGAGTGAAAGCGGTGTGCTATTTGTGTTAGCGAACTTTAACGGATCCTGGACTTTGAAAATTTGAACCACATCCTCGTGCCTGCAGGTACCTACGAAACTCAAGCCCACGGCAAAGGTACCTGGATTTTTTTTATCACAATAATATAACAAACAATTATTTGTGGGAGACTGGTGCCTAAACTAAGCCAGAGCTTGTATTTTAGGACACCAGGTCCCCCTCCTAGCGGCATGGATAACAATCATAATAGGTTAATTCTTATTTGTACTGGATTAAGTTAATATTAATTAAACCAGAATACTATTTTGCATTTTTAACAATAATAGTTTTGTTAGTTTTATGTATGTATTGTGTATGTGTGTACATATGGGGGAAATGCTGTGTGTATGTGGGGGGTGTGTGTGTATGTGGGGGGTACGTATGTGTGGGAAGGGTGCGTGTGTATGTGTAGAGTGTGATTGTGATACTAGAAAATAATATTACAATAGTTTAATATTAATAATATTATAGTTCATAATATAATACTTATATTATTTTAGTGTACAATAATAATACTTTGTATGAATGCATGAATTAGGACAAGATATGAAGGAGTTCTTCTGTTTTATTATAATCTAAGATTCGCAACCATGAAGTGACTTTACCTTTACATTCTGCTTTATTTGTTTTGTAGATGTTGATGTCTTTATTGATTTTATTATATAATCTAGCCCCTTGAAAACCATAAAACTTTTGGGCAAAACTTGTATTAACTTTATATGTGTTACAAATAGCATAATGCCTTCTTGTTGTGGTTTTTTTTTCATTAAAGGTTGTTTTATCCGAATGTTGTCGAAGAATGGTTGACAAAATATATAATTGCCTAACAGTGAGCACCTCAGTTTCTTGATACAGTTTAAAGGTTGAGAACATTCTAGGTTTGAAAAATGCAACCTTTAAAATTAATCTTTGTGCTCTTTCAATCTTTAGTAGTTTAGTTTTGTCCGCTCCACCCCACGTTGTTATGCAATAAGTCAAAATCGATTGGACCAGCGCAAAGTACACCGCCTTCAGAGTTTTGCCATCAACTATGTGCCTTAGTTGTTTGTATATGTAGGTTAGCTTACGTATTTTTTTTGAAATATTGTTGATGTGTTCATTAAATGATAGCCCAGAGTCAATAGTAACACCCAAGTACCGTATACTTTGCGTCGGTTCAAGAGGTGGACAATTGCACTGTGACACCGGGGGGAACGAGCATTTGTGAGAATATAGGTTTAAAAGGTTATTGGAAGTAGTTTTTGTGCCCTTCATAGAAAAAAGCACGTACTTGGTCTTGTCAGAGTTCAAGGTCAGCGAGTTAGCAGCAAGCCAGTGACAAACCGTGTTGAACCCTTCTTGTGCCATCGAAAATACTTCATCCCAAGTATCCCCCGTGAAAGTAAGGGTGGTGTCATCAGCATAAGATATAATTTTGCAGCCCCGAATCTTAAGTTGACAGAGTTCATTAATGTAACAAAGGAATAATGTCGGACCAAGGATACTTCCCTGAGGAACTCCATACGTAATGGGAAGATCATCGCTCTCGTATTCACCAATTTTTACGCGCTGAGTTCTGTCAGAAAGGTAACTGGCCAGCAGATCTAGTTGCGTACCTCGAATACCCATCTGATTTAGTTTGTAGATTAGGGTGGGGACAGATACTGCATCAAACGCCTTAGCTAGATCGAGGAATATAGTCAGGCATTTCTTTTTGGCATCCATTTCCTGGACTAAATATGTGGTGAAATCGTGCACAGCGTCATCAGTGGATTTGCCAACTCGAAACCCATACTGAGCTGTAGCTAACAGTTTTTGTGACTCTAGATATTTTATGAGTTGAGAGTTGATGACGCGTTCAAATAGCTTGGAAACTGAAGTAAGTATTGAGATAGGTCTATAGTTGTTAACGCAGTCTCTATCCCCTGCCTTATGAATTGGGTGCAAAATAGATTTCTTTAACACGTTGGGGAAGATCCCAGACTCCAGACAACGATTTATTAAATCTGTAAGCAATGGGGTAAGTGATATTACCATCTTTTTTAGTAGTTTCGACGTAATATTATCCCAACCCGGAGCGCAGTCATTTTTTAGACCAAGTATAGTTTGACCAATCTCTACACAATCAACTTCGAGAAGAACAAATGAATTAGAAGGACTTTTGCTGTTAATATTAAGGGAATAATTAAAAGGTGGAATAGTTGAGGGCATACGTTCTGCCAACCGCTCACCAACTTTAGCAAAAAAAGCATTTACACTGTTTATAGCTGATTGTGGAAAATCATGTGCTGATATAAGCTCTTTAGGTGCTTCATGTTTTTTATTGTTATAGTTTGTTACAATTTTAATAGAATTCCATAGCTTCTTCGAGTTATTTTTGGCCATTTGTAGTTGGTCCCGTTCATATTGACGTTTTAATTTTTTAAGGAGGGCATTACAATGATTTCTATAGCGTTTGTAGGTTATAAGTATAATTACGTTATTAGGTTCTCTTTTAACTTTTATATGCATCATGTCCCTAGTTCTAATACAGCGTAAGAGGCCAGTTGTGATCCAAGGTTTTATGATCGTTTTACTACGTGGAATTTTGAGACTCAGCGTGTTTTTACCAATAAGGTTAGACAACTTCTTTATAAGTGTTTCAGTAGCTGAATTTAGGTCATTGTCTTGATAAATTAGGGTTAAGTCTGTATTGGAACAGTCGGAAATAATTCCTTCCCAGTTAATCTTTTTGATAATATTGCAGTTTATTGTTTTTTTTTGTCCCTTTATGATTTAAGCAGAACAAGATAGCAACATGATCGGTTATCGTGGTTTGCAGGTCAAAAGTATAAGCTTCCGATTTAGTCTTAACTATGACGTGATCTAAGCAGTTACCGCCTCTAGTCGGAAAATTTAAAGCGGGCAATAAGCCATGATATGATGTTATATCTAAATACGATGAAACTTTGGCTCCTGACTGTAATAAATTAATATTGATGTCCCCCGTAATGATTATGTTATGAAAAGACGATAAAGTGCCAAGAAGATTATTTAAAGACGTTAAGAAGTTTTCAATTTTTTTAAAACAGGGGGGTCTGTAGATTGCTATAATTACTGTACTAGTTCCAAATTTTATTACCAAACAGTTAGCTTCCATAAAAGGAGGTTCTTCTACTGTAAAATAATGTTTGTTATTAACTATAACTACTACTCCGTCATTTTGATTATAGTTAATACTTGTCTTGAAAAAATCATATCCATTCAAGGTCGGAAGATTAGTTACTTGGGATAGCCAACATTCCGACAAAACGATCACATCACAGTCAAAGCCAAATCGCGTCAACATCACCGAAAGCTCGCCGAAATTACAATTTATACTGCATATATTTTGTTGTAGAATCTTAAGAAATTTTGCAGGCTTCTTAAAATACGCGCTGCAATTTTCAGGCCTACAGGCTACTGGGACGGAGATATTAAATTGTTCAATGTTATCTAACAAGTCATTTATCGAAGCGAATTTTAATATGTACAGATATCAAGTACAAAGTTATTGCGTAAAAAAGATTTTGAAGTCTAGTCACATGCATGCATTCTTTCTTATATTTATATAATTTATGTATTTTTGTTTTGAGCAATAGTAATATGTATGTGTATATATGTGTATGTATGTATATGTAGGAATATTGTAAACATGTGTATTTATTTAAGTTGTATGTTGGGAATATGAAAGTGTATGAATTGTGAGTGTACTGGTTCCTATAAGTTAATCTAAAACACACTAATAAAGCAAAGCAAAAAAAGATTTGGAATACGATTATTACTAAAACTAGTCATATCTTATTTAAATCATCTTCATTTTTAATAAGGATTGGTTTTTCCCCTTCGTTTTTTCTGAGATATATTCTACCAAAAGATATCCAGCATCCATGATAGGCATTGGCTTTAGCACTTTGTCTTGCTAAATAGAATAATCGTCGTGCTTTTCCTGTAAGGAAATCCGATACAAAGATATTACGAGGGGGTCCATTGATTTTGATGTGGTTGGTGTTTAGAGGTAATTGCATTTGCAACTTTTGGAATTTGTTAAAGTTGATGAATGATGTAACAAATGCTGATTTCCTCGCAACTGTGGTGAACTCCACTACTATGGCTTCAGTTTTTGTTTTTGTCCTATATATGTCGCGAATTTCCATTTCTCCAATACGTGGGTCCAGCTTGATTGTTGAGCTTATCTCACAAATTTTACTCATGAGTTGTTCTTTAGTCTCATTATCAGTTACTGGAATATTGCGAATTTCCAAGGTCGAGGCTCGCGTGGTTTTTTCGAGGAACTCCACTTGTTGTTCTAACTGCTGTACCTGTTTTATCGTAGATTTATTTTCATGTTGTAATTGCTCGATTTTTGTTAACGATTCGTCATATTTTGCAGACAAAAATGTAACCGATTCCTTCAATTCATAGTGCATTTCTTTTATTGAGTTGACGGCTTGGTTGAAAATATCAAATTTTTGATTTTGTTGTTCTTGGAATTCGGTAAACATAGCCTTCATTTGAGACATAAACATATCAAGGCACTCAGAGTGATCGTCAAAACGGCGTTTAAATCTTTGGGTAACACATTCGCCTTTACTTTCAGCTTCGTTTAGTGCAGAGTCCGAACTATGATGTGCAACTAAAGTTTGTGACAAACTTATATTGCTGAAATTAGGTGGAGTGCGCTGCGTAGACATCATTAATGGGTATTATTACGACGCTACGCCAAACAATCGATTTGCAGGTCGAATCCGCTAAGTTGAAGTCCCAAGATTTGGTTGAGGACGAAAAATACGTGTTTTTTGGTGTTTAGGCTCGGCCTACTGGCCCTATAGAAATTTACAGTCCACAATTCTAGTACTCGGCAAATATACGGTACAATATACATAATGTGATGGTAACTACGTAAGAAAGAGATGCAAAAATTCACATTTCGCGTATGATCGTTGATGTCTTTTGATAAACTCTCGTAAATTAAATCGGTTTCTATGTGGTGTCAGGTCGATGGGTGGTACGGAACCCTTACTGCGTGAGTTTGACTCACACTTGACCGGTTTTGAAAATTTCAACCGGTTACCTATTACCGTTCAAAAGATACAGCCCTGTGACAGACAGACGGACGGACGGATGGACAGCGTAAAAAGATAATAGGGTCCCGTTTGGCACCCTTCGGGTACGGAACCCTAAAAATTAACAATACCAAATAAAAAATGTCAAAGGAAAAACACAAATGTCAATCTAAAAACTAAATACAAGGTAATAAAATGACAATTTAAAACTAAATTAAATAATAATTAAAAGAAAAAAAAATCTACGAGCGTAGAACAGTATTTATATTTTTAATTCGATAAATTCGTCATAAGTGTAGAACGCTCACTCGACAAACCAGCGTGCAGCGCCTCAGACGAGACTTAAAACTTGTAAAACTTGTAAAACTCTCTTGTCTCAATCCATTGTAAAGCAATGAAGGCTCCACGCCTTTGAAAAAATGGTTCGAATTTGTATCAAGATTTGACTAACTTTATTGAATGATAACTTTAAACTTAAAATATTCTGGATTTAAAACTTAAGTAAAAGAATTGAAACCTTGTCTGCAAAGTTCTTTCACCAGTGTCTGGGGAATAAAATTGTCTACTAAAACTATTTCTACCTCGGTTCCATTAAAAGCATCGTCAAACTTAATCTTTTCTTTCTACCCTCATTTTATTGCTTTAGTCTGACAGTTCCAGTATAGTCGGGACCGTGTTAGGTCGTGTCTAGAAACGCTTAATTATTAACGCGTATTAGATAGCGAGCGTGATACCGGTTCCACTATATTCATACAAGTATATTCCGTAAATGTCTGTTGCATTTGCCACTAACAAAAACGGGGAAACTTATAATAATTAAAGAATGGTATCTGAACGGAATTTGGAAATAAAAATTGGTCAGGATCGGAAAAGGAATAAATTTTCAAATAAAATATATAATAAACTAAATACGGATTAAGTTAGAATTAATGAAAATAGATAAACAGTTGTATATTATAGGTAGAGAGAACTTGCGGATTATGAAAATTATTACTAATTAACAACACATAATATAACATCACGCCTATATTTCCCGAAGGGGCAGGCAGAAGTGAAATAGTACATCCACATTTCGCCAGTTATGTTATAGTCTCATGTAATAGGGGGCGAGCCTATTGCCATTGACCGGGCACAAATCCAGACTCCGGGCTGCTACTGAGAATTTCCTAATGAAAAAACCCAATAACACTTTGTCCGACCCGGGAATCGAACTCAGGACCCCACGCTCAGCAATCGCGCTTGCAACCACTAGACCAGCGAGGCAGTCGAGTCGAGTCGACCCGATTATTAAATAAATCATAATAAATGTAAATAAATAATAAATAAAAGTATTATTAAATTTTTAAAAAGGTATGTGCGTAGCTATAGGTATACTTTTATTCCTCAAGGGGGAACGGAGGGGTGCGGGGGCAAGCGGGCAGTTCGTCGCTCGCGCCACCGGCCACGCGCCGCGGCTAGGCCAGTCAGCCAGTAAATGTAGTGGTTATATTCTCTTTGGGCCAGTCAATTTCTTTGCTATCAGCTGAACGCATATTGGTCTAGTGGTCGCAAGCGCGACTGCTGAGCGTGGGGTCCTGGGTTCGATTCCCGGGTCGGGCAAAGAGTTATTGGGTTTTTTCATTAGGAAATTCTCAGTAACAGCCCGGAGTATGGATTTGTGCCCGGTTAATGGCAATAGGCTCGCCCCCTATTACATGGGACTATAACATAACTGGCGAAATGTGGGTGTACTATACACCTCTGCCTACCCCTTCGGGGAAATACAGGCGTGATGTTATGTTATGTTATGTTATTAATGTCAGACATACGTAGGTACTATTGGTCGTAGCGTGATGTTATACACGCTGAAATTTATATCGGTTAAATCCCGCGGTGTAGCGACTCCATAACAGTAGTACTATTGATTAGTGACATAATTTTTTTTTTTGGAATTATGTTTTTTCAAAAAGGTGAATAATTATTCGACTTTAACTCGAATGTGTTCCACCTAGTATGAACAAAATAGTAGTGGTAACCAGGCGCCACACTGTCTGGCGAGATTCGCGAGCGGCGTCCGCGCCGCGCTCCCCCCCTCAGTAGTCTTTCTAACCACGTCACGGTAGCAATACGTGTGTGTCGCGCTTCGCTTTTATTGTGAAAACGGATAATTATAAAAGTGCAATGAACAATTGTTAAGATACTCGTAAAAAGTGTACAGTGCGTGTAAAGTGTACCTACATCATCATCATCAGCCTATCTCAGTCCACTGCTGGACATGGGCCTTTCCAGTAGGACGGCACCGACTTCTATCCTCTCATCCAGTTTCCATCGTAAAGTTTACAGTGATAAAAAAAAATTGTAAGCATGAAAATGTGAGTAACATGTTAATAACTTATTAATACCTACTTACCTATTATTATAACATTAATTACAGATGATTTCTTTTTTTTAAAACGCCTAGTTTACTAAAATTTACTTACGTCAATAACGTATCAAAATTAAAGTTCCACTATTATCTCCTAAAATGCTGTACTAAATACCTACATGTAATTCCATAACCACCATAACCTATCTACAATTACAACATACATACAATAAATTAAATCAAACTACCTAGGTACTTTATAACGTTCCTCATGATCTAAAGATAACCGAGTACCTAGGTAAGCAAAAATTGTTGCTTTACATAGGTACAGTCGACTGCATGACAGTGGTAACACTTCAATTCGAAAATCGCCCTTACTGCTTACGAAATAAAGATGCTGCTAATGTCAAAGTGTTACCACCGACGTGCGGTCGACCGTACCTACCCAATCTTAATAATATAGTAGTACCTACCTACAGGTCTAGTGGTTGCAAGCGCGACTGCTGAGCGTGAGGTCCTGGGTTCGATTCCCGGGTCGGGCAAAGTGTTATTGGGTTTTTTCATTAGGAAATTATCAGTAGCAGCCCGGAGTCTGGATTTGTGCCCGGTCAATGGTAATAGGCTCGCCCTCTATTACATGGGACTATAACATAACTGGCGAAATGTGGGTGTACTATTACACCTCTGCCTACCCCTTCGGGGAAATACAGGCGTGATGTTATTGTTATTATGTTACCTACCTCAATAACAAGTGTGTCATGTCATTACTTTAGACTCGGTAAAAACATAACCTAGTAGTAAGACACTTTGACCAACCTAGGTACGGTCAACCGCACGTCGATGGCAACACTGACATTAGCAGCATCTTTATTCCGTAAGCAGTAAGAGCGGTTTTCGAATTGAAGTGTTACTTACCACTGTCATGCAGTCGACGTACCTACAAACTTTTTAAACACTGTCTACCTATTTGTCATCTTATGTTTTTACGCGCTTCTGTAAAATTTAGTTACAACCCCTTACTGGGTTTTTATTTGGGACAGCTGTTGTGTTCCTGCAATCTTGAACATACCTAGGTACCTACTTTGTCAAGTCGATCATTTACCTGCCTACATAGCATTTAAACAAATCTTTAGAAACCACAGAAACATAATTTATTGTCTTTTCTTTAACATTCCTAAACCATTCATTTGCCTACTTAATTAATTTATTTAATAAATACAGGGAATACAGGCGTGATGTTATGTTATGTTATGTGTTAATAAATCCTAAATAAAATACTTGAACTTTTTATAACATTTTGTGTGAACCGTAAATAAAGCCAGTCTCCGAAGCGGTGGTCTGCGATGAATACCTACCTAGGTACGATAACGCGCAGTAGCTCCGGCCCGGCGGCCGCCGCGCCGGCGCCGCCCGGCCGGCGCGTATTTAACTACTTTCGTGTGTTTGTCCCTTACTACAAATTTCAACGATTTCATAACTTATTTATTTTCACTTGCCAATTTTTGTATTCTAGGTTTTTTTTGTAAACTGGTTTGACTAAAAGATAGTAACTACTGAGATAGAGTAGGACACCGCGGGATGTAAGTAAATTTCAGCGTGTATAGTTGTCTCATGGTCACATGCTTCGTTTACAGATAATTGAAAACAAAAGATCGATGAAGCGAGACTAATAAAAAAAGGTTATTTTTTTGTCAAGACCTTTTTTAATTGGTTTGAGCCTCCAAGACAAACAGAATGCGTATTTGAATGTCATTAGTGGTTACAATTCCACAACTCCTACATACTCCCGTACTCTGGAACAACAGTATCATAAAAATATGAAGAAAATAAAATACTTTACCGTTCATCGAAATACATTTTATTCTCGCCGTGTGTTTAAAAGTCCGTATTTGGAATTTTATATCAAAAAATGTATGCTTAAATATTCAACAATTTCTTCCTCATCGTCAAAAAATAATTACATAATCAAATACATATTTTCATAACTTCAGAAACGACAGTGACCGCAGAGGTCTGATTTTTTAGGTGTTGTCAGCCTTTTAAGGCTCATCGCTTGAGGCCGCCACCGTACTGATTTTTTTTTTGTATTTCTGACCTACTTAGGTTTTATTATACTTGAGATGTAATTTTGTGGTTTGCGTAAATAACTTTATATTGTTAACATAGACATAGTAAAAAAATTTGACTATTCGAACAATCATAATGAAGCCAACACAACCGTGCTCCTTAGTGAACAAACTAGCGCTCACGCACACACATGCTCTTGAAAGTTTTTTTTTTTGGCCATGCTTACTAGACGATGCCGCGACATGTGTACTGAGAGCGGTGATTGTGGTTTGATGCGCATGTGTGTGCGTGAGCGCTGGTTTGTACATGGAGGAGCACAGTTTTGGTGGCTTCACTATGATTGTTCGCAGCTATATTTTTTACTATGTCGCCCTCTCAGTACACATGTCGCGGCATCGTCCAGTAAGTATCGCGAAAGCAAATACCCTTAAGGAGCATGGTGTATGCGTGAGCGCTGTTTGTACGAAGGAGCATAGTTGTTTTGGCTTCAGTATGATTGTTCACATCACTTCGTCTAAATATGTTTTTTTTTATTGTATAGGATGGCGAAACGAACAAAAGGCCCACCTGATGTTAAGCGGTTACCTTTGAGGTAAAGACCAGTAAGCCTCTAGACGCCTATTAGCCGGATACCCCCGGTCACAAAGCGTAAGATATGCAGTGCTACTGCATATCTTACGCCCAGCCACCAATCGGGACGTCACTCCGTCAGCGAGCGGCACCAATTATATCACCGAACATTTGAGGCGACCAATCATAACGCGCCGTCCGCCCCCCGGTCCCCGTCAACATTTTACGACTGTGTTCTCATGCAAAACGTTGTTTATGTGGCGTCTTGAGGCTTATTGGTATGTGCTTTGCCCATAACAACTGCAATACCACCTAGGATGAAAAGAATTTTCTGTTTACCAACCTCATATTATTATCAATGTGATGTTTATAAATTACAAAACCAATTCTGAACCCTAATAACGCATCTACGTGGGACACTCAGAAAGTTTTGCGAAACTAAAAAAAATTGTTCAAAGTTCAAAGTTCAAAGCATTTATTTGCATTTTTTTGTTCTATACGTACATATATTTTTATCAAATCTTTTCAAAGTACTTTCCACCAGCCTCTATACAAAGATTCATGCGCCTAAACCAGTTTTCAAAACACTTTTTCCAGTCCGCCGCAGACACCTCGTTTACAGCCTGCTCGAACGCAGCCAGCGCATCTTCCGGCGACGAAAATTGTATCCCTTTGAGCTGATTTTTTATTTTTGGGAATAAAAAGAAGTCACACGGTGCTAGATCAGGGCTGTAAGGAGGGTGACCCAGGAGTTTGACTGGCGTGCTGTCCAGGAAGTCCCTCGTTTTGAGTGCGGTGTGCGCAGGTGCATTGTCGTGGTGGAGCAGTAGCCCGCGGAGCCCTGTGTTTGGTCGCTTGTTGCTTATAACAGAGAAAACTTCTGGCAAACATTTGGTAGTATACCATTCGGCATTAATGCTTCTTTGATCCCGTAAGGGAATTGATACCAAGTGGCCAGTCAAATTAAAAAAGCTAGCGATCAAAATCTTACCCCCGCTTCTAGATCGCTTCACTTTGGTAGGCGTTGGCTCATTTTGAAACACCCAAACAGTCGACTGGCGCTTGGTTTCTGGGTCGTATTGATAAATCCAGGACTCATCACCTGTAACGATGTCGTAAACACGCCGAGACGAGCCTGCTTCAAATTTGTTAAGCATATCACGGCACCATTCCACCCGGGCCTGCTTCTGAGCATCGGTGAGGTTGTGCGGCACCCAGCGTGATACTATCCTCCTCACGCGAAGATGGCTGTGTAGAATCTCGTGAACGCTTCCCGATCCAATCTTCAATATGTGTTGAATCTCCTGATATGTAATTCGCCTATTGTCTTGGATTAAATTTTTCACTGCTAGCACGTTTTCTTCGGTAACAGCCGTCAAAGGGCGACCGCTTCTTTCGTCATCCCCCAAAGTTGGTCGACCGCGCTTGAATTCGTTATACCAACGATACTCGGTTGCCTTGGAAGGGCCTTCATCCATGAATGCCATTTGAAGTCTATCGTACGATTCATCCGGTTTCAGGCGACACTTGAAATCGTATAAAATCATAGCTCTAAAATGTTCCCGGCGCAGATCCATATTTCAGTGAGACACAATACTTTGAATTAACTCGCAAAAAATGTGGAGGGAAATTTTGAAATTGGAACTTACTTATTTTTACTTATAAATAATCATATTTTCGAAAAACATTATAACTGGCCAGTCTCCCATATATAAAAACTTTTTTTCGCAATACTTTCTGAGGGGCCTGGTATATACAAGGAATTCGAAGACAAAACCGTCTTCCACAATTAATACCAGACTAAGCTGATAACTAGATAAATCAATTAACTTTCACCACTTAGTTTGCACGACACAAGAATTAATCAAACAAATGCTAAACTAATTGTACGTTGAAAGGGAAATGCGAGAAGAAGATTAAACTGTGGGGTGGTTGAATTTTAATGGGATTCTGTTAAAAAACTTATATTTAAAACCACGGGATTAAGGTTACCATATGACAGGCATTTGTCGTATTTGACAATCATTGTAAGGCTTAGAAAGGCGTGCGGCCAGCAATACAAGCATTTTTTTTAATAAATAATGTGTGTGGCCAGGGGACCCCTCATCAGGAACAAGGTTATTCTTAAAAATTCATATTTTTGACCAAAAAATACAAAGTCAATTGATTCCGAAATTGTTTAAAGTATGAAAGTTGAATGTGAATAAGTAAAAATATCTTCGCAATTTATTTGTAGGACACAAATAAATTTTAATTACAAATGAATAAAACTGTACATACTTTCTACTCATAATGTATATCACAGGATACCTACAAGGCGTCTTATTTTATTCACCGCAATCGCGTCATACACGACTGCAACTGGCCACATTTCATTGAATAATTGACCGTTTGTGATCGTTAGAATTCCGTACAAGAAAAATTCAATAACAGTTTGTCTGACGTCTGACCTGAGAATTTATTCAAGGATCTCTCGCTTAGTTCATTTTTATTTTGTTCCTACTCTAGACAAAAAAATAGTACCTACTTAGTATGTTTGTGACAAAGCTCGCCACACTTTCCCAAACACTGCAACTCTTGTAAGACAGGATCTACAATGGCGACGAACCAGAAAAAACGCCGAAACGATGAAGCTCAGCGCGTCCCAGGGAAATGATTGAACTGTCTTGAAAACCGCAACGAAATTAATGAGAAAGATATTAGGAGGAGTAGGAAGAAAATTTGTTTCCACTGCCCTTCTTCTAAAGCGGTAGACAGAATAAAAGGACAGACATGGGCGCAAAAAAATCCGGCCAATTGCGAGTCGGACTCACGCAGTATTTACGGACAATATCGTGGGATTTTTTTTAAAACGGAGGCAGATTCCTCGGCCCTGGAAGGTCGTAGCTGAATGTGCGACACCACGAACCGTTCGTAGTGAGCCAAGCTATAGAATGATTTAAAAAAGAAATCGAACTACCGTAGTATTTGCGACTAAATGGTCGCAGAAAGGAACATAACGAATGTCCATGCCACTCATAAAAGGACTGAGAATATTAAATACCTCGGAATAACCGTAGATCAACATCTATCTTTTTAATCACATAGACATCCTTGTTACCAGAATGCGTAAACTCATATACATTTTTTTAAATGCTAAGACACTGCATATCAGGATTATTAAGGGTATAATAATATGTTTCACCAGGTATTCTCTTCCCGCGATGCCTCGAAGCTACGTCACGATCAGTGTTGCTATTGATTGATATCTTCAATATATTTAAGGAGACATTTGTTCATAATGAATATTAAATAAATTCCTAACTAGCTTAAATATTTGATAAGTTGCAAAATTACTTTGTGAACCTGGCTTTATAGAGTTCAAACATGTAATATTAGAAGCGTGAGACCATTCAAGTTTGTGAACATTGTTTGTGCTCACGTAGTGCTACGAGTCCTACTCCGTTTTTTTTTCTTTGTATACATATAATACCTAGTCCTTGTTCAGGTGAAAACTAGATATAGTGGTATCCTCCTGGACTGTATGAATTAATCTGTGACCAATGTGCCACTTGACCGTGAATTTCAGAAAAAAAAACCCGTGTAAATCTGGGTTTCAAATCAATTAAAGTTAATCAAATCAAAGCACTGGAAGAGCACCTGCGGGGGCTGCGGCTGGAATTGCCAGAGCTCCTCTATTTCGTGCCGAGGATGGTTACCGTGTAATTTTACGGCCAAAATTAATATCCAATCTATCCACGATTTGTCCTACTAGAATTTGACATAAGAGCTGGATCCCTTGCCACATATATTATGTTGTATGAATGTTGTGTTTTCATTAATTTGTCCTGTTACCTTTGCATGTAATATGTATATTTTGTGTATGTGTGGCAAAATAAATGGTTTAAATGTAGTTTTTATTCTCCTGTCGATCGATTTATAACAAAAATTAAAAAAATAAAAAATATCTTCGGGACATTTTTGCACAGCATCATCTAGTCCCAAACTAAGCAGAGCTTGTGATATGGGTACTAGACAATTGATATAATACTTTTTTTTTGTAAATACATACTTATAATACGTAAGAAAGAAACACCCAGACCAACACAAACACTCATGTTCATCACACAAATATTTGTGTCCTGTGGGAATCGAACCCACGACCTCGTTGATCAGCAGTCCGACCTAGAACCACTAGACCATAACAGTTCTAATACATCAAGCTGTCTTTATTTTTTCAGTATTTTCAACGTAGTGGTACAGTCGACTGCATGCCAGTGGTAACACTTAAATTAGAAAGCCACCCTTACTGCTTACGAAATAAAGGCTCTGTCGATGTCAAACTGTTACCACTGACGTGCGGTTGACCGATTAAAATATAGGTATAAGCCATTGACGACTTTTGGGTTGACCGTACCTAATATTCTCTTTGCCACAGAATGTCACGAGGCCACATGCTATTTACTGCTATAAGTCTCTTAAATCGACCTATTCAAATTTTCGATTAATTAGTTTGTAACTATCGTTGTATAGTATTATATACTATATCAAAATACCTAATGTATTTTCGGTAACAGAGCTGTAAAAGTAAAATAGGTATTAAAAATAAAAAATAAAAAAATTAAATACCGGTGGGTATTTAAATTTTACCGCTGAAACTGAAACTAGCGCATCCACCTATCGGAATTTTTCAGAATGTTACAGCCACAGAGTACGTACTTTCGCAAACCGTAGGAACAAATAAATAAGGAAATAATAAAAAGAAAGAAATAAAATAAATAATAAAAAGAAAGAAATTGTACTAATACAATTTCTTTGGGAACAAAAAGAAATAGAAGAATAAAAAATAAAAAACCGGCCAAGAGCATGTCGGGCCATGCTCAGTATTATAGGGTTCCTTAAGTAGGTGTTACAAACAAATCAAATCGAATATTAATCACGGCTATTTTAGTTTTTGCAATAGACGGCAGCATTGGCGACTCAGAGAGTGATGTCAGTAGCCGCTAGATGGCGCTATACAGTGCCAAGTGTAATACACGGCACTTGACGGCAGCATTGACGACCCAGAGAGTGTTGTACGATGCCGCTAGATGGCGCCAAATTTAAGAAGTGTGTCGTCAACATAACACAAAGTTACTTTTTGTGATTTTTTCAAATAGAAAGTAGCTAAAGGAGCATTATTTGCTATGATCATTTTTCTCTAAGGTCAATGACCTTTGAACTAGGACGTTTTAAGTATTTTTCAGTTTTCTGTCTATAACTCAAAAAATTATAATCGCATTATACTCGAAATAATTTTAAAAGAGAGTTTTCAGAGAGGTCTATCAATGTGGAAGATTATAAGTTTCTACGTTGCATAGTTTAGAAATGGCAGGGGGGGGGACACATTGCAAGCCACTTTGGCGGGCTATATTTCGCAGATGGTACACCTGATAAAAAAGTGGTGTATGAAACATTACCTTCATTTTAGTAGACCTATTCAATGATACCCTACACGATGGGGTGCAGTGAAAAAAAATATTTTTTCCCCATTTCACATGTATGGGCGCCACCCGTAAAGAACGTAAAAACTATTTTTTTATTCTTTTAAAATTGAGATCTATATGCAGACTATTTTTTAACAAAATTTCATTTACTTATGTTTATAACTTTAGAAGTTATTAAGCTGTAAAGGATTAGGACAGACGGACAGACGGACAGACGGACAGACGGACAGACGGACAGACGGACGGACATGACGAAACTATAAGGGTTCCTTGTAGGACTTCGGAACCCTAAAAAACCCGCGGAATACATAACCTCCTCCTTTTTTTGAAGTCGGTTAAAAAGAAAGAAATTGTACGTACTAGGAACTGAAATGTTGAGAAGACAATCCATTATTTCCTTTCTAGGGTTCCGTACCCGAAGGGTTCCAAACGGGACCCTATTGCTCTCGCTACGCTGTCCGTCCGTGTCTGTCACAAGGCTGTATCTTTTGAACGGTAATAGGTAACCGGTTGATTTTTTCTCAGAAATTGTGTTGCTATGAGGTGTATCACGACAAATACTAAAAACAAAAAAAAGTCTAAAACCAAAGGGGGTCCCCATACAAGAAACCTCAAAAAACATGCATTTTTTTCTATGTTTTTGTTCCTGCTCTATCTTCAAAACGGTAATATATACTAGCGTCAAACTTGGTCAGATTATTGTGTATATTATGTAGTTTAGCAAAAAATACTAAAAATAAGACAAACACAGACATATGTGGTGGTACCTGCGTAAGAAAGACATACAAAAAATCATATTTTGCGCACTGTGCGTTGATGTCTTTGATAAACGCTCGTAAATTAAATCAGTTTTTATGGGGTATCAGGTCGTTGAGAGGTACGGAACCCTTACTACGCGAGTCCGACTCGCACTTAGCCGGTTTTTTTAGGGTTCAGTATCCAAACGGTCTCATTTATCCTATTACTCTCGCTACGCTGTCCGTCCGTCCGCCTGTCTGTCACAGGGCTGTATCTTTTGAACGGTAATAGGTACATTCGGCTTTTTCGTCATCCGTCAAAGGCCGGCCTTTGATTGGGTCGATTTAGGGGACCAAGCGACCAGTTTTAATCGCGCTTTTTATACGCGCTCCGTGTAGCAGTGTCAGTGGGAGGGGTGTACTGCGAACGAAACGAATTCACAAAACGCGCAAGCGCGCTCGCTACAGCACCGTCACCGGCACGTTAACGTTACCGTAGGCTCATTTTGGGGCTGGCAGGGATTTAGGTTGAGTTTACGAGTGTAATATTCTATAATACAACAACAATACAATACGATAACGATACAACTTATTAAATGTAGTTTTCATATAAATGTATGCTAAAATGCTAATCAAAGAAACTGCTGAACCTGGTAATCTCGTCACGCGAGACCGACCCTATGTTCTAGAGTAGTTCCTAGGAGTAGGCTTAACCGCCACTGTGTTAGGATTAGGTAGGTCTTCGCCCTCGCCTGCGAGGCTTGCCGCTTGCCGCCCCTGTGTTTAATGGTAGGACTTCGGATTAATTGACGTCGAATTAAGGGGGGGCGTGGGGTTGGAGTTGTAGTGGGGGGGTAGAACACCCCCTGTGAAGGAAAGATTGCGGACCCCCCCCCCGGCCTTTCCGAGTTTTTTTTTTTTTGTATATCCACTCAATATTGGTGTTTTTTAAGCAACAATCATACTTGAATATTTCAAAACATACCTTACCTTCTGTCCTTTTTGGTAGACTGCACAAGAATACTTTAACTGACATTTAGCCGTATAATCGTGGCCTACAACACTATCATGAAGAAGTATCGAGCTACTTAATAAAAAATGATTCTATAGACTTTTTTGTATGGCACTTGAGTTTTTTTTTTCAGTCAAAATCTATCGTTACGGATTATCTTAAAATACCAAACAGTTCTAGTTACCTGCGCCTGCGCCTGCGCGTATCCTATTAGAACGGTAGATTGCACTCGTACTTGGTCGGTTTTTTAGTACATTCTTTATATGTTCATCTAAAAATCAAAGTATTTGCATAAAAAACGAATTTGAGTAGCAATTTATCAGCAGCAATATAACATGAAAATAGAGAAATCTTTATCGTAAGCCCGCATTACCCACAATCACGCCCTAAAAGAATATTCTGAAGCAATGAGTAGGTATGTGGCTTCTAAATCGGATCTTTTGTCAGGTCAATATTGGAATATTTAAGTCTGACTGGCTGGGTTTCCCCCTTGTAGTCTGGAGTGTAACAAGTATTTGCGAAATGTTTCAATGTTCACATGATTTATTTTCATTTATTTATTTATTTTTATAGTATAGGATGGCGAAACGAGCTAAAGGCCCACCTGATGTTAAACCTTTGCCGCAACAACTGCAACACCCGCCTAAGCTGTTGCCTAAATGGTACCGCAAGTCGGTTCGCCAAACTGAGACATGAAGATGGAAAGTCTCATGTGATTGTAATTTCACCGGCACTCATACCCTTCAGACCGAAACACAGCAATGCAATCACTATTTGGCGGAGAAGTAGGTACGGTGGTAGTACTTCCCCGGACGAGCTCTTTCACAAAGGAGCTCTACTACTACTAAATGTTTATGGACCTGGTAAATAAAGGGCAGGGCTGGGCCGGCCTATTGACCACACTGAGAAAAGTACTCATAAGAATGATTTTTGTTGGATTATAAATAATCGATCGGTCGCTATAATTTATCCCAAGTCCCAACGAAATTTTAATTTCTGTTAGGTATTATATTTTTTCACAAAACGTTTCAAGCGTTCTTGGAAAAAATATTTGAAAGACAGCAAGCCTTACAAATTATAAACACAGACGGAAATTATAGACTGGAAGCCTTATATTAGGAAAACAAATTTTCGGTGAATTTAATGTGGTTATTTCCTTTTTTGAGGAAAAGGGCTCTGTTATCAAAATACAACGTAATTCTTGATTTGTGATTGCTACAATTTATCGTGAAAATGATAAGCAATGAGTTTGTGCTACAGGGGTGACGTCATGTTTATGATTTTATTTAAGTTTTTTTGTTTTTACCTTTCGTTAATTTTTATCCAAACATTTGGAGTAGGTAAAATTATTGAAAGTTTATCTTCTCCGCTGTTTAATGCCCATGATAATAACAATGGAGTTAATAAATCTACTTGCTCTCAACAATTTCGTACTTCAGGTCGTTTTCGATCAGCTTCTGAATCAGATTGGTGTTCTTGAAAACTGCGCCAGGTGTTGCAACTCCGCCGCTAAAATGGAAAGAAAATATTAGTTGTAGACTTTATTTAACACTAGCGGCCCGTTCCGGCTTCGCACGGGTGGACATGAAAATATAGCCTATGTTACTCAGGGTGAATGTAGCTTTCTAAGAGCGATTTTTTTTAGAGGTTTTCAGTTATTTTAATAACACGTTGTATAAACCTTGTTTATCGTCAAGGATTGTGTATAAGAAGTTTCCAATCAATTTCATCACTGTTCCGCGCCGCGCTAACAAATCCAAGTTGTTTGCGGTGAGGTCGGCACGGCACCTAGCACGGTGTCCATCGCTCGCTATTTCCACCCTCTGCGCCTTTTGTACTAGCCAGCAGACCTCTATGGGTTCCAATGAAGGAAAGCCAGGGTTCCGCAAACAAGCAATTTTTTTTTTATTTCAACCACTTGAGTAGTGTTGGGGTTCCAGCGCTAGATGGGTAGATGAGATAGTGGAGATAGCGGGTCAAAGCTGGCTAAACACGGCCAGCCAACCTTCACCAGGTCGTCGGTCCACCTTGTGGGGGGCCTACCCACGCTGCGCCTTCCAGTACGCGGTCGCCACTCCCGAACTTTACTGCCCCATCGGCCATCATTTCTGCAAGCAATGTGCCCCGCCCACTGCCACTTAAGCTTGGCAATTCTTCGGGCTATGTCTGTCACTTTCGTTCTCCTGCGAATCTCCTCATTTCTGATTCGATCACGCAGGGACACTCCGAGCATACTCGTGTGTGTTGCCAGTAATTACTTACGGCACTGAAACGTGGTCGCTCACAATGGGCCTGATAAGAAGGCTCAAAGTCACTCACAAGGTCAATTTGTAACAATAAATTCAGTTAATTGATGAAGAGCATCAGCGGTTGATCTGTTCGCGCGGGAACCAAACTGAGATGAATGCCTATGTCCAGCAGTGGACGTTTTTCGGCTGAAATGATGATGATGATGATCTCAGAATACGATGTCATAGGTACAAATAAAATTTAAAATGATAAGCATTTATTTAAGACTAGCTGTGCCCGCGACTCCGTCCGCGTGTATGTCGGAAAATAACATCGTGTCATAATTATGAACACAATATCTTCAAATATAAACACATAAGCGCCTACACAGACGATTACACTATTTACCGACCATACTATATTTTGTTTTTACAACAAACCGGCTAAGGTGATGGAATTTCATGGAATTAGCCCTAAACTCCCTCATTCTGAGAAGACGCTCGTGCCCAGCAGTGGGGGAAGTAATTGGGCTGATTATGTTATTCTATAACACTAAACACATCTCTTCTTATGCTGAGAAGAGGCCCGTGTCCAGCAGTGGGACTGTAATGGGCTGGTAATGTTATGTTATTCTAGAATACTAATAATATCCAGTTCATTAACTCTTCTCATTTTGAGAAGAGGGCCATACCCAGTAGTGGGACAGTAATGGGTTGACTACGTTATGTTATTCTATATTTTTTAGTTTCTTAACTCTTCTCGTTCCGAGAAGAAGTCCGTGCCCAGCAGTGGGGCAGTAGGTAATGAGCTGATTATGTTATGATAATCTATTACACTAACAATATCCAGTTCCTTAACTCTTCTCATTCGAAGAAGAGGGCCATGCCCAGCAGCGGGACAGTGATGGGCTATGTTATGTTATTCTATATTTTCTATAATACTAATAGAATCCAGTTGTATTTTTAGGAACCTGCAACCTGCATCTAACCAACAATCATGACCTCTACTTTGTATGCAACTTAATACAATAGAGGGGTCAAGCTGTATCGCTGGATCTACTCAACCGATTCAGATAAAACATACCCTATATTTTAAGTTAGACTAATACCAATACAAATGCTAAGTTTCATTACGATCCGTTCAGCCGTTTTCACGTGATGAGGTAACAAACAGACAGACAGACAGACAGACAGACAGACATAAATTTTTTAAACGATTGATTCGTGTTCTATAGCTTATTTCTAGTCCCCCTAGCCGGTTTTCGCGAAAAAAAACTCAATGTACAGACTTTTCGACCTTTACAGTTTTATTATAGTATAGACTTACACTTCTCATCCATATACAAGCGTGGCAAAGTCTCGCATGGTGCACTTAGATTTATTTGCAGTTCTTGCAGTGTCCCCCTGTTGTTTGAATCCGTGGCAGTGTCAGCTGTGTCAGTGTCATTGAGATGCTTCGAAAGCTTCCTTGCATGTCTCTGTGCTATAAGATGTGTACTCCTCAGGACATTGGTGTAACGCTCTATCGCAGTTTTTAATATGTCGCATGTTTGTCCCTTTTCCTGTTGTGTAAATAATTTTTATTGCAGTACAGGGAAATATTCAGTCTAATCTAAGCGTGAACTCATGCTTCCAACTGTCAAATTGCACTGCATTTTGACAGTTGGAAGCATGAGTTCACGTTTAGATTCGTTTCTGAATATACGGCTAAGTTCTTCAGTGGCTAAGAAACAACGACCATACAGCCCAATAGACGCCTAGTGTTGAATATAATGCGTACAATAAATTCTGCCACTAGCTGAGGCGGGGTACTGCTATCTGATTGGCCCTACCAAGGCGGCTATTGGCTAATCACTAACGCGGCAGTTTTGACGATCTCCCGTCTGTATGGAATTGAGATATCTTTAGGTTTGTTAACAAAATTGCGACCTTCAAATCAGAAACTGTAATTATTTTAAAATAAATAAAATCCTTGATTTTTACACATCGCCCACAATATTTCAAAAAGTCGTAACAAACGCAAGCGTAAACGTTTAAAAGTCGCATAATTATTGATTCAGCCTGTATTTATTTAGTGACAAAAATATATTTAATTCGTCCGCTCAATGATTTAATTACAATTCGATTCTGACATTATATTTTTTTAAACTAAATTATTTGTCATGACATTATTATTTTCTCGAAACGACTATGATACGTACTGTAAAAGTTACACATGTAATGAGTTTAGTATAGTATTTTTAGTCGATTCGACTTTTATAGTCGGGATTAGGCTATTAGTCGGATTTTGACTAGGTAATGGGGAAATAGGCATCATATTCAAGATCAAAAGTTAAAAAAAGGACTTCTTTTGTATAAAAAAATTGGTGATTTAGATTTTTTTATTCCATTCTGGGCAACGGAAACTTTTTTCCCTGTCTTAGCTATCAGTTAGTTTTAAATCTTAGTAAAGAAGCTTCTCATAACATGTTTCTCCTATCCTCCTGCCTACGTCTGTTCTAAAAGTAGAACATGAAAAAAAATCATAGATTGTATTTTAAATACCATTTCAATACAATCTTTAAATAAATTTGTTTTTATGTTCTACGGGTAGAACATATGTAGGCAGGAGGCTATACTTAAAATATGGCCTCATCAGATACTTTTACCCCCAAATACTCAAATACTACTCAATTTTAAGTCTATTAACTTTGAACTTTTTTATCCCTAATAAATTTTGATTAAATTGTAAAAAATATTCATTGTAGTTGGTAAATAGTAGTGATGCAACGAATACGAATATTCGTATTCGCCGAATACCATCAATTTAACGAATATTCGTATTCGCCGAATACTTTCATGACATTCGTAAATAAATAAATTCCTAGAAATTCCATGCAGATATTGCGTTGCGACTTCCATCTATTGCGACCGTGACGGCAAAGACACAAGGATTCATTGATAAAATCATAAAACTTTCTCATCTTTTGTTTACATCTACAGATGGTCAGCAATTGTGGCGACCTTTTTAGGGTTCCGAAGTCCTACAAGGAACCCTTATAGTTTCGTCATGTCCGTCCGTCTGTCCGTCTGTCCGTCTGTCCGTCTGTCCGTCTGTCCGTCTGTCCGTCTGTCCGTCTGTCCTAATCCTTTACAGCTTAATAACTTCTACAGTTATAAACATAAGTAAATGAAATTTTGTTAAAAAATAGTCTATATATAGATCTCAATTTTAAAAGAATAAAAAAATCGTTTTTCCGTATTTTAGGGGTGGCGTCCATACATGTGAAATGGGGAAAAAAAAATTTTTTTCGCTGCACCCCCTCGTGTGGGATATCATTGAATAGGTCTACTAAAATGAAGGTAATGTTTGATACACCACTTTTTTATCAGGTGTACCATCTGCGAAATATAGCCCGCCAAAGTGGCTTGCAATGTGTCCCCCCCCTGCCATTTCTAAACTATGCAATGTAGAAACTTATAATCTTCCACATTGATAGACCTTTGTGATAACTCTCTTTTAAAATTATTTCGAGTATAATGTGATTATAATTTTTTGAGTTATAGAGAGAAAACTGAAAAATACTTAAGACGTCCTAGTTCATAGGTCATTGACCTTAGAGAAAAATGATCGTAGCAAATAATGCTCCTTTAGTTACTTTCTATTTAAAAAAATCACAAAAAGTAACTTTGAAATGACCATTGAATTAAGAAACCTATGGAAGTGGCCCATTCTTCTATATCCACCTAGTTTATACAAATATCTATTAAATCGTTATTGAATTATGGAACTATTCTTTGTCTCTTGTTAACCAACGTCTCATGTCGTCTGGTGAAAGAGATCGCATGCTATTTGTATATTCTCTGTTTGGCAACATCTTTACTGGATGTCAAAATACGTACGCCGCGTGGCAACCCCGCTTACCCCGCAATGTGGCCCATAGTACATGAGCTGTCAATTAAACAAACTAGGGCTGTTGATATTTTTTAAATATCAGATTTTCGATCTATCGTTATTTTTAAATATACAATCGGAGTTCGATATATTGAAAAAAAAAGATTTTTCGATATATTGGCCAAATTTCATGATTCTAGGTCAATGCGAAGTACCCTACAGGTTTTTTATGTGAGTTTGCGAGTATCAAAATGTGACATAGCCGTATGATTGCCTTGACCTAGAAGCCGTGGCCCGGATATTGTAGGTATACCACGCTTATTTCGTAGGTATTACTGGTCCATAGGTACAAGTCAATGGAAATGACACACTTCTTAAATTTGGCTTCTTGCATTTATCGCTAGATGGCGATGGCGCTACTAACAACACGCTCTGAGTCGCGAATGCTGCCGATTATTGCAAAAACTAAAATAGCTATGATTAATATTCGATTTGATTCGTTTGTAATTAGTAATTACACCTACTTAAGGAACCCTATAATACTGAGCATGGCCCGACATGCTCTTGGCCGGTTTTTTTAGTTTTTGTTTGTAGAGACTAAAATTGGTAGGTAGGAGTGAGCATTTAATAGTTACAAGGATCAGTCACCACAAAGCATTTTTCACAAGACTCGGTCCTCTGTCTTCCGTATCCAGTCCCCCCAGCCACCTTCTTCAGGCCATCGGGCCATCTGGCGGGGGGTGCCCTACGCTGCGTTTGTCGATTCGCGGTACTCAAGGACTCGTCTACTCCAGTCTGCTGCAATAAATCTACGCTTGAGGAATATTCTAAAGTTAAAGCTCAACTCAAAACAAGCTTTAAAAATTGATCAAAGCTTGAGTTTACCTGTAACTTTACTTATAACTTTTTTTTTTTGCATATTGTAACTTATTTTTGTTGTGTATCGTGTCGCCGCGTCTCGCTTAGGGGTTAATTAACTTAATTAGAAATAAGTTATTTCTTATGTACAGTCAGTTGCACAAAGATGTATACACAAACAAAATTAAAACACAAGTTTTAGGAAAAAAATTGTCGTGTCTTTATATTTCACAAACCAGGTATTCATATGTATTCAAACATTAAGTTTCCTTTGAAACATAAATATTTTTAAGACTTTTTAACTATTTTTGTCATTCTGAATTCAACTGAGTGTATATAAACCTGAAATTTGTGTAAGTTGCAATAGGGTGTTTGACAGGTATTGCCAAAAATTATGAAAATTGTACACAACGTAGATTTTAGGTTGAAGATTAAATTTTACTAAGTTATGTTAATTTAAATATATTCTAAATATTTTATTTTTCTGTTTGAAATTTTGATTTTTTAATCTGTTGATCACGTGATACAAAACTTGAAGTAGGATTGCTGGACTATGCTAGTGCTGTAAAATACCCATTACCTACCTATCAAACTACCTACATTAAGAATTAAAAAGTAAAATGTGACATTAAAATGCTTCACTGAAAAAATTATATTTACGACTTCTAATAGGTACACACGGCTACACATCTATATATAAGCTGACCTCGCGTTTCAAAGAAAACCTATACTATGCGAGATCAGCTTATACTGGAAATGTACAGCTTGATGTGTAGCCGTGTGTACCATTTTTTGTTTTGCATGGTGGAAACTATCAAAAGTCTGTGCCGGCCTCTTGGGGGACGGAGGCTAGGGTGTGTGGGATTCTTACTCACTAAAAAGCCCCCCCCCCCCCAGCGGCTGTCTACAGCATAATAAGAGGGGACTCCGGGAATGTAATAGTACCTAATAGGTACGGTAAGAACCATGCATTTCATTTTAAAGTAAAATTCATTGTAAAACTGGAATACACTTATATTCTTTTATCTGCTGGTTCATTTTAGTAGACAGCAGTAAAGTTGACGAAATGGGATGCTTACTAAATGGATGTTGACAAATATTCAAAGGTGATTTTAAAACCAAAACCAAGCGATTGCATATTAGTCGAAAAGCATCATTCATGGGCAGGGTTGGTACGTGTAGAAACAGTATTCAATCAACTCAGCCTATCGCAGTCCACTGCTGGACATAGGCCTCTCCCAAGTTGCGCCACAACGCTCGGTCCTCTGCCTTCCGCATCCAGTCCCCCCCAGCCACGTTCTTCAGGTCGTCGGTCCACCTGGCAGGGGGGCGCCCTACGCTGCGTTTGCCAATTCGCGGTCTCCACTCAAGGACTCGTCTGCTCCAACGGCCATCGGTCCTTCGACAGACATGGCCAGCCCACTGCCACTTCAGCTTACTGATCCTACAAGCTATGTCGGTCACTCCGGTTCTTCTCCGGATAATCTCGTTACGGATTTTATCCTTCAAAGAAACTCCAAGCATAGCTCGCTCCATAGCTCGCTGAGCGACTTTAAATTTGTGGACTAGCCCAACTGTCAGTGTCCACGTCTCGGCACCGTAAGTCATGACTGGCAGGACGCACTGGTTGAAGACCTTTGTCTTCAAACTTTGCGGTATAGGCGACGAGAAGACTCGGCGAAGTTTGCCAAATGCTGCCCAGCCCAGACGGATCCTTCTGTTGGCTTCTTTCTCGAAGTTGTGTCTACCAAGCTGAATTACCTGCCCTAGGTAGACGTATTCCGTTACAACTTCGAGTGCCGACCCTTCGACGAATATTGGCCTCGGCATGACATGCATATTGAACATGACTTTAGTCTTGTCCAGATTCATGCCGAGACCGACACGTCGAGAGGCTCCGTTTAAGCTGTGCAGCATTTCGCCCAGTTGTTCCAGCGACTCAGCCATTACAACGATGTCATCGGCAAAACGGAGATGTGAGATGTTCTCGCCGTTAACGTTGATACCCTGTCCAGTCCAGTCCAGCGTCTTGAAGACGTCCTCCAACGCGTTAGTGAACAATTTCGGGGATATTACATCCCCTTGTCTCACCCCTCTGCGCAGTTGGATTGGCTTCGTCTTTTGGTCCTGGAGCTGAACAGTCATGGTAGCAGCGTTGTATAGGCATCTCAGTATCTCTATATACCGCTCATCAATGTGACATCGCTGAAGAGCATCCAGAACTGCCCAAGTTTCGATAGAGTCGAAGGCCTTCTCGTAGTCCACGAATGCCATACACAGCGGCTGATTGTACTCTTCAGTCTTCTGTATGATCTGCCGAACAGTATGGATGTGGTCTACGGTGCTGTAGCCTTTTCGAAACCCAGCTTGCTCTGGTGGCTGGAATTCGTCGAGTCTTCCGGCGAGACGATTCGTGATGACCCTCGAGAACAGCTTGTACACATGACTCAGGAGTGAGATGGGTCTGTAGTTCTTCAGAAGGGTTTTATCCCCTTTTTTGAAGAACAGTACCACCGCACTCCCGCTCCATGCCTCCGGTGTAGAGCCTTGTTGGATGACGGAATCAAACAGACTCTGTAGCTCCTTCAGGACCGGAGCCCCGCCTGCTTTTAGGAGTTCAGTAGTAATTCCGTCATCGCCCGGAGCTTTGTTGTTCTTAAGCTGCTCGAGGGCCGCCCTAATCTCGCCCTGGTCAACGTCCGGAAGATCCTCGGTGTAATGGCGCGTGAGCTGGGCTCTTTTGTCGTCATTGCTAGGAACCGCTGGTCTCGCCGTTTTCGTGGAATACAAATGCCCATAGAAGTTTTCGACCTCATCAAGCATCTCGATCTTAGAGGTGACAATTTTGCCATCCGCGGCTTTCAGTTTCATCAGATGGGTCCTCCCTAGCTGCTGAGCGAAAACTTTCGACCCCCTATTTTGCTCAATCGCAGCCTCAACGGCGCGGGTGTTGGAGCGGCGGAGGTCACGTCGCATCAGCTTCCTAATCTGTAGGTTTAAGGACCTATTATCTGATGAAAACGAATGCGCGGCTGACATTTCCCGTCTTTTCCTCATCAGATCGAGAGTCTCAGTCGAAAGCTTGGGCATCTTGCTTCCACGCTGCGGCGGAAAGAATTTTCGAGACAGTTCCTGCAATGTTTTGACTACGGTGTTGGTTTTCTCCTCAATATTGCCAGTGGTTTCCAGCGAGTCGAATCGATTTTGAAGTTCCGCTTGGAACCTTTCGGAGCCCAAACTGGTTTGGAGCGGCGAAGGTCGGAGAGTAGACTTAATCATGCGCGTTCTTTCAGCTCTAAAATTGATATTTAGAGTGCCTCGGATAAGTCGGTGATCGCTTCCGGTGTTGAACCTATTGATCACAGAGACATCTCTAAATATGTGCTTCTTATCCGTCATGATAAAGTCTATCTCGTTCCTTGTCACCTTATCGGGGCTTTTCCAGGTCCATCTTCTTTGGGGCTTCTTCTTAAAGAAGGAGTTCATTAAGAAGAGCCCCTGGGACTCCAAGAAGTTGACCAACATTTGGCCCCTGTGGTTTCTGCGCCCCAAACCGTAAGGTCCGATTTTCGATTCGCCGCGTTCTTGTACTCCCACTTTAGCGTTGAAGTCCCCCATAACAACGTTGTAGTGAGCCTTAGCGGTACTATTCATAGCCTTAGCTATGTCTTCGTACATCGCTTCGGCTATATCGTCAGAGTGTGTCGAGGTCGGCGCATATACCTGCACTATTTTCAGCTTGTACCTATCATTTAGCTTTAGTACAAGGTACGCTACCCGTGTCGACACACTACCGATTTCCACAACGTTGTTCACGAGGGCCTTATTGACAAGAAAACCAACACCACCTTGGGAGAGCTGATCACCTTCGTGGAAGTAGAGTAAGTGTCCTGACTCCAGGGTTATCGTGTCCTCCCCCTCTCTACGGACTTCGGATAACCCCAGTATATGCCATTTTATATGACTTAACTCTACTTCAAGCTCGGCGAGGTGATGGTCCAGTCTCAACGTTTGTCCATTATACGCTGCCAGATATAGTCGTCGGTTTTGGTAGCCTGCCGTAACCCGGGGATTCTTCGCACCCCCCGTCCCACCGTTACCGCGACCGCTACCGTAGTCGGGAATAGAGGGACCACCGGGAACTGGGGGCCGTTTTTTTGGTTGTGCGTTCATTGGGATGTATGCCCATAGTCACCACGCTGGGCAGGCGGGTTGGTGACCGCAGTGGGTGATGTTGCACGATGTTAGTGCACAGAAGGACGCTGCTGTATTATTATAAACAGTATTATTGGGGAGCTAATTGACAGGTTGCATGCTACTCGTATGTACTACAAGAGATGGCTGGATGGCCGCAAAGTGAGCAAAAGTGAGTGCGCGCCGACCGCTGACGATAAAGATGGCCGACTTTGGTGGGGAGGCCCAGTGTTGCCATTTTTCTCTGCCGACTGCTAATAATATTATAACCAGACCATTACTGTCCCACTGCTGGGCATGGACCTCTTCTCAGAGGTTAACTTTATGGTTGTTTATCACGAACTACTAGTTATGGTCACTGTAACCTAACCATTGTTAGTTCAAAATTAACATACATTTTGCTGTGATTTTTGATTTTTGGAATTTGGAACAATAGGGAAGGTGACAATTTCTTTTAAATAGTTTTTTTAGAAAACTCGGACCTTTTTCAAGAAAAATAAGCAACAGTGAAAAAACCAATAAAATATTCAACAAAACGTCCAAGTTATAAGCAATTTTAATTGAGTCACTAGACAAAGACATTATTATTTTCCTGCATTAAGGAAGTTCTTTTCTAGTTGTTGAAATGCCACAAACATCTAAAAAACATTTTCTTTGTATTTTTTTAAATAAAATATTGTGGGAACATAACATTTTCTAGAACAAATAAAAGTGTCCCAAATTTTCACCCTTGTACAAATATTATTGAATTTGGACATTTCGTTGTATTTCAATTGAAATTAATAGTTTATCTTAATGATTATCGCCTTTTCTGAAATATGACATATATTACGACCGTTTTGATAAATGAAACAATGATTATTTTGGGAAATTACATCGTGTCCGCATATTTAAAGCTTTTAAGTTACTTATTTTATGTTACCAAAATGTTCCCAAAAAAATATCGCTTTTTTTTTTTTTTTTTTTTTTTTTTTCAATTTATTTAACTTAAAAACATACACAAAAATGATTATAAGAACATCACAAAAACCTTACACAGGTTTGTCTGGATGTTGAGACACTGAGCTTTAAAAATAGGTAAGTACAATCTGCTTTGATACCTTGGCTGCACTATTGTCTATAACAGCGGTTCTCAAACTTTTTTGGTCACGGAACCCTTTTGACAAGCAAAATACTTGACGGAACCCTACAATAAAACAATAGTTTTTAAAAGTGTATTCTTTATTATATAAGCATAATAAAAGTACAATGTAACAGTTACTAATTATTACTTACTTTAACCACATGCCAAGTACAATAATAGAAGATATTAAAAATGAAAAAATCTTAACTAATGGGAGGTATGAAACTGTTTTTTACTTTTTATCAATTGGTTGATATCAGGTTTGATAGAAGACATTTGAAGTCTCATATCAGGTTGGGCGTCCAGTCTATTGCGATATTTTGTTTTCGTGGCTGCATAGGTTGAGAATCCTGTTTCGCACAAATATGTTGTTGGGAACGGGAGAAGAATATTCAGAGCCATTCTGCCAAGCATTGGATATTCATCACGGATTCTGCACCAAAAATCGTTGAGAGGCGTCGTTTTGAACAGTGACTCCATACTTGTGTCTGATGACATTTCTAAAAGAGATTCATATATCTCGTTTGACATACTTTCGGGCTTTTGCAAGTTGGGTAAAAAAGGATTATGAATCCATGAATTCAGCTTCATTTTTGTATTATGTTCTTCGGGAAAATACTTTACAAAAGATGCGCGCATCGAAGTGAGATATTGGACCAATTCTTCAAACACATCATCTTGAAACATTTCCGAGTCGTTATCGCTAACAAACTCACTGAGTGACGTAAAGCTTTCTATTTCTCTCTTACCAACGCAAATAATCCAAAAATCTAAATTTCTTTTGAAGGCAGTTATTTTGTTATAGGCCTGGAACACTGTTGTCTGTTTACCTTGCAATGATAAATTCAATTCGTTCAGTTTTTGAAAGATATCCGCCATAAAAGACAATCGGAACAACCAAGTTTTATCATACAAACGGTCTTTCAAATTAAAAGAAACTGTATCTGCTGAAAGAAACATTTGTAACTCGGCTCTAAGTTCAAATAGCCTTGTTAAAGTTTTACCCCGAGACAGCCATCGCACTTCTGTATGGAGCAGCAGTGTTTTATGTTTGCTGCCATAATCTTCACACAATAATGAGAACAATCGGGATTGTAGTGGTCGTGATTTGATAAAATTAATTATTTTTACCGCTTCATCCATAACTAATTTTAGATTTGACGGCATTTGCTTCATCGCAAGTGCTTGTCTATGCAGAATACAATGGCTGGAACTACAATTAGGCGCTTTACTTTTTATTCGTGATACTGCTCCTGCTGTTTTACCTGTCATCGCCTTGGCCCCATCTGTACAAATGTCAATGCAATCGTTCCAACTAAGATTATTTTCTTTAAAAAATATGTTTATTTTATTAAAAATTTCTTCCCCGGTAGTGTTTGTGGGCAGCGGTGAACACATAAGCATGTCTTCTTCAAAAGAACGTTCATATGGATATCTCACGATAACCAGCAAGATAGCCAGACCAGTGACATCAGTTGACTCATCCATTTGCAAGGCGAATCGTGTTTTTTGTAGACGTGCAACTAGTTCTTGTTTGACGTAGCTTGCCAGATCATGGATTCGCCGTGAAACAGTATCGTTTGATAGCGGTACAGTAGAAAGATGCTTTGCAGATTTTTCATCGAGCATACATTTTGTTATGTCTAACACACATGGCTTTATTAAATTCTCAGCGATAGTGTGCGCTTCACCTGCTTGTGCAATGCGATAGCTAACTAAATATGATGCCTCCGTGGCCTTTTCATTGATGGTTTGTGTTACATGCATCATATTTTTTTGACTTTCCAATAACTGTTCTTTTTTACGAACAAAAAATTCTTTATTCTTGTCTTTAGACTCGGGGTGTACAGTTTCTAAATGTCTGCGTAATTTGGCAGGTGCCATGGAACTATTAGGAAGCAGTTTACTACATAACATGCAGAGAGGTGAGCCGTTGGAATCAACAAATCCGAAACTGATATATGATTCATCATACTTCCTTTTTTTCGTCTTTGAAACCGTGGAGCTTGACGTCGTGGCATCATCGTCTGGATCGGTAATTGCTGTATTCTCCGCGCGTACTGCTTTTGAACATTCAGCGTCATTAGAAGATGTCGTTGCAACACGTTTAACACCTTTAAGCCAACGTTCCATTCTTCTTTATTAATAATGTTACACGTCAGGATGGTAGGGTCAAAATAATGCACAATCGTTACTGCGTTTATGAGACAAAGTTTAGTCCAAAGAAGAAATGTACAAAACTGATACAATCAGAATACACCGGGCAGTAGAACTTACAAGAAGGCAGCAGGCTAGCCAGCTTGTAAGTAGGTAGGTACGAACTTATCGCTCCGAACGCTAATCGTCAACTGACTGACGAGGCGCGACTTTTTTTATATAATAGCGCTTTTATACTTAGTCCTAGACTCGAACTCGAGCATTCTCAAAAATACTCGAGTCGGCGCCTTTGATAAACAAAAAGCGGAAATAAAAATATAAATACAAAAAAATGCTTTGTAAACAATCTCGACTTTATGCTTTTGAAGATAGAGCCGAAAGTCGCTTGTTCACAACTATAGCGTCTAATTCAGAGGCGGCTTTTATCAAAGGGACTGCGCGCTCACAAGTATACGCGCGGCGGGCGGATTCAAAACGTTCGACCAGTGACCAGAGAGAGGTGTTTTGTTTTTTTTTTTCTAAATTCTTGCGGAACCCCTACAGGGGTATCGCGGAACCCTAGGGTTCCGCGGAACACACTTAGAGTACCGCTGGTCTATAATATCTGTGCTACATAATTACCACTAGTCAGTCATTTTTGTGATTGTGTTTCACTCACGTTATTTCATCGGGTGTGCCCGACCGGTTTCGAGCTCGAACGGAGCCCTTAATCATGAGCTGGCTGATCAGCTCATGATTAAGGGCTCCGTTCGAGCCGAGCGTTCGAGTTATATTAATCATTATGAATTTAACTCACGATAGTTATTATACTTGTAATAAAACAGAAACTGGTTATTTTTTTCTGGAAAATATTGTATGCCCAAAAAAACACTACAGCACGATGAAAAAAATCATTGTGTCGTAAATCAGATGACTCTTGCTGCTTAGCTCCCATACCTAACATACTTCTTTAACAAGTAGAATTCAATTAATTCCGGAGTCTGTATAATGTGCAAAGTCCTTTATCCGTGTGAGCGTGTTTCTATTCTATCCATACTGTGACATTACCAATGTCGAGTTGACCGTCGAGAATGAGACGAGTTCTTTACAGAATTGCACTACTGGAACCAAGAATTTCTGTGGTGCCATTATACATACGATGCCGTTGCACCGCCTGGGTCTGCCGCGATGCCGTTGCACATTTTTCGGGACCCACTCGGTACAAATCTTAGCCCAAAAATTTACCATTTTTATTTTCCATTCATCAACTCAGCCTATCGCAGTCCACAGTTATTTCCAGTTTATTTTCCATTACTATTTGGAAAATATTTCATTGGTCTTATTAAATGTTTTTTACCTTCATCATTCTCACTAAACTTGAATAACAAGATTGTAAGTAGTAGCCCGGAGTCTGGATTTGTGCCCGATTAATGGCAATTTTTGAGGTATTATTTTTAATGAAGTGTATAATCCCGAAGAGACTATTTTAACTGTCATTTAAAATTAATCTTCAGCATGTATGAATGACAGCGTATTTCTGTTTTGTTAACGTATTGTTTCTGTTTTGTATTGTTTGTATTTTAGTTTTCCCATGCCTACTAAAGGCTGCCTGAACCTTTATTATATTAGGAACTTATTTAATTGTATCTGCTACAAATGAAAAATGTGGAAATTTTTATTTCGACTAATTTGACAGCCCTAAAAATGTTGGCATCCCTTTCTAGTATCTCCTATTAGTAGAAGAGAGCGATAGTTTAAAATAAGTTTAGCTCATGAACAAGAGAATCGACACCAACATCTACTTAAAACTACTTAGCGATAAATATTGTAAGCCTGCCAATCACTTTTGAAGGCCAGTTCTCGTAATTAAAATCGTTCAAAATATAGTTCCAAAATAATCTAAATGCTTTAAATATCAATCTCCTGACAGTAGACTGTATGACTGTGTGACTGTCTGACTGTTTGCCGTTTATTCGTGACATTAAAGACCTAAGTGTCACAAATAAACGGTAAACGAGGACGGATCTACTCTCAGAAGATTGAGATTTAAAGAAATGCCATTGAGATTCGTTTAGAACTATAGTTCTATACAACATGTAACAAAAACCCTGTTGTTCCTGTTAGGTACGTTATCAGAATCGATATTAATACATAAGGCCACAAAGTTTTTTGGAAAAACTCTTCAATAAAAATAATCAAATTAAATATTAAATCATTATAAAAGTGATTATATCACTTTCAATTTACAATTAATAATGATTTAATATTTAATTTGATTATTTTTATTGATATAATCACTGATTGAGAGTTAGTGAGTTTTGAGTGATACTTTAATTGATATAATCACTGAGTGAGAGTGATATAATCATTTTAAATTTACAATTAATAATGATTTAATATTTAATTTGACTATTTTTATTCAAGAGTTTTTCCAAATGATAACGTACCTCACAGAAACAACAGTATTTTAAACATTTTTAATTACGAGTAATCTATTTTGGAAAAATGATTAGAGGATGTCTAGAACCTATTGGAATGCACCAAGGTTTACCATAGTATCTGTAATGACAATGATAGTGTGTAAAAGATGACCAATGATGATGATGATGATGTAAAGCGATATTTAGGAGTCAAATATGTATGTGATGAACATAAGTGTTTGTGTTGGTCTGGGTGTTTCTTATGTATTATAAGTATGTATTTACAAAAAAAAGTATATAAGTATTACAGCCATTGTTTAGTACCCATAGTACAAGCTCTGCTTAGTTTGGGACTAGATGGTGTTGTGTAAAAATGTCCCAAATTATTATTTACTATTATCTGCGCTTGCAAATACGTAGAGGTTTTGCTCCTTTAAGGCGTCCCCCAATAGGAGCTTCTATGCACCAGTTTTTTATGACAATTATTGTTAAACCTTTAAGATGTTCTGTGAATCCATTTGTATCTGCTCGTGTTTGTGATAACTACACGTGTAGGGATTTTCGGCTTAGTTTATTGGGAGCTCAGAAAAGGGAAATGCTTTTCTAAGAAAATGCTTCTAGCTCACTATTGTTGTATTTCTTAATTATTACTTCTTCTACTTATTTGTTGGTCGAAGCTTTATTAGACCGTTGAGTCAACGCATCACACGCCCTGGGACACTCTCACTATCAATGGAGCTGTTTCAGTAAAAGTGTTTTGTAGAAATCTGCTCATAGACAGTCGATTTACTCCTAGTAAGTAGTTAATGTTCTCTAGCAAAATACTGGGGCTCTGAGAAACTTTTAAATCAGTACGAACGAAACAGCATCGGCAAACGCAGCGTAGGGCGCCAAGTGGACCGACGACCTGAAGAAGATGGTTGGGGGGGGCTGGATGCAGAAGGCAGAGTGTTGTGGCGCAACTTGGGAGGCCTATGTTGCAGTGGACTGCGATAGGCTGAGTTTATGAGCGAAAAAGTAGTCTGTCGTATTACTACTTGCGACGCCGTCAACGGTAAAGATGGTGGCACTATAGCAATTTTGAGTGACTAACGTCACAACGATATGATACATCGCCGACATACGCACTGTTACAGAGAAACCATAAGTAGCCTGCCTATTGTCGTAGGTTCGTGAAAAGTAACAAACAGACGAACAGACAGAGTTACTGTTGCATTTATATTATTAGTATGGATGTGCGGACTGATTAAAGTTTAAAAACCACACAAGATATTTTTTTCGTAGTCGAATCACAATGTATGTCTTCGTTGATTTATTTAATATAATTATGCACTTTATAATTTATTTATCCATGTTTTAATGTTTAATTTGGCTATTAGTGTCGTGGTTTGCTTATCGACTTCATTTGTTTTATTATACGATTTATGCCTTCCGAAATTATATTTTTATTTTGTTCCCTATACTGCACGACTGGGTGAACGAGAGACATATTCACGAATATGGTTAAATGTGCGTACAAATAAAGAAAAAAAAAACAAAATGAAAAATCCGCGTTAAATCACGCGTACAGGAGAAAAATTGTTCGCGCAAGCTCCGACTGTCTAGGGATCTGCTGGCTAGTAAAAAAGATGGAGAGGGTGGCAGCGGATACCGACGAGTTTGTTGCGATTATGTCCCTGGTCAGCCATGGGCAACAATGGGCCATAGACTTATATGGATATCATTGGCAGAAGCGGACTTTTTGTATGCGCAGCGTCTAAATATCACCACGCCAATCACATTTTCTAAGCTTGTTAACACGTTTCGAAGCTCCCTTGAACTGTATGATTTAATAGAAAACATTTAACAATTATTTAGATGGATAAATGAATGTAACTGTGTGAAAATGTTATTATTAATCAAACCATAATGATTAATATATTAACACCAACAAATTACCTTGATCGTAAGATTATACATGATTGTTATGTTTAATAGAGAAAAACGAGAGGTGAAAAAAATTCATTAGTGGATATTAATTTAGTAGACACTAATATAACCACTATTTGGTGAATGGTCTATTTAATTAAAAATGCGTTTTCCGCTCGGCCACTTGCAACTTGCACGCACTTTGCTTGTTAAAAGTTTGTTTGGCGCCGACTCATAATTAGTTATTTTTCGCTTTTTAGTTTCTGTTTTCGTCGGTTCAATTTTTTGTTAAAAAGTTTTATAAGGAAATATTTTTTTTTAACGTTTTTATTAAGTCGCTTTCAGTTCTGTCTGTTCGGTAAAAAAATTGCAACCGATTTTCAACTAACTTCCCGATAAGCTAGAGACTTGAAACTTTTGCAACCGATTTTAAACTAACTTCCCGATAAGCTAGAGACTTACTGTAAAGTTGTTATTTAGCGCGTTTTCTTCAATAAAGCAAGCGAAGGATTTAAGATTGAATTCTAAAATATAATCAAACAAATGTAAAGGCACGAGACGCAAATAATTTTGCAGCCGTGCAAAACACACAACTTTTCATCTCACTGCAGCGAAGAAAATGCTAGATGTAAGAAAAACAATTGAAATATAATTAATCAGGGTTTAATTATTCATAGTAGTAACTAACAAAATGGAACATTATACTAAAACTAAAAATAAAATTACTGCTGTTGGTTGGATACTTGTGTACTATTCCTTGGTAAATTATTTGCAAAATTATCAAAAATTACTGACAGACATGGCCAGCCCACTGCCACTTCAGCTTACTGATCCTACAAACTATGTCGGTCACTCCGGTTCTTCTCCGGATAATCTCGTTACGGATTTTATCGTTCAAAGAAACTCCAAGCATAGCTCGCTCCATAGCTCAAAAAATACATCACAAATACACATACCTCATTCTAATTAAAGTCACATTGGGTTATTATAGAATGATTTGATTAGGGTTTTGTATCAATACAGTTTAACTTTGTCCGTTATTAAAATGATATTTCACTCGAAAACATCCATAATCTTCTGAGAAAACTTCATTTATATCTCTCTACCCTGTATACCAATTGCTTTGTTAGACTGTACGTAAAATATCGCATATAGATAAGATCAGCTGTTTATCATTACGGTGAAAATAGTAAATCAAGGCTACGTTGCAGTTGTTATGGGCAAAGAAAACCGCTCCACATCAGGTGGGCTTTCAACTCGTTTTGCCATCCCATATCTATCATTTCAAGAAATTTCGGCAAAAAATAACCTTGTAGTAACAATTTTAATACAACGTCAACAAACTTTGTTTACAAAATTTTAGTCATTTGTTTTTAATTTATTTTAATCAAAATTTATTTATATTTCTTTTATTGTAAATAAGTTCCTCCTGCGACATCTACTTGGCTGTCCTGGAAAAAAGTTTCACCGGTTTTGGTTCGGTACTTTCCGTGTGATTGGGGTTTAAACAAACCAAGTCTCGTACGTGAAACTGCTTCATGTACCTTAAGGCCCTGTCCCTGCACGAATTTTAGGTATTTGAGGGGGTGAAGCAGACGAAGCGGTGGACGGGTAGCCCCCACCACTGCGGGGTGCACGCACCCGTCCGTTGCCGCCGACGCGTTACTGTTGCTAAGTCTGTACATTGTATTCAACAACGATCTTTATGTGTAGAGACGCTGTCCAAACAGTCATTCTACTTTCGCGGTTCAACTGAACTGTACTGCAGGACGTACACATGCCGTACACCTTGTTTAGTGTGGTTTCGAGATTCGGAATGCGCAGAGCGGAGCTTGACTTACTCAAAATAATTAAATTACTTTACTAAATAGTGATATTATGCTTGAATAATAAGTAGCAACAAGTATTAATAACAACAAATTATTATTACATTACAATATCGTCCGATTACAACAATTGAATAAGTTTTTTCTGCACATTGTCTAACAATTAGACTCGCCCAACCAGCGTGAACAAGGGAGTGACTATCTACCTCGTTTTTTCTTACGACTGGGCGCCACGTGTCGGTAAGAGATAGTGTTACCTCTTCTTACGTCTTCTTTGTCCATCCAAAGGTTGTCTGGAAGATATCGCTTTTAGCGATAAGACCGCCCATGTACCCATAATTTATACGTTGTTCCTGTTTACTACTATTTTCATGGTGTACAATAAAGTATATTCTATCTATCTATCTACCTCGTCATAGAGTTAATATTGCAAAACTGTCAATAGGTAAAATATTATGGAAATCTGAAATTAAGTAAGTTAGTAAGATATATAAAAGCGGCCGAACTTCGTTCAATAAAATAACGGATTTAAAAGGCCTTTAAAAATTAATTTCACGAGAAAGTAATACTTAAAGAAAATAAGAAATGTGTTGGCGTTAAGAAGTTGCTCATATTTGCCGTATTTCAACCAGGGGCCGACATTGGGTTGTTGTAACAAAATAAGCTCCCTAACCTCAGCCCCCCTTATTTCTCAAAAACAAATAAAAATAACAATTCAAATTATGTGGGATAATGTTCTTCACACTTTACTTTATTGTAGAAAAGAAGTGAGAGCACTATTATTGCAAGCTTATTTATGGCCGAAAACCAATAGAAAATATGTACCGTTGAATACACACCAAGTTTGGGTTGCAGTACCAAATCCGTGTCTTATAAATAATAAATAAATAAATAAATATTTCGGGACATTTTTACAAAGGGGCAGAGCTAAACACGTACTGTACAGCAGTAAAGACTGTTCGTTATTTTATCTTGTAACATAACAACACGCCTGTATTTCTGTAATAGTACAACCACATTTCGCCAGTTATGTTATAGGGGGCGAGCCTATTGTTTTATCTTGTGTTTGGAATTATCTTATTTGTGAATTAAGTTAAGTTGATTTTATGTTCGTGAGCTACTAACCGGTATCCGGTCGGATAGTCAAATGAGGCTGGATACCGGGTAGTTCGCGGATATACGTTTCATATTTAATTTTAATGATGATTAAAGCAAGTTTGAAATTTCGAACGACACTGCGCCCATCGGGTCGTAAGAGTATTGCAAAATATTCGGATATTAAAAAAAACCGGCCAAGAGCATGTCGGGCCATGCTCAGTATTATAGGGTTCCTTAAGTAGGTCTAATTACAAACGAATTAAATCGAATATTAATCATTGCTATTTTAGTTTTAGCAAACAGCGCCACCTATATCAATATATGACACACTTCTTAAATTTAGCGCTAGGTGGCGCTGTTACTTTGTGTTATCAATATAACACAAAGTATCTTTTTGTGATTTTTTAAAATAGAAAATAACTAAAGGAGCATTATTTGCTAAGATCATTTTTATCTAAGGTCAATGACCTATGAACTAGGACGTCTTAAGTATTTTGCAGTTTTCTCACTATAACTCAAAAATTAATAATCACATTATACTCGAAATAATTTTAAAAGAGAGTTTTTATAAAAGTCTATCAACGTGGAAGATCCCAAGTTTCTACGTTGCAAAGTTTGGAAATGGCAGGGGGGGGACACATTGTAAGCCACTTTGGTGGGCTATATTTCGCAGATGGTACACCTGATAAAAAAGTGATGTATGAAACATTACCTTCATTTTAGTAGACCTATTCAACGATACCCCACACGAGGGGGTGCAGCGATAAAAAAAAAATCATCCCCATTTCACATGTATGGGCGCCACCCCTAAAATACGTTATCAAGATTTTTTTATTCTTTCAAAATTGAGATCTATATCTAAACCATTTTTTTACAAAATTTCATTTACTTATATTTATAACTGTAGAAGTTATTAAGCTGTAAAGGATTAGGACAGACGGACAGACGGACAGACGGACAGACGGACAGACGGATAGACGGACAGACGGACAGATGGACAGACGGACAGACGGACAGACGGACGGACATGACGAAACTATAAGGGTTCCTTGTTTTAAGGACTACGGAACCCTAAAAAGGTTGAACAAAAAGAAATGTAATAAACAATGGAAGGAAGGTCGATTAATGGTCCTATAGTTTTAAGTAAGGAAGATGATTAAAATCGGCGGCCCATATCTCGAAAGATCTACGTATATTCGCTAGTTAATTAATCTTTTCTTCTTACTAATTGTGTGGGTCGATGAAAGAAGACAGCCTGATTCAGCTGAGTGAAGCCTGTTGAAGCTATTGATTGTGGTACAGTAGCTCGCAAAATTCAAATTTCTTGGTAAAAGGTGACTAAGGGATTCACCAGAGGATGGGCAGCAGCGTTCTCTGAGTATTTAACCTACCAACTGCGATCGCCAACCCGCCTGCCAAGCGTGGCGATTATGGCAACCCCCCCCCCCCTCTTTGGGGTAGGCCTATGTCCAGTCGTGGACGTTTTTCGGCTGAAATGATGATGATGATAATCATATATAATGCCATCTTAGTGCTGAGCGCTAAAGAGTAAGAGCAGAGTGGCAAGCCACTGCAATTCTAGTAAGCCAGGAATAACATATGTAATATTAGGATCTACAATGGCGACCAACCAAAAAAGCCAGTACAATAAAGCTTGGCGTATCCCGGCAAAACAATTACAAACAGTTCTGAAACCCACATCAAATTAAACAGAAAAATTTAGGATTAGTAGGTACGGTCACGATATGTGTAATTTTAAGAATAATGTAAGCTTCTCATTTAAGTGAACTGAATGTTCTTTTTGAGAATAAAGATTCTTTAAACCTATACTTCGCGGTGGCACATTTTGTCGACAAAATCCCTTCAACGAATCCTGCTACATTACACGTATGTACCGCAGCCATCGAACCTTGAGTGCAAGCGATTAGCCTTAGTGGTAGTTCACCGGGAAGATTTCTGACTGTACATAGGAACAAAGTTGGTGTCTACTGCCCTCCGCATCAATAGCTACATGTATATTATTATGAGCAAACTTGGAACACTACGCGCCACCGTCACGGGCCTTGAATGGTAGGGCGGCGGGCCACCCCGAGTCCGCCACCCGCAGGCCCACACCTAGGTTGGCTGGAGGTCGGCATACGCCCTCATGCGACGCCCAGGTGATAGCTCCTCTTCAAGTTTGTCATTTTCGCACACTTCTCTCAAATGTCTGGTTAATTTACTTTTGCCCTGAAATAGACAAATGAATAATATTAAAAATCATCATCATAAACATAATTATGTTTTGTGATTTAATAAAAAAAAACCTCGAACACGAGATAACAAATAGTTAGGCTGGTTAGGAATTTATTTTATATTCATTATGAACAAAAATCTCCTGAAGTATATTGAATATATCAATCAACGGCAACACTGATCGTGACATAGCTTGGAGGCATCGCGCTGTCATTGCGGGAAGAGAATACCTGGTGAAACATCTTATTATACCATGCTGCAGTAGTCGCGACACTTGTGTCCACAAGGCTCACGCAATGATGGTTGCAACACAGAAGTGTTTGCTTCGTTCTGGATTTAACTTTAGACGAATACTACAGAATATCTAATCTAGTAATCGTGCCTACTTCTCCGTCAAATAGTGATGCTTGCATTGCTGTGTTTCGGACTGAAGGGTACGGGTGCCGGTGAAATTACAATTACATGGGACTTTCCATTTTCATGTCTCAGTTTGGCGAACCGACTTGCGGTACCATTTAGGCAACAGTCTAGGTGGTATTGCAGTTGTTATGGGCAAAGGTACCCACTTAACATCAGGTGGGCCTTTAGCTCGTTTCGCCATCCTATACTATAAAAAAAATGAAATTCACTATTAGTACTAACGTACAGAACGGCCACTCACCGCCCCCCCCCTAATTCTAGATTACTCGCTTGCGCCCCGCACGCGCCCGCAGTTTGACGGCACTTGGACTGCAATCGTGCAATGGATGTCAATCGCCAGTCGCCATTTGTATACCACGCCATCTGTGAGAACTACTGAGAAGCGCTTGGAACCCAGTCGGCACTACGAGAGGCGAACATCCATAACCTATATGTATACGTGGGACACTCAGAAAGTTTTGCGAAACTAAAAAAAATTGTTCTATACGTACATATATTTTTATCAAATCTTTTCAAAGTACTTTCAACCAGCCTCTATACAAAGATTCATGCGCCTAAACCAGTTTTCAAAACACTTTTTCCGGTCCGCCGCAGACACCTCGTTTACAGCCTGCTCGAACGCAGCCAGCGCATCTTCCGGCGACGAAAATTGTATCCCTTTGAGCTGATTTTTTATTTTTGGGAATAAAAAGAAGTCACACGGTGCTAGATCAGGGCTGTAAGGAGGGTGACCCAGGAGTTTGACTGGCGTGCTGTCCAGGAAGTCCCTCGTTTTGAGTGCGGTGTGCGCAGGTGCATTGTCGTGGTGGAGCAGTAGCCCGCGGAGCCCTGTGTTTGGTCGCTAGTTGCTTATAACAGAGAAAACTTCTGGCAAACATTTGGTAGTATACCATTCGGCATTAATGCTTCTTTGATCCCGTAAGGGAATTGATACCAAGTGGCCAGTCAAATTAAAAAAGCTAGCGATCAAAATCTTACCCCCGCTTCTAGATCGCTTCACTTTGGTAGGCGTTGGCTCATTTTGAAACACCCAAACAGTCGACTGGCGCTTGGTTTCTGGGTCGTATTGATAAATCCAGGACTCATCACCTGTAACGATGTCGTAAACACGCCGAGACGAGCCTGCTTCAAATTTGTTAAGCATATCACGGCACCATTCCACCCGGGCCTGCTTCTGAGCATCGGTGAGGTTGTGCGGCACCCAGCGTGATACTATCCTCCTCACGCGAAGATGGCTGTGTAGAATCTCGTGAACGCTTCCCGATCCAATCTTCAATATGTGTTGAATCTCCTGATATGTAATTCGCCTATTGTCTTGGATTAAATTTTTCACTGCTAGCACGTTTTCTTCGGTAACAGCCGTCAAAGGGCGACCGCTTCTTTCGTCATCCCCCAAAGTTGGTCGACCGCGCTTGAATTCGTTATACCAACGATACACGGTTGCCTTGGAAGGGCCTTCATCCATGAATGCCATTTGAAGTCTATCGTACGATTCATCCGGTTTCAGGCGACACTTGAAATCGTATAAAATCATAGCTCTAAAATGTTCCCGGCGCAGATCCATATTTCAGTGAGACACAATACTTTGAATTAACTCGCAAAAAATGTGGAGGGAAATTTTGAAATTGGAACTTACTTATTTTTACTTATAAATAATCATATTTTCGAAAAACATTATAACTGGCCAGCCTCCCATATATAAAAACTTTTTTTCGCAATACTTTCTGAGGGGCCTGGTATGTGTTCGTATACAACAGACGTAATCTTGTGTATGTAGGTGGCGCTAGCATTCATATTGTATTGAGTTTCCAAGGTGTGCTACTACTTAAAATGAAAATGCGACGCTCCCCTCTTTTTTTTTTTTTTTCGAATGGGCTCTCGCAGTTGGGACCGAAGTCCCATCCCTGCTTAACCGGACTTAGTTGGCGGAGAGTCCCATATGGGACTCCATTCGCCGAAGGTATTTTCCCTAACATACTTACCTACAAACTAAATGCGCGCGGTATCAATACCGCGCGCAAGCGGGCGCCCCCCGAGGGGGGGGCTCGAACCTCGCTGGGGCATTGCAGGGGGACCCCGCCGTTCCTATGTCCCCCTAGCAGCCGTTGCTGCATCGAATTGGTTTCCTCGAAAGTAGCGGACTTTCGGTCTCTATCGGGTGACGTGCTAAACGCCGTGAAGCGGCAAGCCTCGCCGGCGACGCTAAGACCTGCCTAAAACCTAAACAGTGGTTACGCAATAGCCTGCTCCTAGGAACTACTCTAGAGCATAGGGCCGGTCTCGCGTGACGAGATTATCTCCGGTTGCTTACACCGTGAGGGCGTCCCCAGGGGGGAGCTCGGACCTCGACTCAGGGTGCAGCAGGGGGACCCCGCCACTGATCCCCCCAGCAGCCGGTGCTGCGTCGGCATGTGTTTCTGTTTCTCGAGAGTCGGACTCTCGGATTCTGTGTGTACGCTCCCCTCCGCATCGGCGCAATTTTATAGTTCTTATAATAAGACAGCCCTGGCGCAAGGCCCAGATAGGGCGAAACGCTACATCCTGTTCCGCCACATCTGGCAGGGACCTTCAGGATCGTAGACGCGCAGGCTGATATTCAGAGACGAATCTAAGCATGAATTCATGCTTCGAACTGTCAAAATGCAGTGCTATTTGACAGTTGGAAGCATGAGTTAACGGTTAGATTCGTCTCTGAACGTAAGCCTAAGAGTGGCGGGACTTGAGGCATCTATTAAGCGACCCTGGGTAGGACAGCAGGACGTGGTAATCACTAAAGTTGGGAAAAACGGCTCAAAACCGTAAGCGCATTTAAACGTATTACTTTTTTCTGCCAACGACTTTTTTTACGGTTATGACGCTTAGCGTTTTTCACTCGTCTAAAATTACACTTACATTTACAGTTAAACTATTTACAAAGTTCACAAAAACTATACCAGGCCCCTCAGAAAGTATTGCGAAAAAAAGTTTTTATATATGGGAGACTGGCCAGTTATAATGTTTTTCGAAAATATGATTATTTATAAGTAAAAATAAGTAAGTTCCAATTTCAAAATTTCCCTCCACATTTTTTGCGAGTTAATTCAAAGTATTGTGTCTCACTGAAATATGGATCTGCGCCGGGAACATTTTAGAGCTATGATTTTATACGATTTCAAGTGTCGCCTGAAACCGGATGAATCGTACGATAGACTTCAAATGGCATTCATGGATGAAGGGCCTTCCAAGGCAACCGTGTATCGTTGGTATAACGAATTCAAGCGCGGTCGACCAACTTTGGGGGATGACGAAAGAAGCGGTCGCCCTTTGACGGCTGTTACCGAAGAAAACGTGCTAGCAGTGAAAAATTTAATCCAAGACAATAGGCGAATTACATATTAGGAGATTCAACACATATTGAAGATTGGATCGGGAAGCGTTCACGAGATTCTACACAGCCATCTTCGCGTGAGGAGGATAGTATCACGCTGGGTGCCGCACAACCTCACCGATGCTCAGAAGCAGGCCCGGGTGGAATGGTGCCGTGATATGCTTAACAAATTTGAAGCAGGCTCGTCTCGGCGTGTTTACGACATCGTTACAGGTGATGAGTCCTGGATTTATCAATACGACCCAGAAACCAAGCGCCAGTCGACTGTTTGGGTGTTTCAAAATGAGCCAACGCCTACCAAAGTGAAGCGATCTAGAAGCGGGGGTAAGATTTTGATCGCTAGCTTTTTTAATTTGACTGGCCACTTGGTATCAATTCCCTTACGGGATCAAAGAAGCATTAATGCCGAATGGTATACTACCAAATGTTTGCCAGAAGTTTTCTCTGTTATAAGCAACAAGCGACCAAACACAGGGCTCCGCGGGCTACTGCTCCACCACGACAATGCACCTGCGCACACCGCACTCAAAACGAGGGACTTCCTGGACAGCACGCCAGTCAAACTCCTGGGTCACCCTCCTTACAGCCTTGATCTAGCACCGTGTGACTTCTTTTTATTCCCAAAAATAAAAAATCAGCTCAAAGGGATACAATTTTCGTCGCCGGAAGATGCGCTGGCTGCGTTCGAGCAGGCTGTAAACGAGGTGTCTGCGGCGGACTGGAAAAAGTGTTTTGAAAACTGGTTTAGGCGCATGAATCTTTGTATAGAGGCTGGTGGAAAGTACTTTGAAAAGATTTGATAAAAATATATGTACGTATAGAACAATTTTTTTTAGTTTCGCAAAACTTTCTGAGTGTCCCACGTACAAACAAGTTTGGGACTAGCTGATGTTGCGTAAAAAATGTCCCAAAAGTATTTATTTAATAAGTTTTATTTGTCAAATTAAAAAATATAAATAAACAAGAAACTTGAACAAACTGATTTTATGTCACACTAGCTGTGCCCGCGACTCCGTCCGCGTGGATGTCGGAAAATAACATCGTGTCATAATTATGAACACAATATCTTCAAATATATACATATAAGCGCCTACACAGAAGATTACACTATTTACCGACCATACTATATTTTGTTTTTTACAACCAACCGAAAGAGAGGACGCACTTCTAGTTTTACGCGTCTGGGCTCATTTTACGAACTCCGTTTACTTACTGACTGTGTTCGGTACATGGAATCTTTATAATGTCAGCCGCATCATGAAATTACTGTGGCGCACTCTTAACATTTACGTATACGGTTTAATGATTCCGCACAGAGCAGCATACGTAATTTCCCGGGTTGCATCATTAATAGTAGGTATTGGTGTCGATTCTCTTGTTCACGAACTAAACTTATTTTAAACTATCGCTCTCTTTTACTAAAAGTAGATACAAGAAAGGGATGGCAACCATTTTAGAACTGTCAAATTAGTTTACGTGTTACATTTCTTTGTATTTTAGTGGGCACGTTCCGAGATCACGACTAAACTTGTATGGAAATTTTAATTTCGTCTAATTTGACAGCTCTTAAATGGTTGCCATCCCTTTCTTGTATCTACTATTAGTAAAAGAGAGCGATAGTTTAAAATAAGTTTAGTTCGTGAACAAGAGAATCGACACCATTATGATACAAGTGTGCTAAGTTGGCTACCTTAACGCACAAACTACGGGAAAAAAAGTATTATGTATAATGGATCCAAACTATATAACAATTTACCTAGAGATCTAAAATAATCTAAATCTCTTAGACCAGAATTAACGCTTTTAGCGTGGCTAGCATGTTGAATGCCCTAAATTCCGATTAGATTAACTTTTAACAATTCATGAAAGAAATCGACGATAACTTACACGAAATATTATACAAAAATAGGTGTAACTTTTAATAGGTAGTAAGTAATAAAATCCTGTTTTTATTTTATAAAAACAAAACAAACCTAGGTACAAGTAATTTCTACTATTTAAATGGGTTACATTGGGCATTTACTTAACTCCTCTTATTTAATAATTGGGACAACGGAAGGTGTCTGAACTCATTTCATCTCTCATCATCGAATAAATCTATAGCAGTGTCATCTAACTGTGTACTTGTGAACTACATAGATCTTTACGTTTCTTAATACTTTCCTCGTAACATGCTCCCCATTCCTCCTCATCACATGTCCATACCATGATAGTCTGTTGCTGCTTAACTTCTCTGTCACTGGCGCTACTTTCAGACTCCCTCTTACATATTCATTCCTTATCCTATTCATTCTCGTTACACCACACATTCCTCTTAACATTCTCATCTCAGCTGCATGCACTTGCCTTTCATTAATTCCTTTCGTAGCCCAACATTCCGATCCATACAGGACAGCAGGTCTTATCATGGTCTTATAGATTTTCCCCTTCAGTTTAAGAGGAATTCGGGAGTCACATGTAGTTCCCGTGACCTGCTGCCGCCTTTTTTTCCATACACCTTCAATTAAAATTAATTAGTTGAGAAGGTTCGAATGTTTTACATCATTTCGTTCAATTATAGCGAATCATCGCAAATTACTTATTATTCAGTGTCGTACTGCAAGTAACTTTTATTTCCAAAATGTCGTAAAGATACAAGTGTGCGTGTTTTATATGTGTGCATGCTTTTTGTTGTAATTTATTTATGTGTTTCTTGCGTTGTGTGCGTAAAATAGGCGGCTTGCTCGATCTCCTTATATTCCGTTATCTGTGACGACAACGTTTAATATCCTCGTTTATGCTTATAACAATAATAACATTATCAGAGAGAATACCTAAGAAAACCGGCCAAGAGCATGTCGGGCCATGCTCAGTATTATAGGGTTCCTTATGTAGGTCTAATTACAAACGAATCAAATCGAATCATTGCTATTTTAGTTTTTGCAAACAGCGCCAGCTAGCGCTGAATTTAGCGCTAGGTGGTGGACTATTTCCACAAATAATCGGAATCGATTCTAAGTAGCGATACTTCTATGAATTCACTTTTACTGTGTTTCAGATGCTATTATACTAGACTTATATTGATTGATTGATTTCTTATTTTTTCTTTCCACAATTTATATCTTTAGATTTCGGTTCTCATGCGTAAATCCGTTAAAAATGATAAAAAAATCACTCATATGACGTCAAATCAAAATAAATTGCTAAACATATTTTTGAAATCTTTTTGTACAGAAAAATAAGACAATTCTTTGCTTCGGCAAGCATTTCAAAGGTCCGGACTTCTTCCTGACGGAATAAAACGCACAAATAATAAGTATGATTATTTTAGTTTCTGATTAGGTACGTCCTCATGAGAAGAGCTCTAAAAGGACAGTATTTTTCAGGGAAGGGGGAAATTGGGGAACTGCACATTGTGCAACGTGCAATTTCTTCGGCGATCGCAGTTGGTTGGTTAAATACTCAGAGAACGCTGCTGCCCATCCTCTGGTGAATCCCTTAGTCGCCTTTTACGACACCCATGAGAAGAGATAAGGGTGGTGCTATTCTTTAAGTCCGGCACCACACGGACTAATTGTAAGATTATTTATATATATATTATATATCTTTATGATACCTATATGTGTAGTATATTTTGTGTTATTTATTTATTTTAGTTTAGTAGTACGCCACGGACCCCCATTATCTAGATCTTACGTCTTCTTTGTCCATCCAAATTTTAGCGATAAGACCGCCCATGTACCCATAATTTATACGTTAGAAAGAAAAGAAAGAAAGAAAAATAGTTTATTGTCACAGTTAACGACGCGCAACATTTAAAAACACAGTGATAAACACAAGCAGGCAACTTATAGGTGGGGTTACATAGAAAGTAAAAACAAAAGACACATAGGTACAAAATTAAGAAAGGACAGTCGATACAAAATATAAGAAAAGTATAGTTGACCGCATGACAGTGGCAACACCCGAGTCTGAAAACCGCCTATACTGCTTACGAAATAAAGGCGCCGCCAGAGCCAAACTGTTACCACTGACGTACGGTCGACCGCACCTAAAATTGCATAATAAAAATAAAATATCTTCGTTAGTTCTCAAGACAACCGGCCAATTGCACGCCGTAGCCGCGACAATGAGGTTCCCACTCAGCATGTTGCTGTGTAACTGATCAAGCCACTACACAGCGCTGATTTTCAGTGGGCACCCCAAGTGTGACACAGACGGGAACCCAACATATACACGTCAGATAAAATAAAAATAAATACATTATAAGTATAAATTCATATCATTAAAAATAAAGCTAAATACGATGACGCCAGAAATAAGTACCCTATCGAGGGATGCTTCCCACGCCGCCGATCGCCGGTACATATACGTTGTTCCTGTTTACTACTATTTTCATGGTGTACAATAAAGTATATTCTATCTATCTACCCTTTGTTACAATTTAAATCATAGGGTAGGTAGGGTTGTTATTTTCAAAAAGAATTATAAGTACAAATAAGTTTCTATAATAAATGACAAGTTATGTTAGGATTTACCATGCACACTGCACAATACAAACGCCCAGATCCGGAGCAACACACACGGAACAATATTTGTTGCGGCCTTAGCGCGTGCCTACACAGATAACGATTGACGACGTCTGTGGTCTAGTGGTTCGAGGTTCAGACTGCTGATCACGAGGTCGTGGGTTCGATTCCCACAGGACACAAATATTTGTGTGATGAACATAAGTGTTTGTGTTGGTCTGGGTGTTTCTTATATATTATAAGTATGTATTTACAAAAAAAAAAAAGTATATATGTATTATATCCATTGTTTAGTACCCATAGCACAAGCTCTGCTTAGTTTGGGACTAGATGGTGCTGTGTAAAAATGTCCCAAAAATATTTATTTATTATTTATTATTATAATAAATTATAGTCTGGCGAAAACATTATAATCGGAAAAAAAATTCTATCCTTGTCAGGATTCCGTCAATCTCTGTTTTATCATACAAAAATTGTGCCTGTAAACACTTAAATATAATTAAAAGCAATATGACAATCCAAACTTCTACCAAAAACGCGATTTTAAACGATAAATTTTTTCAATGTATGACTATAAGTGGCGCCACCCTGAATTTTGTGTACTCATTGGTGCCAACTGCGATCGCCAACCCGCCTGCCAAGCGTGGCGATTATGGCATATCCCGCCAAATATGCTTGGGGGAGGCCTGTGTCCAGCAGTGGACGTCTTACGGCTGAAATGATGATGAATGATGATTGGTGCCAAACTGTACGACTGATAAAGTGTGTGTGTGTGTGTGTGGCGCAAGTCATTATTTAATACAGTGGCGGTAATAGAAACGAATAACGACCGTATTGCCGCGATAAAGGTAACGGTAGACACCCGTGCTTTTATTGTATGTAGTGTTTACATGCCGACTGACTGTCCGGAGAATCTGGTAATGTTTACAGAGTGCCTGGGAGCGTTAAGTGCGATAGTTGAAAGCTGTGATGTTGAATGTGTGTTTATGCTGGGGGATTTTAATGCACATCCACCGGAAACTTTTGGTAAGGAATTATTAACTTTTACTACAGAGCGTGAGTGGCTATGTGCGGACTTGGAGCTGTTAGGTACAAACTCAGAAACATTTACATATATAAGTGAAGCTCACAAATGCAGGAGATGGCAAGATCATTGCATTGTGACGAATTCAGCTTGGAAAACCATAGTTAATGTATATGTGGATTACAGTGTATACTCGTCAGACCATTTTCCGCTTGTAATAAATTGTAACCTTAATGTAATTCGATCGAAATTGAAAGAAAGTACTGTAAGTGTAATAAAATTGTTTGGGGTGTTAAAAGCCTCCAAAAAATTGAAAGATACAATCAATTGTGTCACGAAAAGCTCCGCGATATTAATTTTCCGTCGGAATTTAGTAATTGTGCCGATGGTGTGTGTGTTTGTGAAGAACACAGGCATATTATAGATTCTATGTACTCAAATATTGTAAGTGTTTTGTCGTTAGCGGCGATGGCAACCCACACGCAGTAAGGGTTCCGTACCACCCATAGAAACTGATTTAATTTAGGAGAATTTATCAAAAGACATCAACGAACATATGCGTAATGTGAATTTTTACATCTCTTTTTCTTAAGTAGGTACCACAACATATGTCTACGTTTGCCCTGTTTTTAGTATTTGTTGCTAAACTACATAGTATGCAATATAATCAGACCAAGTTTGACGCTGGTATGTATTACCGTTTTGAAGATAGAGCAGGAACAAAAACGATGAAAAAATGCATGTTTTTCGAGGTTTCTTGTAAGGGGACCTTATTACCGAGGGAACAATTGCAAAATTCTTGCTCTTGCAATCTCATTTCTACGTTCTATTCTTTCCCAATAAAAGGTGTGACCTCGTTTCCTTCACGTAGGTAGGTGTATAGTCTGGTGATTCTAGTACCTACCTAATAGTTACCGCAGCGCTGTATGGTGAAACGAATTAAATAAAAAATAGAGACAAAAAGTGTCCAAAAACTCTTCCTCGAGATGTGCCTTGTAGGCGTAGCATAGGCAGGGTTCCGGAGGCATAATACATTCCCAGAGATCCCCCTTATTGTGCTGAAGATGATCACGCTTTGGTCGATTATTTTTATTAACAAGTTTTTCATCGAAAAAAAAAAAAAAAATGGCAAATGGCGTTCTTCGAAAGTCCCTACAGCCTTGTGCACAGAGTCGCGCCATTGACCTCTCTGTTGCGCGAGCTCTTCCCCGCCCTCTGAAGGTATGTCGCACGCAAGAAACATACAAACAAGTCTAATTATAGCATCAACATATGCTATTTTTAGCTATGTTGGGGTCAATGGAATGTCATAATTTTCACAAGTATTCTGGTGATACCCTGCGCAACCAGCGCAACCTAATATTGTAACAGCAGGTACCTAGTTGTCTGACAAAAGTATGAAATAAAAACTTTTTAACAAAAAATAAAACCGACTTCAAAAACCTTAACTAAAAAGTAAAAAATAATCATTGTTTGTATTTTAAAATCTTAACATAAACCAAAATTTTGAAGGCGGCGCGTGATTTTCATGTACGTTCACATAAACTGTTTTTATAGAATAGAAAATAATGTCTTTATTTGCAAGGAATAGGTACATTGTGGTTGGTTGGTATATATAAAAATCTCGTGTCACGGTGTTTGTAGTCGCACTCCTCAGAAACGGCTCGACCAATTTTTATAAAAATGTTGATGTTTATTTGGTAGCTTTTGCAATTTTATTTTTTCCCTATAACTAGGAAACTAGAACTACTTGAATAGAATAGAATAGAATATATTTATTTGCATAAAACATGGTATAAAACGGTGTTATAAACTTAAATATGTGATCATTCATATTTTGCTTAAAATTAAAGTATGCAAAATAGGGAAGGTGACTATTTTTTTATTATTCGTTTTTATTAGAAATCTCGGAACATTTTCAGGAAAAATAAGCAACAGTGAAAAAACCAATAAAATATTTAATAAAATGTCCAAGTTATAAGCGATTTAAATCTGTTCACTAGACAGAGACAGCACTATCAAACAATGACGTCATTGTACAAAACCTTCATAGTAACTTGACATCTGTCTGAACAATAGGAACAAAAACGTTGCCTTTTACGACACCCATGAGAAGAGATAAGGGTGGTGCAATTCTTTATATCCGGCACCACACGGAAAACCAAAATTATCAGGATTGAAAAAATCTGGATCTTTATACAAGATAGCTTACACTTGATCGATTTTAATAATCCTACTAACATTATATTTTTATGCTGAAGTATCGCATGTTTGTTTATTTTTTGTTTGTCCTTCAATCATACCGAAACCGCTAAACGGATTTGAATGAAATTTGGCACATAGATAGACCATAATATTAAAGCTACTGTTTATCTCAGGAAGATAAATAGTTCTTGAGATCCCTGAATAATCTCTAAAATATCTTTCTCCGAATTATAAGCAGGTGAAGCCACGGGTATAGTCTAGTTTTAATACATCACTATTTTATTTTATTTGGTAATATATTATCTAGATAATGCTAATACAGCTCCGCTCTGGATGTGTTGGCTTAAATCCGTAACCCAATGTTTTCATTAAAGTCTGTCTTTTCTCTCTTGTCTTATTTAGTAAACAATCTTGGATGTCGCTTTATTCAAATAACTAGTTATAAAATATAATTACTAGTTCTGCACAAGTGATGAAGTAAAAAAAATTGTGAGTGAAATTGTTAACACTATGTCTTTTAATAATTCATCATCATCATCATCATTTTAGCCGAAAGACGTCCACTGCTGGACATAGGCCTTCCCCAAGCATCGCCACAACGACCGGTCCTGCGCCTTCCGCATCCAGCAGATTCCCGCGACCTTCACCAGGTCGTCGGTTGGTCTTCGGTCGGTCGTCGGTCGGTCGTCGGTCGTCGTCGGCCTACCCACGCTGCGCCTTCCAGGCCGCGGTCGCCACTCCAGAACTTTACTGCCCCATCGGCCATCCGTTCTGCGAGCAATGTGACCCGCCCACTGCCACTTAAGTTTGGCAATTCTTCGGGCTATGTCGGTTACTTTCGTTCTACTGCAAATCTCCGAAATTTAATTTATTTATTTATTTATTTAATATTTAATAATTATTATTAATGAATTGCTTTAAAATGTCATGCCAAGATTTTTTACTAAATAAGAGAAGTAATAAAAACCGACCAAGAGCATGTCGGGCCATGCTCAGTATTATAGGGTTCCTTAAGTAGGTGTTAGAAACAAATCAAATCGAATATTAATCACGGCTATTTTAGTTTTTGCAATAGACGGCAGCATTGGCGACTCAGAGAGTGATGTCAGTAGCCGCTAGATGGCGCTATACAGTGCCAAATGTAATACACGGCACTTGACGGCAGCATTGGCGACCCAGAGAGAGTTGTATGACGCCACTAGATGGCGCCAAATTTAAGAAGTGTGTCGTCAACATAACACAAAGTAACTTTTTGTGATTTTTTCAAATAGAAAGTAGCTAAAGGAGCATTATTTGCTATGATCATTTTTCTCTAAGGTCAATGACCTTTGAACTAGGACGTTTTAAGTATTTTTCAGTTTTCTGTCTATAACTCAAAAAATGCATGTTTTTGAGGTTTCTTGTATGGGTATCATATATATATCATATCTTGTAGGGGGTCCCCCTTTGGTTATAGACTTTTTTTTGTTTTTCAAAAAAAAAAGGAGTTGAAACCGTGCTAAGGAACTGCGGACCTAAGTCACTCCCGAGTCACGTGTACAAGCTGTTCTCGAGGGTCATCACGAATCGTCTCGCCAAAAGACTCGGGGAATTCTGGTGACCTGAGCAAGCTGAGTGTCGAAAAGACTACACAAAACACTGCAGAGTACAGTCAACCGCTGTGTACGGCATTTGTTAAATACGAGAAGGCCTTCGACTCCATCGAAACTTGGGCAGTTCTGGATGCTCTTCAATGATATCACATCGAAAAACTGTATAAAGAGATGCTAAGATGCTTGTACAACGCTGCTATTATGACTGTTCAGATCCAGGGTTCAAAACCGAAGTCAATCCAACTACGCAGAGGGGGATAAGTGATCCCCAATGTTGTTTTTTTCCCTTCGTTGCCTAATCTCTCTCGCTCTTATCGACTTGCTCCGGCACATTTTCATTATTACCTCACCAGTACTACCAGGCTTGCATTGCAATAGCAAAATCATTTTATTGCAAAACATAGAGAAACCAGTCTTACTCCTTCGTATACAAAGCCACAAGAGGCTTTGTATACGAAGGAGTAAGACTGGTTTCTATAACTAATAATACTTAGGTTCATACAATTTAAAAACCGGCCAAGAGCATGTCGGGCCATGCTCAGTATTATAGGGTTCCTTAAGTAGGTGTAATTACAAACGAATCAAATCGAATATTAATCATGGCTATTTTAGTTTTTGCAATTATCGGCAGCATTCGCGACTCAGAGCGTATTGTTAGTAGCGTCATCTAGCGATATAGTTACTTTTTGTGATTTTTTCAAATAGAAAGTAGCTAAAGGAGCATTATTTGCTATGACAATTTTTCTCTAAGGTCAATGACCTTTGAACTAGGACGTTTTAAGTATTTTTCAGTTTTCTCTCTATAAATCAAAAAATTATAATTACATTATACTCGAAATAATTTTAAAAGAGAGTTTTTATAAAGGTCTATCAATGTGGAAGATTATAAGTTTCTACGTTGCATAGTTTAGAAATGGCAGGGGGGGGGACACATTGCAAGCCACTTTGGCGGGCTATATTTCGCAGTTGGTACACCTGGTAAAAAAGTGGTGTATGAAACATTACCTTCATTTTAGTAGACCTATTCAATGATACCCCACACGAGGAGGTGCAGAGAAAAAAATTTTTTTTTCCCCATTTCACATGTATGGGTGCCACCCCTAAAATACGGAAAAACTATTTTTTTATTCTTTTAAAATTGAGATCTATATGTAAACTATTTTTTAACAAAATTTCATTTACTTATGTTTATAACTGTAGAAGTTATTAAGCTGTAAAGGATTAGGACAGACGGACAGACGGACAGACGGACAGACGGACGGACATGACGAAACTATAAGGGTTCCTTGTAGGACTTCGGAACCCTAAAAAGCAGCTCGTCTTCCAAGGGTCGGAGTTAGTTCATCAATTTTAAAAACGATACCAATCTAGAAGTACTGTTTAAAGAAAAAAGGGAAGACAGATAATATGTGGAATTTTGGAGTATTGTTCCCCAAAAATATAAAAGCGTCCAAAGATGTGCCCAAATTCTTCTAACATTCTTTGGGTCTACGTATGTGTGCGAATCGTCTTTTACAAAAATGAAAATACACAAAGAACGTTTACAGAAACAAACTTACAGATTCTCATCTGGGTGATGTTATAAGGATAGCATGTAGCGACAAGCCAGATCTTGATAAAGTTTTGAAAAAGTGTTCACAGTATCAAAAATCGCATTAAAACATATATACATCTGTGTTGCAAATAGCTTAGTTTGCGGTATCTATCGACGCTGGTTGACGCGAGCGTGTTTTTAAATATTTTAAATGCTATTTAGTAAGTTCTATCTTGAAATATAATGTCGAACACAAACTGTTCTGTCTACGTATCTAAAACTAAATCCCCGTGATACGAGTAAGTTTCCCATTTTTCGGAATACGTACCTATGTAGCTGTCATTTAAGAGAGTTTAAAAAAAATGGTTAATTCAAAAAGTAGTTTATACTATAAATGAATATTTCGGTATAAACTGATAGTATTAAGTTAAATATTTAAATATGTTATTGTAGTGTCAGACTTCATAGTTTGTACCTACTATTGCTACACCCGATTGGGTAGGCTGTTGATACCAAACTTTGATAAATACCTACATTTATGTACACAGTTTGAGCAATAAATGTCTTTGTTTTTGTCTTTTATCTTTATGTTATCTATGTTGGAAATTATTATAATGAGAAAAAAAACATCATTCAATTTAGAAGAATAAAATCAGGTATTATCTAATGCCTATTATTTTGTACTAATATAGTATTCAAGTCAATTTTCATATTTGGCATACAGATAGAACATAATCCGGATTAACATATAGGCTACTTTTTATCTCGAGAAGATGAACAGTTCAAACAATGAAGGGATGCGTGATAAACGACATTCACGCGGGCGAAGTCGCGGCCATAGGCTAGTATGTTAATAAATGATTATGTGAGTATAATAATCATCATAACTCATTTAGCTGTAGATCTTCCGTAGAAATAAGTAAATAAATAATGTTGTTCACAGTGCACCAAAGAATGCGGCGGCGGTGAACAGAACAGACGCGTGATGTGCTTCCAAGGAGACAAGGAAGTCAGCACCTGTGATGGCAACACCGTGTTAATACAGCTCAAAACAGCTTTAAAATACAAAGAGTCTTTGAGCTAAGAAGTGTAACGCCGGTTGGTAGAAAGATTGCAGCACGATAGCTAATTGATGAAAAATCTGTAGACTTCCAGTAATAAGGTGTATTGTGTTCCACCGACAACAGAAGAATGAGCCCATTTTAACGTTAACACCTATTTTTATAAATAATCAGCGGTAGTGACGTCACAACGTTTTCGAATAACATAATTATGAAATTATTATAATACCTACTTATTGAATGTTGATATTTAACTCAATAATTAATAACTATGGATGAATAAATAACCTTAATCAATATTACTTCTAATCACAAAGTATTGTAGACATTTAAAATGTAACCTATTTGTAGGAAGTGTTGGTGGCGGGAGCCGGAAGTTGTAACAGAAGCGGCAAGACAGTCGATGAAACTATTGTTGAGTACGGAACCCTACAAAGGGCAATACCTACCTCTCGACCAAAATGTATGGAAGGGTTGATTAATTTTTCGTGATTTCAGGGTTGACCCCGTCGTAAAAATTTTGAAACACTCCAACATTTCGACGAACTTCAAAAGCAATTTGATGACTGACAAGGATGTTTCAATTAAAACTGACAGTCTCTCCATTGATCCAATAATATTGATATGTCTGATTGGTAACAAATAGTCAATACTCGTATTAAAACGAAAAGCGTTGACCAGTTTTTGTTCTTATCTTAATCGACTCTGGGTCATTTTGTGGCATTCTCCTTTAGAAGTGTTTACACCATAAAGGTTTGCACCATAGTGCGTGCTAAAATCATCATCATCATCATCATCATCATCATCATTATTTCAGCCAAAAGACATCCACTGCTGGACATAGGCCTCCCCCAAGCATATGTTGGGGGATATGCCATAATCGCCACGCTTGGCAGGTGGGTTGGCGAAACTTTTTCAAGAAGAATAAGCAACAGTGGAAAAATCAATAAAATATTTTATAAAATGTCCAAGTAATAAGCAATTTAAATTTGTTCATTAGACAAAGACAGCACTATTGAAGAATGACGTCATTGTTCAAAACCTTGTAACTTGACATCTCTCTGAACCATGTCCGATTCGCGCAACAAGGACACTATGGTGTCTATCACGACAAATACTAAAAATAAAATAAAAAGACTAAAACTGATGGGGGGTCCCCATACAAGAAACCTTGAAAAACATGCATTTTTTTCAACGTTTTTGTGCCTGCTCTATCTTGTTGAAAATACTGTAAGTTGCATTCTATTTTGATTATATTTATAATCAAAACCACAAAAACAAAACAACAATAAGCAACACAAACATTCCATTCACATTAATTCCATGTTTCCATCGCGTTTTGTTTCCATTAAGCCAATGTTTATTTATTTATTTAATCGTATGGCATCTTTATAGGCTATCTATACATCTATATTATTTTATTCACAATGACAAATTGAGATTCTTTAACCATATGGTGGCGTCAGGTGTAAGGGTGAAAAGATCCTCTGGAGAGCCAGGGTACGACAATAAAGGACATCGTTGGATTATATGGTCCATGTTTATTGAGCATTCATTAAGGGGCCGAAACCTGTAATTCAACAAACTAATGATAATCCCGCTCAAAAACTACTCACTCTATGGTACTGAAATTAAAATACGTGTTAGTCGAGGATAGACGTGACAATATTATTGAGTCCAAAACATGAATGCACTTATTTGGCTCGATCATAAAAATTTCAAACATACCTCGAAAACTGTTTATTTTCAAACAGTTTCCTAAATACGTCCAACATTTATTGGTATTTTAGTTTGATATTTTACCTAAATATTGTTTTATTATTTTGAAATAATTTTACTGAGCCATTTTATCGAAAATACACATATTTTCTCTTTCGGGCTTCTGACTAACGATTGCAATAGATATTCGTATTGCTCGCCGAGGCACGGAGGTGCGCATCGAGACGGTCACCCATCTAGGGACTGACCGCAGCAAGCGCAGCTTAACCTTCCAGATCTTACGATCTATGCGATTATTATATTATAAAATGGACATTGCTAAAGTTCCATTAACGCCCAGCCTATGGAAGTTATGAATAAAAGACGATGTTCACCATATAGAATTCGATGAAGGCAATGTGTTGCATTGCAATCTATTTTACGGACAGTACTCCACAGGGGTTTAACATAAAAAGAAAGAAAGAAAATATTTATTTCAGTCTCGGTACAGGCGAGAGAAAAAAAAACTAAAAATAGTATATTAACAATAAACTTAAAATTTACATGCCTGTATGAGACTAAAAAAGGCCCCCATCTCAGCATATGCTACAACACCGAAATGTTGCAGCGCTGGTTTTCGGATGGGTCCCGATAGTGAGGCCACGGGTAAAAACTAGCAAATAAATATAAATACAGTAAACCTAAATTATGTATTATTGTATTAGAGACAAATGTGACAATTAGTTAGGTAATGCTTTAGAAAAATTAAATAAACATCATTTAACATAACATAACATCACGCCTGTATTTCCCCGAAGGAAGGCAGAGGTGTATAGTACACCCACATTTCGCCAATTATGTTATAGTCCCATGTAATAGGGGGCGAGCCTATTGCCACTAACCGGGCACAAATCCATATTCCGGGCTGCTACTGAGAATTACCTAATGAAAAACCAGTAACACTTTGCCCGGCCCGGGAATCGAACCCAGGACCCCACGCTCAGCAGTCGCGCTTGCGACTTAGATTGAACAAGTGAATCGACACCAATATTTTAAAATATTAAAGGGATGTAGATAAAAAATAAAACATCAAATTCACAAGCAATGGAATGTTTACAATTGCATTGATAAAGTTCTTACAATATCATGTGAGCGTTATCAAGGGAGCGTTGTGGAGTGAAAGAAGATGTAGTGACAAAGATTGAGAAAGGTATGTTAAGATGGTTTGGACATATAGAGAGGATGGACGAGAGGAGATTGACGAAACAAGTATACGAAGCGAGTGTGGATGGAAGAGTTGGAAGGGGACGACCTCGGCGAACGTATCGCGATCAAATCGCGGATGTTCTCAAAAAATGCCAGGTTAAGAGTTCTCTAAACCGACGAGCATGCATGACGAGGTTAATGGACGTAGATGAAGCGAAAGAGGTGTGTCAGGATCGTAGCAGGTGGAAATCCATAGTCTCTGCCTACCCCAATGGGAAACAGGCGTGATAATATGTATGTATATCATGTGAATAAGTACATATAAGCCTTCGCCTGAAAGACAGTCTTACTTTGCCCACTAAGTACAATCTCATAAACTTTATAATAAATATGTATCGCGGATAAACTCTCAACATTCAAGCCATTCGTTAAAGTCACAACCATTTTCGCCTTTTAATAGGAATAATGAAATTAATACCTTTGCCTTTATAAGTAGGCCTTTTTGTCATTGAAATGTCAAAATAAATGTCACTTTGGTAGCAATACCGTAGTCCAAGATCAATGTTTAAAATTATATATTAATTAATTATTGTATGAAAGATAAAACAACAAACAATTAGCATATTTACGAAATGTTTTGACATCTAAACAATACGAAAAAATTACAATGTATTGTTGTGAAAGTCTTCTATATAATGTATGCATCACTTTTTACCACTTTAATATAAAAAATTGAGTAATATAATATGTAACTTAGTCAAAATTTAGAGAAAATGGGCAAAGAATTGCTTTTGATTTCGGCTACTTAGAACTCTCGTTCATAAAATTAAAATTACACAAATAAACTTCAGTTCAAATACAATCCATTTCCTGAAAAAAGAATTTAAAATATTAAAAAAAAATGCCCTTAAAAATATTTTAAAAGAACCTAAATCTCGCATTATAATACTCGACGCAAGCCTCGAGTCAGCGAATTACTTGTATTTCATTTTGAGTTTGGAGCCACTCTTGAACCGCCCGCGACCGGTGGACGGAGGAATTATCCTGGCACAGATAAATAGTGCCCTCCGGGTAGTGCGTTCGCACATTCGGCACCATCGTATCCCGCAGCACTTCAACATACTGTGCTCCATCGTATCCCGCAGCACTTCAACATACTGTGCTCCATCGTATCCCGCAGCACTTCAACATACTGTGCTCCATCGTATCCCGCAGCACTTCAACATACTGTGCTCCATCGTATCCCGCAGCACTTCAACATACTGTGCTCCATCGTATCCCGCAGCACTTCGACATACTGTGCTGCGTTCATACGCCCGAGATCACGTAATTCCGACAGACAACATAATAATGCGAATGCGGGGAAATAGGGCCTCGCCAGGTGGACCGATGACCTGAAGAACGTGGCTGGGGGGGACTGGATGCAGAAAGCAGAGGATCGAGTGTTGTGGCGCAACTTGGGAGAGGCCTATGTCCAGCAGTGGACTGTGATAGGCTGAGTTGATGATGTTGATGAGTGCAATAAAGACACTCGCTAGTAAAGGTTGTTTCTCTGACATCTTCCTTCCTTTACTAGCTGACATCCCTAGTTGACAAGGTAGGGATCTCCGCTTAATTGCTCCACGAGTGCGGTAGCCGATTGGCACTTCCACCTTGTTTTCTATTCCGTGTTTTTAACAGTGCACATAACACACATAACATAACATCACGCCTGTATTTCCCCGAAGGGGAAGGCAGAGGTGTATAGGACATCAACATTTCGCCAGTTATGTTACAAGTCCCATGTAGGTACGGAACCCGAACCACCACCGATGTGTCTGGGTTCGCCTTATTTTTATTATTTGTTTGTTTCTACACGGTGAATTTTCGTTGGTTTTGGAAACGAAAAGGGGTCATTGTACTCATCATTATGAACAACTTTTACTATGGACCAACTCTGAAATCGCAAAAAAAAAATCAGTTGATCCCCATATTTCGCGATTTCAGGGTTGGTCTCGTAGTAAAAGTTGTTCATAATGATGAGTACAATGACCCCTTTTCGTTTCCAAGACCAATGAAAATTCACCGTGTATAATCGTACAGGGTAATTGAAAAAATACCCGAAACCTTTTAGCACTAACTTTGTATCCAATATGCCCCCCTCCACCCCTTCTCGTTCTTAATAGGGGCAATTCCCCGACCTTTGTAACCAGCACTCGCCAGGAGGTGCTAGACATTACTTTCTGCACGGGCCCTTTACAACACCGTGTAAAAAACTGGCACGTTTCTGAGGAGGCGTCCATGTCTGATCACAGACACATCAGGTTTAACCTAACTCTCTCCGCGGTGAGAGAGACTAATTCTTACAGAAACCGAAAAGCAACGAATTGGACAGGCTACAGAGACTGTCTCAAATCGAATTTGCTATCGGTCAATAGATGCGTTAAATCTATTGAACAGCTGGAGGCTACAGTAGGGGACCTTGAGGGTGGCATTAAATCTGCTTTCTTCCAGAACTGTCCGCTAAAAACCTCCGCTACCATGAGAGATGTTCCATGGTGGAATAAGAACCTAGAGCGACTCAGGAGAAACGCCCGAATCCTGTTTAACAAGGCCATGAGGGACGACACCTGGGATGACTATAGGAAGGCGCTTACCGCGTTCAACAGAGAATTGAGGAAGGCCAAGAGAAAGTCCTGGCGCGAGTTCTGTGAATACATTAAGAGTACCTCACAGCCAGCAAGGATCCACAAAATAATCTCAAAGTCTCCTCAATCCCATTTAGGGCTATTAAAATACCCGGATGGGACCTACACGAGATCCGCAGAGGAAACACTGAAGCTTTTAGCTAAAGTGCACTTTCCGGACTCTGTGCCAATAAATGGTAACGGAAGACATACCAATCAAAACCCTCGGAGCAACAGACCAAGGATAGAAGACTGGAGGATGGCTTCTCTTATATTTAGACCCGATCGGATCGAATGGGCCATTAACAGCTTCAAGCCCTTTAAGACCGGAGGGGAGGATAATATCTTCCCTGCCTTACTACAAAAGGGGTTGGATATTATCTTACCAACGCTGTTGAAGGTTTTTCGAACCAGCTTCGCCTGGGGCTACATACCCACAGCGTGGACTAGGGTGTCCGTCACCTTTATCCCCAAAGGGGGAGACAGGGACAAATCGATGCCCAAGTCCTATAGACCAATTAGTCTTACCTCCTTCATGCTCAAAACCATGGAGAAGGTACTCAACCAGCACATCAGGGCTACCTACTTAGTAGACAAACCCCTGCACGTGAGACAACATGCCTATCAGAAAGGCAAGTCCACTGAGTCCGCATTGATGGACTTAGTGGATAACATAGAAAAAGCTGTTGAGGACAAAGAAATTGCTCTGTGCGCCTTCTTAGATATAGAGGGGGCATTTGACAACACCTCAACAAATGTCATACTAAAAAGTATGGAGCAACGCAACATTGACCGAACGACCATCTACTGGATCGAAGCAGTGTTGCGTAACAGAGTAGCGTCAACATCTCTCTTAGACACAACCATAAGGATGAGACTAAACAGGGGTTGCCCACAAGGGGGCGTCCTGTCTCCCCTAGAATGGTCTTTAGTTGTTGACAGCTTACTGAGCGAGCTCAATAGGGCTGGCTATTACACGCAAGGTTACGCGGACGATCTGGTAGTGATTACCGTTGGCAAATGCCAATCAGTCATCTCCGATCTGATGCAAACGGCCTGTAGAATAATCGAAAGATGGTGCAAAGACTCCCAACTTTCGGTCAATGCAGACAAAACTGTCATTGTACCTTTTACAAAGAAAAGGAAGTTGGATGGCTTAAAACCACCAACCCTCTTCGGTAAAACGGTCAACTTTTCGGATGAGGTCAAATATCTAGGCATTATCCTAGACAAAAAACTCACGTGGAATGCACACATTAAACATGTGACAAGGAAAGCAAAAATTGCTTTGGGAACTTCCTGCCGACTGGTCAACTCGAAATGGGGCCTTAGACCATGGGCAACGCTGTGGCTGTACACTGCTATAGCAAGGCCCATGATAACCTATGGCTGTGTCGTATGGCATGGAAAAACCCATCAGACTACCTGCAGGGATGCTCTCTCAAGCCTCCAGAGACTCGCGTGTCTCATAACAACAGGAGCAATTGCATCGACTCCGACTGCTGCACTTGAGGCTCTGCTTAATCTCGTTCCTTTGCATTTGCAGGTGCAAATGGACGCTAGGGCAGCAATGATAAGGGCCAGAATAGCGGGAAGGACAAGATGGAAGTCGACTGCCATGAGGGCACTGCAAGAGAACCTTATGAAGAAAGACATCATTGCCATGCCCACTGATGCAATGTTAAAAGAATACAGCCTTGATAGGCTGTTTAGGGTATTCATACCTCAGAGGACTGAGTGGAAGGACGACACGCCAGGCCAGCCTCAGTCCACTGATGTTGTTTGGTTCACCGACGGATCAAAAAAAGAGGGCCTAGCAGGAGCCGGATTCCACGGTGGGCGGCCAAAGGTAAAAAAATTCGCCAACCTAGGCCAGCACACCACTGTGTTTCAAGCGGAATTATTTGCCATTATTGGATGTGTCCGTTTAAGTCTGCAGAGGACCTATATTAATAGGCGAATCTTCATCTTCTCTGACAGCCAGGCTGCTTTAAAAGCCTTAAATTCAGAGGAAATTGACTCCAAACTTGTAAAGGAGTGTGTCCAGCTATTAAACTCACTAGGAGCGGCAAACTCAGTGGCACTAGGATGGGTACCTGGACACTGTGGCATTAGGGGCAACGAAGCCGCTGATGAACTGGCTAGAGCTGGTGCTGAAAGCCCCAATGTGGGCCCGGAGCCAATCTGTGGCATTCCTAAATGCACCACTACAGCCTACCTTAAAAACTGGGGAACTGACCAAAGTATTAGCCTTTGGGAAAAATCCCCAGGCCAAGAACACTCGAAAGCGCTACTTGTGGGCTTCAAAAAAAGGTTTACGAAAGAAGCGCTTTCGTTGAACAAAAATCAGATAAGAATCCTGACAAGAACCCTTACTGGGCACTGCAAGCTGAACAAACACCTTCACAGGATGGGCCTCAGTGATACCACAGTTTGCAAGTGGTCTTTAAAAAGGAGGCGACTGTTCAGTTATATCCTAATGACATTAATGTGCAAAATAGCATGCTTAGCCATACAAAAAGTAACTAATTTCCGCCTTCTGGTCATTAGGCTATGTGTTTTTGAAAAGACGCTTCTTGTGATGTCACTATAAGCAGTAAGCACAGTTAAAATACTTGAACTTTAATCGATAGAAGTTTGTATGGAAACCAATCTTTGCACTAAAATTACGATATATTGGGTGAATGGGTGAACGAAGGACATATTCAAGAATATGATGGAACGTGCATGCACATTAGTGGTGTGAACCGGAGGCAATTTTAGCCTCCGGAGATTATGCGGAGATTTTATTGAATCACCGGAGATTATCCGGATAATCTCCGGTTATTCAAAATGGCCGATGGGGCAGTAAAGTTCTGGAGTGGCGACCGCGTACTGGAAGGCGCAGCGTGGGTAGGCCCCCCACAAGGTGGACCGACGACCTGGTGAAGGTGGCGGGAATCCGCTGGATGCGGAAGGCACAGGACCGGTCGTTGTGGCGATGCTTGGGGGAGGCCTATGTCCAGCAGTGGACGTCTTTTGGCTGAAATGATGATGATGATGATGATTTGTGGTAGTAAAGTTTTGTACCACTGATGGATCAAAATGAGTGGGTCCACGAGTCATTTATTTATTTATTTATTTATTTATTATTTGGAAGACCAACAGCAATTACATTCAATTCAATTCAATTCAATTCATTTATTTCAGATAAATTACAATAAATTATAAATTATCCATATCTATAATAATAAAATAATAATTATAATGTCATGCAAATATAAAATAATCCATACAATAAAAATAATAAACAATATGTCATGCAACAAAAAACGAGATACATTACATTAGTATAACAATGTTAGATATGATACAATCTGCCAATAATAGGTCTTCACGAATGGTGACTGACTATAGTATGCGTGGATATAATACTAATTATATATTAATGAATATTAGAATATATCTGACATAACATAACATAATAACTAACATTTTTGAACTAACATTTTTGAAAGAAATCTAGACTAATCGCTCGTCTCGCCGATTGCATACTTGTCACAAATATATCAACATCAAATAAAAAAATCAAATATATCAATATATCATCATTATACTAACTAATTTTTATGACTCGTAGACCCACCAGCATCAGTGGGACCACGAGGCATACAAAATAAAATAATATAGCAACACCTACATACACGAGATTACGTCTGTATACGAACGCACACACACGTGTAGGTTAGGGATGCTCTTTTGGCATTGTTTCTATCTACAACTACAGCGAACTATAATTTACAGAGTTAATAGCTCCTGATCAAACTAAAGTACTTGTACTTCAATTGTTAAAAACGATTTTTCGATAAATGATGTATTCAGCGAGTAATAATGTGTTTACTGATGGGGGCGCCACTTGGCTACTACATGGGGAATGTATTGTTATTCTTAACCATAGACAAAGTTCAAAACTATAAAAAAATATCCAGTTAATATTTACCAAATCTAGTCTTCCAGACTGGCTGACATGGCGGTCATGGTACGATTCCGTCTTCTTCTTCTTCTTGTCGATGGTATATGGTATATGTATGAGTAATCTCTTTCTCGTTATTTAAGATATACAATATGATACGCTGCAATAATAACAATATATCTCCTTTGATAGGTACTCTTACGCCCGTATTACAGAAGGTTCCTCAAGTACAGTATAAACTCCAATCACCTGATCAAGGATAGAATCGTTACATGAGTATCGGTCTTATTCCAGAACGGTAATTATTATAAACTTTAATTCAACAACATAACACACGAATTTGACCTGAATTAAAATAGAAATCTCTACTCAAGCGTAGTCTGGACCACACTAGAGTGATTGATTACAGATCAAATCTCTGCTCAAATACCGAAACAGGTGACAGTATAAAATAAAACTCAGCTAGTTTAATTTGTGGTCACATGAACGATTACGGGTGTGGGTGCGCACCGGTTTCCTATAATAAGTGTTGTTATGTTATGCTTAATATGTATGAGTACGTAGCAAAGCTTTCTGCGTTGCTCTCGTTACTAAGTAGGTAGCTACAACTTACAACCAGATATTTCGTTTGCTGACCGGTTACTGGCGGGAAATACTTACTTACATAAGCATAAATAAACACATTCGAGTTTTTATAAATAACTTGCCCTGTGACCGATCTAGTTCCTCCATAATTTTTAATTGTTTTGATACTTATATATTTTTCAAGTGTGGTGTATCACGACAAATACTAAAAACAAAAAAAAGTCTAAAACCAAAGCGGGTCCCCATACAAGAAACCTCAAAAAACATGCCTTTTTTTCAACGTTTTTGTTCCTGCTCTATCTTCAAAACGGTAATATATACCAGCGTCAATCTTGGTCAGATTATAGTGCATATTATGTAGTTTAGCAACAAATACTAAAAATAGGACAAAAATAGACATATGTGGTGGTACATGCGTAAGAAAGTGATGCAAATATGCATATTTCGCGCACTGTACGTTGATGTCTTTCGATGAACTCTCGTAAATTAAATCAGTTTCTATATATCTTTTGATAAACTCTCGTAAATTAAATCAGTTTTTATGGGGTATCAGGTCGTTGAGAGGTACGGAACCCTTACTGCGCGAGTCCAACTCGCACTTGGCCGGTTTTTTTCGAACTTTTTCTATTTTCGAAAAATGATGTAGTTGCGGAAACCAGCCCGTTATACTATACTATACTAAATGATGTATTCAGCGAATAATATTTTTTTTACTGATGGGGTCGCTACTTGGCTGCTACATTCCCCATAAATAAATCTCTCCGTGCGTAAGGTTGGAATGTAAGTATTTTCTGTTAGCGTTTATTGTTTTTGAAAGTTCCTTAAATAAAATGATTTTCACAATATTTTTCATCCTCAGAAAGCAAAGTATTTTTTGTTGGCAAGTCAAGAATATTTTCAACTTCCCAGAATTTAGTCAGAGAATCTCTAATTTCTTGAGAAAAGTTAGAATTAATGGTAGTAGCATGGCCCATACCACATGGACCAGACACTAGCCAACCCGGAGTGCGACGAAAACATATGACTCACACAATCATATTCATAACTCGTAAATAACAAAAGCGATTGAGTTTTAATCTTATTTGAGATGCTGTCGACGAACATTTCAAATCTATGTAGCTGTCAACAAAATCGTACCGTTTTGATATAATAAAATGAATTTAAGCGCACTTAACGATTGTACCTATGTTACACAAATGAATAAATGACATGACTTATGACTACATATTCTGTAAGTTATAAAAGTTAGGTGATGTATTCGCGAAAATATTCGCCACGATCTGTTATTAAGAATTAATTACCCGGCCAGTTGGAGCGATATCATCGATGATAGCATTGATAAGCGATACGCTATCAGTATCGAATTGAGATTCCAGATAATTATGTTAATAATTGTTTACATGTCAATTATTTTTTATTTTAGTTAACACGATCAGTTTTACAATAATTATGTACACTCTAAAAACTACTCTTTAGAAAATATTTACAAACTACAAAATAAAATTATACAATATTTACAAAGTACAAAAGTATATAATACGTATATACTTTTTTTTGTAAATACATACTTATAATACATAAGCAACACACCCGACCAACACAAACACTTATGTTCATCACACAAATATTTGTGTCCTGTGAGAATCGAACCCACGACCTCGTTATCAGCAGTCCGACACTCGAAAAACGAGCGAACGGAAACAAAAATGATTGGGATGAATTACTGTCGGCTATCAAAGAAATAACACTCGATTTTACTTCAGGTAACGGCTCAATGTTATGATCAGTAAGTGTGCAAGGGACTTGTTCAGAATTAAAACTGATATCATGAAGAAACTCAGGTCCATTCCACCACAGCGTTGAAGAAGACAGATCTTGTAGGCTGACGCCGCGCGATACTTGGTCAGCTGGATTTATTTTACCGCTAATATGACGCCACGGAAGTTCCTTAGTTAATTCATGTATTTCTGAAGTTCTGTTCTGAACGAACGTCTTTAATTGGTTTGGTGCCATACGTAGCCAACCCAATACAATTGTGGAGTCCGTCCAAAACATAATATTTCGAAACTCACGTTGTAATGATTTTTTTACTTTTTCATATAGTCTAGCACCTACCAGAGCACCACACAGCTCTAATCTAGGTACACTGACTGGCTTTAAAGGAGCTACCTTTCCCTTAGAACACAATAAACGCACTGATACCGTCAAATTGTCATAATTAACTGCGCGCAAATAAATGCAGGCACCGTACGCTGACTGTGACGCATCTGTAAATATATGCATCTCTATAAAAGTAGAATCAATTCCTAGTACATGTCGAGGTATCCTTAGGAGCAAGCGGTACGGACTCACAGTCAATCCTACGAAGACGCAGGCTATTGTGGTTGGCAGCTCCAGGATGATTTCTCGAATTGATTGGACGACTCTTCCTCAAGTTTCCTTTGACAACATTTTGCTCCCATACAGCGAAAAAGTCAAAAACTTGGGGATTTTCGTCGACCGGAACTTTTCCTGGACAAAAAATATAAGCCTAGACTTAGACGGACTTTTGATCGGTTGGTTAGGCTCAGACCAATAGTCTGGTCTGCGGGGGCTCACAAGGTTATTATAACTGTTCAACGATTCCTTTGCTTCAACTTTTCTTCAACAAAAAAAAACGTTTACTGAGGTTGTATGGCAATAATTTTTAAATACAGGCTTTATTTGATCAAAAACTTAGATGAAAACATATTTTCTATAAAATATCCAAATAAAAAAGAAAATAAAAACCGGCCAAGTGCGAGTCGGACTCGCACAGTAAGGGTTCCGTACCTCTCAGAAACGAATGGAATAAAAATCAAAATGCTATGTATGCTGTGTTCTATACTATGTAATTTGTATGCCTTTCAAGGTTAAATATAGTGTGACTTAATATTTTAATTTTCCACAAAGTTTTTAACTTTTACCTATGTTTCACAAATAAATTATATTGATTTTAATTTGGTGCGTACCATATAAATATGCATGTTTATATAAAGACGGGTTAGTGGTCAATCCGCACTAATTAGATTCGCACGAAAAGTGCGGATCGCCACTTTTAAATATTATGAATTTTGTGGGGGTCGATTTGCACGAAGCCAATTTATTTTCGTGCGGATCGCCACCCTCACTTTTATGTAGGTGGCTATTTGCACACATTGTATTTTAAAGAATAAAAATATCAAAGTACAGTCGTGAACACATGACGATAAAAATATCGAAAATTTAATAAAATACTATTTCAATGAATTACTGGCGTGTATATTAAAAAAAGGTTATACTCCTAGTGATACAAAAAACTATACGTTAAAGTGAGAAAGCAAATTGGCGTTGGTGCTGAAACCTATGAGTGATAGAGAAAGCAGTATATGCCATCTAGCTCACACGCATTTGTCGTGGTTCAGTGGGTCGTAACTCGCTACCATTCAGTAAGTTTAGCAGTGTTGCCAAGTTAGGCGATTTTTCGCCTTTTAAGCTATCTCGAAGGGTGTCGGGGATACCAAAAATTGCTATTGGTGACTGGTCGCTAAATAACCAATGTAATAACAGCTTCAGAATGTTTTTGTGGCTGCCGCGTTTTTGTAGTGCATCTTGCATGATCGCGCAGGCACGCGTTCGTGACTTCTACGCCATGGTGAAGATTAAGACGGCCTCGCTTGTACAGAGAACACGGTATAGTCCTAATGGCATTTTAATATACATATCAAGTGCACAGCCTTGCACAGCCTTGGAAGAAGCAAGCACCGGATTACATATATACGCGATATAATCCGGTTTAACTTATTTTATTATAATGTGTAGTGATCGCGAAAACCTAAGAAATTATTAAATTTATTATGATTACGGCAATAGGCTCGCCCCCTATTACATGGGACTTATAACATAACTGGCAAAATGTGGGTGTACACCTCTACACACACATCTCGACCTCGGCTTACTGGGGCATTGCAGGGGGACCCCGCCGTTCCTATGTCCCCCTAGCAGCCGCTGCTGCATCAGGAATGAATTTCTCGAAAGTGGCGGACTTTCGGTACCTATATCGGGTGTGTGTGTGTGATGCGCTAATCGCAAATCGCCGTTAATCGGCCAGCCTCGCCAGCGAGGCTAAGACCTACCTAACCCTAGCCAGTGGCTATTAAGCCTACTCCTAGGAACTACTCTAGAGCATAGGGCCGGTCTCGCGTGACGAGATTATCTCTGGTTGCGACACCGTGAGGGCGTCCCCAGGGGGGAGCTCGGACCTCGACCAGCCGCTGCTGCATCGTGTTCTGTTTCTCGAGAGTCGGACTCTCGGCATCTGTGTGGTTACGGAACGAATGTGCATCGATCCGTATTTATAGAACGGACAAAACGTACGGAGCGATGAACATTAAAAACAACATGATTTCGATCACCAGTGTGTTACACTTTTGGCAGCGGTGACACTCGGTACGTACGAGTATGTTTGAGCTCGCTCGCCGGTGACCTTGAGCGAGCGCGTGAATGCAATAGCTCTTGGCTGAGACAGCCGAGAGACTGCCCGTTCCACACGCCGCGCACCGCGCACCGTCCCCGCGTTCGCCCCGACCCGCACACATAGCCGCGAGCAATTTTACGAGCACACATGCTTAAGTGTGGCTTCTTGTCGTTAGTATATATTCTATAGGTACGCAAACGTGAGCGCGACAACACAAAGGGTGTTTCATGACAATCGAATAACTGCCTACTTTTTTGGGAATATCAAACACCGCTTCTTCCTATAGACATAATTATGTTTATAAGTAGTTAAGCCATCTATCTAAATGGGTCTCACTCGACTGTCCTGAAAGGTAAAGGTAGAGACGGGTATACTAAAATGAAGGTAATGTTTCATACATCACTTTTTTATCAGGTGTACCATCTGCGAAATATATCCCGCCAAAGTGGCTTACAATGTCCCCCCCCCCTGCCATTTATAAACTATGCAACGTAGAAACTTGTAATCTTCCACGTTACTCGTGGGTGAGTGTGCGCACTTACTGGCTGCGTGCGGGCTATGAGTGCGCACGTACTGCAATGACGGTGCGTGCCCTCGACGCCGCCGCCGTCGCCCCGCGCCGCGCCCCCCGCATTACGCGGCGCGCCGAATGTGACGTCACGCCGCCGCGTACCCCGCCCCCAGCCCTGCTACCGCGCTAGACTTTATCGAAGGAAACTCATCAACTGCCACTCAAAATAGAAAAATAAAATGTGAAATGTGAAAACCGACTTCAAAAAGAATAAAATAATTTGTTATTTTATTATTTTAACGCATTTTACGCATGCGAAACGAATTCTAAAGATATAAATTGTGGAAAGAAAAAATCGCTCACGAGCAGGATTCGAACCTGCGACTCCTGGCTCAGTACGCCAGTGCTTTAGCCACTAAGCTACCGTGAACACTGCTCGTGGTATCGAAATTATCCTCCACTATACGTCTTTGGGTGACGTCGATACCACGAGCAGTGTTCACGGTAGCTTAGTGGCTAAAGCACTGGCGTACTGAGCCAGGAGTCGCAGGTTCGAATCCTGCTCGTGAGCGATTTTTTCTTTCCTCAATTTATATCTTTAGAATTCGTTTTGCATGCGTAAAATGCGTTAAAATAATAAAATAATTAGTAAGGGTAGTAGGCATATCTATGCGACTTTGATTTAACTGTAAAGTTAGTCGAGTCGGTTAAGGAACAATGTTTCTTAATAAGATATCGCTGACGTCACCCAAAGACGTATAGTGGAGGATAATTTCGATACCACGAGCAGTGTTCACGGTAGCTTAGTGGCTAAAGCACTGGCGTACTGAGCCAGGAGTCGCAGGTTCGAATCCTGCTCGTGAGCGATTTTTTCATTCCACAATTTATATCTTTAAAATAATTTGTGTGAAACAGTTTTCGAAGTCAGTGCCAATTTTTTCTTAAATCAAAACAAATCAAAAATGATTACTTTAAATAATGATTTAATATTTAATTTGATTATTTTTATTGAATAGTTTTTCCAAATGACTTGTGTCCTTACGTATGAATATCGATTCTGATAACGTACCTCACAGGAACAACAGGGTTTTTGTTACATGTTGTATAACGTGGGCACAGATAATATAATACTGACGTGGGCAAGGGAGTGTGTTGCCCTGATGATTCCAAAAATAGGATACAATATGTAAGCACAATGCACAATACTATTATATAAATACCCAATTATATAATTAATATACATACCCAAATAATGAGTCTCTCACAGTCAAAATAATGAGGATTCGATAAAAAGGGCTAAGGCTTGAGGGCTTGCAGGGGCCACCTGCAATTCGAAGATAAATATTATACCTGACCGGATACCTACCTTCCTTTTAAATGTGCTATCGCCCATACCTCGAGAACTGTTTATTTTCCCTTTTTTAGCCTATATGTTAATCCAGGTTATGGTCTGTGTGCCCTTCATTCTTATTCTTTCTTTTACGAATATAATACATAATAACAAGATTCATTGATGAATTGATTTGATCAACATTGGTTAATTTGTTTTAATATTATTTATTATACAATAAATAATTTTATTACAAATTAACCAATATATTGATAGTTGTTTTATCCCACGAAAGCGGGTGAGCCATGCTTGTAGTTGTAATGCGTATAGACACGCGAGAACTTTTGCTTTTGAACTTGAATTGAAGTTTATTTGGTATGCTAAACAAAACTGTTTGATGGCAAGTGTTAAGAATAACATATGAACGTAAATATTCTCCATGTGGAGCGTGGTATCCGCAATAAAAACTATTCTGTTACTTATTAAACTAACTCCAAACTTTACATTGTATTTGCATTTAAAAAAAATTGGAAAAAATTTTGGACCTTCAAACTGTACGTAAGCCAAGTTGACCCCCCCCCAAAATCTTGTTCTGTTATCCATTAATTAAATCATTAAACACATCGAAACGTTACAATTATCGTTCTGTTTTTGAAAATAATTGGCGTCGGACCGCGCTTGATGCAATTTATACCAGTTTTAATTGCCTGATGGTGCGAATAACGCGGTTATAACGTAACAGTTACTATAACGGCACACAATAACCGGTTAGGAAATTGAGAATCTTCTTTATTTTAGAGCTTTCCGGGTTGATTTCTCATTTTACATGGAAGAACTGTATGATATTGACCAGGAGCTCCTGGCTCTTCGTCAAAAAACTGGAATATTTAAGCCTTCAAAAGCTATGTTGTATATGGAAGAACACGAGAGCAGTGGCGTGCATTGCATATAGGCAATTAGGCAATACCTACTGCTTTCCTCATTCAAATTCAATAGTGGTGTAAGTTATTATCTTTTTTTCAGAGTACGATGATTATTTATCTTAAAATAGACCTATTAATGCTAAATTAATCTTCCTACATCAAAAAATCAATAACTTACACCACAATTAAATTCAAGTGAAGTAGGCCAATGCACGCCACTGCACGAGAGATACCTGAATCGGAAAATCAATAAAGATTTACTACGCTGTGGTATCGTACTTTATAAATAAGTTATCAGTAATGAAATACAGGCGACTGGATGCGGAAGGCAGAGGACCGAGTGTTGTGGCGCAACTTGGGAGAGGCCTATGTCCAGCAGTGGACTGCGATAGGCTGAGTTGATGAACGGAATTCAAAGTTTTTTTTTTGGACAAATCACTTTTCCTACTAATTTTATTATTATTGACTTTTAAAAGGGCCCGTTTGAAATAAATGATGTTCCAAATGACTTCGTTTTTTTGCCAGGGCAGAGAAAAGAGAGAGGAGAGAGTTTCAGTTCCCTCTGGAACTCAATTTCAGGGTTGGTCTATAGTAAAAGTTGTTCATACTGATGAGTACAATGACCCTTTAAGAGCTTTTCAGTTATTTCGATAACACGTCGTATGATATCAGGACATAACCTAAGTTGTATGATATCGTGTGTAGTGTACACCTCACATTCGCCTGACAAGCTTCTATGATAAGCCAAAACTCTCACACCTTTGTCATATAAGCATCTAAGTAAACGCCATAACACAATTACGACGGCCATAATCAAGGCTTGATACGGAAGGAGGTCATAATGTTACCGTTTATATTCTGCCAACGGTACCTCAGCTATAAATCAGTGCGATAATAATTATACGCCGACCATTTGTAGCCATAAGGGTAACAAACAGGGGTGTCTGATAATATTCGACGCATGGCTTGCGAATTATATAACATTTATATAACTAATTGATGTGTTGACAAACAAGGATTTAATCTGATGGATTTGTTTGTTTGTTTTGGACGTTTCGAAAAGGATTATGATTTGGGGTGGTTTATGTCAGATTTTGAGCCTGAAATGTGAAATATTGTCAGTTTGCTTGTAGTAATACAAATGTAACACGAAATAACGCTGTTTTTTATAATACACTTTAGTGCATGTATGCAAAGACATAGGCAGAGGAAGGCTAGTCTTTGAATTAGCCAGGAGGTTATCTCGCAGAAGAAAGTGATTGAGCGGTTCAGGGAAGAAGACTCCCTTGCAATCCGATCCGCCGCAGGGTCGCGATCGGCGGTCGGCGCAGGCGTCTTCGTGGTGATGTGGCTGTCACCGAAAGAGGTTGTAAAAAAAACCTAGGCTCACTACACAAATACAAAGCAGAAGGCTTGCGCTAGAGGTTTGCACCGGAGCACTGAGTACCGGAGAATCACCGGTGAAAACCGGTGAAATTATTCGATTGAAAACACCGAAGAAAAACCGATTGATCTCCGGTTATCATCGATCATTCGGAATACATAAATAAAAGATTTATTGCTCAACACTGTATTATTTCTCATTTTGCTTATTTTCTACGAGTTTAAATATTTCGGATTTCGGATACGAATATACTCGAAGCGTTGTTAAAATGATTCATCTCGCTTGCTACATCAGCCAAATAATTGCAATGTAATTGATTATCTTGTTAATTTTGTCTGGGTGCCGATTTCTTTATAACCAACTTCAAAAAATGGAGGAGGTTATGTATTCGGCGGGTTTTTTTTAATACGGGTGACAATCGTAGTTTTTTTTTTATGTATTACTCCAAGTTTCCTGTTCTTCTGAAGACGAATCAATCTTTTGGACGTATTATTCGAATAAATATAAAAAAAGCTATTTTATTATTTAATAACTCATTAGCCAACAATAAACATAAAAATAAATATCGTAAATTTATAAACTTATCTTCGCTCCTAACTCATTGACTTATAAATCTTATGATGCTGACAGTACTAAACCAAGTCTATTTTCGAAACAAAGAAGAATGTGCACCTACTTATCTCGGTACAGTCAACGCCAAAAGTCAATGAACTAATTCTAAAGGAGAATTTTATTAGCATAATGTTTGGGCGTTGGTTTTTCCCTCCTTTAGAAATAAATGATATACCTACTATATCAATAGGGCTAAGCATTTGCTACTAACATACCTAATGTCAAATATTAGACCCATGCAACTGCCGCGCTGCGTGTTGAAACCAGCCCAGCTAAGCACACGGTCAGTTGGCGCGTTGATGTCTTTTGGACTACACTTTTAATCAAATTTAAAGTAGTTACTTAATAATTACAGATTAACATTTTTATAATTAAATAATAATATTACTATTCGTCCGTGTGGTGCCGGACGCAAAGAATTTCACCACCCTATATCTTCTCATGGGTGTCGTAAAAGGCGACTAAGGGATTCACCAGAGGATGGGCAGCAGCGTCCTCTGAGTATTTAACCAACCAACTGCGATCGCCAACCCGCCCGCCAAGCGTGGCGATTATGGCATATCCCCCCCTTTTGGGGGAGGCCCATGTGCAGTAGTGGACGTTTTTCGGCTGAAATGATGAATAATATTACTAGGGGTACGGAATAATATTAGAGGTGTATAAATATATTGAGATATATTATTTTCGGAATGTAGACATATCAGCGTAGGTAGGCCCCTCACAAGGTGGACCGACCTATAGTTCTATTTTTAAAATTCATTCCCGCCCTAGGGTGGAAAGCAATTACTATGAGTTTTTTCCGCCCTAGGGAGGGAATCAGCGTTTTCCACCCGCTACTTGGATCAAACAAACACTACTTTCCGAGTATGAGAAATGAAAATTACTTTTTCCTTGTTTCCAAAAATTTTAATAGAAAAATTGAAAAGCTCCCTGATGCTTTTCAATTAACTTTTTATATTTTCGAATCACCCTCCACTTCAATCAGTGCTTTACATGGAGTGCCAGCCACCTGTCTTCCAAAAAAAAAAAGTATAAATATAACTTGTTTCAAGAATTATCTTATCTTCATGCTATTATGTACCAAGTACAAAGCAATATCAAGGTTAGATGCAATGCCGTCGCTAAAACCCACGTGCAGCATAACGTGCTGACTTTGAAGATAACAATTGTATACGAGGAAGTCTCCTGAAGAACATAAACCTTTTCATGTTGCATATGCACTAAAAGTTTGCACAGTCCTCTGGTAGACTCAAATCACTTTGAACTCTTTGTTTATCTCCACTTTACCCGCACTACACTGTCTGCACAAGATCATGGACCTATATGCCAAATTGTCTGGCTGCATGGAAGAGCTTTCCACCACATTCTCCTCACGGATGGATAAGTATGAGGATGATTTGAAGAGTGTCAGCAGCAACGAGGCAACTCATAAGACGATAGCCAGCCTCTCCCGGGAGTTCACAGAGTTCAAGTGCCTCACTTGGAAAACAATGAGTGCTCTGAAGACTCAGATGGAGCTGCTGATTGTAGGCCTGGATCGTCACGAAATGGCATCCCGCAAGAAGGTTCTGCTCCTCCATGGCCTTCCTGAGCAGAAGAACGAAGATCACGTCGCTCAGGCCATCACAATATTGACGGAGAAGATGAAGATTGGCAGTGTTTCGAAATACTTAAAGGTTCGATTCCCAGCTCAGGGAAGACACTTTTGAATAATCCTTGAATGCAGTATTGCTTGCTTTAAAAAATAAAATGAAGTCTTCTTCAAGTAAAATTTCGTATTTTAAATATTTAAAGTACTTTCCCTCCATGTGGCATAGCGATGGGACATTTTGTATAGATAATAATATAGATAATTTTTAATTGATACTTTTTATTTTTAATTACCTACAGATAATAAATCTTTAGTTTTTAAGTGTGACCAAATGTCCTGCTTAAACGGCTGGTATATCCAGCTTTCTGATTTTTACATGTTGCAACACTAGGTAGGGTGGCCAAGACCCCTTCAGGAGATAAGTTCTGAGATTAATCCGATAGATACCATAATGTATTTGTTATTCTACTACAATGTTGTATGCTCACGCTATCTCCCTAAGTGGCTATGTAGGAAAACACCACTAACAATTCAAAACCTCTAGGGCATATACATGAGGTGAGCCATCCTTGGTTACGTACAATGTAAAAGTCAGATTTAAATTTGTTTATTGAATAATTTCACCAGATATAATTGGCCATAGCTGAGAAAACAAGGTGTTCGTATGATGGCCCAAGCATTAGTCCCTATGGGTCCAAGAATAGCCTGTTCAAGAAAGTAAAAATAACAATAAATAAAGAATAAAGATACATAAAAAGTGGGTCTGAAAGGTACGGGTGCCGGTGAAATTACAATCACATGAGACTTTCCATCTTCATGTCTCAGTTTGGCGAACCGACTTGCGGTACTATTTAGGCAACAGTCTAGGTGGTATTGAGGTTGTTATGGGCAAAGGTAACCGCTTAACATCAGGTGGGCCTTTAGCTCGTTTCAAATAATGGTTCCTGTGGGTTTAAGAACTAAAGGAGCGACGCCGCGGGTAAAAGCTAGTACAAAATACAAAATAAACGACAAAAAAGCGAAATAACTAAACAAACAAACTAAATAAATAACTAGTCACGAAGTACCCCTACATCTCGGCAGGCCACCCTCGGTGACGTTCGTTTCTCGTTAACCGTATAATTGTTTAAATTGTCATAATTTCGCCCGCATAATGTTGCCACATAAATATTTATTTATTGGCCCACTATACTGATTACCAAATTGCTGATGACCAGCCCTCGCACTTGATTTAAGAACTTCGTAACCGTTGTTATCCTGATTTTATTGTGGTCCCTCAATTTAGGTTTGGATAAAATTCTAGCGACATAGGTTTTTATGCACGTAGTACATATATATCGATGAGCATAGCATTAATTTTTTCTTTCCATTCGAGTAACTTATTAATATACCACGTGACCACAATCTGTGGAACCAGGGGGTCTACTCCCGTTCGATTTGATTTGTATAATAATATTATTCATCAATATTATAATGAGTAAATCCAAGAATCTGTGTAATAATGATACGATTTAAAGAAGGCAGTAGAGCCTTTCGCCATTAGCAAACAGTATTTTTATAATATTCAAATAAAACACTAATCTCCCTGGAAATAGAAGGATTAAATGTGTATAATTTGTTTAGTCAAATATTAATCTGCATAAACAACATTATTCTTAGTTTATACTAAACCTGAAAAGGGGTCATTGTACTCATCATTATGAACAACTTTTACTATGGAAACAACCCAGAAATCACGAAAAAATCTGCTGTTCCCATATGTCGTTTTTTTTTTTTTTTCCACTTGAATCTCGCATGTGGTACCGAAGTACCATTTCTGCTTAACCGGGCTTAGTTGGCGGAGAGTCCCATGTGGGACTCCATTCGCCGAAGGTTTTTTCCCTACACTTAAAAACTGTGCATGCGTTCCTGGAAATAAACGTTAGTAGGAAAGTGATAAAAATGTCCTGAAAAGTTAAAATACAAGAGTTATAAATTGAACCATCAATTGGAAGAAGTAAATAAACGCTACTTTTGTTTTAGACGTTCCCACGTTTGTTTTGTAGCAATAAATATGTCTTTTATTTTTGATAAAATAATTTAAAATATCACATTCAGTATTGAAGGCGTATGTACAAGGTATTAGCTACACTTAGGCCCAGACTCCACCAAAGCGGAGCAGAGCGGAGATGTGTCGAACAATAAGTAGGATTGCGTTATTTTCACATGTCACCGCCTACCTTCAACTCAATTCCTTTGTGGCGGGCCAGGACCTGTCGGGGGTGGTTGTGTGAATACTCACGGGTTCCCACGCCCTCGGCTAAGGTAGTTGAAGGAACACCGTGGTGGTTTTAGTCGGTAAGAGTCCGACATTGGCTCCGCCTACCCCGGACGGAGTGCGTCCATGAGTAGGCACAAATTACTAGCGTCAAAAAAGAATGTGTTGAAAAAGAAAAGAGGGAAAAGGAAGGACGATTTTTTTTAACAGGTATTGACGTAATAATAACGCTTCCAAATTTTTTAAATTGGTTAAAATAAAGAACTCTGGGCGTCATTTTTTAGGGTTCCGAAGTCCTACAAGGAACCCTTATAGTTTCGTCATGTCCGTCCGTCTGTCCGTCTGTCCGTCTGTCCGTCTGTCCGTCTGTCCGTCTGTCCTAAACCTTTACCGCTTAATAACTTCTACAGTTATAAACATAAGTAAATGAAATTTTAACAAAAAATGGAATAGATATAGATCTCAATTTTAAAAGAATAAAAAAATCTTGATTACGTATTTTAGGGGTGGCGCCCATACATGTGAAATGGCGATGAAAATATTTTTTTCGCTGCACCCCCTCGTGTGGGTATCGTTGAATAGGTCTACTAAAATGAAGGTAATGTTTCATACACAACTTTTTTATCAGGCATACCAACTGCGAAATACAGTTCGCCAAAGTGGCTTGCAATGTGTCCCCTGCCATTTCTAAACTATGCAACGTAGAAACTTATAGTCTTCAAAATTGATAGACCTTTATAAAAACTCTCTTTTAAAATTATTTCGAGTATAATGTGATTATAAATTCTTGAGTTATAGTGAGAAAACTGAAAAATACTTAAGACGTCCTAGTTCATAGGTCATTGACCTTAGAGAAAAATGATCGTAGCAAATAATGCTCCTTTAGTTACTTTCTATTTAAAAAAATCACAAAAAGAAACGCACTTCTTTAATTTAGCTTCATAAATTTAGCACTAGGTGGCGCTGTTTGCAAAAACTAAAATAGCAATGATTAATATTCGATTTGATTCGTTTGTAATTAGACCTACTTAAGGAACCCTATAATACTGAGCATGGCCCGACATGCTCTTGGCCGGTTTTTTTATACCTGTGTAGATTTGTAAATGGCACATGACCTATTTTCACCATATTAAAGATCTTTGTTTGACTGTAAATCATCCTAAAGTTCTGGAGTGGCGACCACGTACTGGAAGACGCAGCGTGGGTAGGCCCCCCACAAGGTGGACCGACGACCTGGTGAAGGTCGCGGGAATCCGCTGGATACGGAAGGCACAGGACCGGTCGTTGTTACGATGCTTGGGGGAGGCCTATGTCCTGCAGTGGACGTCTTTCGGCAGAAATGATGATGATGATGATAATGAAATCTTCCTAACTTTAAAGTTGGGAATGACGCACTAATTCCCCCTTTTACCTTGTGAAAGGGAAGGGTATCTTCCTCCTTCAGTCGTATTCCTCAATGCTGAGGGTCGTGACCCTCCCCCAGGGATCAATTTCTTTGCGAGTGATATTCCACCATCTGTTGCGACCACCTGCGACTTGGACAGCGTCGTGAACCGAGGTGGAAAGAGAGGTGCATCTGGGCAGACTAACGTCTATAAATGTGTAGTGTGTAGGTTAATCATATTACCTAAACGTAAGCTAATTATAAGTAAGTAAGAATTATGTACTTTCAAGTTGTGAGCGCGCTTAGTCTTAAGTTTGATGTGGAGACATTATAACGTACTTTTACTCAACATTACGGCTTTCATTTGGACGCCACTACCTACAACCTTTACATGGCGACCCTGCCACCAGGGGCCATGGCCATCGGTTACAGTGGGTCAAGTGGATAATTTTGATAAATTTTCGGTGTCGTATTCGTCGGTTTTCATCATGGGAAAGTCCTACTCAAAGGAAGAGGTCATCGTCGCACAGAATGCGGCCGGAGCGAGTTCCAATGATGCGCTTCTAAGGGACATTGGCAATCACCTCAGCACTCAATTTTGATGGCGTTTTTTGGAATAGCTGCATTTTAGGGCGCTTATCATTTCTACAAAAAGTTCCACAAGCGATGGATTAACGCGGAAGTGGACGGACACATTCTACAACGCCTGCAAAATAGGATGTCGGCGCGCAGGGATCGTATTGCAGAGAATGCGGGCGCTGTCTAGGAGGTTATGTAAAAGACTGTGACGAGTTCAAAATCAAGAGGAAAAAGTTTAAAAAGAAAAAAAAACTAATTCAAAAATAAACTGAGTGGAAAAAAAAAAAAGTGCGAAGTAAAGAGTGTTTACGGAAAATTTATTTAGAGGCAGTAAGTTCTAGGTATATTAAAAATGTTTTATTTTAAATGTGTTCTTAGGCTACAGAATTAGGATCTATATATGCTAGATAAGATAAGATTTAAATAATTATGTTCATTTACGTAAATACAGTCAAAAAAAAAAGTTCAATAAGAAGTATTGAAAATAAAAAAATATTAGAATCGAATAATTTGTGTACAGAATACGAATATTTTGTGGTTGAATATAATATTTGAAATTAAAACCAAGCAGTGGTCTTATACAATTACACTAATAAAAGAATTATAGTAAAATAACTTTGATTTACCAAAAATTATTGATTTCGAAAAGGAGAAAATAAAAGTTAAAATGGAGTACGAAATCAAAACCGTGCCGTTGATGAATAATGATGATGAGAAGATGACTCGCTAAATAATCGATGCCATCGATTTAGCAGTATGTTAGATAAAAATCAACATGCTCATCTTATATTTTCTGACGTATAATAATCGTGGTCGCAGTAATAGTCGTTATCAAAAAAAATAAAAAAAATGGATTCCTAGTCGTGGAAATCGTGCTGGATTTAATGGCAATAATCAGTATCGAGATAATTTTTCTGATCGAAGTCGACCATTTAATGAAGTGCGTATACCTATTAATTAGGTCGCTAGGATTCACACGGTACAAAAATTCATAATTTTATTGAATCAGGTGCATCAATTTGAATTATAAAATTATCGTATTTATTACAGAGACACATAAAATTTCACAAGTCAAAATTACTATTAAGGGATAGGAGGAAAATTAACTTGTGTTGGTTATGTTTATTTGAAATTATTGAGCGAAAATGTAGTGTTATTTAATAAAATGGTTTTCAAAAAAAAAAAAACCCTTGTACGCAGACGGAATTGTGGGATAAGATGTTTTTTTTTATTTAGGGCTAAGTTAGACTATCATAATAAAAGTTTAAGTTTGTTTAGTTATGGCAAAGAGAATGCCTATATTCATCGACCATATTATATTCGTACCACCACGATGACTACGATGCGAAGTAATAAGATACGTCCCCGTGTCAGTAGATAGCGATTGTTTTGCCTAAAGAGATAATAAGTGGCGTATTTTTAGAAGGTTCAATTGCATCTCGTTTTTATGGAAGGATTCCATCTTACGCCGTATTTATATGGCCGTAAGTTTATTATACAGTAGGTACAAACGGTAATAATCCGGACTGTACAGTATAATTCGTTATTATATCTATTTAATATGACTACATGACTATGACTACCCGTTCAAGTCGGTAACTAATTTTCATTTGACTAGAGAATATGATTTTGACGTGACGTATGTTAAGGGCTTGGATAATATAGCTGCAAATATGTTATCTCGAGTTCTTATAACAAGTGAGGATTTTAAAGGCATGAGTGAAAGTATGGCATGTGTGATGACGCGAAGTATGGCAAAAAAGGCAGAACAATTAACCGACTTCAAGGATATAAAGTTCAAAACTAATTTCCCACGATACCCGGTCCGATCAACCGGCTGTCGTCGAGGTTCTCAAACTTACCAAGGACGATATTGAGTTAAAGAAAAGGAGTAACTGACAAAGATGCGCGCGAGATACTGAAAAACAAAAACATCGTTTTGTGTATCAAAACCCCAAAAGTACAATTTTTATAAATCCAAACTCTTTATCAACTTTTGCGCGAGGCGCACTGTTGAAAGATTTGGTACAATTAAGTGAAATAAATAAAGTTAAAAAAAAAGCTTTAATACAAAACGATTTATATCGTATTTAATAAAAATATATAAAGACAGCGGTCCGGACCGCACATTATTAATATATTAAGCGGAGTACAGACTATCACTAGTGATGAGTCAAATAATAATAATGATTTTCATTTATTGCCGTATAGTGGGCACTGGGTACGCAGGTATTCAACAAATGATAAATAATAGGTACTATTTTTGGCCCGAATTGCAAAACCCCATAGCAGAATATGTAAAATAGTGTAACAAGTGCCAAACCCAAAAACACACTAATCACCATACAAAACAGCCCCAAATAATAAAGTCGTTCCTTATTGGGCATTTTTATACAATACCTACATCCGTTCACAATGATACTTGTTACACTCCTTTCGAGTTAGTATTCGGGCGAAAGTACATATTATTATCTAGTAATTTGACAAATAGTGTTCAACCACTATATAATTTCGATAACTATAGTTTAGAGTTAAAATATAGAATGCAAAAGGCATGCTCAGATGCTCGACATAATTTGATTCGTAGCAAAAATCTGCGAAAGCAAAAATATGATAAGAATAGTAATGATATAAGTTATCAGATAAATGATTTAGTTTTGTTAATAAATGAAGTAGCATGTAAGTTAGACTCAGTGTATACAGGCTCTTATCGTGTTATTCAAGACTTAACACCAAATGTATTAGAAATTAACAATAAACATGTAACAGTACATAAAAATCGCACTAAGCGTTATCATTAGGTACCAGGCGTGGGAACGGAGCCCTGGGAATGGAAATGTTATATGATACCAACTCGATTACGAGAATTGTTTTGAATTACAGAATGTATCTACATATTGTAATTCGCATTGTAATGACTTGTTTATTTCTAGGTATGTACTTCCTTATTTTATATCAAAATAAAATAATGATTTATTATTATTTTATTTAAAAAAAAATAAGGGGGTCGTGTAGTGTGTAGGTTAATCATATTACCTAAACGTAAGCTAATTATAAGTAAGTAAGAATTATGTACTTTCAAGTTGTGAGCGCGCTTAGTCTTAAGTTTGATGTGGAGACATTATAACGTACTTTTACTCAACATTACGGCTTTCATTTGGACGCCACTACCTACAACCTTTACAAATGCGGTCTTGTTCTTTTCTCTTCCACTTTACCAGTGTCAATGAGTTTTTCAAGATTGTCACCTATCTTTCTGATAATGTGACTGACGTACTTAAGAACTCTACGTAGGCAGATGGTGGATAGTCTCTAAAAGGATATTTCTACGAAAAAAAGCCAATACGCAGTCTCCACTCAAGTATTTGACAAGGACAAGACAATACATTTTCTAAAACATGCTTGGAAATTCGAACATTATTTTGACAACCTTCTTGGAGATAAATCGAACTGTTAGGGTGATTAGGGTAACTTTTTAACTGATGGGAATTATTGTGAATAGAAACAACGTCTTGCTCGTACGCTCCTTTTATTTGTACTAAAAAATCAACTTAATGAATAGAAGCATAAGGTGTGGACTGTATATATATAGATAGGTACATGTTCATAGGTTCGCATAGTTACAGCTCTGATTCCTTTCTTTTGGTTTACCTGGACATTCCGCCCACCAAAGAACATAGTTCTTTATTTAATCTTATATAATTAACATATCAATAGAACCTCTCACTTTGAGTTTCAAAACAAAACAAAAACAACTAAATTCTATTAACAAAAAATATAAGAAAATTACGCAATATAAACTGAACAGTGTGTTATACGTAAATAGTACTCAAAACTAAAATATAACTCTCATATATAAAAAAAACATACTTAGTTTGTTTTAAAAACAAGGACGGTTATTTGTACATTACAATACATTAAGAATGTTTGAACCGCCCACCGTGGCTCCCCATGGTTAGTCAAGGATAACATTATATGACTAAAAATAGTTGTAAAAATAAAATGTGTATATTCTACAAATGCAAAGTATAAAACAGTTTGTATAAGAATAATATATGTCAAAATCTCAACTCTAAAATCTGTAAAACAAAACTCTAAACTCTAAATAAACCTGGTATAAAAAATAATTTCATTTTGTTATAACACAAACCTTACTAAGTGGACGCTTATATTCTCCGGTTTTACACTTTACTGACACAACACGAGTTATATTGTCAGGACCTGTATGTTTCTGTATAATTTTACCAAGGATCCACTTAGCTGGAGGAATGTTGTCCTCTTTTAATATAACAATATCACCAATCTCTGGTTCAGAACAGTTTGAATTCCACTTATACCTTTGGTTCAGACTCACAAGATACTCTCGATACCATCGATTCCAAAAATCATTAACAATTTTTTGAGTCAGTCGCCACCTGTCTAAACCTACTACATTATATTTAGTATAATCCTCGTCAGCTATATTAATTATCGGCTCACCAACCAGAAAATGTCCTGGTGTCAAGGGGAGTGGGTCGTTTGGATCATCACTAAGTAAAGTTATAGGTCGCGAATTTAAGCACGCTTCCACTTGCGCCAAAACTGTCGCCATCTCCTCGTAGGTAAGTGTAACGTTTCCGACTACCTTGCGCAAATGTGTTTTGGTACTACGAACGCCAGCTTCCCACAACCCTCCAAAATTTGGTGCGTGTGGTGGAATAAAGTGCCACGTTGTCCGCTCTAATGTAAGCAATTCCGCTATTTCCTTAGGAAGGGCTGATTTGGCACTGTTGAACATTTCTCGCAACTGTTTATCAGCACCAACAAAGTTTGTGCCATTATCGCTAAACAAGTCTTGACAGTGGCCTCTTCTAGCAATAAAACGCTTGAACGCAGCGATAAATCCTTTAGCAGTTAAGTCGGTAACGGCTTCTAGGTGCACTGCTCGGGTTACCATGCACACAAAAAGACAGATGTAGCCTTTGTATGACTTAGCTCCTCTGCCCGGCGAGAACCTGATATTAACCGGACCACAGTAATCCACGCCAGTAGACTTAAATGGTTTACTGGGTTTTAATCTTGCCTCTGGAAGCAGCCCCATTAAGGGTGTTGACTTCTTTCTAGAGTATCTTAAACAAATGACACATTCTCTAAAAGTCTTTTTAACACGTTCTTTAGCTCTTAGAATCCAATATTTTGTTCTCAAAAAGTTTAACATAACCTGAGGCCCTCCGTGTAACGTTTTGTGATGAGCATCGGTAATTATAAGCGTAGTAAAATGATTTTTAGCAGGCATAATTATCGGGTGTCTCGTATCATAACACGCGTCTGCTTGGGTTATGCGACCACTTACTCTTAGTATCCCCTTTTCATCAAAAAAAGGACAAAGAGTTCGTAAAGGGCTCCTTTTTGATACACATCCTCTAGTCTTTAACTGTTTTATTTCATCTGAAAATTCGCCGTTTTGAATAAGTTTAATGCATGATAGTAAAGTTTCATTTAATTCACTATTTGTAATAAATGTCGGTAAATTCGGTCGCTCATTTTTAGGTAATTTTAAATTTAATATTCTCCTACAGTATGACATAACTTTTAATAATCTCGGTAAAGATGAAAACTTTGACCAAACAAATTGCTCATTAATATTAGATAAAACAGTTAAAGATTTGATTTTCTCCTCTTCATGTGTATCTATTTCGTGTGTATCGTCCCTTTGTATATTTGTCTCTGATAGCCATTGAGGTCCTCTCCACCATAATAAATGATTTATTAAATTCTGTGGGTCTAAACCTCGCGAAGCACAGTCCGCAGGGTTTGCATCAGTAGAAACATGACCCCACTGCTCATAATCTAAAATGTTTAAAATCGTTGACACTCTATTACTGACAAAAGTAGTCCATCGGCTTGAACCTCCTTTAAGCCATGCTAGGACTACCGTGGAGTCTGTCCAACCATATAAATTATTTTTGGGTATCTCCATCACCTGTGCTACTTCAAAAATCAGTTTAGCTGCCAAAGTTGACCCACTCAGCTCTAGTCTCGGAATCGAAATTTCCTTTTCTATTGGCGCAACTTTGGTCTTTGCAGTTACTAAATGTACATGTACATTATTCGACTCATCAGTAACTCTTATGTAAACTGCAGCCGCAAAGGCTGATTTTGAGGCATCTGAGAAAACATGTAACTCAGTTTTAGAATCTCGCGTGACGTCTACCCACCTCGGAATAATAAGCTCCTTTAAATCCATTAGACTAATTCTATATATTAACCACTGTCTAAGTAGATCCTCTGTTAAGCAGTCATCCCACTGAAGACTAGATTTCCACAGTTTTTGGATAAAAATCTTAGCAACAACCACTACAGGGGCAATCCAGCCTAAAGGGTCATAAAGTCTAGCTATAACAGATAATATTTGTCGCTTAGTGACGGGCTCTTTAGTTTCAGGTAAGTTAAGCACATACTCGAAATTATCAGATTTTCGGCTCCAACTTACTCCGAGTACTTTAATCGAGTTATTTACCTTTATAGGTGTTTTCTTGTCACTAGCTGATTCTCCACTCTTACCGATTAGATTTATAAATATTTCACTGTTACTGTTCCACTTTTGAAGTTCGAATCCACCTGATTTCATTAACTCATTCATCTCATCGTGTATTTGTAATGCTTCATTTACTGTTTCAGCACCCGACATCAAATCATCCATATAGTAGTCTTGCTTAGTTATTTTCGCAGCTAACGGGTACTTTGATTCCTCTAACTCGGCTAGTTTTTGTAAAGCCTTGACTGCCAAGTATGGTGCGCATGCTGTACCAAACGTCAGCCGCACAAGCTTAAAATGCTGTATGGATTCAGATGGATCAAATCTCCATACGATTCTCTGAAAATCAGCGTCTTCATCTGCTACTCGGATCATTCTATAAAACTTAGTAATATCAGCCACTAAACATATTTTATGGTTTCTCCATCTCATTAAAATGTGCCTCAGATCTTGCTGTAATTTTGGTCCAACAAGAAGATCGTCATTTAGTGACACGTTGTTGTTTCCCTTGCTTGACGCATTAAAAACAACTCTCACCTTTGTAGTGTCCTTGTCTTCTCTCACCACGGCATGGTGAGGAAGATAGACTGCTCGAGGATTTTCCATCTCTTTCTCACTCACTGCTGTCATATGATTTAAACTTAAATACTCTTCAAGTACTTTGTTATATTCTACTCTTAATTTCGGATCTCTTGATAATTTTCTCTCTAAACTCTCTAACATCTTGATAGCTCTCTCTTTAGAATGACCGTACTGGCACTTAGGATCGTCTGTTGCAAAAGGTAATCTCACTATAAACCTCCCGTACTCGTCTCTCACAGTAGTTGTATCAAACAAACTCTCACAATCTTTCTCGCTTTTTGTCATCTCTTTTTGTATTATGTTAGGTTCATTTTCTATCTCCCAAAACTTCTTAAGTACATCATCCTCTTCTAAATTTACATGCATGCTAATGAGATTACTTTCTGCCGACGTATTGACTCTTTTTGACATTTTTCCTGATATAATCCAACCAAAAACTGAATTTTGTGCTATTAAACTACCCTGAGATTGCTTAATGATTCCATCAAGTAATATATCGCCATACACTTCTGCACCTAACAGAATATCGATATTACCTGGTGTGGCATATGTAGGATCTGCTAAAGGTAAATTATTAATTTCAACCCACTCATGAGAATTCAGATCGGTTGTCGGAAGCATAGACGTCAAAGAATGCATAACATACGCGTTAACTTGGATTGAATTTGCTGGATTATGGCGTGATTCTACTCGCAGTGATACAGAATGTTTTATCCTCGTACGACCATCACCCAGCCCTGACACCCAGCCACTTACTGGTTTGCGTGTGAGACCAAGTAACTGAACAGTAGCCTCAGTAACAAAAGAGGCTTGGGACCCTTGGTCTAATAAAGCTCGAATAAATTGTTTACAACCATTTGAATTAAATACCTTAACTCTAGCCGTTGCAAGCAGCACTCTGGTAGGTTGTAGCTCCGTCCTAGTAAATGCACTAGTAATATGTGTTTCACCTCGTGATGTGCTCGGTTTCTCGTATGGGTCGCTCGGTGACACTGTTACCTCACTTGCTGGTTTGGTTTCCTCATTGTTCTCTCTCTCGAAGTGTAGCAAAGTATGGTGTCTTCTTCCACATTTTCTGCAGCTCAATGATTGACGACACTTGATTACAGAATGTGTAGGTGACAGGCAATTGAAACACAATCCATTGTTTTGCACAAACTCTTGTCTTGCCTTAGGCGCCATAAGCCCAAAGCGTTTGCAGTGGTATACATAGTGGCTCTCGTGACACATCGCACACTCAACTTCTTTAGTTTTAGGTTTGTTCTCAAGTGACGTGTGAAATGATTTTGGCTTTTGTGCCGGCTTCACTGGATATGTTGATCGTTGAGCGTTAGAATCTATCATTTCTAAGGACCTAAACCTGTACTCTAAATAGTCCCGTAATTGTGACCAGGTAGGTATTTTGTCGTCTATCGTATTAAGCTTCTGTTCCCATTGTTTAATTGATTATGTGTCCAACTTTGAGACGGTAAGATAAACGATAATAACATCCCAGGTGTCCGTGGAGATTCCTATGCTCTGCAGTGACTTCAAACAAGTTGATGTGGTGTCTAGTAACAGCTTAATTGCATTAGCCGACTCAGAAGTTATTTTCTTAAGTGCAAACAAGTTTTTCAATATGGCATTGCAGTTGTATCGCTTATTATCGTAACGTTTTATCAATTGTTTCCACGCCTCCTCATAATTTGCTTCTGTAGTTGAAAAATTACGTAATAGATTTAATGCTAAATTGCCTTTTAAATAATGTAATTTTTGAACTGACGTTATTGTCTTATTATTGTGGATCAGTGATAAAAACATATCATAAAATGTTTGCCATTCTTCATATTTTCCTGTAAATGTAGGTAATTTTATGCGCGGCAGCTTAACATCACCATAATAGCTGTTTTCCGTATTACCAGCAGTTGTACTCGTTGACGATTCTGAAATTGGGGTGATCAAAAATGGTTGCAAAGCTTCTCGTAAACTAGTTTTATATTGTACGTAACGTTCCTCAAAATTCTCGTAAAAATTCGCAGTGAAGTATGTCTCCTTCTTTTCTTTCGAAGCGATCGAAAGGATTGCCCTATGTCTCTCCTTAAACTCGGTATATTGTAGCTCAAGTACCTCCAATCTTGTTTCTAAGAAAGGTCTTCTAATTTTATCTTTAGAAGTTTTCTTGAAGTTTCGTTCAGCTCGCTCTAAATTATTATTTAACTCATCTTGTAACGTGATTAGCACCTCCATTGTAGTTGTATAGTAATAAGACGTAATAATTCCAATAACACACTCACTATAGTTAATAAGTCCTCAAATAACACAATTGTTCACGTATTTACTTATTAACTCACTCGCGTAATATTGTCTCGTAATTAAAAAGTCACAACAGTTAAACGCAACAGAATGCCGTTCGCCGGGCGAATCCTTATCTAAGGAATGCGGCGTAGCTCGGCTCGATCGTCGCTGACACAATCCGGCTCGTTATGGACCATATGTTAGGGTGATTAGGGTAACTTTTTAACTGATGGGAATTATTGTGAATAGAAACAACGTCTTGCTCGTACGCTCCTTTTATTTGTACTAAAAAATCAACTTAATGAATAGAAGCATAAGGTGTGGACTGTATATATATAGATAGGTACATGTTCATAGGTTCGCATAGTTACAGCTCTGATTCCTTTCTTTTGGTTTACCTGGACACGAACTGTACTGGTCAATACATGCGAGGAGCGGCCGGAAATTTATATCCTGTTTAGCGGCTGTTAGCGGCCAAATAAATTACTATCACAGAGAAAATAATCACTGCCATGGTATAATAAGATGGGTGAAACATCTTATTATACCATGATCACTACGATTACTATGAAAGAAAACTCATACCTGTCATATGTTATTTAAAAATGGAACGAAATTTTTACTCTGAGAAACAGCAACCAAAGAGGTTACTTATCAAAGATTTTATTTCAATTTCGAACTGGCTTGCAAAAAAAAGCTGTATAAAGTAAAAAAGAAACAAATTAACATATTGACGCGTGAAAAATTGTTGTTGTTCAAGTGATTATTTTCTCCGTGGTTGGGGGTCCTGGGTTCGATTCCCGGGTCGGGCAAAGTGTTATTGAGTTTTTTCACTAGGAAATTCTCAGTAGCAGCCCGGAACCTGTGTGTCCTTGTCTAATAAATTACCAACGTGAAATAAAAGTAGTATAGTATAGTAGTTTTTAAATCAAAATTATATTTTCGTTATTACTGCACTTCTATAACACGATAATGAGAAATTCGTAATAGTGATGTAAGCCATTAATAAAAGTAGTACTTATTCTTATTGAATTTATAAAATAATATTAGTTTAATCTTTAAATGACAACACTGATTTGTCATATTGACAACAATGTTACGGCGGTTTATTGTCATTTTTTATGTTTTTGAATTTTTAGTATACTTTATTATAAACTTAAGAATTTTTGTTGCGTACGTGATTGTAAAAAAAAATACGTAATCGTGTTATTGAAATAACTGAAAACCTCTTAAGGGGTCATTGTACTCATCAGTGTGAAGAACTTTTAATACAGAACAAACCAAAAAAAAACCCAAAAAAAACAGCCGTTCCGTACATTTTCTTAAGTAATGGAACTTTAATTTAAGATATTGCTTCACAAATAGCAGCTTCGTTACAAATCCGCCATAATTCTAACTATTATATATTTGTAGACTCCTATCAGACCCTGAGGCTCTGGACCGCTACCTATTGGATGCTGGTTTCGAACAAGTATTCCACACTCAGCCCACACCGATGCCGCACAACTCCATCACATCCAGGTTCATCTTCGACCGTTCTATTACTCCACCACCAGAAACGGGTAGGTACAGTTTTTTTCAATATGCGCTCCGGAAACGGGGCCAGTTCGCGAGTCAGTCCAGTGAGTCAGTTCAGTAGGCCAATTAACGTAACTAAAGAAGTGCCGTTGAAGCGCAGTTGCAGCTAAGTTTCGATCAAAACAATACTTTTCGTAATCTCTTATCTGCGGTGATCGCTGTCAGAAACGAACTGCGGCGTCGCTGCAACTTGATCGGCGCGTCATGAAATTATGTGAATTAGGGCCCAGTACTCAGACATTTATTCACTTAACCGTCTTCAAATGTATTCATTATTAGTACATGAGGCCTGTGAAAGGTCAGTACTTATATTTTTTTTTGCCCTGGGCAAATCCTCATGGCCGAGTCCCGTACATGTGTTCGAAAGACGATTAATCGAATTGCAAAAATTCTAAAAACAATTCTCCATTTTAAAACTGTTTGAATGAACTTGAGTCTGATGCACGTTTGTTCGAATCGGGTTTTGTACTGACGGAAATTCAACGAATGAATGAACCGTAGGTACGCCACTACAAATTACTACTACTACACTAAACTACTGTTTCTGTACAAGAAACTAAATAGTTTAGTTTACAGATAACGTGCAAACTTGCGCTGCGCACGTTCAATCATTATCCTGCACTTCACCGGCAAGATGGTCAGGCGCGATTAAGAGGGCTGTCGGAGGCAGCATGTACCGAGCGGTCCACACAGCGGAAGACTGCATAGCTTGGAAATGCGTCGTATGTGGTCGCGATCCTCAGCAGTGAGGGAACGACGAAGAAGAAGAGTCCGCACCACGATATTTTTATGGCGGCTAGCGACCTCCCCCGCCCACGTAACACGCGATGTCTTGTGAAACAAATGTGGAGGATGTATGAAACTATGAATATCCAGTAATATAGTAAACATGGCGATGGGAGGCAAAAAAAATGGAGGCGCTGAGTTTTGTTTTTTTACTTGAAATTGGTAAAACAAACGGCAAAGGAAGTTTTTTTTATGCTCACAATGGCCTGATAAGAAGGCTCCAAGTCACTCAAAGGTCAATGGAGAAGCTCGGAGTGCTCGGAGTGTCCCTGCGTGATCGAATCAGAAATGAGGAGATTTGCAGGAGAACGAAAGTGACCGACATAGCCCGAATGCCGTCCCATCGGATTATGAGAGTGAGGGAATAGAGAGTACAATGACCCCTTAAGAGGTTTAATATAAACTAAAAATAAGGTTGCATAAATTATAAATAGTCTTGAAACCTCAATTCATACACTTTTATTCACTGAAATTATTTGATTTGCTTGTTTATGAAATATAGATAAACCGAACATAAAACAGTCAATATAACGTTAGATTATACACTCGCTTCGTATATTTGTTTTGTCAATATCCTCTCGTCCATCCTTTGATAAACATTACATAACAACATTACCACATTACTAACATCCACTTCCAAAGGCGGAGCATAAGCTACTAAGACAGAGAACATGACGACGGCTGAGGTTTTAGGAATGCCTTAGGAATTTCAGTCGAAAGCTTGGGCATCTTGCCTCCACGCTGCGGCGTAAAGAATTTTCGAGACAGTTCCTGCAATGTTTTGACCATGGTGTTGGTTTTCTCCTAAATATTGCCAGTGGTTTCCAGCGAGTCGAATCGATTTTGAAGTTCCGCTTGGAACCTTTCGGAGCCCAAACTGGTTAAAACACGGTACAAGCGGAGTTTATTAATAAATATATGTAGAGGGATATTTGTAGGAAGTGAGATGGCTCGTTTAAAAGGTTTTTTCTTAACGTTACGAAGATGTTATTGATTTAATTATGGCTTCAATTTTTATCTCGAAAGAGAGGAAAATAGGAAACAGTATCCAATGCACGAAATCAGATCATGGGGCAATTAAAAGGATTTTGTTGTCTTTATTTATTCAAATAAGGAATTGAAAAATAACTCATAAATTTTAAGCGTTATTTTATCCTGCCAGTTATTATGAACGTATGTGGAAATAGTTCAAAATTTAACTATCCAAGGAGCGTCACCGGGCTAACAAGGCAGGCCTCATCAGAACCAGGGGCGCGCCCGAAGACAGGCTGAAGATTTCGGCACCTTCAACATAGCTGAGGTATCAAACGCTAACTGGAGTACTTGAGACTTCACTGTCATCCCAAATATCTCGTGCCACGATTGTGATACCAAAATGATCTGAAAGGCTTTGAAATATCCTGCACTATGGTGAATAGTGTTGCCACGCGCGCCCTGCCCACATGGCCATTCTATCTATTTCTGTGGTACCAACCCTGAAATCGTAAAAAAAAGCAGCTGTTCCATTAATGTCGATTTATGTGTAAGGCCTGAATCCTTCTCATTGTGAGAAGAGGATGATGGTGATGATGATGATGATGATGTGAATACACTGCAGGCAAGTTTTTGGATTGACTACAGGAACGGATGATTGTATTCCTAATCCGGTCAACAAGGTTAATTCCCAGAATACTCCGTACTTGAGTACATAACTGTAAAAATGTTCTTTGCCAAAAGCTACACGCCGCTATTCCATATTTCCCTATCTACTTACGAAAGTACTAGCAAAACTCATGTAGCAATATTCAAGATGGCAGAATAGTGGAATATTCTTACCACACAGCTCATGATAGATGTATACCGAACATGGTATAAGTTACAAACCATCATTGTCATGTAAGTCAATTTTGATTAATGTAACGAGTCTAAGCCCCATGTTTTACGGTCCGTAGATGTTTACTTGTGACACACGTCCTGGGGCCCGATTCTCGTTTAATGCGATATTTCAGTGATATGATATTATCATATCACTTCCTATATCCTATATAAAGATCACAGTAGTATTTACAATACCTAGCATTTTTATTCAAAGATAATAATTTTAATCACTACGATTTATTTTTATTATTGTTTTTGTTTTGATCACAGATTAATGATTGACTAACTGTAAATCACAGACTATAATGTAGAACAAAAAACCGATGATGTACCGTAATAACCACAGATCATGTATTGTTTATGTCCAGTGTTGTCAGTTGTCAATTTAATTTTAACTATACTAATTTGTCATGGAATGGTAAAGTATTATGTATAAGTATTGTAGTGTGTGCGTCAAATGGAGCGCAAGAATAAAATCTTTCTTTCTTTCTTTCTTTTCTTTCTATATCTATTATAAATATCGATGGCACGCCAAAATGCGTATTCTCGAGGACAATAGATAAATTAGTAATCGATATGTACGTTCCGCTTTTCATGACAGTATATAAACGATAACTTTGTTATGCCTTTAAATAAGCAACTATGGTTTAATTTATATTTTCAATGTGTTTTTTATTGTTGTTTACATTATAAAACTGTGTAATTATACAGTATTTAATTAATAATAATGATAATATAAATGTTAACAATAACATGCGGTTTTTTTGTGAAACGGTACGTGAATAACTTGACGTGCGTGACATATGACATTGTTTAGACAGTTTTAAATTGGTTTTGTCATAAAAGTTATTTAGATATTATTTATAATAAAATAGTATATAAAACCAACAATGAGCCAGCCAAAACAAAAAAAAACCATATCCGAGCGCAGTTCAAAAAGTTCGCTTGGTCGAGTGTTTGGCGGCTGACGAAGAACTCCGAGGAGGGAAGTTCTCAGCCTCCATCACAAAAAAAATGCTGCCGCGCGTTGGCGTAACATAGAAGAAGAATTAAATTCCATTCCCGGGTCTAAACAATCGTGGAGTGAATGGAGTAAAGTAAGTTTTTTAATTCGCTCGCTATTGCTTGCTTGTACAAAAGTAACATAATAATTCATCCGACTCATTCATTGGAAATGTGCACCACATAATCAGATTTACCCAATACTCAATTCTTTTCAGACGTGACGAGACATGAAAGCCAAAGTAAAAAGAAAGCAGGCGATGGTTAGGAGGTCTGCCAACCTTACAGGTGGTGGTTCTCCTCCACCTCTTCTCAGTCAAGAGGAGGAGCATATACTAAGCACAATAAGTGAATCTGCTCTTGACGGACACAGTGACTGTAAAGAGTCCCACTGTAAAACACTGTAAATCTGTGATAATTTCAATTGGTTGACTAATGATTACATTAATGTTATTGTAATGACTGATTAATGATTATTTTATTATTTTAACGCATTTTACGCATGCGAAGCGATATATATATATCTTTTGATTAATGATTTTTATGTTATACATATTATAAGAGTAAATAAATAAAACTATAATTTAAATAGATTTTTTATTTCTATTTAAAATTGAATGAACAGAGTACTACACGAAGTAGTTCTGTACAATGTACCCTTGTTTCTGCCGTCTGAGGCTGCTGCTGCAAGGGTGCTGGCCAGAAAACCTCCACGTATGCCTGACGGCTGCTTGTCCTTCTAGACACGTCTGGAGGGAATGGCAGTTGTTTGGCCAGTGCATTCTGGGTACGGGCAATGGAATCCTTTCGAGGGATTAATCATTGAGGATCTTATTGCCTGTGGCGAATATTATGGCGCGGGAGGGGCCCGTTCTGGGCCAGTGGAGAGTTGATCCACGTGTCCCTCTGAAGCCAACAGAGGCCACAGTGCAGGAGCAGGGGCGGACCCGGTGTGCACTCACCGTGCCACTGGGCAGGCAACGGGGGGACTGTCCTGCCCTGCCTCCATCAATCTCGTAATCCTAGGACTGCCCGCTGAGTAGTGTTCTCGCGCCTCTTGGGACCGAGGTTCTTGGCTTCACCGCCCAGACCGCGAGGAAGAAAACCTCTATAAAAAAATACGGGAGGTAGGGCCTGCGAGCAGTAGACTTGGGGATGTCTGCTGCCCGAGCAGCAGCTGGCGTAGCTGACACAGCTGGCTTAGTTGGCAGAGCGGGCGTAGTTGGCGCAGCTGGCGTAGCTGATAAAGGCCCGTGAGGTGAGGTGGCGTGCAATGTTCCGTGTGCGCCACCGAGGAGGGTGCGGCCGGCGTTAGGCCGCACGGGTAGAAGGGGTCGCCTGCTTGTGGCTGGCCGGGACCTGTCGGGGGTGGTTGTGTGAATACTCACGGGTTTCCACGCCTCCGGCCAAGGTAGTTGAAGAAACACCGTGGTGGTTTTAGTCGGTTAGAGTCCGACACTGGCTCCGCCTACACCGGGTGGAGTGCGTCCATGAGGATTACCCCACGGCAAAAAAATAAGTTGCGTTACGTTCGATAATTCAGTAGACATAGCATCGTGTGCTCCGGACCAATCGATGCATATCTAACGGTTTCTATCGACATTTATCTACCGTGACTTTTCGAGAATACGGAAATAAGAATCATTTCGATATTTTGACATTTGTTGCAATATTTATCGAATGTGATACAGTATCTAGTTGCATATCTAACGGTTTTGTATCGATATATATCTACCGTGACTTTCCGAGAATACGGAAACTTGAATTTATTCGATATTTTGGCAGTTCTTGCGATATTTATCGAACGTGATATAATATCTACTCCCCGAGAATTGGGTCCCAGTACACATGTACAAATTACTTTCTATCTATCAGTTAGGCAGAACACTCATAATCATATATGCAAACTGGGTCGAAGGGTGGACAAAAATGTGACATTATGTCATTATGCCAATTTTATGTCTGATTAGACACAAGTACTTTTCTTCGAGGTTTCTTCAATGAAAACGCTGGTTACTCGAATTATAATAATTTAATTTTGAATATTTACAGAGGAAAAAGTTCTCGACTGATCGGACAAAGGACGAGTCATTTTTATTTCTATTTAAAGCCTCAAGCACATCGGCACGATCTATAAGAAATTTCATAAAGTTTTCTAAGGATGGAATACTATCAAAATTGTTTCTAAATTCCTCCCATTTTACAAGTGAATTATTGTCTAATTTTGAAGTTAAATTAAATATTATGAGGGTATCCCAATGTTCAGTGGGCTGTCCCAAACTAGACAATGCTCTTAAGTTTTTTGTAACGTGATCAACTAAAAATCTGAGTGAACCTTCTGACTCTTTATTTATCTGATGTATGTTAAACAAAGAATTTAAATGATGATTAATCAGAAGTCTTTTATTGTCATAGCGATCACACAATAACTTCCAAGCTTCTTTGTAATTTTCAGAAGAGACTTCAAGATTGGAAATTATGCGTGCCGCTTCTCCCTCTAGGTAAGAAATTAGATAATGGAATTTATGTATCGACGTGATTTGTTTATTACCATCGACTAAACTCAAAAAAGTGTCTCTGAACTCGAGCCACCGAAAATATGCACCGTCAAACTTTGCGATTTCTATTCGTGGCAACCTGACACCAGAATCATGAAATTCGGTTTTAGACTCGTGACTACATTTTGGCTTGTAATCATCCAACAGATTCTTTGCCATGGCAAGCGCACTTACGATATTCGATTCGATATTGTCGCGCGTATCAAGCTCTGAAGACAAGTTTTCACTATTTATGACCTCAATCTGACCTTGCAACTCATCAAACCTAGCTGACAACTGCTCAAATTTACCAAGTTTAATATTTAATTCAGCAATTTCTAAATTTGTCAAAGTCTTCGACGATGATATTTTGTCTATATAATTTATAAACTTGGTAATTTGGCCTTGAATTGAGCTACGCCGAACGGATAGCTCCCGTTTTGTTTTGGAGTCAGTTTCAGCCATCATTGTATTAAATTTAGTTCGTTTAACAAATATGAAACCAAAACAAATACAGATCGCAAACGGTATAGCTCAATTTTGCAGCATAAAACATCACATGTATGTATAATAGTATGTGTTGTGAATGTAGACATCTCAGTGCCCTCATTATTGGGGTAATTAATTAATGAATTGAATGTAATTTTTTGTAAGAGTATTTGCACTTAATTAGATTATACGTTTAGTTTTGTTTAGTATTTCTACATAAGAGAGAACTTGTTTGTTACACTTTTGTTTTCTGTTTTAATAATCTTTTCCTTCGTAAAAATATGAGACAGTCGAATTTGCTATTACATACAAAGACAAAACTTACAAGAACAACCCTGTCACTTGAACGCAAACTCGAACTCATAAGCGGCTGACAGCTTTTGAAAACAAAAATATTCTGCGCTACAATGTGAGGACACTATGTTTTTGACCTATACCCCAAACGTATAAATAATTTTAGTGGTAAAAAAGGTAAGGTCGTGGATGGAGAGGGAGACCAAAGAAAAGATAGATGGATGTTGTAACGAATGGTATAAATGAAAAGAGAGTAAATAGTAAATGATGAGATGACGGCTGATAGAGGAGAATGGAAGAAGGAAAATGGAATAAATCACATAGAAAACATTGCACAGAACCCAAGTAATTTAAGACCTGTTGCCGAATTGCGTAACTCACTCGCGATCGCAATCACAGAAATAGGAGAATAGTCCTATTTCTGTGATCGCAATCATCTGGATTTCAATGATCATTGCTCCGTGTGTTTTGTCAATCCGTGTTATCGGCAACTACGTACCACGCAATGAATATTGCTTTAATTTCAAAATGAAAGCTAATGTCAAAGTGAATGCATTACACAACTGCCCCACTGGGCAGGAAGATGATGATGAAAGTTAAGACTCATTGCAGTGTTGCACCCTAGCAAGCACGGCCGCGCTTATAGTTTGTTATATTATTGTGATAACACTAAATTGTTGCTTGTTATTTGTGGAAGAAAATAAATAAATAAATCTCTTAAATTGATTTTAAACTAACTTTCCAATTAGCTAGAAACTTGAAACTTTAAACGTAACTTAAAACTGGATGACGATGCAATATCAACTGTCTTTTGTTTTTTTTATTTTTTATTATTAGGAACTCCAACAAAGAATACATGCTAATCATTGGTAAATTGATTTGAAATCTTGTGTTTCTTTAATTAAAGGAAAAATTATAATAATGTAACTTTAAATAAACTTCTATTTAATTAAATAAAAAATAAAAATTACTCTGCAAGGAAAAACTAAAACTAAATTTAGAGGAGAGAAAAAAGAGTAATGAGTAAAACACATTGTACAAATCGAACAAAATCAGTAGGTACTTAAATAACAGAAACAATACTTCAATATATAATCAAATAAAAATAAAAATAAAATCAAACTAAAATTAGAAATTAAAAATAAAGGATATTAAATAAGTACAATGAGGGTAGATACCAGATAATATTTAGCTACATTATGAAGGAGCGAACACCGGTGACCGACATAGCTTGTAGGATCAGTAAGCTGAAGTGGCAGTGGGCTGGCCATGTCTGTCGAAGGAACGATGGCCGCTGGAGCGGCGCAACCTTAACCTTTTTTATTATTATTTATGCGTTCTCGCCAATTCTACGCTCGTCGTCTATTTTTATATTTGACATCTTCTCTTTTCTGTAAAACATTGATTAATGAAAAATACAAGAAACTTTTATTGAATATTGGAGTCAGATTATTTAAAAACCCAACATTGGTGACCCCGACGTGATAAAATCTCGTGATTGAAGCCAGACATTAAGGAATATCAAAGGAAGGCCATCTATTATTTTCCACCGATTGCTTGAAGCCGGCCGGTCAGCCAACGCCAACCTAACCAGGATAATAATAATATACAGCGCCGCAGCCAGTGCTTAAGAAAGTGCCTCATCCCATTTGATTCCTTCATTTATTTCCGATTACATTGATTGATAAGCGTGCGCATGTGACGACCATTGCCAGCCATTACGTGAACCCATCAGCCGATTGCCAATTGACTTGACACGTTTTTGTTTGGTGCATGAGCCGGATTGCTTCATTAGCGTATTGTATTCTCTCTTCTGATTATTTACTTCTAAAATGATTAATTAGGTACTACTTAATTTATCATAATGCCACAAACTAGTGAGCAAGTGGAAAGTGACCTAAGATTCAAAGATCTTACCACAAAACGAAGTTCCATCAAAGGCAGATTAACAAAGTACAGAAACTTTTTAACGAAATTTACAGAATCTGGTAAATCAATCACATCAACAGACTACTACGCCGTTACTCAGAGGTATGAAAAGTTCCAAGTATTGCAGTCCGCCTTTGATGAAATACAATCACAAATAGAATTAATTAATTCTAGTAACCTGGACAATGAGATTGATATTAGAGATGACATAGAATTAGAGTTTTCTTCATTAATTGCTAAAACTCGTGTATTTTTAGATGAAAATCAGCCCAATAAAAATGAATTTGGTTCTGCACATTCTGATTCAAGCGGTAATAATTTATGTCATCCCAATTGTAGTAATCTGAGTTTTAAGTTGCCTGTTATAAAAATAGCAAACTTTGATGGTGCTTATTTCAAATGGTTGGAGTTTCGTGATACATTTACCTCACTTATACACAACAATAACAGGATCGAATCAATTCATAAATTCCACTATCTTAGCTCGTACTTAGAAGGAGAGGCTTCCCGTGTTTTAGGTAACTTAGAAGTAAGTGCTGCAAATTATAAGGAAGCCTGGCGTCTCCTCTGCGAGAGATATAATAATGAAAAACCGGCCAAGAGCATGTCGGGCCATGCTCAGTATTATAGGGTTCCTTAAGTAGGTGTAATTACAAACGAATCAAATCGAATATTAATCATGGCTATTTTAGTTTTTGCAATAATCGGCAGCATTCGCGACTCAGAGCGTGTTGTTAGTAGCGCCATCTAGCGATAAATTCAAGAAGCCAAATTTAAGACGTTTGTCATTTCAAAGTTACTTTTTGTGATTTTTTCAAATAGAAAGTAGCTAAAGGAGCATTATTTGCTATGATCATTTTTCTCTAAGGTCAATGACCTTTGAACTAGGACGTTTTAAGTATTTTTCAGTTTTCTCTCTATAACTCAAAAAATTATAATCACATTATACTCGAAATAATTTTAAAAGAGAGTTTTCACAAAGGTCTATCAATATGGAAGATTATAAGTTTCTACATTGCATAGTTTAGAAATGGCAGGGGGGGGGACACATTGCAAGCCACTTTGGCGGGCTATATTTCGCAGATGGTACACCTGATAAAAAAGTGGTGTATGAAACATTACCTTCATTTTAGTAGACCTATTCAATGATATCCCACACGAGGGGGTGCAGCGAAAAACATTTTTTTTTCTCCATTTCACATGTATGGACACCACCCCTAAAATACGGAAAAACGATTCTTTTATTCTTTTAAAATTGAGATCTATATGTCGACTATTTTTTAACAAAATTTCATTTACTTATGTTTATAACTGTAGAAGTTATTAAGCTGTAAAGGATTAGGACAGACGGACAGACGGACAGACGGACAGACGGACGGACATGACGAAACTATAAGGGTTCCTTGTAGGACTTCGGAACCCTAAAAACAGTTAATCAATCATCATTTAAACTCATTACTAAATATCCACTCAGTACCTCGAGAGTCTGCTAAATCATTGAGATTTTTAATAGATCATGTATCTAAAAACTTGCGGGCTTCAAATACCCTGGGTGAACAAACAGATTCATGGGACACCCTCATCATCCACCTGATCTCTGCAAAGCTCGACAACAGCAGTAGTTTTAAATGGGAAGAACATAAAAATACTCTAAGTAAGTCACCTTCTTTGAAGGAATTCTTCCAATATTTTTGTGATACTCACTTCCGGTTCTTCATTTTCATCATCTATCACTGCATGTATAACTGGTCTAACAGGTCTAACAGGTGTGTGCATTCTGGGTTTTCTAGAGGGTGTGGAAGCCCCGTTTTCAGATAGTCCCACAAGTTTGATTGGTACAGTCCTCCCTCGGCTCTTGCTGGAGGACTCATTAGGAGTAGATGTGCTAGCATGGCCCTCTATTTGTATAGGCACATATCTCACATTCTTACTTTGCTTCTCGTCTTGGCCGCCATCTGAAAAAGACATGCAATTATAGAAGTCAATCAACTTTTTTTACCCACATTTTCGAACACTATGAACCTATTTTGATTTTGACAGATTTCCGTGATTCAATCAACAATCAATCAACTCAGCCTATCGCAGTCCACTGCTGGACATAGGCCTCTCCCAAGTTGCGCCACAACGCTCGGTCCTCTGCCTTCCGCATCCAGTCCCCCCCAGCCACGTTCTTTAGGTCGTCGGTCCACCTGGCAGGGGGGCGCCCTACGCTGCGTTTGCCGATACGCGGTCTCCACTCAAGGACTCGTCTGCTCCAACAGCCATCGGTCCTTCGACAGACATGGCCAGCCCACTGCCACTTCAGCGTGATTATGCGTAGGGATTTACCTGTCCATTCTTCATATAAAGTGAAGTACCTACTAAAATAAATACGTGGTTTGTAAAGCTGTATCGTTTAACTAATATGAATGTGTTTTCTTAGCCTGTGCTTAGATTTAATAGTGTTGTGCAATAATCGGTTATTATTTAGTACCCGCAGGAGTTGCGAAATCAGCTGCGTAACTACTTATAATACGTTTTTATTTCTGTATAATTAAGTACAACGTTTGGCAATTCTTAACTAAACTGCTAACAAACTAACTTCTTAACTTAAGCAGTAGGCGGGGCACATTGCTCGCAGAACGGATGGCCGATGGGGCAGTAAAGTTCTGGAGTGGCGACCGCGTACTGGAAGGCGCAGCGTGGGTAGGCCCCCCACAAGGTGGACCGACGACCTGATGAAGGTCGCGGGAATCCGCTGGATGCGGAAGGCGCAGGACCGGTCGTTGTGCTAATGCTTTTGGGAGACCTTGTCCAGCAGTGGACGTCTTTCGGCTAAAATGATGATGATGATGATGAAATACAACGTTCTTTTTTTATAATTTCCACATTTTGGTAATTAACAAAGTTTTTTTAACATAGGAGGGCAAACGAGCATGCGGGTCACCTGATGGTAAGCAATCTCCGCCGCCCATGGACATCCGCAACACCAGGAGAGTCGCCGATGCGTCGCCGACCTTTTGAAAAGACGTATGCTCTTTTCTTGAAGGCTGCCATGTCGAATTTAGTTGGTAATTGAACCTACTGCTTTACAGTTTTATGATTTTGTTACCTAATGACTAATGACATATTCACATTTTCCTGTTATGGTTTCTAAATTAGTTATAAATTAATTATAAACCATATACTTTGTAAAGTGAAGATTTTCTTAAAACTTAAAACTCAAAGTAAAACTTTCTAGTAAAAGCCTTGTCATACAAAAATAAATTAATCTGAGAAAAAGACTATTTGAAATATCCGCGTAAATATCTAATCTCATTACCATATTACGGTTATTAAGAACTTTAAAAGGTGATTAGAAAAGTAAACTTAAGTCTCAGTTAATAGGCCTCTATATCTTTATTAACGGTTGAAGGGTTAACAGAGTTGTGCGCAATAACAATTTGGTGCGCGACGCCGCCGCGTGACCAGGTCATGATTAAGGGCTCCGTTCGAGCTCGAAACTGGTCGGGCACACCCGATGAAATAACGTGAGTGAAACCGTTTATATTAATAATTATGAATTTAACTCACGATAGTTATTATACAAAAATTATTAGTTCAACGAGATCATGTCTTATTAACGATAACTTTCATTGATATTGTTGTAGCAGCCAATTACTCGCTGAATACATCATTTATCGAAAAACCACATGCGCTTCCACGGTCAGTCTGTGGATGGGTGACCCCTTCGTGCCTCGGAGAGCACGAAAACTTTTATAAACAGTAATAAATTATTACACAAGTGCACCTAGTTATTTCTGGTCTCTAATGACATCAAATAAACACCCGGAATTTAGGTAATGAATGTTCAAATAGTTACGTTTGCAGAATTTTAAGCAATACATCGTATGTAATGTAAGAATAATATTAAATGCAAAAAAATTGCAGTCTGACGAAAAATTCAATATTCCTTTGTCCTAATTTAGAGGAGTAATAAAAGGCAAGATTCAAATATGTATTTCAATATGAATGTTTCGGTCTAAAATGAAGGTAATGTTTCATACATCACTTTTTTATCGGGTGTACCATCTGTGAAATATAGCCCGCCAAAGTGGCTTGCAATGTGTCCCCCCCCCTGCCATTTCTAAACTATGCAACGTAGAAACTTATAATCTTCCACATTGATAGACCTTTGTAAAAACTCTCTTTTAAAATTATTTCGAGTAAAATGTGATAATAATTTTTTCAGTTATAGACAGAAAATTGAAAAATACTTAAAACGTCCTAGTTCAAAGGTCATTGACCTTAGAGAAAAATGAACATAGCAAATAATGCTCCTTTAGCTACTTTATATTTGAAAAAATCCTAAAAAAGTAACTTTGACATGACAGACTTCTTAAATTTGGCTTCTTGAATTTATCGCTAGATGGCGCTACTAACAACACGCTCTGAGTCGTGAATGTTGCCGATTATTGCAAAAACTAAAATAGCCATGATTCATATTCGATTTGATTCGTTTGTAATTACACCTACTTAAGGAACCCTATAATACTGAGCATGGCCCGACATGCTCTTGGCCGGTTTTTTATTTGTTATATTGAAACGGGTCAGAGGTCTGTGCCATTTTGAGCTTTGTTATCAATGCAATAGATTTATAATTGGATTGGAAATTATGTTTTTGATAAAGCAACTGACGACAGCGACGAATGGACAAAATAAAGTCTTTTAATTTTTTACAAATGTTTTTTTATTTCGTGTTTCTTGTAAATATCGTAAAATGTAAGATTCGTGTAAATATCCTTATGGATACGCCTCGTAAGGGGCACAAAAGGGGGATCTCTGGCAAGTGACTTTTGCGTTCTTACTAATTACATAAAAATAAGTGAGCTCATACAACTGCCATAACTCTTACTTAAGCGACAATAACTCATTAGCCAGAGCATCGGATTGGTGATCGAATGATATTGCATACAAATCAAACCTCATCAATGGCACCATTGCATAAAATGTACATCACAAATTGTCATGAAAAGTGGAGATTGTCTCGAGTCGTGTTATGTCCTAAATATGTAAAACATAATGATTTTTGTTCTGTAGTTTTTTTTTTAATATCTGTAAAGACGCTTGTCATCTTTCTTAGTCTTCCTGCGACCACGACCGCTGCAAAGCTTTCGAAACGTCAGGAAAACCAATTTAAATTATATACGCGATGTAATCGGGATGTTACTTGTTTGTGTTTTGTATCACTTTTGTGTTTTGTTGTTTAAATGTTGCGCGTCGTTAACTGGGACAATAAAACATTTTTCTTTCTTTTTAGGGTTCCGTACCCAAAGGGTGCTAACGGGACTCTATTACTCTCGCTACGCTGTCCGTCCGTCCGTCCGTCTGTATGTCTGTCACAGGGTTGTATCTTTGTAACGGAATTGATAACCAGTTGAAATTTTTACAGAATATGTGTTACTGTGAGTTGTATCACGACAAATAGGTACACTCACTCGACAGTCGTACTTGCGATCATGAGACAGACAAAACTAATTTTTTTTTTCTATTTATAAATTTTTTATTAAATATTTATATGGAAAAGATTGAATAATTTAATCATAATCATACATGGGTATAACTTACATATTACTTGTTTAACCGTGTACGAAAAACCCTGGAATCCGGTTATTGGACATTTTAGACTTTGTCCGAATTCATGCTGATGACTGCGACATCCGTGATCCACTGTGTACTACTTATATGGAAAGCAGTGTTCTAGCATGAAATAGCAATCATGATGAGGCAGTCTAGACAGCATAGTAAAATGATAAAATCATGACAAAAATATTACAATGGTAGCAGTTACAATTTATGTTACTTTTACAAATTAAATTAAATTCCGAAAATAGCTAGTATAGTTTCCAATCAAGTTAGTAGCTACATAGGTACAAGAATTTGGAAGAATAGATATGCATTAGGGATAGCACAAACTAAAATAGACATGGACATCTGAACCGATTTTAATTAAATTTGGCATACAGATAAAACAGAACCTGGATTAATATATACGCTACTTTTTATCCCGGGAAGATGAACAGTCCCCGAGGGTCAAAAAACGACACGACGGGGGAATAAACGACATTTTCACGGGCGAAGTCGCGGGCATAAGCTAGTAAAAATATAAAAGAAAGTTCAGTACCCAGCAGTAAATAATTATTACACATCGAGCATTAAAAGAGATAATCGGCTAGTTTGCTTTATAAATAAATACTACTGACACCAAAAAATAATTCCGTACAAAGCTTTCGAAATTCTGATTCACATGGGATTATTTTGTTTCTTATTACTTCCGTCCGCGTGGATGTCGGAAAATAACATCATGTCTACGAACACAATGTCTTTTTCATTTCTCATACTCGGAAAGTAGTGTTTGTTTGATCCGAGTAGCGGGTGGAAAACGCTGATTCCCTCCCTAGGGCGGGAAAGACTCATAGTAATTGCTTTCCACCCTAGGGCGGGAATGAATTTTAAAAATAGAACTATAGATAGTCGGAAGAAAAATATCGAAAAAAAATGCCGCGATCTTGTGAGTTTATAAACAGCCAGTGTGAATTAAAAAAAAAACCCCAGCTATTAAGCGGGACGGCCTGGCGCCGGTGGTGACGTGGTGTGTTCCATATTTTAATTTTAAAAAAGACTACATAATTTGCCGGGATATTGACTCGTACATACAATGATTTTATGAAGTGGCGAATATCCAATAAAATATGTATTTTAGAAAAACTACTATTTATTACTTTCCTTATATTCGAAATGAAAAGTAGAGTGTTTAACTCGGGTGAAAGTCATCAATTCCTACTCGGACTATAGCCGGACTCGCTGCGCTCGGGCGTCTAAATACCTCGTATGGGAATTGATTCCTTTCGACCCTTGTGTAACACTTGTCTACTATTAGTTCTAAAATACATAAGCGCCTACATAAACGATTACACTATTTAACTAGTATAGCATACTATGTTTTGTTTTTACAACCAACCGGCCAAGGTGATGGAATTAGCCCTAAACTCTTCTCATTCTGAGAAGACGCTCGTGCCCAACAGTGGGACTGTCACAGAAATAGATAGAATGCTTGTAATCACAATTTTACTTGCGATTCATGCGTGGCAACTTTCTCCTCCCTTACTTACTACCATATTGACATCATTAATTTTTAAAAATTAACTTTAATCAAATGTACTTTACAGCTTTTGTTTCTGCTGTTAGAAACAGCACAATGAGGCATTTTTGCGGGTTTTTGTTACAGTCTTTACAGAAACTAGTCATAAGGCGTCAGTGGCGTAGCTATGTAAAGGGCAAGGGCCCCGGGGCAAAAAGTTCAAAGTAAGATTTAAATAGTCATTTAAAATCAATAGAAAATGTTTTTGAAATACTCGAAAAAAACGGATTAAAAGTTAAGAAAGCAAAATGTAAATTCTTGGCGGGTGAAGTAAATTATTTACGTTATGTTATTAATAAAGAGGGGGTCAGTGTGGACCCAGAGAAAGTAAAGTCGATAACAGAAATGGCTTTTCCCAGGAATGTGTCTGAACTAAAGTCATTCCTCGGTATGGTTAACTTTTACGGTAAATTCATAAACAATTTAAGCACTTATCTGGCACCTTTGTATGAGTTACTCAAAAAAGGTAAACACTTTCAATGGACTAACAGGAATAGCATAGCTTTTAATAAAGTTAAACAACAAATAAACATAACATCACGCCTGTATTTCCCCGACCAACCACAAAACATATAATTTCAAAAGATTCACTTCCTGCAATCATTAAAATAAAATATTTGGGACATTTTAGGACCTCCTAGTGTTCCTGCTTTTATACTACGTGGGACACTCAGAAAGTTTTGCGAAACTAAAAAAAATCGTTCTATACGTACATATATTTTTATCAAATCTTTTCAAAGTACTTTCCACCAGCCTCTATACAAAGATTCATGCGCCTAAACCAGTTTTCAAAACACTTTTTCCAGTCCGCCGCAGACACCTCGTTTACAGCCTGCTCGAACGCAGCCAGCGCATCTTCCGGCGACGAAAATTGTATCCCTTTGAGCTGATTTTTTATTTTTGGGAATAAAAAGAAGTCACACGGTGCTAGATCAGGGCTGTAAGGAGGGTAACCCAGGAGTTTGACTGGCGTGCTGTCCAGGAAGTCCCTCGTTTTGAGTGCGGTGTGCGCAGGTGCATTGTCGTGGTGGAGCAGTAGCCCGCGGAGCCCTGTGTTTGGTCGCTTATTGCTTATAACAGAGAAAACTTCTGGCAAACATTTGGTAGTATACCATTCGGCATTAATGCTTCTTTGATCCCGTAAGGGAATTGATACCAAGTGGCCAGTCAAATTAAAAAAGCTAGCGATCAAAATCTTACCCCCGCTTCTAGATCGCTTCACTTTGGTAGGCGTTGGCTCATTTTGAAACACCCAAACAGTCGACTGGCGCTTGGTTTCTGGGTCGTATTGATAAATCCAGGACTCATCACCTGTAACGATGTCGTAAACACGCCGAGACGAGCCTGCTTCAAATTTGTTAAGCATATCACGGCACCATTCCACCCGGGCCTGCTTCTGAGCATCGGTGAGGTTGTGCGGCACCCAGCGTGATACTATCCTCCTCACGCGAAGATGGCTGTGTAGAATCTCGTGAACGCTTCCCGATCCAATCTTCAATATGTGTTGAATCTCCTGATATGTAATTCGCCTATTGTCTTGGATTAAATTTTTCACTGCTAGCACGTTTTCTTCGGTAACAGCCGTCAAAGGGCGACCGCTTCTTTCGTCATCCCCCAAAGTTGGTCGACCGCGCTTGAATTCGTTATACCAACGATACACGGTTGCCTTGGAAGGGCCTTCATCCATGAATGCCATTTGAAGTCTATCGTACGATTCATCCGGTTTCAGGCGACACTTGAAATCGTATAAAATCATAGCTCTAAAATGTTCCCGGCGCAGATCCATATTTCAGTGAGACACAATACTTTGAATTAACTCGCAAAAAATGTGGAGGGAAATTTTGAAATTGGAACTTACTTATTTTTACTTATAAATAATCATATTTTCGAGAAACATTATAACTGGCCAGTCTCCCATATATAAAAACTTTTTTTCGCAATACTTTCTGAGGGGCCTGGTATGTACTCAATTTAACATATCGCTTACTACTGGATGAAAATTCTAAAAGGTGAGAATTAGATTAAACAATTATTCTTTTATTAGACACCAGTATGTTTTTAGGGTTCCGTACCCACACGGTGCCAAACGGGACCCTATTACTCTCGCTCGCTGTCCGTCCGTCAGTCTGTCAAAAGACTTGTAGCGGCGCAGCCGCCAACCGTGTTCGCGGCTACGGTACGTAAACGCTAATATTTTATAAGTGCTTTCTATTCTGTCTGCTTAACTTTCTTCTATCTAGTTTCGTGTTCCTTCAACCTTCTAACTTGTGTTAACGTGTGTTCTACTCTTCTGTAACTTTCGTGTGCTTAAATTCGAATATAAACTGTCATTCTGTGGACATTGAACTTTTATTTATCGGACATTACATGCTCTTAAGATATGTTGGGAATTTAGTTTTATTGTTCCAAAAGGTAGATCCTATGGAGAAGAGCCAGATAGAAGATAGAAGAGTTGGATAAACTCCATGGGCAGATACGGTCGACTGCATGACAGTGCTAACACTTGGATTAGAAAACCGCCCTTACTGCTTATGGAATAAAGAGACTGTCAATGTCAAACTGTTACCACAGACGTGCGGTGGACCGTATCTACTCTTTTAAAATAATATATGGTAACAACAATCTGGTATTGTTACTAAGGACAGCGCGGTCCATTTTTTCTCTACACTTAAGGCATTCTCATTTAGAGACAGCTTATAGCTATTAAGTAATTTTGAAGTATGTACGAAGTAATTCTACTTGCATATGTCTCATGGACGGTGTTGTGTTTTATCATATCGTATCGGGGTGTTCCCTCTTGTGTGTAGAGTATCACAGCCATCAAGAATTAAACCATTGATTACGGGCTGTCCAATTACAAAACTGTTCTATTGATTTGCATAGATAAATGTAAAATAAGGAAATAGGAGCGCGCTTTAGCGCCTTCTTATTGGCTCGCGCAATGCCACGCCCGAGTGTTGCAATGCCCGAGCCAATAGGAGAGCGTTACATCTAGTCGAAAATTTGCGGAATTTATTTCAAACAAATCAGATGTGATCACATCTCTATAGGGTTTAATGCTAGATGATCACAGCTTTCTTCAACAACAAGCAGAGTTATTTAAAAATTACGTGTCGTCCATTAGTAACTTTTTATAATATATATTATATATTTAGTATTACTTTAATCATCATCATCATCATCATTTCAGCCGAAAGACGTCCACTGCTGGACATAGGCCTCCCCCAAGCATCGCCATTACTTTAATAATATACAATAAATATTTTAAAATTTCTCGTAAAAATTACAGAAATTAATAAACGTCTATGATACTTCAAATGTTAAGTTAATAAAGGTAAGCTTAAGCCGTGTCTCCTGCGACCAAAATCTAACAAAACATGTAAACATTTTGCTTAGGCCAATCAAATGTCGCCAAACAGGTAGGCCACGACCCCATTTTGTTAGAAAAACATGTTACATGTTAGAAATAACAAAAATATAGTCGCAGGAGACACGGCTTAAGGTAATCTAAATGTGTTTCTATAAAAAAAAAGATTATATAATAAAAATATGACTTGAAATTCACTAAATGCTTACGTATGTTTGCAGATTTTTTTAATGCAAATTTAGGTAAAAAGGTATATGAAGATTGTATACTTTTATTTAATTTCCTAAACATTTCGAGTAAAATCACAGTTTTACTATATTTTAAATACTCTGTAAGTATACCTAATTACCTAGTAGATAATTGTTATGTAAACAATAATGTTTAAGGTTGTTCCTTTGTAAATGTTAATAAAGTTTTTATTTATTTATTTATAAACTTAGCGTAGCTTTGAAGGCCTAGTGGTTGAACGCTTGCCTTCCATGTACTAACTTTTTTAGATACAATAAAGCCAAGAGCATTTTAGTAAACTTTATTTACATTACTTATGCAATAAAATTATTGCGTCATAAAACACAAAAAGTCTTGGAACCAGCAGGTTTAACCGTTAAAGATAGGGTGGGTAGAGGCTGGGGTGTGTGGGATTTTTATCGCACTCAAACCTTCCCGGTGACCATCTTCAGCACAATTGTGGGGGAACTCTGGGAATGGGTATGCTACCTGTGCCCCCCCCGTGCTACGCCTTTAAGGCACGTCCCAGGGGAGACTTTGTCTCCCTGAACACCTTCTCGATGCGAAAGCATAGGGCGACACGGGACCACAGCGTGTCACCGTCATCCCTGAGATCACCCAGTGGACGCCTAAAGACCTGACTCTGGACGCCCGTGACCTCAAAGGCCCCCCGCATACCTGTCCTAGTTAGCAATTCTTTAAGGGATGATTGTGTGAAAACATCAGCTGTTCCCTACATTTTGTCGATTTATGAATGAATGAATGAATGAATGAATGAATGATATATTTATTTGCAAGAAAATAGGTAACATTGAGTTCGTCTAAAGTTAAAATTGGGTATCACTACATTCGACATTTCAGTCGTGCAAATATTTTAATTAACAATTAATCATACATAATTTTTAAAAACAAATCAAAATTTAAATACAAAATTAACATTCAATAAAATAACATGTTAGGATGTTGTTGTTGTTATGTTAGGTAACAACTTATTTTTATTTCGCGATTTCAGGGTTGGTCCTATGGTAAAAGTTGATCAAATGATGAGTACAAATCCAGTATAAATTCAAGAATTGCTAATGATTTCAAAATCATCCACCATAAATTACAGTATCTTTTAAAAGTTCTGGCTTGGATAGCAGCCATTGCCAGCAGATGCAGTTATACGATATCGTTTTCGGAGACAGGCTGACCTATTAAAATGCCAAAATGTGTGGCTTGAAGAATGTAATGTCTGGTGTGGTGTGTAATACTATTTCATGTTATTACGCGACACACGATGTGAAATTTTATAAATGGTTCAATATACAAAGAACGTTTTATTTTCTTGTCCTGTTTAACGCTAGCTATAAATGAATTTTCTTTCTGTTATATAATGACGGAACCATAAAATTATAACATTCTATACTTTGATCAGTTTTTCAGATTAACAAATAAAACCTTTGGGTATATTATTATTAAATACTCAAAGAATAAAACATTCATATTACATAATATTTATTGAAATTAAACCAAATTATAATGAGGGAAATACCAATAAAGACTATTCTTTATTGTTATTTCCCTCATTATAATTTTTGTGTGTAATAAGTAGGTAAATAAATTCTATTTACTAGTTAAATATTTTTTTTTTAATTTTTTATTTATTTAAATCAATTAGAGTTACATATTGATAACAGGTATATACCACACAAACCATCGCGGGTTTAACAGTGGTATACAGACACATCATCTCGGTGCATAACATACAAAGTTATATAGTTTAGTTATTCAACTTAGTAAAAATTGACATTTTGCTATTCTGTAATTGACGTGTTTCACCTAATATTAGAAATGTCAACCTAAATCTGACTATTTTTAGAAGCCATCAAAATACATGTCGACTATAATTAGTTATCAACAACTAAAATTGCAAAGCTTTTTTATTCATTTTTATAGTTTTTAGGTAGTTTAAAATAAATAATGGATGCCTACTATGTGGTTGCAGCTGTTGTAGATTCAGCAGAAAGGTAAATTGTTCATAGAAATATACAATGAAATTTATAATTTCGATAAGAAGAGGTACCTATTATAATAAAGGTTAAGAAGTACATAAATCCATACAATAGGAAAAAAAAAACTATGTTTGACATTCAATTCTATCATTTTATGCTAATATGTGTCCCTAAAAAGCCTGAAATAGGACAAGTCATGTCGGGCTATAGAACGTCCGTCTTGTTCAACGACTCGTAGCAAAGTGCGCGCGCCCCGCTCCAACCGCCGACAATCAATATGGCCTACTTTGGTGGGGCGTCAGTTCAGTGTTGCTATTTTATTCCACTGATTCCTAATATGTATTTATCAGTTGCGTTTTTGTTCCATCAAATATATTTCTATAGAGTGCTAGCTGGTTTAGAAAAAGTTACACTTTGAGTTGAGCGACGATATGACATTGTTTATGCGCCGACATCATCACATTTCTCGAAAAGAGTATTAAAGACACACACACACACTATAATACGTTCGCATTGATCCTCAATCGTACTCAGGTAACTTCATTCAAAAAAAAAAAAAAACTAACTATTGTATGAATTTGTAGATTAGATAGATTTGTAGATTTGTAGATTGCTAGATTAGCATGCTTCGTATTTAAACGACGACCTATGTGTAATTTTAAGAATAATGTAAGCTTCTCATATAAGTGAACTGAATGTTCTTTTTGAGAATAAAGATTCTTTAAACCTAAGACGGCTACAATCACACGGACACGCCTTGAAGTCGCCACTTTGGCTTTACTGTATATAAATTGCTTGAAACCCTGTGTTTACACCAATGAATGTTAGCTTATTTGGGAAACCGTAAGTCCTATCAACATACATCCAATGACAATATTGTAGAAAATTTAATGAAAAATATATTGGTCTTTGACCGTTTTCTCGAAACATTAACCGTTTTCATGGAAAATTAAAAAAACTACGATTGGGGACACAAAGGAAGGGGGAGGGGGGAAACAATACTTTTTCGACGTGTTTCTACTTATAAATTGAAGCACATAATATGAAAGCTACAAACATGCCAAGTTTCATGCTTTCTGCCGGACGGAACCACATTTCGAGTTAAGAAGCTGTACTCAATTCGAGATTCGTACCAAGGGCTCAGCTACCGTCGTCAGCTCGGCGCTACCGACGCTCACTTAAACGACTGTAGCTCCGTTATTTATTACTTGATTGTATTGATTTAAGGTTCATTAGAATGATGATAAAAATAGCAATAAGGTTTACTTTAACGTGATTTCTATAATTCTGACGGTGTCTGAGCTATTTACATATTAATAGGAGTTTTATTTTTCAAAATGTAGTTTTTTGTTAATATTTGTGTTGATATTGGCTTCACATGAACAAATGTATGAAATGAAATAATGTGCATTGTATGTTCTTTCATTTGACACCTTATTTATGAGAATCGGTCCAGTAGTTATCTAGAAATATCGCTAAACAGAATAGCCCGGCCGCCATCTTTGCTGCGTCATAGCTACCCCCCCCCCCATACCCCTAGGAAGTGACTACCGCACTTTTTGTGTTCAGGAAAACATGCCGAATAAGTACATACCAGTTGTCCGTATGGCGGAACTAGGTCCCACGAAATTCGTTATTTGAAGACTTTTTTACAAGTTTCGCAGCCAAAACTTTAGTCTAGTTCGGTATGTCTCAGAAGTTCGCCTAAGTCGTATTTAACTTTGGCGAACAGCTTGTGTTGCAACCGCATACCAACAAATTTTGACACCGTATACTTAGGTATAATCGCGAACAGTCAGCAACTAAGCAATGCGGTTACTTCAATTTACTTTCGACTTATCTGTACTACTTGTACAGTTGAATCAAATGGTTTGCTTATCACGTTTCGGAATCTGCATTGTAATTAAAGTTTTACTTGTTGGAAAACCGGCCGACATGTTGTACGTGGTGCGGAGCGTACAAACACTTAACCCGGTATCGGCAATCCAGCCTCGAGTATAATGGCCAACTTAGCTCACTTGTATCATTATGTTTTATTAACGCATTTACGCATGCGAAGCGAAATAATCTAAAAATATTAACTGTGGAAAGAAAAGAAAAACTCACTGACGTCACCAAAAGCCGTAAGTGGAAATTAAATTCGATACCACGGGCCGTATTCACGGTAGCATAGTGGCTAAAGCACTGGCGTACTGAGCCAGAAGTGGCAAGTTCAAAACCTGCTCGTGAGGGTTTTTTTTTTCCACAATTTAAATCTATAAAAAACATTTCTATTTGAATTGGGCTTGAAATATTTCAGTACTTGCATCAGTACAATGAACTTTTTTTGTTTTCATACACAAAATATACACAAATTAGACAAAGTTAGAAATGTTTACAGTTTCTTATCCTATTTTAAATGACATTGGATTTAACAAACTTGTAATTTTTGCGAAGATTATTTGAATCTAAGCCTTTATCTATTCATTCTAGGTCCTATCTACCTTGTTACCCCCGTGCCCGCGTCCTCATCACCGTGGTGGTTTGTTGGTAAAAGTCCGACGTAAGTCTTCGTTTTCCGATAAACAAAGTTCCTAGTTCTTATAGCCTTCTTCTCCACAAGAAAAGGTCTCATCCATCTACCTACCTATTTCCATTGTTTAGTCACTACCGAAAACAGCATCAACGCTACTCTTAAGACTTGTGCAGGTGTGCTTGCACAAGCAGACCTGATGTCGTTGTATGTGTGGGACAAGCTCAGGTCAGCCGTTAATCTCTCAGTTCCTTCCACTATGTCATGAATGAAGACGAAGGTATGCAAGAAAAAATATCGTTCGTCTTTTCTCCGATGAAATACACAGGTTTAAATAACGGCTGTTTACAGTATCGAGCTCTACTTTCCTTTATTAAGTAATCTCGTTAAGGTGAGCTCATTAAGGTTCTTAATCACCTGACGGTTTGCTAATGCCTTACATTTACTATTACTCACCACGTTTCTAGCTCAGGTATGCTACGAATCAGTTGACATGCATCATACTATAATCTGAATAAAACTACGTAATACTTTATTCAATCAACTTTATTCCCATTTTAGTCTTACATCTTAAAATATGAATGGAACATCTCATCCACTAAAATATCATTGTAAAATGTATTCTCTGTAAATAATTTAACAAAACTCTGCATAGAAAATCCCTTAAATTTATGTAACAAATACATTAAGCAGATCCAGCCAACCATTTTGTCATTTGGTTCAGGATATACCAACTGAACTGACTCGGTTCTGGGAGTTGGATTCGATCGCAGATAAACATTCCTTGTCAGTCGAGGAACGGGGGCATGCGAGGAACATTTTTTACGTACAACAGATCGTGGTGAATACGGTCGCTTCATTGTAAAAATAGACTATTATCGTGGATGGAACGCGTCTTGGGCGCATGTTTCGCTTCTACTGTTCTCTTTTCTTATGCCATTATTCCGCAGCCAAGCAAAGAAAGAAAGAAAGAAAATATTTATTTCAGTCTCGGTACAGGCGAGAGAAAAAAAAAACTAAAAATAGTATATTAACAATAAACTTAAAATTTACATGCCTGTATGAGACTAAAAAAGGCCCCCATCTCAGCATATGCTACAACACCGAAATGTTGCAGCGCTGGTTTTCGGATGGGTCCCGATAGTGAGGCCACGGGTAAAAACTAGCAAATAAATATAAATACAGTAAACCTAAATTATGTATTATTGCACTCAGCCGTTTCTAGCTCTTGTCAAATTCAGGCGCTTGCGGCTTCTCTTCGCGTATAATTTGGTTTATCACGGTTTGTTATCGCGCATCCATCAGGAACTTTTTCTTCCCATGTTAAATAAAAGTAGCCTATGCTTACAAGTTACAACCTCAAAAGTCGCACGCGGAGTGAAGCAATTTCAAGTTAGCCTTAAAAGCTACGTTCAGTAAAATATTCGCGCTGTGTGTTTGTCAGCGAACATTTTACGATTTTGATGATTCTTTTTTTAATGGATAGGGTATATCTCGACACAGAATTAGTTATTTACATTAGTTTAGCTAGGAGAATAGTTATTAAGACTAAAAGCTACATTTTATTTTTTGCTTTTCAGTTTCTGTTTTCGTCGGTTAAATTTTTTGTTAATTTTTTTTATTAAACCCTAACATGGCTCGTTGTTAGGGTTTAATATAAAAAAAGGTGGACGAAATCCGTGACGAATGACAACACTGCACTATAACGAAAATGAAATACCTACCCAAATCACCTTTAGCTGTTATAAAACGGGTTCCTTCAAGCGTTAGATTAGATGGAAAGGACCACGACATAGTGGATAACAGTAAGCAAAGTCGATGTGGCTTGTGTCATAAAAATACCACAAATAAATGTGGCAAATGTGTGGTTACTTTCATTCTGAGTGCTCAGTAGCATTTCATACAACCCCGTAATGTTACAGCGTATTTTAATTTAATATTTTTTTTTGTAAACTTGTCTAAAATACTCTTTTTACAAGCTTTTATTTGATCTCCTTTCCGTTCATCTCTTCAAAGAAATTACATTTGCATATGTTCCCACTGTTCCATTATTGGATCGGTACCGTAATTCAAAAGGTCATTGACCGATTTTTTTTTTACTGTATCCATTAATTACTTTGCCCAATAGCATAACCATATGTAAAAATGATAGATGGTGAAATATTAAATAATCAACCTAAATACCCAGACCAGAAAGAGTGGAATAAGGATATCGTCATCACAGTCACCAATTCAAAATATGCCGCATAACAACACCGTTGATCATTTAATGATAAAATTCCAACAATACGAATTAAGTAAATTATCTTCTTTTCTGGTCAAACTGCAGTCAAAGTTGGGGTCCACGTCTTCAACTTTAGATATGTGTTGCACCAGTTGTGGCCAGCGTCGGGCCACTTGTGCGCGACCAACATGTCGCCGAGTTGAAGGTGACCCGCGGGTTAAAATTAAAAGCCAACGGGGTCTTTCTCAGAAATTATCTTTGCCATCAGCCAAATGCCGAATTTCCTTTAAATGTCACTAGAAATACGATCGGCTTCTTGATTAATAAAAGGTCGCACAAATTGGCATAATATTTTTTGATTTTTACTGTTACATAGACAACTGACGAAATAGGTGCGTAGCTATTGAGGCTGGTTTTGGTAAGTACGGTCAAGCGCATATCGGTGGCTTAGGCTCGTATTACAGAACGTTCCTCAAGCGTTGTTCACTGCACTGTTTAAAACAGTTTAAAACTAGTTTTGAATTGGGATTTAATTTTAGAACATTCCTCAAGCATAGATTCATTGATCACAGTTCAGCTGAGTTTAGCTTTATTTTATACTGTCACACTGTTACGAAACTGTGAACCAACCATAAGTTAAAATATAGTCTGGCGAAAACATTATAATCGGAACTAATTTTCTATCCTGGTCAGGATTCCGTCAATCTCTGTTTTATCATACAAAAAACATACCAGTAAACACTTAAATATAATTAAAAGCAATATGACAATCCAAACTTCTGCCAAAAACGCGATTTTAAACGATAATTTTGTTCAATGTATGACTAGTGGCGCCACCCTGAATTTCCCATAGTCAAAGTTTTTCATACTGATGACTACAATGACCCCTTAAGAGGTTTTAAGTTATTTCAATAACACATTGTATACAGTATAAGTATTATATCCATTGTCTAGTACCCATAGCACAAGCTCTGCTTACTTTGGGACTAGATGGTGCTGTGTAAAAATGTCCTAAAAATATTTATTTTTTATTTTATTATGTTTCTAAGTGAAAATGTGGGTATTAAATAATCGTAGAATTTTTCAAGTATTTTTAGATGACTAAGCACATTATTTATCATTTGCTCTAGAAATATGGCACGGTTACAGATCTGGAAGGCGCAGGACCGGTCGTTGTGGCGATGCTTGGGGAGGCCTATGTCCAGCAGTGGACTGCGATAGGCTGAGTTGATGATGGTTATTGAATACGGTACGTTATGGTCTACCGCACGTCAGTGGTAATAGTATGACACTGTCAGCTAATTGAAGTGTTTCACTTAGTCTGTGGTGCGCGCTCATCTATGTTTGTCTATGATTATTATTGGATTTTATCCTTCAAAGAAACTCCAAGCATAGCTCGCTCCATAGCTCGCTGAGCAAAACAAATATTTGGTTTCTACTAATTAAAATTTGTCAGTTTTTGAAGTAGGTATCTAAACTAACGATTTAAATTGTGGAAAGAAAAAATCGCTCACGAGCAGGATTCGAACCTGCGACTCCTGGCTCAGTACGCCAGTGCTTTAGCCACTAACACTGTTCGTGGTATCGAAGTTAAATTCCACTTGGTAACGTCTTTGGGTGACGTCAATGATACCTTATTTTAAGTAAAATAAACAGTGTTTCTTAAACTAGTTCAGCTGTTTTGTTTTTCAGTGAAATTCAAAAACCCCATATTGACCATTTACCGAAACAGTATCTCACTTTGACATACTCGCGACACATATAATAGGTGCCATAACTCGCAGCTCACTAATTAATTCACATATCTTTCGGCTGTTCACACCACTGCCACAATAACACCGCATACTGACAGGGTCATGACAGTAATTTATGTCTCGCGTCTATTAATTAATTATCAACGTAGAACATAGGAGAAACTATTTTCATATCGTGTAGCCTAAATAAATGTCCTTGGTGAATTATCGTCCGACAACGCCCGGAGCGTACTTTGGTCGTTCTGTTACTCAGAGTGATGGATCAGTGGGGTCGTCTCCTCAGTGCTTGAATGTTCAACCGATTATATTATAGTATATATTACATTATTCTTAAATCTTCAAAGTTTAAAAATATTTCTCTTAAATCAATAATAAACTAAAAAAAACGTCTCCGGTAAATTTCGGTCAATGGTCGGTTGGACATTCAAGCACTGCCTCGGCGCGTTCCATTAGGCTGGTTAGAGTATTATTGACAAGGTTTTTTCATTTTAATTGAGGTCTTGTAGAATTCTGCGTTATTTTGGTGATATGATACAAAAAATATTTTGTTAATCTAAGTACCTAGGTAGGTAGGTAAGTAGGAATCTGACCTGCCTACACACCTGTTACACACCTACTACGACAACATTTACAAGGTGGTTTACTTTAATTAGTATCTACCTACCTACCTTCCTATTCGATTGTTTAATAGCGTTGGGTTGGTCATCTATATAACAACATTCTTTGGTGGAAAAGGGGGGGATATGCCATAATCGCCACACTTGGCAGGCGGGTTGGCGATCGCAGTTGGTTGTTTAAATACTCAGAGAACGCTGCTGCCCATCCTCTGGTGAATCCCTTAGTCGCCTTTTACGACACCCATGAGAAGAGAGAAGGTGGTGAAATTCTTTACGTCCGGCACCACACGGAATTTGCAATATCATTTAGGTAAAACAGCTTAGGTAGTATTGCAGTTGTTATGGGAAAAGATAACACCTAACATCAGGTCGTCCATAAAAAAGTTATATGGCCTTATTACTACTTTCTGCGAAAACAAAATATAGCTATCGCGGCCAGATAAAGCTTCAAAAGAGACCCCCGATCGTCATAGACTTACAACATTTACGAAAACTAAATCTGGGTCACTTAATTAAACAAACAATATCAGACTACAGACTTTTATCTGCAACCTTACACCCAAAATGTTTGCTCAATCTCCATTTTTTTCACAATCTTCGAAACAAATTCAAAAGAAACCATATTAGGTACAGAACCCGTTCTTTGCTTCAGCGCACAATTTTCGCGAATGAAAGAGTACCCAAGTCATTCCATCGTTCCGCGTATGATAAATAAAGCATCACTCTTGCTGCAAAAGAAAAACAGATAATACCTAGTTGGATTTTTCTTACAGTTCATCATACTCATCCTCCGAGCCTTTTCCCCAATTATATTGGGGTCGGCTTCCAGTCTAGCCAGATGCGGCTGAACATCAGTATTTTACACGGAGCGACTGCCATCAGACCCCCGCAACACAGTTACTGGGTAATACTGACGTTCGGAGGTTAGGTTAGGTTCGGATTTTTCTTACAGTTATTTATTTGCTAGAATATGGTATTATTATTTATTATTATGTAGGTGACTTATGATTAGTTTCAGCATATTCTGCCCCTTGGGGCGTGCAAATTGGACTTATACATAACAATATTTTTTTGTGATTAATATAATATAATATAATTTATTCATTTATTCCTCTCACAATGGATTATATACACATTTATTATAGGTACAAGACTACATAGTTCACATTGTGAGAGCTGGTGCCTGTTGTGGGTTCGTAAAAACCTGTGTTACAGGTCACCAGGCCCCACTTAGTGGCTGCATACAATCTTGGCTCCCTGTGTTGATATTTAATCTAATACATCAAGTTGAAATAAACAAATTTACTAAAGCGCCAAATCTTAATAATAATTATACAAGAAATGTTATTTTAAGTGAAATAGTGTGGCGAGAAAATAAACATTTATCTTATCTTATCTTATCTTATTGTAAGTATGTTGAAGTACTTGGGAAAAGGGTAGGAGGACGATTATCAGATTCTGATCCATAATCACAGTAAACATTGTTCAACGTTGTTATTGCTCAAGCAAATCTGATTGCTGACTATCTTCTTTAAAAAATATATGATCATCTACGACACTTGTACAATGTGCCTTTTGTTTACGAGTGGAAATCCTTATGGATACCCTTCGTCTGGCGAAGGGGTATTTCGGACTCCTACCAACTAAAACCACACGGTGGCCGATCTCAGTCAAAAAATAGAGCAGCTCCGGGAACTAGTGCGAAGTGGACACTTCATCATCATCATCATCATTTCAGCCGAAAGACGTCCACTGCTGGACATAGGCCTCCCCCAAGCATCGCCACAACGACCGGTCCTGTGCCTTCCGCATCCAGCGGATTCCCGCGACCTTCACCAGGTCGTCGGTGAAACACAGCAATGCAAGCTTCGATCATTTTTTATCGAAGAATGCAAGCATCACTATTTGGCGGAGAAGTAAGTACGGTGGTAGTAGTTCCCCGGACGAGCTCTTTCACAAAAGAGTTCTATTACTACTAAACTCTTATTCATCCATGTAATTGTTTATACAACATATGATACTAAAAAGCCATTCTAAAAGTTTTATTGTATCTAAGTATGTGCCATATCTACAAAACATGAAATTATTCGTATATATGCTAGTGAAACTTAATATATTATTAACTAGCTGTGCCCGCGACTCCGTCCGCGTGGATGTCGGAAAATAACATCGCGTCATAATTATGAACACAATGTCTTCAAATATATACATATAAGCGCCTACACAGACGATTAAACTATTTACCGACCATACTATATTTTGTTTTTACAACCAACCGGCTAAGGTGATGGAATTTCATGGAATTAGCCCTAAACTCCCTCATTCTGAGAAGACGCTCGTGCCCAGCAGTGGAAAGTATTTGGGCTGATTATGTTATTCTATAACACTAACCACATCTCTTCTTATGCTGAGAAGAGGCCCGTGTCCAGCAGTGGGACTGTAATGGGCTGGTAATGTTATGTTATTCTAGAATACTAATAATATCCAGTTCATTAACTCTTCTCATTTTGAGAAGAGAGCCATACCCAGTAGTGGGACAGTAATGGGTTGACTACGTTATGTTATTCTATATTTTCTAGTTTCTTAACTCTTCTCGTTCCGAGAAGAGGTCCGTGCCCAGCAGTGGGGCAGTAGGTAATGAGCTGCTTATGTTATGAAAATCTATTACACTAACAATATCCAGTTCCTTAACTCTTCTCATTCCAAGAAGAGGGCCATGCCCAGCAGCGGGACAGTGATGGGCTATGTTATGTTATTCTATATTTTCTATAATACTAATAGAATCCAGTTGTATTTTTAGGAACCTGCAATCAACCAACAATCATGACCTCTACTTTGTATGCAACTTAATACAATAGAGGGGTCAAGCTGTATCGCTGGACCTACTCAACCGATTCAGATAAAACATACCCTATATTTTAAGTTAGACTAATACCAATACAAATGCTAAGTTTCATTACGATCCGTTCAGCCGTTTTCACGTGATGAGGTAACAAACAGACAGACAGACAGACAGACATAAATTTTTTAAACGATTGATTCGTGTTCTATAGCTTATTTCTAGTCCCCCTAGCCGGTTTTCGCGAAAAAAAACTCAATGTACAGACTTTTCGACCTTTACAGTTTTATTATAGTATATATATATATATATATAGAAGAAGTATAGATAAGTGCTCTCTTATTGTTATTCGTTAAAATTGTTACGTGTGTGCACCTTGTACCCAACATTGTTGTTATAACTTGACTGAACACCAGTGTTGCCAACTCGAACTGTGAAAGATAGCCAGATCAACACCAAAAAATAGCTAGATTTTTATTAAAAAAATAGCTAATAGCAAAAAATTGCTGGATTTTTATTAAAAAAATTGCTAAAGTTTTTGCTAGTATTAGTATAAGGCGCGGGTCCGAGGTTTTTAGAATTCTATGTAATTTAACATAGTTTGTGTGTAAATACGAGTGTACAACACATACAATAATACATTTAAATACACGTTCCCGTCCGGGACACGTGGCTCCATGTCCGGCGCTCCACCATCGTGAAGTGTCTTTTAATTCTTTGGGGAACTCAAAACCATAGCAGATTTCTCATGCTATATCATATGATCGGATTGTCAAAAATGGCATTTATCATTGGTACCCTCAATCTGTTCTTCGATTTAGTTTTCACTAAAGTAATTAATTATTTATACTGGATTTTTACTTTAGCTGCAAACTCAGTAGCAGCAGTAAACCCGGTAGTGGCAGTCGCAGTTATCAGATCAAGCAATCTTTGAGTTCCCTAAGCACTTAATTCAGAAATATCTTCCATTATCTGCCAAAAATCTGCCCATCTCTTTTATTTCCCTTTGTAACACCATTGTTTAAACATTGCTAAAATTGTAGATAAAAAATAACTAAATAGCTAACGACAATTTTTTTGTAGCTGCTGATGTTGATTTATAGTTAAATCTAGCTACAAAAACTCCGAGTTGGCAACACTGCTGAACACTGCGCTAGTACAAGTGACGCGAGTGCCTTACTAATCAATACGAATGTACGTAGCTGCGTACGTACGCTATTTATGATTACGTAGTTACATGTAGTATTGTACGCGGTGGGCGGGGCCTGCTCGTGTAAACCCCTCGTCCTGCGGCCTCGTCTGTCGCCACACAGAGCCCACCACAGAAACAGATAGAATGGTTGTAATCACAAATTTATTGGCGATTCATGCGTGGCATCTTTCGAACAAACTACGCCTCCCATATTGACGTCATATTTTTTTTTAAATCAACTTTAATCAAATAAACTTAGTTCAATATGAGTGAAATTCGCGAAAGTTTAAAAACTTCGATAAACAATAACTTTCCAAAAATGCGTTCTCCGCTCGACCACTTGCAACTTGCACGTACTTTGCTTGTTTGTTTGGCGCCGACTCATAATTAGTTATTTACATTAGTTTGGTTAGGAAAATAGTAATTAAGACTAAAAGCTTCATTTTATTTTTCGCTTTTCGGTTTCTGTTTTCGTCGGTTCAATTTTTTGTTAAAAAGTTTTTCATATAGATAAAGCCATCCACAATTCCACATCCAGCCTATTAATCAGTTCGTCGCTCCATCTGGCTTCAGGGCATCCCCACTACGGGCAGGAAAATCAGTCGCGAAAAAACACGGAGAAACAAGAAAAACGTAAAAACTTTGCATTTTAGAGTATTTCTACCTAAAACAATATTTACATAATTTAATACTACAGCAAAATTACTACAACTGAAGTGGAAAATATCTACGTTCGCCGAGGTCGTCCCCTTCCAACTCTTCCATCCACACTCGCTTCGTATACTTGTTTCGTCAATCTCCTCTCGTCCATCCTCTCTATATGTCCAAACCATCTTAACATACCTTTCTCAATCTTTGTCACTACATCTTCTTTCAGTACATAACGCTCCCTTATCACGTTATTCCTTACTTTATCTCTCAAAGTTATACCACACTTACTTCTCAAAGCTCTCATTTCTACTGCATTTATTCTGCTTTCATATTTCTTCTGCCATACCCAACTTTCACTACCATAGATAAGTGTAGGCACTAACACTTCCCTATGAACAGCCAGCCGTGCCTTTTCCATACGACGCTAATTTAAATTCAAACAAAATGGTAAGTATAGACGTTGTTGTTTAGTGCTCTTAACACCGACAAGATGAGAGTCAGATTTCTGGGACAGAGGGTACTTCCTACGTACCAGGCCCCTCAGAAAGTATTGCGAAAAAAAGTTTTTATATATGGGAGACTGGCCAGTTATAATGTTTTTCGAAAATATGATTATTTATAAGTAAAAATAAGTAAGTTCCAATTTCAAAATTTCCCTCCACATTTTTTGCGAGTTAATTCAAAGTATTGTGTCTCACTGAAATATGGATCTGCGCCGGGAACATTTTAGAGCTATGATTTTATACGATTTCAAGTGTCGCCTGAAACCGGATGAATCGTACGATAGACTTCAAATGGCATTCATGGATGAAGGCCCTTCCAAGGCAACCGTGTATCGTTGGTATAACGAATTCAAGCGCGGTCGACCAACTTTGGGGGATGACGAAAGAAGCGGTCGCCCTTTGACGGCTGTTACCGAAGAAAACGTGCTAGCAGTGAAAAATTTAATCCAAGACAATAGGCGAATTACATATCAGGAGATTCAACACATATTGAAGATTGGATCGGGAAGCGTTCACGAGATTCTACACAGCCATCTTCGCGTGAGGAGGATAGTATCACGCTGGGTACCGCACAACCTCACCGATGCTCAGAAGCAGGCCCGGGTGGAATGGTGCCGTGATATGCTTAACAAATTTGAAGCAGGCTCGTCTCGGCGTGTTTACGACATTGTTACAGGTGATGAGTCCTGGATTTATCAATACGACCCAGAAACCAAGCGCCAGTCGACTGTTTGGGTGTTTCAAAATGAGCCAACGCCTACCAAAGTGAAGCGATCTAGAAGCGGGGGTAAGATTTTGATCGTTAGCTTTTTTAATTTGACTGGCCACTTGGTATCAATTCCCTTACGGGATCAATGAAGCATTAATGCCGAATGGTATACTACCAAATGTTTGCCAGAAGTTTTCTCTGTTATAAGCAACAAGCGACCAAACACAGGGCTCCGCGGGCTACTGCTCCACCACGACAATGCACCTGCGCACACCGCACTCAAAACGAGGGACTTCCTGGACAGCACGCCAGTCAAACTCCTGGGTCACCCTCCTTACAGCCCTGATCTAGCACCGTGTGACTTCTTTTTATTCCCAAAAATAAAAAATCAGCTCAAAGGGATACAATTTTCGTCGCCGGAAGATGCGCTGGCTGCGTTCGAGCAGGCTGTAAACGAGGTGTCTGCGGCGGACTGGAAAAAGTGTTTTGAAAACTGGTTTAGGCGCATGAATCTTTGTATAGAGGCTGGTGGAAAGTACTTTGAAAAGATTTGATAAAAATATATGTACGTATAGAACAATTTTTTTTAGTTTCGCAAAACTTTCTGAGTGTCCCACGTATCTTCAATATTTTATTTCTAACTGATTGATTCCTTCTGTGTACGAAGGAGCATGTGACCATCACTTCATTTTCAGTGAGTTTGAGGTCCTTGATTTGGCTGACAAAATGATAAGAATCCTTCACATATGTGTTAGACTTGCCACGAAGCTGTGAGAGTATCTTCGCTAGGTGTTGTGCCAGTTTGTATGTTGGAAATATTTGTAAAGACGCTTGTCATCTGTAATATCATAAAACTGTATAATTATAATGTGATTCAATAAGTAAAATGTGTTTTTGTATGAAAAAGTGTAATTTTAATTTTCATATAATTTTTTATTTGTTATAAATAAAAAAATTAATATCGAATGTAACATTTTTTGATAGTATATACATTAGAGATACTATGTACCAAATTTCAGCTATTTACTTCAATCAACAACATAGTTACAGATTTTTGAGACGGTACGCACGGTTCTGGCCCATAGGGAACGCAGATGCCGATGAGCGTGTCCAGCATGTACCCGACTCCCAGATCGAGACACATGGCTGCGGTGACTGCTCTGCTCTCGGTTGCAGCGACTACTTCGCTCCCGGCTGCGGCGGCTGCTTCGCTCCCGGCTACGGCGGCTGCTGCGCTCCCGGCTGCATGAATGCCTCTTCGAGCTTTCACGTGGCCGTGAAGTGTTTGCATGTTGAAGTTTGTCACGTTCCTGGGACCGAGATCGCCCGCTAAGTGACGCTTGATAACCTTTCTCCATTTTTACACTGAAACAAGAAGGCACCGGGTTTTTTTTTGTTAAAAAGTTTTTATTTCATACTTTTTAGTTGTTGTTGTTGTGGTTGTTGTTGTTACTGTTGTTGTTCCAATCATTGTCGTAAAAAAAAACACGCAAATCGGCCAAGAATACTCAGAAAAACTAACCAATGAGCAGATCATCTAGATAGACGAAGCTAAAATAAACTGATTTATTGAAGCTGGTTAAAAAGCTACTCAACCTAAGTCGATAAAATTTATATGGGACCACCGCGCGGGCTTCCTCTACCAAATAAAAAAACAACCACGTAAATCGGCCCATAAATCTCGGAGTAATCGGTGTACATACATGAAAAAAAAAAACCCGCGGAATACATAACCTCCTCCTTTTTTTGAAGTCGGTTAAAAGTCTCGTTTTATTTTTTTCAGTGTGATTTGGGAATTGTGTGAGAATAATGTAGGTTAATGAGTGAGACAAATTCACTGAAGTAAACTAATTAATGATGATATTATGTTTAAACATCGTGAGGAAACCTGCACACCTAAGAGTAGCAATACACTAGTCGTGGGTCGTTTCGTGATTTCTGCGAAACGAAACGTAACACATAATGGAAGCTGGAGGCAGCGAATTCAGTTATTAATTTTCTGAGCAGACTATCAACCGCTAAGTCAGACAACGCGCTTTGGAGCCAGCCGATCGGAGCTTGTCGGTTTTAGTTGGCAATTTTTTTTTTTTGTTATTATTGGAACAGACAAAAATTGGGTCTAGTGTGTTAGTAACAAAATGCCTTATTCTATGTTAGTACTTAATAACTAATAGTGACTCGGTCCGGTTGACCAGCGCCCACATAAGCAGGCTATCAGCCCGCTTGTGTGGGCTTGGCTATCATACGCAGGACCTCCCCTGAGATACGGTGTCCTTAGTCTATTGTGTGGGTTTAAAACAATGCCACCTTTCTATTCCCCGATAGAGCGCGTCGCATACCTGATTGAGTTATTCCTCGGATCGATACGAATGACGCATACCTCATAACAATATCCACATAACTGGGATATCAGTTTTATGTGCAGTTTGTTTACTTTGTTTTTATGCTTCAAAAGAGCAAATTTAGCTTTACTTTTTTTTTGCTTTGCTTTGATGGGTATATTTTGTTAATTAATCTCTAATTTCTAATAGATCTCTGAGTAGGTATAGTTTTCTTTAATTGATAATAATATCTCAGATTAATAGTCAACTCAATTTAGTTTATGAGTTTCATTTTAGTTTTTGACTTCTTGTTGTTTTGTTATAAAAGAACAGTTTTATTATTAAAATAATTTTGTTTGGTATTAGGAGAGAAGACTGGTTACTTATTTCATTTCTTAATTGATTAGATACATCAAAGTTTACTTCCTAAAAGTATATTAAAAAAAAAATAGATACATCAAACAATGTTAAATACATAAAAGTTTATTTAAAAAAATTAATGTTTATTTCATAATACCTATAATTCTTATAAATTTTTTCCAAATTTATTCAAATATTGTGATTTTTTGCAAGAATAAACACACATAACTGCCAATCTCGCGAGATTGTTAATCATAAACTCGCGAGATCTCGCCTGAGCCAAAACAATGGTTTTGTAGGGATATCAGGCTGAATTGAACGGTAAAATCGGCCCTTTTCCGAGTGCTTTGTCCAGAGCTCACCCCAGGATTCCTGTAAATGAATTCTGGGCAGCGCAGACAGGTCTTGAAAACTGTTTTTATAAGGGAATACATCTCCATTCAAAAATGTTCAATATGGTTTTACAAGTATTTTTAGAGATACAGTCATTTGAATTTTTTTATGTATGGAGAGAAAGACGTTTTACGCCAAAACCTTACGTTACATCAAAGTTTCGTGTATATATGCATATAGTGTTTGTGCCGAACTACAATAAATGTTTACTCTGTTGCTTCCAAAATCTTTGATTATGCTTTTAAAAATAATTTTTATGAAGAAAAATTTATCGACAGTAGGAGATAAAGTGTTAATTAACATTTTTACGCCAAAAACTCACAATACCTCAAAGAGTAATTTATAGATCCGTATAGTAGAGGGCCAAACTACAATAAATAATAACTTTAATGCTTCCAAATGTTAGTCGGGCACATCCGATGGAATTACCGGAGTGAAACCGTTTATATGTAGTAGCCAAGTGGCGACCCGATCAGTAAAAAAAAAATTACTCGCTGAAAATAATATGATATTAAAATATCGTCTTGTTCAGAAATAATCTCTTCACCGTAAACTTTCGATGCTAACTACTTAAGTTAATCGCGCATTCGCTAACAGATTTTCGGTATTCAACTGCAAGAATTATCTCTGATCCTAATTAGCATTTAAAATGTTCGCCCGTTTAAAATTCATGAATTTCACGTTTCCAAAAAGCGTAGACTTAAAAAAATAGTTTGTTTCCACAGCAGTGTGGAACACAAGAAAAATCTTGCTTTGTTGGTACGCTCAGACGGTCTTCTGTTTACTAATTAATGTTGCCCGCATGTTAACTGGTAGGATCACCATGCTTAAAAATAGGATATGTTATGTTTTTATTTTACTTCCGTTTACTGTTTGAGCTTGGTTAGACAATTTATGTACACATGTCTTTTTAGGGTTCCGAAGTCCTACAAGGAACCCTTATAGTTTCGTCATGTCCGTCCGTCTGTCCGTCGGTCCGTCTGTCCGTCTGTCCGTCTGTCCGTCTGTCCGTCTGTCCTAATCCTTTACAGCTTAATAACTTCTACAGTTATAAACATAAGTAAATGGAATTTTGTTAAAAAATAGTCTGCATATAGATCTCAATTTTAAAAGAATAAAAAAATAGTTTTTACGTTCTTTAGGGGTGGCGCCCATACATGTGAAATGGGGAAAAAATATTTTTTTTCACTGCACCCCATCGTGTGGGGTATCATTGAATAGGTCTACTAAAATGAAGGTAATGTTTCATACACCACTTTTTTATCAGGTGTACCATCTGCGAAATATAGCCCGCCAAAGTGGCTTGCAATGTGTCCCCCCCCCTGCCATTTCTAAACTATGCAACGTAGAAACTTATAATCTTCCACATTGATAGACCTTTGTGAAAACTCTCTTTTAAAATTATTTCGAGTATAATGTGATTATAATTTTTTGAGTTATAGACAGAAAACCGAAAAATACTTAAAACGTCCTAGTTCAAAGGTCATTGACCTTAGAGAAAAATTATCATGGCAAATAATGCTCCTTTAGCTACTTTCTATTTGAAAAAATCACAAAAAGTAACTTTGACATCAATCAGACTTCTTAAATTTGGCTTCTTGAATTTATCGCTAGATGGCGGTACTAACAACACGCTCTGAGTCGCGAATGCTGCCGATTATTGAAAAAACTAAAATAGCCATGATTAATATTCGATTTGATTCGTTTGTACACCTACTTAAGGAACCCTATAATACTGAGCATGGCCCGACATGCTCTTGGCCGGTTTTTATTTTAAACCTGAAATTTAAATGTAGGTACTTTTAATAATTCCAGATTAGAGTTACGCAAATACATCATGAAAATAGGATTCACAAAAACCTTTTATCGATATTCATAAAAAAGTATTTTTTCACAATTGAAAATTAATTGATTCAATCGTATCATACACCTATGTGTGCCTAATAGACTTCAAATTAACGAAAAAACTCTGCTTAAATAACGAGATGAATCATACCCTAACCGGTGTTGTTCAAATCATCAAATAGGACCATGTTTGAGAAGGGACATGATTGATTCTATAGGATTTTAATCTCTGGCGTTATTTTGAACATGATGTATATGTATACCTTTTATATTATTTTGTATTTCATTCTTCAAATCGACCTCCTACACATGTACAATTTATCGTGTTTTAACACAATACTATAATGATTGTGACGAAAAGTAGGACGCCGATGCCAGCAACTCAACACACGTGCAAAATATTTTTATGTCAATAGAGAACAAACCTCCACGCACAGATTCAAAACAAGTTCTGAATAGGTCATTATCATTAGTTCAATAATGAAATGACAGAAAAAATCTTTCAACGTTCCTTTAAGTTACTAGTAAAACTTAAAACGTTTGCGAACAAAAATTATTATTATAAAAAAATTATAATTATACCGCTACCGGCTGCCTCATTTCTCACTATAATTTGCGTGCTGCTCGTTTTTTACCATTATTACTCCCTCGTTTTGTTTTACGTATTAGACGCTGAAAAGCCCTACATTTGTGTTCACATGAATCGAAAAAAAATTGGGATCAGCTATTTTTTTTTCGCGATTTCAGGTTTGGTCCCATAGTAAAAGTTGTCCATACTGATGAGTACAATAGCTCTTTAAGAGAATTCCCGATGCAGCAACGGCTGCCGGGGGACATAGCGGCGGGGTCCCCCCGCAATCCTCTTGATTTTTGAGGGTCAATGACCTCTTCTCATACCCGCCTTCCTCGCAAGAAGTATACAATTTAAATGCAGACATGATGCGAAATTGTTTCGTCTTTAATAAAAACAAGGACAAACTTACCATACTTGGTTCCCCCTTAAAACTTTCTGTTATTAGCAAAGAAATGACTACTTTGAACGCAGCGTCCTCTCATTAAGCGTCTTTTCGTTATCAAGTTGAGTGATCAAAATTAGGGTCTTATTCAAGTATCAAAACTCTCATTTTATTATTAACCATACATGCCTTTACTTGCTTGACTAACTTTTTTTCTTACATAATTTTTAGGGTTCCGAAGTCCTACAAGGAACCCTTATAGTTTCGTCATGTCCGTCCGTCTGTCCGTCTGTCCGTCTGTCCGTCTGTCCGTCTGTCCGTCTATCCGTCTGTCCGTCTGTCCGTCTGTCCGTCTGTCCTAATCCTTTACAGCTTAATAACTTCTACAGTTATAAACATAAGTAAATGAAATTTTGTTAAAAATTAGTCTACTTATAGACCTCAATTTTAAAAGAAGAAAAAAAACGTTTTTACGTATTTTAGGGGTGGCGTCCATACATGTGAAATGGAGATGAAAATTTTTTTTTCGCTGCACCCTCTCGTGTGGGGTATCAATGAATAGGTCTACTAAAATAAAGGTAATGTTTCATACACCACTTTTTTATCAGGTGTACCATCTGCGAAATATAGCGTGCCAAAGTGGCTTGCAATGTGTCCCCCCCCCTGCCATTTCTAAACTATGCAACGTAGAAAGTTATAATCTTCCACATTGATAGACCTTTGTGAAAACTCTCTTTTAAAATTATTTCGAGTATAATGTGATTATAATTTTTTGAGTTATAGAGAGAAAAATGAAAATTACTTAAAACGTTCTAGTTCAAAGGTCATTGTCCTTAGAGAAAAATGATGTTAGCAAATAATGCTCCTTTAGTTACTTTCTATTTGAAAAAATCACAAAAAGTAACTTTGTGTTATGTTGAACACACTTCTTAAATTTGGCATCTTGAATTTATCGCTAGATGGCGCTACTAACAACACGCTCTGAGTCGCGAATGCTACCGATTATTGCAAAAACTAAAAAAGCATAGCCATGATTAATATTCGATTTGATTCGTTTGTAATTACACCTACTTAAGGAACCCTATAATACTGAGCATGGCCCGAAATGCTCTTGGCCGGTTTTTGTACTACTAATTTGAACTCCTACTAATCCTGTTGTAAAAAGTTGCTTTTTTGGGTATTATTTATCGAAGTTTAGTGGAGTCATTTAACAGTAGGTAAGTTTACTTATTTTAATTTTTGTTATTGATAGATTTCTATTAAATCAATAAAACGAGTCAATGGCAATTCATTTAGTGTACCCAACCGACCATCGTGTTTCGCTCGTTCTGCTCTGCGTTGACTCGCGATCACGATTACTAACTAATAAGTAGGTACCTATCTAATTATCTACGGCATTTTAACATTAATTTTACTAATTTACTATCCGAATCTCTCGAAAATTACATAGTATGCACTATAATCAGACCAAGTTTGACGCTGGTATGTATTACCGTTTTGAAGATAGAGCAGGAACAAGAACGTTGAAAATAATGCATGTTGTTCGAGGTTTCTTGAAAGGGTCCCCTTTTATTTTTAGTATTTGTTGTGATAAGCAATGGTGCTTATCACAACAAATACTAACGTAACGGTAATAGATAACCAATTTAAATTTTGACAGAATATGTTTTACTCCATTTGTTTTATTCTGTGAAAATTTCAACTGGATATCTATTACCGTCACAAAGATACAGCCCTGTGACAGATAGAGAAACGGACGGACGGGCAGCATAGCGAGAGTAATAGGGTCCCGTTTTGCACCCTTTGGGTACGGAACCCTAAAAAAGAGTGTTTATACTTACAATAAAAACATCTATAAGTTTTCCCTTCAGCGGTGATACCATTTATTACAATTGCCATTCTTGAAAATCGGTGACCGTTACGGACTGTTACCGGCCCTTCGCAGCCTGTTATCGTATTAAGGTCTTCAGGGAAAAACGTAAAGGGCACATTAGAGCAATTTTCCTGTACGTGCGAGACCCCAAACGGTCCCAATTACTGGCTATATATAATGTGTTGCCATGGTTTTGGTGAGCATTGAATGGCCTATTAGGAATAAGTAAAATTTAAAAATTTGTGTTACTTTAGTGTGCTACTCAAGTCAGTGGTGGTGGATGTATACCTAGTAGCATGCGAAATTCAAAATTTCGTGTTTTTTGCAAATTGTAGCTCTAATTCACGTTGTAGGTTGTTGTAACAATATATCTAGGTATTCAATCTTGGGGGAATTACTGGCGTGGCGTGTAATCGTTACGTACGAAAAAGAGCCGATTGATGTATTCTTTTTTATGACAATAAAACAATTTTCGAGCAAGTGGGAGAAAAAACATTTATTCAGAAAAATAATACTGAAAACATCCAATTTTAAGTACTGATATTGTTTGCACTATCTTCATATCGTTAGGAACTATATCAGTCAAATCACTTCCCATTTGGGGAATTATCGCTTATACACAGCCCCTCGCCATTTGGCATTCATATCTTGGTGGGTTTTCAAATGCATCGTCAACGATCTGTTCCTTGCAAAGGATTTCCCGCATACAGAGCAGTGGAAATTCTTTTCCCCTGTATGCCTAACCATGTGTCTTTTCAATTCGTAATTAGTTCTGAACTGCCATTCGCAGGAATTACAGCCGAAGTTTAGTTTTGGAGGGAAATGTACGGTACGGACGTGGATTGCTCGCTTCCCACTTGTCTTGAAAGACATCTCACAGTGCGCGCAACTGTACGAAACTTCTCTCTCGCTGTGAGCGTTCTTCATATGATCAACTCTGTCGTAGTAATTGTCGAAACTTCCTTATGATGGAGCTTATTGCTAAACATAACATCACTCCTGTTTATCCCAAAGGAGTATGCAGAGGTGTATGTATAGTACACCCCCATTTCACCAGATATGTTATAAGTCCCATGTAATATTGCGATTAATCGGGAACAAATCTAGACTCCGGGCTACTACTAAAAATTTCCTAGTAAAAAACCCGATAATCGACCCAAGAACTTGGACTTTGTTCGACCCAGGAATTAAACCTAGGACTAAACGCAATCTAAACATAATGACCGATAAGAAACCCGTAGCGTGTTTGTGGTTGTTGTTTTTTACAAACGATATAACCTTGGTGGCTATATTAATTTCTCAAATATAACACGCTCATTCTAGATTTCTATTGTGATAACACGAGCAAGTTAACAACCTCTTTCAGGCGCCAATATAACACAAAATAAATGTTTGTGACTCGAAATAAATGTAAGGGTGTTTGAACTCTCACGATTTTTCAACATCCTTTATTAATTTGGTTTGTATTAGGAACCCTATAATACTGAGCATGGCCCGACATGCTCTTGGCCGGTTTTTTTATATCAAATAGCCTAACGTTTGACCGCCACCTCACCTGATGTTAAGCGATGGTGCGATCTATATTTTTGTTGACGTTTAATATGGGCTAATTGGCTTATGCCTAAATTGAATAAATGCCATTTTGATTTTGATGATGTGTTTTATTTAATATCAGGGTTCGAAATTATCAACGACTATACAGCATACAGCCCAATAGACGCCTAATGTTGAATATAATGCGTACAATAAGTTCTGCTACTAGCTGAGGCACTGCAATCCTATTGGCCCTACCAAGGCGGCTATTGGCTAATCACTAACGCGGCAGTTTTCACGGCTCATGTAAGTGGCCGAAACTGATTTGAAGATTTAAAGTACATTGTCAATTTTAGTTGATTGTTGTCATTAATAAGAATGATGAGGTTATTTCAGATTATTCTCATAACCATCAGGTAAGTACATTGACAAGTGACTTTTCTTAATTGATATGGCTCATACATTAAGTATGTAAATGGCGTGTAAAAGTATGCAAACACAAGTTATTTGTTGATGTAAAACGGGATAAGACTCAATTTTGTTATTAGTCCCTCAAATATGAGTTAATAAAAATACCAATGTTAATAATCATTATCTTTATCAAATATTTACATATTAAAATGGCTTCGTTTGAGAGTTTTGAATCTGTATCTCCTGATAAAACTAACGTGATGTCATTTCCTTATAAATTCCTCATAATATTTAGTTAAATAGGGAGCGAAACATGAAGAGGAATTTATTAATTCGATTTCGATTCTTATATGGAAAAGGCCCTTAAACTATCCCTTCCATCACCCTAAATAATTCTCCTTTTAAATATCTCGGAACTGTTCTTACCAATAAATTCGATGTAGATGATACCGTTTTGGAACAACAAAACAAAGGAGGGCATTGCATGGAAGCAACATGCTTGCAAGGCGATTTGCACAATGCTTACTGTCGGGCGTTCTACACAAGCCAACTTTGGTATCAGTACAGATGTGTTATCCTCACGAAAGCGGGAGAGCCATACTTGTGTGTGTGTACATGAACAATTACTATGGGTTGGAAAATTAAAAGGTATTCCATTCTTTAGAGTATTAGTTCAATTATTCATCTGTAAAATTGTAGCCTAATACACTTAATAATTAAAGAAATATAATCAAAAAACCAACGAGAAGCGCAATACAGTGATAAACCAACTAAGTTTGAATACTTACTAAAAAGCGGCCGTGCAGTACATGGTGCTTACCTTCCAAAATTGTTAGTATACTTATTGTTATTGGTGTGGTGTGGTACTTTGGTACAGGTGCGTACACAATATTTAGTAAAAATTAAAAACAACTGCAGTTTAATTTGTTTTATTTTCAGAAGTATTAATTTAATAATGTTTAATGATTGTAGAATATGTGTAGGTATACCTACTTCAAAACTCGACAAAAAATTAACAACAACAATAAAAATCTACAAATCTCCCGGTCTCCCGATTTTCGACAAAGATCTCCCGATTTTTTACAATCCCTGTATAAAGCTAATAATAGGAATAAGATCAAAACCTGGCAAAAAAACTGCATAAAATGAAACGGACGGATAAGTTGCTGCCCTGAATATTTCCGTAACTTGTTACACAGTGCAGTAAAATATCAAACTGCTTTGATTTTAATATAATAGCTGGAATGTTAGCAAAATGTAATACCGGGATTACTTCAAAAACTTTGATTTTTGTTGAAAAACATAATCTTCCAATTTTTTCCATTGTTCCTAAATACATCTCCCGCTTTTTGGTAAGGATAGACACAGTACACACAGTAAAGTAGGTAGGTAATAAAAATAAAATAATACTCAATCTTTGTGTTCTTTACTGAAATATAAAATAACAAACGTACCAACGCAATACCTATTTACCAGATAGTGCTAAAAATTGACATTTTGCTATTCTGTAATTGACGTTTTTCACCTAATATTAGAAATGTCAACCTAAATCTGACTATTTTTAGAAGGCATCAAAATACATGTCGACTATAATTAGTTATCAACAACTAAAATTGCAAAGCTTATTTTATTCATTTTTATAGTTTTTACGAGCAACCTTCCAAAGTTTGGCTGAATCTTTCGATTCTGTACCTGGATTGAGTCATTCATTACGTTACATACTTATAATACATAAGCAACAGCCAGACCAACACAAACACTTATGTTGATAACACAAATATTTGTGTCCTGTGGGAATCGAACCCACGACCTCGTTATCAGCAGTCCGACACTCGAACCACTAGACCACAGAGGTCGTCGAATATACTAAGTCCATACCATTATTTTTATTGACAATTTTAGTTTTCATTACCATGCTATTCACTGTAATTAACGCCATTAAACTGTTTTTTTTTTCTTAACTGGCTTGTGTTTGACCACCACCTCATCCGCGAAAACCTAAGAAGTTTCTATGAGATTTGTTTAGTAAAGTGGTCACAGACTAAAGCCCGTATTACAGAAGCTTCCTCAAGTACAGTTTAAACTCCAATCACCTGATCACTACTTAAGGATAGAATCGTTACTTGAGTAGCGGTCTTATTCCAGAACGGTAATTATAAACTTTAATTCAACAACATAACACATGAATTTGACCTGAAATATAATAGAAATCTCTACTCAAGCGTAGTCTGGACCACCAACACTAGAGTGATTACAGATCAAATCTTAGCTCAAATACCGAAACAGTAGGTTTATTTTAAGGGAAGTGACACTTATTGACAATTAAAATGCTAATTCCAAATGGTTTTGGTTTTCAAGTTCTTTCTTGGCTGAAAATCGTTAAATCATCGAAAAGTCTGTTGACCAGTTGACTTTTGTAACAAACATAACCAGCCCATTACTGTCCCACTGCCGAAAACGGGCCTCTTCTCAGTACGAGAAAGCTAAGGCCTTAGGCCACCACGCTGGCCTAGTGCGGGTTGGCAGACTACACACACCATCGAGAACTGTATGAAGTACTCTCTGGTGTGCAGGTGTCCTCACAATGTTTGCAAGTGATAATCTAAAGATGGGCACTGACTACGTAACCATTCCGACGTCGTTTTAATGACTACTTCCAACAAAAAGACGTCCTATTTTTTAGCACACTGACGATCAATCCATCGCGAATACGTTCTTGGTTTTAGAATTTCATCAACGCGCTCACGTTATTGTAGGTACTTGATAGAAATACAGGTAAACTAAATGCGTGAACAAAGAAACTACCGATAGGGTGCGTTCATATCATGTGCAATGTCCCTGACTACTTTGTTGCAGGTAAATGCGATTATTTACGTAACAGGTATTTCAGGATTGATTTAACTTAATTTTAATTTCTTCATAGTTTTTATAACTCGTGACTCCTATTTAATAGTCGATAATGAAAAACTTACCAATCCCACGCAATTTGATTGTTTAAAAAAACCAAAACATTTATAACCAACTAGTTACTGTTTTTTTTCAGGGTCGAGCAAGTTACACGTACTATTAAAATATCGTTGAAGGCTGCTTAGAAATAATACGCCCCAGGCACAGAATAAGGATATCTCTTTATACTGTGCCCCAGGTTTTTTCTTTAGGTTTTTGGAGTCTTGTTGCTGTAATTAAGCTACTAATTAGCATAATTAACGCCGAGAGCACCGGGACGCAACAAAGAGATATACGCTAATCTACATAGCACTGCGCTTTGTACAAAAAGCTTTTTAGGAATTGCACCTAGGATCTAGAACAAGATAACTAGACCTATAATTACAGAATTAATCAACATACACTGATAATATAAAACATCTACATAACATATTCGTAAGTGATAATTATGGTTTAAAGTACCTACTATTTTATTCTATCTAATGTTTGTAAAGGCAACTTGAAGTTACATTTAGATTTTGACATAATTTATTAGTTATTTTATATAATAAAAATAAGAATACAAAAATATTCACTACATAAAGGCTGTGACATCTGATATTAAACTATACATTGGATTGTTAATTATTTTTAGACTTTTAGACTGATTTTATTTAGTGTCGTGTAATTTCGGAGACACATTGATGACCCATGCAATGACTCTATTTAGGCCGATTTAGATAAACAAAAGCAAAATTCGCTACCGCTGTGGTTAGCGAAAAATAGCGAGTCGTATTATTCCGCCTGGTAGGTAGGTATTTGTATGAACTTCCGCGGCTATCGCGAAACTAGAATATAAATACCCGGCGGAATACCACTCGCAATTTTTCGTTAATACCCACAGCGGTATATCTGAGTAGGCCCTTAGCTAAACTTTTAAGTCATAAAGTTTTATTTGCCTTAAAAGAAAGAGGTAACTAATGTTGTTATTACATTGAAATAAAGAGTTGATTTTTAATAGTTCAACGTTGTTTTTTACCCGACTGCGCCAGAAGGAGGGTTATGTTTTTCGAGTGTATGTATGTATGTATATTTCTTTGGCACGCTCTGTAGCCTAAACGGCTTGATGGATCTTAGCTTGAGAGGTGTCGTTGGATTCGTCTTAATTGTGAGAGTGACACTGGGTATATCAAAATTATAAAAATCAAAATGGCCGCTTTTTGGAGCCATTTTATGTGACTTCAAAAATATTTTTTTGCTCAAAACCTATCGAGTGGGGTATCAAAATAAAGGGTTTTATAAATGATTTACGAAAATATAAGAAATTTGACATAACCTCCGTACAAAATACGTCAAATAGGGCAAATCGTGGATAGATAGGATATTAATTTTGGCCGTTACAGCCCAAGTCTCAATCCAATCGAAGGTTTTCTCGTAGTCCACAAACGCTAACAAAGAGGCAAGTTCATTAAACCTGTGCGAAAGACTGGGTTAAGTAAATAATGTATTTTTATTAATATACAAACTACTTATATGAAATGCTGATAATTGAAGATGAAGATGAAATTAAGCCGCCAAACTTCCAGCAAAACATTGTTTTTCAAACATATTCGTCAAACATGTTTGCAAAACATGAACTCCATGCCTTTGAGAGCACGATAACGGGTTGATACGGATTGTCAGAAGCCTGAAACTTTGACAACTGCTCTAATCTTAGGATGTCGGTATTGCGGAGAGGGTTTGAGAGGCGTTGACCTCTCTCCCCATCCGCAGGAGACGACCTGGGCGTCGCAGGAGGGCGTATGCCGACCTCCAGCCACCCTAGATGTGGGCCTGCGGGCGGCGGACTCGGGGTGGCCCGCCGCCCGACCAGTCAAGGCCCGTGACGGTGGCGCGTAGTGTTCCGCGCGCGCCAGTCAAGAGGAGGGTGTGGCCGATGTGGCTGCCGCACGGGGAGAAGGGGCTCGCCTTCTAATGGCGAGCCGGGACCTACCGGGGATGGTTGGGAGAGTAAAAGTTTCCCACGCCCCCGGCCAAGGGTCGTTAGAGGAACACCGTGGTGGTTTTTAGTCGGTAAGAGTCCGACACTGGCTCCGCCTACCCCAGGCGGAGTGCGTCCATGAGGATTTTCCCCACGGAAAACAAAAAAAAAAAAAAAAAAAGGATGTCGGTATTACCCATTACCTTTTTTTTTTTTTGTTTTCGGGTGGAAATCCTCATGGATACCCTCCGTCTGGGGACGGCGGAGGGGTATGTCGGACTCTTACCGACTAAAACCACACGGTGGCCATCCTCTGCACAAAATAGAGGAGCTCCGGGAACTCCATTGGACCGCGCCGGTGCTCCTCTAGTGCTACGCCTTTGGCGCGTCCCGGGAAAACAATATTGTTTTCCCCACAGCAGCTCGCGACCACCACGTACTGCTGTCCTCCCCAGGGTCGCTTAACAGACACCTCGAGTCCCCCAACTCTTAGCGTCCACGATCCCGAAGGTCCCCTGCCAGATGTAGCGGCAGGGTTGCGGCCCATAGCCCTATCTGGGCCTTGCGCCAGGGCGGTTGCCTCCCCGGCGCCTCCTTCTCCGAGCGGGATCGGCCCTCTCCCGATCTCGCTCTGCGGCCTCCTTCTGAAGCATAACGGTCTCGCAGAAGGAAGCCATGGCCCTCCAAGCCGTCGGATCTGCCAGCATAGCCGACACTACTGCTGACAGAGAAAGATCCTGCCCGATCCGGCTGACCAGGTCCCGCCGTTCGGAGCCCCACGCAGGGCACTCCTCCAGCGTGTGCTGTGCGGTGTCCTGGTCACACCCACAATGGTGGCAATTTGCCGTGGCTTCGCGTCCGATCCTATTCAGGTACTCACCGAAGCAACCGTGCCCGGTGAATACCTGAGTAAGCCGGTAGGTGACGCGCTCGCTCCTCTCCAGCCAGGCCTCAAAGCACGGCAGGACAGCTTCAACCACTCGCTTGTGCGCATACTGCGGCTCTTCCAGCCGCTCGCGCCACATCTCGAGCGCGTGTCGTCGCTCCTGCCGCCTCAGCACTTCAAACGCCCTCGCAGGCGCGCTCCCACCGTTTTGGCGGATGACACGAATCCGGTCGTAGACCCTCGCATCCATATCCGCCAAGATGTCCAACGGCGGGAAGCGTGCCAGGACAGTTGCTGCCTCAAAGGATACCGTTCGGTATCCTCGTGCGATCCGTATGGCCACTTTGCGCTGCAGGCTGTTGAATTTTGCCCTTGAGCGCTGGACGCCTGACAGTCGGTGCGACCATACAGGCGCCCCATAAAGGGCCATGGACCGCACGACTCCCGCGTAGAGGCGGCGAACTTCCTCCCGAGGTCCCCCAAGATTGGGCAGCAGTCTGTGCAGTGCACCAGCTACCCTCTCGATCCGGGGGACCAGGCGATTGAAATGCTCCCCAAAGGCCCAGCGACTATCCAGGAAGAGGCCAAGGTACTTCATACATCGGCCCACCTGGACTTGCGCATCACCAACGCGAACCGTCGAGCTGGGTGGTTCTCTACCCCGTCGCAGGTTGTGGAACCATAGCGCCTCGGTTTTATGGGGCGCTATTTGCAGCCCTAGCTCGCGGATTTTGGCCACAACTTTTGCCACCCCGAGTTCAGCATTACCTGGGTTGCCGGCTGATGACAGTCGCTCCGTGTAAAATACTGATGTGCAGCCGTATCTGGTTAGACTGAAAGCCGACCTCAACGTAATTGGGAAAAAAGCTCGGAGAAAGAGGTAGATTTCATTTCAAATTTACAAAAACTATAAGGGTTCCTTGTAGGAACTACGGAACCCTAAAAACGAATCGTCAAAGTTGACTACTCTGTCCATGCATAGTAACTGTTGTAGTAAATTGTCAATGATTTTAACTATAGTCATGTTTGACTATTGATCAAACAACAGTATTTTGTAATTTTTTACTATTTGTCAGTTTAACCAACGTATTTTAACTAATAGTATACTTGACTACTGATCAAACAACGGGGCCTAAATGACTTCATCAGGTTTTAAACAAAAAAGAATCATCCTAATCAGTGCATGCATGTCGGAGTTATGCCCATAAAAAAAAATCATATACACCCACGAATTGCGTACCTCCTCCATTTTGAAGTCAGTAAACAACTATAGTCCGATTATATTATTTTATAATAATTGTTCTAGATTGTAATTGGCAATGGTAACCATAATCAGGTATTGACCATTCACCATGCCCTGCCTACGTCAGACAAACGTAACCTTATTGTTCTAATAAGTTTAAAAAACAAAATAAAGAAATCGAAACGTCGGGTTTTTTGTGTTGAAAATTTTGCCCTGTTTTGAGAAAAAAGTTATCTTTTTCTTTCAACAATTTTATTTAATTAGTTAGAATGTTAACCCATCATTTACAATGATTGACCACAGACCTGTTAGTACGAGAGCCAATTGTAAAAAAGTCTTCAAATAACGATTTTCGTGGGACCTAGTTCCGCCATACGGACAACTGGTATGTACTGATTCGGCATGTTTTTCTGAACACAAAAAGTGCGGTAGTCACTTCCTAGGGGTATGGGGGGGGGGTAGCTATGACGCAGCAAAGATGGCGGCCGGGCTATTCTGTTTATCGATATTTCTAGATAACTACTGGACCATAAAACTGGTACAAACATAGTATTACCCTGACTCCAGAGCTAGGTATTATACCTATGTTTCAGGAGTCAGTGACTTCATCCTGCTAAATTATAATTTGCAAGGTTTTAGGCAACAAATATATAAGATTAAATTAAAGTCAAAGTGTAGAAGAATGACATTTCACAATCATAGTTATTGGTTCGCTTGACTGTTTTGACCTTGAAAAAACATATGTTATATTTTTGGAAAAAAATCTTCAACTTTATTCAAATTTTTAACCGACTTCAAAAAAAGGAGGAGGTTATGTATTCCGCGGGTTTTTTTTTTTTTTTTTTTTTTTTTTTTTCATGTATATACACCGATTACTCCGAGATTTGTGGGCCGATTTACGTGGTTGTTTTTTTATTTGGTGGAGAAAGTCCACGCGGTGGTCCCATATAAATTTTATTGACTTAGGTTAAGTAGTTTTTTAACCAGCTTCAATAAATCAGTTTATTTTAGCTTTACGTATCTAGATGATCTGCTCATTGGTTCCTCATTCTGAGAATCCTTGGCCGATATCCGTGTATTTTTTTCACGATAGTGATTGGACGTTTGGAAGAACATGAGCGAGACCTTTGCCCAGCAGTGGGATAGCAAAGGTTAATAAAAATATATTCTCAAATTGGTTATATAAACATTTATGAATCAACCCTCAACTAAAAAGTATGAAATAAAAACTTTTTTACAAAAAATAAAACCGACTTCAAAAACCTTAACTAAAAAGTAAAAAATAATCATTGTATGTATTTTAAAATCTTAACTTAAACAAAATTTTGAAGGCGGCGCGTGATTTTCATGTACGTCACATAAACTGTTTTTAACCGACTTCAAAAAAAGGAGGAGGTTATGTATTCCGTGGGTTTTTTTTTTTTCATGTATGTACACCGATTACTCCGAGATTTGAGGGCCGATTTACGTGGTTGTTTTTTTATTTGGTAGAGGAAGTCCGCGCGGTGGTCCCATATAAATTTTATTGACTTAGGTTGAGTAGTTTTTTAACCAGCTTCAATAAATCAGTTTATTTTAGCTTCGCCTATCTAGATGATCTGCTCATTGGTTCGTTTTTCTGAGAATTCTTGGCCGATATGCGTGTTTTTTTTTTCACGATAGTGAATGGACGTTTGGAAGAACATGAGCGAGACCTTTGCCCAGCAGTGGGATAGCAAAGATTACTAAAAAATATATTCTCAAATTGGTTATATAAACATTTACCCCCTTATTACAAAAAGTGGACTAAGGTGGTTTAAAATTATAAACCATGGTTTTGGTAAATTTCTTATTACAAAAGCAGGTTTATCTCATAATTTGGTTTAAGTACGGCACTAAAATTAAACCTACGCGACCCCTAGTTTAACAACACTATACTAGGAAACGTCAAATGTAATTTTAGGTTATTTTCAGCTATGATTGTTTTGTTTACTTATTACTTTAAAAATCATTGAAATTACGTGAATATGGATGTTTTCGTTTGTGCAGCTAATATAATTTTGTTATGGAGGTTTCGACGACGTGAAAAATATCAAGTTAATGTAAAACAATTCACAAGTTGTGTGGCGAAGAATTTTAATTTTATTGCATTTTTGGAAAGACAACATGCAGTGAACGTAATGTAAGAAGATTTGGTCTACAAATTTTGGGGATTACCACTAAATGTAAGTAGTATGCTATGCTAAATCACTGTGAAACAAGTTAATAACTTTCCAAATAAAACCACTATTGACACTCATATTTTACTAAAGAATCACCATTGTTTTGTTATAGATTCAAGTAGGAAGACAAAAGAAGATATTCAGTAACTCGGACAAATATGCTCAAACCTTGCAAAAACCTAGTTAAGACCATTTATCATAACAAGAAAGGTCAATGTTTTCATGGAAATGCAAATAAGGTTTACTATGATTTTCTAGTACTTACCTACATCAAGAAAAGCAATGAGAAATAATGAGGTACCTATTTAAGTATGTAAGTATAATAATTTTCTACATTTATTGGAGAAAGTGATGACAAAAATATGAATGGGTACGCTTTAAGAAAATTCTGTTAGAGGACGGCTATTTACTGTTGTGAATTGGTCTGGAAAATAGGCAGGAAGAGTCTCCCTGTAGTCCCTGTTGTCTGCTTATTTAATTTGTGATATCAATAAATGTTATATTTTATTTTTCAGTGCAACTTATACTTGTTTAAGGAAAAATATAGTTGACAGTAAACTGTATCCTCCGGCCTCCGGCACAGATGTCCCCGGCCGTACTTTGAGTAGGCCGTTTAAAGGAATTCGCATCGCAAATAACGTGTACAATGGAGTATAATGCGCACCAGTCTATGGCTGCTGTGAAGTTAGCGCCCCGCACCTCGATTGACACCCGCATGTCACTCAAACTCAACTCGTTCGACAACAACAACTCGTACAACTCGTTTGCGCAGCGGCCATAAAGTTTGGTGCATACTATACAATGGAAGCATGCACACTGTGGTGTATTGTATTCCAAAAGTTGCAATGTGGGTGTACTATTAATAATAAATAATAAATGAACTTTTATTTCATAAAAAGAGATTGTAGTAAAATCATTAGCAATTTCTACAGAATAGGTGGGTACATTACATATCTTCAATCCGTAATATATTACACCTCTGCCTACCCCTTCGGGGAAATACAGGCGTGATGTTATGTTGTTGTTGCAGTGTTAATTTGCACAAATTCGCATCATTGCGTGCTGGGCCTTGTTACTGTTTTCAAAATGTTATCCCTTGATTATTAATAAAAGTTTGTAAAAAAATGGGCTAATTTTATTTTACCATTCATACGAAAACTACGGTGACAAGTTCGCAGTGTTATTTTATTAGAAATTTGGTAGAAGTATCTCCTAGTTTGCTTATTTATAGCGATATCAATCAGTTATTACCTGACATAAAAGTGAAAAATCGGTCATATCATACGTACAGTCCACTGCATGGCAGTGGTAACACTTGAATTAGAAAACCACCCTTACTGTTAAGGAAATAAAGGCGCTGTCAATGTCAAACTGTTACCCACTGACGTGCGGTCAACCGTACAACAACAATATCGTATGATAACTTTTTTCACTTTTTTTTGTCAGGGCTGTGTTCAGTAATATCGTCCGACGACGCACGGAGTGTTCTTTGGATGTTCGTTTGTATGATCGCTCTGAGTAACCGAATGACCAAACTACGCTCCGTGCGTCGTCGGGCGATATTATTGAACGCAGCCCAGATAATAATTTTGATTGATATCACTACAAATGTAGCGGGCTACTCAAAATATCGGCCCTGTTTATATACACACTATACAATTTACGCGGCGCACGCAGCAGCCAAGGCTGCGGCACCCGCGGTGTCAGTCGCAGTGGTGCCCGTGGCTTCGCAAGGAAAGGTTGTAGGAGCACGTGTCGCACAACACTCTGCATATCGCCATATGTTTGTCTTTGCGTGTGTGACACCGCGGGCACCGCCACGCTTCACGCGCCGCTTCTTCGTAACAGAAGACCGCGTGACGCCCAGCGCGACGCACCGCCAGGCGCGCCGCGTGTCCATAAACGAGTCCTAAGAAAACAACGAGATGCTGGATCGCGCGACAACCATTTATCGATACTGAATTAGAAAGAGGTGTGTCAGGATCGTAGCAGGTGGAAATCCATAGTCTCTGCCTACCCCAATGGGAAACAGGCGTGATAATATGTATGTATGTATGTATGAATTATTCAGTACCTATATTATTGGATTATAAAAAAAAAAGACAAATAAATATAAACTAGTACGAATTTTCAATAAAAAGGATTGTTTTATTAAAAATTCTGCTGAAACGGAACGTTAAGACCGAATGGAAATCGTTTTGAACGAATAATTTTAGTACGTACATCGAGAATTCCATCTATTTTTTAATCGATTTCTCTGCATACTACCTAATACACCCCCAACAGTATGGTACTATCTAGTCTTCACTTAATTTGACTTTTGTAATAAGGATGAGCTATTACTACGGTACTAAGGCTAGTAACGTACTAACTCTAGACTTTAAAGTCTTGGTTTAAACCCAGGTTTATCACGTTTTTTGTAATAAGACGGTTATGAATCAACCCTCAACTAAAAAGTATGAAATAAAAACTTTTTAACAAAAAATAAAACCGACTTCAAAAACCTTAACTAAAAAAGTAAAAAATAATCATTGTATGTATTTTAAAATCTTAACATAAACCAAGATTTTGAAGGCGGCGCGTGATTTTCATGTACGTTCACATAAACTGTTTTTTACTATAGATATGCGCTCGACTGTACATTATATTTACATGACGCAAAGGGTCAACCACGCGCCGCCTTCAATTCTTGGTTTATGTTAAGATTTTAAAATACATACAATGATTATTTTTTACTTTTTTAGTTAAGGTTTTTGAAGTCGGTTTTATTTTTTTGGATACCTATTTTATTTGTACTACACCGCGAGTCGGCACGCTGATTTTATTTTGTACTGCACCGCGAGCCGCCGTCACCGCTTTGATGTAGCCGACCGACAACCAGTCGAACGCCGCCGCACGCCACCCACGCCGTCCGCGCCGCCTGACCCTCCCCTGCCCCCGCTCGCCGCCACCGCTTGCGCCGAGGGCGAGGGAGAATTTCGCCAAATCGCCAGTCTTACGAAGTTCGCTCAGTTGTTTAGTGTACAAGAGAGTGTGGAAGGGCGCTGCGATCTCGTGATCATATTTTTCGACAATGGCATTTCGGTACACAAACCAACAGTCCTCCGAGAACCTCCCTCTCACAGTTTTTTCGAAGCCCAGAAATGTACTATTAATACGATGGTGCCAGCGGCCATTTTTTTTTTTTTTTTTTTTTTTTAGCACACTCCGACGCCGTCGTCCAAAATATCGTCCCCGCCGGCGAGGACCGACGCGACACACACACAGAATCCGAGAGTCCGACTCTCGAGAAACAGAAACACATGCCGACGCAGCACCGGCTGCTGGGGGGATCAGTGGCGGGGTCCCCCTGCTGCACCCTGAGTCGAGGTCCGAGCTCCCCCCTGGGGACGCCCTCACGGTGTAAGCAACCGGAGATAATCTCGTCACGCGAGACCGGCCCTATGCTCTAGAGTAGTTCCTAGGAGCAGGCTATTGCGTAGCCACTGGTTAGGTTTTCTAGGTAGGTCTTAGCCTCGCCGGCGAGGCTTGCCGCTTCACGGCGTTTAGCACGTCACCCGATAGGGACCGAAAGTCCGCTACTTTCGAGGTAACCAATTCGATGCAGCAACGGCTGCTAGGGGGACATAGGAACTGCGGGGTCCCCCTGCAATGCCCTAGCGAGGTTCGAGCCCCCCCCTTGGGGGGCGCCCGCCCGATTACGCGCGGTATTGATGCCGCGCGCATCTAGTTTGTAAGTATGTAGGGAAAAAACCTTCGGCGAATGGAGTCCCACATGGGACTCTCCGCCAACTAAGTCCGGTTAAGCAGAAATGGGACTTCGGTCCCACCTGCGAGAGCCCATTCGAAGAAAAAATTCGAAGAAAACGGCCATTTTTCAGAGTCCGGCAGTTCCTAAATCAGGAATATGGTGACAGGTGGATCGGCCGCGGAGGCCCCGTTCCCTGGCCCGCGAGGTCCCCTGAACTCACCCCACTTGATTTCTACCTAGTTTACTTGTGTGTGTCTGAACCATCTACGGTGACAGAACTTACCGGTCGCATCGGAAGTAGCTTTGCTGTATTAAAAAGTGATACCTACGTATTAATAAAACTAAACAGAAATTTACGTAGATAGATACCTAAACGTGCTCGACCTTGCATTCAAACAGGTGGCCTGCGATTTGAGCGAATGCTACAATACGTTTAAACTGTGTAATGTGTAACGATGAGACACCTAGTGATAGTGATCAGTGTACAATAATCTACTTACAAAACAGTCCGGGGACATCGTTGTAGGTACCTACTCTTTCTTTACTGCAAGGTGGAAGGTGGTTGTGTGTGTTTAGCTCGTTTTGTGCGTAAACAGAACTTCTTATATATATTTTTCAAGTTTTATATTCTTTTTTTGCAGTTTTTTATATAAAAAATATATTTTAGGTTAAAAATTATGATTATGTACAAATTTCAAAACTGTATGTTACATCAAATGACTGCAGTGTTGTTTTTTAAAATACGTTATGTAAATTGATAGCGATATATTAATAGTGAAATAACTGAATGTGTTTTAGCTCTGTACATCACTGTTTTGTATAAAAAAAATTGTATGCCATAATGTGAAATGGTTAATGTGTTGAACTAATCTTAGTACTCCTACCACCTGTAATTACATTTTAACAAAATAAATGCATTGATTTGATTTGTAATCGTTTCTTCTATTCTAATTGCATCTCTCTCAGCTTCCGGTCCTTGTCTGTAAGTCGAAAGATTCTGATTTTCGGTTGGCTCAAAAGACTGTATTTCCAAGATGGCACCACCCACATACGACAGGATTTTTTTTTTTACTCTATAAAATTCGGCCCGACCAAAAAGTTTTTAATGCAATTTCTTTAGCAGCCGTATTTTCTCTATGGAGGCGCGCGCTAGTCGAATTTCACACGCAATTAGATTTATAGTCTATAGACAGTTTTTTTTTTCAAATATAAAACAAGTTTCGTATTGTTCTTTTTATAAAATAATCGAGTAACGACAAGTGACATTTTTATTTTTTTATCGTCTGCCAGACGATTAGTTTTTTTCGTGTAATTTACGTTCAGCCACGTTCTTCAGGTCGTTGGTCCACCTGGTGGGGGTCGCCCTACGCTGCGTTTGACGATTCGCGGTCTCCACTCAAGAGCTAGTCTGCTCCAGCGGCCATCAGCCCTTCGACAGATATGGCCAGCCCACTGCCACTTCAGCTTACTGATCCTACAAGATATGTCGGTCAATCCGTTTCTCCTCCGGATAATCTCGTTACGGATTTTATCCTTCAAAGAAACTCCAAGCATAGCTCGCTCCATAGCTCACTGAGCGACTTTGAATTTGTGAACCAGCCCAACTGTCAGTGTCCACGTCTCCGATGCCGGTGGAACACTATTTTTTATATTTTTAAATGTTTTTTCTTTTTTTTTTTCGTTTTGTAAAAAATATTTAAAAATGTATTTAATAAGTTAGTGATTAAATAAAGGAAATAATAATAATAATTAATGACTCGGTGGACTCTTCGGCTCGGGCTGCAATCCAGCCTCAAGTGTGATGAACACTTTAGCTCACTTGTATCATTAAGTACTACACGTATTTCAGACTTTAGCGTGAACAGAGCTGCGGGCATAGCAATCTGATAAGAAAGCCCGTCTTCACAACGATTATTGGGTTTTCCAACCCGCCTGATAACAGAGTTTAAATAGATATTGTTCGTAGTTCGGTTGCTGCGTCGTAACGCTGACGGATATCGCGTCTGCCTCATTCTTTTATCGTTGGCCTCAGATCAGGGAGGATCACCCGCCGAATTTAAGCATATTAGTAAGCGGAGGAAAAGAAACTAACCAGGATTTCCTTAGTAGCGGCGAGCGAACAGGAAAGAAGCCCAGCACTGAATCTCAACAACCAGAAGTTGATATTTTTTACACCAAAATAGACCAATTTGTCAGCTTTTGTCATAAATTTTTAAGTAATTATGATTAGACTTATAAGAATAGCGTAGGGCGCCCCCCTGCCAGGTGGACCGACGACCTAAAGAACGTGGCTGGGGGGGACTGGATGTGGAAGGCAGAGGACCGAGCGTTGTGGCGCAACTTGGGAGAGGCCTATGTCCAGCAGTGGACTGCGATAGGCTGAGTTGATTGTTGATTGATAATTCAAATAAATTAAATGTCAAAAAATATGTAATGTCAAAGCTAATCTACCTATAAGTACTTGATGTAAATATGATAACATTTCATAGATATATAAAAAAAAACTATGTGCTCCAAATCCAATATCCCCATTAGTATCTTCTGAGCCTTTTTCAACAAAATCAATGATGTCGACATGAATAAAATTATCTTAATAAAATTATACATTTATCACAGATTTATTATGTTTCAGTTTTAAGTTAGGAATCTAGCCATGCATGTGTCATTAGACTCATTAGTTTTAAATAGTTAGGTTATTAAACCTGACAATAAAAAATGAAAAAAATTGATAGATAGTTATTAAATTGGTTTTCCTGACGTTTCGAAGGCTTTGCAGCGTTCGTGGTCGCAGGAAGACTAAGATGACAAGCGTCTTTACAGAAATTTAAATAATTATTTTTTTCATACTAAAAATTAAAGAAATCGCAATTTAGAGGTAGCTTCCGGTCCTTGTCTGTAAGTCGAAAGATTCTGATTTTCGGTTGGCTCAAAAGAGTGCAATTCCAAGATGGCACCACCCACATATTTATACGACAGGATTCTTTTATTCTACCCAGTACAATTTGGCCCGACCAAAAGGATTTTAATGCAATTTCTTTAGCAGCTGTATTTTGTCTATGGAGGCGCGCGCTAGAGCGCATGCGTGCGAATGACAGCTGGATATGAGCGCCTTAATGTATGCAAAATGTTGTAGAAATATATAATTAAAAATCACCACACCAGAGGCCTACCCATCTTCCATGGCAAAAAAACGACATGCCGTATGGTTTCTTTCCACCGTCTCGTATCAAGCCGTTAGGTTCTAATACACAGTAATGTAGGATTTGTAATAAAAAATTAAAATTAAAAATAGTTTATTCATCAAAAAATTACAGAAGTTTTAAGTTGCATAATTATGGGTAGGTACCTACACCAGTAACTGTAATATAAGACAAATTACAAAGAAGAACCGATTTTAATGGCGCATTGTTGTCGCCGAATATTAGCTATGCTGTGGTTAACTGTACTTTAAGCGATAACTCGTAATTCTCGTACTATTAAAAAACCAAAATTCTCGATCACCACTTTCCGAAAGGCTGGTCAACGCAAAAATGTACAGGTCAAGCGTTGTGATTTGTTGTTAACATTTTCACAGGAGCTGACATGAGATTTGACAACAGATTAAATTGATCAGCTTTCCAGAAACTGGGGATTAAGCTTCTGTTATCTAGATAAAGTTTATTTAGCTATTACTTAATTTTTTTTTAATCGATCATAATATTGCGCTAATTGCTAATGAAGACGTGTATAGGAAGGAGGTTTAATGTTAGGTTTATCACTTTCTTCTACATAAAATGTTTTTGCAAGTCTCTTTCATTTGAACATCCATACGTAAATGGTTGTACAATTGGAGAGGTGATTCATTCAATTCAAACAATAAATAAGAACTAGAAGTCAATTTTGCGTTAGTCATTCGTAATTACGTGAGTGATATAAATTATTGCTAAACATTCAAAATGTTTTCCAAGCCAGCAGCCAAGTTAGTCTCCATTAAATAATACTGTTTTAATGTTTTGTGTGTAATATGGACTGTATTGTAAATGGTTCGAAATAAATGCTTTTTTATTACCATGAAATCAAATATCAAATCCATAGTCTAAAATAGAATTTGCACTGGGCACTTTAACATTATTGAGTGCTTATGAGCTGAACTGTTAATTAAAATAAGACTATAAATAGTTAAACAATGGGCGTCGTCTTTGAAAGATGTATTGACAGACAAGAGGATATCATTATACATTATTATTATCATCATTAATCTCGAACGGCATCTTATAGTTGCACGATTAAGATATGCTCGTAAGCACATCGAATGGGGTGAGGACGAATGGGGCAGAGTAATATTCTCTGATGAATCGAGATTCAAGCTGTATAATCATGACGGGAGACGTCGAGTGTACAGACGACCAGCAGGGCTAACATGCGCAGCGTGACAAGCGACGAGTAACTCATTATCTCACGTCAATACGTGATAATGACATTTTATCTAACGGAATACATCTCTAACATGCACGCCAAACTCTAGAAACGCCGTTTTGTCGACATCAGTTGTCATCTTCTCACGTCTAGAAACCGGTGTAGCAATGTCTTAAAAATAAATCCTTTTTTATTATTACAAACTTTTTACAAGCTTTTAATTAGCATGTAATGTTTGATAGATGGTTTAGGTCAAATCTTAGCTACCCACCTCTAACCAGAAATCTATGTCATCATTCATCGTTTTGTTTATAATTAACCTGGGTTTTATCCATGTCTAATTGAATTCCTTTGACCTCAAAGCACAAAATAACTACCTAGTAATGTGCATATTCTGATAAAATGTTTTTATGTATCTTTAAGTAAGTTTTCTGATAGTCATATCAGTCTTCAAAGTGAAATAAAGTAGTTTAGTGAATTGTTGGACGATAAGTGCATAAGAATAACAGTTCTTCTCTTCAATAATTCCATTTCAATAGTTTTAAATATTGATAAAGAAAAACATGAACATATGTATACTTTTGAAAACTTTTCTTTCTTTTTTAACAGTTTCTCTTAAAGCAGACTGTGAAGAATGCTTGGTTGAAGTAAAACAGCTGGGAGTAAACGCCTCAGGTCTTGATGGGTTTGCTCTTACAAGAAATTCAGAATACAAAGTAGAACATGGTTGTATATGCACAATATTAATAAGGAAAGCTGGTGAGAAGATTGTATTTCTTGATAAGATTTTCACATGAACACACATATTCGTATATTTTCACAAATCGAGGTGAGCTTTTGAACTAGAAATTTAGGGTGTGAGGGGTACGGGTGTGAAATTACAATCACATGAGACTTTCAATCTCCAAGTTTCATTTTGGCAAACCGACTTGCGTTACCATTTAGGCAACGGCCTAGTTGGTATTGCAGTTATTATGGGCAAAGGTAACCGCTTAACATCAGGTGGGCCTTTAGCTCGTTTCGCCATCCTATAATATCCTACTTCCTACTAATATTATAAAATGTGACAGTTTGTGAAGATGTTTGGATGTTTGTTACTCAATCACGCTGTAAGGGCTGAACGGATTTGGATGAAATTTGGCGTACAGATGGAACATAACCCGGATTAATATATATGCTACTTTTTATCCCAGGAAGATGAACAGTTCTCGAGGGATGTGCGATAAATAAGTATAAAAAAAAAAAAAAATTGTAAGGAAATTATTTTATTGCATGTTAATTTTTATTTAAATTTTGATTTATTTTTAAAAATGATGTACAATTAATTGAAAATCAAAATATTTGCACGACTGAAATGTCGAATGTAGTGATACCCAATTTTAACTTTAGACGAACTCAATGTTACCTATGTTCTTGCAAATAAATATATCATTCATTCATTCATTCATAAAACATGCGAACGGACTACAAAGAAAAAATTTAAAGTTAAAAAATACAATAATACTTAGATTTAAGATTTGCGTATCAGTTAGAGAGTGGTAAGTACAATTATAAAGATATAAACGCTGTACGAGCACTACGCGTGGTACTTTCACTTGAGTAGCAAGATGGGCTAACACAACCGAGAATAGCAGCCTCCAAACAGACGGGCTTCCGACAACGATAACCGATAAACTAACAAACAAATATCCTTACAATTTACACAATACGATTACAATTTTTTTTACGAATCTACCAATCACAGGCCGCTAATAATAACCGTGGGTAACAGCAGTGGCAGCTTCAAGCTACCAACTAGCGAGATATCGCGCAAGATTGTGCAAAGTGGACGGCTCTCATTTCAAAAGCCATGACTCACTGAGTCGCTGGGTCAGACGAGCAAGTAAGTACTTTTCATAGTTTTCCGTCGGAAGCACTTAGGATGGTCGTTTCAAGGCGCGCGTCACCTGTACCCACTTATTTTCAACCATTTTCTTCCTCGCAATGTTTTTCTTGAGTTTACGTAATCCTACCGGATCCAAGCCAGCTCTACGAGCCAATTTTGTGGCAATCGATAGTCAATATCACTCTTAAAAGCGACAGATAAAATCGGTTGAGAATGTGAGGTTGGGACTTAGAGTTGGACGCGACTTTTGTAAGGCAGAAGAAGAAAAATATGAAATTCTTAACAACGCACTTCCTTTTTAGGGTTCCGAAGTCCTACAAGGAACCCTTATAGTTTCGTCATGTCCGTCCGTCTGTCCGTCTGTCCGACTGTCCGTCTATCCGTCTGTCCGTCTGTCCGTCTGTCCGTCTGTCCTAATCCTTTACAGCTTAATAACTTCTACAGTTATAAACATAAGTAAATGAAATTTTGTTAAAAAATTGTCTGCATATAGATCTCAATTTTAAAAGAATAAAAAAATAGTTTTTACGTTCTTTAGGGGTGGCACCCATACATGTGAAATGGGGAAAAAAATTTTTTTTTCGCTGCACCCCCTCGTGTGGGGTATCATTGAATAGGTCTACTAAAATGAAGGTAATGTTTCATACACCACTTTTTTATCAGGTGTACCAACTGCGAAATATAGCCCGCCAAAGTGGCTTGCAATGTGTCCCCCCCCCTGCCATTTCTAAACTATGCAACGTAGAAACTTATAATCTTCCACATTGATAGACCTTTGTGAAAACTCTCTTTTAAAATTATTTCGAGTATAATGTAATTATAATTTTTTGAGTTATAGACAGAAAACTGAAAAATACTTAAAATGTCCTAGTTCAAAGGTCATTGACCTTAGAGAAAAATGATCATAGCAAATAATGCTCCTTTAGCTTCTTTCTATTTGAAAAAATCACAAAAAGTAACTTTGTGTTATGTTGACGACACACTTCTTAAATTTGGCGCCATCTAGCGGCGTTGTACAACACTCTCTGGGTCGCCAATGCTGGCGTCAAGTGCCGTGTATTACATTTGGCACTGTATAGCGCCATCTAGCGGCTACTGACATCACTCTCTGAGTCGCCAATGCTGCCGTCTATTGCAAAAACTAAAATAGCCGTGATTAATATTCGATTTGATTTGTTTGTCACACCTACTTAAGGTACCCTATAATACTGAGCATGGCCCGACATGCTCTTGGCCGGTTTTTTAATATCACTATAATTTATTCAAAATTAAGCTAAAAACCGCATCAAAGAAACCATACGTATAAAATATTGCCACTAAACGTAATATTTCTTTGCTGGGCACGGACCTCTTCTCGGAACGAGAAGAGTTAAGAAACTAGAAAATATAGAATAACATAACGTAGTCAACCCATTACTGTCCCACTACTGGGTATGGCCCTCTTCTCAAAATGAGAAGAGGTAATGAACTGGATATTATTAGTATTCTAGAATAACATAACATTACCAGCCCATTACAGTCCCACTGCTGGACACGGGCCTCTTCTCAGCATAAGAAGAGATGTGGTTAGTGTTATAGAATAACATAATCAGCCCAATTACTTCCCACTGCTGGGCACGAGCGTCTTCTCAGAATGAGGGAGTTTAGGGCTAATTCCATGAAATTCCATCACCTTAGCCGGTTGTTGGTTGTAAAAACAAAATATAGTATGGTTGGTAAATAGTGTAATCGGCTGTGTAGGCGCTTATATGTATATATTTGAAGATATTGTGTTCATAATTATGACACGATGTTATTTTCCGACATCCACGCGGACGGAGTCGCGGGCACAGCTATTATAAAATAAATTCCTAACTAGCCTAACTATTTGTTATCTCATTTTAATGGATTGCTCTGGGTCACTGCAGTCACAGTGTGCAAGGCTAGGGTCCCTAAACCCCCATTCCATGTCGCACTTGCTAACGTGTCCCTTGTGCCCGAACACCTGCACAAGATATGATCTATTCGCCGCCACTGAAAATAGGATGCACCATTACGAATTCATAACAACCTTTTTGTAGATACAATGTTTTTGTTTCTCTGGAAGTTTGAAATCTGGGAATTGTAACATTAGTCATGCGATGACAAATTAACAATGTTATGTTAATCGATACGAGCCCGACTTGTAGACAGTTTAATTAAAAAAGGATTACATGCGCCAGTTATTAATAATTTGTATAATACAACGACCATACAGCCCATAGACGTCTCATCACAGGCGGCCGATGTCTGCAACACATCTATGAAATTTCACTAATGTAGGTCGCCACTATTCGCCATTTGAAATCTTCAAATCAGTTTCGACCAGTTACATGAGCCGTCAAAACTGCCTCGTTAGTGATTAGCCAATATCAATTCAAATTCAATTCAAAACTTTATTGCTGAACAAAGTAGGTACATAAATATACATTGCAAGATGTTGAGTGATAATTTGTATGAAATTGTCAAAACATTAAAATTTTCTTCTTATACGTGGGACACTCAGAAAGTTTTGCGAAACTAAAAAAAATTGTTCTATACGTACATATATTTTTATCAAATCTTTTCAAAGTACTTTTCACCAGCCTCTATACAAAGATTCATGCGCCTAAACCAGTTTTCAAAACACTTTTTCCAGTCCGCCGCAGACACCTCGTTTACAGCCTGCTCGAACGCAGCCAGCGCATCTTCCGGCGACGAAAATTGTATCCCTTTGAGCTGATTTTTTATTTTTGGGAATAAAAAGAAGTCACACGGTGCTAGATCAGGGCTGTAAGGAGGGTGACCCAGGAGTTTGACTGGCGTGCTGTCCAGGAAGTCCCTCGTTTTGAGTGCGGTGTGCGCAGGTGCATTGTCGTGGTGGAGCAGTAGCCCGCGGAGCCCTGTGTTTGGTCGCTTGTTGCTTATAACAGAGAAAACTTCTGGCAAACATTTGGTAGTATACCATTCGGCATTAATGCTTCTTTGATCCCGTAAGGGAATTGATACCAAGTGGCCAGTCAAATTAAAAAAGCTAGCGATCAAAATCTTACCCCCGCTTCTAGATCGCTTCACTTTGGTAGGCGTTGGCTCATTTTGAAACACCCAAACAGTCGACTGGCGCTTGGTTTCTGGGTCGTATTGATAAATCCAGGACTCATCACCTGTAACGATGTCGTAAACACGCCGAGACGAGCCTGCTTCAAATTTGTTAAGCATATCACGGCACCATTCCACCCGGGCCTGCTTCTGAGCATCGGTGAGGTTGTGCGGCACCCAGCGTGATACTATCCTCCTCACGCGAAGATGGCTGTGTAGAATCTCGTGAACGCTTCCCGATCCAATCTTCAATATGTGTTGAATCTCCTGATATGTAATTCGCCTATTATCTTGGATTAAATTTTTCACTGCTAGCACGTTTTCTTCGGTAACAGCCGTCAAAGGGCGACCGCTTCTTTCGTCATCCCCCAAAGTTGGTCGACCGCGCTTGAATTCGTTATACCAACGATACACGGTTGCCTTGGAAGGGCCTTCATCCATGAATGCCATTTGAAGTCTATCGTACGATTCATCCGGTTTCAGGCGACACTTGAAATCGTATAAAATCATAGCTCTAAAATGTTCCCGGCGCAGATCCATATTTCAGTGAGACACAATACTTTGAATTAACTCGCAAAAAATGTGGAGGGAAATTTTGAAATTGGAACTAACTTATTTTTACTTATAAATAATCATATTTTCGAAAAACATTATAACTGGCCAGTCTCCCATATATAAAAACTTTTTTTCGCAATACTTTCTGAGGGGCCTGGTACTGTCGTGCTGAACTTGGGATATTTTGAATATTAAGGAAACGGCGTTAATACGGGTCTGAGGTCTATGCAAATTTGAGCTTTGTTATTAATGCATTAGATTAATGATTGGATAAAACGTTACATTTTTAATGTAACATAAATTAAAAGTGTTATTCATAAATTCCAGGACTCAGATAACCTGTGGTGGGACGCGTTCGCGACAGAGTTCTTCGAGGACGACGCGACGCTGACCCTCACATTCTGTTTAGAAGATGGACCTAAGAGATACAGTGAGTGCTCCTTACGTTTATAATCGCCTGGTACTTGAAGCGAAGTTGGCTTCGTCAATCTGTTAAAAGGTGTTTTTTTTAATCAGTTCGAGACTGAGATGAATGTTATTAGGGGCCATCCATAAATTACGTCACATAAATTTCATGATTTTAGGATTTGTAATTTTGGTGCCCCCAGGTTGGGCAAGGAGCCTTTATTGTTTTTAGAAGCAATCCGGTAAGCGAATTACAGATTTGCCAGTTGGCTTTGTTGTTGGATGACCCCTCAAATTCTTTCACATAGGCTAGATAGTATAGACGAAATTGGACTGACACGCATCCTCGTGTTGGTCGTATAAGTTCTCATCCCCGCCACTGGAGTACGGCTATTTACACGCCTGCTCCAACATTTGGTCCTTACGAGCCTAGGATAGGTTCCAGCTTCATATTTTTTGAAAATATTGATCCGCATTAATACTTTTACATTCCCCTTAATGGCTCCGGTCGAGCCCATACGTAAGCATACGCACCCTTGGTTTGCCTCTTTTTTTAATCAACCCCTACTAAATCCCAGCAGACTAAAAATTAAAGTGTAATGGTGCAGTGCTTAATAAGTTATCTGCGGGTTCGCTGTGTGTTTTGGCTTTTGTTAATGTAATAGACACTTTAAAGTATAAATCTTCTTCTTCCCTGGTCCCATTATTTGGGGTCGGGTCTCCTCACATTTCTGCGCCAAGTTACTCTGTCTTGGGTTGTCGGTTCTGGCAATTGTGCTTGCTTGAGGTCTCTTTCTATGTTTGACCACCAGGTCAATGGCGGGCGGCCTCTACCTCTCTTCTGGTTCTGGTAGATTTAAAGTATAAATCTAATTTATGTAAAAAACTAAATCCATCAAAGTTATTTATGTTATTATTATAGACAAAATGTAATAATACATTCAAGTTGATAAACAACATCTCTTTAACGGAATGTCCTAATACAGCAACTCAAACTCATGTGTAGTAAAAATAAAAGAATATTATGATGATTGCGAGCAGTAGCAAATTATAGCTCTATTTTACATTTTGTATTGATCGGAATATGATTTGCGACAGTAATCACAACATATCTACTGAATAACACTCAGAAAACATTGAATTTGTAAAATGAGATTGTCCAATTCTTTAAAAGATTGATTAATTGACTTCGACATAACTAAGCAAGGCGATATCTGCCATTTTTTATAAACGTGTTACTCGCACTTTTTAGGGTTCCGTACTAAATGGGTGCCCAACGGGACCTTATTATTCTCGCAACGCTGATTGTCCGTCCGCCCGTTCGTCCGTCTGTCTGTCACAGGGCTATATAATCTTTTGAACGGCTATAGGTAGCCGTTTGATTTTTTTTCAGAATATGTGTTACTATGACAAATACTAAAAAAGTAAAAAAGTCTAAAAACAAAGGGGGTCAATACAAGATACCTCTAAAAACATGATTTTTTCTCAAAATTTTTGTTCCTGCCCTGTCTTCAAAACTGTAATACATACCGGCGTAAAATTTGGTTTGAATATAGTGCATACTATGTTATTTAGCAAAAAAATAATAAAAATAGGGTAAACATAGATATACCAGGCCCCTCAGAAAGTATTGCGAAAAAAAGTTTTTATATATGGGAGACTGGCCAGTTATAATGTTTTTCGAAAATATGATTATTTATAAGTAAAAATAAGTAAGTTCCAATTTCAAAATTTCCCTCCACATTTTTTGCGAGTTAATTCAAAGTATTGTGTCTCACTGAAATATGGATCTGCGCCGGGAACATTTTAGAGCTATGATTTTATACGATTTCAAGTGTCGCCTGAAACCGGATGAATCGTACGATAGACTTCAAATGGCATTCATGGATGAAGGCCCTTCCAAGGCAACCGTGTATCGTTGGTATAACGAATTCAAGCGCGGTCGACCAACTTTGGGGGATGACGAAAGAAGCGGTCGCCCTTTGACGGCTGTTACCGAAGAAAACGTGCTAGCAGTGAAAAATTTAATCCAAGACAATAGGCGAATTACATATCAGGAGATTCAACACATATTGAAGATTGGATCGGGAAGCGTTCACGAGATTCTACACAGCCATCTTCGCGTGAGGAGGATAGTATCACGCTGGGTGCCGCACAACCTCACCGAAGCTCAGAAGCAGGCCCGGGTGGAATGGTGCCGTGATATGCTTAACAAATTTGAAGCAGGCTCGTCTCGGCGTGTTTACGACATCGTTACAGGTGATGAGTCCTGGATTTATCAATACGACCCAGAAACCAAGCGCCAGTCGACTGTTTGGGTGTTTCAAAATGAGCCAACGCCTACCAAAGTGAAGCGATCTAGAAGCGGGGGTAAGATTTTGATCGCTAGCTTTTTTAATTTGACTGGCCACTTGGTATCAATTCCCTTACGGGATCAAAGAAGCATTAATGCCGAATGGTATACTACCAAATGTTTGCCAGAAGTTTTCTCTGTTATAAGCAACAAGCGACCAAACACAGGGCTCCGCGGGCTACTGCTCCACCACGACAATGCACCTGCGCACACCGCACTCAAAACGAGGGACTTCCTGGACAGCACGCCAGTCAATCTCCTGGGTCACCCTCCTTACAGCCCTGATCTAGCACCGTGTGACTTCTTTTTATTCCCAAAAATAAAAAATCAGCTCAAAGGGATACAATTTTCGTCGCCGGAAGATGCGCTGGCTGCGTTCGAGCAGGCTGTAAACGAGGTGTCTGCGGCGGACTGGAAAAAGTGTTTTGAAAACTGGTTTAGGCGCATGAATCTTTGTATAGAGGATGGTGGAAAGTACTTTGAAAAGATTTGATAAAAATATATGTACGTATAGAACAATTTTTTTTAGTTTCGCAAAACTTTCTGAGTGTCCCACGTATGTGGTGGTATCTGCGTAAGAAATAGATGCAAATATTCATATTTCGCGCACGTTACGTTGATCTCTTTTGATGAACTCTCATAAATGAAAGCAGTTTCTAAAGGGTATCAGGTCGATGGGTGGTGCGGAACCCTTACTCCTTTTTTATACGTCCAAGGGTTAGACCTATAGTTATGGCTTCATATGACTATATTATTCTCAGCTAATATTTATGAATGCCACTTAATTAAAATAATATATATGTGTTTTTTTTTTTTTCTAGAACATCGTTAATAATATTTTGTTAAGTATCACAACACTAGTTTACAGTGCACCTGTGTCGGGATTTTTTTGCTGTTGCTCACTACATAATAATATTATGCTATACTAAGTTCAAACACATTCTTGGAATTTTTTGATCAGATCTGGTTTTTGAGTTTTAGATACCTCAATACAAAACAGAAAAAACACATTTATTTACTAAACAAAAATAATTGGGATTGTTTAAACAACTTCTCCTAGATGTACTCAAGTCGATTCAGATATTAATTTTAACAAAGTGAAACACGCACTTTATCAACGGACAAATACGCTAAGTAATTTGAGCAGCACAAAAAATTCCGAGGGTAGATTTGAAAATAATATGTCTTATGGAAGCGGTATCAACCATAAAGTTCGCGGCAACACACACAAATGTAAATTTTGTAAACTACTGTAATTATTAGAAATAAATTTGTTTTGTAAATTTTAATTGTCATAAATGCCACAATATTATTAAAATCGTGAGAAAAATTGCTCGACGTATCCGCATTTCGAGCACTTATTCCCAAAAAATCTTATATACTTAAAGAAGAAAAGTAGCCGCTTCGACCCAGATTAAAGTTTAATGTGTTCATAGAAATTAATTAGTTGAAACATTTCTCGCTAAGCGTATTATTTCGCTTGTCACCGACCGTTATACGCAACCGGATTTATTCTCGAACCCTCTCTATGTTTCTAAGTGAAAATTTAGGTATTAAATAATCGTAGAATTTTTTAAGTATTTTTAGGTGACTAAGCACATTATTTATCATCAGATCTAGAAATATGGCACGATTACAGATCAACACCTTGTATAAGGTCCTACATTATTAATCCGAAATATTTGAAGTGGTGAATCTACTCATCATTATGAACAAGTTTTATAATATGGGAACAAACCTGAAATCGCGAAAAAAAATCAGTTAGTCTTTACATTTGTGTTCACTTAAATCGATAAAAACTTATAAAAAGTCCAACACAATATTGTACACACGGCTACACATCAAGCTGTACAAAACCAGTAAAGGCTGACCTCGCGTTGTAAGGAAAACCTATACAATGCGAGATCAGCTTATACTGGAAATGTACAGGTTGATGTGTAGCCGTGTGTACAAAGTCTAAATGCAAAAATTCTTTATACGTACTTGCATTTCTTCTATACAAACACTCAACATCTTTTTTACTATAAAATTATTCTTTTTTTTAATGCTAACAATACGTTTCTTTTAATTTTTTCCTCAAAATCTTGCCAGCCGGGTTCTTAGGGATCTCGTTAACAAACTGAACTTCATTGATCTTCTTATATACAGTCACTTTAGTATTGATATATTCCAATATCTCTTCTTCTTTCACGGTCTGGCCTGGTTGGGTGACTATGAAAGCTTCGGGCAGCTCTCCTGAGATTGGATCAGGGATTCCTAGGACAGCGCAATCCAGGACTTTTGGTTGCGTTCGTAATACCATTTCTAGTTCAGCTGGAGGTACTTGAAAACCTTTGACCTGTGAATAATATATTTCTTTGGTAAATTATAAGTTTATAACATAACATAACATCACGCCAGGGGGGTGATTCTCGCATCGTACACATTATTTCTAACTATAATAATAATATAAAATAAATAAAAATTGTTTATTCTCGCCACTAAAGATTACAATGTTATGATACACATTTCATTACAATTAATTTTGTGGTGGTTAAATTTGGAAGCACAAGATTTTGACCCTATCCCCTGAACTAGGCGTAAACCTGTATCTCAGGAGATAGTGTTCAGCCATCGTTAGTCTAAAAATAAGTCTTAAAATATATGTGTGTCACTCCTATTTAATTTTTTTTTCTCATAAATTTTTCACTATAAGATGTATACTGATTTGTAAAGGTTTTTGACAATAGTGGTGATACTTAGTGTACGGAGTATGGGGAAGTGAGGTATGTGATGAAGAATGTGAGTAATGTGTGTGAACGTGTGTGATGTATGTTGAAGTGTATGGTGTTGGTGTATGGGGCAGTATGTGGGTGAGAACGTGTAGTTATGAGAAAGCTGTATGAATGCGTATGGTAGATATCATTATGCAATAAAGGTCATTAGGTTTTCAGTATCCTCATAATCCAGCTGCATCAACCATCTTTTAACAGTAGCTTTAGCTTCATGTGTACTTAGCCGTATAATGTGAACTCCGCTGCATGAGCGTAACATCACATTAGTATAATAACATAACATGACATCACGCCTGTATTTCCCCGAAGTGGTAGGCAGAGGTGTATAGTACACCTACATCTTGCCACCTTGCCAGTTACACACATTTGTATAATATGCGTTTTATAGTTTTGTATTGCCACGTCTTGTGCGTTGTCTGTGGCATTGATAAGTCACTCAATGTGCAAGTGCTTGGACACAAGGAGCAAGTGTTTATTGCTAAAATAATATTATACTATCTCCTACATTGTTATATCATGACGTTTTTCAAATCACATTAAAATCTAAAAATATACATAAGAACATGTACACATAACGCCAATTCTATGCATAAAAACGAATAATCACTGGTTGCAAAATAAAATAAAATGAAATTGTTTATTCTGCTAATTGGATCTTAGATTCTCTTACCATCATCATCATCCTTTCAGCTGAAAGACGTCCACTGCTGGACATAGGCCTCCCCCAAGCATGGTGGGGGGATATGCCATAATTGCCACGCTTGGCAGGCGGGTTGACGATCGCAGTTGGTTGGTTAAATACTCACAGAACGCTGCTGCCCATCCTCTGGGCCATAGATATTCGTATGAAACCGGGACCGACAGCTTAACGTGCTTTCCGAGGCACGGAGGGGTCTCGATGTGTAACGAAACGGTCACCCATCCACAGACTGAACGTGGCCTTGCAGATCGTAAAATCCGCGCAGCCGTTGCTTCGCTACGAGCCCCTCACATTAAGTTTATTTTTACATTAAGTTTTGATAATAAACTTATTTTGATAATAGTATTTTAAGCGTATTTTTTCTCTTTATTTTTGAAGTAAAACTTCTTTACGCACGCTTGACTTGGGGAGTAAGTTGGTGAATGCGTTACGAGAGCAGACGGACCACTTGGACGTATAAGAAGTTATTTCGTTGTTCATCTAGCTATAACTGTGGTTAAGGTTTATGTTTATGAAATTAAAAGGTAAATTGCGGTTTACGATTTATGACGTATTAAAAAAAAACTACTTACTAGAGTTCAAACCAATTTTCGGTGGAAGTTTACATGGTAATGTACATCATATATTTTTTAGTTTTATCATTCTCTTATTTTAGAAGTTACAGGACCCCCCCGGACTAGGTAGGCGTGACGCATTTCAAATTACTCCTGCCGTTCTTATGAAAGTGTGCGCAACCCTTTTCTCCGCTTTTTTCACGGCTTTCATGGCTGTCGCATTATATTTTTAACTTTTTTATTTTTATTTTTTATTCATTATTTTTATGTCGCATATTTCGAAAACTTATTTTATCCATTTTTCCTTCACATTCTCATGTCTTATTCATTAATATATATTTTCTATTTTTATTTAAAAAGCTTTTATTTATTTAAACACATTTTTTTTACTCTGTTACAAACAATTGCACTGTCATTCGCCAAATACTAAACCTACAGTCACTGACAAAAATTTGAAGGCTTCCTGTTTAAATAGGGTATTTGACTGTTACTCAAAATTATAAAGTTTTCAATTTTATTTCGTAGAAAGATCATCCTCCGAGCCTTTTCCCAATTATATTGGGGTCGGCTTCAGACCAACGAGGCAGTCGTTATATGAAAATATGATTATTTAATGAAAAAAACAAAATAAGTATGCAAGGATCATTATGTGCTGTATTACTAAGCCTAAGCCGCCGTCTGTCGGTCCATCAGTCCGTCTTTCTGTTACAACAGGGCTGTACCTTTTTGACCTTAATAGATAGCCAGTTAAAATGGTCACGGAATATAAAATAAATAAATAATTTAGTTTAGTCTCGCTACAGGCGAAAACGGAAAATTGTGATACTATGGCATAATAGAAAAAAATATGAAATAAAGAACGGAATAAAGGTTCCGTTCCTTATTTCTTTTTTTTTTTTGTGTACGAGTCCGCCTCTCTCTTGGCCGATTTTGTTTCTTTCGCATGTGGTCTGAACACGACTTTATACTGTTATCTGTTTAAGACGCAGACCGATCATCAATATAATTTATAACAATTAACAAGAACTAAGTATAAAAAATATATCTAATAATTATTATTAAGGAGGCTCCATTCCATTGTTTTGTGATTAATGTTTTCTTTTATCTTTTTCATAAGTAACTTCCTGCAGATTCGCTTTCTTACAAGAAATGTTTTTACTTATAAGGATATTAACAATTATTTAATATTATTATATGTATATGACTGTTTGTACATAAATAAATAAATAAATAAACGACTGACTCGTTGGTCTAGTGGTTGCAAGGGCGATTAACTTTACTGTTTCGGAATTATACAATTTATTTACACTTTTTTTTTCTAATATTGCATTCTTTTCTGTCTTAGAACTGCAACGTGTATGAACTGCTTAAAATTTTTTTAATAGGTGATTAATATGTAAGTATCATGTGGCCATTAATGTTTTTACAGTAGTTCTATATATTCCTGCCTATTTGTTGTCTAGCAGTATGAGTCTGTCATGCTCACTTAAATGTCATGCTGATGGTGGCGTTAGTGTCGGGTCGTTAAGTTCCCTTCAATATGGTTGAGTTAGGCGATGGCTGATGCTCGCGTCATGCTCGTGGAACGGGTGTCGTCTGTCGGGACAGGTCAGCTTCTACATTCTATGGCAACTCTTTTTACGTTTATGTCTAAAGGCAATATACTCACTTTTAAACTCTTGTTTATTTCTGACTGTTAACGCCGTGCCTCCGTGGAGTATTATACCACAGATCGTTCAGTATATCTTGGCAGGTGGCGAATAAAAAAAAATTAAAAATGTGTCAAACAGACAAGTCGATTTTTTTCAATAAATAATTAGAAATCCACAAAAATAAAGAAAATCAGTGCATGACCTATTCAAGTTAGGTACATGATTTGGTCCATCGTGCCGAATACAATTACGGAGTGAAGATAATTGTATGAATGCATAAAACCTACGACTAGAAGACTAGAACATACAAGCGGCGAGGAAAAGGAATTCCTAAGAAGAATCCAGTGCCTGGTCAGATCATCGCAGATCACCGTCATAATCACCAGCCGCAACCGGCATAAGCAGCATCGCAGCGCATTTTGGTGTGACGAGCCAGCCAAAATCCTCCCGCCCACATTTTTCTTTTGTGTGACATTGTGCCTTTGGTAAATTCCAGTGTTGAGCTGCCTTGAACGTGGTGTGCCTGCTCACTTCTCGCATAATCTGCATCCTGCATTCGCCTGGCTGCTTATTCCAGGGGTGCAACGTGCAAAGAAGCAGCTAAAAACCGTGAGTACTCCCGCATACCCACATAATGGCAAATGAAAGTGAACACGGTGATAGTAAAGTTTTAATTAAAGATCTTAATAGGAAAAGAGGTATTATAAAATGTAGATTAACCAGTTTCAAGAAATATGTGCTTTCATTAGTAGGAATTACTTTGTCAGTCGAACAACGCGCTGAGGTGAGAATGCGTATTCAGGGAATAAATAGTTTATTCACAGAGTATCACGGAATGCAAAATGAAATTGACGTGTTGATTCCTGAGAGTAAATTACAGGAACAAATAGAAGCGCGAGAATGTTTTGATGGAGAATATTACTCCATATTATCCAAAGCACAGTGCATGCTGGATGACGATGTTACTCCAACTTGCACTGATAAGTTACCGCAGTCAGTCAAATTGCCTACTATTACGTTACCAGAATTCGACGGTTCATATGAGCACTGGCTCGAATTCCGCGACACGTTTACGTCCCTAATCCATTCTTCTAAAAGTCTTTCCGAAATACAGAAGTTCCATTATCTAAAATCATCATTAAAAAAAGAAGCTAAGCTAGTTATTGAATCCATAGAATTTTCTGCTAATAACTACACTGTTGCATGGGAATTATTATCAAATCGATATAATAATAGTAAATTACTCGTGCACAATCGGGCCATTCTCAAAAACGGAATTCAAATTTAAAAAATAAAAAATGTTTTTTGATATGATTCAAAGTAGTCTCAAATGAAAGGTATATTAAGTTACAATACGTTGCATTTATGAGCCGAGCTAAGTCCACTGTAGTTTTTTCAAAAAAGAGGAAAAATAAAAACAGTTCTCCATGGAAGTGACACTGATACACGGTAGTGACATATTTGTAAAATTTGAAGAAAGGATTAATGATTTAATGTGAAATAAAACAGTTTTATAATTAATAACTTTATTAGTTATGTAATAACTTTGGTATTTATTACAATTAGTATTTGTAAGTATAAATTTATACTTAATTACGCTTTTAACATTATAATAGTCTTTATAGGAACAAAAGTCAGTTACAGCGAAGTTGAGGGAATGAACTTAATAAGTTAAGTATTCTTGAAATATGTTACATTTCTTCGACCGCGATGTGGTTGTGGTAAAGTACCAATAATATCTTCATCGCTGACCTCTGAAATGCCTTCACATTGTGGCCAAACAAACTCCGTGTACTTCTCATCACACTTTTTCTTCCTCGACAACAAATACTTAGAATCTAGTACAGTGACAATTTGACCAATGTAAAACATTTCTGTCTTTATCTTATCAGTCGTCTTCAATCAATTCCCGGTTAGAAGTTATATCTGGTATTTGAGATTTGTCAGATGTGTTGGGGCTTTCAGTTATCTCAGTATTTTCTGGCACACCATGTGGGATGCCATAACTGGAACTAGGAAGAGATGTGTTAGGTTCTTCTATTATTACAGTATTTTCTAACACTCCACGTGGGATGTCATTACTAGCACCAGGAAGAGATTCTTCCTCGGCGGTGCTCCGTGTATAAATATGCTTTCCTATTCCATAATGAGAACAATCTCTGTCACAATTTGCACAGCTAAGTCGTCTAAAAAATATGGAATCTTCTTCCTCTTTCGTCCAGAAAACCTGATAGGTATTCATCATTCCTCGAATTAGTTTTAAATCTTTAGGTATGATAGAGTCAATTTGTCAAAACATGTTTGATTCCTGTGAGCATAGTATCTGCAATAAAGTATGTACATCCGTAATATCGTTTCCTTGGGATACAATTCTATCAGCAGTTCTTTTAGTATAACCGCCTACACTATCTGGTGCGCCTTTGCCATAGCCAGGAGCCGAATATGACCATTCAGCTTTTGTCAAATTAAAAACTTTTGTGAAAAGGTTGCTAAAAATGAAAAACATACATTTGTTGCGGTCAAGAATATATTACACAGACTTAATAATATAGATAATTGGCAAATTATTAAAAAGCGATCATAGTATTTCACCTCCATGGACATAAGATCACCTCCGTGGATCTTCACATGGAACGGTAATCCACGTGGGTGACATCCATGGAGGTGACATTTTAAACTTCGATACCGTTTTTTCATAAACTCAAATACTGAATACAAAAAACGACGAAGTACCATGATACGTGCTATAATGACCCATTATTTTAAGATATTTGATAGATTTTATTTAAATAAACACTATTTGACACGTAATCCACAAAAATGACCAAGATAGCATGCTAATTTAAAAAAAATCTTACCTTGTAAGTCTGTACTCCAAAACAGTGATCCCAGAAATGACGAACTGTCAAAATTTTTAAAGATGGCGTTGGCTTAGTTGTCTGGATGCGTTCAGAAACTGTTTTAATTGATTTGATGAATTGTTGCAGCGTTCAAAAATATATACACGGAGGTGATGTTTGTATTATGCACAAAAGTGATGAAATATTTAGAATCCGTTATATTTACTATGTTTTAATTGTTTGGTGTTTTTTAGATAGGACACTTTATTGTTTATCCAAAAATAAGACGAATAATTTTATTTATTACTGTTAAATTTATTCTATTTAAGTCTACATTATCGTAAAATGAGTTTGCACATGACATGGAGGTGACGTTTTCGTCACTTTCTTAATGATTATTTAAAAAGATGTATAAATTGTGTAAGATTTACCAAAAATCCTATTTATTTGAACTACCTCCATGAATTATAAATGGAAATGAAATAAGTAATACAAGTATTTTATTTAATAAAATAAATGCACATTTTTTTTTTACAAAAATGAGAATGGGCCAATCACGTTAAGTCATTGTTTTCAATGCCTACGGTTTCGAAAGAATCGCCAGCTCAAATTCGTAAGCTTATTGATACAACATTAAAGAATTTACGTGCCCTTAAAGTACTTGGTGAGTCAACTGAGCACTGGGACACACTCATAATTTTTATGATTGTGTCCAGGTTAGATCAAACCACGGAACGCGAGTGGGAGCAATTTAAAAATATTTCAGCTATGACTGGCGAGTCTTCAAAGCCTAAGGTCGATGACTTGTTAAAATTCCTCAGAGATAAAGCAGATATGTTAGAAACATTATTTGTATCACAGAAGTCTAACAGCACACATGACAAAAAACAATCACATTCACAAAAGGTTCACTGTAACATACTTACAGAAAAAGCAGAAGGTACCAATCACACTAAATATAACTCACACAAAAAACAGGCACGCAAAAGGTTATGTTTATTATGTAACATACCACATCCTTTGTACTCATGTCAGAAGTTTCTCAATTTAACTTTAAAAGACAGGCAAAGGATGATAAAAGATAAACAATTGTGGATTCCGGTGCTTGTGCAAGAAACCTCGTTTTCGATCAATTGAATCAAGCGCATGTTTCAAGAGTATTCGGCCAAGAGCACTCGTTCACTGCGCGCACGCATATCAAACTGATCGCCCTTTAATATTCTATAAAACACTATGTTCCAAAAGTGAATGAATTTAAAAATAAAAACGAAACGGTTATTTCAGAAACACCATAAGTACAGTTTGGAAAATTTTCAGGAGTTACAAAAAACTGAATATAAAAAACTAGGTTAAGAGGACGCTCCGAAAAAATAGTTCCCACGCTTGCTCCTCCCTTACACCCCACCACCCGCTAGCTACACTTGTCACTCACCGCTAATATTGAAATATAAAGTCAAGACAGAGAACAGGGAAACCATGGAATTGCCTACTAATATTTATGTTTTTTTAACACCACAATAAAATTAGAATTTCATTACAATTTGTTTATAGTATACAATTAAAACTTGAACGGAACATCAGAAGGCCATTTCTCGTAATTAAAAACGTTCAAAATATAGTTCCAAACTAATCTCAATCTCCTGACAGTAGATGTTTCTGATTGCCGTTTGTTGGTGACATTAATGAACTACGTGTTCAAATTACTCAGTGCGCCTATATACAAATTTAAATGAATAATTATACAAAAAAAAAAAAAAAATACTCACCTGACCATTTTTGTCCTTTTTCCAGAAATGTTCTTTTCTTGTCAATTGCTTCATCAATACTACCCATTTTAAAAGGAGCTAGAGCACATTTTACTTCTACAACCATATCGTCAATGATACCTTCAGGCGTGGCTCCTAAAAAGGGATATTTTTCGTCTATGTAGAGGCCATATTCCATAATTTCAATATTTTGTAATTGTGATAATTGCTCTAGTGCCACTGCTTCATATTGTCTTCCGTACTGTATGGAGGAGACATGGGCAATTGGTGTGCTGTAAAGTATGTTTCTTATTATATTTCTACAGCTTTGAGTCCTTCTACGTTTTATTACTTCACCAAAATTTGATACGGTCAATAAGTTGCGTCTAAGCTCAAACCACTCACTGCACTGACTTCGTAAAACTGTATGTTGACTAATACGGTTACGTTCTTATTCAGTCTTACGCAAATTATCTATAAAAGTTTCCTTTGACAGTTTGAAAGTTTCTGGATCGATATCTGGCTGCTCTGCATTTTGATTCTTTGGCAGCGTAATTCGTTTGATATGAACGGCGGCACCAACACCCATCTACTATGACTTCAATCATCGGGATGCCATCTTTACTGACGCGACCTTCTTTCAAAGCGACTTCTCTTTCTGTCTCACCAGCCCTCTTCATTTCACCCCAAGCTGTTTTCTCCCATTCTTCTGCAATTTCGTCTTGCATATTTTTTTCGTTTATTTCGTTTAAGCCGACTGCAGATGTAAATTATTTTAATTGAGCATATCCACCGCCACTTGCCATAATTCCAGCTACGGCTTCTTTATTTATGTCCCAATCTCAAATCAATCAATATTCAATATTAAATTCTTTGTTGCAGATTAAACAATTTAAATTTAATCGTAAATAGAGTCCGTTTTGACGTTCAGAAACCACTTCAACAGAACTCAACCCACAATTAAAAAGGGCGTCGTGATCGGCAATAGCTTACAAATTATCGAAAAACGTTGTGTGTTCACCATCCGTCTCCCACTTAGTATTTTGCTTTCCTAAAACGAAGGCGTAGATGTTAGTATAATCACAAGAAATATTATTAAAGTTAGTATCCCTCTTGGATACTTTGAAACAGAGTTGCAAAAAACAGGAAATTTTATGTTGAATGGGATATTGCGTTCGCCTTGGTTAGACATTGGTGCCGATTCTCTTGTACACCCACCTAAACCTAACTATAACTAAAATTTACAAATTTTAGTTTAGAAAATCATGAAACTTATTCTGTGTTTATCTTTTTCTTATTTTAGAAAACTTGTTGACAGCTCAAATAATTGAGTTTGACGCATCTAAGTTGAATTGGCGGTGTTACCAGTACATCTTGAATTTTTTATTAAAGAGTGAATGGAATGACCGAAAGTTCACAAAAACAGAAGGAAATTAAATAATAATTATATTTGGAATTATTAGTTTATCATTAAAATTAAGAAGAAAAAATCATGTCACGAAATAAAGTACATTTTTGTTTTACATTTTCAATAAAATATATAAATTGGAATAATGTGATCAGATTAAAGAGCTGGGTTATTATTTTCTACGGCCCGTATTACAGAACGATACTCAAGCGTTGATCACTGTTTAAAACTAGTTTTGAGTTGAGCTTTGATTTTAGAACGTTCCTCAAGCAGAGATTTATTGATCACAGTTCAGCTGAGTTTAGCTTTATTTTAAACTGTCACTTGTTTCGGTATTTGAGCAGAGATTTGATCTGTAATCAATCACTCTAGTGTGGTCCAGACTACGCTTGAGTAGAGATTTCTATTTTAATTCAGGTCAAATGCGTGTGTTATGTTGTTGAATTAAAGTTTATAATTACCGTTCTGGAATAAGACCGATACTCATGTAAAGATTCTATCCTTAAGTAGTGATCAGGTGATTGGAGTTTAAACTGTACTTGAGGAACCTTCTGTAATACGGGCCTGAGAGTACATATCAAAGGAGATATATTGTTATTATTGCAGCGTATCATATTGTATATATCTTAAACAACGAGAAACAGAACTATTTGCAAAATACGCCAGGACCTTTGAATTCCATGGGCAATCACAATAATAAACTATCTCTTTAATTTAAAAAGCTGGAATTTCCCTTTTTAAAGACGTGGTTAAAAAGTTCTAGCACCCAGGACACGAAATTTGTCAAAAAAGTTGAATAAATTAGAATATAAGCTAAAAAGTACCACGCAGGATTACAAACTTGGAGACTTTCTCCCCAAAAGAGGGAAAATTTGTGAATTCAGGCTTTTTAGGGACACATATTAGCATAAAATAATAGAATTGAATGTTAAACATAGTTTTTTTTTTCCCATTGTATGGATTTATGTACTTCTTATCCTTTATCATATAGGTACCTCTTCTCATCGAAATTATAAATTTCATTATATATTTCTATGAACAATTTACCTTTCTGCTGAATCTACAACAACTGTAACCACATAGTAGGCATCCATTATTTATTTTAAACTACCTAAAAACTATAAAAATGAATAAAATAAGCTTTGCAATTTTAGTTGTTGATAACTAATTATAGTCGACATGTATTTTGATGCCTTCTAAAAATAGTCAGATTTAGGTTGACATTTCTAATATTAGGTGAAAAACGTCAATTACAGAATAGCAAAATGTCAATTTTTACTAAGTTGAATAACTAAACTAATTTTGGTCCTGTCAAACCAAAAATTAGTTTTAAAGTGAATTTCAGAATAGAAAACGTCGTTTGACAGGACTAAACTAAATTTAGGTGATTTTTAGTCTAGTTTAGAGAATTTTGTGACAAGAGAATCGGCACCATTGACAGCTTGTTTTTTTAAAAATTATCTCATCGTACGCAAAAGTATGATAATTTTGACGTTTGAAAATCATTTCGTAGAAATACTACAAATTATATACGCTAGACCCTTTCTTTCCCGTCCCGGCTTGGCACAATTCAAGTAGGTGAGCCCCTTATCCCCGTGCGGCCTAACGTTGGCCGCATCGACAAGGACCAGCGGCCGTCAGGGACACGAGGACGTTTTCTGGCCCAGCACCCACACGCCATACCCTAGATACATACATACCAGGCCCCTCAGAAAGTATTGCGAAAAAAAGTTTTTATATATGGGAGACTGGCCAGTTATAATTTTTTACGAAAATATGATTATTTATAAGTAAAAATAAGTAAGTTCCAATTTCAAAATTTCCCTCCACATTTTTTGCGAGTTAATTCAAAGTATTGTGTCTCACTGAAATATGGATCTGCGCCGGGAACATTTTAGAGCTATGATTTTATACGATTTCAAGTGTCGCCTGAAACCGGATGAATCGTACGATAGACTTCAAATGGCATTCATGGATGAAGGCCCTTCCAAGGCAACCGTGTATCGTTGGTATAACGAATTCAAGCGCGGTCGACCAACTTTGGGGGATGACGAAAGAAGCGGTCGCCCTTTGACGGCTGTTACCGAAGAAAACGTGCTAGCAGTGAAAAATTTAATCCAAGACAATAGGCGAATTACATATCAGGAGATTCAACACATATTGAAGATTGGATCGGGAAGCGTTCACGAGATTCTACACAGCCATCTTCGCGTGAGGAGGATAGTATCACGCTGGGTGCCGCACAACCTCACCGATGCTCAGAAGCAGGCCCGGGTGGAATGGTGCCGTGATATGCTTAACAAATTTGAAGCAGGCTCGTCTCGGCGTGTTTACGACATCGTTACAGGTGATGAGTCCTGGATTTATCAATACGACCCAGAAACCAAGCGCCAGTCGACTGTTTGGGTGTTTCAAAATGAGCCAACGCCTACCAAAGTGAAGCGATCTAGAAGCGGGGGTAAGATTTTGATCGCTAGCTTTTTTAATTTGACTGGCCACTTGGTATCAATTCCCTTACGGGATCAAAGAAGCATTAATGCCGAATGGTATACTACCAAATGTTTGCCAGAAGTTTTCTCTGTTATAAGCAACAAGCGACCAAACACAGGGCTCCGCGGGCTACTGCTCCACCACGACAATGCACCTGCGCACACCGCACTCAAAACGAGGGACTTCCTGGACAGCACGCCAGTCAAACTCCTGGGTCACCCTCCTTACAGCCCTGATCTAGCACCGTGTGACTTCTTTTTATTCCCAAAAATAAAAAATCAGCTCAAAGGGATACAATTTTCGTAGCCGGAAGATGCGCTGGCTGCGTTCGAGCAGGCTGTAAACGAGGTGTCTGCGGCGGACTGGAAAAAGTGTTTTGAAAACTGGTTTAGGCGCATGAATCTTTGTATAGAGGCTGGTGGAAAGTACTTTGAAAAGATTTGATAAAAATATATGTACGTATAGAACAATTTTTTTTAGTTTCGCAAAACTTTCTGAGTGTCCCACGTACATACTGGGTGTCAGGGAAACGCTTCCGAAAACGAAGATAGGTAATAGTGCTGGTGATTACTGATACGAAACCACAAAAAGAAGCGATTCTTTTTTTAGATTTTTTCTCTTTTTTTTTGCATTTTTCATACATAACCAACCAGCTTTGGGCAGTTAAATAAAACTGATTTGCAAAAAAAACCTCATTTATTTACTTCTTTTTTTTTAAGTTCGCAATGTAATTAAACAACTATATATGCATCTTAATAAGGAAAATAATCGATAAACCCATCTATACTAACTTGTCTTTTGTAAAAATATCACAAATTAGTAAACGAAGTCTTCGACAACCTAGCTTACTTGTACTGCCAAAGGTAAGAACAAACTTCGCAAAAAAAAGTATTACCTATGAAGGAGCAAAGCTATATAATAAATTGCCATCCAATATAAAAAAATTTAGCTCATTTAGTGGTTTTAAGTCTCAACTGTCTCAATATATAATAGAACATGTTTCACCTTCCTGTTGAGGCTATGAAACTATTGACTGAGTGTTCGGCGACCATTAGAATAAGTTTACTAAAATGTTAAAACTATTTTCATGTAAGTGGCATATTTTCTTCTTGAAAATAAATTTCTTTAAACCGAATTCAAATAAAATATCAGCTGGCGCTAGGGGTGAACGACATCCGCTCGCATACGCAGTCCGTGTCGTAGCGAACGTAGGTATGTTAGGTACGCGCGGCATTGATCCCGAGTTTTGTACGCTTTACATTTCGGGTTTGCAAAATACCAAATCACTAAAACAATGAGTATAAGGCTAATGGTTATTGGTATTCGATTGTGTTTAGCAGCCTAGTATAATAATAGCCTTTCAGTTTCGGGAGTGTTTCCCTGACACCCAGTACGTATTATCAAGCCGGTTTCCCATTGGGGTAGGCTGCCATCTCTTTTGTTTCATTTACGTTTATTAACCTCGTAATACATATACCTATTATTAATAAAAATACTTGTTTTTTACGGACAACATGATCCAAATATACAAACATGATGTTTATGTTGTATTGGTCGTAGGCCTGAAAAAAGTTTGTTACTTTGAAATCACTGGAAAAGCCCAGCACTGTGTACCGTACTAGGCCACAGTGATGAGATGACCTTTTTGACGTACTCATACGATAATTTTTCACATAATAACTCATGTAACGCGACCTTAAGTAGCACTCGGAGCTGCGTTCTGTAACGTGTCCTTAAGCTTGCGCGGGCTCACCTCCCTCACCCCCGCCCGTCGCCAACCCGCTGCTGCACCCCGCTCCGCGGTGTCTGCCGGCAGTCCGCCTACGGCCGCGACGCACGCGCCCACGTTTGTTTTGTTTTCTCGCTAAGATCACTGTTGTACCGTTTTCAAGTTGTCTGTACCTAATGCTTTGTATCTTAGTGTCAATATACCAGTATTCCTTGTAAATCGTGTTCGAACCGTATTATTTACCGCCCCCTGAGAACCTACTTCAACTATACCACTACAAGTGACGCCCAACTCGCGGGCACGATTCAAGAAGTTACAAAAGTGTTACGTGTATACGGACAAAACTTCCCGATATTGTGATATTCGACACCGATATCGAGTTAACGCGTAAAAATCAGTGCAAGTGCATAAAATCAAGTGCCTAAAAACACCTGGGCGAATCCATTACACTTGGGCGAGTCCAACTTACGCGCGCGTCGCCGACTCGCCGAGCGTCCGTGTATTATACCTACGTACCTACGTATAGGTAGGTAACCGTCCACGTAGGTACCTACCTAATCATCACCCGTGCTGATCGGCGAGAGTCGCGAGGGACAACATGCCGCCGAAACGGAGGATCGGAAGAGATGAGGATTCGGGATCAGACACAGACGCCGAGATAAACAAAACGGTGGTTTCAACACCAACCGTCACCATGTCAGAAGAAATGCTGCAGACCCTTGTCTCCAACATTACCAGGAGCCAGGTGGAGGCGAGCCGCGTGCTTATAGAGAGCATCCTGACTGGCAATAAAGACCAACAACTATCGTGTGCTTCATCACCACGACCCGACACGCCAGGTCACTCGCTGCGGGCGGGTAATTTCGCGAAGTGCTCGGCGCGCTTCGACGGAATATCGAAGAACGCAGACGAGCTAGAGGCATTCATCGACGCCATAGAAGTGTACCGCGAATGTACCAACATAAGCGACGAGCACGCGCTGCGGGGACTGCCGATGCTGCTGGTTGGCGAGGCCGCCGTCTGGTGGCAAGGCGTGAAGTCGTCGGTCACGTCATGGACTGACGCCCTACAGCGACTTCGAGGGATGTTCGGCGTGCCACGACCCGGCTACAAACTATTTCGCGATATTTTTTCAACCGAACAAAATGGTGAAAGGGCCGATGTGTTTGTGTGTAAAGTGCGCGCTTTGTTATCAAAATTACCTTACGTAGTGCCGGAAGTAATGAAATTAGATGTTGTGTATGGATTGCTGGATCGTAGAATAAGAAAACGTGTGTCTCGCGATGCCGTGGACGGGCTGGAACAACTGATTACGAAGGTCAGGTTGGTAGAGGAGTCGTTGGCGGAGGTGAGTTCTCACATTTCTAATAATAACAACGCGAGCTCCGTTAACCCTTCCACCGCGCGAGGCCGTTCGAGCGCAGGTCCGAGTGCTAACCCTACGCCTACCGTAGGTGATTCCCCGAGTTTAGCTAAACCTACTGATAAGACATTTTGCGAATCGCGTGACGCGACCGTAACGAATAACCCGCGAATTTCAAATGTAAAACGTAGTGATAGTGAGGGGCAAAAGCGCGTTCGACCGAAATGCGCATATTGTAAACTTTTTGGCCACACAGTAAACGATTGTCGTAAGAAAGATATTAAAGTTGATAGTAGTGTGCATAATTCTAGCAGTAGTACTGAATTACGTTGCTACGGATGCGGTCAGCTGGGAGTCGTACGGTCAAAATGTGATAAATGTAAAATTACGCCCGGTTCGAGTAAGTCGGATTTTTGTACTGCTTACGTTACCGATAGCAACGATCCGCGCCCACTAGTGGAGATTCAGGTCGTTGACCGTAAAGGTGTAGCCATCCTGGACACGGGGGCCACGCATTCTATTGCGGGCCCAATGTTATACCAGCTGTTAGTGGACGCAGGCATAACGTTCCGAAAAACGCTACGTACTAGGGTGATTAGGCCGGTTTACGACCATTTAGTGGACTTGTAAACTTTAAAGTAAGATTGTTTATCGAAATAACTTTTTTTTAAATAAGTTATAACTTGAATGTAATAGATAAATCTTTTAACATACTAATTGTCACGTTTTTTCTGTATTTTTATCACTGTATTATTGAAAAATCTCAAAAAATATCGAAAAGTGCGATTTTTTCAGTTCTCGGACACCTACAACCAGTTTACGTCCGCCTTTACCGTTAGTTCTCGACCATTAAAACGCCAATAGAAAAAGAACTTTATAATTATGAAATTTCTTTGAGTATATACCATAGGAGGTCGCAACGCGCAAATTCACAAACATTTTTTTCTGCCAACTTTGGTGGGGTACGAGGAAAACACGTACAGCACACATTTACAGGTAATAGCACACAAGTGCAAAAATATATCGTGTCGCAATGAACTCACACTAAAACAAACTCAGAATACAAACAAAAAACACGCACACTAACAACATTATCGTCGTATATATTTGTTCACGTATGTCAACAGACGCAAAAAAACTAGTGATGGGGTATGATTAAAGACTAATAAAGACCGATAAACTGAATGATTCAGGAATTGATTTGATATCGTAGAAAACATAATTTTAGTTATTCATTGTTTGAAAATGAAAAATAAAACACTGTGTTAAAATTTATTATATGTAGAATAGAATATAATTATTTGCTATTTTTTTATAACATTTGTAACAGTCATGTACACGATGATTATGACTATTTTACATATTTTCTTAAAATATTAAGATATACACATATTATACACGCTGAAATTTATATCGATTAAATACCGCGGTGTAGCGACTCCATAACAGTAGGACGTAAGGTCAACCGCACGTCGGTGGCAACACTTTGACATTAGCAGCATCTTTATTTCGTAAGCAGTAAGAGCTGTTTTCGAATTGAAGTGTTACCACTGTCCTGCAGTCGACGTACCTACAAACTTTTTAAACACTGTCTACGTATTTGTCATCTTATGTTTTTACGCGCTTCTGTAAAATTTAGTTACAACCCCTTACTGGGTATTTATTTGGGGCAGCTGTTGTATTCCTGCAAACTTGAACATACCTAGGTACCTACTTATGTCACGTCGATCATTTACCTGCCTACATGGCATTCAAACAAATCTTTAGAAACCACAGAAACATAATTTATTGTCTTTTCTTTAACTTTCCTAAACCATTCATTTACCTACAAATTTATTAATTTATTTAATAAATCCTAAATAAAATACCTACCTAGGTACGATAACGCGCAGTAGCTCCGGCCACCGCCGACGCCGCGCCGCCGCCGACCGGCCGCCGTATTTAACTACTTTCGTGTGTTTGTCCCTTACTACAAATTTCAACGATTTCATAACTTATTTATTTTCACTTGCCAGTTTTTGTATTCTAGGTTTTTTTTTGTAAACTGGTTTGACTAAAAGATAGTAACTACTGAGATAGAGTAGGACACCGCGGGATGAAAGCGATGAAAATTTCATATTATTTCGTTTTTCATTTTCATTTCGTGTATATTATGTATATAATTCTAGTTCTAGCACAGAATACCTAATAATACTAAAGTACAGAACAGCCTCTCACCGCCCCCCCCGCCTATTTAAGATCCCTCACCCGCGCCCCGCACGCACCCGCAGTTTGATGGCAAGTGGACCACAAGATTGCAATGGACGTCAATCGCCAGTCGCTAATATATATATATTATGTTATGTTATTTAATTAAATTATGATTGTATGCCTCAATGGCGGGACATGGCTGATCCTATTAATAATTTTTACACATCTTATGAACCTGTGATCCACAATAAATGAATTTGAATTAATGTCGCTATACAAGCACGCCATCTCTGATTACTACTGAAAAGCTTGTAGGTTGTAGTTGTAGATAGGTTATGGAATTACATGTAGGTATTTAGTACAGCATTGTAGGAGATAATAATTGAACTTTAATTTTGATACGTTATTGAATTAAATAAATTTTAGGAAATAAGGCGTATTTAAAAAGAAATCATGAGTATTTAATTTTATAATAATAATTAAAAAGTAGGTATTTACTTTCTCAAATTTTCATGTCACAATTTAATAACTGTACACTTTATGGTAGAAACTGGATGAGAGATGAGTAGCCGAGGATAAAAGTCGGTGGCGTTCTATTGCAGAGGCCTTCGTCCAGCAGTGGAATGCGATAGGCTGATGATGATGATGGATGGATGGATACGGTTACGGTTACGGAGCTCCATAACATCCCTGCTTATTACTTACCCCCAGTTTCTGGAACGCTGATCAATTTGATCTATTGTCATATCTAATGTGAGCTCCTGTGATTGATCGGCAAAAATACTAACAACTAATCACATCGCTTGACAGGTCAAATCTCAGGAGGTTTGACAGTCGATTAGTTAATTTTTGTGATGATCAGCCTTTCGGAAACTGGGGGTTAGTATTGTAGTTTTAAATAAAACTTTTTAACAAAAAATTGAACCGACGAAAAGTGAAACTGAAAAGCGAAAAATAACTATTTATGAGTCGGCGCCAAACGAACTTTTAACATGCAAAGTGCGTGTAAGTTGCAAGTGGCCGAGCGGAGAACGCATTTTTGGAAAGTTATTGTTTATCGTTGAAAATTTCACGTTGTATTTGATGTGACGTTGTTTTTATTATTTAATTAAAGTAATTTAATGATCTTCGTTAATTGGTTGTTTGGCGCCGACTCATAAATAGTTATTTTTCGCTTTTCAGTTTCACTTTTCGTCGGTTCAATTTTTTGTTAAAAAGTTTTATTTTTAATTTTTTTGTGGTTAAAATCTAACTCCAGGTCTCCATTATGTCGTAGTGTCCAGAACTATATTTATATGTGTCAAGTTTCAACAGAATCGGTTAACAGGTAAGAATTCAGTGGGTGAACAAACACTCATCCCCTGTTTTACTACCCTTAGGGGTGGATTTTGATTTTGAAATTTAAATGGGACCAACTTCGAGATATACCCTATCCATTAAAAAAAGAATCATCAAAATCGGACCACTCTGTAAAAAGTTATGAGTGGTCATACATAAAAAAAAAAAAAAAAAAAAAAAAAAAAAAAAAAAAAAAAAAAAAATATACGCGTCGAATTGAGAACCTCCTCCTTTTTTTCGTCGGTTAAAAAACCGGCCAGGACGATAAGGACAAAATATTAATCTATCGTCTCCTTCTTTCATAGATATTACGTAATTTAACGTTCTCTATCTAACTAGCTGAAATGTCGGTGATTAACCATCTATAGGTTGTTCATCTGAGTATGTGAATATGACCTCAATCGGTCAAGTCGTTCAGAAGTTACACAATTACTAACAGACGCACTAGCAATTTTTGATATATATACAATTTTTTTCAATTTTAAATTCAAAATAATTTAATTATTTTCAGTTAACAAGGCATTATTATAAAATAAAACAATAAGATAAACATAACATAACAACATAACATAACATCACGCCTGTATTTCCCCGAAGGGGTAGGCAGAGGTGTATAGTACACCCACATTTCGCCAGTTATGTTGTAAGTCCCATGTAATAGGGGGCGAGCCTATTGCCATTAACCGGGCACAAATCCAGACTCCGGGCTGCTACTGAGAATTTCCTAATGAAAAAACCCAATAACACTTTGCCCGACCCGGGAATCGAACCCAGGACCTCACGCTTAGCAGTCGCGCTTGCAACCACTAGACCAACGAGGCAATAAGATAAAGCACCAAGTAATAGTATGACAACCGGTGAACCACTTTTTAATTTCGTTCATTCAACTACTATTCACCATGTCCCCACACTACGTCTTGTACTATAATTTTTCTGTCGTAATAAAACGTGGTACGGAGGTATAATTTTTATTTAGTTATCTTCGATTTTATGCAAAATGTATGCATTTTAGACAGAAATATTATTTACATGTGAGAGGAAACTCCATGCTCCCGCAGGTTTGAGGTAGTAGATCACCTTTTGCACAGAAACACCGAACAAATAACCATTTTTGTATGAGTGGTATAAAGCGACACAAAGCGACACAGAATGGCCAGATATTGCGAGTGAACTAGTTTTTATAAACGTCAATGGGCATACGCCACTTTAACATGGCAGAGAGGTACGCCTGTTATTACTCCCTCCTATGGTATATACTCAAAGTGAAATTTAGGTGGGAAATTAAAACTCTAATAAATGTTTTAAAGAATCACGATTATAATAATTATTGCGTACAAAAAGAACAAGTATATTCAGAAAATGCGGCTTCTAGGACAGGGACATTTAAAAAAAAATTACATTTTAGATGAAACCAGCGTTCACATTCATCACAACCAATATTTTTTTCAGAGTTATCTTCCACATCACTAACATTTGGCTGCATTGTAAAGTTGACTTCTTTGTGGTTCTTTTCTTTACTGCTTTCTTTTTTGTTATTACTTTAATATCTCTCTCCTTAGCTTTTCTTTCTTTTTCCTATCCTCTTAATTGTTGTTTGCGTCTTTTTTCTAATTTAATTTTCTTTAATTCATCTTTTTTGTTATAATAATCCCTTCATTCATCTGTTGATATTGCGCTCGGCAAATTAGGAACATTTCTTATTTGTCTTTTGGAGCTGATGGCCCAGAAAATTTTAGTAGGTGTCTCGCAAACGCGTCATCAAGGATCAAAGTCTGATTTGTAGCTGTCGTCTGAGCTGTATTATTACTATTTATGAAATCTTTTAGCGACTGAGAATTACTTGTTGATAAATCGAGCATAGGCTCCTGAATATCTTCATATTCTATGATTTCTACCACCAAACAATTTTCATTAAACAGGGTACCAATTTGAGATTTAGATTTAGTTGTTGAAACAACAATAGTTTTGTCTTCTCTTTCTCAATATAATGGACTTCTGCTAATACCGTGAAAGACAACAATTGAATTTCCGACGATAAGTAATTAGTTAGTAAATCATTAGCATCATGGGATATCTCAATTTCATTTAATGGCATAACTGATATGATATATTGTCCAGCGAAATATACGATCCAGGCTCAGGTCTTTAGACCAAAATCGTATACGGCTTTCGGTCACTGCTGCTCTTGCGTTGGTAATACCCTCCGGCTTCCGAACACTTATCTCAGGATGACGCTTTAAAAATTACTGGTACCACATGTCCCCAGGTGTACTATATCTTTAAAGGGGTTTTTAATTCCAGAATCTTGAATAATTTTAGACACGCTCTCGATAAGTTCCTTTTTGTTGATTGGGAACCCACATCTGGCCATATCTAATGTTAAAATATATTTTTTTTAAACATTCTTCGCCTTCACGACCTAAAACAGGATCTGGGCCTACTTTAGGTGTTTTTTTAGCTGCTTCTTTACCAGACCGATCATGAACTGTGGTTTTTGGCATGCCATAAAACCTTCTCTTGTTCCCATAGTTTTGTTTTTTATTCTTTTTATAGCTTTACCTTCTCTGTAGTTAAAAAGACGTCTGCTCGTCTTCTTTTTTGACCTGTAACAATAATGTATAACAAACGGAACCACGCAAACACGGAGTGAATGGCTTATTTATACATATATTTTACTCTTACATACCATTTTATCTTTGTCTTTTCCCTTTTTTTGTTTTGTTGTATTATCTTGAGCCATCTGCAATAAAAATTACATGCAATACCAAGCACCAAAACCGTTAGCATATTTATCAGTCACACTAGATAATATGTGGACGAGAAATAATCAATTCTCGACCAGCAAAAAACTAATTTTAGACAAAAAAGCTCCATATGTCGTAAACTAGTCAGTTGACGACCACCAAATACCAGTATTTTTTGTATGGCATAAATGAATGGTCGACAATTAATCATTTGACGACCACCAATGTTAATCGTCACTAAAATGTGTTTAGATGTTTAATTCTTCAATACAATTTGGTGGTCGCAATCTGACGTCTAAATTAACCATACATAAGGAAACCAAAAAGATAAAGTATTTCACGCTATACCAAGCAGTAAGTTAAAAAAGTATAAAAACAAATATAGCTAAAACAGTTAGTTGCCGACCAGGTGGTCGTAAGCTAACGGAAGCGTCATTTTTGTCAGTTAGTTGAGCGACCACCTATTATTTTACTAAAATATACAAAAAAATAAAATAAAATATAGTTTAGAGTGAATAACAAATACATTTTGACGTCCCAAGCATAATATATATCTGTAAATCTAAAGAAAAACATGTTTTACTTACGATTGAAAATGTCTCCACTCACTAATTTTTACGTAGTTTTTAGAAGTATGCGCTATGGCTCAAGTTCATCGGCTCACTGAGCGACATTAAACTGTCATGGCGAGACAAATGGTGAAGGGGGAAGAAAGGGAAAGACTGATCATGTGTTTCCACATAACTCGAACGCTTTCCGCGCTTTAGTTTGACTATTTTTACTTGATTTACGTAAAATGGTCGAGAACCAGCGGTGGTCGGCGAACAGGCCTATTCACCCTATAGGGCTTGCTGACGGATCACATCAAGTATGTACCGCGCTCGAGTGTGACATAGATGTCGCCTTACAAGGACGTGTGATACCTACCACGTTCATGGTTTTACCGAACGCGCAGCCGAGAACCCTACTAGGTAGAGATTTTATTATAAGGGCTAGTATCCTGTTGGACTTACCACAGAGTAGTTGGTGTTTTAACGATGAGCCACGCCGCTGGTATCCAATCATCACCAGCTTCGAGTTACCTACCGCCGGCCAGAAGGAGCTGATGAAGGTAGAAGCCGCCGACCCAGTGCTCGGGGATGACAAGGGCACCAAATCAACAGCAGACCAGAAGGTCCAGCTGAATGCTTTTCTGATGAAGAGAGCCAACCGCTTTGCGAAGGAGAGGCCCCCATCAGACCGTGCTAACCACCGCTCAAAGGTTGACAGGCTCGCCATGTACAACCTATGCGTGAACCGCGAGAAGAATTGTTCTGCTCGCGAGACAGTAAAGTTTTCAGGCCACGTGACTGTACCGGGTGGGATCAAGGAAGATCCTGATGGGGCTGTGGCTATCGCCAACATGTCCCCCCCGTTGAACGTCAAGCACGTGAAGACCTTTTTGCATACGTCCAGCTGGTTCCGGCGGTTTATACCTAACTACGCCGACGTTGCCAGACCTTTGACGGATCTTCTCAAAAAGGGCAGCAAGTGGATGTGGACCTCGGAGCAGCAAGACGCCTTCAACCGCATCAAGCAGCTACTCGTTTCCGCTCCGGTATTACGTCAAGCTGACGCATCAATACCTTTCACACTCAGGATTGGAAGTAGTGTGTATTGTCTCGGAGCAGTGCTGATGCAGGGGGAGGGCCCCGAGGAACGACCAGTCGAGTACGCAAACCGGCTGCTGACTAGCGCAGAGAGGGATTACAATACGACGGAAAGAGAGGCTCTAGTAGTCGTATGGGCTGTAACTAAATTCCACGGATACATCGAAGGATCAGAGGTTGTGATAAAGAGTAACCACCAACCTCTGCGATGGCTTATGACCGTGAAGTCGCCAAGCGAGCGATTGGCAAGATGGGCTCTTACTTTACAGAAATACAGTGTCCGCATTGAGTTTGCACCTGGAAAGTCCAATGCCATCGCCGACACCCTTTCCAGCCCATCTTACGCCGACGAGGCAAACTGCGACCTAGGCTACGCTGAAGTCGATTTACCGTCGAGTAGCTCCAAGGATATTCGCGGCAACCAGCCAAAGGACCCTGAACTGCGTAAGACCGTCAAAGGTCTGGAGTCAGACCATGATCCGTTTAGGGGGAGGAGTTGGTCCGACAGGGGATCCATAACATCCGACGACGTATTCTACAATACAACCCGCGGCCAAACACTTGAACCCATACCGCGACGAGACAGACCTTACCATGTCAGAGAAGCCACGAGCTCTACCGCATATGCGCTGGGAAAACTGAGCAACGGCGAAGTTTTAGGCAGGTACCGTGTCTCCCAGTTGACCCCATTCGTAGGCGATGTACCGCCGGCGCCGGTCAACGAGAAGCGTAAGCGCGGCCGACCCAAACGATTCCTTGACTGACCAAGACGCGAGGGCGCTATGTCTAGGTCAGAGGGGGAGCATGTAACGCGACCTTAAGTAGCACTCGGAGCTGCGTTCTGTAACGTGTCCTTAAGCTTGCGCGGGCTCACCTCCCTCACCCCCGCCCGTCGCCAACCCGCTGCGGCACCCCGCTCCGCGGTGTCCGCCGGCAGTCCGCCTACGGCCACGACGCACGCGCCCACGTTTGTTTTGTTTTCTCGCTAAGATCACTGTTGTACCGTTTTCAAGTTGTCTGTACCTAATGCTTTGTATCTTAGTGTCAATATACCAGTATTCCTTGTAAATCGTGTTCGAACCGTATTATTTACCGCCCCCTGAGAACCTACTTCAACTATACCACTACACTCATAATTTAATTTTAGAACGTCAGTATGATGTCCCTGATGTAACGCTAATGAAAATCAGTTGAATTAAATGTTCCATAATTGCTGTTTTATTTGTTAATATAATACTTTGTTTAAAACATGTTTTAAACACATTGGCAAAAAAACATTGTTTTTTCCCTCGTGTTTTAAATCAGGTGGTGGTTATATTAATCAGATTCAATGGTGTTTAAAACATATGTTTTTTTCGTAACAACTCTGCTTTGAAAAGAAATATAATTATAAACATACCAAGTTAGTCGTATCCTGTAACAACTCCATTTTATTATACCTCTCAACAGTTTCAGGAAGAATATTTTCTTTGATCCCATCGTTTCTTGTATTTCCATTTGCCTAAAAATTAAATGTTTTATAACTAATGATGTGCATACCTACATCTCCAAAAAACTCAATCTATTTTATTTTAAAACGATTGTAGCCTAAAAAGAAAGTACCTAATATACAAGCTTCTAGTACTGGTGATGATTGGACGCTAAGAGTGGGGGCCTCGAAGCGTCTACTAAGCGACCCTGGGGTGGACAGCAGTACATGGTGGTCACGTGCTACTGTGGGGGAAACAATATTGTTTTCCCGGGACGTGCCAAAGGCATATCACTTGAGGGGCTCCGGCGCGGTCCAATAGAATTCCCGGAGCTCCTCGATTTTGTGCAGAGGATGACCACCGTGTGGTTTTAGTCGGTAAGAGGCTGACATACCCCTCCGCCGTCCCCACACGGAGGGTAACCATGAGTCTTTCATCAGAAAAAAAAGGTCTCCACCTTGATCAATTATATTATCAGTGTGATTAGAGCCAAAATGCAATGCTGGCAATCTAAAAAAAGTTAATTAATCATTTTTACATAGCATGGGTACGATGACAGCAGGACAAAACGATGCCTTATGAATAAGAGTAAAAGAGACTCCACTACAAAACATGTATTTGACACCTGATACCGTACCCATGCTATGTGAACAAGTTTATAGGTAGAGATTTTATTCTATTTTCAATAAATATGATACGAGTTATGGCCATTTTCAATAAAAACACAATCGGTTGATTTGCTTACTCAATAAGAATTTTGACATAACTTATTCAATCCAATCACAAGTTATGTCAAAATCCTTATTGAGTAAGCAAATCAACCGATTGTGTTTTTACTTTTTGTTTAGCGAGATTCCGTCCGCCTTTTTTATTCATCCAAGGTTTTACATAAGTAAACAAAAAGTAAAGCACCCATGACATGCCAATGACCAAAATGGCAGAGGTTATGGTGCCTTTTCTTTGTCTCGCAGACATTCAACAATCGTGTGTAGGTAAACATACTTGTAATACATAAGAAACACGCAGACCAACACAAACATGTTCAACAAATAAATACTTGTGTCTTGTGGGAATCGAACCCACGACCTCGTGACCAGCAGTCGCACACTCGAACCACTAGACCACAGACGTAGTCAAAGTAGTAGTTATAGTTTCATTTCAAGTTTGGCCCTCTCCTAACCTATTCCATAAATTCACGCTGTATAAACCGCTAATACAATATTTCGTGTGTTATACCTACTCAAGTTGTACAATTTTACACTATACATACCCACTTTTCTTTACGTAATAATACTAGAACTAGAAGTAAATTTATTAGTTCAACTGGCGACTCCGGTAGTATCTCTGTTCCGAACAAGTAAATTGCTTCCTATAAAAAAAACGTTCATATTTTAGTTTTATTAAAGCTAAAATAATAATAATACATTTTTAGAAATAAAATAGATAATAATGCACTTACCTTTTAGATTGTCTAGCGATCATAATTGCTTCTTTATAACGTTTAGCAATTTTTCTTTTCGAAACATATTTTCTATTAATTTTATTACCCATGACACTAGTAAAAGACGTCAACGTCTGTCAGAATGATTTTTAAATATTTTATGCTTGTTTAATGGCTATAAAGTCTTTTTTGTTTACGGTATTAAATATTTTCGTAAATTCGTGATAATTCACGCATAGACGCGACAGACACAGACCCTTCCTCTATAGCGCAATGCGCGGCACTGAATGTGAGCATTGCGGTTCGCTCTAGTAAATTTTATGCTAGCTGCAATAGAGCTCACTTTCAAGTAAATCATTCTCGCGCGTTTTACCGCGGAAGTAAAGGCCGTAAGTCTCAAAACAATTTTTATTTATTACATAAATAATAAATAATCAATAGAAATTTCCTTAAAGCTGTATTTATTATACTTTATTATCTGCCTATCTGCATAAATTTTATATACCTAACATAAATAATAACGGAGAAATATTCGAAAAATCTCTAAAAACGCATGATTTTGAAAAATTAAAAGCATCGAAAAAAAATCAACGAATCATGTAACTGGGACAGTCAAACGATAGATAAAGGTTCAAAATAACATATGCTTAAATTTGAAATTCATCAGGCATGTGTACGACTCAGCATATGTTTTCGAAAAGTCACCTCATTTTGGGAGCCTAGTCTTAACTATCACAACGACAATTTAGTTTAAGTAATATTACAACGTTTTATTGGCAAAAAGAAAATGTTTGTGACTCGAAAGTCACTTGACTTATGGAGTTTCTAAAATATATGAAAAAAAAATCGTATCTAGGTATCGTGTTGAGCCTCCGTTACGAGTATTTTGTATATTTTTTGCAGATTTTTAAATACCTACGGTGTTGGTGAATGGCTTTTGAAAGATAATGAAAGAAAGAAGAAAAACTAGAAGGAAACCCAATCCTATAACACGACGTTAAACATGTTCCTCTTTTTGTATTTACAACTGAAACAAAACATGCAACTGGTATAAAACTATTCATATTTATGAGATTGACCCACAAAGCCCAGCTTGATAGACATAGAATTATTATTCGTAAGTCCTTGGCTTATAAATAACACTTATACTCGAAATTTTTGTGTAGGTATTTAACTGTCTTTTTGTCTGAATATGTTTGTATAAAATATAAATGTTTTTTGTGTAGGTATATAAATGTCTTTTTGTCTGAATATGTTTGTATAAAATATAAATGTTTAGGGTTTAAGGCACCACTATTATGTGGTTGCAATAATCCCTATTTATGAGTGCTGCTCCTGCTGGTCAAGAAGGCTCAGGGTTCAAAGAAAGTCGGACGAGAGTTCACCGAATATATTTCGCGTTAAAAACCCCTTTAGAGAACCGTTCACTTGGACCAGTGCGCAGACACTGTCCGTTCGTGCATACGTCTCGCTCGCATACATTTTAGCTTACCTTGCACTCTGCCTTACGTACCTACATGTGTCCCTACACTACTTCCCCCCAAAATTTTTACAGAAAATTTTCTTAAAATATAGTTAATCATAACATGAACCATGCATATTACAATTCATTACATAAGATACACAATACAAGTTATTACATTACACATTGCGATAAGCACTTCCTATCAACACAATAACATCACCCGGTTGGCGGATTACATTACGCGTAGCTGGCTGCAGGTGGCTGCTGTGGGACCGAACGTGTCTCCATGCGTCCTGGCCACGTAGCCACAACACCGGATGCGCTGTTGATTTCTTTGTGAATTATTTTCTTCAGGCGATGACGACATTGCCGACTTAGTACAAACAATATGATAAGAAGTACTGTGGTTGCCATTATTGCGAAACCAATCTCATACTTCGTCACTTTTGATTCTATTGCGTTATTTTGGGCTATGATAACTTCTTCCTTGCTGTAAGACTTGCCCATTGTTACTGCTTTTAAAGTATAAATGAAATTACTAATGCGTAGGTATCGCTGCTTGAATGGTAAATGAATGCTTAGATATTTTCTATAATATTTTAAAATAAGTGCTTATTGCAGTATGCATGAATATGAATACTGACTAGTTAGGTATCGGTAGGTACCTGTATCAGCAAACTCAAAGTTCATTTGCTTCGATATTATAGAGTTTATTGCGAATTTAGCAACATTTATTTTACTGCGAACGAAAGTAGGTAGGTATTAGTGAAGTTTCACTTTACATTAATTATTCAATTATGTACTTATGCTTAAAATAACAATTCTAGGTAAGTATAAAACAAAATCATTAGAATTGTTATACTAGTTAATCTACAGGGTGCGGTCATCTATTTTTCAAGAGCCGACTTAATAGTATTCCGTTTGCAATACATTTTCTTATAACTAAAACTTAATGGTAGTTGCCGTAACTTCCACTCTGCAATATATTAATAACACCATAAAGGCCGGCAGCTTCCGTTACGGCAACGCCAGGCAAAAAATATTATGGTATCATGACCATCGTGCTGTATGTATACCTTAAGTGTAAGATACACGGGTTCGGAAACATATTTACTGATTAAATCTTACTGGTGGTCTAATAGTGCGACCACTGCTACTTTTCTTTAACACAGACTCTTTATAATTAAGGTTCGGTGGCATTATTACTGGGCTTTTGTCGATGCTTGTATCGTTACGAGAATTGTTTAAAATTGTGCTAGATTGTTGGTTATTACATTCCTCATTTAGTACATATGCTGGCTTCAATCTATCGATGGTCACACTAATTTTCCTGTTTGGAAGCTGAATTATAAATACTTTGTTTTTTCTTTCCAAAATGTGATATGGACCATCGTATGTAGGCGTTAATGGTTTACGTATTGCATCGTTGCGAATAAATACGTAGTCGCATTTATTTAAATCACTATGAACAAACAATGTACGTGAGTCTCGCAGGTCCCTTGATACCGGTTTTAAATTATTCATCGTTTCCCTCAAGTGCTTTACAAACTCATGATCATCACAGCTTCGTTTATTGGAGATGCTGTAGAAGTCTCCCGGTAAACGAAGTGTTTGCCCGTACACGTATTCTGCGGGACTAACGCCATTGTCGCTCCTGCCTACTGAACGTAACCCTAGCAGCACTGTAGGCAATTCATCACACCAAGAAGAGTTGTTAATGAGACGAGCTGTTAACGCTGATTTCATGGATCTATGCCAGCGCTCCACGATACCATTGCTTTGTGGGTGGTAGGGTGTAGTGCGTAGTTTCTTAATACCTAAATGCTTCATTAATTGCGCAAATAACGCGCTCTCAAATTGGCGGCCTTGGTCACTCGTCAGCTTGTCTGGACAACCGAATCTGCTAATCCAGGTCTCATAAAATACTTTTGCTACAACCTCCGCGGTGATTTCTTTTACAGGAATCGCTTCCGGCCAACGCGTACATCGGTCGATCATGGTGATGAGGTACTTGTAACCCTCGTGCGATGTTGGTAAGGGCCCTACGATATCGATGTGTACATGTTCAAAGCGGTCACATGCTTGAAAATGTTGCAAGTCTGATATCGTGTGTCTGTTTACTTTTGATTTTTGACATTGTAAACATGTTTTTGCCCATCTTCCGACATCGCGATTCATCCCTTTCCAAAAGAATCGTTGTGCGACCAATTTACGCGTTGCTCGAATGCCAGGATGACTGACGTCATGAACCGAATTAAATGCGAGTTTCCTAAAGTTATCTGTTAAGTACGGTCTACACGTGTTAGTTGAGTTTTCGCAATATATTTGTGCTTCACTATTTGGAATGTAAATTTTTTTAAAACAAAAATTGTTATCTGTTTCGCTCAACAGTTGTGCAAGCTCGGCGTCACTCTCCTGTGCTAGCGCTAATTCCGAGAATTCAAGTACCGTTGGACAGTGTATTGTTTCAATACGTGATAAGGCATCCGCTACTGGATTATTTTCGCCTTGAATGTACCTAATGTCCGTTGTAAACTCGCTAATAAATAACAATTGTCGCGTACGTTTGGGAGTTTCGCAGTTACTTTGTATTTTTGTCATTGCGTAAATTAGCGGTTTATGGTCTGTAAAAATTGTTAAATGATTTCCCTCAAAAAGAAAACGAAAATGTTTAATGGCCATATAAATTGCTAGTAATTCCCTATCATACGTAGAGTACTTTTGTTGAGCTTTAGAAAGCTTCTTCGAAAAGTATCCTAGTGGCTGCCATGCATTATCAATTTTTTGCTGCAGCACAGCTCCTGCACAGGTGTCTGAGGCGTCGGTCATAAGGGCTAAGGGCACGTCTGCTTTCGGATGTGTCAACTTAACAGCATTTTTTAAGCCTTGTAAAGAAAGCTCGAAAGCTTCATTTGATTTACTGTCCCATGGAATAACTGTCTTATCTTTCTTTTTAGCGCTTTTTAAAAATTCGTTAAGACTAGCCTGCTGGCGCGCGGCGTTAGGTATGCTCGCTCTGTAAAAGTTAATCATACCTAAAAATCGCCTCAATTGATCTACCGTTTTTGGTTTTGGATATTCTAAAACTGCCTTGATTTTATGATCGAGAGGTTGGATGCCGCTGGTAGAAACCTGGTAGCCTAAAAATTCTACACTTGTTTTTCCAAATTCACATTTAGACAGATTAATAGTTATGCCAAACTCTCTACATCTTTCAAAAACCTTTCTTAGATGCATTTTGTTTTCCTCTAATGAATCACTTGCTATTATTATGTCATCGACAAAATTAAATAGAAAATCTAACCCTTGCAATACTGTATTGCTCATAAAACGTTGGAATGTTTGACTCGCGTTTCGTAGACCGAAGGTCATTCGCGGAAATTCAAACAAACCAAAGGGTGTTATGATTGCCGTTTTCTCGATATCCTCTTTTGCGACCTTGACGCAGTGATAAGACTTATTTATATCGAGTTTTGTGAAGATTTTCTTACCTGTTAGGACATATGTGAAGTCGTGCAGCCGTGGTACTGGGTATCGGTCCGGTTTCGTGATGGCGTTTAGACGCCTGAAGTCACCGCATGGTCGGATGTCCCCATTCTTCTTCGCCACAACGTGTAGCGGGCTGGCCCACGCGCTCTTGGATGGTCTGCAAATTCCCATCTCCTGCATTAACCTAAATTCCTCCTTGACCTTGTGATACCTGTTGGGAGGAAGCGGTCTGGCTCGCGCATGTACGGGTGGTCCCGTTGTCTCGATATGATGCAATACCTTATTGCTATCGTCATCAGCGTCATCGTCCCTATATGGCATAGGTTTCGTGATATCTGAGAACTCCGATAACAGCTCGTGAAAAGGGTGATTACTGTCTACAATGCTGACTGTGGTTTCCGCGCAATTGACAATGTTCCCTTTAGTTAATAACTTAGACTGCTTATCTACTAATTTTTGTGCATTCAAATCTACTAACAACCTATGATGGCGTAAAAAATCTGCTCCTATGATAGGTTGTTTAACATTCGCAACGATAAAGGTCCACCTATACGATCTCTTAAAATTAAGATTTAATTCTAAGTCTTTAGTGCCATACGTCTTAATTTCCGAGCCATTTGCTGCATACAATCTAAAATTAGAACAATCACTTACATTTAATTGTTGTTTTTTTACCGGCAATACTGATACATTTGCACCAGTATCTATTAAAAAACGCATGCCTGAGTTGATGTCCTTGACACATAAGCGGTGGTTTGATGAGTCGATGCAGTGGTCCGCCGTTTCCTGCACCGCTGCTAGTTTCCCGCCTCTCGTTTTCCTGCAGTTGCCGTGCCATTCTTCCAGTTACATGGGTGTTCACATTTCGAAGCTTTTTTCCCGAATTTAAAATGGTAGAAACACACCCAGTCCGCTGACTTCTTCCTGTCCCGCCACTGCGAGGAGTTGTTCCGACGTCTCTCCGGTGACTGTGGTTGAGATCGTGTATTGTAGGCTTTCTTCCAATTCTGCCTACCTCTATCCATCTCGTCAATCCTCTTACTGAGCTTTGATATCTCTGCTATCAGTAAGTCTTGGCTTGATGTGGAAGAACTGGTAGCGACTTCGGAAATCGCTTCGATCGGCTTCGCGGTTTCCATGATCTTGTCTGCTTGTTCCGCTAACTTGCTAAGATCTGTGACTTCGCTGATGGCCAACACTGTACGAGCTGAGACTGGTAAATGACCGAGCCACAGGATGCGCAGGGTGTCTTCTGGAAATTTCTCCCTTGCCAATTCCTTCATCCGCCGGAGTAATTGTGATGGCTTTTGCTCGCCTAGGTCAAGTTCTGTCAGCAATCTCTGCACTCTCCGTGTGTCCGACTCCTCGTATACGTTTATAAGTCGCTCTTTTAAAGCCGTATACGGTTTCTCAGAGGGTGGATTTAGCACTAAGTCGGACACCTGTTGCACGTTGTCCTTACTTAGTTTAGCGATCACCAGATTAAATTTTGTTCGCTCACCTCGTTTTTGTTCGGCTAATATTACTTCTAATTGCGCAAACCAAAGCCGGGGCTGGTCTGTCCAGAATTCCGGAATCTGGGTTTTGATCGTTATCTGAGCTAGTTCACTTTCTTCCGCCTTCGCTGGAACTGGAACTGGCACTGGTGCCTTCATGGGTACTGGCGCCTGCATTTTAAAAGTTCGCACTTGCACACGCGGATAGAGTCACTCAAAGTTCACACTACGTGGCAAGTTCGCCGTGTCGCGTAAAAAAACGTATAACGTGTATATTCGCGTTCGGGGTCACCACTTTAGGGTTTAAGGCACCACTATTATGTGGTTGCAATAATCCCTATTTATGAGTGCTGCTCCTGCTGGTCAAGAAGGCTCAGGGTTCAAAGAAAGTCGGACGGGAGTTCACCGAATATATTTCGCGTTAAAAACCCCTTTAGAGAACCGTTCACTTGGACCCATAGATAATACATATAAACTGGAATCATAAAGGTATTATACTGACGTAATAGAGACACTGTCACCTCATTATCACGTCACCGAAAGCAAAATGAGTTTATGTGCGAAATTGACACGTGTAGGGGTGATTTTTAGTGATGTGACATGGACGTTTCCGCATTATCGATATAGTTCAACCAGCCTTACTTTTAAGGAGTGGTAGTAACTGCTAAGCTATTAAGTAACTATTGTTTTAAAATTACAGATATTCGAGACATAATTTTATTTGTTTTAAAAGATTGAGTTACGCAATTAAGGGCTATATTATAATTACATTATTAATGTCACGAAGGTAAGGAATACATAAGTAAGAAATAAAAAAATCAATTAATCATCATTTCAGCCGTAAGACGTCCACTGCTGGACACAGGCCTCCCCCAAGCATATATTGGGGGGATATGCCATAATCGCCACGCTTGGCAGGCGGGTTGGCGATCGCAGTTGGTTGGTTAAATACTCAGAGAACGCTGCTGCCCATCCTCTGGTGAATCCCTTAGTCGCCTTTTACGACACCCATGAGAAGATATAGGCTGGTGCAATTCTTTACGTCCGGCACCACACGGAACATTTTACAATTAATCATATTAGTTTTAATTAGGTGTATAGAAAGGTTTTCAATCCCGGAACTAAGTTCCTATACACGATTCCGGAATTGGTCAAATTATTGAATTTTGATGAAAAATTACAATATCTATGAACTTGACAAGTTTTCTTGTCCAGTCAACTTAAGTTACACATCAGACTTATACATTATAATTTTATCGACTTAGATTTAGAAACATCAGTGTTTCGATAATTTCTAGTTATTAGTTAGTTTTTATTTCAAATAGGCAAAGAATTAAATGTCGAGAATTTAGTTGCACGATTCCAAAAACAAAGATATAGGATCTTTGTTTTTGGAATCGTGCAACTAAATTGTTGACTATGGTGATGTGTGCTACTTTGACCTGAATGCAGTTCTTCTCAACAAACTTGACCGGCTTCTTAACAACTGCATTCGATTCGTTTTTAATCTTCGTAAATATGACCATGTGTCTGAGTATCGTTTGCTTCTAAAATGGTTGCCTATCCGCCAACGTAGGCATATGAGGGCATTAACTACTCTATTCTCTTTACTTTTCTCTCCCAATTCTCCTTCTTACTTAACTTCTCATTTTCAGTATCTATGTACAAGTCATACTAAATATCTCCGCACCACTAATAATCGTCTTCTCCAATGTCCTTCTCACCGCTCTGACTTCGTTCACTCTACATTCTTCGTGCAATCTATCCTATTATGGAATGCGCTTCCTCAGGAAATCAGGATGGCTAACAGTCGGCTCGCCTTTAAAAATAAGTTAAGGAAATATTTCCGTGAAAACAATTTAGCAGATTCAGCTCGACTTTGAATTATCTTGATGTTATATATTTATAGTTATATATGTAGGTATGTATAATATATATATTTTATTATATGTATAATGTACATATGTATTTATCTATTTTTTTTATTTTTTATTATATGTAATTATAAGTCCGTAGTACGAAACATATTTTACTACTTTACTGGTGCATCTACCCTATTCTTTGTCTCTGCATTACCCTAAGGTTGTCTGGTAGAGAACGCCTATGGCGTTAAGACCGCCTTTGTACCCTGTTGTGCATAAAGAATTAAATAAATAAATAAATAAATTCTGAGGATGAAATTGGAGGTGGAGCAAGAACCTGGCCATGATTTTCGATTCGATACAGACGACCGAATCATATAAAATCAAGTCTGCGTTAGCTCAAGAAAGAGTTTTCTCAGCGGCAGGCTAAATTTGCAACCGGCTAAGAATCTATCTCTTAGCATTCGCATACTTGACAATGTAGCATTTGCAAGAACCCATTTTCTAAATATGGTATATTTTTACAAATTGAATCTTCTTCTTCTTCGTGTCGACATGAGCTACATAATAATAATAGCTCATGTCGTGGGGAAAAGATTAGCCAGTCAGCAGGTTGATAGCGGGGCTGACTGCCCAGAGTGCGCCGGACGATCAATTAAATATCGTCACTCGTGGAGGCTCTTTTAATGCACAAATTGAATGATCACATGAGACTTTCCGTCTTCATGTCTCAGTTTGGCGAACCGACTTGCAGTACCATTCAGGTAACAGACTAGTTGGTATTTCAGTCGTTATGGGCAAAGGTAACCGCTTAACATTAGGTGGGTCTTTAGCTCGTTTCGCCATCATATAACATGAAAAATAAGTGTATAAAACTTTTTTGTTGTATTTTTTGTATCTATGAGATTTGTTTTAGTAAAAAGGACCTATCTGATCAAACTTAGAGCCGCGGATAGCAACCTAGTCCCTTCCATGATTAAGATGCTCAATGAAGTTTCATGGGAATTTGTATTCCATGAGAACAGCAAGACCAGTGGTTTCTAGCAATGATGACCAAAGAGCCCAGTTCGCGCGCCGTTAATACTGATGATCTCCCGATATACGTGTGTGGTCATATTTGAAGAGCTTATTTATTGAGTGCTATCGAACAACTTTTACTACGAGGTCAACCCTGAAATCTAATAAAAAACAGCTATTCCCTACATTAGTGTTCACACGAATCGACAAAATGTAGTAAACAGCAGATTTTTTTCGCGATTTCAGGGTTGCTCCAGTTATAATAATGTACTCTGTGGTTGCTCCCATAGTAAATGTTGTTCGTTATGATGAGTTTTTATTTATTTTATTTATTCAATCACAGGTACAATTTCTTTAGCTTTAATTTACTAGAAAACTCACCAAACTATCAAGTTTAACGGCGAGATGCGCTCATACATATGTATATTATCTTACCCTTACGTAAACATGCAACATGAAAACAAACATAATTAGCAACAAATCAAACCGTAGGTATGGATCGTTGGTGATTTCATTAAACGATACAGTTATCCTTAAAATATCTACTGCAAACCCTGTAATTTTTTCGAGGCTTTCAGCTTTTTTTATATTTTATTTTATTGTATAGGATGGCGAAACGAACTAAAGGCCCACCATATGTTAAGCGGTTACCTTTGCCAATAACAACTGCAATACCATCTAGGCTGTTACCTAAATGGTACCGCAAGTCGGTTCGCCAAACAACATGAAGATGGAAAGTCTCATGTGATTGTAATTACACCGGCACCCGTACCATTCTGACCGAAACACAGCAATGCAAGCATCACTATTTGGCGGAGAATAGTAGATACGGTGCTTATTCGTTTTAACATTTGTGCCCATCCATTTTTCTTTAATAACAGCATTTACAGGAAATCTGGAAGTTATGAAGTTAGCCGGTCAATATTTTACAGCATTTTTAGCCCGGCCGCACATTGTCATAAAATAGCACCGTATTTACATTTTAATATGTCAAAAGCAGACATACGATTCGGAAAATTCTGTCAGTCTGCGGGGCTGGTACTAAAATTAACTGTATAAATGTAAAATAAGCATTATGAAAGTAGTATTGTCCTGCAGATACTTACATGTGAAACGTCTCTTTGCCATAGACGTACAACATACTATTATAACATCGTAAAAGTACAACCATGGTATAGGTTAAGGTGCGTCAGATTTTTTCTGTGATCAATGAATGAATCATTGTGATTTCCTTCCAATGTGCGGCCGGACTAAACCAACCTTTCAATACTTTCAACCGACTTCAAAAAAAGGAGGAGGTTCTCAATTCGATTGTATTTTTTTTAAAGCAGTAAGGGACACTAACTTGTTACATGTATGGTGCTAGGTAGTACAAAAAATATATAATTGAAACTATCGACATATCGATATATTTTGAGCAATCTATATGCGAAACGGTTTCATTTTCACGTACACAATATTTTTTTATCTAACACATAATTATTTAAAATAACATATTATATAGAAAATACGGTATTTACTGCATGTTATTAATGCATTACTAAATGATTTAAAGAATAACTTCTATGAAAATAAGCATTATGAAAGTTGTATTGTCCTGCAGATACTTACCTGTGAAACATCTCTTTCTTTAGGTTAATAATGTAAATTACACAGCAGTATAACACAGAACACTACACCAATACAATTATTGATATTAATTGGATAAAATACAGAACGTTTGTGAAATAAATCATAAAATAATACGAGATTATATTTTGATGGGACGCTATGGGAGATTACAATTTTCAAAATCGGTTCTACTGACATTTTATTATGTCTCTTTCTAGCATATAGGTTTTTTCGTAAAGATCGGTATCTCAGTCGCACACTGTAGTGGTCTATTACGTTAGTATAGAAATGTCTTTGACTGGAATAGATGCGTCACTGGCAAATCAGCAGTTTTTATTTAGCCGCCCTCTCCGCTAGATGGCGCTAGTTTCTTTGTGGGCATGTATATACGTACATACATATATAGTTATAGCTATTAATACGTACGTACTATTAGCAAAGCCCAAGCCTTTCCAGTTTTGAAACTGTTTTGCTTGCAAGCTACATTTACAACAAAAAATTAAGAAATCCGCCCTTTATTTTTTCCACCAATCAGGATCCACCAGTTTTTTTGTAAAGCCATATGTTTTTATTACTGTATGATACTTTCACGGACTAGGAACAATAGTTCTGTGATTTATGTTCACGGGTTTGGTCATTTGCAGTTGCTTCGTACTCCTTGCTACCTGTTAATTTCTGTTCATTTGTTTTCTGTTTAAACATCGAAGACTTGGGCGACGACGTAGGCCCCCGACGACAGAAAGAAAGTAGCCGGTAAAAAATGTGAAATCATTAACAAAAATACTATTGATGTCGATTCAGTTGCGCACTTTGAAAGGACTAAACTAATGGCGTTTGTCTTCTTCTGTTTCAATAGAAAATGAAAGTAAAAGATGCATTTAGTCTGGTTTAGTTTTGTCAAAATGTGCAACAAAATCGCCAAACAAATTATTTGAATTTTATTGAAAACCTGAATTAGTTTAACAATAATTGAGTTAATTAAATTACTTACCACGACATCTCCATTACTATTACTGCACCAAATAAGAAATAACCCCATGTCAATTGAACTAATAGGTATAAGGAACAAGACGAAATTTGAAGCAGTTTTATAAACAAATACCTAATAATAACCTAGTCTAATTTACGTTATTACGACACCTTCACCCACAGTTAAGCCTTTGTTAGTTTTTACAGGCAGCTTTATTGATTTGGATAACTAACCATTTTTTGCTCAAACTGCACTGCACCGTGTTTTATAACTGGCAGATGTTGCAAGGATCTTGTATTGAAATAAGGACTTTTTATTTTAACAAAGAATGTTCAATGTTTTTATGATCTCACCAAAACGAAGTAAAATGAAAATAGGACATTAGGTATTATTCGCAAGTATCCGTAACTTATTAACGTTTTTTTTAATCAGTCTAATAGGCTAGCAGTTCATTCCCACGGATCTTTATCCGCAAAGTATTTTGTATCAACCTTGTCTATATAGCTTTTGTTTTAAAGGTGTTTTTTTATTTTTATTTTTTATTATATGGAGGTTTTATGCTTTAAACTTGCTTTAGTAAATCTTGAATATAGGGACCTTATTACAAAAGCGACCATAGTCCCTTGAAAAAATTGTTAAACTAACATTAACAGCGAGTTGGTTAGTTGGGTTTGTATTATGGAATAATATTAGAATCATTAAAAATCTACTGACATTTTACTCAACCAATTTTAACCTCTATTCCGTGGGTATAAGATGACAAAAGCAAATACGTATTTACAATACCAACTATTTACTGTAATAAGGGTTTGTTAAAATTCCTAAGTTATTTCAAATGGAGTCTAAGTATAACTTACCACCTACTTACATTCATAAATAATTTATTTTTTCATGTTTTTATTTTATTTTGTATCAAACTAACTAACAAAGTGTGTATAGAAAGTTTATTGTTACTAACACTTTGTGTGAAATATATTATTTGACTTGAATTGAATTAAATTGAATTACCTAATCTGACAAACCCCTGATAAGTGTGTTAAAAATATGAGTCAGTAATTTAGCCGCATAAAAAATACCCAACTCAGCCCCATGTTTCTAGAACTTCCACTTAAGTTGCACAGTTCAACTGGCACTTATCAATAGTATTTTTTACACTCTACTGTGACATTGTTTGTGGCTGAGTAATGGTTAACTGATAATAATTTTGTTTCATTTTTACAACAAGTCATAATGTTGCTTTGTATATCTCAAGAGCAAAAAATGTTGTGCCGCCCGACATTCTATTGGTAGACGAAAACAAAGGACCATGGGGGCAGGGATTCTTCAGTGAATCAGTGCCAGACGAAAAGCAACCTTAAGATGGAAAGGCGTTCGCTTTGTCGATAGTACATACCTACATATATCTATAGTTATAACGATAAATAATTGTTCAGAGGGTTTAAAATGTATAAAAAATTTACTAAAACAGAAAACCACATGTTAAAAAGTAATTTTGGTATCACATTGTGGTTTTCTGGCTTAGTGGATTTATTACAGAGTCCATAAAAGCTAAAAACAAAGAAAGTCAATATTGTTTATTCTATTTATTCATCAAATATCAAAATCAGTGGGTTATCTACTTTTTCCAGACATAATATACAATCTTCAGAAATGTTTGCATACAGAACAAAAAGAAAATACATTTTATGAATCGGCCACTCAATACCTTTTACATTATTATTTCATCATTAGAGTCGAGTCAACAATATTTCAGATTAGTTTCCCTGAACCCGTAATTGAGGCATATACAACGTGTATCAGAAATGCGTGGTCATATTTTAAGAGCTCATTCAGGGCATCACATAGAACAACTTTTACTATGGCACCAACCCTAAAATCGCGAAAAAAAATATCAGCTGTTCCCTACTAAATCATCGATGTCGCTCGACAAAATGTAAGGATCAGCAGATTTTTTTTTTCGTGATTTTTGGGTATATCCCATAGTAAAAGTTGTTCGATAGTATCCCCTGAATAAGCTCTTCAAATATGACCACGCATTTCTGACACACGTTATAGAATCAAAGGCAGCAAAGTGTCACACATTCCAAAAATGAGCTGAGTATGGACACATGTAAAGAATTTTCGGTTGCAACTCAGCATTTTATTCTTATATGGAACAAATACAGACAAGGCCCTTAAAATTTCGTTTAAAAATTGATTTTGGGATCAAATACATCTAAGTGCAACCAAGTCACATTCAAGACAGCTAAGGGATTTGCATTTTTCAATTTTTTTTAGCTTATTATTTAGAACTAGTATATATAAAGGCAGCAAAACCAATAACATATCACACACTAACAGGACTCGGAACATATGAAAACCCCTACCTCTGAGACTAGAAAAAGTTTTATTCGTTTCCTGCAAATTTGATATGAAAGCACTTAGCTGTTTTTGATTTTATATGCCTCAATTTTCAATCAAGTAAGTCATGCAAAATAAATTACCATTACAGAACCATGCAGTAATTGATTTCATCATCTAATACAATAAAAATCATAAAAAGATTAAAGATTATGTTCCTACTCAAAATCTGAACCCTTGATTATGAATTATGCAAAAAGAAAGTACCTACTATTATAGAAACATGCAATAATTGAAAGCATCATATTATTATAAGATTCTAATACAGTCATAAAAAAACTAAAAAAGTAATGTATTATTTTCGTTTTCTATGACTTTTATAGTAATTGAAAGCCTGTAATTTAATTTTATCATTATTGTCAAAATCAACAATTTTTCCTATTAAAATTCTATTAACACCCGTACACCAACTATTGACTATTAAATTAATTGATAAATTAATCAGATAATCAACTAATACCAATTTATGTTTGTTACAAGTAATTAAAGAGAAATTACACCTACAATTGATAAAGAATACAATTTTATCTTTTAAATTTGTGATTTCAGGTGAATCTGTGAGACAAGTAACAATCATAAAATAAATGTCATTAAGCAATTTAACAAAATCATCACATGCATTAAACAAAGATTTCTTCGTATAATCAATCATATAATTAAAAGAATCAGGATCAATATCTTTTTTCAGCAAATCATTTGTACAATTTTTACAATTCTTAAATATTTTAGATTTACATTTTTTTATCACATATCCTGCTACATATTTTTTGGCTTCCTCATGCAAAATCGAGTCACTAGATATAATTTCATTCATTGTTGTAATTAAAGAATCAACTTCACATGCAAAATCAGTAGGATCTACAGAATCACATTTTTTTGATAGTAAAAATTTCATTGATTGTAATGGTTGATAATCATCTTTTTCACAATTAGCGCTAATCGAATGAGACGAATTCATATTATTAATCAACAATGTTTTATAAGCATTCATAAATTGCATGCATGTAGGATTAACGTTTCTAATTCCATTACTTATGATACAACAAAAGAAATTCTCAAGAGGATCTTGATTAAAATTTCTAGTCAAAATGTTGTTGACGTTAAATTGTTCATTTATATATTTCCACATTTCTTTGAACGTATTTATATTGTGTATCCAGTTCTGGACAATCCAGTTCTGGACAGATGGCACTTTTTCATATTTCGTAGTTTCTGTGCCATCTCGATTTTTAACAACCTTTTCAAATTCAACTGATTTTAAAATTGGTAATATTTCATTCCAGAACTGGAAGTGTTGCGAGTTATTCTTGAGACACCCCTTGAGAACTTTTGCTGTATCACGGTATGAGTGGCCATTAAAAGAGTCGAATAATTTATCAATGATAATCAGTAGATCAGCAGTGTCTTCACACTCCATTGGTAGGATCTTGCGATCTGAAACAAGGAAAGAATACTTCTAAATTCTTATATTTAAATACAACAATTATGACTATTAATAGTTTTAAGACATTATTCCTTTACAGATTTAAGGCGACATAAATTTATGTAGTCAACTCACTGAAGTATTTGATTTTGAAGTTAACTTTTTATGCTTAAAAAAAATTACTAAAAAGAAAACTAGGTTCTCAGATACAGCATTGTATCTCTTTAAAATAAATAATTCTTGAAATTAAAATTAAAATTGAAAGTGTACTGATAATTATAGCTTTAACAATTATATAAGAATATTAATAACAACACTTTAAAAACTTGCATTATTATTTTTAATTCTTCATTATTAGCTTAATAAACAAAAAGTTCTGTTTTTGTTAACATTAAGCTAATTCTATAAATTCCTTATTTAATTTAATAATTCTGGATAAAATTGTACTATTCTGGGTGAAATATTGTACAACTCACTTGCTAGAAATCGCATTACTGCAGACACTCGTTGACTAAAAACTTGGGCTGCATATTTAACCTTCATTTTCGGTAGCTTTTCTGGATCAACGTGATACTCAGTCAATTTATTTAAAATTCTTATTTCGTCTTCTCCTTTGTCTTCATTTAACAGCATTCTTAAATGTTCCCATTTCGCAAATTTTACTTTGTTTTCTTGTTTAAATTTTATATTTTTTGTCATGAAGTTATTCCGAACACCTTTCAACAAATGAGGTGTATCGAATAATGGAAAGATTTTCAAATCATCAATCTCGAAAGCATTAGAAGTGTATTCTTTATTTTCTCTCAAATACTTCTCCCTTGTTTCTTTTTGCAGCATTTTAACAGTGCTAACATTTGATGTTGCTTGGTCACAAATCGTAGCTAATATAATGATATTAGCTTTTCTTAATTGGCATATGGTGTCTATTAGCAATTTTTTCAAATCATACTTTTTTGTAGTACTTTTGCAAAAAGTAAACAATATTGGCTGTTTTGTTTTAGATTTTACACCTTTAATCATCAGAACTAGTGCATGGTCGGCAATGTTTCCGGTTTCTTTGTCCCCAAAATTTTCGAAACCAATGATTTCATTTTTGTCGAAGTAAAGTCCAGGCGATAACGCTACCTCATCAAATAAAAGAGTATACAGCCTTTTTTCAATAGGAAGTTTTCTGACAGTTTTTTTCAAATGTTTAATAATTCTTTTGTTCACACCTGGTTTTATTTTAAAAGCACTTAAAAGGCGTTGAAGTGTTCGTTTCGAAGGAAGCACTATTAATTTTCTTAAAAAATTGTAGCCCTTCTGGCTTTGTTTTAAAATGGAAGCTGCCATTATTTTCTCTTCAAGAGTAAATTTTCTTCCCTTTGCTTTATGTTTTGATTTCAATTGCATAGTCATGAATATTTTTAATAAATCCGGCATTCCTTCGATGATTTTCATAAATGGTTTAGCTTCCGCTAATTTCTTAGCGGCTTGAATTCTTTTTGTTTGGGTTTTACATTTTTGGGTTAGTTTTAATACCCTCTGGCTCAGCCTTTCAATCACTCTATTGTTTTGTTTTGTAGGACCTGAAATCAAAATAAATTATTATGTAACTAATAATCTTCAAATCTATAACAAAAGTCAAGTGGCTCGACTGGGCTTCGCCCAGTATCAATTTGTTTTTCAAATGTGGCAGGGGACTTTGTGGGGTTCCATTGCCAAATAGCAAAAACGGAACCCCTATTAGTTCATCATGTCTGTTTAGACGTCTATCCACCCCTGTAATTTTACTTAGAGACTGTTGAGAGTACACAGTTTAAATTTGGTAAATAGATGTATTCAACTATTCAATCAACCGCCAAACGACCTCTGTGGTCTAGTGGTTCGAGTGTCAGACTGCTGATAGCGAGGTTGTGGGTTCGATTCCCACAGGACACAAATATTTGTGTGATGAACATAAGTGTTTGTGTTGGTCTGGGTGTGTTGCTTATGTATTATAAGTATGTATTTACAAAAAAAAAAGTATATAAGTATTATATCCATTGTCTAGTACTCATACCACAAGCTCTGCTTAGTTTGGGACTAGATGGTGCTGTGTAAAAAATGTCCCAAAGATGTTTATTATTTATTTATTAAACCAAACCGCGACTAACATAGATTGTGATCACATAATAATTATATCAGTGTTTGTGGTATAGGCCTCTCCCAAGTTGCGCCACAACGCTCGGTCCTCTGTCTTCCGCATCCAGTCCAGCAGTGGACTGCGATAGGCTGAGTTGATTGATTGATTGATTGTGGTATATTGGTTGCACTTAGTTACCACATCAGAAGCTTAGATCACATGATGAATTTAAAACTGTCCAACTTTTATTTAAATGAAAGTATTAATTTATTGGGGGAGGCCTATGTCCAGCAGTGGACGTCTTTCGGCTGAAATGATGATGATTATTTTATTTAACTTTACCTGTCCTTGATTTTCGCTCCAATGTATTTTTTGCATGTTTCAAAACTAAAGGGGCTGACACAAAACTTGATTCTTTTGATGTAGATGGTTGCACATCTACTCCTGAATAGATCTCTGTAATAGATAGGAGTGAAAAATTATGTATCTTATTTAATCTGAAGACAGGAACATATAAATGCAGGAATATAAACAGAAAATGCTGCATAAAAAATATTTTGGTGTCAGACTAAGATGTGAGGGTAGGAGCTAGCCAGGTGAACTATATAATGTACTCTGTGGTGAACTACTAGGCCCTACCACCAAGCAAAAGGTTGTTACTTTATGTTTTAACAATGAGTTCTAATTTCATTCCGACTTTATGGTCCCAGTGCTTTATGGAAGACTGCTATACTAAAGTTCAAATATGCTTTTGCCCTGTTATTTATTAATACAAGTAGTACTTTCAAAGTAAAGCGGTGACAAAACAAAGTCATACTCTGTATTAGTAATATTAACTAAATTGTAGTAGGTATATTAATTGGGGGAAATAATATTGTTTTCCCGGGACGTGCCAAAGGCATAGAGGCTTTCACTAGAGGGGCACCGGCGCGGTCCACTGGAGTTCCCGGAGCTCCTCTATTTTATGCAGAGGATGGCCACCGTGTGGTTTTAGTCGGTAAGAGTCCGACATACCCAGACGGAGGATATCCATGAGGATTTCCACCCGAAAACAAAAACAAAAAAGGTATATTAATACAATTATTATTAGGTAGGTTTTTATAAAAGGGATATCAAGAATTATAAAAAAAACCGGCCAAGTGCGAGTCGGACTCGCACAGTAAGGGTTCCGTACCTCTCAACGACCTGATACCCAATAAAAACTGATTTAATATACGAGAGTTTACAAAAAGACATCAACTCGCAGTGCGCGAAATATGCACTTTTGCACGTCTTTCTTACGCAGGTACCACCACATATGTCTATGTTTGTCTTATTTTTAGTATTTTTTGCTAAACTACATAATATACACTATAATCTGACCAAGTTTGATGCTGGTATATATTACCGTTTTGAAGATAGAGCAGGAACAAAAACGTTGAAAAAAATGCATGTTTTTTGAGGTTTCTTGTATGGGGACCCCCTTTGGTTTTAGACTTTTTTTGTTTTTAGTATTTGTCGTGATACACCTCATAGTAACACATATTCTGAGAAAATTTCAACCTGTTACCTATTACTGTTCAAAAGATACAGCCCTGTGACAGACAGACGGACGGACGGACGAACGGACGGACAGCGTAGCGAGAGTAATAGGGCCCCGTTTGTCACCCTTCGGGTACGGATCACTAAAAAGGGATATTAAGAAGAACAAATTTATAATCACTGCTACCAACCTTTCACAAATTTTCGTTTTATGCTGCTTTTCGTGTCCTGAACCATCAAAACTGGGGCCGACTCGATACTTATGTCTGTGGGTGTTGATGGACTAATTGACATATCTGTTGAAACAAGTTTTTCATTAAAATTTATTTCCACAAGTTGATCATCTAAGCCCGACCTCTAAACATACATTATTACAATCCTATTAAACACTTTGTGGGACACAGCTGCCTATAGATGTGTCACGTGATAGTGATAACTATAAAACTTCTACTATATCTCATTTTTTCCAGGAGTGTTAAATTAAGCAGGGCACAGATATCATCACCCAAGGCTGTCTTCAGGCCATATGCAAGTATAATCATGTATGCATATAAAATAATAACAAATGTGCCGACTAATTGACTGATACATTATCGGTAAACCTTATTAACTATAGTAAATATAAGAATCAGTAATATTTTTTTAATCATTGTGCTGATGACGATGTCCTCCCAGACATTACCATCAACAGCTATACCCTAACAATTTTATTAATATACAAGTTGAGTACATTAATTTAAAAAATTCAAAATTCAAATGTTTTTTATTTCAAATAAACCTAATCACAGGCACTTTAAAACGTCAGGCTCTAGTTGCATGGTTCCAAATTGTGGGTCCTATGGAGAAGAACCATTAGGAGCCATTAATGTAAGAACAATTAGGTACTTTCGTCTCACCTTGCATGAATGAGTCTTAAATTGATCTATTATAATTTATAACTTTAAGACCTTGATGTGACCATGTTCTTGGAAACAAATAAATAAATAAATAATTGATGCTTGCATTTATCATGTAGAGATTGACTATAATGTCGTTCTCTGAATATCATGGCAGAGAGTGAATTGATAAAATGATACTTATGAGATATTTTTAATTTTTAATAAATTCTCACCTTTAATATACAGAGTTGGGACTGCATTTCTTGTTAACCGGTTGCTTGGCGATTTGTAGTAATTTTCAAAATGTTTATTGCACAATCTTAATTGGTTGAATATGTACATATTTCCTTTTTCTTTTATTTCATGGTCTAGTACTGCTTTCCAGACATCAAATCTTTCCATATCACTATCAGGCTTAGGGAAGTGATGCAGCGGACCTGAAATTTAGTTTGTATTAAAAGCTTATTTCTAGTAAAGTTGTGCTGGAGATGATATTAAATTTTATTTAACATACCAATAGTATGCTGGATTTACATCAATTTTAGTGAAAATTCCGAATTGAAAATTATTTTACAAGAATAAAAAATACAAAAATTAAAACTTCATAACAAAATATATTGTTTTGATATCCATTATCTTTACAACTTAAATTGCAATATGAAGGTCTACTATGGATTATAATAAAACTAGTTTCATTATAATAAAACTAGTTTTATTATAATTTGAAGTGATCGCAAAAACCTAAGAAACTATTATCTAATCTACTATGGAGTTTGTACTACTATTCTTTTTACTTAATTACAAAGATAGTTATGTTGACATAGTAAATTGTGGGAAGAAAAATTCGCTCACAACCAGGATTTGAACCTGCAAATTTATATCTTTGAATTCTGCAACACATGTGTTATTGAGTTCAAATAATAGAAGAATGAATTAAGTTAGGTAGAAATTGATAAAATATTGGAAATTATCTGTAATTATTGGTGAATTTGAATTTTTCATTTCTCGTAAACTATTAATTTCCGCAACTTGAGATTTTACAAGAAGTCTTAATATAATGTAACCATTCTGTAAAAAAATATGAACTTCCAACTAATCCAAAGCTTAGCCAAGTTTTAAGTCAGCTGGCAGTTCAGTAATAAAATATAATATCAAATAATGAAGAAAGAGTTATAATTTTTAATTAAATTGTATTACTTACCCGCTTCTTCACACCCGAAATAACAGTTAAAGCGTGGGTTTTTCGGTATCTTCGCCATCGGTACAGCCAAAAAACGTAGCCAAGTCTTCAAAATAACACGTGTACGTAAAGTCCATAAAACGATGCAGGGGTTGATCAGGTGAGGAGTATGAGCCAATGTCCGTATGAAATAGCCAAATCACAATAAAAACAGCACTATCAGTCCGGAAAACACGCTAAGGTCAGTAGAAAAGTAGAAAATCAGAGAATCAGAGAAAACCTTGAAAACACAACGAACTCGAAAACAAAAATTTAAAACTTTTGACAGTTTGCAAATTTTTTTTTTTTTTTTTTTAAATTATTATGGCCTGGTTGCTAAGACCTTTAAGCCAAGTCATTTATTTGTTATATGTGAGTAGTTTTATGGCCTGGTTGCTTAGACCCTCCAGCCAAGTCTTTAGTTTACTCACCCCAGTAAAGTGATGGAAACTTTACCAGGTTTTTGAGTGGATGATGAGAAAATACGAAAGTCACGTTTTTCAACTTTGTACCATTTACCCACACTTGTACACGTTAACGAGCACTTAACATTTAATAATCCACCATTATTACACATTAACACTCGAAGAAACACAAATTTAGGAAAATAATACAAAATCCACAACACGATCTTTCCGAATTTTCCCGCCAACCACAGTTTGCAAATATTTGCCATCAGTGCTGCCATTGCAAAATTGCAAAGATAATACATATAGTATAGATTGAAAAATTGTGATCTTTAATAAAATTGTATTTTGGTTTCATTTAAAAAAATATACCTATATATTGTACAATTATTTTTATGTTGATTGATCTTCTTTTCTATTTATTATAAAAAGAAAATTTTAGAAAATATGACCATTAGGTTCAGTAGCGACATCTAGTACAGTTTTAATGTATCTGTGCAAGTTTTTTCACACGTCCTCTACGCTAGATGACGCTAGTTTCCATACAAAAAAAAAATTCAATAGCAAGTACGGCACTGTCACCCCCATGCTTGGACCAGTGCGCAGACACTGTCCGTTCGTGCATACGTCTCGCTCGCATACATTTTAGCTTACCTTGCACTCTGCCTTACGTACCTACATGTGTCCCTACAAATGTTTTTTTATAAACTGCAAATACAACTCAAAATATACCTAAACATGTCGAGTACGTATGAAAAACGATATCTGGCTTATTTGGAATTTCCATTAATTCTCTAAGAATCGCAACAACAAACGTAACAGTACGAAGGCACGACTGAAAGAGCAGCCTTCAGCGCATGCGCGGGAGCGCACGTGCGTGTATGGTGACTTTCCCGAGCCTCATGACCTATTCTGTCGATTATATGTTCCCGACAGATACCTCAAATACCGTCAGAGCCACCGACACGAATTGTTCGCCCAGCTGTCATGTCGAACTGCCTCCAGGGCAGAGTCCCAAGTTTGCCGACCTTAAAGGCGCTCAAAGCCCTCCATTGCTAACCCTGAATGTGATGTATTTGCGGACGGATGAAATTATGATGATAATATCCATGAATATTTCCAGGCCATTTCAGATATTAATTTTAATATTTCCCTGACTCTAGTTTCACTGTATTCAAGAACATTAACTAATAAACTACATGAATGTAAAAAAATGCTAGCAGAATGGATGAAACCACTTACTTATGCAGAAACTGAGGCACTCCTACAATAGATGACATAACTCACTAAAAACTCTCAACATAGGTACACTCTCACACACCCACACACACCCCATCCACCACATATACAATATCATAATAATTAATATGTATAAAGATAAATAATAAATAAATGAAAATTATATTTTAAAAAGTTAGTTAAGCTATCTATTGAAGAGCGGAGTCTCCTAATACAGGCATTATTTGCTTAAAAGGAGGCTCCAATCACCAACTAATGTTACCTATATTGTGTTGATGAAATAAACCTTTTGTATTTTGTATTTGTATTAACTGAAAAACTAACCATGTAGTTTGTCCCTTAGTTAAGGATTAGTTTGCAAGGCAATTTTGTCTCCATACAATTCCAAAAAAATATATCATAAATGACCTAAGAACATAAATTGCTGTAGTAGTTACTGACAGAAATCAGCACACTATTTCACCTACAATCTCAGTCATGTCAAACAAGACATTAATATAATGCAAAAACAATGTAGGTCAAGATAACGATGCAAGAAATATCGTCGAGATGGATCTAAAGACTGCCAGACTTGTGTCAGATGAATCTACGATTTATTTCTTGAGATACCACTGATAGGTGATAACAATCTGAATGAGGCTACAGGTAACTTTGTTGAAAGGAGTACACTTAATTGAGAGGTCGTTGAAAAATAAAATAATAATAACTCGACAGTTGTATCTATTGCGATTGACATTATCGATATGTCAAAAAATTCACGTGTTAGACCCAAAAAAATAGTAAAATACTATTTTGGAATACGAAATACTACGATATACTGGAAGGCGCAGCGTAGGTAAACCCCCAACGAGGTGGACCGACGACCTGGTGAAGGTCGCGGCAATCCGCTGGATGCGGAAGGCGCAGGACCGGTCGTTGTGGCGATGCTTGGGGGAGGCCTATGTCCAGCAGTGGACGTCTTTCGGCTGAAATGATGATGATGATGATGACGATTTTCCTGAAGAATGTATGTATTATGTTGTATTATGTTTATGTAAAACTGATAGATTTACAACGTTTATAAGAAATGCGTGGTCTTACTTGAGAGTTCATTTAGGGAATGCTATCGAACAACTTTTCTTACGGGATCAACCGTGAAATCACGAATAATATAATAATATCAGCCCTTCCATACTTTTCGGTCGAGAAGTATTGCACTTTTCTATGAAACAGCTGGTTTTTTTTTCACGATTTCAGTGAATGTCATGTTGAAATTTGTTTTATGCTATGCCCTAAATGAATTCTCCAAATATGACCACACTTTTCTGATACAAGTTATATAGTTAAATAGTTACATATCTTTAGTTCGTGTACTTCCCGCTGTCTGTCTGTCCCTATGTATGCTTAGATCTTTAAAACTACGCAACGGATTTTGATGCGGTTTTTTTAAATTGATAGAGTGATTCAAGAGAAAGTTTTATATGTATAAAACATGCATAATATAGTAGAGAAACACTGATAATTTTAGAGATTTCTAATGTGATGTTGTAAATAAACACATTTTTTTGCGCTTACATTGCAAACGCTGGCTGAACCCTACGAGATAGATCAAAATAATGTACTACAGTATTATACACCTTAAAAAGGTCTACAAAAAAATCTGGGATGGTATGTCTATCTCTTAGGAATAACCCACAATAACCATTTTTATCCTTTACTTTTTACGATAAATAATGGCTTATTTTCGAATCGATTTTAATTAATACAGCATTAATCCTTATTCAATTAAGTACCTTAAATACATTGTGCATTTAATATAGATCAATATGGCTCTTTACAACATGTAATTTAAATGAATATTTTCGAAGATATTACTGATTTAAAATGCAGGGACAAGATGATACTCAACTGACAAAAAGTAAATGTTATTCAGTCTCAGACGTAGCTTGAAGTGTAATTCTAAAGAGGCATATAAATATTAAGTAAAATTACAAAAAAAATCCTGTACATTTTCGTTATTACGTTTTCGGCAAAAGCGTCGTATTTCTTTTTATCCATGTTCATAAACAACGTCTAAATGACTTAATAAAAGAACAGTAAATGTGTACGCCCACTCATTTGTACCAAAGAACCACATCGATTTGCTTGCATCTGCAGAAATACTCCTTATTTTGAGAAACATAATCAATTAATAAAAAAATAATGTGTTGAATTATTGAGAAATTGTTGTTAAATGTGTGTCAGACAAAATATAAAGACATGCCAAGATTGTTTACTAAATAAGACAAGTAAGAAAAAACAGAGCTTAGACTTTGTTACTATTATAGAAAATATAAAATAACATAACATAGTCAGCCAGTTACTATCCCACTGCTGGGCGTGGGCCTCTTCTCGGAATGAGAAGAGTTAATTAACTGGATATTGTTAGTATTATAGAATAACGTAACATAATCAGCCCAATTATACTGTCCCGAGTTTGTTTGTTTGGTTGAACGCACTAATCTCAGGAACTACTGGTTGGAATAGAAAAATTCTTTTTGTGTTGGACAGTCCATTTATCGAGGAAAGTTTTAGGTTATACAGCATCACGCTATGACCAATAGGAGCGGAGCATAAATGAAAAATGTTGCAAAAACGGGAAAATATACTATTTATTTTTATATTAATTTAAAATATATATTAATTATATACATTAAATATATTATATTTATGTATATTTATATTTTATATATTATATTATGAAACTGAAGAGTTTGTTTGTTGGGTTGAACGCACTAATCTCAGGAACTTTTGGTTGGAATTGAAAAATTATTTTTGTGTTGGATAATCCATTTATCGAGAAATGCTTTAAGCTATATAACATTACGCTACAACCAATATGAGCAGAGCGTAAATGAAAAATGGTGCAAAAACGGGAAAAAATATTCCCTACTAGAGATAGGAATTTGACATAAGCTCCATAAAAAATATGTCAAATTTCTATCTCCAGTAGGCTAAATCGTGGATAGATTGGATATTAATTTTGTCCGTAAGTGATTCTGATGCAAATAGTTTAATAATTGCTAATAACAGATTAGATCTGAGATTTGATTGGGGTGATGCTAAAGAAAGTCATTTAGCCAATAACTTCTTTGACATCACTACTAGTATTGCCTGATTTCAATTGATGCACACTTTGTAACCTGTACGCTTGAACTACTTACTACCCTCTTGATTGTACTACCTATATATCCTACCTGTGAAGATTTGTAAATGGCACAGGATTACCTATTTTCAGCATTATATAGATTATGTTTGACTGTAAATCTTCCAAACATTAAATAAATAAATAAATTTGACAGTAATAAAATATACGGTTACCTATAAATAAATAAAATAAAATGCATTTATTTCAGGTATGTACCCATATGACATAAAATTACATAAAATATAGACACAAAACACATATTTATAATTACAATAATAACATTCACAATCACATTCATTTCACTGACATTCAGGCACTACCAGCAACATGTCTGTTACAGCAGTGCCTGATGTAAGGGCAGTCCAGTCGCCCAGCAATCATCGCCAGGACAGTATTGGAGCTAGCCCGCACCCTGCGCACCAAGGACGCGCACCGCTTGCGCATGGTGGTGTAGGAACAGTCGGTGCGCGCTTCCGCAAACATGCCCGAGGCACTGCAGAAGCGGGGCAGCCCCAATACCGCCCTGAACGCGTTATTATACTGGACACGGAGGGCACTGTAAGCAGCTTGTGTGTAGGAAACCCATAAGTTGCACGTGTATAGAGAGGTGCAAAAGGCTTTAAAAAGCGTAATCTTTACTTGATTTGAACAACGTGCAAACCTACGGGCTATCATATTAGCTCTCTTTGACAGCGCCCTCCGCTCCCGTTCGATGTCTACATGGTCCCTAAGGTCGGCTGTTACCCAGTGCCCCAAGTACTTGAATTGGTTCACCCGTTCCAAAGGAACACCATTCAAGCGAATAGGTGGAACATGTTGTGGGCACTTGGTGCCGACCTGAAAGACCATATATTGACTTTTTACGGCATTATATACAAGGCCATGCCTACCAGCGTACTCTTCACACACTTGCAACAACTTGCGTAATCCACAGACCGACGCGCTCAACAGTACCATGTCGTCTGCGTAGCTCAGGTTGTTTACACATACTTCATCAACGTGGCAACCGACATGTTGACTGCTGAGCGCGACGATAAGTGCATTCATGTACAGGTTGAACAACGTGGGTGAGGTCAACCCACCCTGTCTCACCCCACATTCTAGCCTGTATGGCTCCGACACTGCACCTGCCCATCTGACACTGTTAACCTGGTGTGCGTACCAATACTTAAAGATGTTAATAAGTTCATGAGGCATTTTTATGCTCTCAAGTTTTTGCCACAAAACGTCATACGACACCAGATCGAAGGCCCTAGACAGGTCGAGGAAACACGCGTAAACTGGAGTTTTACGATCCGTATAGTATCTGACAGAATGCTTGAGACACAGTATTGCACTATTGCGGTCAACTATACTTTTCTTATATTTTGTATCGACTGTCCCTTCTTAATTTTTTACCTATGTGTCTTTTGTTTTTAATTTTTATGTAACCCCACCTATAAGTTGCCTGCTTGTGTTTATCACTGTGTTTTAAATGTTGCGCGTCGTTAACTGTGACAATAAACTATTTTTCTTTCTTTCTTTCTTTCTTTCTTTCTTTCACTATCCGTAGATAATTTTGGCCTAAATCCAAATTGATTATCGTGCAATGTCACGAACTTATTTAACTGTGCGCCAAGCAAACCGTCAAACACCTTCGCTATAACTGTCGCTAGAGAGATAGGCCTGTAGTTACTTTTATCGGCTAAATCCCCAGTTTTATTCTTCACTACAGGCACTACGACTCACAGTGTGATAAGATCCCGGTTTTTGTCTCATCGTGTTTTTATTGAATTAATCGATAGAGTTTACAATTCCGAAGATTAGACTAAAACTCCGGGTTCGCTCAGACTTGAGGTTTTTTTTAAAAAAAATGTCAAAGTTTCGCAATATCCGACTCTTGAAAAATGAAAAAAAAATCATTATAATTTAATGGAAGTACTTATTACAGAATTTATTTATTCTATCGAAAAATGGAATAATAGCCGACCGTTCTACCAATTCCTGTTGCATTAGTATGAATGGGTCGAGAGATATGATTTTTTTTCTCATTTTTCGTTTTCATTTTTTTATTCATCTAAACCACCGTAGTAGGTGGTCATTCCTACATCAAAAAATTGCTGATACTTTCTATTATGTGTAGTATTAATTCCAAAACCTAATTCGTTGGTTTCCAGGAGTTATTGGAGATTCAAAATTTTCCTTAGGGGTGACACTTTCATGTATCCGAAAAAAAAACAATAAGAATATATTTTATCTGAAAAAAAAAGAAGGTGTTTTAAATACTTTTTAATAATTAATATGGAGTTGGCTATTTGAAAGAAAGAAAATGAAAGAAAGAAAAAATATTTATTTGCTTCAAAAGTGACGCACAAAATTACCAAAAAATTCAAGAACACAGAACAAATACAGGTACAGAGCCAAGAAGTATGGTAAGATATGTGTCACATCCGCGCAAAACGGCCACCGCTCAGCATATAGCTATGCTTATGCTAATATGCTACACAGCGCTGGTTTTCAGCGACAGCCGGCGTCGACACAAATTCACAATGCAATAACGAAAGGAAAATGTATATAAATTTGTAACATATTATGTAGGCTAACCGAACTAAAATTCATCTTCATTGTTAGTTACAATTAATTCAACATGAGAATAATTATCGATGGCTAGATTTTGTTCATTAACAGGTAAAGACAATGCGGCCGGTGGCAATGGAATTTTTTTAGCCTTTTTTTTCTCTAAGAGGTTGAAGTTGTATACAAAGTAAATTATTATAAAGAATTGTTATAAATCAAAAAGTATAATAAAATTGATTTAAAAGAATTGTAAAATATAAAAGTATACTAAAATTTATTCAAAATAAGTTGTAAAATAAATAACACTTTTTTTGAGTCTGCGCCAAACAAACGAGCAAAGTGCGTGTAAGTTGCAAGTGATCCATTTTTGGAAAGTTATTGTTTATCGTTGAAAATTTGACTTTGTATTGTATTTGATGTTATTTTGTTTTTGTTATTTCTTTAAAGTAATTTAATGATCTTCGTTGATTGTTTGTTTGGCGCCGACTCATAATTAGTTAACTACATTAGTTTAGCTAGGAAAATAGTTACTAAGACTAAAAGCTACATTTTATTTTTCGCTTTTCAGTTTCTGTTTTCGTCGGTTCAATTTTTTGTTAAAAAGATTTATTTTTAATTTTTTTGTGGCTAAAATCTAACTCCAGGTCTCCATTATAAACCCGACCCTAAACATATTGCCGACGTTTTTAAACATCATTTTAAAGTGGAGTCACCTTTAAAAACGTGTGTCTTACCTAGCACTGTTACCAGTGATGTCTGTTGCGTTACACATCCAATTCGAATTACTAGTGGGGAGGTACGTCAGGCTATTGGCAATATGAAAAGAGGAAAATCGCCGGGGCATGACGGGCTCAGTGTGGAGCATCTTAAGTATGCGGGTGTTCACATACATAGGTTGCTGTCTATGTTGTATACTCTGTGTATAAGGCATTCATATTTGCCACCAGACTTAATGAAAACTATTGTTGTACCACTTGTTAAGAATCGTACGGGAGATATATCGGACAAAAATAATTATAGACCAATCTCACTTGCAACTGTGATTGCAAAAGTACTAGATAGGATAATGGACGAGCGCCTTAGTGGATGCATACAACTTCAGGACGCTCAGTTTGGTTTTCAATCAGGTTTGTCAACGGAAACGGCGATTTTGTCACTTAAGCATACTGTGAACTACTATGTTGAAAGAAAAACACCAATTTATGCATGTTTCCTAGATCTATCTAAGGCGTTCGATCTCGTGTCCTATAACTTACTTTGGGCTAAGTTGAAACAGGTGGGTGTTTCTCTGGAGGTCATAGAAATGTTCTCATATTGGTACGGTCATCAGAAAAATATTATAAAATGGGCAAATGTTTATTCAGATGAATACTCATTAAATTGTGGTGTGCGACAAGGAGGGTTAACCTCTCCTAGACTTTTTAATTTGTATGTAAATCAGCTGATTGAGGGGCTGAGCAGCATGCATGTCGGCTGCCGAATGGATAATGTTAGTGTTAATAACATTAGCTACGCAGACGATATGGTGCTGCTGAGCCCGTCAATCGGCGGTTTGAGGAAACTTCTCAGCGTATGTGAAGTTTATGCTGAGAAACACGGTTTAAAGTATAATGAGAAAAAGAGTGAGTTTATGGTTCTGGTTGGAAAGAATAAGAGACCTAACAGTGTTCCACCTTTGACTCTGAATGGAGTTCAGCTGAACCGTGTTCCTCAGTTTAAGTATCTCGGGCACATTATTACTGAAACTTTACGCGATGACCCGGATATAGAGAGGGAAAGGAGGGCATTGTCGGTGCGTGGCAATATGTTGGCTCATCGATTCACTCGTTGTACGGTAGAAGTCAAACTTACATTATTCAAGGCTTACTGTCAAAGTTTTTACACGAGTGGTCTATGGGTTAACTTTACGCAAAAATCCTACAATGCCCTCAGAGTTCAGTATAATAACATCTTCAGGGCTCTGTTGCGCCTCCCTCGGTATTGTAGTGCTTCAGGCATGTTTGCGGATGCACATGTGGATGATTTTCATGCCATCATACGCAAGAAAATTGCGTCTGTTGTGCAGAGGATGCGGGGGAGTAGCAATGGAATCCTGAAGATGTTAGCGGGAAGGATGGACACCGCCGTCCTCAGTCGTTTCATTGATTTACATGTGAGAGGTGCGAATCAATGACTCGACATTTGTTAATATTTATTAATGATTGTTATCTGTGTTTACTAACATGGTTGTTTAAGTTTTTCATTGTTACTAACAAAAATGATTATGGAATGTTGTTTTCTGAAGATAAAATATTTTATTATTATTATGTTGTAGTGTCTAGAACATTTATGTATGCCAAGTTTCAACGGAATCGGTTAACAGGTAAGAATTCAGTGGGTGAACAAGCACTCATCCCCTGTTTTCCTACCCTTAGGGGTGGATTTTGATTTTCAAATTTAAATGGGAGCAACTTCGAGATATACCCTATCTATTAAAAGAAGAATCATCAAAATCGGACTACTCTGTAAAAAGACGAATTGAGAACCTCCTCGTTTTTTTCGTCGGTTAAAAAGTAAAACAAAATTGATTTAAAAGAATTGTAAAATTAATAACAAAGAACTAAATTGACTAAGAATATTTAATAAATTGTCAAAAATGTTGATATAGGTATATTACTCATGTTTAATGTTGATTTATATACTTATGAGACATCGGAAAGGATTTTCTTTTATTTACTATTAGTTGAGTCTTTTGGGTTAGAATTTATAGACGGTTTACAAAAAACGTGTAACAGTCAACATGATACCAATTTCTCCATTAGTTTTTTAATTTCCTTTATAAAATTACTCAATCTTTGCCATCTAAGCCACAAAATAATGATATCTTGTTATGGTCGTGATAAGGAAGCTAAAACTTAATAAAAATAAACAAATTATGTTTTGGTTGAAGTGGCAGCCCTAAGTACGGATATTTCGGATATTACTAAAATTTCCAATAACTCCTGGAAACCAACGAGTTAGGTTTTGGAATTAATACTACACATAATAGAAAGTATCAGCAATTTTTTGGTATAGGAATGACCACCTACTACGGCGGTTTAGATGAATAAAAAAATGAAAACGAAAAATGAGAAAAAAAATCATATCTCTCGACCCATTCATACTAATGCAACAGGAATTGGTAGAACGGTCGGCTATTATTCCATTTTTCGATAGAATAAATAAATTCTGTAATAAGTGCTTCCATTAAATTATAATGATTTTTTTTTCATTTTTCAAGCGTCGGATATTGCGAAACTTTGACATTTTTTTAAAAAAAAACCTCAAGTCTTAGCGAACCCGGAGTTTTAGTCTAATCTTCGGAATTGTAAACTCTATCGATTAACTCAATAAAAACACGATGAGACAAAAACCGGGATCTTATCACACTGTGCGACTGTTCTCATAAAATCGTACGGCAGGTGGGAGTGGCTCACGCATAACGAGTAGAACATAGCTAAAACCCTTGACATATGTGGGCCAGCATGTTGCAAGTGTTCAATACTGAGGCCATCGTGGCCAGGGGATTTGCCTTTCTTCATAAATTTTGTGATTTTGGCCACATCGTTGGCAGAGAAACTGGTCCCCACAACTCCCACAGGACCCTCAGCATTGACCACTGCAACCGCCCTTGCCAACTGTGGCTGCACAGAAAAGTGAGATCTAAATATATTAGCTATGTCCCTCGGTTCACTTACCCCATCGACGCTCACCGGGCGACCAGGCCTCAAGTTAACCTTCTTGGTATTCTGCCAAAACCCACGGAAATCCCCATTTAAATGTTTTTCAGCAAGAGTGTCCATTTTCAATTGATCCTGGTGATCTTGGCACCATTTTAGTCGAGATTTGAACACCCTCCTGCTATGACACATTTCATGGTATACGACCCCACACTTAGGTTTACCGCACGACACCCATTCCAAAAACTTCGTTCTGGCCACCCGGTGAGCCCCGCTGACATATTTGTTCCATCCTACTACACGCGAGCCAGCTACCCCCACTTTAGTGCCGCCTCGACTCGCCAATGCTGCGCCACGAAGCGCAGTCACAATGTCAGAGTACAGTTTGTCCAGAGTACGCTTGTGACCGGGGTTACGGCAGAAAAAGTCGGCACACTCAAAACACTCAACAGGAAAATCAATCAGTCTTAATCTCTTATGGCACTCATTAGTATACAAAGCAATCTGTTCCTCATTTCGCACACTCCATAGTACATCCTTATTCAGTACAATATTATGATGGACCTTCTGAGCTAGAACGCTTAAATTACACTCAATAATAAGCGGGAAATGATCAGACCATACCGTGTCATAATCCACATACGCGTTCATAACAGATTGCCTTGCAGACTGGGTTACTAGGCAATGGGTCCAACCAGCTACAAGACCCGTATACATCACTAATAAAAGTAAATGTATCCGAGTCTATACCTAGTATTTCCACATCAACACATAACCAATGCTGCTCAGAACAATAGTTTACAAGCTCCTTGAAAAACAACTCAGACGGGGCAGCATTAAAATCTCCTAATATATATACAGATTCAATGCCGTATTCATCAATTATTGCGCTTACCATACTAAGGCAGTCCGTAAACTTCGACAAATTGTCTGTAGAATTCGTCGGCATATATACACTCATTATTATCACAGGCCGATCACTAGTTATTATTTTAATGGCGCAGATACGAGCACTATCACAACGTAGCACAGACACTTGCTGAAATACGCTGCTTCTCCACAGTAGGGCAACGCCACCAAATGGCCGCCCGCGTAGTAAGCCTGCGGATGTGTCCACCGCCGAAATTCCGGTGTAACCAAAGCCAATCGAAAAATTGAATACTAATGGTTATTGGTATTCGATTGTGTTTAGGTAGTATAATAATAAATAGCCTTTCAGTTTCGGGAGCGTTTCCCTGACACCCAGTATAATTCATTTGTGTCTTTTTTTACCATACACGTTATTCAAAGGAATTTTAAAAAGCTTTATTATGTCCCCAGCTGCCACACATAACAAAGCGCCTGCTGTACCCAGGCACATTATCTAAGTCCTGGCTGAAGACGGTCAACACTCTGCACGCATTCCCGAATGCGTTGGCGCTTATAGCGTACCTGCTGGATCTTGTCAACCATATCGTGAGTATTTACTTCCATTTATTCATTTAAATATTTAGTTAAACTTATCATCATCATCATAATTTCAGCCAAAAGACGTCCATATCCGGGGGATATGCCATAATCGCCACGCTTGGCAGGCGGGTTGGGGATCGCAGTTGGTTGTTTAAATACTCAGAGAACGCTGTCGCCCATCCTCTGGTGAATCCCTTAGTCGCCTTTTACGACACCCATGAGAAGAAAGAGGGTGCTGCAATTGTTTACGTCCGGCACCACACGGACGAGTTAAACTTATAGGTTCAATCTTTGTAAGGTAGGCGGTAACCAATGGTGTGCGAGTACAGTCTAACAAAGCAATTAGTATCTGGCGTCGCCAGAAATAAATGATTTTTTCTCAGAAGATTATGGATGTTTTCGAGTGAAATATCATTTTAATAACAGACAAAGTTAAATTGTATTGATACAAAACCCTAATCAAACCATTCTATAATAATTTCCTGAGAAATCTTCATCTATATCTGGCGACCCTGGATACTAATTGCTTTGTTAGACTGTACATTAGAAACAGCCCGAATATTTTTAGGTTCCATATTTATTAGTGTCCGACCGAAACACGAGCCGAAACCGAAACTTTATCTTCGGCTTCGGTGTCAGTTTTAGCCGAAACCGAAACTTATTTAGAAATACTAAACCAATATATGGTACACAGCGGTTGTTTAACTTTTGTATCTGCTTCGCGCATTGTGAAAGGGTATTTATTCCAAAAAAATGTGTTAATAATATTTTTTAGAGACTTGAACTAAGTTAATCTAACTTTTGAATAATAGGTATCTATCTCATTCACTAATTACCAATTTGAGTAAGTAATACAATAGTTGGAATTTCATTATCAAATGCCAATACATAACGGAAATAAAAGCAACAAGAAACAAATACTCCATTCTTTTATGTGAGTAAAAAGACACTACTCAAATCGCCGACACCATATGAGCCCGACGTAAGCCAAACGTGATCCGAGAATCGAGAATACACGAAATACGGCGGGGCCGAAGTTTCGGCTGGGTTTTGGCCGAAACCGAAACCGCGGCCGAACCTAGATTTATTGGCCGAAACCGGAACTTCGGTCGGTCACTAATATTTATGTTTTATGAAAGATACTAATGCTGATAATAGTACTGGAGGGCCAAATCTGGAACTATAAGGTATAGAGAAAAGTCATCGGTCAATTAAAATGATAGGTTTTTTTTTTTTTTTTTTGTTTTTTTTTGTTTTTTTTTTTATCGTATAGGATTGCGAAACGAGCTAAAGGCCCACCTGATGTTAAGCGGTTACCTTTGCCCAAAGCAAAGTCTCATGTGATTGTAATAATTGTAGGTTAACATATTAACGCCTTGTGTTGTAGGAAATGCCAGTGTCTAACGACTGGCTGTACATCGACATGGACGAACTGTCTTGTCGGCGCCGGGACTTCTTGTTTAAGTGCTGGCTCAGGTACGTCAAGATATAGACCACAGAAATAGATAGAATGGCCATAGCTTGTTGCCTAAAACCTTGCAAATTGTAACTTAGCAGGATGAAGTCACTGACTCCTGAAACACAGGTATAATGCCTAGCTCTCGAGTCAGGGTCATACTATGTTTGTACCAGTTTTATGTCAATAAAGAATTTATTTATTATTATTATTATTTATAATTTTTATATATATTTTTTTTGGTCGTTGGTCCAGTGGTTGCAAACGCGACTGCTGAGCGTGGGGTCCTGGGTTCGATTCCCGGGTCGGGCAAAGTGTTGTTGAGTTTTTTCATTAGGAAATTCTCAGTAGCAGCCCGGAGTTTGGATTTGTGCCCGGTTAATGGCAATAGGCTCGCCCCGTATTACATGGGACTATAACATAACTGGCGAAATGTGGGTGTACTATTACACCTCTGCCTACCCCTTCCGGGAAATACAGGCGTGATGTTATGTTATGTTATTATTTATAGAATGGCCATGTGGGCAGGGCGCGCGCGGCAGCACCATGCACCATAGTACAGGATATTTCAAAGCCTTTCTCAGCACGGCTTATGACTTGTTTCTATAAATACTATAACAAAAACCCGAAAAAATGCCTTATTGTGCTGTTTCTAACTGCAAAAACAAAAGCTGTAAAGTACATTTGATTAAAATTAATAATAAAAAAAATGACTTCAAAATGTAAGGTGGAGTTTGTTCGGAAAGTTGCCACGCATGAATCGCAAGTAAAATTGTGATTACAACCATTCTATCTATTTCTGTGATATAGACCTTTGAATTTGTATCGGCGTTTCTTCAGAGATGGACGAGACACGATGGCGCATTCCCTCTGTTTTTTTTTATAATATAGGATGGCGAAACGAGCTAAAGGCCAAAGTTAAAAATTGCCAAAATTTTTATATTATTTTTTAAAAGTACAGAAAGGATAATATTGCAGAAAAAATCGACAACATCCATGAAAAAATGGAAGAGATACACGCTTTTTAAGTTCTTGGAGGTGGCATTTTCTGTCTTTGTCTTGCGAAACGGCAATGTCCGTCAGAGAGATGTAACTTGACATCTCTCTGTACAATGTCCGTTTCGCTTGATACGCTTGGTCTCGAGTACGTGAGGGCTGATTGTAAACGAAGGAGCATAGTTTTTTTTTTGCTTCACTTTATTGTTTGCAGCAATTTGTCTATATTTTTTACTATGTCTGTGATTATACTATTTCAGTTGTAAATGTGTGATTTTGGCAACACTTCCCGTATTAGTAATCGTAAAGGCACTTCCACTTGTATTATTTATTCTGTGGGCATCATGGCGTGTATGATCGATGGCCAGAACCTTACTGCATATTAGACCCAAATAAATGATTTCAGAATACGAGGCCTGGCTCGAAGACGAAGTGGAGGTAGCCGCTCGCGCCGAAGAAGCTCGTCGCGTGGAGCGCAGGGACACGTTGCTGGCGGCGATCAAAGCGGAGCGCAGCGCGCGCCGAGCTCTGCACGTGCAGCTGAACGAGCTGAACGGGCGCCGCGTGCAGCACGTGCACGATATCAAACAATTACACGTGGAGATCGAGAGAGCCACGTAAGTGCATATCTACAATGTGTAATGTTCACATTTTTTTTCGGCGGATGGAGTCCCTCACCGGACTCTCCGCCAACTAGCCCGGTTAAGCAGAAAGAGCACTCTGGTGCTACCTGCGAGTAACGATACGAAAAAAAAAAAACACGTTATTTTTATAATAATTAAGTCCTGTTTGGGACACCACTCTGTAAAACATTGTGATACTGTTACTACTGCGTGCATCGAAAGATTTTAATAATTAAAAATTGTGTGCTAGATTAATAATACATTATGATACAAGTAAGCTAAGATCGCTCACGCGTTTCATCATACGACGGTTTTCAACACACTTGCGAGGAAGTGTGCTTGGCCAATGTCATTACTTAAAAAAAATGTCTTTATTTCAGACATCAGCCCATAAGTTATTAGTGATGAGTTAGTAACAGATTGTGCTTATATGCTATATTAGTGGTATTAGTACTTAAATTTAAAAAAAAAAAAAAAACCTTTAGCGACCTCCACCCAGTGTCTCTGGATGGGACATTCCGGTCTGTCAACAATCATTTTCAGGATGCTGTTCCGAGTGTTACGCATGCGCTGCAGTAAGGAAGCCGCTTTCTTACGCATGATGGCGTGAAAGCCATCTGTGTGAGCTTCAGCAAACATTCCCGACGCATTGCAACGCCACGGCAGCCGCAACAGCATCCTGACACAATTGTATTGTACACGCAGGACGTTGTAGGCTCGGCTCGTATATGATACCCACAGGCCGCTTGAGTAGGACTGACAGAACACCTTAAGGTGAATGCTACAGGGTACCCCGCGAAATTCAAAATTTTTGGCGTTTTTTGCTAATTGTAGCTTTATTTCGCATTGTATATCGGTCAAAATATGATTGGCGGCTATAATAACAATACATCTACTGAATAATACTCATGAAAAATATTAACCTAGCTCTATAATATTAATTTACGATCAAATTATCGGTTTTCGAGCTTGTAGAACTTATAGAGCTAGGTTAATATTTTTTATGAGTATTATTCCTTAGATATATTGTTATTATTTCCGCCAATCATATTTTGACCGATATACAACGCGAAATAAAGCTACAATTTGCAAAAAAACTCCAATTTTTTTTTATTCTGCGGGCTACCCTGTAGCATTCACCTTAAATAAACTCACTTTGACGTCTGCTGTACAGCGAGCGAACTTACGGATGAGCATATTACTCCTCACTGCCAACGCCCTGCACTCCCGTTCTATGTCGCTCTCATCTCTATAGTCACTGGTGACAACGTGACCCAGGTACTTAAACTTGTTGACCACATTGAGTTCTACTTAAGTTTATCATTCCTCTTTTGTTCAGTGCGGAAAACCAGCAGCTAAAGCAAGAGTTGGAGACACAGGCTCTGAGCGTGGAAAAACGCACCAAATTGCTGGACGAAGTGAACTTCTCGTCACTGGTTCAAGACTCCAAGCAATCGCTTGCGGAACAAATCGGCAAGGTAATGTGTTAAATAAACCACATGTGGCCATTAATATTAATACAGTAATCCTATATATTCCTGCCTATTTGTTGTCTAGGAGTACGAGTCTGTCATGCTCACTTACATGTCATGCTGATGGTGGCGTTAGTGTCGGGTTGTTAAGTTCCCTTCGATATGGTTGAGTTAAGGCCCAGAAAGCCGCGGAATGAGAGTGAGCGCGACGCAAAATACGAGTTTTGCCGGGAAGGAGTAGTGCAGCATGAAGTTGACGCCACTCCGAATGAAAGTGTATTTAAGCGAAAAAAAAATATTATTCAGAAAATATGTGTATTTATAAAACAATATTTAGGTAAAATATCATACCAAAATACAAAATACCAATTTTTTTTTATTTTTTTTTTCTCTTTATTTAAGGAATTTTTATACATTATGTATATGCCAATTCCATCGTAACCTAATGTAACAATAGCAAAATAAAAATAAAGAATTAACAATCTAATTCTAACTTACTGCTTAATGTTGATTAAAAAACATAAATAAGGATTTCGATGCTTCAGTTGTAGGTTTTGATAGCAGTTCATGAAACATACCTACACTTAGTCTGCTCATGTTTAGAGTCCTCATCAAAGACTCTCTGTATGTCTGATACCGGACACATTCCATCAACAAGTGATGCACGTCTTCCACTACAGCACACAAATCACAATTTGGAGAGTTAGCTTTCCTCATCATAAAAGCAAACTTGTTGAATGGCACGTGTCCGGATCTCAGACGTAATACTGTTACAATTAAACGTCTACTTAACATCATATCCATAAAAATACCAATAAATGTTGGATATATTTAGGAAACTGGTTGAAAATAAACAGTTTCCGAGGTATGTTTGGATTTTTTTATGATCGAGCCAAATAAGTGCATTTATGTTTTGGACTTAATAATATTGTCACGCCTATCCTTGAGTAACACGTATTTTACTTTCAGTACCATAGAGTGAGTAGTTATTGAGCGCGATTCGCATTAGTTTGTTGAATTAGCGATTTCGGCCCCTTAAGCGATGGCTGGTGCTCGCGTCATGCTCGTGAACGGTGCCGTCTGTCGGGACAGCTCAGCTCCTACATACTATGGCAACTCTTTTTACGTTTATATACTGACACAATTAATGGAAATACACAAGATACCACCTTACGACAGAAAGTTGAAAACTTTTGTGACCGGTCCAACCACATATCATATTACTGTTACTTCAACCGCAGAATGGAGAGGGCTATGCTCGGAGTGTCCCTGCGTGATCGAATGAGAAATGAGGAGATTCGCAGGAGAACGAAAGTAACCGACATAGCCCGAAGAATTGCCAAACTTAAGTGGCAGTGGGCGGGGCACATTGCTCGCAGAACGGATGGCCGATGGGGCAGTAAAGTTCTGGAGTGGCGACCGCGTACTAGAAGGCGCAGCGTGGGTAGGCCCCCCACAAGGTGGACCGACGACCTGGTGAAGGTCGCGGGAATCCGCTGGATGCGGAAGGCACAGGACCGGTCGTTGTGGCGATGCTTGGGGGAGGCCTATGTCCAGCAGTGGACGTCTTTCGGCTGAAATGATGATGATGATGAACCGCAGATCGTGAGATCCTGGGTTCGATTCCTGGCTCAGGCGAATCAGGCAGTGCGATCAGGATTTTTCTGTCTCTGTAACAGCCTGGAGTCAGGAAGTTGGCGGTGCTACACCCCCGTGCCTCGGAGAGCACGTGAAGCCGCAGTTTGAGAATAAATCCCGAACGACTCTGAAAATAAGTCATCGGCGGCATTGTCAAAGGGTGCAAATACCTGCAAATTGTTTCGCACGCATCTTTTTTGTGTCGCATGCGACACACGGAGGGAATTTCTTTGTTTACAAATAGGTATATAAAAATAATAAAAAATTGGTATTGATTTTTTTATTGATTCGTGTTTAGTATCAGTGGTATAGTCACCTCCTTAAATATGGCACGGATATCAACATGCTGTAGAAGCAAGAAGCAAGTCGGTGAAAAAATGCATTTTGCTCGGGTTTTTCAATTCAATTTTTTTAAGTTATGGCTCCATCGTTATTCGATGATTTTGCCAATGTCAAGGTAGGAAAAGACACATTTATTTACACATAGTGGCAGCACATCAAACTGACAAATGTCACGCTAACAACCCGCTATTGTCTCCACAATGACGTAGTTGTGGGGCAATCACGTGACCTAGCTGTCATGGGGAGAGACTACCTGGTGAAACAAATAAATTGAATTGAATTGAACATATTATTATACAGTACGACACAAAAGATAAGGCGCGTCGTCAATCTTCGTTCGCGCATACACGAAAAGACGATCGATGAAAACACCCGAAAAATAAAAAAATATCATCAACTTTATGCAATGCCCATAAGGTTTTAAAATTGATTGCCGTGACGTTTTTCTATTTCGCTCACACGCTTTCGTACTCTAGCGGGGCAGCGCGGCTGAGACTTTTGGCGCACAGCGTTGTTTTCTGATTGGTTAACTAATTTCCCGCGTATTTAAATTGTGTTATCTGCCCTGGGCATCGGTGGGCCATATAAAATGTGTACTACTGTACCATGATAACTGTTACTTGCCCCTGGTCTGAGAATATGAGTTACCAATTGTATTGTGTGGTATAGATGGTGATAAGCAAGGAGACAGAGCTGGCTCTCTGGCAGAAGAAGACTCTAGACAGCTGTGTGGAGTACAAACAAGGGCTGATACACCTGTCGGCGCAGTTCCCCGACCTCGCCTCGCTGGCTATTGACGAGAAGTAAGTACCGCTGTTACTATTGCAGCTTAGATTGCAGTCTACCGAGACACGTCGCTTTTAATATCAGAAGCTATTAACTCTGTAAAATATATGCGCTTCCTCCTGAAATCAAGATGACTAACAGTCAGCACGCCTTTAAAATTAAGTTAAGGAAATATTTCCGTGATAACAATTTAGCAGATTCAGTTCGCCTTTGATTTATCTTGATGTTATATCTATAGTTATATATGTATGTATAATATGTATATTTTATTATTTGTACGTATGTATTTATTTATTTTTATTATAGTTCCGTAGTTAGTGACTGTCTCGTTGGTCTAGTGGTCGCAAGCGCGACTGCTGAGCATGGGGTCCTGGGTTCGATTCCCGGGTCGAGTGTTATTGGGTTTTTTCATTAGGAAATTCTCAGTAGCAGCCCGGAGTCTAGATTTGTGCCCGGTTAATGGCAATAGGCTCGCCCCCTATTACATGGGACTTATAACATAACTGGCGAAACGTGGGTGTACTATACACTTCTGCCTACCCCTTCGGGGAAATACAGGCGTGATGTTATGTTATGTTAAGTCCGTAGTTCTAACCTTTATTTACTACTTTACTAGTGCATCTACCTTATTCTTTGTCTTTGAGCGATAGAGTGAGTGTAGAAAAGAGGCTGAGGGTACACTTAGTGCACAACTGTTTAGGTCTAGGTCTATATAAATGACTAAATAATCAAACTTACATAAAACCTACTTGAATAGGTAAAAGAAAGGTCAGGCAGAGGTGTGCACACCCACATTTCGCCAGTTATGTTATAATCCCATGTAATAAGGGGCGAGCTTATTGCCATTAATCGGGCACATATCTAGACTACGGCTGCTACTGAGAATTTCCTAATGAAAAAACCCAATAACACGTTGCCCGACCCGGGAATCGATCCCAGGACCCCACGCTCAGCAAGCGCGCTTGCGAACACTAGACCAACGAGGCAGCCTTAGACTTGTTTCTATAAATACTGTAACAAAAACCCGCAAAAATGCCTTATTGTGCCGTTTCTAACTGCAGAAACAAAAGCTGTAAAGTACATTTGATTATTTATTTATTTTTAATAATGACCTCAAAATGTAAGGCGTAGTTTATGATTACAACCATTCTATCTATTTCTGTGATTGGAACCATGGTATAATAAGATGTGTCACCAGGTATTCTCTTCCCGCGATGACAGCGCGATGCCTCCAAGCTACGTCACGATCAGTGTTGCCATTGATTGATATCTTCAATATATTTACGGAGATTTTTGTTCGTTATGAATATAAAATAAATTTCTAACTAGCCTAACTATTTGTTATCTCGTGTTATTCATCTAATTAGTTACTAAAGGAAACATATAAAATAACTAGTTCAAAAATGATTCTTATTAAAAGCAAGTACACTTTGCTCGGGTAATTTATTTACACAAAGTGGCAGCACATCAAACTGACAAGTGTCACGCTAACAGCCCGCTATTGGCTCCACGGCCGATGACGTAGTACGGAGGCAATCACGTGACCTAGCTGTCACGGGAAGAGAGTACCTGGTGAAACATCTTATTATACCATGATTGGAACCAAGTTCTTTATGGGGGCTTGCGGTAGGTGTGATTCGGGGGCACTATAGCGTCACGCTCGGAGATTTGCGTTATACCCATAGAGTCGTAGACGGAGAATAAATAGACATGCTCTTAATTGCGAAAGTCATCATCATCATCATTTCAGCCGAAAGACATCCACTGTTGGACAAAGGCCTCCCCCAATGGGGGGGATATGCCATAATCGCCACGCTTGGCAGGCGGGTTGGCGATCGCAGTTGGTTGTTTAAATACTCAGAGAACGCTGCTGCCCATCCTCTGGTGAATCCCTTAGTCGCCTTTTACGAAACCCATGACAAGAAAGAGGGTGCTGCAATTCTTTACGTCCGGCACCACACGGACCACATTTATGTTCAACACACAAATATTTGTGTCCTGTGGGAATCGAACCCACGACCTCGTGATCAGTAGTCCGATACTCGAACCACTAGACCACAGAGGTCGTTAAATCAACGCACTTTTATATTTTTCTTATTAAATATTGATCTTACGTAAAATTGAAGAGGAGGAGAGGGGTTTCAACCATTTCTTATTTTTCTGTTACATTGGGGGGGGGGGTCGGAAAGTGGTTAAAATCGTCTTACGTAATAAATGAACAGCCCCTATGTATAAGTTTATTGCACACAGATTTGAAGTATATTTTTATGTGTTTAATTTTTAGGGTTCCGTACCCAAAGGGTGCTAACGGGACCCTAGTACTCTCGCTACGCTGTCCGTCCGTCTGTCTGTCACACGGCTGTATCTTTGTAACGGTAATAGATAACCAGTTGAAATTTTCACAGAATATGTGTTATTATGGTGTCTATCACGACAAATACTAAAAATAACAAAGTCTAAAACTTAATGGCGTCCCTATACAAGAAACCTCGCAAAACATGCATTTTTTTCAACGTTTTTGTTCCTGCTCTATCTTCGAAACGGTAATACATACCAGCGTCAAACTTGGTCTGATTATAGTGCATACTATGTAGTTTAGCAAAAAATACTAAAAATAAGGCTATCATACTGGTGGTACCTACGTAAGAAAGAGATGCAAAAATTCACATTTCCCGTACGTTCGTTGATCTCTTTTGATAAACTCTCGTAAATTAAATCGGTTTCTATGAGGTATCAGGTCGAAGGGTGGTACGGAACCCTTACTGCGTGAGTCCGACTCACACTTGGCCTGTTTTTTTACCCACCTCACACAAAGCACGCTTGTATCGGAAACAAAAACCCTTTTTAATAATCAACGAATCAGATACCAGTCTCGTAAACCGCTTACAAAAAAGTATACATTTAAATCTTACTTGACAGGATGAAACTCGCGCCAAAATCTGTGAGATGAAGACAACAGTGCAGCGTGAACAAGACATGCTGGACTCGAAGACCAGCAAGGAGGCTACCGAAGTATCCACAGTGGCGGCCGAGCTGAGGGAGCTGAATGCCAGGATGGAGGAGCTGAAGCACCAGCAGCAGGAGTACCACAGGATGGAGAGCGAGCTGCAGTTCTGGGAGCAGCAGGACAACGCGTGAGTTAGCTGTGTTCATTTACGAAACCACCGGGTCCGTGTGGTGCCGGACTTAAAGAATAGCACCACCCTTATCTCTTCTCATGGGTGTCGTAAAAGGCGACTAAGGGATTCACCAGAGGATGGGCAGCAGCGTTCTCTGAGTATTTAACCAACCAACTGCGATCGCCAACCCGCCTGCCAAGCGTGGCGATTATGGCATATCCCCCCCTTAATTGGGGGAGGCCTATGTCCAGTAGTGGATGTCTTTCGGCTGTAATGATTTACGAAACAATGTGGTGGAGACTGGAGAGGCTGGCGAAATACCTGGGAATCGACCATACAGCCCAATAGACGCCTAATTTTAATTTTGCATATAATGAGTGAAGTGGCAGTGGGCTGGCCATGTCTGTCGAAGGACCGATGGTCGCTGGAGCAGACGAGTCCTTGAGTGGAGACCGCGAATCGGCAAACGCAGCGTAGGGCGCCCCCCTGCCAGGTGGACCGACGACCTGAAAAATGTGGCTGGGGGGGACTGGATGCGGAAGGCAGAGGCCGAGTGTTGTGGCGCAACTTGGGAGAGGCCTATGTCCAGCAGTGGACTGCGATAGGCGGAGTTGATGATATAATGCGTACAATAAAAGCTGTCAACAGCTGAGGTGGGGTACTGCAATCCGATTGGCCCTACCAAGGCGGCTATTGGCTAATCACTAACGCGGCAGTTTTGACGGCTCACATAAGTGGTCGAAACTGATTTGAAGTTTTCAAGTGGCGAATAGTGGCGACCTACATAAGATCATTTTTTCTTTTTGATGCCTCTTCTTTACTTACAATCTGTCTCAATCAAAGAAAGAAAGAAAGAATCATTTATTTGCGTAGAATACAGGTGGTACCAGATATAAAATTAGTGGTTTACGACCAAAATTAATATCCAATCTATCCACGATTTGCCCTACTAGAGATAGGAATTTGACATAAGCTTCATACAAAATATGTTGGATAGATTGGATATTAATTTTAACAGTGCTATATTCTGCTTGTATTAAGCATGCAAAAATCCAGTGTAGATGAAACCAATTGAACTATTTTATTATTATTGTAAATTATTATTATTGTGCCCATTATTACACAGTATTATTATAAAAGAGTTCATAATTAAACTTACATTATTATTTTATTATTATACATTATAATTATTATTCGTTATTAATACTTTGCATTATTATTACTGGTAAACATTATTATTAAAACATTACATTAATTCTGAAAATTGTACATTATCACTACAAACTTACGACACATTATTTTGCATAAACTCTTGAATCGTGTAGAAACATTTATCTACCAACCATTTGCGTAACTTAATTCTGAAGTATTTGAATGGGAGCTCCCTTAAATTTCTTGGCAATTTATTAAAGACTGATATACACATGTGATAACAATTTTTTTTATTTAAAGTTGTTCTACAAAATGGAATTACTATTTTTGTTGGACAAAAGGACATTTATTGGGACATTCAGTGTCCTATGACACATCCAAAAATTAAGGTAGCATCTTGTTAATTTTGTAGTAGATTACTTGTGGTATTTTATGTTTAAATCTTCGGAGACCTTTCAAGTCATTCATGAGATGGTTTGCCAGGATATTCGGATGGCGACTGATTCTTTCCTTATAGGATTTGGCATAACTTTTTATTTCTTCTTTTATTTTCGGAATTACTAGGTCATGGTGTAGTGCTTCGTTTGGTACAAGCCATGGTGCATTGGTTATGATAAAGATAAAAGATAAAGATAAAGATATTTTATTTTGCAAATATGGGTACATGTACATAACATGGTGGTAAACATAATAAACAAAGTTCAACCATATTTTACCAGTTGGCATGCAAAAAAAAAAAAAACAAGTTATATGTGAGCACGACATGAACATTCATTTCAAATATTATTAGGTATACTATATAAATCATTATTAAAAGACATTATGGTGTAATAAAAAGCAAAACAAAAAATGCCAAGTCAGTAAATTAAATTAAAATCAATAAATCAGAAGTCAAATAAATAAATTTATAATTTCATTTTAGTAGTTTACAAAGTCTTTTTCGTTCAAAAAATCATTAATTTTGTAATATGCTCTAGTTGCTAAAAAGTTTCGTAACCTTTTTTTAAATAGCGTTGTGTTGTGTTGTGATGATACGCAAAAGCTTGTTTTGAAATCTCTGAATGATCTCTATATTAGAGTGTGATGCTGTGCCCATAGCCCATAGCTGAATGCCCATATGTCCATATAGGTTTTATAATGGCTTTATAAAGATGGATTTTATTTTCCCAGTGGAGTTGTGATTTCGTCCCAATAATCCAGTAAAATTTTCAAAGCTCCAGTCCAAGTTGTTTACGTTTTGTAAAGATGTGCTTTCTCCACGTTAGTTGTCTGTCAAGGTGTAGCCCAAGCTATTTGACATGTTCAGATACGAACTGAGGGCGACGTGGATGTACGAAACGGTGTTCCCGGTCAGGGCATAATATGAAGTTGAAAATATCGCTCGGTTGCTCGTTTTTTTTTTTCTAGTTTGGAATGTAACGAAAACGAAATGGGGTTATTGTACTCATCATTATGAACAACTTTTACTATGGGAACAACCCCAAAAACGCGAAAATAAAATCAGCTGTTCCCTATATTTTATTGATTTATATGAACATACAACATGTAAGGATCAGCTGATATTTGTTTCGCGATTTCAGAATTGGTCCCATAGCAAAAGTTGTTCATAATGATGAGTATAATGACCCCTTTTCGTTTCTAAAATTCACGGTGTATTTTACATCTAAGTGTAAATAAAGGGTTCCCTTTGAAAGTACAGTGAGCAATATTAAATAATATCTCAGGATATAATATACAACATGTTATTGAAATAACTCAAAACCTTTTAAGGGGTCATTGCACGAACAACTTTTACTATAGGACCAAACCTGAAATCGCGAAAAAAACAGCTGTTCCTTCCGTTTTGTTGATTAATGTGAACATAAATGTAAAGAATATCAGATTTTTTTTTTGCAATTTCTGGGTAGGTCCTATAATAAAAGTTGTTCATACTGATGAGGACAATGACCCCTTAAGAGGTTTTGAGTTATTTCAATAACACCTTGTATATGTATACATGACATTGTATTTATGACCTTGTATATCAGAAATGCGTGGTCATATTTGAAGAGCTCATTTAGGTCATAGCATAGAAAAACTTTTACTATGGGACCAACCCTGATATCGCGAAAAAAATATCAGCTGTTCCCTGCTAAATCATCGATGTTGCTCGACAAAATGTAAGGATCAGCTGATATTTTTTTCGCGATTTCAGGGTTGGTCCCATATAAAAGTTGTTCTATGTTATACCCTAAATGAGCTCTTCAAATATGACCACGCATTTCTGATTCACGTTGTATTATATCCCGTAGTGAAAAGCCGGCTTTACTTTTTGTACCTTCTCAACCCTTTGTTATTACTCCCGAGTTCCCGACCCCTGACTATTGATGCTATAGTGACGTAATTCCCAATCCTTTTATACTCGACAGTAACATATTTCCCTTCTATTCCAGTTGGCGCACGAAACTGACAGCTCTACAAGAGTACATCGATTGTAAGCGCGCTGAAGCTAAGCAGACGTTGGAGGCCGCGCGAGAGAAACGAGTCAAACTTATTGTTAAGAACATTCGCGAGTGGAACGGGAAGCTTGCTTGATTATTTTATTACGTATTAAATACGCTAGTTGTGGTCACGGAATAAAAAAACAAGGAGAAGTGTCTTATGGCTACCGCACTTAATCGCACTTAGTTTCCCGCTGCGACGCTATATGACGTCTCGAATGCTTATGTGAAATACTAGATTATACCTTATTGTGTAATTATAAGGTGCAAATGTGATAGCAGAACGAAAAATGATTCTAGAGGTGTATTATATAACCACTATGTGTAAATTTTTTATAAATTTTATTAAAATAATTTAAATTTTAACGTCTTGTACTAAGATTTTTTTTTTTTTAATTGTATAATTGCTAGGCCCCATTTGAATTTTAAATAGATCCAGTCACATAGTTGTTTTTTGTATTTTAATGTACTATTTCAATTGTCAATGTGTGATTGTGGCGACACTTTTCCCGTACTATATACTATACATAAACCACCGTACCACGGTACCACGTACCGTATATGTACTTATATATAAACTGTGACGTATAATTTTAACTAATTATCAATAAAATGTTTATCTGTTTTTTTATCTGTTTTACTAAGTAATCATAAGGGCCCCTCCATTTGTTTTCTTTATTTCGTGGTTGTAGTATACAGCATGTTACAAAAACACTGTTCCTGTGAGCTACGTTATCAGAATCGATATTCATACGTAAGGATGCAACTCATTTGGAAAACTCTTCAATAAAAATAATCAAATTAAATATTAAGTCATTATTAATTGTAATAATCAGTTTTGATAATGATTTAATATTTAATTTGATTATTTTTATTGAAGAGTTTTCCAAATGAGTTGCATCCTTACGTATGAATATAGCTATATTCTGATAACGTAGCTCACAGGAACAACAGGGTTTTTGTAACATACTGTATAGTAGTACTTAAGACACTGCTAAATAAAGCGGTGAATTTTTGGATAAAATTGTAGAAGTAAAGGTCTAGAAATATCGCTAAACGAATACATTCCAAACTTTAGGAAACCCCATGAACTATTGCGTTTACTAAATTAAATTGCAATTTTCAAATAATTGTTCCAAAATATTACTGAACTTTCAGAAACTCAAATCCCATTTTCGGAACCATTGAAAACGCTCAAGAAGCGTATTTTTGTATCAGTTAATTATTATGAGTAAAACAACATGAATTACTAAACAATCATTTTATTTCCTCATCTTTCATTACCTACACACTATTCTCGACCGCTTGGCACATTTCCTTGAGCGAGTTTTGCGCCCAGTTATGCGTGTGCGCACCCTTCTTGTCCTGCGTGTCGCTACGTGTGGGAGCTGGGATGGCCGGCTTGAAAGCCATCTCTGAACCGTCGTATGTGTTGAATATTTGTGCTGAGGTCCTGAAACAGATAAAAGTCGGAATGTCAATTGATAATGTCCTCCCGGCCGAATTTCAGTCACGGTGGCCAATCTCAACGCAGACTAAAAATATCTAAAATGTACTGTATCAAATTGAGAGAATTTACGATCATAAAAGTAATTTTTCATGCGTTTAGGTCAAGATGCGTCAGAATTATACTAGGTATATTAGATAGATAAAATATGCTTTATTGTACACCATGAAAATAGTAGTAAACAGGAACAACGTATAAATTATGGGGTTTTGGAAAAATTTTAATCGTCTTGGCGGTCACCATTATATTTTAAACTTCTACTTTTTGCCGTAAGTCTTAGCCCAGCAATAAACTAGGCCTATTTTGCTGCGATAATTTCACTTACATCTTATTCAAGTCCTGCGGCATGTTCCCCCTGAGCACCGCTCCCGCCGCGCTCCGCACAGTGGGGTGGTAGTGTCGGGTGAGCGCGCTCAGCTCGTGCAGCGCCGCGGCGTGCGCGTTGCAGTGCTCGGGCGACGGCAGGGTTGGATCGAAGCGCCCCGACCCGCCTGCCTCGCTGTCGGCTTCAAGGAGCATGGAGACTGCTTTGCTTTGCTGAATGTAAAAGATAGATTTAGATTGAACTCAATTCATCTTAATTATTTTATTATTTTTAACGCATTTACGCATGCGAAGCAATTTCAATTCATCTTATTATTATAAAATTGGGTTTGGAGTGGCGATCGCGTACTGGAAGGCGCAGCGTGGGTAGGCCCCCCCACAAGGTGGACCGACGACCTGGTGAAGGTCGCGGGAATCCGCTGGGTGCGGAAGGCGCAGGACCTGTCGTCGTGGCGATGCTTGGGGGAGGCCTATGTCCAGCAGTGGACGACTTTCGGCTGAAATGATGATGAATGATGATGGGTTTAGCTCTCAGATCCCCGTAGTGAAAAATACATTTTTATATAATGTTCTGGCTCTGTAGTGCAAACCTATAAAGCCAGGCTTTCCAGGGGCGAGGGAAGAGAGGGCGAATTTTTTTAGCATTTATGCAAAACTGTACCACAAATTGTGGTGTATTATTTGGGAGATTTTAGGCTTTGTTTAATACGAAAATTTAGCAAAATAGTGACTTACTAGAAGGCAATAACGAAGCAGTGACGGCTGAATACTTATAAGCGCGAGCGAAGCGAGCTCAAAACTTTTTACAGATTTATGTGTAACAATATAGTTACCTCAATACGTAAACATAACTCAATTTAAGTATATTATTTAAGTTTAACGTAGGATTTGTGTAATATCAAATGTTACAGAATAGTTGGTCATTGCAGACATACGTTAACATATAAGTGCGAGCGCAGCGAGTCCGTTTTTTTTTTGGTTTCATTCAAGCTTTAATCAACTTGGCCTAAAACTGGCTGGACATAGACCTCTCCCAAGTTACTTGGTCCTCCGCCTTTCACATCTAGTCCCCGACAGCTGAGGCTCTAGGTTGTCGTCGGTCCACCTGCTGGGGACTGCATTTGTCGATTCACGGCTTCCACGCATACCCGTCTGCTCTAACGGCCATCGGTCTTTCGACAGATAGACGTGGCTAGAACCCACTGCCACTAGCTTACTGATTTTGTTTAAAAACTTCCGCGCGAGCGCGCCCGTAGGCACGTGCGTAGTTTGCCTTGGGGGACGATCCGCCTCTGGACTACCCAAAAAAAAAAAGCGTCGAATACATAACCTTTGTAATGTATGACTAGTGGCGCCCCCATTTTGTATACTCTTATGCCAAACTGTACCTGAGCTAACTGGTGCAGCAGCGACAAGCAGGCGAGTGCCCCGTTGTGGGGCAGCTGCGGTGCCAGCGTGGCCACACGCTTGGCGAAGGCCTGCAGCACGGCGGGGGACACCCGTCGGGCCCGCGCGCAGATCTGCGACACCGACTCCACGATTATCAGAGCGTCTGCGTGGGTTCTGCCTGGAAAACATGTTATGTTTAATACTGAGTGTCAGGGAAACGCTTCCGAAAACTAATTACTGATCATCATCATCATTTCAGCCGAAAGACGTCCACTGCTGGACATAGGCCTCCTACCCCAAGCATCGCCACAACTACCGGTCCTGCGCCTTCCACATCCAGCGGATTCCCGCGACCTTCACCAGGTCGTCGGTCCACCTTGTGGGGGGGCCTACCCACGCTGCGCCTTCCAGTACGCGGTCGCCACTCCAGAACTTTACTGCACCATCGGCCATCCGTTCTGCGAGCAATGTGCCCCGCCCACAGCCACATAAGTTTGGCAGTTCTTCGGGCTATGTCGGTTACTTTCGTTCTCCTGCTAATCTCCTCATTTCTGATTCGATCACCCAGGGACTCCGAGCATAGCCCTCTCCTTTGAGCCTTCTTATCAGGCCCACTGTGAGCGACCACGTTTCAGTACCGTAAGTGATTACTGATACGAAACCACAAAAAAAAATGCGTAATTTTTTTTTTTTTAATTTTTCCTTCGTAACTAGCTTTGGGCAGTTAAATAAAACTGAATTGCAAAAAAAACCCCATTTATTTACCAAATTTTTTAAAGTTCACAATGTAATTCAAATGAAATATTTGCTGGCGCTAGGGGTGAACGACATCCGCTCGCATACGCAGTCCGAGTCGTAGCGAGCGTAGGTAGGTTATTAGGTACGCGCGCCATTGGAGTGACACTACTGTCAGTGTTGCCAACAAGAAATTATTCAATCGTCAATAACAGTCGTAATTTTTTTTAATTTTATATTTTCATAAATATTTTGGGACTTTCTTACACAGCACCATATAGTCCCAAACTAAGCAGAGCTTGTGCTATGGGTACTAAGACAATGGATATAATACTTATACAATTTGTAACAATATGTTAACTAAAAATGTTCAATAACGTTTTTAAACATTTTATAACTGCAGTGTGGCCATTGGCCACACTATAATACAATATCACGACAATCCGGGTTAAGGTGTTTCTGAAATCTTATCCAAATCCGCGGAGCCGTTTCAGTTTGATTTAAGGACAAACAAACATACTTTCGTATTTATAATATTTTGGCATTAGGGAACTAGGCTTTGAGTTAGTTTGGAAGACAAAGAAACACTGATCAGGATTTTTCATAATTTATTAATTTTTTTTTTTTTTTTTTTTTTTTTTTTTTTTTTTCGAATGGGCTCTCGCAGGTGGGACCGAAGTCCCATTTCTGCTTAACCGGACTTAGTTGGCGGAGAGTCCCATGTGGGACTCCATACGCCGAAGGTTTTTTCCCTACATACTTACAAACTAGATGCGCGCGGCATCAATACCGCGCTTAATCGGGCGGGCGCCCCCCAAGGGGGGGGCTCGAACCTCGCTAGGGCATTGCAGGGGGACCCCGCAGTTCCTATGTCCCCCTAGCAGCCGTTGCTGCATCGAATTGGTTACCTCGAAAGTAGCGGACTTTCGGTCCCTATCGGGTGACGTGCTAAACGCCGTGAAGCGGCAAGCCTCGCCGGCGAGGCTAAGACCTACCTAGAAAACCTAACCAGTGGCTACGCAATAGCCTGCTCCTAGGAACTACTCTAGAGCATAGGGCCGGTCTCGCGTGACGAGATTATCTCCGGTTGCTTACACCGTGAGGGCGTCCCCAGGGGGGAGCTCGGACCTCGACTCAGGGTGCAGCAGGGGGACCCCGCCACTGATCCCCCCAGCAGCCGGTGCTGCGTCGGCATGTGTTACTGTTTCTCGAGAGTCGGACTCTCGGATTCTGTGTGTGTGTCGCGTCGGTCCTCGCCGGCGGGGACGATATTTTGGACGACGGCGTCGGAGTGTGCTTGTACTTTTATCTGACTCCTGGAGGAGTGTGATATCGTCATCGGGCTCAATGAGTGTGTGTCTGGGACGTCGGGTTTTGCTGATAGCGGATGGCTGGTAGACGGTGGCCGCCACGACCAAGGGGTTGGGGTGCTTGGGAGCGGAATCGAAATAGCGTTTTGAGACACGCTTGAAAAACTGCTTGATGGTCGGCAGTTTGAAGTCTAGGTGGAGGTCGACGTTGCGTACGTACCAGGGGGCGCCTACAGCCCTACGCATGAAACGGTTTTGGATGGTTTGGAGCATGTGAATTCTCACCGGCTTAACGTGTGCGAACACAACGCTAGCATAGGCGAGTATGGGGCGGATACAGGTGGTGAATATCCTTACTTTGAGATGAGTGGGCAGCTTACTGTGCGCATTGAGAAGGGGGTGGAGACGTGCGAGGACAAGGGCGGCACGGTTTTTCACCCTGCGGATATGCGGACGGAAAGTCAGTCTACGGTCAAGGATCACTCCGAGATATTTGGCTTCTCGTTGCCATGGGATCTGTTTTCCGAACATTGAGACTGGTACGCTCAGTTCTTTACGGTACTGTGACAGGGGTCTCTTATCGAAGAGGACCGCTGCACTTTTTTCGGGATTTACTTCGATTCTCCATTTCCGGAACCATTCACCTAGGGTGTTGGCCGCGGATTGGAGGGTACGAGAAATAGCGACATGGGTCATGCCGGAGTAATAGATTGCCGTGTCGTCGGCGAAAAGGGCCATACGGGCTGCACCGCATTTTGGAATATCGCTGGTGTACAGCGTGAACAGTAGGGGGGAGAGCACGGAGCCTTGAGGCACACCGGCGTGAATGGGATGAGGGGAGGAGAGAGCCCCTTCTATGCGATAGCAAAAGGTACGATTCGACAAGTAGTCTCGGATGATGAGCACGAGACGATGTGGCACATTCATAGTGTACAGCTTATATAATAAGCCGTTGTGCCACACTTTATCGAAAGCCTTTGCTACGTCGAAAAAGAGAGTGCCGGTCATTTGACCGCGTACGAAGCCTGCACTGATGTGTTCTACAATGCGGTGCAGTTGGTTAACGCAGCAGTGCTTTGTACGGAAGCCAAACTGCTCGTCGGGAAGGAGTTTATTTGAGTCGGCGAAATCTTTGAGTCGCTTATAAATAAGCTTCTCGTAGATTTTACCGAAGACATTGAGGAGACTAATCGGCCGGTAACTACTCGGCTCGGCTTTTGGTTTGCCCGGTTTGGAAATACCGATTACCGTAGCCTGTTTCCAAGCCTGGGGAAAGATGTTGTTTTTAAATGCCGCATTGAAGATGACGGTCATTAGAGCGATTAGGGTGGCAGGGAAACGTTTCAGCACCTTATTGGTGATGCCGTCTGCGCCGGGGGCTTTTTTGGGCTTAAGATCCTTGACTATAGAGAGAACTTCGTCAGGGGTGATCGGTGGGAGCGGGTCATCAGGGTCATCTATTGGGGGGGGGGGGAGGGCTGACCTACGCTCTACTTCTGAATTAACCTTATCAAGGTGGGTTTGGCTTACGGGAAGCGTACTGAGAGTGCATTGAGACTCCAAACTGTCGGCTAAGCATTCGGCTTTTTCGTCGTCGTCAAAGGCCGGCCTTTGATTGGGTCGATTTAGGGGGGGCATAGTTGCCGTGGTCTCGCATTTAAGTCTGCGTTGAAGGGCCCAGAAGGCTACATGAGACGGTTGGATTGCGCTGACTTCCTTGTCCCAATGCTCCTCCCGTACCTGAGCTACACGTCTCTTTACAGTATTCTGTAAGGAGCGCATATGGGCACGATTGGCTTCATTGGGAAAAGCGTCATAGGCACGGATGGCCGCGTTCCTCTCGGTCCTCAACTCATTTACATCGTCCGGCAGTTTCAGACGCTGGTCATCCAGCATCGGAACCTGCCGTGAGCATTCGCCCACTACGGACTGCACATGGTTGGTGAGCGAGGTGATCGCGGCCACCGTGTCCGCGACTGTCTCAATGGAGTCAGGGATTGAATCTAATTGGGGGGATGAGGTAGATTTGAGGCGGTCCTCTAATCTCCTCCAATCGGTTATCGTTTTTGTTATGGGTGGAATACCGGGATCCGAGGGACCACCTCGGGGACCCAGTTGAATGATCACAGGGCGATGATCTGAGTCTAATTCTTGGATTACCTCGATAGAGCGAATACCGAGGTTTACGCGCTTTAAGAGGGCTATATCTAGGATGTCGGGCCGGTGCCCTACTGTGTCAGGATAGTGAGTGGGACGCATCGGGGCGATGACGTCGAAGGAAAGTTTGTCGCTAAGTGCTCCTAATTGAGTGCCAGCGGCGTTATTGGAGACACAGCTCCATGAACGGTGTTTGGCGTTTAAGTCGCCTGCAATAATTACAGAGTTACTAAGATCGAGTAGAGATTTGAGGTCGTCCTCGAGCAGACTCGCGGGTTTGTTTGCGGATCTATAGGCCGAGACTATGGTGATGGGCTGGTGCCCTGTCATGCCTAGGCGACAGATTGAAGCCTCCAGGCATGCTAGCTCTGGGGGATCAATGGGGATGCAATACAATGAATTTCGGTAATAGATGAGCGTTCCGCCTAGTGCGGTGTGTGCTCTGTCGTTTCTTATCAGCCTATAGTTGGCTATATTGGGATTACGACTATGGGGTTTGAGGAAAGACTCTTGAATGAGTAAAATATCGATTTGGTGCTCACGCAAGAAGACGGCTACGTCGTCGCGTTGACCACTAATGCCTCGGGCATTAAAAAAGCCTAAAATTAGGGAACGGGGTTTGAATCTTTTGGGTGGGGCCGTATTATACATTATAATTGGAATTAAGTATTCTATAGATGTCTTGGTACTTGGTAAGTACCTGAAGGCGCTGCTCATGGATGCCTTGGGTAAAGGCCCAAAGTCTAGAGTAGGCGTCAATGCGGGATTCCCCTGACTGGGGTTCGAGGTATTCTCTCGGCAGAAGGCCGGGGGAGTTTACCGGAGGGGGGGTTCTCATGGGGGGGGGGGCTTTAGCTGCTGGTGCAGTTTTGGGCCTGAGAGAAGGTGCGGGGATGGGTATGTTCATCAGCGCAGGGGGCTCTGAGGCCGGGGGCGCGAGACGAGAGGGCGGAAGAGGTGGGAAATGGGGCTTTTGGTTACCCTTAAACCAGGGGTTGGGCCCGAGTGGGCCGCGGAAATTAGGGGAGGGCCCGAGTGGGCCTCTAGGGTTTGGTGGTTGGTACTGGTAGGGGGCTGCGTAGGAGGGGGCTTCCCTCGCAACGCGGTCGGAGGCGCGTTTCGCCGATTTGGCGTTGCGCATTTTGGGGGCTTTGGGGCATCCGCGATAATTCGCTGGATGCCCGGATTTGCCGCAAAGGACACAGCTAGGGGGCTCCGTGCACTGGTCCCTCTCCTTGGGACGCTCGCAATTGGAAGTCCCGTGATCGCCTAGGCACTTAACGCACCTGGGCTTTGCGTAGCAGTTACGCTGGGAGTGACCATACAGCTGGCAACGGTGACATTGACCAGGCTGGTTTGACTTGTGGGGGCGCTCGACCGTGATGCCTGATAAGTTGCATACGGTCTTTATGTTATATATGTTTTTGGCGCTTTCGCCAGGGTGACAGATGACAAGAACCATATTGTAGGGTTCACCGTGCTTACCACGGTACATTCGGTGGGTTATTGCAACCGGGATCCCTTGACGATCGAGGTCGGCGTGCACTTCCGTGCAGCTGACTTCGGTCGGAATCCCTCGGATCACAACTCTAAGGAGTCGGTCCTCTGGGAGTGCGTAGGTGTGAAAAGACACACCACGCTCGCGTAGCAACCTGGTAAGGTTGCGGTAATCGGTGGGGGTGGGGACAACTACTTTAATGCCCTGCTGCGTGGGGCGGGCACTAGTAAAATTGATTTTGTTTTGATTGCACCAGTCGGAAATTCTGGTCCAATATGCCTTATCCTGGATGAATAAGGGAGGCGGGATGGGTACCTTCTTCTGGGAAGATGAGGTATGTTCATGATCGTGAGGGGAGGCAGGCCTGTTATCCTGCGAGGAGGAGTAAGAGGCGGGACGGGGGGTAGGGGCCGGGGCAGAGTTTGCCTCGGACAGTTTAAGTGCTTTTGAGGCGAGAGCCTCGGCCTTATTTGTCTTTCGGCTGCGTTTTTTACCTTTACCCACTACCGTGGTAAAGGCGTCGGCCTCGTCTGAGTTGACCTCACTGTCCGAAGACATCTCTTGGTCTGATGGGATCGGGGAGCGATCGGGGTATTGAGTGGGGGCTGGGGTGGGGAGAGGTGAGGGGGTGCGGTCCTTATGGTCCAGGCTGGCTGAACGCCTAGGCGGACCACGCGGAGACCTCGGCCTCTCCTCATCGCTGTCGGAACGGGCGGGGCGCCTATTCCTCTTTTGGGGTGGGGGGGTATCGGGCAACTCAGGAGAGTTGGGGGATTCGGACGTTTGAGGTTTGATCACCTCATCGTCGCAAAAGAGGTTGCCATAATTGGCTAGGAAGTTGGGGTCCTTGAGGAGGACGTTTTTCAGGATGCTCAGGAACTTGGCATCAGACACCATCGTACAGATGATGACTAAGCCAAGCCTAGCAAAATGAGAGGGAGAGAAATTAGTGGCGTACTAACATGGGGGTTTTGCTCCTCGGGTGGGTGTTCCCGGGAGTGTGTTCAAACCCTCCCCGTCGGGTATAGACGGGGAGGTTGTGTGCCTACTGGTGAGCCCTAAGCTTGCACTCCTGATTGCCAGTCTTAATGTGCAACCAGGTCCCTAAGTCTCTAGTGTGCAATGGGTGTAAACCCCTAGAGAGTGCTAGATAGGACGAAACGGGGTTAAAGCTAGGGAAGACTAGGAGATCCCCCAAGGCCTTCTGGCCCTAGCTTCTTCCAATTTTGCTTTGCCCTTAAGGAGCGCAGCTGGCGTGTCGGGTCAACGCCCCTCAGTTCGTTAGCACCGTTAGGTATCCACTGAGGACCACAGTAAATAAGTGGGTTTTTCCTGAAGGGACACTACGTTTTTGACGAAACTCTGTCTAAAGAGACAAAAGCGCGCCCGCTGTCTTGAAAAAGACAGCGAATGTGCTTATCGGGCTGCAGTCGGCGGGGCGACTGCGGAGGACGCTACGGTGAGCCGTAGCGAAAAATATTCGAGCACTTAATTCGTCACGAGAGGACGGAGCGGAGCAGCACGACCTCTCGGGGCGAGTGTCAGAGCGAGAATGTAATTTATGAGCCTCGGGGTCATCTCATCGCCCTGCAAGGGGCGCGAGGAATCAGGCTCGGGGGTGGGACCCCCTTTCCTGAGGTATCTATTCTCCGCCCGTAAAAACGGGCGTGTCTTTGGGGCGGAAACAGGTTCCAAAGACCAAGTAGCTGTGTGCCGCCTGCCAGCCGGCTGGCGGTCATCACAGCTATGTGAGTGGTTGCTATGCGTGTTCCTGTAGGAGCGCCGCGCTCACCGTTTTCACGGGAGCGCTTCTTCACGACGCCTAGGCGGTCAGACCCTACCGGGTGAGACCCCCGGTTGCCCAGGGGAGGCCCAGCAGAGGTCGACCAGCGACTTAGGCGTCGACTTAAGCGCCCTCTACAGGAGAATGCTGGCCTCCGCTATAGCGCAATTGGACTAGCCAATCACGTTACAGCTAAGAGGCCGTGGTGTGTGTTTGGACGGTTTGTATTGTGAGTACACCGCCCAATGTTTACGTACGAATGCGTGCCCGCGCATTCTACGTGAGAGTAAAGATGCATGTACAGTTATGTGTGTCTGTGTATAGTGCGCTCCGTGCCTATATTAACTTAGCACACGTCGCGCACTGGGGTGCAAGTTATGTGTGTGGAGTGCTCTGTGTTTGAATAAGTCAAGTGTAGGCCATGTTTTGACTTACTCAGGCGTCAGTCCGGTGGCTGGAAGCGGAGGGGGGCGACCTTGCTGTGCCGCGGTTGCTATGCTGTACATTCTCGGCGGTTTAGCCAGCTGTGAACAGCGTGGCCATTCCGGCGAGAATGACAGGTACCGGGTCCTGTTCTGCCATCAGGGCGTTTAGGACGTCCTGTAGGACCCGGATAGCGGCCCCGAGGATGTGCTTCCTGTACTCCCCGGGTGTTGTTGGTACTCTCTGCCCCGCCGGTGCTGCTCCACCACTGTGTTGCTGCGGGCGCGGTATGTTGGTTGCGGTCTTGGTGTGCGGCGCTTTAGGGGCGCTCGCGGCGGCTTTTGATGCCTGTTCTGTCCTCGCGGCGCCCCCTATCACGGTGGTGGCAGCGGTGAAGGCAGCGATGTTGGTGGATTTCTTGGTCGGCGGGGGAGGTGGGGCAAGGTCGGCCTGGGCTGAGTGCATTCCTTGCTTCTCAGCCTCGGAAGCTGCGGGGCGAGCATTACGCTTCTTTCCTCCGCGCTTCCTTTTCCTCCGCTTCTGGGGTTCTGGGGTCGCTCCGCGCGCTGTCGGGGCATTCGCCGTCGCCATAAGCGACGCGTTCCGCGCCTCATCAACGCAGGGTTGGGCGAGAGACCTTTCGGCGACCTGTGTGCGAGGTCGGTACTCTGCCGTTTTGGCGACGGTGCCCGCTCGCTTATTCCGTGCCTCTCTCTGGTAAGCGGGGCACTTGTAGTGGTTGGCCGGGTGTGGTCCCGCGCAGTTTGCGCAGGTAGGTGGCTCAGAGAGAGGGCGTGGGCATTCTTTGGCGGAATGTTCCTCGCCGCACCTCACGCAAGCGAGCGGGCGGTGACACAGATGTGAGCTGTGTCTAAACAGCTGACATCTGTGGCACTGTGCTGGCCCGCGTTTTCCCCGCCATGCCTCGATCTTGACACCACGCATGCACATAAACATCGTGATGTCATATATCGCCCGGAAGTTCGGGGTCTTCCGGATCATGGCGTGGAAAACGCAGCCGGGTCTTCCCTGGCGCGCCTTTATGTGGCGCACGTACTCCGGCTCGAATCCAAGCGCGCGGAGTTCCTCTTCTATATCTTGCGGCGCCGTGTCTGCAGGCAGCCCCGTGATGGCCACCTTCAGGCTCAGCTCCGCTGGGAGCGAGTACGAGAACCAAGCGATGTTCTCGCGCTTCTCTAGATCTGTCAAGTACTGCTGCACCAGACGGAACTCTTGTTCTGATTCCGGGACAAAGCGGATACCTTTCTGGTATGGCCGTGCGGCAGGCGCATGGCCCAGCTTGTCCCGGATGGCCTTGAAGTGCTGCGCCCAGTTTGGTAGATATTCTACTACCAACGGTGGGTAGCGGGACTTCTTTGTGGTCTTCCCTTGCTCTGCGGCTTTTGTGCTACCACTGGGCACAGCAGTGGACTGCACGGGGGCTGCGGCAGCGGGAAGAGGCGGTCGCGTGGTCACTTCCGAGTAAGATGGAGTCGGCGTTTCTGGTACGGGTCGCTGCCTGCGCGGGTCGCGCTGCGACTGCGAGGAAACAGTACAGGGCCGCTTTGCCTCTTCTGCGGCATCTTCCTCTGGGCTTCTGGGTCTACGCTGGGCTCGTTGTTCCAAGTTAAACTCGAAGTCGAAGCCCAGCGTATATGATGGCGGCTGTTCTTGGCCCAGCCGCGGCAGTTCGGGCAGCGAACCCGATTTATTGGATTCGTCCCGTGTGGGGGCCTGTACGGGACGCATGGGCGTGACGTATGGCACTGCACATAGCCCAAAGGACCCCGTTGATGACAGGGACGCGTCCGATCCCACACGGGACGAACACGCCGACCGCATCGCTGGTGAGTCGCGGGCCGAGTTGCGAGGTGGAGCGGGTGAGGCGTGCACGGCGGGCATACTTGCTCCAGCCGGTTGCTGCTCCATCCGCGTGGTCTTGTCCAGGGTTGTCGTCCTCTTTGGAGGGGTCGTCCGTATCGGTGTCTTTGTCGCTGCCGGTTTGCTCGACGCAGGCAATCTTGCCTGCGGTGCTGCGTCGGTTGCGGGAGGTCGTGCCGGTTTTGCTGTGCTCGACACCGGCGCGCGAGTCGCCGGTGGAGTATTGCGGGAAGGGGCGCGGGATGCGGGCGCGGGCGGCCGTGCTGTTCCTGCGCGGCGTGCGGACGCGGTAGGCACCGGTGATTCTGTTGGTACCGGGCGGAAAGTAGGCGGGTGTTGAGGTACTGCATGCTGTCGCTGGCGCGACGTCTTTGCCAACAGCGCAGGCGCCGCTGGTGCGACAGCTTGCACTCGTGGAGCGGCGTCGAGCGGTGGTGCCGGGGCTGAGCCGGATGTTCGGTGGTACTGGAGTTCCGGTTCCGTCGCCATCCGGTCCATCCTCGGCATGCTCCTGGTAGGATGGATGGGGGGGTCCGGGCTCCGCGGGGGGCTCCGGGCCCCTTGCTTGGACATCTTGAAGTGCGTGGACACCGTCCGCGACCGCTTCGGTGTGTTGCCACACCGGGCAGCAACGGTGGCGCTCGCGCGAGCGCTGTCGGTCCGGGCGGAAAATACGCAAGTCGGAACGCGCGCGAAACACGACTGTGCGTGGCGACCACGAGCAGTCCTGTAATTTATTAATATTTTGCCCTACTTAAGTACTAAAAAATATTTACAGAAAACACACAGAACAAATAGGTAATATTTAATTGACCAATGGCGAAGAGGCATGCGCGCTCGCAGTTGATGACGTAGTTTTGATTGAAACCCGAGGTTATAAATATTGGTGACAAACTATGGAGTGCCATTGCGATGCTAGGCAGCGTGCGCGGAGGACGCGCTGCCACAATATTATTACGATAAGTATTTTACTTACATACATATTATCACGCCTGTCTCCCATTGGGGTAGGCAGAGACTATGGATTTCCACCTGCTACGATCCTGACACACCTCTTTCCCTTCATCTACGTTCATTAACCTCGTCATGCATGCTCGTCGGTTTACGGCCAAAATTAATATCCAATCTATCCACGATTTGCCCTACTAAAGATAGGAATTTGACATAAGCTCCATACAAAATATGTCAAATTTCTATCTTTAGTAAGGTAAATCGTGGATAGATTGGATATTAATTTTGGCCGTTAGAGTACTCGATTTGATCGATAACAACACATAACATATCGTCACGCCTGTATTTCCCCGAAGGGGTAGGCAGAAGTGTATAGTACACCCACATTTAACCAAGATCGAAAAAAAAAAAAATTTAAATTATATTTTGAATTGAAAAAATCGATATTTTTTTCGATTGATTTTTGATCGATAAGTATAGACGAAAACTCACCAGCATGCGCCTGCAACATGCACGTGTATAGATACGCGTGGAACTTGGCGGGGTCCACGTTGAGCGCGCCCCCGCCCCGCCAGCACGGCCAGCACGGTGCGCACAGCAGCCGCTCGCGCGCTGCCACCAGCTCGTCCGAGAGCAGGCGCGCCAGGATCGCGACCAGGTCCGAGTAGTACTCCAGGTTTATTACTGAACCTGCGGGAGGAAGGGGCGGTTCAATATTTGGTGACCGATCGATTTTGATAGCAAAATGTTCGAGACGAAATGCGTGTGGTCTTTTCTCTATACAAACGCTCTCGACTGCTTTCTTTCTGATTTATTATCTTAGAGCAATGATTCTTTACAGTAAAATAAATATCAACTTTTTGTATGTCCCTATGATTCGTTTTCGTTGTGTTGGAAACTTTAAAATATTATTTATCTGTGTCTAACTAACATCTGTCAAAAGTGTAAAACGTCAATCCTTCTATAATATTAAAACCATAGAGTTAATTAAAACGTAGTGATTATATTATCTTTGTATAATATCTCCGTATCGTTCACATCGTGTTTCACTTCAAGGATCCTAAATCTTGCCTTTTTCAGTTGATAAATTATTTCTAGAAACCCTCAAAAATCTCAAAATTACCTATTTAGACCGCTGTCTACACAGGGCCTAGTGTATTTTGACAACTATTAATGAAAAAAGAAAAACAGCGCCATAGTACATATTCTTCTTATTCAGTTTATGAAATGTCTTTTAAATTGGTCCAGTTTCGGTGGAGAAAATAGTCGAGAGCCAATCCTCGAATCATGAAATTTTTACTAAGGCTATTCAGTTGGAGCTGCAGTTGTCTTTATCGCACCTATTTGAGGCCGAGCGCTCGGAAAGCGACAGCAAAAGTTTCTTAAAATACCTAATTTTCAAAAGTCTCTCTGCTCGCATTTCCTTTTAAGAAGAGAGACAAAATACGAGTTTCTTATGCGATCAGTAAGTTTAACTCCTAGAATACTGCATTCCGAAACACAAATAGTTGATGTAGGCCACACAGCGCGTCCTTCGGCGAGGATATCATCTCGCAGAAGGAAGCGGCGGAGCGGGTCAGGGAGGAAGACTCCCTCGCTGATCTAATCCGCCGCAGGAGGATGGGTAGGCGCAGGCTTCTTTATGGCGACCTGCGGGGTGGATCTACTCTAAATCCACCCCACCTTGAAGCACGATTTGCCTGGGGGAGCTTATTGTGTGAATCCGTCTTAACAGACGAGTCGCCCTAAGAGGCCAACGGGCGATAGATTGGGGAGTCTATCGTCCACATTGCACGGCCAGCGGGCTGTGGTGAGGGTTTAGGTTAAAGGTGGAAGGGGGTGATATGTGCCGCGCTGGATAGGTCGCGAACATCATGCGTAGCAGTTGGCGTGGTCCACCCAAGGCGAAAGTAGGCACACGGCGGAGTTTTTAGTGGCTGCGAGCCGCACATATTCACATCGCCTCCCCGGTGGTGTGACATCATCAACTCAGCCTATCGCAGTCCACTTCTGGACATAGGCCTCTTCCAAGTTGCGCTACAACACTTGATCTTCTACCTTCCGCATCCAGTCCCCGCCAGCCATCTTCAGCTCGTAACTGGCTGGGGGGCGCCCTACGCTGCGTTTGCCGATTCGCGTGGCGTGGCGTTTGTTCGATTGGTGTGACATGCGATGGGGTTTCTCCGCATAAGAACTAAATTAATAGTTTAGAAAAACACGCTTTTATAATAATTTAAAAAAAACCTAATCGTGGTCAAAGTTCATTACAAGACTTTTCTAAAAAATCCAAAACAGCTATGATACGATTTTCCATCATGAAGTTCCAGTTCATATCTTCCGGCTCCATCATCAGATCAGTTCGACAGTACCATATTATTGTATTGTCATCAGAACTACATACAGCTGCCAATTTTCATTACGCTACGACCCTTGGAAGATGGTTAAATTAGTTACCTTAGATTCCATTACATAGTTACATACAGGTCGACCTAATAAAAGCGTGTTAAAAAGGCCACAAAGCTGCCAAGCTTAAATGGAACTGAGCTGGTCACATCTGCCGTATGTCGTACTAGCTATGTACAAAAACAACCAACCAACTTGCTGCTGTCTGGGGCAAACCCAGAAGGTGATCGGATGCTCGCTGAGAATCTTCGCTTAAGCTGATATTTAACACTTACTTAGCCAGTCCATTGAGCGCGGCCGCCAACAGCTTGGACCGCGGCGCCGTCTTCAGCAGCCGGAAGTAGATGTGGAACACGGTCTTGGTGACCTCGGTCAGCTGTTTGCGTCGCGCCATCTCGCTCTCTTGAGCTTGCGTCTCCAGCAACTCCTTCTCCACTTCTTTTAGCTTTTTTGATCTCTGAAATAGTTGATAATTTATTTATTAATAAACGGTCAATGAGTGCAATTGGCTCGCGGGTTTTTGCACATAACAAATAGTGGTCAGACTACAGATAATTTAATTTAAAGAGTTCAAAAGAAGAAGGGTCCATAATTGGAAAATGAAATTTTATAGAAGAGAAAATCTTTCTAATAACTTTGAACAATAACTAATATAAATGAAACAACACATTGTTTTTCTATGACCATATACAACGGGTTATTGAAATAACTGAAAACCATTCATCATTGTCATCAGAGTCATAGTACTCATCAGTATGAACAACTTTTATTATGGGGCCAACCCTGAAATCGATGTTCCCTACATTTGTGTTCACATTAATCGACAAATAGTAGGGAACAGCTGATTTTTTTTTTGCTATTTCAAGGTTGGTACAGTCGACTGCATGACAGTGGTAACACTTCAATTCGAAAACCGCCCCTACTGCTTGGGAAATAAAGATAATGCTAATGTCAAAATGTTACCACCGACTTGCGGTCGACCATACCATAGTATAAAACTTTTTAACAAAAAATTGAACCGACGAAAAGTGAAACTGAAAAGCGAAAAATAACTATTTATGAGTCGGCGCCAAACGAACTTTTAACAAGCAAAGTGCGTGCAAGTTGCAAGTGGCCGAGCGGAGAACGCATTTTTGGAAAGTTATTGTTTATCGTTGAAAATTTCACGTTGTATTTGATGTGACGTTGGTTTTATTATTTATTTAAAGTAATTTAATGATCTTCGTTGATTGGTTGTTTGGCGCCGACTCATAAATAGTTATTTTTCGCTTTTCAATTTCACTTTTCGTCGGTTCAATTTTTTGTTAAAAAGTTTAATTTTTAATTTTTTTGTGGTTAAAATCTAACTCTAGGTCTCCATTATGTCGTAGTGTCTAGAACTATATTTATGTGTGTCAAGTTTCAACAGAATCGGTTAACAGGTAAGAATTCAGTGGGTGAACAAAAACTCATCCCCTGTTTTACTACCCTTAGAGGTGGATTTTGATTTTGAAATTTAAATGGGACCAACTTCGAGATATACCCTATACATTAAAAAAAAATCATCAAAACCGGACCACTCTGTAAATAGTTATGCGTGGTCATACATAAAAAAAAATAAAAAAATATACGCGTCGTATTGAGAACGTCCTCCTTTTTTTCGTCGGTTAAAAAGTTGTTCACACTGATGACTACAATGACCCCTTAAGAGGTTTTGAGTTATTTCAATAACACGTTGTATGAAAAATGAGCCTTCCCCACTGCCCCGTAAGCCAGCCAATGACTAAAACTGTTTCATAAAATAAAATAACACGTTTTTAGGGTTCAGCACCTCAAAAGGAAAAGAGAAGCAGAAATTATACCACATTTTACCCAAAAACTTGAAATTACTTCTTAAATAGAAACCAACTCACTAAACAGTTATTTTTAGCATTATCAAGAGCTTCAATTGATTAGCTACGGGATTCAGTAACCCTAAATCAATTTATTGATAATGGGTATGGCATTTGCACAACCCTAGCACTTATTGTTTGCCCGCGACTGCCACTAACGTTACCGTTGAGTATAGTAACTTTTGATAATTTCTTAGGTTTTCGCGTTCACTACACATTATAATAAAACAAGTTTAACCGGATTACATCGCGTATATTATTTTTATTTTATTTATATTTTTTTTTTTTATTTTTTTTTTTTTTTTTTGCCAGGTGGACCGACGACCTGAAGAACGTGGCTGGGGGGGACTGGATGCGGAAGGCAGAGGACCGAGCGTTGTGGCGCAACTTGGGAGAGGCCTATGTCCAGCAGTGGACTGCGATAGGCTGAGTTGATTGAGTTGATTGATATTATTTAAATTGGTTTTCTTCACGTCTCAAAAGCTTTGTAGCGTTCATGGTCGTAGGAAGAATAAGATGACAAGCGTCTTTCTTTACAGATATTTCTAAAAAAAAAAACTACCGTACAATTTTTACAAATAAAATAATAAGTAATAATAAGTTTTTGTTTTTTTTTTCTCATGTTTTACAAATAAATTATCTTTATCTTTATTAATTAAAATCGTTTCGATGCACCCAGTAATCACTCGCAATGTAAATCTATGTGTATCTTTAAATAATATACGCGATGTAATCCGGTTAAACTAGTTTTATTTTTTATTATAATAGTAACTTTTTTCACCTTCTTCTCCTTCTTAGACAAGTTAACGATCCTCTTCTTGTGCTTCTCGTCCTGCTTCTTCTTTGTCTTGATCTCGGCCTCGGCGTCCATGTCGATGTCTCGTATCTTGAGGGTCAGCAGGCAGTCCAGCGCGGCCGGGTGGAGGCGATCGTTACGACGTTTTACTAACTGGTTTATTAGGCGTACCACCTGCGAGGAAAAAAAATGTTTTCATTCATTCATTCTTTTCAGCCGAAAGACGGCCACTGCTGGACATAGGCCTCCCCTAAGCATCGCCACAACGACGTTGCTTGCTTCCATGCAGGAGGGTGCGAGTTCGATCCCGGCCCGCACCTCTGACTTTTCGGATTCATGTGCGGATCAGAATTTGATTATCACTTGCTTTAACGGTGAAGGAAAACATCGTGAGTGTAGTCCACCAACCCGCACTAGGCCAGCATGGTGGACTAAGGCCTTAACCTTCTCATACTGAGAAGAGGCCCGTGCCCAGCAGTGGGTCAGTAATGGGCTGATTTTTTATTTATTTTAATAAATGAATAACTCGTAGAATTCAGGTTGAGATGGTACGGTCACGTAACATGAAGACCACGTCATAAAATTGCCCTTCCATGGCTACAAAGAAGAGAGGGAGAAGAAGACTTCAAAGCACCTGGTTGACAAATATCCATATAATATACAGTGATATGAAGAAGTTAGGCCTTGGTGATGATGATGTCTACCAGCGGGAGAGATGGCACCGCATGATTAGGAAAGCCGACCCCGAGTAACAGGAAAAGGCGAGGTTAAAGAAGAATAAATAATCTTGAAAATAATAAGTAAATCCTACAAAAGTCATTTAGCCACGAGATTCTTGACAGTGATTTTTTATACTTACAGTTAGTGTGATGTCTCCCCTGTTATCATCAGCGAACACGTTGGTACAGCACTCAGTGACCGCACTCCGGGCCCTCTCGTCCTTGCTGTTCAGGTGAGGGATGACACTCTGTGCTATGTTGTATATATACTTACAGTGAGTGTTATGTCTCCCCTTTTATCATTAGCGAACACGTTGGTACAGCACTCAGTGACCGCACTCCGGGCCCTCTCGTCCTTGCTGTCCAGGTGAGGGATGACACTCTGTGCTATGTTGTATATATACTTACAGTGAGTGTTATGTCTCCCCTTTTATCATCAGCGAACACGTTGGTACAGCACTCAGTGACCGCACTCCGGGCCCTCTCGTCCTCGCTGTTCAGGTGAGGGATGACACTCTGTGCTATGTTGTATATATACTTACAGTGAGTGTTATGTCTCCCCTTTTATCATTAGCGAACACGTTGGTACAGCACTCAGTGACCGCACTCCGGGCCCTCTCGTCCTTGCTGTCCAGGTGAGGGATGACACTCTGTGCTATGTTGTATATATACTTACAGTGAGTGTTATGTCTCCCCTTTTATCATCAGCGAACACGTTGGTACAGCACTCAGTGACCGCACTCCGGGCCCTCTCGTCCTCGCTGTTCAGGTGAGGGATGACACTCTGTGCTATGTTGTATATATACTTACAGTGAGTGTTATGTCTCCCCTTTTATCATCAGCGAACACGTTGGTACAGCACTCAGTGACCGCACTCCGGGCCCTCTCGTCCTTGCTGTTCAGGTGAGGGATGACACTCTGTGCTATGTTGTATATATACTTACAATGAGTGTGATGTCTCCCCTTTTATCATCAGCGAACACGTTGGTACAGCACTCAGTGACCGCACTCCGGGCCCTCTCGTCCTTGCTGTTCAGGTGAGGGATGACACTCTGTGCTATGTTGTATATATACTTACAGTGAGTGTTATGTCTCCCCTTTTATCATCAGCGAACACGTTGGTACAGCACTCAGTGACCGCACTCCGGGCCCTCTCGCCTTGCTGTCCAGGTGAGGGATGACACTCTGTGCTATGTTGTATATATACTTACAATGAGTGTGATGTCTCCCCTTTTATCATCAGCGAACACGTTGGTACAGCACTCAGTGACCGCACTCCGGGCCCTCTCGTCCTTGCTGTTCAGGTGAGGGATGACACTCTGTGCTATGTTGTATATATACTTACAGTGAGTGTTATGTCTCCCCTTTTATCATCAGCGAACACGTTGGTACAGCACTCAGTGACCGCACTCCGGGCCCTCTCGTCCTTGCTGTCCAGGTGAGGGATGACACTCTGTGCTATGTTGTATATATACTTACAATGAGTGTGATGTCTCCCCTTTTATCATCAGCGAACACGTTGGTACAGCACTCAGTGACCGCACTCCGGGCCCTCTCGCCTTGCTGTCCAGGTGAGGGATGACACTCTGTGCTATGTTGTATATATACTTACAATGAGTGTGATGTCTCCCCTTTTATCATCAGCGAACACGTTGGTACAGCACTCAGTGACCGCACTCCGGGCCCTCTCGTCCTTGCTGTTCAGGTGAGGGATGACACTCTGTGCTATGTTGTATATATACTTACAGTGAGTGTTATGTCTCCCCTTTTATCATCAGCGAACACGTTGGTACAGCACTCAGTGACCGCACTCCGGGCCCTCTCGTCCTTGCTGTCCAGGTGAGGGATGACACTCTGTGCTATGTTGTATATATACTTACAATGAGTGTGATGTCTCCCCTTTTATCATCAGCGAACACGTTGGTACAGTACTCAGTGACCGCACTCCGGGCCCTCTCGTCCTTGCTGTCCAGCAGGCGTAGCATGACCGCTGTACACAAAGCTTATGTCGACGGAAGAATAGACAAAATGACGTATTGTAGAAAGATTTGTTCCGTCCGTAGCATGCCGATGTCAATAATGAAGAAAATAAATGTTTCTATACTTCGATCGACACATGTCTACAACGTCGAGCATGACGAACATATTTTCTCTACTTTTGACGGTTTAAATTAGTCTACATCTCATGAGACCTAGACAAAATTATTCTTTAGTTTTTTTAGGACTAGATTCTTGTTAAATTGGTTTCATTGGAGTTTTTGAACAACAATAATAACATGTCGGGTTCCTATCGTCGCTATCTCCTTAGTTATTATCACAAACTAGCCTTTGCCCGCGTGTAATTCGTAATAAGTATCGAATGACTATCGTGCATCCTTCGGGAACTGTGTCTTCCCGGATAAAAAGGTATCCTTTATGTTAATGCACACCCTATGGTCTACGTGCTAATCTTCATCCAAATCCGTTTGAACATGATTGAAGGACAAACAAACAAACTTCCATACTTTTGCATTTATAATATTAGTAGGATTACATATAAGAAAATTAGCTGAATGCCCGCGGCTTCTTCGGCTTATCACAGAAAGCCTTATCGCGCATCCCTCGGGAACTGTTTATTTTCTAGGTACAAAAAGTAGATAGAGTATACTTTATTGTTTGCACACCAAAAAAATATTAATTTACTTTGTATTAGTGATGCGACTCGAGTCCAATTTTACTCGAGTGACATCGAAAAAAAACGTACTCGAGTGAAAAAAATATCGACTCGAGTTCACTCGGACTCGATTCATTCGCCAATCACTCACCAAATAACGTAATGTTATTTGGTTTTATGAATAGACCACATTTGCTCATTTTTATTAGCATATAATATTCATTTCGATATATAAATGTTGGTATCCGGCAAATAAAAAGAATAGACCACCCCCCCTCTACCCATGGGTGTCGTAAAAGGCGACTAAGGGTTGAAATCAGGAGGATGGGCAGCAGCGTCCTCCTGTGCACTAACATCGTGCAACATCACCCACTGCGGTCACCAACCCGCCTGCCCAGCGTGGTGACTATGGGCATACATCTCAATGCACGCACAACTAAAGAAGACTCGACGAATTCCAGCCACCAGAGCAAGCTGGGTTTCGAAAAGGCTATAGCACCGTAGACCACATCCATACTGTTCGGCAGATCATACAGAAGTCTGAAGAGTACAATCAGCCGCTGTGTATGGCATTCGTGGACTACGAGAAGGCCTTCGACTCTATCGAAACTTGGGCAGTTCTGGATGCTCTTCAGCGATGTCACATTGATGAGCGGTATATAGAGATGCTGAGATGCCTATACAACGCTGCTACCATGACTGTTCAGCTTCAGGACCAAAAGACGAAGCCAATCCAACTGCGCAGAGGGGTGAGACAAGGGGATGTAATATCCCCGAAATTGTTCACTAACGCGTTGGAGGACGTCTTCAAGACGCTGGACTGGACTGGACAGGGTATCAACGTTAACGGCGAGAACATCTCACATCTCCGTTTTGCCGATGACATCGTTGTAATGGCTGAGTCGCTGGAACAACTGGGCGAAATGCTGCACAGCTTAAACGGAGCCTCTCGATGTGTCGGTCTCGGCATGAATCTGGACAAGACTAAAGTCATGTTCAATATGCATGTCATGCCGAGGCCAATATTCGTCGAAGGGTCGGCACTCGAAGTTGTAACGGAATACGTCTACCTAGGGCAGGCAATTCAGCTTGGTAGACACAACTTCGAGAAAGAAGCCAACAGAAGGATCCGTCTGGGCTGGGCAGCATTTGGCAAACTTCGCCGAGTCTTCTCGTCGCCTATACCGCAAAGTTTGAAGACAAAGGTCTTCAACCAGTGCGTCCTGCCAGTCATGACTTACGGTGCCGAGACGTGGACACTGACAGTTGGGCTAGTCCACAAATTTAAAGTCGCTCAGCGAGCTATGGAGCGAGCTATGCTTGGAGTTTCTTTGAAGGATAAAATCCGTAACGAGATTATCCGGAGAAGAACCGGAGTGACCGACATAGCTTGTAGGATCAGTAAGCTGAAGTGGCAGTGGGCTGGCCATGTCTGTCGAAGGACCGATGGCCGTTGGAGCAGACGAGTCCTTGAGTGGAGACCGCGTATCGGCAAACGCAGCGTAGGGCCTGCCAGGTGGACCGACGACCTAAAGAACGTGGCTGGGGGGGACTGGATGCGGAAGGCAGAGGACCGAGCGTTGTGGCGCAATTTGGGAGAGGCCTATGTCCAGCAGTGGACTGCGATAGGCTGAGTTGATTGATATAAATGTTGATTTTGTAAGACTGGCGATGTATTGAAATAAAACTTCAAACTTGTCGTTTTATTAAGCCTCAACTTAATGACAAAATGAAAAAATAATGAATTCGATTATTATGACAGGTGACTCGTTAGAGGCGAGTGATCGAGTGACTCGTGAACCACTTGAGTGACTCGATGGCTCGATCACTCGAGTAGTACTCGAGTAAAATTGTAAAATGACTCGAATGACACGAGTGATAAAATCGGACTCGAGTCGCATCACTACTTTGTAAAACGCATCCTTCGACCTTGACATTCATGACTACAAAATGCGTATTGTTGTTGCTTTGAATTACGTACAAAATGTTTCAAAACTTATTCGATTCACCTTTTTTCTAGATAACGAAACGTAATAATATGGTAGAATTTGGTAGAAATGGCGACATCGTATTCCGGAACCTTCGACGGTACTAGAAAGAATAAAAGTTGAGAATTTACAAGATGATGAGGTAAAAGAAGAGTTTAAAAGGAAATTGCGTGAAAAAATTGACGGATCAGATGATGTGTGTGATATAGAAGAGTTATGGGATGTTTTTAAGAAAGGCGTCGTGAATAGTGCTATCGAAGTATGTGGAGTGACTAAAAGGAGAAATGGCAAACAAGAAAAGAATGTATGGTGGAATACGGAAGTACAGAAGGTAGTGTGTGAGAAGAAGAAAGCATGGGTAGACTGGCTGGCAATAAGAGCTGACCAGAGAATGCAAAAGGCGACGGATGAAGATGTGGCTAAGGCCAAAAAGGAATATAAGAGAATAAAAGAAATTGTGAAGGAAATTGTGAAAAAGAAGAAGGATGAGCAAAAGGATGATTTAGATGAACGGTTATCTGAAGATTTCCGGAAAAACATTAAGTTTTTATGGAAATCCATAAAAAGAGCCAGAGGAAAATCTGCAACCTCGGAGCTCAATAACATCAAAGACAAGGATGGAAATATAATGAATGAGGAAGGATGCGTGTTAAAGAGATGGAAAGAGTATTTTGAAGGACTGTTTGAAAAAGAGGTGATGCAAGTATCGACGGTGATGGACGAAAGGGCAGACATTTAGGATAGGTTTTGTATGGATGAAATAGTAAAAGCGTTGAACAGAATGAAATCAGGAAAGGCTCCAGGGTATGATAGGATATCAGTCGAAATGCTGAAGGCTGGACAGGGCGTGGTGGCTAGTCTGCTGTACCGTCTTTTCAACTTGTGCTGGAGTAATGGCCTGGTACCAAAAGACTGGTGTAAGGCCGTGATTGTGCCGCTCTACAAAGGAAAAGGGTCACAGCAAGACTGCAAGAATTACCGTGGCATTAGCCTTTTAAGTGTTGTCAGCAAATTGTATGCAAAAGTTTTGATTGAAAGAGTGATAAAAGTAACTGATGAAAAAATATGGGATGTGCAAGCGGGATTTAGAAAGGGCATGGGGTGTACGGATCAGGTCTTTTCCTTGCGATGCATAGCTGAAAAATGTTTGGCCAAAGGTCAAAAAGTCTATTGCGCTTTCGTGGATTTGGAAAAGGCCTACGACAGAGTGATGAGGAATGAACTATGGTCTGCTTTGTCTATCTATGGAGTGAATAGCAACCTGATTCAAGCTTTGAAATCTCTCTATGCGGATTCTAGCGCTTGTGTCAGGATTAACGGCGCCTACTCTGACTGGTTCAGCATCGATAAGGGTGTGAGACAGGGATGTGTAGCGACGCCGTGGCTATTCAATCTATTCATGGACAGTTGTTTGAAAGATTTGAAAGAGAGTGAAAATGGTTTAGAAATGAATGGGTTACTTGTCAAATGTCTCCTCTATGCCGATGATCAAGTTATCCTTGCATCGTCGGAGGGGGAGTTACAGAAGATGGTAACAATTATGGATGGTGCTTTGAAGAGTAAAGGAATGAAAGTTAATGTTAGTAAGACAAAAGTTTTGGTTTTTGAAAAGGAAGAAGTTATGACAGAGTGCAATATTTTGATAGGTGACGAAAAGGTGGAACAAGTGAAAGATTTTGTATACCTGGGTTCCATGTTTACGAGAGATGGCAAGCATGTGAAGGATATTGAAAGGAGAGTGAGTGCTGGTAATCAGGTGAATGGGGCACTACACACCTTCATGAACAGCCGCAAAGTGTCGGAAAAGGCACGGCTGGCTGTTCATGGGGGAGTGTTAGTGCCTACACTTATGTATGGTAGTGAAAGTTGGGTATGGCAGAAGAAACATGAAAGCAGAATAAATGCAGTAGAAATGAGAGCTTTAAGAAGTATGTGTGGTGTAACTTTGAGAGATAAAGTAAGGAATAACATGATAAGGGAGCGTTGTGGAGTGAAAGAAGATGTAGTGACAAAGATTGAGAAAGGTATGTTAAGATGGTTTGGACATATAGAGAGGATGGACGAGAGGAGATTGACGAAACAAGTATATGAAGCGAGTGTGGATGGAAGAGTTGGAAGGGGATGACCTCGGCGAACGTATCGCGATCAAATCGCGAATGTTCTCAAAAAATGCCAGGTTAAGAGTTCTCTAAACCGACGAGCATGCATGACGAGGTTAATGGACGTAGATGAAGCGAAAGAGGTGTGTCAGGATCGTAGCAGGTGGAAATCCATAGTCTCTGCCTACCCCAATGGGAAACAGGCGTGATAATATGTATGTATGTATGGTAGAATTTGTACGGCACTAGCTACGTTCTCGTTGCTATGGAAAAAGATCTGTCACTTTGTCTACGTAGTATCTCTAAGTAGTCTGTGAACTTTTCGCCCTTCGCGTTCGGTATTCGTACGTATTCGCTAATTTGCGCGCTGCATTTTATAAAAACTATCGTTAATATTGTTTAGTTCTTTAAAACAATAGAGAATAAATATTTTCTCGTTTATATACGTCGCGAGTGATGTTTATTGCAAGTTTTATTTTATGTCAGAAACGAAGAAAATACTTGTTCGAAACCTGTGTATTCTAACATGTGATTACAAATGTAAATAACTAATTAAAATCATCGCACAAAATGGACGTGAAAGGTTGTTATCGTGGGTGTAATGTGTGATTACTTTGTTTGTTTTGTTCCTTCGGATTTGTGAGTGTGAAAGCGTATCTTCTTGAAAGATTTTGACGTTCTTTCGCTTCGTCTGCATCGCTTCCGAGGATTAAAAGTAAGTTTATATTCATTACGGCTCTATATTACCTCATTATCATCTTGTTGAAGCCTACATCTGTCTGCAACATGTCTTGCCAAGTGACTCACTGGTTGGAACTTGGAACATTCGTTTTTAGGGTTCCGAAGTCCTACAAGGAACCCTTATAGTTTCGTCATGTCCGTCCGTCTGTCCGTCTGTCCTAATCCTTTACAGCTTAATAACTTCTACAGTTATAAACATAAGTAAATGAAATTTTGTTAAAAAATAGTCTGCATATAGATCTCAATTTTAAATGAATAAAAAAATTGTTTTTACGTTCTTTAGGGGTGGCGCCCATAAATGCGAAATGGGGAAAAAAAAATTTTTTCGCTGCACCCCCTCTTGTGGGGTATCATTGAATAGGTCTACGAAAATGAAGGTAATGTTTCATACATCACTTTTTTATCAGGTGTACCATCTGCGAAATATAGCCCGCCAAAGTGGCTTGCAATGTGTCCCCCCCCCTGCCATTTCTAAACTATGCAACGTAAAAACTTATAATCTTCCACATTGATAGACCTTTGTGAAAACTCTCTTTTAAAATTATTTCGAGTATAATGTGATTATAATTTTTTGAGTTATAGACAGAAAACTGAAAAATACTTAAAACGTCCTAGTTCAAAGGTCATTGACCTTAGAGAAAAATGATCATAGCAAATAATGCTCCTTTAGCTACTTTCTATTTGAAAAAATCACAAAAAGTAACTTTGTGTTATGTTGACGACACACTTCTTAAATTTGGCGCCATCTAGCGGCGTCGTACAACACTCTCTGGGTCGCCAATGCTGCCGTCAAGTGCCGTGTATTACATTTGGCACTGTATAGCGTCATCTAGCGGCTACTGACATCACTCTCTGAGTCGCCAATGCTGCCGTCTATTGCAAAAACTAAAATAGCCGTGATTAATATTCGATCTGATTTGTTTGTAACACCTACTTAAGGAACCCTATAATACTGAGCATGGCCCGACATGCTCTTGGCCGGTTTTTTTATCTTTTTTGTTTATTTATATGAGAGGCAGTTTTGATGGCGTTCGCGATCAATTAGCATCAATTACCACAATTTAATGGCTGCAAATGCATTGACATCATTTTGTTTTACTGTTTATTTTTTACTGAATCAATGTTTTGTCTTTGTACATAATACTCTGTTTTTTCTTACTTGTCTTATTTAGTAAACAATCTTGGCATGTCTTTTTTATGTAATTCGTCAATAATAATTATTAATAGACATTATGTTAACAATTTCACACTCTAAATAAATTTTTTTAACCAAATTACATGTGCAGAACTAGTTATTATATTTTATCAGTAGTTATTTGAATAAAGAGGTGTGCCAAGATTGTTTAGTAAATAAGACAAGACAGAAAAAACAGTCCGTAACTGTGATGATGAATTTTAAATTAATGTTGATGAACTGACACTTGTTTAGTTTTACAACTGCTGGAGGTAAGTAGGCATTAAACTATTTAGTTAAGTATCTATATTCAAAAGTAACAACACCTCAGGTTTATGCATATTATTTGCATCGAAAATGTTATGTACTTTCATAAAATATAGTACCTAGTTATGACTAATGATGTACAATGTAAAAAATATCTTATTATCTTGATAAATTCAAGAAGACTGTGGCGACTGTTTTTTAGGGTTCCGTAGTCCTACAAGGAACCCTTATAGTTTCGCCATGTCCGTCCGTCTGTCCTAATCCTTTACAGCTTAATAACTTCTACAATTGTAAACATAAGTAAATGAAATTTTGTTAAAAAATAGTCTGTATATAGATCTCAATTATAAAAGAAAAAAAAAATCGTTTTTTCGTATTTTAGGGGTGGCGTCCATACATGTGAAATGGGGATGAATAAATTTTTTCGTTGCACCCCCTCGTGTGGGGTATCATTGAATAGGTTTACTAAAATGAAGGTAATGTTTCATACATCACTTTTTTATCAGGTGTACCATCTGCGAAATATAGCCCGCCAAAGTGGCATGCAATGTGTCCCCCCCCCTGCCATTTCTAAACTATGCAATGTAGAAACTTATAATCTTCCACATTGATAGACCTTTGTGAAAAATCTCTTTTAAAATTATTTCGAGTATAATGTCATTATAATTTTTTGAGTTATAGACAGAAAACTGAAAAATACTTAAAACGTCCTAGTTCAAAGGTCATTGACCTTAGAGAAAAATGATCTTAGCAAATAATGCTCCTTTAGCTACTTTCTATTTGAAAAAATCACAAAAAGTAACTTTGACATGACAAACTTCTTAAATTTGGCTTCTTGAATTTATCGCTAGATGGCGCTACTAACAACACGCTCCGAGTCGCGAATGCTGCCGATTATTGCAAAAACTAAAATAGGCATGATTAATATTCGATTTGATTCGTTTATAATTACACCTACTTAAGGAACCCTATAATACTGAGCATGGCCCGACATGCTCTTGGCCGGTTTTAGTACCTACACAAAAGATTTTATCAGGATTTCATAAGAATACGAACAACTTTTACTATGGGACCAAAACTGAAAATGCGAAAAAAGAAACAGCTATTCCCTACATTTATTTTATTTATTTATTTATTTTATTTATTTATTTATTTTATTTATTTATTTGTTCAGTAGTATACATAATAAAAACATTCTAAAGATGTAAACATAAACTCATTAGAGTTTTACCGTACATCAGTATCATCGACTATACAAACAGGTAAACAAAAATATAGTTGACAAGTTAGGATTTTAAATAAGTACAATGAGGGTAGATACCAGATAATATTTATCTACATTATGAAGGAGCGAACACCGGTGACTGCGCGATCCGTCTTTACAAACTGGTGGAGGGTAGTATTTGTGTTGATACAGGTTGTTCCTACAAATGCAGCAAACTTTTGAGAATTTATTATACTTACATTAATAATGTTATTAATTGTATTGACTAGTTATTTTTATTATTGTGTCTTTGTAACTTGCAAGAAATGTTGTTTTAATTAAAAAACAACATAACACGAGAAAATGTAGGGAACAGCTGTTTTTTTTTTGCAACTTTGGGGTTGGTCCCATAGTAAAAGTCGTTCATACTGATGAGTACAATGACCCCTTAAGAGGTTTCAGTTATTTTAATAACACATTGTATATTGGTAATATTAATAAGTTTACATAACATGCATGTTATTGATTGAGTACCGTAAAATGTCCTAACTTGGCCCACAAACCCTACTTTACCTAGTTGTTTTTTTGCGTAAACTATAATAAATAAAATAATGTCCTCCCGGCCGAATTTCGGTCAAGGCGGCTAATCTCAATGGAGACTAGCCATCTGCGCGGGACATATTATAGTGCACAAGTGTATGCGCAAACACAGGTGCACTCTCTATTCCCTCACTCTCATAATCCGATGGGACGGCAATTCGACACGACCGGAGAGAGATCAGACGCAGGACCGAACGGCTTTACGTAAACTATAATAGCTATTTGTTGTACTATAATAGCTATAGTGTTGTTCTGTGGATTGTGTGAAAGATGTTATGAATAGAAAGAAAGTGAATACGGAGATGACGGCTGAAAGAGATGTATGGAAGAAAAAAACTGAAATCGTACCTACTTAAGATTTAATATTTAAATAGAAAAATATAGTCATGTATGGAGGTTTAGTTCTTGTTGTTTTAATTGGGGGGTGGGGGGGTGCTCAAAAGAAAACCGCCCCGGGTGCCAACCCAAGCCACTGCGAGTGCGACCGCACTGCGGTTCTAAGCCTAGTTACTAAGCTTACTGAGCTAGGTGACAAGATTATCTAACTCAGAGCCTGGGCTCTACTCTAGCCTCTGGAGACTGTACACAGAAAGAAGTGTTTTTTTTTACTATAAAGCAGGGCTCGGATACCGGTTAAATTTTGAAACCGTTATTATGTACTTGATGCAAAACCTTTAAATTTCGGTTTCGTTCGAATAAACCGGTTTTTTAATCCGGTATTTTGAGGGAACTTTACATAAAGGTTTTTTTGGATTAACCGGTTTAGAGCAATAAGAACCGGTTAATACAAACAAACGCCGTTTAGTTTTTATTTTTCTTTAGTAGAAAGACAATTTTTGTTACGCGACGAACGTTTATTTCACTGCTTCAATCAGATCCGCTGCAAAAAATCCAAAAATGGGTAAGTATCTACTTTTCTTTTCTTTCTTACTTGGCGCTCGTCGATTAAACCGGTTAATTTAGGTTAAATAAAGTTCTTTAAACGTTCACGTTCTCAAGAAAAGTTCGGAGCTAAACCAGGTTCCGAGCCTTGCTTTATAGCAAGGCTCGGAACCGGTTTGAGAAATACCGGTTAGTACCGGTTTATTGCGGTTTAGCTTCATTTCAGCCGAAAGACGTCCACTGCTGGACATAGGCCTCCCCCAAACATCGCCACAACGACCGGTCCTGTGCCTTCCGCATCCAGCGGATTCCCGCGACCTTCACCAGGTCGTCGGTCCACCTTGTGGGGGGCCTACCCACGCACCCACTACACTATACACTACACTAATTCAAATGGCTTTGTCCGTTTTAGTCTTCGCACTATTTCCGTGTTATCGAGGAGCTGGATTGCCTCGACATTCACGTGGTGGTGAAGTCTTGATGAGCTTCTGCGTAATTCTTTATTACTGTGTCTATGACGTCCACATTGAGGTCCCGGTGGAGGTCGGCATTGATGTACCAGGTGCAGACAGAAGTGTTGACCCACAGTTTTCAATGGCGGTGTCTAATAGGCAGTGTTTTCTTCCATATTATCAAGTTTTAATCCCTTCATATTCATGTCAAAACTTCGTAAAAGTCAACCGTCGCTTCGACACCAATTAAACCCACCTTTCCTCATTAGAAATTCCCTAATACGCGTTACGGACGACACGTCCATTTACCTGATTGGCCTTTTGTTGCCTTTTATCATACGCAAGGGACGAGATTGGGTGTTATGTTCGTAACTTATGTGTCTACATGTCACAGTTTCTAGCTGATAGCTTATTCTACAGGGAGTATCTAGGTGGCAGTCGAGTAATGGACCGTTCATTTTCATACCGAACGCAATGTTAGAAACACACTAGCATGCTGTGGTGTGTAGTGACATGCCAGAAGCATATCGGTTTCGTACATTTAGTACGGTTAGAGAGAGACACATTATAGTGGAACGCATCACGACACTATCAACTCAGCCTATCGCTACACCTCGGACACTCAGTACAATATAAATGCTAGCACCACCTACATACACAAGATTACGTCTGTATACGAACGCGCACACACACACGTGTAGGTTAGGGATGTTCGCCGCTCGTAATGCCGACTGGATTCCAAGCGCTTCTCAGTAGTTCTCAGAGATGGCGTGCTTGTATAGCGAATGGCGATTGACATCCATTGCAATCTTGTAGTCGAATTGCCGGCAAACCGCGGGTGGGCGAGGGGTGCGGGTGAGGAATCTTAAATAGGCGGGGGGCGGTGACTGACCGTTCTGTACGTTAGTACTATTAGATATTCTGTGCTATAGCAGTCCACTGCTGGACACAGGCATCTCCCAAGTTGCGCCACAACACTCGGTCCTCTGCCTTCCGCATCCAGTCCCCCCCAGTTGGTCTACTTATATTTTACGAACAAAAACGAAATACGAACTTTCGTTCCGACTGATACCTACACAATAAAGATAGGCACATAAAAACGGCACAATAAAAATAGACTATGGTTCAAAGTCGTATGGAACAAATGTCAAAACACGATCATTGCATGTGATTTGGAAACAATGGTTGTCCGGAGTAGCAAATTGTGCGATGAATATTACGATTAATCGAATATCGTCAAACGCGAGTAGACCCCTAGCTACCTTCTACAGGTCGTCGGTCCACCTAGATGAGGGGCCTTACGCTGCGTTTGCCGATTCGCGGTCACTCCACTCAAGGACTCATCTGCTCCAAGCTCCAACGGCCATCGGTCCTTCGACAGACATGGCTAGCCCACTGCCACTTCAATCCTACAAGCTATGTCGGTCACTCCGGTTCTTCTCCAGATAATCTCCTTATGGACGACGTACCAGTGCGTCCTGCCTGTCCTGACTTACGGTGCCGAGACGTAGACACTGAAAGTTGGGCTACCGCTAGTCCACAAATTAAAAGTCACTCAGCGAGCTATGCTTGGAGTTTTACGACATAATGTGTCTATATTCTCAAACCATACTTTGTATGAAACCGATATGCCGCTGGCACGTCACGCACGGCACACCATGACGACCCTCGCTCCAGTCAGCCGCTGAATAAATAAATAAATATCTTTTGGGACATTTTTACACAGCACCATCTAGTCCCAAACTAAGCAGAGCTTGTGCTATGGGTACCTACTAGACAACAATGTGAGTAACGATAAATGGTTTGCTGACTTTGCTGATTTTTTACACATTTTCAATCTTACATAGGTACGCTACGGCCGGAGCGGGCGCGGCTTACAGCCGGTGGCTGACCATACGTTTGGTATGAACCCTCACTTGGTAGACCTACTCAAATTATATTTTTTCGTCGAAAGAACTATATACTGCGACCAGGAATCTAACTTCCGATCTTCTGGTTCAGTTCAAGATTCGCTCTAGCCAAATTGCCTGAGCTACCGTCATCACTGTTCGTGGTTCGAATTGACTTTATACAGATAGTGACTGCAAAGGACTGCAAGCAATCAAAAATGAATAAAAATGCCATAATAAAACAAAGACGACATTCTATCACAACTAAAGTAGATGATCTAAAATCAAACTTTCTTTTAACTAATTTCTGCTACCGATCACGCGATCAATTTACCTTTTATTTATTATTTTTTCCGCGAGTAAACTGGACCTTGGCACCGCCACAAAATAAATAATACCTAGTGATTGCGGGCAGAGCCACTTTGAATAGAAAATAATATTTATTACCTAGCAAAATATTATTTATTAGTTTTTGGCTGCCAAAAGGAAAGGACAGGGTATGCGTGGCAACTGGACAGCTCTGCTAGAAGTTGCTGCCTTCTTACCGGCCTAGGAAATTCAGGCTAGATCGATGGTTTCTCCAACATTTTTCCAGTACTTTTCGAGATTGTGATACTTCTTCAGTCGATCTCACCCATTTACCGAGCTGAAAACCACTGCCTGACACTGCCACGAAGGAGTGCTTGGCCAGAAAACCTCGTGTGCCCGATGGCGGCTGGTCCTTCTCGATACATCTGGAAGGAACAGCAGTTTGTTGGACCGGTGCACCCTGGCCACGGGCAATTAACTCTTCTTCCGCAAATTGTATTGTCCGTGGCGAATATCCTGGTACGGGAAGAGCCCGATCAGGGCCACAAGGCCAATGAAGCGTTGCTCTGCGTGTCAATCTTATGTTAGCAGAGGGCAGTGGGGAGGAGCAGGGCCTGGACCGGTGTGCACTCAACCTGCCACTGGCCAAGCAGCGGGGAAATTAACCTTCCCTGCCCTCGTCGATCGTTTGACTCCAGTAGGAGTGCTGTGGTTATGTTCTCGCAGCTCATATTGGGACGAGGGTCTTGGCTTTACTACCCGAGGAAGAATACCTGTGAAAAAATGAAAATGGGAAATACGGGAGGTTAGGGCGCCCCCCGGCCAGTTGGACCGACGACCTGATGAAAGTAGCTGGGGGGGACTGAATGCGGAAGACAGAGGACCGAGTGTTGTGGCTCAATTTGGGAGGGGCCCATGTCCAGCAGTGGACTGCGATAGGCTGAGCTGATAGGGTGTGCGGACGGTGGACTTGGGGTAGTCCGCCGCCTTGGGTGGTTGGTGAATACAGTCTATTCCACGCCTCCTACCAAAGGTAGTTAGAGGAACACCTTGATGTTTTTAGACGGTAAGAGTCCGACACTGTCTCCAAGTTCCCCGGGAAAAGCGCGTCTATAAAAAAATTGGCCACATAGAAATTACTCCCTTCTCCCAATTTACTAAATCAGTGTAATTTGTGGTATTAAAATTGACATCTGGCACTTCAAAAAGTCTTGGTGTGGATGTTTCAGCCATGCTACGTGTCTTCAATACGCGCCGGGCTGCCAATTTACGAACGTGTTTCCTTTCGTTGGTGATCAGAGCCACTAAGGCATTCTTGGGATACGCAAAATAGCTATTATGCTGAATCAAGGGATCGATAACCTTTTTCAGATCTTCTGGCAGGTACCTGGAGGCCAGAATAATGTTAAAAAGGTGTCGCATCTCATCTTTGCATGATGGTTTGTTCTTGATTAAGAACCAAGATGGGACATACACTTTTACGATAAATGTAGCCATAGTAACCAAGGCTGGCGATGGTGTTTCTGTGGTTATGTAGAGACGAAGTAGTCGATTGACCCGCGTGACATGAGACATTTTTCCTGGGAACATATTTTCCAGATCTACTGGAAAAACGCCTGATACCACCGCTGAGACAATTTTTTGCAAGTACTGTTGACCTGTACTGAAAATCTTGGACCATTTCAGGAAGTATTTCTCCTTCGATGCATTGAATCATTGCATTTGCAAGCAGATATGTTAAATAGGAACTTACTGTTGTGTAGGAAGCTTGCCAACTTTTCTGGCGAAAGTCTCTTGATTGACTTCAGAAGATTTTTGCAGTTTTAATCATAGGCTTTTAACATTTGCACGACTCTGGTGCGTGGGTTGTATCAAAGGAATTATTCGAATCACCATTATTTTGTTATAGATTCAAGAAGGAAGACAAAAGATATTCGGTTTAAGTTATTTCAGCAACCCGTTGTATTTGATATCCTAAAATATTTAACAGGAACATAATCATCATCATCATCATTTCAGGCGAAAGACGTCCACTGCTGGACATAGGCCTCCCCCAAGCATCGCCACAACGACCGGTCCTGTGCCTTTCGCATCCACACATATGTCTATGTTTGTCTTTTTTTTAGTATTTTTTGCTAAACTACATAATATGCACTATAATCTGACCAAGATTGACGCTGGTATATATTACCGTTTTGAAGATAGAGCAGGAACAAAAACGTTGAAAAAAATGCATATTTTTTGAGGTTTCGTGCAAGCTATGTCGGTCACTCCGGTTCTTCTCCGGATAATCTCGTTACGGATTTTATCCTTCAAAGAAACTCCAAGCATAGCTCGCTCCATAGCAACAAATAAAACTACTACATACATGCGTGTCACTTCATCTCACTCTTACTCGTCGATATAAATAAGAAAAGAGAGAGACAAAAAACACAATACAGTTACGCAAAACCATACAACATCAAAGAGAAAAGTTTAGAGCCTATTGTCATTGACCGGGCACAAATCCAGACTCCAGGCTGCTACTGAGAATTTCCTAATAAAAAAACCCAATAACACTTTGCCCGACCCGGGAATCGAACCCAGGACCCAACGCTCAGCAGTCGCGCTTGCAACCACTAGACCAACGAGGCAGTAGGCAATAAATATGTATGTTATTATATTTTATATAATTTATTTATAACTTACTATAACGGTGAAGGAAAACATCGTGAGGAAACCTGCACACCAGAGAGTGCTCCATACATTTCTCGATGGTGTGTGAGTGTGTGTAGTCCGCCAACCCACACTAGGCCAGCGTGGTAATTTGGCAAAAAAAAACCCCATTTTTTCAATCAAGAAATTTTACAAATTGAAAAATATAAGACAGTGTTTATTCAAAAAATTGCTAAAAGAACATTTTATATTGTATCGTGGATATTTTTTGAAACTTTCGGTACTTCGTCTGTATTCAAACCTTCAATTATTCTCCCAGAGACATTATATAAACTAGTACAATATCTGTATTGTATCTGTCTTTTCCTTTCCCCAAAATTTGCCCAGGAATGTCATTCCCCAAAATTTCCCCAAGAATGATTTTTTTACCCATAATTGCGAAAAAACCCCCACCCCTAACCATGCAAGAGTGTAAACGCAATCGAAAAAGGATAAAATAAAAAATTGAAAAACCGCAGACTAAAATAAAGTAAGTAATTGAAGATATAATTACAAACCAAAGAAAATCCGTCGGGGGCTGCCATTGCACATCTGTTCGCGATTACAATTAAAATGTAGCATCTATTATGTATCTCGTAGATATGCAGCAATATCAATTAAAGACACAATTATTTACGTACCCACCGTAATTTCATTTAGAAAGAAAGAAAAATGATTTATAGCCACAACAAGACGACATGCGGGTAGGTAGGTACACATAAAAATAAGTTCATTACATGGTACATTTTAGGAATTACAGTACATACCTACTACGTAGTTGTAATATCATACCAAGAGCAAATTTGCATGTCGTAGCTGCGGCAAAGAATTTAGTCACAAAGTCTTAAATTGCAGCATATGCTACGCCACTGCCCCGCTGCCCCACTATCCCACTGCCCCACTATCCCACTGCCCCACTGCGCCGCTTCCCCACTGCCCCGCTGCCCACAGACCCGCTGCCCCACTGCCCCGCTGCCCCGATGCCCAGCTGCCCCGCTACCCATCTGCCCCGCTACCACACTGCCCCGCTACCCCACTGCCCCGCTGCCCCACTGCCCAGCTGCCCCACTGACCCGCTGCCCCGCTTACTCACTGCCCCGCTAACATACTCATACTCAAATTTTTTCATGTTTAATGTGTGCACTGATTCATATCTTTCATCTATGTACACCAAGCATACCAACGTGGCCCTTCTGTACCTTGTTACTGTGTGCTCAGAGTAACTTTGCTTTTAGCGCATTCCCTCGGGAGCGGGGCGCTGAGACCAACACAACAAAGACAAGAAACATCGCCAATGTGATTTCTCAATTCAACGAGCGACACTCACCTGAGTTATATCAATTTCTTTGTTCTTCAATGTAAAATAAAGCGACAAACTCAGAAATATTAATTTCACTGTAATCGCTACTGACACCACAATCAAAAATGCGTAACTCATTATTATTTTTCGTCGAATACAGAGTTTGAATTTAAATTGCACACGGTCGTGAGTCGCCTTGCGGTGGCTCGTGAAAAATTATTATTGTTCGTCATTGATTCTAGAATTTACATAGATACAGAATTAGAATAGAATAGTATTTATTTGCATAGTTGAAAAAGTAGTATAGTTGCAGTATAGTAGTAGTGTTGTTGTTGTGGTTTGCATAGTTTGCTTAGTTTGAATTTTCACGCATTCTTTGAGAAAAGTAATGAGGACTCACACGTTCGTCCATCAATGCCTCTATTGCCGTCCGCTGCAGTAATCTACTAGTAACTGGACTTAGTACTGTAAAATATTGCTCTAAGGGACGTGGAAGAAAACTAGAACCTTCTCCTGGATGGTTGAATATATTGTTGGTTTGTTACAGGATGATCGTTTGTGTGAAGTGAGGTCGGCTGGGTTAAAACTCTGAGGGGAACCTCAGTGTTGAAAAATTGCTCAGAAAGGATCTGACCATGATGGAATCCGTGACCAACAGGGCAGAAAATCAAACCACTGCAGCAGACGTGCCACGTTACCTTATCACGCGAAATAACCTCTACATAATAATTATTATTTTATGGTCACATTGTCACAAGCTACAGGGTCAGGGCTCCAGAGAAAGGAACCTCCTAACAATACGCGCCGTATCTAGGAGAACCGCTTTCTGCATCAAGCCGCCTAACGAGAGCCTCATGAGATGGTGGTCAAGGCTCTTTGTTACAAGGCCATTGGCCGTAACAACTATTTGTGTAGCGAGATTCCGTCCGCCTTTTTAGGGTTCCGAAGTCCTACAAGGAACCCTTATAGTTTCGTCATGTCCGTCCGTCTGTCCGTCTGTCCTAATCCTTTACAGCTTAATAACTTCTACAATTATAAACATAAGTAAATGAAATTTTGTTAAAAAATATTCTACATATAGATCTCAATTTTAATAGAATAAAAGAATCGTTTTTCCGTATTTTAGGGGTGGCGTCCATACATGTGAAATGGGGATGTAAAAATTGTTTTCACTGCACCCCCTCGTGTGGGGTATCATTGAATAGGTCTACTAAAATGAAGGTAATGTTTCATACACCACTTTTTTATCAGGTGTACCATCTGCGAAATATAGCCCGCCAAAGTGGCTTGCAATGTGTCCCCCCCCTGCCATTTCTAAACTATCCAACGTAGAAACTTATAATCTTCCACATTGATAGACCTTTGTGAAAACTCTCTTTTAAAATTATTTCAAGTATAATGTGATTATAATTTTTTGAGTTATAGAGAGAAAACTGAAAAATACTTAAAACGTCCTAGTTCAAAGGTCATTGACCTTAGAGAAAAATGGTCATAGCAAATAATGCTCTTTTAGCTACTTTCTATTTGAAAAAATCACAAAAAGAAACTTCGCATGAAACACTTCTTAAATTTGGCTTCTTGAATTTATGCATATAATAAATTCTATCACTAGCTGAGGCGGGGTACTGCAATCCGATTGGCCCTACCAAGGTGGCTATTGCCTAATCACTAACGCGGCAGTTTTGACGGCTCATGTAAGTAAGTGGTCGAAACTGATTTGAAGATTTCAAGTGGCGAATAGTGGCGACCTACATTAGTGAAATTTCATAGATGTGTTGTAAATATCGGTCGCCTATTATGAGGGGTCTATGGGATGTATGGTCGTTGCTGAGACCTAAACATGGAAAGTCTCATGTGATTGTAATTTCACCGGTAAATGTACCCTTCGCACACACAACACAGCAACTGTATTGCTCTGTTGTGTGTGTGTGCTTTATTGTTTGGCGGCTCCAATTTAGAAGAACGTTTAGACTTGCTAGAAGCATATTACGTAAATAATAAAAATACATCGGCTGCGTTAGAATGGTATAGGATCAAATATCCAAATCGTCATGTGTCAACCAGAAAGGTTAAAACCTAAGTAATTATTAAGCGTGTATCTCTTCCATTTTGTCACCTATTTTATTTATTGTTTAACAAATAGTTTTATTTTATTTCTTTCTTCTAAATAAAATTGAATAATTGTTAATTTCGAGTTATTACTCGAAATTGACTTGTGTCTGGTTGAATATGGTGATACTAAATGTAATTTTTATTTTTAACATCAAATTTAATTTAACCCATATTTCGCAAATAAATTGATTTTAATTTTGATTTGAAGTTCCAATATTGCTCGGCCGTCAATTGCTTTATTTCAGGCCTCGACAGAAATGTACAATGTAATGTATGTTATTGAAATAACTGAAAACCTTTTAAGGGCTCATTTTACTCTTCAGTATGAACAACTTTTACTATGGGACCAACCCTGAAACAGAGAAAAAAAATCTGCTGTTCCCCTACATTTGTGTTCACATAAAGTTGTTCATACTGATGAGTACAATTACCCCTTAAGAGGTTTTCAGATATTTCAATAACACGTATATAAAACTAAGGTTATAGTCTGATTGTACATTAAGAACCGTTACGTAACTTAATCCCGCAGATCATACAATCCGCACGCTTGCTACTTAGCCACGGCGTTTCATCATGATTATGACTTTTACACACTAAATATATTTTTTTAACCTAATTACATGTGCAGAACTAGTAATTAGGTATGTTTTATTAGTAATTATTTAATTATTTTAAAAAACCAGCCAAGTGCGAGTCGGACTCACACAATAAGGGTTCCGTACCACCCATCGACCATCATATGCAATTATTATGGAGATCTGAAATTTTTCATTCACTACTAGCATATAAATCTACAATGATAGGGATATAAATTGTGGAAAAAAAAATCGCTCACGAGCAGGGGGTCTACTCGCGTTTTACGATATTCGATTAATCGTACCATTAATTCTTCGCACAACTTGCTACTCCGTTCAACCATCGTTTCCATATCGCATGCGACGATAGTGATTTGTCGTTTGTTTCTCTGATCTCCGGTCAATTTCATACGACTATGAACCGTAGTCTATCTTTATTGTGCCTTTTTTATGTGCCTATCTTTAATGCTAAGGTATCTATCGGAACGAAAGTTCGTACTTCGTTTGTCGTTCGTCAAACGCGAGTAGACCTCCAGGATTCGAACTTCGAATTCTACTCTTGAGCGAATTTCTTTCCCAGATAGACATAATAATGTAGCAAAACAAATACACATTCAACTCGCTAAAAAATACAAATTAATAGATAAAATAGAACCATATTACAAATATAAACCAAAAAGTGTATTATATAACGAAATAGCTAAATTATATTGGGATAGGGATATAGTTACAGATAAAACTACACAAAACAATAGACCGGATATAACACTTACACTTAAAGAACAAAAAATTACATATCTTATCGACATATCAGTACCTAATTCAGAAAATCTAAGGAAGAAATATACAGAAAAGATACAGAAATACATTCCATTAGCAGACGAAATACGCCAAATGTGGCAACAAAATACAGTCAAAATAATACCCATAATAATTTCATCTACAGGACTCATCCCCAAATCACTACACACGTCACTAAAAGAGTTAGACATACACAAAACAATATACATACCACTACAGAAATCCGTTATAATAGACACATGCTCCTGTGGCATACTGCCTTAATTGACAGTTGCACCGCTACATTTACTAATCTACAGTAACATAGTGACGCACGGATTTGGGTCATTAGCATAATATAAATATAATTGAATGTATTAGACTTAAGGCATTACTATGGAGACTTGGATAATATAAACTTGTTCTACATGTATTTTACTGAGCTTCTCTGAACATCAAGACATCCTCTACCAACATATTACATGGCGACCCTTTACCAGAAGAATTGGAATGGCGTTAAGAAGTTGTAATAATGAAGAAAGAAGACCACAACTAAGAAGATAACATTCGCAAGAACGAAGATTCCTGTACCCGTATAGAAGAGTTCCCGTAACATTACAGAAGAGCTCCTGTAACGTTTTAGAAGATGTTTCACTGGTTCCTGAGAGAAGACGGAGACGAGTCCAGGGTATAGCCCGGCCAGAACGAGCGGTGTCCAGGGTAATCCCGGCCCACGTAATCCAGGGTGTAGCCCGGTCCAATCATCGTACCCCATAACAACACGTGGCATCGGCAGCGACCAACGTGATAACCACGTAGCGCCACGTAACTTCATCGTCGCGTCACCCAGTCATCGTCCGGCCCGTCAGCAAAATGAACAGCGATCAACTGACCCACTTTCATAGCTAAGTGCAAAATTATTTAATTATTTTCTGTACGATACCTACTTTTTATGTTGTTTCTTTTATGATAGTTTATTATGACCGATAATTTAATAGAATGTCGCAATAAATTACAATATATTAAAGAATATTTAGTAAAAATAGGGCCAGAACGCAGGCAAAAATTTAGTATTTGTAAAAAAATTGAAGAAGCCAATGCAATATTTTCCCAAGCTAAATATATTTTGTCTCAGATTGAACAGTCAAACTTAAGTAGTCAAAATAGAGAATCCATCAGTAGCATAGTAGATCAAATTAAGAGTATTTATGACATATTACACTCCATAGTTCGGCGATTCCTGACATCCACAACACAGACACCTACATCAGTAGGCAACGAACCATCCCACTTGGTGTAAACCCGTGATTGGTTCGTCAAACCTCCAGCATCAAGCTGAGATTCCAATAGGATACATCACAACAGGATTATATTATAAACAGCTCTAATAAAATTAGATGCAAGTTATTGTCAATCAAACTAACAATTTTGTTTACGTCATAGCCGCTGGTATATATACTGTTTTTTTAATGTTTAATGTTTTTAGACGTTGACGGGTGAAGTTGCTCAGCGGGCTATGGAAAGAGTTCCTAGATTATTTTTACAATCCAACAATTTAGTTAGATTGCACAAGAAATAGTTTTTTTGGTATGGGTTTTTGGATATTTCTGAGCTAATAAAAGCTCAGAAATGTCAAATAATAAATGGCCAGAGTGTCGCCTTAGGGTTATCTAAATGTTGAAAAATATTGCTACAAGCACAGATAAATAATATAATACTAGTAAGTATTATATTATTTATCTGTGCTTGTAGCAATATTTTTTAACATTTATACTTACTAGTATTATATTATTTATCTGTGCCTACTACGAGACTAGCTCAAGTCGTGTTAAAAAAAATGCAATGCCATCAAACTATAAAATATTGTGCTTCTATGTTATTTTATCTTTTTTTTTCAAAACTTTGAAAATAGAACAAGAACCGCACGCGGGCGATTTGGCGCGAATGAAAATTAGATACTGTTGAATTAATTTGTGTATTGTTTCTTAAGAAATGACTGTGTGTAGAGCAAGATCTGCAAATTATTTATTATTTTTCATTCCATCTATTCGAAAAGGACGACTTGGTTCGCCTTTAAGTGCACCCAAAGGTGGTATTTTCTATAAGAAACTTTTAGCGGGCAGTAATGAGTTTTTAATCCTCTATAAGTGCGCCGCAATTATCTTTGCCGTTCACTTTTTAGCGACGACTAAATCCAGAGTCGTACGCTGCGGGATTCGATCTCAAAACTGTCTATAACCCTCAACCATCTACCCTTCAGGCCACCAGGCTACGGAATCAAGAACGAAACATGGTAAAATAACAGTTCATAATTCCAAAATCTCGTCGCCTAGCAACTTTTATATTTTTCTCAATAACAATTTTGACATTCAATCCTTCATGTCTTCCCATCATAACTCTTGGGGAGACACCCACTAGGATACCTGTATTGAAATTGGTTCACATTCACATAATTGTATGTAGTGTCACCTGCAATTACTTTAACTGATAAAACTAGTTTATTTCTTCAGGTTTTCTTAGAGAACAAGATATCAACGCTTTTTCCTCATGGATACTGAATTATTTATTGTTAATCGAAAGGCATCAATATACATAGATTTAAATTGTGAAAATAAATAATCGCTCACGAGCAGGATTCGAACCTGCGACTCCTGGCTCGGTTCGAATACTGCTAGTGAGCGATTTTTTGTTTTCACAATTTAAATCTTTAGATTTCGCTTCGCATGCGTTAATGCGTTAAAAAATAATAAAATAATGTAGCGGCTGGAAACGTAACGCGATAACATGCTTGCATAGCAAAAGCGATCCAGTGACGTTTCCTCCGTACAGTCGTCTGCCTCCTGCCGTAGTGTAAACTTGTGTACCTATACATGTAACTCGGGACTGAAATAATATATATCAGTGAAGTCGTTTTCGTGTTCTTTATTCATCTCTTAACGGAATACCCTTTCTGATCTGGAAATCTGAACAGAGCAACGCATGTCACAGTGCTTGCCTGCACAACACACATATAATAAACCCCATAATAGGTAAACTGGTGACCCCGGACAAACGTTAAGAGGTGATTTGCTAAGATATTATATAACAGTGAATATTTGTGTATCATGCCTTACGGAACATCGGCCAATCTTCAGAATTCACCGGCGTTGATGACCATGGCAGGAAAAAGTGTTCCGTCGGAGACGGTAGGAGGCATACGGACTGTCACCACAGTACCAGAAGAGCTAGCAGCCATCACTGTGACCTCACGTATTCCGGAGTTCTGGACAAACATGCCAAGGATTTGGTTCGCACAGTTTGAAAGCATTATGGCTCAACAGAAGCAAGGCGATGACACTAAATATAACGTGGTTATTTCAAAATTGAATATGGATGTTCTGCAACAAGTGAGCGACATAATTCGTGATCCTCCAGCCCATGAAAAATATTCGACCTTGAAGGAACGATTGATAAACGTCTACGAAGAATCTGCTGAACAACAATTTAGAAAACTAGTGAGTGAGATAGAGCTGGGAAATCAAAAGCCTTCTCAGTTACTTAGAAAAATGGCAGACTTAGGTCGAAACTCAGACATTACGGGACAAGCGCTACGTACCCTATGGCTTGCGAAACTTCCAGCAGCAGCCAGGGCAGGATTAGCAGTTACTGAAGAGAAAAATCTGGACAAATTGGCCGTAATCGCAGATAAAATAGTCGAAAACCTTGATTCCAGTAACATTGCAGCAGTACATTCAGATACATTGGCATCATCCAGTAGTAACCAAATTTTCGCGGTAGGAGACTTACTGACACAAATAAACAAGCTATCTTTGGAAGTAGCATCGCTGAGAAATGAAGTACAAGGACAAAGAAGGAACAATTTCCGTGGGCGTGGACGCGGACGGTGGAATGGGCGTTCAAGGTCAAGATCCAGAAGTAACCAACCGAAGATGACATCAGACGATCCAAATTGGTTATGTAAATATCACTACAAGTATCGTACTCGTGCCCATACATGCGAGAAACCCTGCGCCTGGAGGGAAAAGAAGGAAAACTAGCTGCCGTACATTCTGTGGCGGGAGAGTATGTATCGGCTATCAACAACCGCCTAAGCGTGACAGACTCTCAAAATCATATTAGGTTTTTAGTGGATACAGGAGCGAATATTTCGGTTATACCAGCTAATTTCAAGGACAAAAATCGTGGTGAGTGTTCCAAATATAAGTTATTTGCAGCCAATGGTAGTGAGATTAAAACTTACGGCATAAAGTCACTTATTCTAAATTTAAATTTAAAACGTGCATTTCGTTGGACTTTTGTGGTAGCAGATGTTACGCAACCCATACTGGGTGCAGATTTTTTAAAACATTATAAGTTGTTAATAGATTTAAGTTCTAGAAAATTAATTGACCAAGTTACAAGTCTAAACATCCTTGCTTCCGTAGTTCAGAGTAACCAAGAATCAATTAATACAATTAATAATAATCATCCTTATTATGATCTGTTGACAGAATATTCTGAGATAACTAAACCAGTCTTATTCAAGGACACACCCACGCATAAAGTTTGTCATTATATTGAAACTACCGGTCCGCCGGTGTACGCGCGCGCTAGACCGCTACCGCCGGACAGGTACAATAAAGTTAAGGCTGAATTCACACTGATGCAAGAACTTGGTATATGTAGGCCCTCTAAAGGAGCTTGGGCAAGTCCACTGCATGTAGTGCCAAAGAAGGATGGTCAACTTCGACCTTGTGGCGACTATAGACAGTTAAATACGAATACAAAACCTGATAGGTATCCAATCCCAAGGTTACAAGATTTTACCTATGTTTGTGCTGATAAAAAAATATTTTCTCGTTTAGATATTAACCGTGCTTACCACTGTGTACCGATAGCAGAACAAGATATTGAAAAAACAGCTATTATAACACCTTTTGGCCTATTTGAATTTGTAAGAATGCCTTTTGGATTACGTAATGCTGCTCAAACATTTCAAAGGTTTATGAATAACAATGTACTACAGGGTTTAGAACAATGTGTAGAGGATATCCACGGTTATAAGGAACCATTCTATTTTTGTTACCTTGATGACGTCATCATAGCGAGTGATAATGAAGAAAGTCATAAACAACATTTAAAAATTATTTTAGAAAGATTTAGCAAATTTGGTATTACTATAAATCTTAGTAAATGCATATTTGGGGCAGCTGAATTAGATTTTTTGGGTTTTAAGGTCTCTTCAGAAGGGATTAAACCTTTGCAAGAGAAAGTAGAAGCTATTAATAACTATCCAAAACCAGAAACAATTGAACAATTAAGGCGTTTTCTTGGAATGATAAATTTTTATAGATCACATTTACCTCGCGCTGTTGAATATCAAAAAGAATTAAATAAATATTTACATAATGCCAAAAGAAAGGATAAAACTAAAATAATTTGGACAGAAAAAGCCGAAAATGCCTTCATAAAATGTAAAGAAAGTTTACAAAATAGTGTTATGTTGTCGCATCCAGCAACCGACGTTCCGTTATCGCTGATGGCCGACGCATCAAATTCTTGTATAGGCGCCGTGTTACAACAAAAAATAGAAGGACAGTGGAAACCACTAGGTTATTATTCAAAACAATTGTCTGAAACACAACAGAAATATTCAACTTATGATCGCGAATTGTTAGCAATTTACTCAGCAATGCAGTATTTTCGTAAAATGTTTGAAGGGAAAAATTTAATTATTTATACCGATCATCAACCCTTAACATTTGCTTTTTCCCGGAAAATTAGTGAAAAAGAGACTCCACGTCGAACTCGACAATTAGCGTACATTAGCGAATTCACGACCGATATAAGGCATATTTCAGGCGACCAAAACGTCGTAGCAGACGCTTTATCACGTATAGAGACGATTGATTGTCCTACTAGTATAAATTATGAAGATCTTTCGAGTAAACAAAAATTAGATAGTGAATTAAGCACAAGAATAGAGCAAGCGAAAGATACTTTGCAATTCAGGGAAATATTTTTACCAAACTGCAATGTACCAATTGTTTGTAATATGTCAACTCAGGTAGCTCGACCATATTTAACAGAAACTTATCGTAGATTAATATTCGATAGTTTACATAATTTAAGTCATCCTGGCATAAGAGCAACTAAAAAATTAATTAAAGATAGATATTTTTGGCCATCAATGAATGCACAAATTGCAAAATGGGCTAAAACTTGTATTAGTTGTCAAAAAACGAAAGTACAGCGACACATAAAATCGCAATTAGGAAATTTTATGCCTAGCGCCCGTTTTGAACATATACATGTAGATATAGTGGGACCTCTGCCGTCCTCACATAAGGGGCATAGGTACCTACTAACTATTATAGATAGGAGCACGGGCTGGCCAGAGGCGTATCCATTAAAAGAGATTACATCGAAAATAGTGGCGCAAGTAATTTTTGAAAACTGGATAGCTCGTTTTGGATGTCCTGTTAGGCTGACAAGCGACCAGGGCAGACAATTTGAAAGTGATTTATTTTTACAACTTACAAAATTTTTAGGTATAGATAAGATTAGGACCACACCATACCACCCACAAAGTAATGGGATGATAGAAAGATGGCACAGGTCATTGAAAGTTGCATTAAGAGCGCGTCTAAATAATAGTTTAAATTGGTTGCAAGAATTACCTATAATTTTATTGGGGTTACGCGCAGTTCCGCGAAATGATACGCATGTCAGCGCTGCAGAATTGACGTATGGTCTAAAGTTAAAACTACCTAGCGATTTTTACGATTGTTCACATTCTAAAATAAGTTATGATAATGAATACGTTAATCAACTTGTGAATTTATTTAAGAATCTTAAACCGCGAAGCGTACAGCAGAGAGATTCTCGCACAATATTCGTACATCCTGACTTGAGTAGTTGCGATCATGTGTTTGTTAGGAGTGAAGTAATGAGAGGAACACTTCAACCTCCTTATTTAGGCCCGTATAAGGTCATAAAGAGGGGAAGTAAATCATTTAAGATAGATATTTTTGGTAAAAATACATTAGTTTCGATCGATAGATTAAAACCAGCATATTTGTTGAACGAGGAAACGGTTCCGCTGGAGCAAAGATGTTTAGATGAAAATAATTGTAATATTAGATTAAGCATTCAAGATAGTCAACATGAGGTTCCTGCAAGCAGCAATAAGCGTGTCACTTATACCACACGTAGTGGCCGTACAACAAAAGTGCCAGTTAGATTTTTATTATGAGTAGGTCGCAATCTTGCATTTAAATCTTAATATAAAGAATAATATAGAGAGTATTACAAGCATTTTCATTATAATTTTTTAACAGTAAAGTTATTAATTAACATGGGTAAATCGTACAGTAAAGAGCAAGAAATTATTATTGCACAAAATGGAGCAAATAGAGCAAGTAACAGTGATACAGACTTGCAAAGAGATTTCAAGTTACACGGAACCCTCATGTTAGCTGTGTTGATACTTTTAGCATTATTGTTTATATATCTCTGTATAACAAAATGTAAGAAAAGTTCTCGAGAATGGGTGAGAAATCAGATAACGGCTATGACAAGATTGTCGTCAATAGCAACAGTTGTTCCTGGTAATGTACAGCAAGTACAACCACAGCAACCACAGCAGGTTGTATTTAATTAGTACTCAAGGAAATGTGTGTTAAAGTAACTATAGTACCTATTGTTTTACCAGTGAATTATATTATAATTCGTTATTGGTATAGGTGAGTAATATGGTAAAAAGTTGTCTCAAGTTTTATATTGTTAGAATTATAATAATTGTATCATTGTATCAAATTAAATTCCATTGTAGGTATGCAATCAGTTCTTAGAAAATTGTACCTTGTAACGTTAGACTTTGTTTACAGTTAGTGAGTTCGAGCAAATGTTGTTGAATTATTAATTTGTCAGAGTGTCAATAATTAAATTGTCAACGTGAATGTTATGACTTCAACTTTGTTTATAAAAGGTTTTAATTTCTGCTTATGTTGTATAACGGATGTAGGTAATGATAATGTTGTAACTTATAATAAACAATGGTTATCTACTGCGATACTATTTCTGTACTGTGGATATGTTTAATATTTTTTGGTATTTTAAATTTATTGATTTCAAAATTTTTTTACAAGAGGGGGACCACTGTAGCGGCTGGAAACGTAACGCGATAACATGCTTGCATAGCAAAAGCGATCCAGTGACGTTTCCTCCGTACAGTCGTCTGCCTCCTGCCGTAGTGTAAACTTGTGTACCTATACATGTAACTCGGGACTGAAATAATATATATCAGTGAAGTCGTTTTCGTGTTCTTTATTCATCTCTTAACGGAATACCCTTTCTGATCTGGAAATCTGAACAGAGCAACGCATGTCACAGTGCTTGCCTGCACAACACACATATAATAAACCCCATAATAGGTAAAAATAATATACATAGACTTTCTTTTTAAATGAATAGCTCTTGTTGGTTCAGAAATTTCTATAGATATTATAATATGTCGATAACTTTTGAGTAATAAGAAAGCTAGCACTGATGAATGGTTTAATATTTTTTGGTATTTTAAATTTATTGATTTCAAAATTTTTTTACAAGAGGGGGACCACTGTAGCGGCTGGAAACGTAACGCGATAACATGCTTGCATAGCAAAAGCGATCCAGTGACGTTTCCTCCGTACAGTCGTCTGCCTCCTGCCGTAGTGTAAACTTGTGTACCTATACATGTAACTCGGGACTGAAATAATATATATCAGTGAAGTCGTTTTCGTGTTCTTTATTCATCTCTTAACGGAATACCCTTTCTGATCTGGAAATCTGAACAGAGCAACGCATGTCACAGTGCTTGCCTGCACAACACACATATAATAAACCCCATAATAGGTAAAAATAATATACATAGACTTTCTTTTTAAATGAATAGCTCTTGTTGGTTCAGAAATTTCTATAGATATTATAATATGTCGATAACTTTTGAGTAATAAGAAAGCTAGCACTGATGAATGGGCACCGATATGCCGATGATACAACCTTGCTGCTCAGTTATTGCTGAAGAAATAGCTGAACTCCTTAAAAGGGAGAAGCTCCAGAGGGGGGGGTTCCTTAAAATATGACTCCTCCCGCAGTATGGTATAGTGGTAAGGGACAATACAAAACTTCTTGGCCTTCCAAACCCATGTAATGAAGCCCGGTCACCATGAACACAAATCTAAAAATACAAAAAAATGCTGGTAAAACTTTTTTGTCATTTGCAACAGTCATGTCTCCTAGCTAAATTGAATTTATTGTAAAAAAAAAAACGGTCAAATGTGTGAATTCACAAACCTAGTGCACACGATGTTCTAACACCTAGGTGAACCACGGGTACAAAGAGTTACCCGTGGAACACCTAGGTGAACTACGTAGGTGGACCACGGGTAAGCAACCCTAAATTCAATTTACTTTATCCTCTAGGGGATAAAAACGGCTTTTGCACTCTTGTCTTTATAATCTCTCTAACAATGAATCAACTTAATCTACTCACATCTGCCATATACAGTGTATGCTCGAACCCGTATCCTCCGCCAGGTTGCTTCAGAGGCACCAGAGGTCCTACATCCTTCGTGTCATGCCTATCAGTACTGATGTGGAGTACTAGGTCCTCCACGGGATCCGGTGTCAAACTCGTACTAGGCCCCCTGATCATGTCAACGCGGCTTTAAGTAGGATTTTGGCTCATCCCACAATGTCCTGGGCACACCGCGTTGTCGTTTCCGTCTGTTTAGATCCAATCTGTTGTGATTTAGCACTCTGGTTATATTTGTAGGTGCCCGTCACAGCCGGATTGTCGGACGTTTTTCGGCTGAGATGATACCAGTGAGTTTTGAAATTCACGGATTATGGTATTATGGTCATACTATTTTTACAATAGTTGCGTGAAACGAAACGTAAGACGTAAAACCAAAAACAAGCAGTTGGCGGTGGTCAAAGACAATATAGTAGTGGTGTCGATGGTGTCGAAAGATTTGACTTTTTGACGTAAATTATTCGTGTAGAACAATAGTTAATGCCACTTAAAATAGTAAAATAAAATAAACTTAAAAAAAAGTAAAAACCAACTTCAGAAGGAATAAAATACAATTATTTTTTATGAAACAGTTTAGGAAGTCGGTGCCAATTTTTTCTTAAATCAAACTGACTCAAAGGCACCTACTTCCTAAACTATTTCACAAAAATGATTTTATTCTTTTTTAAGTCAGTTTTTACTTTTTTAAAGTTTATTTTATGTATTTATGAGCACACGGGTGCTCATATGGCACTAGATATGTTTTAACTGCGCCTATTTACGAAAAGGTTTCTGAGGAATATATTTCATTTGTAAATTTAAAATGAATTGATTAAAAAAGTTCACTGAATCATTAATGGACCTTTCAGAAAACTCAGATTCCCAGTCAGCCATACGAATATCTCGGTTCATAGTCACCCTTATCAAATAGAAACTGTGTCCGCGGCGCGATATTATTTTTTATCCCACTGCTGGGCACGGGACTTTTCTCAGAATGAGTAGGTAAGGCTTTAGTCTACCACGCTGGCCTAGTGCGGGTTGACATACTATCACACACCATCAAGAACTGAATCTATGAAGCACTGGTGTGCAGGATTCCAAAAAATCTAGTGTAACTGTAGTCATTGTTGTAAGTACCTATCTATGCCAGCACTGGACCTGAGTATTTACGTTTTTCCTTTTAAACACATCAAAGAAGTGAATAACTAAGGCTGATAAAATATAATTTGAGATACCTATACTAACTACCTCATTCTTAGTTTATACTAAACCTCTTAAGGGATCATTATACCATCATTATGAACAACTTTTGCTATAGGACCAACACTGAAATAACGAAAAAAAAACTGCTGTTCCTTATTTTGTACTACCATAAATCGACAAAACTAAAATCCTACCGGACATTTCTCCTTATACCATACATACATACACATACATATTATCACGCCTGTTTCCCATTGGTGTAGGCAGAGACTATGGATTTCCACCGGCTACGATCCTGACACACCTCTTTCGCTTCATCTACGTCCATTAACCTCGTCATGCATGCTCGTCGGTTTAGAGAACTCTTAACCTGGCATTTTTTGAGAACATCCGCGATTTGATCGCGATACGTTCGCCGAGGTCGTCCCCTTCCAACTCTTCCATCCACACTCGCTTCGTATACTTGTTTCGTCAATCTCCTCTCTTCCATCCTCTCTATATGTCCAAACCATCTTAACATACCTTTCTCAATCTTTGTCACTACATCTTCTTTCACTCCACAACGCTCCCTTATCATGTTATTCCTTACTTTATCTCTCAAAGTTACACCACACATACTTCTCAAAGCTCTCATTTCTACTGCATTTATTCTGCTTTCATGTTTCTTCTGCCATACCCAACTTTCACTACCATACATAAGTGTAGGCACTAACACTCCCCCATGAACAGCCAGCCGTGCCTTTTCCGACATTTTGCGGCTGTTCATGAAGGTGTGTAGTGCCCCATTCACCTGATTACCAGCACTCACTCTCCTTTCAATGTCCTTCACATGCTTGCCATCTCTCGTAAACATGGAACCCAGGTATACAAAATCTTTCACTTGTTCCACCTTTTCGTCACCTATCAAAATATTGCACTCTGTCATAACTTCTTCCTTTTCAAAAACCAAAACTTTTGTCTTACTAACATTAACTTTCATACCTTTACTCTTCAAAGCACCATCCATAATTGTTACCATCTTCTGTAACTCCCCCTCCGACGATGCAAGGATAACTTGATCATCGGCATAGAGGAGACATTTGACGAGTAACCCATTCATTTCTAAACCATTTTCACTCTCTTTCAAATCTTTCAAACAACTGTCCATGAATAGATTGAACAGCCACGGCGACGCTACACATCCCTGTCTCACACCCTTATCGATGCTGAACCAGTCAGAGTAGGCGCCGTTAATCCTGACACAAGCGCTAGAATCCGCATAGAGAGATTTCAACGCTTGAATCAGGTTGCTATTCACTCCATAGATAGACAAAGCAGACCATAGTTCATTCCTCATCACTTATACCTAGGTACATAATTTTATATTTGCTTGTGAGTAATGAACTAAGGTAGTATTTCCATATACGCTTCTTAGCATGTAGACGAATAGTGTGCTAAGTAAGTCATTAGAGCGGTCGACAGACAGATTAGATACAAAGCGAAGGTGGAAGATTAACTGCACTGATGGAAGATAGGAAAGTTTTACTCTGGCTTCAGCTTAAGGATGGAACTAACGTTAGGTTTTATAATGATATAATGATAATGGTATGGACCCTGTTCCAAATGCCAGTGGGCTTCTGTTTGTTACCCGACTGCGGCGTGATTTTTTATAATTTTTAACGGATTTACGCATGAGAACCGAAATCTAAAGGTATAAAAAAAGAAAAAAAAAAAGAAAAAAAAAAAGAAATCAATCAATCAAGATAAGTCTAGTATAATAGCATCTGAAACACAGTAAAAGTGAATTCATAGAAGTACCTGCTTACATCACTATTACATGATTATAAATCTTAACACATAGACTTAAGGTATCATTTCGTATCGATAAAAATATGTAGTTTACTGTCCAGTAATGTATGTAATAAATACATATAATGTTCTTGGACTGAGCTCATACAATAACAAATCATCATTTCAGCCGAAAGACGTCCACTACTGGACATAGGCCTCCCCCAATTAAGGGGGGGATATGCCATAATCGCCACTCTTGGCAGGCGGGTTGGCGATCGCAGTTGTTTGGTTAAATACTCAGAGAATGCTGCTGCCCATCTTCTGGTGAATCCCTTAGTCGCCTTTTACGACACCCATGAGAAGAGATAAGGGTGGTGCAATTCTTTAAGTCCGACACTACACGGACTAGTCCGGCACTACACGGACTGTAACATACCATACAATAACAAATCCGATACATTCAAATCAAAGTAAGCAGTAAGTAATAATAAGTATAGATAGTAGTAGTAGTAATATTAAGTATAGATAGCAGTAGTAGTAATATTAAGTATAGATAAACAAGCTGTGCCCCACATCTTCACCTTTGTAAATACTATTATTTTTTCATACAAACATGTTGATGTTCCCCTTCCCACTCACTTAGGGGGTTTTTTCACACCCTTAGGGGTAGTGCTATTATTTTATTTTTTTCATAAAATGTGGGGTTATGGGGATTCCTATGTCCATCATCGGGTGTCATGCTACCTCTATTTCAAATCAGTTTGCTAGTTTAGGCATGAAAACGTAGCAAAGAGATGGACGTCACATTTATTTTTATATTAAAGAAAGAAAGAAAGAAAGAAAAAATATTTATTTGCCTCAAAAATGACGCACAAAATTACCAAAAAATACAAGAACACAGAACAAATACAGGTACAGAGTCAAGAAGTGTGGTAAAATATGCGTCACATCCGCGCAAAACGGCCACCGCTCAGCATATTGCTGTGCCTCATGCACGGAGCAAAGACAGCGCTGGTTTTCAGCGACAGCCGGCGTCGACACAAATTCACAATGCAATAACATAGATCAGTGAGGCGTGATGTTGGTAAATAACGATAAAAAATAAATAAGTAAGATTATAACATTTTTTTTTTTTTTTTTTTTACTGTTGTATTTTATGAACAGTGTAGGTAGATGAGTGTTGTGTAGTGTTGATTTCCAGGAAGTCTTACACAGGCCAAAACAATACAACATAAGTTAAGATGATAACTAACGTGAAATACTATATAGGAAAATTAGAGTAACCATCTCCGCGTAAGTGTTATAAAATTTGAATAATTGGTTTATATTTTTTGGATAAATAAATTAAATTGGGTAATTGAATACATAACAACAACACATATTAGGTATTGTTATGGACTTTGTACTTAATAAATTATTTTTATTGTGTTTCAGAACTCACACCCCGCAAGAAGAAATTAGTGGAGAGACTTGAACAAAAAAATGCACGATAAAGTCCCTCAGAAAAAGTGCAATTTTAATAAAAAAATACAGTCCCCAGTTTTAAAGGAACTTGTAGTGAACTCGTGACAAGTTATCATGTTTGGCCATTTTAAAGTGATCACCAAAAACGTATCGTTATTTATCGTTATCCTAACGTAACTAAGTTTGTTTGTATCTTGGAAATCCATAGTCACTATCGACCATACAGCCCAATATATTGACAATAATCCCATAAAAATCTGTTATTTTCAGGTGTTTTATATCGGCATAATTTACGTACAAACTTGCACAATAAAAGAAAAGCTGTCTACGATCACTTGAAACATAAAAGTGATTTATTCAAATAAAAATATCCCCGTGGCTTAACACATCGCAGATGATGTGAATATTCCATCTCGAAGAATAACTTTATCACTTTGAATTTGCATGTTCCCAAATATGATGTTCACATACTGTGAAATTGGAATTTGATATATAAAATAATAATTTATTTTACATCTGCAATTTTATTCTGAGAGAGCAGCTCCAATGATCTCAGTGCAATAGCATATTTTAACAATAATGAAATGTATCGAAATAAAATTAAAAGTAACTATTTAGCCGTTATTTTTCTAATGAATGATTATAACATTTGGAAAATAACGGCAAAATAATGGTAGTTATTGTTTTACATTCTTGAAATACTGTTTTTTTTTTTTGTGATAAAATTTTGGAAAGCAAAATATTTACAAAATTCCAGAACCATCATGGTAGGTACAAAAATAACTTTGATGTTAGAAATAACATGAACTGAGATCATAAATAGAACTTTTATTTTTAGTACGATCTATTGGCTGACAAAAACAATATAGAAGTCATAACCTTTTCATATTGTGTTGCAGGATGTATGAAGAAACTGTTTATATGGCTATGGCTTGTCGGATTCAGAAACGCTATTCATAGTTCTTTAATTTTACATCGAGTGCTTTCCTACAACAAATGGCTCTCGGAAGAGTTTCCGTAAATTAAATTGAGAATAATAACATGTTATCTACCGATACTACTGGATTTAGGAAGTGTCGCTCCACTTTAGATAATTTAGCTGGGTTAGTATCAAGAATACAAATTGGATTTTCAAAAAAACAAACAACTATAGCTTGCTTTCTCGACATCGATAATGCGTATAATAATGTTAATTTAGAAAGTTTACTGGGTACTATGGACAAGATAGGTTTGGGCACTAAAATATGTACATATGTTTGGAATTTTTTGAAGGAAAGAAATCTCTGTATTAATACAGATCAGACGTCATCTATCAGTAGAAAAACTTTCTATGGATTGGCTCAAGGAGATCCGTTCTCCCCTCTTCTATTTAACATTTTAACACTTCATGTTTGTAACTCTATTAATAGTAATAATAATGTCTTTGTAACACAATACGCAGATGACTTTGTAATTTATGTAACGTGTAATAGAACTGAAGATGGGAGACAACAAATTCAGTTAGCTTTGGATAAAATAATTAATACTCTATCCCTTTCTGGTTTAGAAATCTCGCCATTAAAAAGTAAAATTTGTGTTTTCAACAATAATATAGTGCGAGAACCCATTAACCTCCTAATTAATGGTACATCACTAAACTCAGTAGATACTATAAAATATCTGGGAATTTGGTGAGATAGGAAGCTACGCTGGGGTAAGCAAATAAATGAACTGATAGAAAAATCTTCAAAAGTACTTAATGTTTTTAAAGTTCTAATGGGGTCAGGTTGGGGCATTCATCCTATTAACATGAGGCGATTATATATATCTTGTATTCGTAGCAGACTTGATTACGCAAGTTTTTTATTTGGTAACAGTTGTAAAACACACATAAATAAATTAGACAAGATTCAAAACCAATGCATGCGTACAATAGGTGGGTTTATAAGATCTACGCCGATACACGTCATGGAATGTGAATTACATCTACCGCCTTTATTCGCGCGTCGACAGTATCTCGCTGGTAAATTCTGGTTGAAAGCAAAATCCTTTTCCAATCCACAAATTATACTTATTTTAGATGAATTAAATTTACTATGTCAAAATTCATATTGGAGGTGTAAAGAAAAACCCATTTTAGTTGTAGTTCATAATTATCTCAAAGATAAATCTTTACATGTGAGTAACCAATTAGAGATGTTTACATTAAGTACCTGGGTTAGCAATGTGAATCTCACGGACACGATTAGGTGTAGTATAGATGTCGTAAACAAATAAAAAAAAAGTTATAGTTCATCTTCTTTACAGCAACTTTGTAGTAGTTTTTTAGCCAATAACTACCCACGTTTTTACAAAATTTACACGGATGGTTCCAAGGTAAATGGTTGTGGTGGATTAGCTATTTATGACGCTCAGGCTAATAGTTCAGTCAAATTGCGTATTGATACAAACATTTCAATAATGTCGATAGAATTGTTTGCTATTTCGGAAGCATTATCTTATATTCATTCTTTCCAGTCAGGTAAGTTTGTTATTTTAACAGATTCCAAGAGTGCAATTCAACATCTCGCTCGATGCACTTCGAATAGTCGAGGCACACCGATAGCCTATAGCATCTTGGAATCACTTCTAGAATTAGCATCAAAAAATTTCGAAGTAGTGCTACAGTGGATACCTTCACATATTGTCATTGTCAGGAAATGAGGAAGCAGATCGTCTGGCGAGAGAAGCTATATCTGATGGTATCCCTATTGTCGTTTTGCCTTATTATACTGACGTCATTTATTTGGTTAAACAAAAATGTATGAGTATGTGGAATGAGTACTTTGACCAACGTTCACTTGTCAAAGGAATATGGTATAAAACTATTCAACCAAGTTTATCCCGTTCTCCTTGGTTTGCCATGTCCGATTTAACAAGAAACACCATTGTCTTGTCTATGAGGCTACGATCCGGGCACATACCACTAAATAGTTTCGCATACCTTATGGGAAAAGTCATTTCAAAAAATTGTACTGAGTGCGATATCGTTGAAGATGTATTCCATGTTTTGGTGGAATGTGTCCGGAACGAGTCCGAAAGAACCATGTTGAAGTTCATTTACGGCATTAATTTATATGATACTGGTGTATGTAACAGCATTTTGGCCAACCCGTTATCGGAGGAGGCCAGAATGCTTTATAGATTAGTCAATTGTGCCCTGAAACGAAGATAGTTTTAGATGGTTCTGATGTGATGTCCTATGGGGATGGCATGATCATGTTTGATCAAATCTCCTTTTTATATTTAAATAAAGATTAAAAAAAAAAAAAAAATCGTTTTGTTTCTTAATAAAACAAGTTTAATCGGATAACATAGTGTATTATTATTAAAATTGGTTTTCCTTTAGATCCAGCGATACAGCGGCGGGGGGCGCGGTCCAATGGAGTTCTCAAAGCTCCTCTATTTTGTGCTGAGGATGGCCACTGTGTGGTTTTAGTCGGTAGAGTCTGACATAGAAATAAATGGAAGCAAAATGTCGCGTACAGCACGCGGTGCGTGTTTAGAAGGGGTAAATGAATAGAAGTGGTTATGGTTTTAAAGCATCGGGAACGAAACGCTATCGGCGACTAACGCGTGGGTACCGCGGGCGGAGCGCAGAACGCGTGCACTGAGGCTGAGGGCTGCCGAGATACTGACGATGGCGCTGCGCGGTAAGCGGCGCGTGCCGGCGCGCGGGCAATACAAATACATACGCGCGCATGCGCGTAGGATTCCACGGTGACGGGAGGCACGGATTAGCTACCGATTTGCGTTTCTCCAGACTCATTTATTAAAATAACTAAAAACATGACATAAGGTAAAACAATTGTATCCCATCCGCAACATTCTCCCCCTCAGTGTCGTACGACACTCAAAACGGTAAACACTAAACTACAACAAAACTACTAACAACTAAAAGACAAACTCAAATAACTAACACCGAACTAAAATACAGCTACCCTAGCCGCAGGGCGTTTAAGTATGCCCTGTTTGGTTTTAATGTCGACAACTCTTACACGTCCGTCAGCACCGGGGTACACGGACTGTACAACACCTTTAGGCCAGCAATTACGGGGGGAGTTAGGATCAACTATCACTACCATGTCACCGATCTTCAATTGTGCACCCTCCTCTCTCCATTTTCAGCGCGGTATTAGATCGGGAAGCACCTCCTTCATCCATCTGGCCCAAAAATGGTCTTTGGTGATGGGTGAGTCTACCTTCAGGTAGGTCGCCAAGTCGTGGCGGCTTTGGATTAGCCTTCCTGATGCGACAGATCAAACATTGCGTCGCAACTGTACGGACCGTAGGGCGTAGACGTAGCAACCAATATTTTTGACGCAGTTCATTGACCACCAGCTCGTTGCATCCATGACCTGCGCGGTTGTGATAATACTTGACAATGAGTCGAGCTACGTGGTCATGTCCATCTAAGATCACAGGTGATTTTGTGTCCATCGCTACACCCTTGGCTGCTCCTATCCGTCCACCAACACGTAGTAACCCAGCATCGTCCAATATGGGTGTCAAAGAGCGAAGTCTGCTATCGTGTTTTATTTCCTTGTTTTGTTTCAACAGCAAGATGTCACCAAGGAGAGTGGTAGCTTGCGAGTGCTGAAGTAATAACGTTTCAGCTCGTTTCATCAACTCGTCGGTAAGTCCATTTGTTTTTATCTTCTTACATTTATCTATGAACAGCAAAACAGTTCCAGTTGTTCGAAGTAATCGCAACCAACTAGAGAAGCGCGTCGGCTCCGGCACAGGTAAGTTATTTATACTGTTATGTACATTTATTACATTTATTTTTTCTAATATTTCTTCATTAATTTTTATTTTATTTTCAGGTTCCTGCGGCCAGTTCTTCGTGTCATCGTCGTGCAGAAAGGAAGGTCCCAAGAACCACCCACAATTACTTTTTAGTTCATAATCTTTACTCTTCGAGGCGAGATCAGCGACGTTCAAGTCGGTAGGTACATAATGCCACTCTTGTATTTTGCTCAGCTCGTCGATTTCACCGAGCCTATTCGCAATAAATACTTTATAGTTCCTGCTTTCATTTCTAATCCAGTGCAGAACGGTAGTTGAGTCAGTCCAATAAAAGGTAGCAGTAGGTATCAGTCTGTGTTCTTGCTTAATAGTGTGAGCTAAGCGGCACGCTAATAGGGCACCCTGTAATTCAAGTCTAGGTATTGTAACTAGCTTTGTAGGCGCGACGCGGCTTTTGCTTGCAATGAACGACACTATCACTTTATCATTGTGCTTCTTTCGCCAATACGCTACGGCTGCGTAAGCGCTCGGGGACGCGTCGCAGAACACGTGCAACTCTAATGGTGTTGTCTCGCTCCCACATGCGGCGGAGTTTATGGGGGGCGAACACAACGATGCATTGCGGTCTTGAAAAAAGTATCGCGGAATGCGAATATCTTTTATTGCTTTCAGCTGAGTCATCCACTCTGCAAAGATTTTAAATAAATCTTCTGGTAATTCATGATCCCACGGTAAGTCAGTTTTCCAGGTTTTCTGCATCAAAATTTTCGCTTTAATAGTAAATGGACCGAGAAAACCGTGAATGTCAAATATTGACATAATAATACGCAACATTTCGCGTTTCGTAGGTTTGCGTTTTAAGTTTACAATATCACCTGGTATACGCTTCAGGGATAAATCGAATCCCAACTCGTCGCTAGCAGGATACCATAATAAACCGAGTGTCCTTTCAGATTGATTGGAATCTTTATCAAAGGCGCAACAGGCGCTGTCACTCAGAGCTTCCTTCGGCAAACTTTCCAGCACACCTGGTACGTTGCTAGCCCAGTTTCGTATTTCAAATCCACCTTGCTGGTGAATATAGGAGACTTCCTGTATTATTTGTTTTGTAAGATTGGTGTCCGGTAAACTGTCAATGTAATCGTCCATATAATGTTGCTTACATATGGCGTCGACAGCCGTCGGGTACTTATCTTTAAAGTTTAAAGCATTTTTATTTTTAATATGTTGCGCGATAAAAGGCGAACAGTTCGCGCCAAATATTAATGACGTCATAGCATATTCCCTAACGTCCGTAGTGGTTTCATCTCTAAATAAAAATCTAAGTGCATGTTGATCTTTTTCTTTAATTTTAATTCTAAGAAACATGTCTTTAATATCTGCAATAACTCCAATTTGATTTTCTCTAAATCTAAACATTATTCCAAATAAAGATTGCAACAAGTCCGGCCCTGTCAATAAAAAATCATTAAGAGAATAACCCTGCGTTTTTGCTGCAGCATCGAAAACTAAACGTAACTTTTTTTTATTAGGATTGTCCACACCGAAGTGTGGTAGATGCCAAACGTGGTCGCTAGACTCCCCCTCGTCTAGCCTCCTGGCATAATTATTCGAAAATAAATGCTGAACATGCTCCCGGTAACGCGACGCGTAAGCGTTGTCGGCTAACATTTTTCTCTCAACTGACTTCAAACGATTCAGAGCATTTTGATAAGAATCAGGCATATTAAAGTTGTCATATTTCCATGGCAATTCTACAGACCATTGGTTATTAATTAATTCACATGTGTTATTTAGTATGGTGATAGCACGCAACTCGTCCGCATTCTGTCGCGGTTTCTTCGATATTCCTATTGACTCTAACGCGAACGATTTTCTTACAAACTCGTGTAACTCAGAATCACAACAATGTTGCGCGCTGTCATCACTAGCAATACAATCAGCTGAGATGTTTATATTTATGTTGTTTACAACACCATGTATACACCACCCTAGCGGTGTCTTTGTAACATAAGGTTCATTTTTCTTATTACTTTTTAAACACAAAATAGGAGCAATAAGGTCATAATTATCCTGTCCAATTAATAATTTAGGTTGCGCATCACATTTGCAAAAGTCGTAATTATTCTCATCAAAGTGTGAATATTTACTAAGGTCCATACACGATAAACGTTGAATACCTAGGTAAATTAAGTTCTTTCATTTTACGAGCACATAAGTTAAAATGATCACCTGTAGTATTATTGGAAATGTCAAAACTTACTGTTTCCGTTTGGCACACGAGCTCACCGGAGTCCCACGCGCTGCGGGCGCGCATGGTCACCGTCTTACCGTATAGTCCCGCCTGATCAGCGAGGTCAGCAGCGATCAGCGTCACGGTGGCGCCGTCGTCAAGTAACGCGTGAGTGTGGATATCGTCTTTAGGGCCATGAACGGTAACCGGCACTATTTTTAAGAACACTTTTGGCACTGATGATACGCTAACTGTAGTGGACGCACTGGTGTGGGCAACGGTATCCTCGGGGCGCGACTCGTCGGTTGCCGACGGGTGCGCGGTCGCTACGTTCACCGCGGGGCACGGCGCCTCCGATCGCGCGGTCGCTGCGGGCGCCGGCGCCACCGGTCGCGAGTCCGCTTGGGCGGGCGCCGCGGACGCGTTAGGCTTCGTCCAGTGTAGAAGATGATGGTGTGGATATCCACACTCGCTGCAGTCAGCAGCAGTGCACGCGGCGGGTTCAGTATGCCGCGCGCCTAAGCACTTGTAGCACAGATGTTTTGCACGTACAAATTGCCATCGATCACGCCTCATAGCGCGTTTGAACTTGCCACATTTTTCCAAAGCGTGCGTCGGAGAAGCACGACAAAATATGCACTTTACATCTGCGGTAGTAGTGCACGCTAGCACTGAATGAGTTTTCGTATTATCATATTTCTTTCTCACGTCGTTCTGACTATGTACGTAACTCACACCTGAAGATGCGACAATAGTCGCTTCTCTATACAAAAACTCCGATAGTAGTTCTAGTTTAGGTATAGAACTATCCTGTCTATCGTAGGTGTATTCGGCCCACTTATGAATAAGAGCGGGCGGTAACTTTGAAAGCACAATTGACGTCGTTTCCGGGCTTTGTAGGTATTCAAGTAGCTTAATAGCTTTAACCGCTGTGACGTAATTTTTTACTTTTATTGCGAAATTCACGATCTCTGTATGGTATGCAGTAGGAAGAGGGTGAATTTTCTTGAGTTGAGTGAATATTTTATTAATTATACACTCGGGTCTACCGAATCGTAATTCTAAGGTGTCAATTATAGCTTGCGGTGTTGTGTTGCCGATAAGGAGCGATGACACGGCTTCTTTCGCGTCACCACGAAGGCATTTTCGTAATCGCCAAATGTTTTCGGCATCGCTATAACTGCATAGGTGTGACGATTCTTTATATGACTCCTTGAATTACAGCCACTGCATAGGATCACCATCGAACACTGGTAAATCCTTTGATTGACGAACACGCGGTTGTACCACTTTTGACCGATTTTACCACTAATTGTTCACTTTTAGTAGTCAACTGCTCCGTAGCGCGCGTTTTACTGCGTGTTTTAACACCCTTCGGGGGTGTGCGGAGCAGCGATATCCCTGCACACAGGTTTAGTCCAACTAAACACACGAGTAGGTCGAGATCCGACTCGATGGACCACTTAATGTCGCGTACAGCACGCGGTGCGTGTTTAGAAGGGGTAAATGAATAGAAGTGGTTATGGTTTTAAAGCATCGGGAACGAAACGCTATCGGCGACTAACGCGTGGGTACCGCGGGCGGAGCGCAGAACGCGTGCGCTGAGGCTGAGGGCTGCCGAGATACTGACGATGGCGCTGCGCGGTAAGCGGCGCGTGCCGGCGCGCGGGCAATACATAGAAGTAAAGTTGGGAAAAACGACTTAAAATCGTAAGCGTGTTTAAACGTAGTGCTTTTTTCTGCCAACGAATTTTTTTACGCTTTTGCCGCTTTTCGTATTTCACTTCTAAAAAAATTGACTTTTATTTGTCTAAATTACACTATTCTATTTACATTTAAACTATTTACAAAGTTCACTAAAAACTATACAAACAAACTACAATCGTCGCGTAATTACCAAGGAGAACATTCAAAAACGCATTCACTCGTTGACGACGAAAAATAAACTAAGCGCCAAAGCAAAAGCAAATCAATCAAGGTCAAAAACGTTTAAAATGTTTAAACGATACGAAAATAATCAACAAAATAAAAAAGTGCTTTCTCTAAACAAATTTCACGTAAACGAATAAAATTTAATTCTGCCGGTTTCAAACCACCACCAGTCAACTTTGAAATTGAGTCTTATATTCATAGAAATAAGGTTACATTTCAATCGTACTTCTAATACAAGTACATACGCGCGCATGCGCGTAGGATTCCACGGTGACGGGAGGCACGGATTAGCTACCGATTTGCGTTTCTCCAGACTCATTTATTAAAATAACTAAAAACATGACATAAGGTAAAACAATTGTATCCCATCCGCAACACAAAACAACAAAAAATAATAACTGACATACTGTCGAAAACAATTTCAGTAAACACTGTCGCTAGCTACTGGACTAGTGTTTGAGTGTAAATAAATTATTGGTGCAGATAATATAATACTATACTCTATTGGGTAAACAAAGCATCTATAGGAAATGTTATGTCAAACTCCCAAAAATCTTCGACGACTGCCTTTTAATTTTAATTACCTACATAATCAGAATACATTTCTGTTGTAAAACACAAGGAGTGTTTCTCTTTTATTTGTTATAAGTTTTCTTCTCATTATCATCCAATCAATTTTCCCGACATCAGTTTAAGAAGTTTTTCGTCTCCTTCGGGGAAATACAGGCGTGATGTTATGTTATGTTAATAAAGACTTTTCAAATAAAATTAAAAAATAGAAATTGGAATTCAATTTAATTCTCTGTTATTTCTAGATCCTTGCTCATAGTTAAACATCAAACTAATGAATAACTGTAAAATCAAACAAAGTTTAGATTTATTATTTTCAATGTTTTTTCGAATTTGTCTACTATGCATATTAATGCAAATATTGAAAGTATTCTTTCAATTAGAAATTTAAAATGTTAACACACTACTACAGATTAAGGTATTTTTAGAATGCAAATGAATTGAAATTTGAATTTAGCGCCATCTAGTTACTGAATTTGAAATTAGTTTTGCGAAGCACATTCAGAGATGGCGCTATGTGTCTCATGTCGTGTTCGCTGCTGTGTACGTCCTCGTGGCCCCAGTGCCAGAAGTCATTGTCACTTCGCTGCGGGGAGGGGGGAAAGAGACGTTAGGAGGAATGGAGAGGGGATAAGGAAGTATTACAATTACATGTTATAGGAATTAAATATTCGGAATAAGAATTAATATTGGTATATTTATTAAATTATTATATGGAACTAACTACTCAAGATAACTACATTTTTATTATTTCAGGACCTAATGATGCTGATTGTGTAGAGCAAAGACTATTTTTTTTTTTTAATGGGCAATAAACAGAAGCAAAGCTTCCACGCATTTGCAAACGCGGATAGAATGTGCGCGCGCGTTAACGGTGTTTCCTCGGTTTACTCCAGCACTGGCCACTTGAAATCTTCAAATCAGTTTCGACCACTTACACGAGCCGTCAAAAGTGCCACGCCAGTGATTAGCCAATAGCTGCCTTGGTAGGGCCAATCGGATTACAGTACCCCGTCTCAGCTAGTGGCAGAATTTATTGTACGCATTATTTTCAACATTAAGCGTCTATTGGGCTGTATAGTCGATGGATGTACGATACAAAATGTAGCATCGTACCACAGATAATGTAATAACTATAATATCGTTACTTCTGCTGCTAAAATTCAGCTAGGGTATTGAAGATGAATAACGAGCGATTAAAGGATAATGCAATTGAGTGAAATTTTGCCCTACATTTGATAAGGGTCTAATAAAGAAGTCTTCAGGCTGATAATATTTGATACGACTGCCAAACCTATCACCGTGCCTACTTCTCCGCCAAATAGTGATGCTTGCATTGCTGTATTTCGGTCTGAAGGGTACGGGTGCCGGTGAAATTACAATCACATGAGACTTTCTATCTTCATGTCTCAGTTTAGCGAACCGACTTGCGGTACCATTTAGGCAACAGTCTAGGTGGTATTGCAGTTGTTATGGGCAAAGGTAACCACTTAACATCAGGTGGGCCCTTAGCTCGTTTCGCCGTCCTATACTATAAAAAAAAGGCATGCTATTTGTTTTTGTCTATGTTACATAGATGCAGTGGTGGATCTTAACTGTTATAAAGAATACCTCTGATTCAATTAACAATTAAATGAAATTCAGGGAAGGTCGATGTTAGGCCGGATCTTGGACCATTCATATCATTAAACGTTTTTATATTGTTACATAGTAAAACATATAGACGAAGTGCTGCGCACAATCTAGTGAAGCCAAAAATAACTATGCTCCTTCGTGTACAACCAGCGCTCACGCACACACATGCACCTCAAACCGTGCTCACCCCTCTCAGAAAACATGTCGTGGCATCGCCAGTAAGCATCACGAAAGCAAATATCCTTCAGTTGTACACGAAGGAGCATATTTTTTGGCTTCACAATGACTGTTCGCAGCACTTCGTCTATATTTTCTACTATGTCTGTGGTTATAGATTTATCTAAAAAAAATCTCGCTACAACCACCACTGTCACAATAAAATGAAGACCAGTTCTCACTTGATGACCTTCCTGGCTATGAAGAACACGTCATCAACAAGGCTGGACGTGGTGACGCCGGCTTGCGGGGTCGCCATCTTCAACGCCTTGTTCACGCTCTCCTCTAAGAAATATCTGCAATACACACAGAGAGAGAGATGACGGAGTTGTTGATGCTACGACAAGAAAACAAGCATTTTTAGCAAATTCTCAGATTTCGTTGCAAAAGAATTAGCTGTTAAATATTTCTTTAATCATTTGAAATGAAAATATTGCAGATAATTTTCGTTAAATTTTTTCGATTTCTGACATTTCTAATTTATTAACTATGGTCATTTGGCACGATTGAAACTCGTATATCATTGAACACGTACACACGGCTACAGTTCTGGAGTGGCGACCGCGTACTGGAAGGCGCAGCGTGGGTAGGCCCCCCACAAGGTGGACCGACGACCTGGTGAAGGTCGCGGGAATCCGCTGGATGCGGAAGGCACAGGACCGGTCGTTGTGGCGATGCTTGGGGGAGGCCTATGTCCAGCAGTGGACGTCTTTCGGCTGAAATGATGATGATGATGACACGGCTACACATCAAGCTGACAAACCAGTAAAGGCTGACCTCGCGTTGTAAGCAAAACCTATACAATGCGAGGTCAGCTTATACTGGAAATGTACAGCATTATTTGGTTATAGTGATAATATTTTATACTGTGGACGACAGACAAACAAGAAAGCGAGTTAATAAAACCGGCCAAGTGCGAGTCGGACTCGCGCAATAAGGGTTCCGTACCACCCATCGACCTGATACCCTTTAGAAACTGCTTTAATTCATGAGAGTTGATCAAAAGACATCAACGCAACGTGCGCGAAATATGAATATTTGCATCTCATTCTTATGCAGGTACCACCAAACATGTCCATGTTTGGCTTATTTTTAGTATTTGTTGTTAAATTACATAGTATGCACTATAATCATATCAAGTTTGATGCTGGTGTGTATTACCGTTTTGAAGATAGAGCAGGAAAAAAACGTAGAAAAAAATGCATGCATTTCGAGGTTTCTTGTATGGGGACCTCCTTTGGTTTTAGACTTTTTTTTTATTTTGTCGTGTCAGATATCATAGCAACACATATTCTGTGAAAATTTTACCTATTACCGTTCAAAAGATACATAATATCAATAATGAGATTCAGTAAGTAAAAAAAAAAATATTAATAAAAATAAGGCACACAGATATGATGTGTGGTGGTGGTGTGTGGTGCGGTGGTACCTGCATAAGAAAGAGATGCAAATATGAAAGAGATTAACGCGCAGTGCTGGATTTAATTGCATATCTCATAAAAGTCTTATTGTGGCCACTTGTTGTCCACAAGTCTAGGCCTGGAATGGACTTTCTCCTTGGATATACCTAAGCTCCTTTTTAGGGTTCCGAAGTCCTACAAGGAACCCTTATAGTTTCGTCATGTCCGTCCGTCTGTCCGTCTCTAGCGAACTTCGCGGAGGGCATACACTATTTTAAATTAACAAAATTATTCTTAAATGGAAAATATGGACATACCTGTGAAATGTGCTACCGTTTTTATTAAAACTGAATGTTGTAGTACATATTCCGCAGCATTTGCTAATAGCTTTATCATGCGTACCGCCAAAGTACGTCATATAGATGCTAATATTTTCATGCTTAGTTATGATTTGTTGTTGGTTTGGATATTCTAGTATTGATTATTAAAATTATACTGGTCTTAAGTTTATTGGCGGAAAGAGTTTGATGATTGATAAAATTCTATATTGCTACTAAAATTTTAAAGAAAATCAAAAGTTAATTGATCGCTTGTGTGTGTTGTACTTTCGGATTGGTTGCGGATTCCGTAAGGCTTATCATAATAGTAAACTTTCTATTAGAAAGACATGAACTAAGGATTTCATATGTGATTTCACAAAATCCATAGCATGTCTCATCAGTCATCATTATGATACCTACGTGCTGAACCTCCTAAAGAAAGCAATAGCAGCAAAAGAAGTAGGTAAATCTACCACAGTCAATGTCCAGTCAGATGTGTAAGGCGGAAAACCGAGTGTTGTGACATAATTTGAAAAAGTCCACATAGCAGTAGACCACGATGAGTTGAGATTGATTGATTGCTTGGGCAGTAATAAAGGAAATACATTGCTATAGATGCAATGCAGCGCTTTGCTACGGTATGCTAAGATCGGTTACGCAGGGTTTGACAAAATTTCAATCGATAATTTTCAGTGGTATATCATTTCACTAGACTGGTTATATCTGTCGTAGGATAATCGAAAAAATCGGATCTTTGCGAAAATCCTAGAACGATTGCAAAGGACCGGATAATTGAAATCTATGAAAGTTCTTCGTTATGATCCGAGCTATTTTTAGGATCATTGCAAAAACCAGCTTATCTTATGTTAGTCGCGAATAACCGCTCACGTAATGAGTGCTGATTGGCTGATATGAACGTTATAATTAAAATTAAATTCATTCTGACCCGTGTCAAATATGTCTTCTGGACTGAAAGAGACCAGACCCCACGACTCAGGGACTCTTAGTGTGAGGTCTGGGACTTCAACCAATGTTATGTATTTTTTTGGCAAAATATTTTTTTAATTATGGTTTAAATTTGGCTTGCAAGATTTGACCTAAACGAACTAAAAACATTGCAAGGTTAATAAAAGCTTGTAAAAAATCGAAGAAAATCTTTTCTACCTTTTTAGGGTTCCGAAGTCCTACAAGGAACCCTTATAGTTTCGTCATGTCCGTCCGTCTGTCCGTCTGTCCGTCTGTCCGTCTGTCCTAATCCTTTACAGCTTAATAACTTCTACAGTTATAAACATAAGTAAATGAAATTTTGTTAAAAAATAGTTTGCATATAGATCTCAATTTAAAAAAAATAAAAAAATAGTTTTTACGTTCTTTAGGGGTGGCGCCCATACATGTGAAATGGGGAAAAAAAAATTTTTTCACTGCACCCCATCGTGTGGGGTATCATTGAATAGGTCTACTAAAATGAAGGTAATGTTTCATACATCACTTTTTTATCAGGTGTACCATCTGCGAAATATAGCCCGCCAAAGTGGCTTGCAATGTGTCCCCCCCCCTGCCATTTCTAAACTATGCAATGTAGAAACTTATAATCTTCCACATTGATAGACCTTTGTGAAAACTCTCTTTTAAAATTATTTCGAGTATAATGTGATTATAATTTTTTGAGTTATAGACAGAAAACTGAAAAATACTTAAAACGTCCTAGTTCAAAGGTCATTGACCTTAGAGAAAAATGATCACGGCAAATAATGCTCCTTTAGCTACTTTCTATTTGAAAAAATCACAAAAAGTAACTTTGACATCAATCAGACTTCTTAAATTTGGCTTCTTGAATTTATCGCTAGATGGCGCTACTAACAACACGCTCTGAGTCGCGAATGCTGCCGATTATTGCAAAAACCAAAATAGCCATGATTAATATTCGTTTTGATTCGTTTGTACACCTACTTATCATTTCAGCCGAAAGACGTCCACTACTGGACATAGGCCTCCCCCAATTAAGGGGGGATATGCCATAATCGCCACGCTTGGCAGGCGGGTTGGCGATCGCAGTTGGTTGGTTAAATACTCAGAGAACGCTGCTGCCCATCCTCTGGTGAATCCCTTAGTCGCCTTTTACGACACCCATGAGAAGAGATAAGGGTACTTAAGGAACCCTATAATACTGAGCATGGCCCGACATGCTCTTGGCCGGTTTTTTTTATAACAATTCATCAGCTAGGCTTTTGTCAGTGGGTCGTTTTCGGATGACTACAATAAAATTAGAGTGGTTTGATTGCGAAGATTCATTCGTCAGAGTACCTACTGTAATTCTTATTATGTAGTATAAGTGTGCTTTATTTTCTAACTAACTAGCATTTACTACAATTGTTTATTTTAAGTAAGAATCGGTGCAATTAAAGCCACTTTACGAGCAAGTGTGTTGAAAAGTAAGTTATAACAGTCTTAATAAAAACACCATTTCCTTTTATTTGCTGCTTAACATTTCTTTGCAGGATTTGTTCCTTATCAGCAAACTTATCAATTGTTACAATAATATAGGTGATATTTTTTGCTAAAAAGATTGGGTTTGAGAACTGGCTGAAACTGGGGATCTACTCTCGTTTGACGATATTCGATTAATCGTACCATTCATCGCACAATTTGCTACTCCGGTCAACCATCGTTCAAAATATATTTATGTGTTCAAAACTCTTTTACTTTCTAATTTCTTTGCATAATTTAAAATAAGTCCTTCGAATTAAAACACACTTCTCTTCAATTCATGACCATCCTAGAATCAACCCCGGCACCCGACCAATGTTTGCATAATGTGAAACTTCTGATGTCTCATTATCAAAAAAAAAATGTTCTCATTTAATTGGCATTAAATTCTGCACTTAATATGAATCGTAATACCCAAAATAATATAAGTAAGTAAATCTTTACGGTAAATACCATACTTTCTATAATCCTTTGCCCTGAACTACACTAAAGACATGGAGATTAATATATTGACCAAGTTTCAGTGATAAATATAAACTTTATGTAACTCCGACATATGTACAAATTAATCAAAAACTTTTGCCTAAAGTAATATATCTGTTTGCCGGTAATTCTGAGCATGATCAGCTGAGTGACTCCGCGTCTAAAACAGAAGTTATGATGAAGCAAACGGTTCACACACTGGTGTTCTACGAATTAACTGCACAAGACGACTAGTTCACGCGCCTTTACCAATTCTATTACCTTATTGAGAGATTGAGATTTACTTATTAGCTGGGTATCTTTAGCACGGTAGAATAAAAAAAATACCATGGCCTCTGCAATGTTGAAGTTATTGTAAGTATTGTTGTTTTTATTCTTATGGCAATAATATCGACATACAACGTGTTCCTACATTCAGTCTATGGCCCATTTGTTCACTTGTCTCTTGTGTCCCATTTCTTTTGTGTACTAACTGCTTAAGAGACGAAAAAATAAAGCCATAAACAACGCCATAGAGTTGGTCAAATATAACCTGAATGTAGTCTGAACTAAATGATAACTATAGGCAGGTAAATGTATATAACACATGACTGAATTCTCAGTACAGTCAGAAGCAATAATATCTACCTACGTGGGACACTCAGAAAGTTTTGCGAAACTAAAAAAAATTGTTCTATACGTACATATATTTTTATCAAATCTTTTCAAAGTACTTTCCACCAGCCTCTATACAAAGATTCATGCGCCTAAACCAGTTTTCAAAACACTTTTTCCAGTCCGCCGCAGACACCTCGTTTACAGCCTGCTCGAACGCAGCCAGCGCATCTTCCGGCGACGAAAATTGTATCCCTTTGAGCTGATTTTTTATTTTTGGGAATAAAAAGAATTCACACGGTGCTAGATCAGGGCTGTAAGGAGGGTGACCCAGGAGTTTGACTGGCGTGCTGTCCAGGAAGTCCCTCGTTTTGAGTGCGGTGTGCGCAGGTGCATTGTCGTGGTGGAGCAGTAGCCCGCGGAGCCCTGTGTTTGGTCGCTTGTTGCTTATAACAGAGAAAACTTCTGGCAAACATTTGGTAGTATACCATTCGGCATTAATGCTTCTTTGATCCCGTAAGGGAATTGATACCAAGTGGCCAGTCAAATTAAAAAAGCTAGCGATCAAAATCTTACCCCCGCTTCTAGATCGCTTCACTTTGGTAGGCGTTGGCTCATTTTGAAACACCCAAACAGTCGACTGGCGCTTGGTTTCTGGGTCGTATTGATAAATCCAGGACTCATCACCTGTAACGATGTCGTAAACACGCCGAGACGAGCCTGCTTCAAATTTGTTAAGCATATCACGGCACCTTTCCACCCGGGCCTGCTTCTGAGCATCGGTGAGGTTGTGCGGCACCCAGCGTGATACTATCCTCCTCACGCGAAGATGGCTGTGTAGAATCTCGTGAACGCTTCCCGATCCAATCTTCAATATGTGTTGAATCTCCTGATATGTAATTCGCCTATTGTCTTGGATTAAATTTTTCACTGCTAGCACGTTTTCTTCGGTAACAGCCGTCAAAGGGCGACCGCTTCTTTCGTCATCCCCCAAAGTTGGTCGACCGCGCTTGAATTCGTTATACCAACGATACACGGTTGCCTTGGAAGGGCCTTCATCCATGAATGCCATTTGAAGTCTATCGTACGATTCATCCGGTTTCAGGCGACACTTGAAATCGTATAAAATCATAGCTTTAAAATGTTCCCGGCGCAGATCCATATTTCAGTGAGACACAATACTTTGAATTAACTTGCAAAAAATGTGGAGGGAAATTTTGAAATTGGAACTTACTTATTTTTACTTATAAATAATCATATTTTCGAAAAACATTATAACTGGCCAGTCTCCCATATATAAAAACTTTTTTTCGCAATACTTTCTGAGGGGCCTGGTATCTACGGTTTTATAATCGCTAACATTAGCTATCTCACTATGAATGGAATTTTAAATATGTATAGGTATGTGCTTATACATGTAGAAAAGATGACCCAGATGGAGTTATTATAGTCATTTATTTTATTTCGGTGGCTGATAGCTATTATTGGCGGTTTTAAGACGCATAATAGGCAGATATTATTGCCTCTGAGTTTACAACCAAAAACATATTTGGTTCCATAAACGCAGTTTACTCTTCGCGAGCTCGCGGCCGCAGGTGTAGAGCGGGCATTAGATATGAGTATTTCTAACATGAGCAAACTAAGGCACACACAACACTAGCTACTTACCTCTACATAATCAGAACTTCTCCCCACAGGGTGGACCGACACCCCTGGTGAAAGTCGCGGGAATCCGCTGGATGCGGAAGGCGCAGGACCGGTCGTTATGGCTATGCGTGGGGGAGGCCTATGTCCAGCAGTGGACGTCGATCGTCTGAAATGATGATGAATGAAAGCTTAGTACAACTTCCGCTTATAGGTACAAACAAGCGCGTATTTGTGGTAACAAAACCAACATAACCAGAACCTGTCTTTTATGTCACTTGCATTCTAAGCCAGTTCCGCTTATAATAGTTTGTTACAATTGACATGCGGTTGTCTGTACCAGACCAGCCACCAGAAGACGGTTAAAGAGCCGTTTGTCGTCATAAAACAGTGGGTGCTTCACAGCATTACCATGGGTTTTAATATGCCATCATTTAGCAACGTATTAACCACTCTCCTACCAACATTTAGTAGACACTAATATTTTTATTATAACCATCTAATTATTTCATGCCTTTATGATAATAATAAATTAATTTAAATTAATAATGGTAATATTTAAGAAAGTATGCTTCTATAAACGGTAGAAAGGTTAATTTTAACTGCTTGATAAAGTTTCGAGTTAATTTATAACTGTGTTGGATGCGACGCGTGTTATATTATGTATCTAGTTTATATTGTAATTTTAAATTTTACGACATACTAATATATTTTTAATAAGACTTCATATTTTGGAGTAGGTCAATGGAGAACGCTAGTGGGAGATGGAACTTGATAGATAAAATAAATCTAAGGCCCAATAATCCTTTGTCAATCAGAGCTAAAAGCTCACTCGATGAGTAACGAGTTTGGTTTGAATTACTTCATTCGCAGCTAAGTTATCAAGCAAGAATTTACGGACAATATCGTGGGAATATTTTTCAAACGGAGGCAGATTCCTCGGCCCTGGAAGGTCGTAGCTGAACGTGCGACACCACGAACCGTTCGTAGTGAGCCAAGCTATGCAATGATTTAAAAAATAAATCGCACTTACGTAGTATTTGCGACTAAATGGTCGCAAAAAAGATCGGGAGCCACTTGAGTTCCTTGCGGAAGTGAGAAACATGATCGTATTTTCTAAGACCAAAAACAAAACGAATGCACAAGTTTTGCAGGCGCTCAAGCTTGTTTAACAGCTCCTCAGTGGCATCCAAATTTCCAAAAATCCAAATTTTCGAGCTTTTTGAGTGAATTTTGAGACTATTTGTGTATTGGTGAGACATCTTTTATAGGTAATTTTATGCTAAAGATAGAGGCTGTATAATTTTGCTACACATTAAAAATCTAAGCCAGACCATCAGGTAATCTAGGCCAGGTTACGAGTTCTCTAAACCGACGAGCATGCATGACGAGGTTTATGAACGTAGATGAAGGGAAATAGGTGTGTCAGGATCGTAGCAGGTGGAAATCCATAGTCTCTGCCTACTCCAATGGCGAACAGGCGTGATGATATAGTATGTATTTATGTAAATAATCCTAACGGTATTTTCGCCTATAAGTTTTGAAGCCAAGCTCATGAGCTCGTTAAAGTCGTCACCAATAAATGGGGCTAATGGTACAACATGTTCTTCTAAAATGTCTCTGATGTATCGATCTGCTGTCATGGTCCCTCCTGTGACTATCACTAACTCCGTGCGAGCTCCCAAACATATCCCTCCCCAAACCATAATCGAGCCGCCACCATAAGCCACTGTGTGTTCAAAATTAGACTGTATGTGGCGTTCTCCTTTGCGTCTCCATATTCGCTGTCTCCCGTCGATCTGTTTTAAAAGAACTCTGCACTCATCAGTAAAGAGAACCTGCTGCCATTCGTTCAAATCCCAATGACGATGTTCTCGCGCATAGCTTAATCGGTTTACGCGGTGACGTCTCTCAAGTTTTTCACCGGGCCTGAGGGCGTCCTACCCTATGTAACCGATTTGCTAATATACAAATATAATATAAACTAAATAAATATTAAATACTAATTTTAATTTAATATACTATATATATTTATAATTTATACTTTAATCCGCCATTTATTTTTACTGTGTTGGTGGAATAATTCATGTTATGCTATATGTACTCGTGTAGAATGAGAGTTGAGAAAAATAAGAGAAGCAGACAATGCGAGGATTTTTGTGAATACAAATCTTCAACATCTTATTTCAAATGAGTACTTATATTCGTGGACGGATAAAAAAGGCGGACGGAATCTCGCTTACAGTCTGATATAATATAAAAAATCTGTTAACCCAAAACATAAACTCACATTTACCTTAAAGACGAGAGTATTGTTAGGTATAATTCGGCAAAGAAAAATCCGTTTCCTGCAACTTATTTCAGAACTATTGTTCGCCACAATAGCCCCGCTGATTCCGTCAGGCGTTCTCTTGATGTAATGCTACTGGTATAATATTTAATTTACCTGCTGGGTTTTTACCACATCTCGATATTAATGATGTTAGACCCTGGGCACAAAAATGATACTCTAATGTTATGAATGCACATACATCATTAGCATGAAGCAAAAAGGCTTAGAAAATAACAGCATTGTAGGAATGTATATACAGCAGGTCGTTCTGAGGTCGTTGGTCACGATCCTATGAAAGGGTTGTTGTTGCTGTTGTTGCATTATGCCCTCTAACAACAACCTATAACATTTTAAGGCTGAGTTGCACCAAGTAACTATAACCATAACCAATGCCTAAGCAGCGTCAAATCACTGGTTAAGTAAAAAATGCGTTGCACCATTTTGACAATGGTTAAAATGACGTCACAAATAACGATAACATTAACCGCCCAACTTCGGGCGGTTAAGGGCTATAGTTACGGTTAAATGCAGTTTGTTGTGTGTCAACTGCTATGCAATTCTAACATATATATTATTTTAATTAAAAAATACTGTTTTTAGTGGAAAAAATCATATAACGATTTAATATAATGCATTTCATCCGCGATATTTGGACAAACTGAATTTGGAGTTATCACAATATCATCATCATAAAGCGATTCCATCTTTAGGGTATTCCATGATCTACTAATGTTTTATAGGACGAATAAAAGTCTGCCGTGCACTAATTACTTGTTTAATTAGATTAACTCTGTTAGGTACAACTTTCGTGTTTCCGCGGAGAGCGTTCCAGAGTGACTGCCCGACAATGGCCAGTATTCACGGGAGCTATATCTGTGGATATTATAATATCCCTACAATATTCCCCCCTTAATTTGAAACAAAACAAAACCTTGAATTTTATATACAATCACAAATTTATAAGTAATTACAATCACAAAGGTATCATTACAAGTGCAATAAAAGGGGAGGAATATTGTAGCGACACTGCTGACGCATTGATTTAGTACAGGCGCTCCATTGTATTAGCGGGCCACAGCAGTCGTCTCCCCGCAGCCAATCCGTTAGGTCGTAGATATAATGTAGTCTATAATATTAATATGTATCTGGTACCAGAAGTAAAGTAAAGTCTATCTATCAACAAGTGACCTTCATTGCAACAACCTCAAATCTACCCCTAAACTGGTGACCTTTCGACATTGAACACGCAACCTTCGGCGAAGACAGCGTGAGTACCTATTGAGCACGCGCACGCCGACAACTTGGCATCGACGCACGTGCACATGGTCAGCAACTAAGAGCGCGCATGTACAGCGTGGTGGCAGAGGATGCACACACAAACATGGAGGTAACCTGAACACGTATTATGGGAGACGACTCGCCCTTTTCGCATCGGCCAAGGGGGCTTACGGCCTAACTACACCTGGAAGACAATAGTTGTTGGACATTGGACACAAGACACGTACTACACCAGATCTGCTGACAGGAGCGACTACTAGAAGATATGGCCAGCATAGGATTTTCCGGAGCGGTACACGGCGGCACCACTTTATGGAACAGTGGGTGCGTCAAGGCGTAAGGCGTATTAACCTTGGGGGCGAGACTAAATTCCGCACCAAGATATCGGTACGCAGCATACTCCGACGAGAGCTGAGGCAGTTTATACTGGTGGAACGTCGCTGGCAGAACCTGTGGAATGCGTTACGCTACTTCGTACGAAAAGCTTCGCACAAGCGTCATACGAAGAGCAACAGAAGCACCAATTGAGTGAAACGTCTTGTGATTTTGTGTTAAAATTATATCGGTATTTTTTGAATTTATAATTGTTATGTAGTGAATCGTGATAGGTATATTAGTTTGTTGTATTCAAGTCCCACGTATCGACCGTCAACCGCTATCGCATTTCTGTTGAGCTTGCATTGTAAGAATTGGCGCTCCAGTAATGCGATACGTGTGTTTACTGTAGAGTTCCGCTTAATTTAATTCAGATAGTAACTACTTGTGTTTTATAGAGTTGATTGTTATATTTAGTTTCTGATTGATTTTGTTTTATGTTTTAAAAAAGTTTTTTTTGTAAAAGGGGAGGAATATTGTAGCGACACTGCTGACGCATTGATTTAGTACAGGCGCTCCATTGTATTAGCGGGCCACAGCAGTCGTCTCCCCGCAGCCAATCCGTTAGGTCGTAGATATAATGTAGTCTATAATATTAATATGTATCTGGTACCAGAAGTAAAGTAAAGTCTATCTATCAACAAGTGACCTTCATTCCACCACCTCAATTCATCTACCCCTAAACATCTATTGAGGGCAACATCATGGATCTAAGCCAGTCATTATCATCTTTTGATCCTGGAGGGAGTCATGGGACTACAGATGCATATCTGTAGTCTAAGAAGTTGTATTTTTAGTTTGTAATAGGAACTGAATAAATAAAATAAAAACTTGTAAATTATGAAAGGTAAATTCACTTTGTATTGAAGTTTTGGAGAAAATTGGTAATGGGGATTCCTACAAAATTCTCCATATTTTTTATTTTGTTTTTACTGAAGAGGTCGTTCGCCAAATATTTAAATATTTTTAGCAGTAAAGTTATTTTTAAATAAATACCACGCGATTAATCTAGAGATGTGTAACTCAGGAGTAATTAATAGACCCTCCTACACCTTTGTTCTTTTTGGGCTTTGCTGCAATCAGGTAAAAAAGATTTACATCTATTACAATGAGCACTATTCAATCAGTACCACATGTTTCCCAAATGCACAAAAAAACTATCCAAAAACCAAAAAAACATCTCGAGAAACATCAAAATACATCTTAAGTCAATGAATCAAAGATCATTTTAGAGTAACTGAACCATGCAAAGATTTAGAGTAAGACGGGTATTGCACTATAAGATGAATCGGAAAGAGAGGGAGAATGAGGGTTAGTTCACGCAACGGTACACCATTTCAAATAGTGTGATGCACCCTTTAACTTTAACTTTTACAGTTGACATGCCGGTGCAACCAAAAATAGTTAAATTCTGTGGTCATTGTTAATGTTACTGTTAAAATTAACTTTGACAGATACTATAACGTAGTGTTTGGTGCACGTGAGCCTAAGAGTTTCAAAAGTTTTTTATAAAATGATTTTAAGTGGCCTGATGCCTGTTTAGAAGTAAAATAGCCAATAAAAAAAAAACATTTCTCCGAAATAGTTCACATTTTCTTATTATTTTATTTGTAAAGGCATAGCGTGTCCTAAAACTGAGATTGTGAGCAGTAACCAGTACCTAACCCTGTATATGAGCTGCCAATTATCGAGAGTACTTGTATACCTGTGTACCTGTGTACTTGTTATGCCTGTGTACTTGTACACCTGTAGCAGGTACAAGTACCTACACGGCGCTCGTTAGCGGGTGTCTTTGTTAGTTTTCACTTTATATAATTAATCATCTGTTAGTGGTTCGCGGCTATATGTATAACAGGGTGAAGTCATTAATTGTGTTTTCTATGAACTATGTTGAGGGGAAAAACTCTAAATGAGTTGAAATTGGTGTTTTATTTAAGAATTAATTAATATTACGTTAGAAGAAGCAGCACTAGTGTTTATCGACATTTTTGCCTTTGCAACCACTAGATGAAGCGCTGCGAACAATCATAGTGAAGGCAAAAAAGATCGTGCTCCTTCGTGTATAACCAGCGCTAACGCACACATATGCACCTCAAACCGTGCTCACCCCACTCAGTACACATGTCGCGGCATTGTCCAGTAAGCATCGCAAAAGCAAATATCCTTCAGGTGCATGGTGTGTGCGTGAGCGCTGGTTATACACGAAGGAGCATAGTTTTTTTGGCTTCACTATGATTGTTCGCAGCAGTTCGTCTATTAATATATCTGTGTTTGCAACCCATTTTCTTTATTTTATCTTATTCGATTGCTTTCTGGAGCACACATGGAGCCAAACTCAACCGATCCTTTTAGCAGCTCGTAAAAGTAAGTGACGTAGAACAAACGCGTGTCTCACACATAACTACACAAGTGAGGTAGTACCTTTGAAAATGGAATCTATGGAAGCGACATTATTGTCTATGCAATTTTACAGATAAGATATTTATAGTCTTCTCTCTTTAACATACGTACAACCACATGTGAAGGAAAGATACGACACTACTTTCATACGTCAGTTTTCCGTGACATGAATTACTGAGCGTGGCGATTATTTGGAAATCCGCCATTTTTTGTCTCGAGTTGTTGTGGTTAATAAAACCACAAAATCTATGAATTAAAACGTTTATTATCCATTTTAACCCAGGAATCATCACAATTTTTCTTGGCGGTACGCATGATAAAGCTATTAGCAAACCGGTTCGTGCGTAAGTGTGGAATATCTACCATATAACGGTGGCGCATCGCCGTGCGTCTGGTCGTCCGATGATGGAAAGGGCTTGGGGGAATTAAATTGTGCAATTCCAAGGCACACTCGCCGAATATAGGCTAAGCTTTGTAGCTTAGATTTTAGTAGCAGTTCATCTCCAATTAGCCAATCAGCTCTGCGTTGAATTCTACTCAAGAGTGGCAAGCTGGTATTTGGCAGAGCCATCCCATAAGTGACTGCAATACTCCATACACGATCGGACTTGAGCTTTATATAAAATGAAAATCTGTCCAGGAGTGTAGTATCGCTTGACCTTGATTAGAATGCCCAACTTTTTGGCTACAGTTTGACTCTTTACCTCGATTGTGGTGCCGAAGCTGAGGTTAGTTGTCAACTGCATTCCAAGAAGTTCTAGGTGGTCAGCGATGCTAATAGGTGTACTTTGGAAAGTAGGTTTCACGGCATTATACGAATTACATCCTGTATAATTATTTTCTCAGTCTATATTACAAGCCAAACTTGTCTTAAAAGCTTTTGTTACATATAACAAGGCTGTTTAGGGACTAGCTTCATTACGCAGCTCTGCTCTCATGAAAACTGACCGTTTTCTTCCCAATTAGTACCGTCAAAGTGAAATATTAGCTTATTTCCCTACGAGTAATGGTCTAGAGGCGTAACGTAGTAGGCGAAATGTCGTGTTTTAGCTGACGCTGGAGTTAATAAGATTTATGGAATTCAGTTAGTAGGCTTGCTTAATTTCCCTGTATTCAAGGATGTTTCCGTGTATGTTTTTTTTTAGCACACACAGTCTCAATAGTCTCATAGTCTCCGGAGGTATATTAATTTCTCGGAGCCTCCCCTTATTATGCTGTAGACACTGTAGCCACTGAGGGGGTTTTAGTGGGCAAGAATCCCCCAACCAAACACCAAAAAAAAAAAAACATTGTAGAGCCAGTATGTATTCAATCAATCATCTCAGCCTATCGCAGATGACGCAGACCACTGCTGGACATAGGCGTCTTACAAATTGCGCCACAACACTCGGTTCTCTGCCTTCCGCATCCAGACCCCCCCAGCCCCTAGCTACTCTCTTAGGTCGTCGGTCCACCTGGCTGTATGTATTCTATTCTGAATTCGTGCGAAAGTTTTTATTCAAGATTTTTTTTGCAACATTACGGAAATGGTTAGCCCGCCGTGACCAAAATTCGGCCGAGAGGACATTAGTTGCGAAGGTGTTATTGACGTCAGAGGGCAGTAATGCAGCTGTCCCTGTTTAGTAAACAATTTTGAAACGCTTATAACTTGGACTTTGAAAAAATATTTCACTAGTTTTTTTCATTGTTAGTAGGTAGTTTTAAGAATAATAATTTTAAAAAAAAATCCTATTGGGAATTATCGATTTTCTTATTGACATTTTATAGATCTAAATGAAAGTCTAATTTATATTCAGCCTTTGTGATTAACATAACGGTGTTTCAAAGTTTAAAAGGCACTTAATTTTCTTTGTTAACTTTACCAACCTGTCTGTTTTAAAACCAATTGTGAACGCATCGAAATATTAAGAATTTTATTGCACAGAGAGTTTTTGCAATAGTTGCGATTGCGAATAATTTTGAATGTGAAATAGCGCGGCGCGTCGCGCAAGGCTGCCGGCCGCGAGGTGAGACGTCTAGCTCGATATGTTATATCTCTATGTGTGCTGGATTAGCTCGTGGAAGCGCTATTCAGCTAGCTAATTGACCCACTTCCAGACTCCAGTAAATCTCTTTTTACCATTGCCACTCGAAAAAGGGCATTTTATTCATCGATAACAGTGAATAAAACTCTCTTTTACTCACAAGTGAGTAAAAACATTTTGAATTTGGAACAAGCACGAATTATGTACAAGAAATGAATAAAACGTGCTGAACGTACTTACTGGCTGGCTGAATGGAGCTATAAAATTTATATTAAGAAAATAAAAATACTACAAGTTGAACGAGGGACTTATTGAAGGAGGATGTTTAGTACTAGATTCTCGTTCCAAATACATTTTTAAAATTGTATCTTGAAATTTGAAATATTTTTTAATAGATTTCATAAATTTCTGTGGGCACTTCCGCGCTTACAAATCAAAGTTTAATGCAGTGAGGTGTGCTCCTAGCACGGTAGTGTCCATCGGTGGCTATTTTCACCCTCTTCGCCTTTTACAAGACAGCAGATCCCTAAACAGTCAGAGCATGCGCGAGCATTTTGACTACTATACCTACGCGTGATTTGTCGTAGAATATTTTTATCATCTTTTTACTATGTGTAAAAACCACAACAACATTCACATACACAACATATACACACATGAACATTCTACCATATTTTTGAATATGTCTCTCATTCATCCGGTGATGCTATATACCACTAATTATTTTCTCGCAGTCAATGGTAAAAAGTAGAGTACACAACTCGTGAAAAAATAATTAATCTCGGTCCTTGTATCCCTCGCTCCGCTCAGGATTCTATTTTTGAACAACTCGCTTCGCTCGTGGTTCAATCTTAGAAACCTTCGCTGCTCGGGATCCAACTTAGTCCCTCGAATTAAATTCCCTTTTTTTTCACTTGTTGTATAATCTACTATTGTTACACAGTTTTACTCTTTTGTGCGCGACAAGGTATTAAAAACTTTGTTCTGTTAGCTTTTCCGGCTTTTTCGAGGCACAATGTAAGCTATTATTTATAGTTGTTCCTTTTGCTAATGGTTTGCTGTTTTTGTCGTCTGGAAGCATTCGTGCTGGTTGAATGTAAGCACGTAAGTACGCTTCATTCATTTATCCAAGTCATACGTAAGTCATAGTAAGTTAGAAAACGTGGTGTTTCGTGACTGTTTCTGTCTGTTCGAAAAAGCACTCTCAAGTAAATTTATTCGAACTTGACTGGTATCCATATGCCACAACCATAGAACCATTGCCATTAACTATAGAAGCAGTTCCATGAAATACTCTTTACAGGATTCAGATCTTGCAAAAGAGACAGACCAAGAGAATACCAAGAAAGTATAACCTGTACATGACAAATGATTACTGTTGTAATAAAAATGTATGGATTATGTTTGTCATGGTATCACATAGAAAGTCGGATGTAAGCCATTGCATAGTATGCTAGAACATTTGCGATCGCCGAGATAAAATACTAGACCGTCTTGAAAAATTACACCGATAAAACTGAAAAACGTAATTACCGTAGCAACCAGTTCGAAAGTCGAAAATTAAGTTTATTGCCCTACTTTGCAGAATTACTCACTGTAATAAAACACGGTTTATTGTAGTAACAACAAGCAACACTGAAAATATTCAAAGATTTATTAGTATAGCGGAGTTCTTGCAGTATTCAAAGCTATTTAAAAACCATTATGGAAGTTTACTGTCTTAATTCTGACCAAAGTGGAGGTTATTTCTCTTCATCAATAGGCTGGCTGGCCTCCTGTTTCTAACTCAAATTTAACTAGTGGCGTAGCTACCGTAGGGCTAGGCGGGGCAGTGACCAGGGCCCCTAAGTCCAAGTGGCCCCTCGGCCCCATGATCGACGTTCGAAAAAGTTATATAATATCCTAGTTGAATAAAGAATATTAACGACGTTAGCGCATTTCAACCCTGAAGCTTGTCTAATTGTAACGGTAGATGCATCACCCAGCGGGTTGGGTGCGATCTTATCACAAGTCGAAAATGGCGTTGAAAAACCCATTTGGTATATTTCTCGCTCACTTAATTCTGCCGAAAGACGTTATAGCCAAATACAAAAAGAAGCTACTGCTATAATTTTTGGCATTAGGAAATTTCACCAGTATTTATATGGTCGAACAAAACCTTTTATTCTTAGAACTGATCACAAACCTCTGGTTTCAATATTTAATCCAGACAAGGGCATTCCCGAGATATCAGCAAACCGGTTACAACGCTATGCAATTTTTTTATCAGCATATAACTATAAAATAGAATATGTAGGACAGACGGACAGACGGACAGACATGACGAAACTATAAGGGTTCCTTGTAGGACTACGGAACCCTAAAAATGACGTTTGCTTGACATAGCAACCACACAGAATTTGATATTGTTTTCGGGATAATTATTTTACTCCGAAATTTTTACCTAAGGACAGTCGGAAATCTTTCCGGTGAACCACCACTAAGGCTAAAATCGCTTGCACTCAATTTTCGATAGCAGCAGTAGGCACGTGTAATGTACCAGGATTCGTTCAAGGGATTTTGTCGACAAAATGTTACATCGAGAAGTATCGTGACCATACCTACCAATTTTGATGTGGAAGAAAGATCAGGAGACAAAAGGAAGATGGTATGGAAACATCCAAGAAAGCTTACCTGTTAGACCTTGGTATGATCGACTTAAAGATGCCAGCCGTGACTTTATTACCACCATTAATAGACTGCGTTTTGGCCACAACACTATGCCATCACACCTTGCAAGACTTATTCGTCCGGATATTTTTGACGGTGACTGTATTTTGTTTACCTATTGTTTCCTAAAACAAATTATAGAAGTTTCTTATTTCTTTAGCAAAATGACCATAATAAGGCGGACCTTATCAGCCGCCGGAGTGTTCAGCTTCCCGCCGCTTTTAAGACTGATACAAACAATCATTGGTCTGCTAAGTATGGAATCAGTGGAATACCCACAGCATGCGACTGTCCATGGTGAGTATATTCTACTGGATCTATTTTCATCTTCTGTTGGCCATAAAACTCTTAAAAAAGCAGTTGTTTGCCAAGTAGGTTGCATGCGACTCAGAACAATTCAGTGCGATGTTAAAATCGTTTATACCGCGTCAACGAGTCGATTTTAGTCGTTCAACTCGATCCATCGAAAGCGATTTGAACCATCTGAAGAGACTATCAATCAAATTGAAACAACAGAAGTATAGTTCATAGTTCATAGTTATTTATTGATAATAGTAATTATTATAAGTCACATTAAGTAAATAAATTACATTTTCATTTTTTTTTAAGTATACCTAATAAGCTTTAAATTTTTTGTTGAAGAACAAGATTCGTTTGACTAAAATCGAACCGTGTGAACCCGCTATTAGACGCGGGTCTCTCCGACTTGCGGCTCCGTGGGAGAACCGCTTAGTCATGAAACGCAAGATTTGTTGAAGAAAATATCATGCAAGACAACGCGCAAAAACATAGATCCGGAACAACTATCTATAGAACTAATATTTGTTTCGTTCCCTTATTAACAACCGTCCGAAAGTATTTGGAATCCGAGAGGAAAGTTACTGAACGCGGTCTCTAAACGCTATTCGCAAAGAGTGAGTGTTGTGAGGTGGAAAGTGCGTGTGGGAGTATGTGTGAGTGGTCACTTACAAATAATTAACCCTAAAAATTATAGTGGTTGAGAGCCTTATCGTGACTATTATTTAACATGACACTTTTGGCGCGCATCGATGGTGCTTTCTGATTGGTTAACTAATTTCCTATTATATTTTTATCATAGCATATTTAAGCATATTTAAATTATTCTACTGCGCAGGTGCATCAGTGGACCATATAAAATGTGTACTACTGTAACTGTGTCTGTTTGTTTGAACCACGCCACAGAACAAATGTTAGCCCCCAAAGAAGAGGATCCGAATGACCAGGAAACCATGGATACGGCTTATGCTGTGTACTTCGGAAAGTTTCAAGCGGCAGCACCTAAACTTCAGATGGTTATTAGCGAGATTGAGGCAAGAGCTGAGAAGAATACAGAGTAAGTCCTTTTTTACAAGCTTTATATAACAGCTTTTCATTAACATATAACATGTTCATCTATTATTTCAATTAAGGCGCACGTAGCAAACAAGTGGCGCCCCCATCAGTAAAAAAAATATTACTCACTGAATACATCATTTATCAAAAATTTGTTTGTCGCACTTTTTCTACAGGTAATGCACACATTTCGTATATTTTTATCGAAACACACCCAATTCAAGTAGGTATCGTTTAAGACAAGTCTTCAGGTAAATATTTATCTTTCACGCGACAAAGAATCTTGGAGAAATTTCAAAACATTGATCGTTTATGCAAAATACTTAAAGTGTCGATCGATGTTTCAATAATTCAACATGAATTAATGGCTTCGAAACCGATATGAATGGAAATATTGTTTTTTATTCAGTGAATAGAATATTCGGCTACTCCAATTATTTTGAGGATAAGATGAAGGCGGTGAGAGACTTACATTTTGTTAAGAATAGGAAAGATCTAGTACAAAAAAACATACTCGTAACTCTCGTATGTCAAGTGCATAGATTTCTTTTATGGCAGTATGGCGAAAAGGCCCACCTGATGTCGATAGATAGATAGATAGATAGAGTATACTTTATTGACCTTTCTGCGATCATTTAGTCGCACATACTATGGTAGTGCGATTTTTTTTTTGAGTCATTGCATAACTTGGCTCACTCCGAACGGTTCTTGGTGGCGCACGTTCAGCTACGACCTTCCAGGGCCGAGGAATCTGCCTCCGTGTGAAAAATATTCCCACGGTATAGTCCGTAAATTAAATTAAATTTTAATGTTACAGACCTTTCTGCGATTATTTAGTCGCACATACTACGGAAGTGTGTTTTTTTTTTTTATCACTGCATAGCTTGGCTCACTACGAACAGTTCGTGGTGTCGCACGATCAGCTACGACCTTCCAGGGCCGAGGAATCTGCCTCCGTGTGAAAAATATTCCCACGGTATTGTCCGTAAATTAAATTAAATTTTATTGTTACAGATTTTTCTGCGATCATTTAGTCGCACATACTACGGTAGTGCGATATTTTTTTTTAATCATGCATAGCTTGGCTCACTACGAACGGTTCGTGGTGTCGCACGTTCAGCTACGACCTTCCAGGGCCAAGGAATCTGCCTCTGTGTGAAAAATATTCCCACGGTATTGTCCGTAAATTAAATTAAATTTAAATGTTACAGGCCTTTCTTCTTTACTCTCTACGGCGCACTAGGGCGCTGCGGCGTACACTTTGGGAGCCCCTGACCTATACATTATTTGAGGTGATAATTTTGTTTTTATAGGGCCCTGAAGCCGTTAATATGTTTCATCGGGAAAATGTCGTACTTGGCTGGCGGGATGGCAATCACCATTCGCGGGAGGCAGGCTAGCCGCAAAGAGGCGCCCATACTGGGAACTTTACTGCCCCATTGGCCATCCGTTCTGCGAGCTATGTGCCCCGCCTACTGCCACTTAAGTTTGGCAATTCTTCAGGCCATGTCGGTTACTTTCGTTCTCGTGCGAATCTCTTCATTTCTGATCATTCGATCACGCAGGGACACTCCGAGCATAGCCCTCTCCATTGACCTTCGAGTGACTTTATTACTTTACTTTGAGGGATTATTTGTAAAATTAATTGAAATCTAAATAAAGGTAATAGAAGTGGCAAGGGCGCGTGAACTTGTCGCCGCGTGAACTTGTCGCCGCGTGCAGGTGTCTTACTGTTACTTATGTATTTCGCGTGATTTTTATATTTAACGTTGAATATTTTCTTGTTTTTTAACATTTCTCATTCCAAATTACATTTAAACATATAAGTTGTATATATTTTCGTAAACTATTTATAAAACCCTTTATTTTGATACCCCACTCGATACATTTTGAGCAAAAAAAAATATTTTTAAGTCACATAAAATGGCTCCAAAAAGCGGCCATTTTGATTTTTATCATTTTGATATACCCAGTGTCACTCTCACAATTAAGACGAATCCAACGACACCTCTCAAGCTAAGATACATCAAGCCGTTTAGGCTACAGAGCGTGCCAAAAAAATATACATACATACATACATACATACACTCGAAAAACATAACTCTCCTTCTGGCGCAGTCGGGTAAATAGAGAAATAGTTTAAAATAAATTCAGTTTGTGAACAAGAGAATCAAGATTCAAGACACCACTGGTAAAATTTACATGACCTTATAGTAAAGCCGCGTTGACACGATCAAAGTTCGCTTTGACAAAGTGAACTTTGATGACTACTTGGATGTTACTTTGCTCGTGGCAACAGTAAAAGTGCACTTTGATTACTGTTTCCACGATCAAAGTAACGTCCTAGTTCACTTTGTCAAAGCGGACTTTTATCGTGTCAAACGAATGTTAGAGTCCGAAATTTATGCGAAATTCAAAATATTTGGCGTTTTTTTGCAAATTGTAGCTTTATTTCGCGTTGTATATCGGTAAAAATATGATTGGCGGAAATAATAACAATATATCTACTGAATAATACTCATTAAAAATATTAACCTAGCTCTATTAGCAAAAAACGCCAAAAAAAATGAATTTCGCGGGCTACCCTGTAGCATTCACCTTGAAACTTAGGTATAGAAAAGATTATTACATAGGTAATGACTTTGAGGAAAAATAAAATTATTTGCTTGATATGATGGCAAATTTTTTGACGCGGTTTAGTAATTAGGAACGAAGCAGTTATGTTTTTTTTTCCTTAGAAATAACTTGGAAATGTTAGGCTCTACAGTAAAAAATTGTGTTGCAATAATATGAGTACGATGAGGATCGTACATTTATTATTAAAAGATTATTATAAAACAAGAAACTGTCCTTCATTGCGTAACACGTGTGTACGAGAATTCAATTCAAATTAATTTATTGTAGTATTGTGTAATACATTGGCACAAACATAATAAAAAATATAGAAGTTCGGCAAACTATCAAAGTGAAGCCAACAAAACCGTGCTCCTCCGTGTACACACGGCTACACATTAAGCTGTACATTTCCAGTATAAGCTGACCTCACATTGTGTAGGCTTTCCGTACAATGCGAGATCAGCTTATACTGGAAATGTACAGCTTGATGTGTAGCTGTGTGTACAAACCAGTGCTTACGCACACACATGCATTCACCTTAAACCATGCTCACCGCTAACGGGACCCTATTACTCTCGCTACGCTGTCCGTCCGTCCGTCCGTCTGTCTGTAACAGGGCTGTATCTTTGTAACGGTTATAGATAACCAGTTGGAATTTTCACAGAATATGTGTTGCTATGAGGTGTATCACGACAAATACTAAAAACAACAAAAAGTCTAAAACAAAAGGGGGTCCCCATACAAGAAACCGCGAAAAACATGCGTTTTTTTCAACGTTTTTGTTCCTGTTCTATCTTCAAAACAGTAATACATACCAGCGTCAAACTTGGTCTGGTTATAGTGCATACTATGAAGTTTAGCAACAAATACTTAAAACAGGACAAACATAGACATATGTGGTGGTACCTTCAGAAGAAAGAGATGCAAAAATTCACATTTCGCGTACGTCGATGATGTCTTTTGATAAACTCTCGTAAATTAAATCAGTTTCTATGGGGTATCAGGTCGATGGGTGGTACGGAACCCTTACTGCGTGAGTCCGACTCGCACTTGGCCGGTTTTTTTATTCATTATTTACGCAACTTGTATTTGGCCTTAAGCAGTAGCTATTGTTCATCCATCAAATTTGAAATTGTTGGTTGCAGGTGGAAGAATGGAAGAGGTGCATATTGACAAGATCACCTCAAGGATTAAGAAGTTATGCTATGGTTTGAATATGGATTTTGTTGATCCGGTAAGCATTTATTAGTATTCTTTTGAACACATTCCTCTCTAACACAATATAAACCTTAGGGTGGTATGCCACTGGTCAAATTTCTTGGTCCAATCCAATTTATTTGATGATAAGCATTGTTTTACATACAACATTTCATGAGTCATCCAATTTCTTTGATCAAAGTCACACTGGACAAAGAAATTTGACGAGTGGCATACCACCTTTAGCCATGCTCTAATAAAACCCTGTCTTGCATTATCCTAAACAGAATAATCACAAGCTAAAGTGAAAATAATCTATTAAATTATTATTTTTTGCAACTCTTAATTGATCAAATTATTGCAGGTGTCTATAACACTGAAAGTCATAAGTGGTATATACTCTGGGGTAACAACTGTGGAACTTGATAACTTGGCTGCTGAAACAGCAGCCACTATGACTACTGATCATCCAGATTATGCAATACTTGCTGCAAGGTTGGCCATTTCTAATTTGCACAAGGAAACTAAAAAACATTTCTCTGGTAATTTTGTCAATTTAACATTTTCTTAAATTCATTTCGTAACTTAATATACCATGTGTTATTGAAATAACTGAAAACCTCTTAAGGGGTCACTGTATTCATCATTATGAACAACTTTTACTATGGGACTAACCCTGAAATCGCGAAAAAAATATCAGCTGATCCCTACATTTGTGCTCACATAAATCGACAAAATGAAGGGATCAGCTGATATCTTTTTCACGATTTAATACTGATGAGTACAATGACCCCTTAAGAGGTTTTCAGTTACAGTGTAAAACCAATTTTTTGGCCTCCCGGTCACTGGACTTATGACCCTTCTTTTACTCGGGCTGTCATAAAGAAAAGGTCACCAAAAGCCCATACGTAATCATAATGAAATAAGGACAAGAGTGAATGCCGCAGCGCAAGCAATGACAGAAATTAATTTAAGAAAATTAAAATGTATGTACACAAGAGCTCAAACTACATGTTCCAAAAACAATGATATTCCCTTCACAAATACAGGAACTTATCGAAACCTTTTGTTTCTTTAGGTTAGATTAGGTTTTAGGCTAGGTTATGACAGCCGCGCGCATATGTGTGACAAAATTGTCACCCTCCGTACATTCCCCGCGCAATCTGAGAAGTTTCCTAAACTAAAACTAAATTAATGACATCGTTCTATACATAAATAACGTAGGTAATAAAAACGTACTTGAATAACATGTTTCTTGAATTCTTGATTGAAAACTACAAAAATAAACAAGGTAGTTTATCTTTGATCATTTAAGTGGGTATCATATCAAAATCATTCTAGTTTAATCATAAACCATAGTTGGACAATTCATGATATTTTTAAAACAACCAAACATTTATGAACGTCAACTGACGTCAACTCATCATGCGAAGATGGTGGCGCGGCGAAGGGCAATAGAGCGAGCCATCAATCAACCAATAAATGGCAATCAGAAACATCTACTCAGTGTTGCCAGGTCCGATTTTCAAAATCCGGGAGGCTTATTATGAAAAAAGCAGGAGATGTATTGAGGAAAATTTGAAAAAATCGGTAGGGAGAATTTTATTGCATGGCTGGATTTTGTCCAAACTCGGTATAAATAATCTGAATGACGTGTTTTGAATTTATCCAAAATTAAACTCAACGAGGTAAAAAAGGGTTGTTAAAGTTTCTATGAAAAATGGGAATAGGGGAATGGGTTCACACTAGACATTAATATTCTTTAAATTAATAATAATATAGAAATAAACAAAAATATTTTCCCAAAACTACGACGGGAAACATTATACGGGGTATGTCATTTTTTTTACGTAGGCGAAGCCGCAAGAGTACTGCTAGTTTACTTGTAAAGTTATGTTCCTATTCAAAACCTTGTAAATATCCCCAGCCTCTCACACAAACATATTTACTTATCGAGTCTTTATTACACTTCCAGAAGCTCCGATTTCTAAACAAAACTCTCAAATAAATCACACATAAAATACGACCAAACGAATCTTCCCAAACTGAGAACGCACCGGCTGCGCCCGCGCCGCCTATTAACCAAACATAATTAATTTATTTATCATCCGTGCGACTCAAAAGAGACGCCAAAAAAACAAAGCAACGATTTAATTTCGGGAAGCTTGTGTTTAGCTAAGTACATAAATCCTCCAGCTATTATTGTAGTGGTTGGAATTAGTATGTGATTTAGATCTTTTAATGTCTATGATTTGTTATTAAAAAATAATTAGGTGATTGTTTCTGTGGGCCTGTGCCTATAATATCCAGTGCAAAGAATAAGGAAGCCCTGAACCTTCCGAAGTATTAATAGCTGAATATACTTGTCCTTGAGCTCAGAATACATCGATATTTCGGTAATCGGCGCAGCTTTTTTATAGCATAGGATTGCGAAACGAGCTAAAGGCCCACCTGATGTTAAGCGGTTACCTTTGCCCTGGGCAACTGCAATGCTGCTCTCGAATCACCTTTCTTACATCGTTTGCCGAATCGAGTTACTGCCTCCTCGTAACTCGATTCGGCAAAATTGACTACTATACTGCCCTCCTGCTTATGAGAGCAGAATACTACCTAGGTTGTTGCCTTATCTAATGGTTTTGCAAATCGCGTTCACCAAACTGAGACCTAAAGATGGAAAGTCTCATGTGATTGTAGGTACTTAATTTCACCGGCTCCCGTGCCTATGAGGGTGTGTTCCCAACACAACATAATGCATGTTTGGCGGCAGAAATAGGTAGGTACGGTGATATACCTACTTCCCCGGACGAGCTCTTCCACAAGGAACTACTACTACTAGAAACCTATTTTTTTTTTTTTTTTTCCGTCTGTAAATCCTCATGGACGCACTCCGCCCGGGGTAGGCGGAGCCAGTGTCGGACTCTTACCGACTAAAATCACCACGGTGTTCCTTCAACTACCTTAGCCGGGGGTGTGGAAACCCGTGAGTATTCACACAACCACCCCCGACAGGTCCCGTGCGGCCTAACGTCGGCCGCACCCTCCTCTGTGGCGCACACGGAACGCTGCACGCCACCTCACCTCACGGGCCTTTACCAGCTACGCCAGCTGCACCAACTACGCCAGCTGCTGGTCGGGCAGCAGACTACCCCGAGTCTGCTGCTCGCAGGCCCATCCTCCTGTAATTTTTATAGAGGTGTTCTTCCTCGCGGTCCGGGCGGTAAAGCCAAGATCCTCGGTCCCAAGAGGCGCGAGAACATTACTCAGCAGGCACTCCTGGGATTACGAGACCGACCAGGGAAGGACAGTCCCCCTGCTGCCTGCCCAGTGGCAGGGTGAGTGCACACCGGGCCCGCCCCTGCTCCTTCACAGTGCCCTCTGCTTTCTCAGAGGGACACGCGGAGCAACTTCCCATTGGCCCACATCGGGCCCCTCCCGTGTCAGAATATTGGCCACAGGCAATAAGGTACCCCGGTTCAAAGGAGACTTATTGCCCGTGCCCAGGGTTACGAGATTTGTGTATGCGTTTTGCAAAGTAATAAATACTCTATTCATGCAGCATGTTGTACTAACAAATATTTCAATTCTCGCCTCGCACATCCTTGCGCATCCAGACCTTTCACACCAAATATGGGCGTAACGAGAATTGAAATTTTGCCATACCTCAATTCTCGCTCGGTCCTATCCACTCCACACCTCGCCGGTGTGAAACCACCTTTATTCTGTCTAAGAGGAATGTTCTACCAGTTCTACCCAGCTTGTATTCGCGGTTCCATATCAAGCTAATATACATTTCCAGTACAAGCTTACCACTTATTGTACGGAAAGCAATACGAGATCCACTCATACTGGAAATGTATAGTTTGATGTGTAGCTGTGTCGCGTACACACGTAGTACGCACGGCTACAGCTGTACTCTTCCAGTATAAACTGATCTGCATTGTACGGAAAGCTTATACAATGCGAGGTCAGCTTATACTGGAAATGTACAGCTTGATGTATAGCCGATTATATCTATCAGAAGGCAAATTCTCGTAATTAAAAACATTCAAAATATAGTCCCAAACTAATCTCATTAATCTCCTGTTAGTAGATGTTCCTGTTTGCCGTATATTTGTGACACTTAAGTCATTACATTAATGTCATTTAATGTAATGTAAATGTAATGCTAATGTTTTTTTATACGGAATAACAACAAACAACTGCTCACATACATCCCACCACCATTACCATCAATTACATTAAAAAAACGACAAATAAACAATACCCCGCTGTGTTCTTGTAAAACACAGAGATTACCACATTTTACCATACACATTTACAACACTTGTACTCTATGCAATCTAGGCGGCTTGCCCGATCTCCTCCTTCTTCTATCGTGTCGACATGAGCTACATAACGATAATAGCTCATTCCGTGAGAAAAAGATTAGCCAGTCAGCAAGTTGGTAGCGGGGCTGACTGCCCAAGGTGCGCGGGACGATCAATTAAATATCGTCACTCGTGGAGGCTCTTTTAATGCATGATGTGCCCGATCTCTTTATATTCCGTTATCTGTGGACTACACACACCACCAGACCTTCATGGAGCCATTTCAAGTGTGCAGGTTTTCTTACAATATTTTTCTTCACCATAACACTCGTATACTTGGGTTGGCTTCGAATTATTAATACACCTGAATGAAAGTAAATCTAGTTATAATTTCTGATTTGAAACTTAATTTTATTAACATTAAATGTGTCATATTTTCTCAAGTATAAGATGTAAATCTCAAAACGATAATCACGTTCGCTGAATATCAAATGCATTGGTTCAAATAACAAGGTTATGTAAGGGCACGATTGATAAAACTCGTATAAATCTCGTTTTTTGTGTTATCCAATGAGGTCGGTAAACATGTATGGCCGAAAGCAGATACTTTGAAGTGTATCGAAATTAATAGTGAAACATGTCAATAGACTATGAAATTAATAGTGAAACATGTCAATAGACTATGAAATTAATAGTGAAACATGTCAATAGACTATGAAATTAATAGTGAAACATGTCAATAGACTATGAAATTAATAGTGAAACATGTCAATAGACTATGAAATTAATAGTGAAACATGTCAATAGACTATGAAATTAATAGTGAAACATGTCAATAGACTATGAAATTAATAGTGAAACATGTCAATAGACTATGAAATTAATAGTGAAACATGTCAATAGACTATGAAATTAATAGTGAAACATGTCAATAGACTATGAAATTAATAGTGAAACATGTCAATAGACTATGAAATGTCAAACAAGATTCGTTTTAACAAGTTGTGTGATAATGCTGTTAAACCCACACATGGATTATTGATTACAGTTTCTGGTCTGGGTGTTTGTAAATGTGAGGGTTATTTTCTGTATATTAATTCAATTCAATTCAATATATTTATTTGCTAGAATATGGTACATAACTAGGTGTTACAAAATTTTCGTGTTCTAACATATCCTGTCACGTATGATGTGCAAACATATTTGGGGTGCATAATAGACATTTTAAAAATAACTAAAAATAACAAAATGTCATTAGGTACATAATCAGGCTAACATAATTATATTGGTATTTTATCTATATTGTAAATATTATCGACTTATCTTCTAAGTATTCATTTACACAATAATAATTTTTATTTAATAACAATTTGAATAATGCCTTTTTAAATAATTTCAGAGGTAGTTTACTAAGATTCTGGGGTAGGTGATTAAATATTTTAATAGACATGCAATACACGTTTCTTTTAAATACTTCTAATTTTATTTTTGGTAAGCTCAGACGATCTTTGTGCCGAGATCGGCTATTTGGGTTGCGATTGCGCACTCACGATACAGGATAACAGGAGTTGTAATAGTTTAGGGCACCGTTTTTTTATTAAAGTAAACTCCAGAATCTTGCGGACTGGGTTGACATTTCAAAAACGTCAAATTGATCGAAGGCTGTGCCTACAGCCTACTGTACGTAGATATAATAGGTCATATTTATTAGATTATACCCCATTATTTAGATCTTACGTCTTCTTTGTCCATCCAAAGGTTGTCTGAAAAATATCGCTTTTAGATATAAGACCGCATGTACCCATAATTTGTACGTTGTTCCTGTTTACTACTATTTTCATGGTGTACAATAAAGTATATTCTATCTATCCATATTTGCGTAAAATCACGCAATTATTACCAAATGACATAAGATTCTTTGCCGATAAAGATACGCGGTCCCTATATGAACTAATCGATGTACAGTCAAGATCCTTCCCGGTGATACACTTTGTCGACAAAGTCCCTTGAAAGAATCCTGCTACATTACACGTACCTACGACTGCCGTCGAACACTGAGCGCAATCGATTTTAGCCTTAGTGATGGTTCACCGGAAAGTTTGCTGATAGTACTTATTTTCTACGACTCGTGGCTTCTTACACAAAGTCGATTAGTTTAAATATTTGTCTCATCTATCTTTGCCGAGTAGTAGCCTCGACTATAAATAGATCATCTCATTACTGGCCTTGAGTGTTGTAAGACACACAACATAACTACAAAGCTATTGTTATCGTAGACTTGTATATTAGTATTTAAAACATTTTGTTGGTTACCTGTAGTATGTAGGTACAAATAGCAACACTTTTCTTGTGAGTTTTTGATTTAATTGTGTGTAACGGAAAAACACATAAAATTAAAAAGAAGAAAAGTTTACATAAAAAAAATAACGGAAAAGAATAAAAACTTAGACTAGACTAGGTTTTATTTTGATAAACGGTTGGCGTGTTAACTCTTTTGGTAAAAATTTCTCTCAGATACGGTGGACGTTAAACTTTCCTATATGAAGTATTTTTCCCTGAACTAGTGTATACCTAAGCATGCGATTGTAATTTTGACGCAGTGAAAGGGTTATCAACTTAAAACAAGCAACAAACATCTCATTACAATTACAATTAGAAAGATCTCTAATAGTACGTTATGATACAAGTGAGCTACGTTGGCTATTATACTCGAGGCTGGATTGCAGACCGAGCCAAAGGCGAGGGCGTAATGGAGCCGAGTATAATAGTCAATGCTCACGCGTGTCATACACACGACGTTTTTCAACACACTTGCGAGGAAAAAAGTATCATAAGCAATAATAAACATAGTTTAGACAAATATCGAATTTGTGAAAAATAGCGCGCGGATTACTGTAATCGCACGGTGAGGTATAGGTATGCGCGCGCAGGTGGTGGAAGGAAACAGCCTAATATTAAAAATATAATAAATAGATTTTTTAATTTTTAACACAAACTAATGTTAATTTATTTGTTGAAAAATATTGATAATTTGATGAATGAATTTGCTGCATTTTAAAAATAAACTGTTAAGTAAAAAGCACGCGTGCGTTATAAGCTACATTATGAACCTAAAAGCGGAGCAATAAGAGCCACTTTACGAGCAAGTGTGTTGAAAAAACAGTTTTTGTTCACTACAATAAAAAAAAAACTTCTTCATTATTTTATGACTAAAACCGGCCAAGAGCATGTCGGGCCATGCTCATTATTATAGGTTTCCTATGTAGGTGTAATTACAAACGAATCAAATCGAATATTAATCATGGCTATTTTAGTTTTTGCAATAATCGGCAGCATTCGCGACTCAGTGTGTTAGTAGCGCCATCTAGCGATAAATTCAAGAAGCCAAATTTAAGAAGTGTGTCATTTCAAAGTTTTTTTTTGTGATTTTTTCAAATAGAAAGTAGCTAAAGGAGCATTATTTGCTATGATCATTTTTCTCTAAGGTCAATGACCTTTGAACTAGGACGTTTTAAGTATTTTTCAGTTTTCTCTCCATAACTCGAAAAATTATAATTACATTATACTCGAAATAATTTTAAAAGAGAGTTTTCACAAAGGTCTATCAATGTGGAAGATTATAAGTTTCTACATTGCATATTTTAGAAATGGCAGGGGGGGGACACATTGCAAGCCACTTTGGCGGGCTATATTTCGCAGATGGTACACCTGATAAAAAAGTGGTGTATGAAACATTACCTTCATTTTAGTAGACCTATTCAATGATACCCCACACGAGGGGGTGCAGCGAAAACAATTTTTCCATCCCCATTTCACATGTATGGACGCCACCCCTAAAATACGTAAAAACTATTTTTTTATTCTTTTAAAATTGAGATCTATATGTAGACTATTTTTTAACAAAATTTCATTTACTTATGTTTATAACTGTAGAAGTTATTAAGTTGTAAAGGATTAGGACAGACGGACAGACGGACGGACATGACAGATAAAGCAATTTCCAGATGTTTACAATCTATCTGTAACTTTGCTCGCCCAAACTTACTCAGTGGTCTTACATTACAGATATGCTGTGTAAACCTTTCAATGCAAGCCCTGGCAATGTTCAAACAGCATTCAGAGAGAGCAGATTTTTCACTGAACATTGACAAGTAAATGTCTTTGCATCTTGACACAAATTGCTGAAGTTCCTTCATGTATGGGGAACATGACAATGTTTTTCCAGCAGGATCATCAGCCCTGATCAGGTCAGGCTCGTCATGCATAGTCATTAAAATAATATATAGGGAATTCTTGATTGATTCAGCAAATAACTGAAGTATGTTCATGCTAGAAATGTCTTTTAAACTGTTTTGAACAATATTAATGCTTTCTTGAGGCAACATTGAGTTCATATTTACAAGGACCCTCTTGATTTGTGATGAGAAGTAATACAAGGAGTTGCACAAGTCAGCATTCTTTTGCTGTGAGCTTGTTGGGGATTCTATGATCTGGGCAACATCACTGTCCATTGATAATCTCTGCTCAGCTTCAACAATCATCTGCTTGATTGATTTGGCCACACTGTTGGCCAAACTAATGCTCAATTGTTTGTCCCCAAGTGAGATGCTCAGTGCTTCAGCAATAACTCTGATAGCATTGTCTATTTGATCCATGTTTGGAACTTGGGACATGTGCCATTTGACATAAGCTCCATACAAAATATGTCAAATTTCTATCTCCAGCAGAGTAAATCGTGGATAGATTGGATATTAATTTTGGCCGTTAATCACTACGTTTTACTAGCGCCTCCATAGACAAAATACGGCTGCTAAATAAATTGCATTAAAAACTTTTTGGTCGAGCTTCGACTCTGACTCCGAAGGGTAGGAACTTCCACTGGATTCAGATTGATTCGATTTCGGATTTTACACTTCAGTCTTCGAATTCGGCTCCTATAATTTTGAATCAGAGGTTATTACGAAGATCGAAACGCAGCGAGCGAGCCAGAACGTTAGGGCCAGTTTTCAGACATGTGTCGATCGAAGTATAGAAACATTTCTTTTCTTCATTATTGACATCGGCATGCTACGGACGGAAGAAATCTTTCTACAATACGTCATTTTGTCTATTCTTCCGTCGACATAAGCTTTGTCTACAGCGGTCATGCTACGCCTGCTGGTCCCAAATTACTTGCGGTCGGCGCAATATGTGTTCTTCCATTTTTGTCTATCAGCCGTCATCCCATAATTTACTCCCTTTTCATCCATATCGTTCTTCACGCAATCCATCCATCTTTTCTTTGGTCTCTCTCTCCCTCTCCATCCATGAACTTGAACATTTATATTCATCACTCTCTTACTGACATACGTTTCATCCCTCCTCATCACATGCCCATCAGATAATCTCGTTACGGATCTAGACTTATTTGAAATTTCTAAATATTTTCTGTCCTTTTTCAATGATTTTTTTTTTAGATTTTTTTTTTGACGACCTCTGTGGTCTAGTGGTTCGAGTGTCGGACTGCTGATAACGAGGTCGTGGGTTCGATTCCCACAGGACACAAATATTTGTGTGATGAACATAAGTGTTTGTGTTGGTCTGGGTGTGTTGCTTATGTATTATAAGTATGTATTTACAAAAAAAAAAGTATATACGTATTATATCCATTGTCTAGTACCCATACCACAAGCTCTGCTTAGTTTGGGACTAGATGGTGATGTGTAAAAATGTCCCAAAGATATTTATTTTATTTATTTATTTAATGATGTTCGTAAGAAAGAGATAAATGGATAAATGGTGTGCTTAAAATTGGTTAAGTGCGGTGTACAAGAGAATTGGCGTCATTATGAGTTAAAACACCTCATCCGTCTATATAGATCTGTTTAACAGTTAAAGAAGATTTTATTTCCCAAGTTATATTTCAGTAAACAGACAGACTCTTTATCATTTGTCATATTAGATAAGATTAATGATTTGTACGGGTTTCACAGCGGTGATTTTATGATTTTGACCGTAACTTGCCTCTACCTATTAGAAATAGGTTTAGTTTATTACGTTAAAAACCACAACACAAACATAATAAATGAGAATATTGTCTAACAAAAGTAGAACGGATTCGTAAGACATCCATGATGGATTCAAAGCAGATCCAAGCTACAGATCCAGCTGTACATTTCCAGTATAAGCTGACCTCGCATTGTGCAGGCTTTCCGTACAATGTGAGATCAGCTTATACTGGAAATGTACAGCTTGATCTGTAGCCGTGTGTACTATGGGAACTAGACAATGGATATAATACTTATACATTTTTTTTGTAAATACATACTTATAAATAGATAAGAAACACCCAGAACAACACAAACACTTATGTTCATCACACAAATATTTGTGTCCTGTGGGAATCGAACCCACGACCTCGTGATCAGCACAGCTTGTCTACTACGTTTGAACCCCAACCCTCACGAAATTATCTATCCTTCGAGAAGTTCACTTAAAACTAATAATTTCTTAGGTTTTCGCGATCACTGCATATTAAAATACAACAAGTTTAACCGGATTGCATCGCGTGTGATTGGTTTTTCTGACGTATCGAAAGTTTTGCAGCGTTCGTGGTCGCAGGAAGACTTCTGAAGTGAGGAAAGCTTTCGAAACGTCAGGAAACCCAATTTAAATAATATAAGTACGCGATGCAATCCGGTTATACTTGTTTTATTAATATCACTTAAAACTCTTTCTGCGAATCTGCTCTGCCATTCAGAATTGATTAGTCAAAAACAATTTTTACTCAATATTCCCATAAAGTATTTAACAGGTTTAATAATTATCCATAATAGTTGCATCATTAATAGTAGGTATTATGATACAAGTGTGCTAAGTTGGCTACCTTAACGCACAAACTACGGGAAAAAAAGTATTATGTATAAAGGATCCAAACAATATAACAATTTACCTAGAGATCTAAAATAATCTAAATCTCTTATCACTTTAAAGAAACTACTCACACAACACATCATTAAAAATTCACACTTACTACAATAACTTCGAGCCACATCTAGCTTTTCTGTATCGTGAACTTGTTTTATATTGGAGCCAGTGTCAAATGAACATTGCATTTTTTTTTTGGGACTAACTACCTACAAAATATTTTGTTTCTAATGTTTATTTTTTTGCAATATGCCCAACAAATTTTTCAATTTCATTAGGTAGTTAATTCTCATGTAAGTGAATCATTGTATTCTTGTGAGAAATAAAGTTATCTTAAAAACCTCATTATACTCGAGGCTGGATTGCAGCCTGAGCCGAAAGCGAGGGCGTCTCATGATAAACGAAGCTCCAACACAACCTAAGTGGATCATTGGTCAGCTGATAGATGTGTTTTGTCACATCATCGGCACGAGTCTTGCATGCGGTGCGGTGTTGCTCAAGCAGCGTGATTATGGGTCAATTTGTACCACACACTCTGAACAACTCAGTCCTAGGGTGGTTAAGTTGCGTAAGAGTCGATAACGTACCTATGTAAGATGGTAAGAAGACACTTTACTCTTTACAGATTTAAATGATCAAAAGTGATTTTATTACTTTCTCTGTGTAAAAAGCTTTTGAATACCGAAACAAGTTCTAAAATCCATGACAGGATTTTTTTCTAATTGCATCGCATGCGCATCTGTTCCACTATTTTACACAAAAATAGCATGTTTCTACAACCTCATACCTTCGGCATGAATGAGCATTTTCCATCAATGAATAACAGCCACATCCGCGTAGATAGAGAAAGTCGTGTGATGAATCAGATGTAGTAATGTACTATCGATGCGCAAGCGCATGCGTGAGACTTTCCATAGCGTATGTAAGGCGGGCCAAACCTGCCTAGTGTGAATTGGGATTGTATTGTGAGACCATTGTGTTCCACATATCAGATGTAAAGGTATCTAAGATGCTGTCACAAATAGGGTAAGTAAAGTTGTAGGTCGTAAGTTACTAGTAGATTCTGAAGTAACTTAAAAAGCTCTATGAGATGGGTTTTGTGGGCTCCTCCCCATATTGAAATGCAATATTGAATAACAGACTGGCAAATAGCCCTATATACCATGGTGATAACTCTATTGTCTGCTATATGTCGTAGTCTTTTAAATACCCAAGATAGTTTTCGTACTCTGCCGGTGATGAGATTAATGTGGGACCGCCAACGGAGTAGGTCATCAACAACAACGCCTAGATATTTTATTTCATTTACTCTACCGACCTCCAGACATGTACAGGAGTCAGTAGACTGGGGTTGACAAGTGTGGACTTTCAATTTAAGTGAGGCTGGTGGCTTGGTCCAATTTGAGATGGAGAAGGCTAGGTATTTAGTTTTACTTAAATTTAGTGTTAAGAGATTGTAATTCAACCAGTTTGCTACAGTTCTAATACCGTGTTCCGCGGAGGAGTATGCCTCGGTCCAAGTCTCTCCATGAAAAACAAGTGCAGTGTCGTCGGCAAAGCTGTACACTGTACCGTTTCTTAACTTGATATTGCAGAGGTCATTAATATATATAAGGAAGAGACTCGGACCGAGCACACTTCCCTGCGGAAGACCAAAGGACCCCATTGCAATATCTTTGCTAATAGCTGCCTATCTTTACACGCTGTTCTCTGCCTTGCAAATAACTTTTATAAATTTGGAGGGACTTGCCACGTATGCCACGTCTCTCCATTTTTTCGCGGCTGCGCGCGGCGTTGTCTTTTTATAGGTACCCCTAAAAATAAATTCTGCTGAAAATTCAGATTTCAGATTCCAATTAGTCCCGTGCAATCACAGACATACCTACTCTCATTAATTATTAAAAAAAAAAACATTTTCCCAACCATTTAAGTGACATCAAAACTTCATATCGTTTGTTTACATACACAGCGCACGTGTCGTCCACGTGTTAGATCGAAGTTATTGGAAGTATCGCCGATCGCCGATACTGTTCCGCCTATCGGAAAGTACTAGGACAGCAGAAATGGCAGGAAGTGTACCGAACCGATCAATACTCCGATGTGCTCCGATATCCCATGGTTATGACCCCCGGCCGGCCGTCTAGAATATGCAAACGACTGAGTATTTTCATATCATCATTTCAGCCGAAAGACGTCCACTGCTGAACATAGGCCTCCCCCAAAAGAGATAATATGCCATAATCGCCACGCTTGGCAGGCGGGTTGGCGATCGCAGTTGGTTGGTTAAATACCAGAGTACATTGTAATATACTGAAATAGAGACGAATCTTCAATCCCTTGGTCGTGGCGGCCACCGTCTACCAGCCATCTGCTATTAGCAAAATCCGACGTCCCAGACACACACTCATTGAACCCGATGACGCTATTACACTCCTCCAGGAGTCAGATAAAAGCACAAGCACACTCCGACGCCGTCGTCCAAAATATCGTCCCCGCCGGCGAGGACCGACGCGACACACACACAGAATCCGAGAGTCCGGGCTCCTGTCTCCCATCTTATTAACTTAGTTTAACTCATAATTATGCATGTAACTTGTGAAAATTGGTTGAGAAAGGGAAATTCAATGGCAAAATGCCATTCTGAATTTCAGGAATGTTATCAAAATTAATCACAATGATACAACAGCTTTTGAGTGCCTAGCTGATGCCTATTATTCTAACTAAGGGATCATACAAATCCGCATTGAGAGCTTATAACAATGTAATGACTTTAGATCCCAGCAAATCTGAACACTGTCTTACAAGAATTGGCCTCAGGAGGAGCTCGATGTGGGCCAATGGGGAGTTGCCCCACGTGTCCCTCTAATACATGCAGAGGACACAGTGGAGGAGCAGGGGTGGCCCCGGTGTGCACTCACCCTGCCATTGGGCAGGCAGCGGGGGGATTGTCCTTCCCTGCCCCCGTCAATCTCGTAACCCCAAGAGTGTTTGCCGAGTAGTGTTCTCGCGCCTCTTGGGACCGGGGGTCTTGGCTTCACCGCTCGGATCGCGAGGAAGAAAACCTCTATAAAATATTACGGGAGGGTGATGCTTGGGGTCAGCAGACTCGGGGTAGTCTGCTGCCCGACCAGCAGCCGGTGTAGCTGGCATAGTTGGCGTAGCTGGCACAGTTGGCACAGATGGCACTCCAAGCGAGGGGCAGGCCAGCCGCCCCATGTGCAGTTGATTATTGCTGTTCCACCGCTGTTTACCACCTGAGGGAGAATTTTATTTATATGATTATAACATTGGTTTATGAACATCCACTGCTGAGCATGGGTTGACAAATGGATAAAATCAGGCGAGGTGGCTGTCAAACGCAAGCCCATTAGGTATAATAATATAATAAATAATAATAAAATCTTTATTGATCAAAAGCAGAGTTACAACACTTAGAACACTAGCCTCCACACTAGGATTCCCTGTGTCGTGGAGTCTAGTCTCTTTCATCAGACTAACAATTATTAATTTAAAAAGAAAAATGAAAATTACAATAATAACAATTTTATATAGAGTAGTATGTATGTGTTTGTGTACTTAGATGTTTATGTGTGTGTGATAGTGTGATTTTAACGATGTTTGTATTAGATAATACCATCATATTTGTTAATATAAATATACTTGGGTAAAAGGCTAATATTTAGCCACATCTGGTCATACTGGAAGCCGACACCAACATAGTTGGGAATAAGTTAGGAGAAAAAATATCACCCTGTTTGTTGATCTACAGTTTGCAGAAATTAGATGAAGAAGGAAATTGAAGACAAGTACTAAGACTAAAAAATAGGATAAGACGAAGAAAGAAAAATATAAAAATGTTCAAATTTTAATCGCTTCTTTCCCGAAAAGGCGTCATTGTACTTATCATTATAAACAACTTTTACTATCGGACCAACCCTGGAATCGCGAAAAAAAAATCATTTGGTCCCTACATTTTATTGATTTATGTGAACACAAATGTAGCGACCGACAATTTTTTTTTCGCGATTCCAGGGTTGGTCCCATAGTAAAAGTTGTTCATAATGATGAGTACAATGACCCCTTTTCGGGAAAGAAGCCATTAACATTTCAACATGTATATTTCCAAGTGTTGTTTTAAACCGTGGGCTATATAAATTCACAACTGTTACTCGAAGATGCTCAAAGGTGTTTGCTTAGTAATTACATCCCTACATACGCTCTTAAACACATACTAGAAACAAAAACGAAATGGGCAATAACTTTACGTGTAAATATCTTACCTTTACGACTGTTAAAATATCTCCACAGTTATTTCCCTGTGAGATGTGCGCAGAACTGTGAGGTGTATTAGCGCTCAGTATTTTAGCAAAACCTTCGAACTCATTTTAGTACAAGCCAGGAACAAACCACTGGAACTTTTTCAAAAGGTACACTAATTTTAGTGCAAACTAGAACTCCTAGTGTGGAATCCACAAGTTGATTGTTTCCTTATGTAATACCTACTACTTATACCTGTAATGTACCTCTTAAGGAAATGTAAAAATACAGTTATTTTTGGCAAATAAATGATTATCTTATCTTATTATGCCTCCGGAACCCTTCCTGCGCTACGCCTGTAAGGTATGTCTCAGGGAAGACTTTAATCTCCCCTTGCACTTTCCCGATTGGTGCACACGGCGGCACGGAAATAAACGTAATTTTTTATTTATTTTTGTTTAAAGTATTTACGACATTTCAACATCCAGCAAAAGACATCAAAATCATATAATAATTTCTTAAGTTTTCGCGATCACTACACATTATAATAAAACAAAGTTTAACCGGATTGACTAAATTGACAGCTGGCTGTACGACGCGTTCAGAAATATCGCAATTTCAAATGATTTACTTAGAATTATTACATTTTATTCTGGGGTTCTAAAATATATAAAATAGCGAACGCTATTTTTTAGGGACTGGATTAGTAGTGAAACCATTGCAAATTCTCTAAAAATCTCTATATTTTGTACCAATTTGGCCATAATCCTTTTTTGGAAACATAAAACAAAAACATTGCTAACTAACATCTCTAGTCGTCTTTCGCATTACAATCATAAGTCCCGCAAACGCTTAGCTCATCGCTCATTTGTGTCGCCGTTTTATTGGCCACAAAATATTAACTTCATTTGAATAAAAAACAGTACGAAACTACGAGCAGAGAAAGAATGGCGTTGCGTCATAACTTCACTCACTCAGACCGACTGTGACACTGACGCGTGCATGAATAGGACAATATGAGGGAGAATAGGACAAATGAAGTTCGTAACATTGAATACGTGGGACACTCAGAAAGTTTTGCGAAACTAAAAAAAATTGTTCTATACGTACATATATTTTTATCAAATCTTTTCAAAGTACTTTCCACCAGCCTCTATACAAAGATTCATGCGCCTAAACCAGTTTTCAAAACACTTTTTCCAGTCCGCCGCAGACACCTCGTTTACAGCCTGCTCGAACGCAGCCAGCGCATCTTCCGGCGACGAAAATTGTATCCCTTTGAGCTGATTTTTTATTTTTGGGAATAAAAAGAAGTCACACGGTGCTAGATCAGGGCTGTAAGGAGGGTGACCCAGGAGTTTGACTGGCGTGCTGTCCAGGAAGTCCCTCGTTTTGAGTGCGGTGTGCGCAGGTGCATTGTCGTGGTGGAGCAGTAGCCCGCGGAGCCCTGTGTTTGGTCGCTTGTTGCTTATAACAGAGAAAACTTCTGGCAAACATTTGGTAGTATACCATTCGGCATTAATGCTTCTTTGATCCCGTAAGGGAATTGATACCAAGTGGCCAGTCAAATTAAAAAAGCTAGCGATCAAAATCTTACCCCCGCTTCTAGATCGCTTCACTTTGGTAGGCGTTGGCTCATTTTGAAACACCCAAACAGTCGACTGGCGCTTGGTTTCTGGGTCGTATTGATAAATCCAGGACTCATCACCTGTAACGATGTCGTAAACACGCCGAGACGAGCCTGCTTCAAATTTGTTAAGCATATCACGGCACCATTCCACCCGGGCCTGCTTCTGAGCATCGGTGAGGTTGTGCGGCACCCAGCGTGATACTATCCTCCTCACGCGAAGATGGCTGTGTAGAATCTCGTGAACGCTTCCCGATCCAATCTTCAATATGTGTTGAATCTCCTGATATGTAATTCGCCTATTGTCTTGGATTAAATTTTTCACTGCTAGCACGTTTTCTTCGGTAACAGCCGTCAAAGGGCGACCGCTTCTTTCGTCATCCCCCAAAGTTGGTCGACCGCGCTTGAATTCGTTATACCAACGATACACGGTTGCCTTGGAAGGGCCTTCATCCATGAATGCCATTTGAAGTCTATCGTACGATTCATCCGGTTTCAGGCGACACTTGAAATCGTATAAAATCATAGCTCTAAAATGTTCCCGGCGCAGATCCATATTTCAGTGAGACACAATACTTTGAATTGACTCGCAAAAAATGTGGAGGGAAATTTTGAAATTGGAACTTACTTATTTTTACTTATAAATAATCATATTTTGTCTTTGACCAGTGTGTGTTGCCAGTAATTACTTACGGTACTGAAACGTGGTCGCTCACAATGGGCCTGATAAGAAGGCTCAAAGTCACTCAAAGGGCAATGGAGAGGGCTATGCTCGGAGTGTCCCTGCGTGATCGAATCAGAAATGAGGAGATTCGCAGGAGAACGAAAGTAACCGACATAGCCCGAAGAATTGCCAAACTTAAGTGGCAGTGGGCGGGGCACATTGCTCGCAGAACGGATGGCCGATGGGGCAGTAAAGTTCTGGAGTGGCGACCGCGTACCGGAAGGCGCAGCGTGGGTAGGCCCCCCACAAGGTGGACCGACGACCTGGTGAAGGTCGCGGGAATCCGCTGGATGCGGAAGGCACAGGACCGGTCGTTGTGGCGATGCTTGGGGGAGGCCTATGTCCAGCAGTGGACGTCTTTCGGCTGAAATGATGATGATGAATCATATTTTCGAAAAACATTATAACTGGCCAGTCTCCCATATATAAAAACTTTTTTTCGCAATACTTTCTGAGGGGCCTGGTATTTGGAATATTCGACAATTTTCGGTTGTTTGGTGTCGCTGGTCATAGATAATTGAGATGGTACGAAAAACATTTTACATGTTGAAATGTTAATGGCTTTTTTTCCGAAAAGGGTTCATTGTGCTCATCATAATAAATAACTAGCGGCCCGTCCCGGCTTCGCACGGGTTGACATGAAAATATAGCCTATGTTACTCAGGGTGAATGTAGCTTTCCAATGGCGAAAAAAATTTTGAAATCGGCTTAGTAGTTTTTGAGTTTATTCATTACAAACATACACACAAAAATACAAATCTTTCTTCTTTATAATGTAGACTTTGACTATGGGACCAAACATGAAGTCGCGAAAAAAATATCTGGTGGTCCCTACATTTTATCGATTTAAGTAAATACAAATGCAGGGACCAACAGATTTTTTTTCAGATCCAATTAAATAAAAATACAGCATAATTTAAACTCCCACTCAGTGCTTTTACTATGAAACCACATGTCCACCAATTTTGACTAAATCAAACCATTTATTCATCACTGCATTTTAGTTATTACATGATCACAGGTTTTATAAACATTTGTTCCACCAAAATCTGTCTGAAGATGTGAAACTATTTTGATTGAAACTACCTTTAAAAATAAAGAAAATCCAAGTTCCTATATCAATACTTGTTAATTATATGTGGTATAGGCGGGAACCGCGGTACTAAAGTTATTGAATGGTTCGTCAAATAACCTTGCGGCGTACACACATAACATCTCCACTGATAAACTCTATAGTTTGTAGTTTATTAATATATTTTATTCCTGTTGTATTCATCGGGGTTGGGGGATTCTGCGGCACAAGGACCATATAAAAAACTATAGCGTGGAGTTAGAAACGAACTCACGCGAGCAGTACAAATAGCGGGAGGCCACGGAACGGTCCAAAACTTTTGTGCTCCCGTAATTATTTATTTGCGGTTAATTAAACTACTGTGAAGTGTCTCAAAATTGGTGTGCGAAGAGTGCAGAATCGGGGTAAGTGTAGATATAATAAAATCTGTGTATTTTGTGTATATTCGGTTTTACACTTAGCGCGTGAGGCTGATACAACGGCAGAACAAACGGAGATTTTAAAATCCAGCGGTCGCGATATGATGGACTGGTCAACAGTTCATACAATACTTTTGAGCTTCATGGTCATATATCAACTCACCATGGCTTCGTTAAGCATGCCTAGATGCATGTACTGTAAGGCGAGGTAGTAGAAGGCCAGATGGTCGTTGTCATCCAACTCTACTGAACGTAGCAACAGCTTCAGAGACGTGTCGTTCGCCACCTCCTTACCCACGCGAGCGTTCGTTTTCTGGAATAATGAAATAAATATTACGAAATATTCAATTAAAAGAACCAATTATGTATGACAATACATGACAAGCCAGAGGTTCAGGTCACTGCCAACCACAGACCAGTAAGCTTCAAGACTCCGCATAAACAAAGTTTTGTATTCGAACGCAGTCGTAAAACGTTGGTGGGGTCAGGGGGGCGGACGGCGCGTTATGATTGGCCGGCTCAAAAGTTCGGTGGTATGATTCCTTATGATTGGTGCCGCTCGCTGACTGAGTGACGTTCCGATTGGCGGAGGGACGTATGATATGCAGTGGTAGAGCATATGCGTTGTGACCGGGGGTGTCCAGCTAACCGGCGTCTAGAGGCTTACTGGTCCATGCTGCCAACAAACAAACTGTAAACAAAAGACAATTTTATGTCTTCACCTCAAGGTTCATAATCCGGGAGTGGACTATTTTTCAAATATATTTTTAAACTCTTTATTTGGATAAAATAAGTCCGTAAATTTAATATAATTATTTTATTTTAGCTCTAAATATATTTAAAAAATATATAATCATTTAAATAAAAATCATACCACAAAAACGCGGCAATCTGGTCACGTGACACTATGACGTCATTGTTCATTACGCTACACTATAGTGATCTGTGGTTCAATAAACAAACAAAACAAAGCAAGTCATTGTCATTTTGTAGCGAAGTTAGATTTTTACGTTTATTCAATTATGAATGTGAAAAACTATTAACAGTGCTGTTCCGTGCCTTATTGCGAGAATACTACAATTAAAACACCCACAAAACTGTATATACATGTGCCTGTAAAAACAGAATTGCGAAAAAAGTGGTTGGAACTTGCTCGACTGAATGTGAAAGATGTGTCGGCGAAATAGAAATCATCACATATTCACAGCTTCGCTACGCATCCTCGCTCCGCGCAATCTCCTTGCACATCCTTGGTTGAAATCCAGCCTTTTCCTGGGCTTCGGGCCCATACAAATTGATCAATGTCCTTCCTGTTTCTTCTAGGTGTAAAAGCACTTCAAACGGAAGAAGGTAATTTCGCGGCCACACTCTCGGGCTGCGAGTCGGACATGCGATTCGTGTATTGCGCGGCATGCATCAGCTATATGCTCAACGATTGGTCAGGGTTCAACATTGAAAGAGCTACCGATTACATCATTAAGTCGATAGTAAGTGTTACTAATGTCTGTCGAAGGACCGATGGCCGCTGGAGCAGACGAGTCCTTGAGTGGAGACCGCGAATCGGCAAACGCAGCGTAGGGCGCCCCCCTGCCAGGTGGACCGACGACCTAAAGAGCGTGGCTGGGGGGGACTGGATGCGGAAGGCAGAGGATCGAGCGTTGTGGCGCAACTTGGGAGAGGCCTATGTCCAGCAGTGGACTGCGATAGGCTGAGTTGATTGAAGTGTTACTAATGTTTTTTAAGGTACACCACATACAGGACTTCGCTGAGGAGGAAAAATTTACCTCTTTTTTTTGTGACGATGGTTGTTTTTACGATTTCAAAAAGAAATTGGTAAAAAATATAGGAAGTAGTGGCTTGGACGAATAAAAAAAGGCGGACGGAATCTCGCTAAACAGTAAGTGAAGCACTCATAGTAAGACGGCTCGCTTTAAAGTACGGGCTGGCACGCACACATTCACACCCATAGTAAGACAAAAAGCCGCGATTACGCAACAAATCTCATGTGACGGTAGCCATTGTCGTAGTGACACAAATAAAATAACAATATATATCTGGTGTCTTGAAATGCTGTCGAAATTATAGTGGGTTTAGGAGAAAATGAAGTGCTTCATTCATCTTTCCTTAGCGAGATCCCGTCCGCCATTTTTATTGGAAATACCGGAATTACTTTCCGGAAAATGACTTATCCATGTTATTCTTCCTGTGTGCATTTATGATACAAGTACCAAAAATCAATCTACCTACTCCGATCATTGATTATTATGGTACATAATCATAATATTAGGCTCAGGCCCAGCTCGCACAGCGATTGTTGTCCCTGCGTGATCGAATCAGAAATGAGGAGATTCGCAGGAGAACGAAAGTAACCGACATAGCCCGAAGAATTGCCAAACTTAAGTGGCAGTGGGCGGGGCACATTGCTCGCAGAACGGATGGCCGATGGGGCAGTACAGTTCTGGAGTGGCACCAATGTTATTATTTTCTAACATACATTATCATTCATTATCTTACTTATTTATTTTTTATGGTTATTTACCAACATCACGCCTCACTGATCTACATTATTGCATTGTGAATTTGTGTCGACGCCGGCTGTCGCTGAAAACCAGCGCTGTGTCTTTGCTCCGTGCATGAGGCACAGCAATATGCTGAGCGGTGGCCGTTTTGCGCGGATGTGACGCATATCTTACCACACTTCTTGGCTCTGTACCTGTATTTGTTGTGTTCTTAAATTTTTTGGTAATTTTGTGCGTCACTTTTGAAGCAAATAAATATTTTTTCTTTCTTTCTTTCTTTCTTTCTTTCTTATTATAATTATTCAGTACCTATTTCATATTTAAATCAATGAAATCTTTGACTATTTATAGGATACGGATTTAATTTTAAAAGCATTAAGACTATAGGGAATCTCTTCAAAATTAAAGAACCAATGAGATATCATTACCATAACCTGTTACCAACTTCAACTTCTAATTTTACTCAGTCACATCAATTGAACAACACGTTAACACATATTGGCGCATATTGATAACCACGTCAAATAGATGGTTTTTTTTTTTTTTTTTTTAATCTTTATTTATTTAGAGGACTTTTATCCCGTGGATATGCCAGTCCTATTGTTACAAATAACACACTTATAAATTATGTTCTTACTTGTTTACACATCTCATAAACATGTTTAGCTGCTTCCGAGTTGGGAGCAGCTAAAATGCTTTGAAATAGACCAACATTTTGTCTGCTTATTATTTTAAATCTCTGGAAAAACTGTTCCCGGCTACAACGATTCCGTTCACATTCCATCAAGTAATGTTGGACATCATCAACTATGCCACAAATTTCACAATTTGGCGAATCATATTTTTTCATCATGTGTCCAAACTTCCTTGATGGAACATGACCGGTTCGCAACCTTAATGCCATAACTACTGTGGTTCTATTTAACAAAGTATCCGCAAACCAAGGGCCACGAGGAGGCTCACTTTGTACAGTTTTATACCAAATTCCTTTTTCTTTGGATCTTCGGTCGAAATATTCCTTCCAAGTATCATAACAATCTTTTTTGTGATTGTTTAAAATTTCGGAGTAAAAGGGTAGAATTTCAAAATTATTTCCTTGGTGAGACCCTAATTTTGCTAATCTATCTGCCTCCTCGTTAAAAAAAAAAAAAAAAATAGATGGTTGGACGTGTCATTTCGTAACAGCCGCCGCCGGCGCATGAGTGATGCTCGACTGATGCGCATGACACTGACAAAATAAGTGCAGTGAAAGCGAAGCGTTGTGTTGCACAGTGATGTCATTTGTACTCATAGTAGTTCATAATAATCATCATCATTTCAGCCGGAAGACGTCCACTGCTGGACAGGACATAGGCCTCCCCCAAGCATCACCACAGCGACCGGTCCTGCGCCTTTCACGTCCAGCGGATTCCCGCGACCTTCACCAGGTCGTCGGTCCACCTTGTAGTAGTAGTGCGCTATTATTATCTTTTGAATTTTTCCGTGGTATGATCAGTTTCTATCTTACGATATTCTGGATATTATTCCTCTTTTAAATTATGTTACATAAAACTGTTTGCCTGCATATCTTATTCTTGCTTGCAATTCGGTCAGCCAATATCTGTGTTCACTTCTTTTCTATCAATTTTATCTTTAGATTCAGAGTTACTGCCATTCGATATAATATTATGAATAAACTACACGTTAGTTATAGTTCCTTAATGTGTTTTACGAAGAACAAAAGGGTCTTAATTTGAAGTATAACAAGACGTCGATGCACAACCACGGCAAAGTAAAATCAAACCTCGAAAAACATTCATATTTTTAAACGGTTTTGTGTTTTGTTACCTGCGTAAGAAAGAGATGCAAAAATTCATATTTCGCGCACGTTGGTTTCATGTCTTGATGAACTCTCGTAAATTAAATCAGTTTCCTTCTATGGGGTATCAGATTGATGGGTGGTACGGAACCCTTACTGTGTGAGCCCAACTCGCACTTGACCGGTTTTTTAACTGTCCGCGTAGCTACTTGGGCCGTCGAGGTAGCAAATATTTGATGACACACCAGATTTTCTTGTTTGGAATGTAGATTCAAACGCATATAAACTACCCCATAAAAACTAAATACGAACTGTCTTCCTTAGTTTCTTCAGTAATCGTTGATGCCGACCATTTAACTGAGACTTTAAATACAAATCGCCTGATTAAAAACAAACGCTGTTTCACAGTTTCCTGAACAAAATTGTTGACCTCGAGCGTAGCTAGTGGCATAAAATAGATAATAATACTAGTATATTGTCTATTCTTATGCTAGTGGTTATATTCTCTTTGAGGACGATATTTAATTGATCGTTCAGCTCACCCTGGGCAGTCAGCCCCGCTACCAACCTGTTGACTAGCTAATCTTTTTCCTACTGCATGAGCTGATGTAGCTCATGTTGACACGATAGAAGAAGACTTACTTTCGACAATAAACTAACTTATGCTATGATGTTATATTCCTTATTTTAAAAAAAAATGGTTTACCCATACCCATACCCATACTATGCATTAATTTTTTTTTACAAGAGAGTTGTCTCGCTTTTTTTTTTTTTTTTTTTTTTTTTTTTTTTTTCCCGTGGGGAAATCCTCATGGACGCACTCCGCCCGGGGTAGGCGGAGCCAGTGTCGGACTCTTACCGACTAAAACCACCACGGTGTTCCTTCAACTACCTTAGCCGGGGGCGTGGGAACCCGTGAGTATTCACACAACCACCCCCGACAGGTCCCGGCTCGCCACAAGCAGGCGAGCCCCTTCTCCCCGTGCGGCCTAACGATGGCCGCACCCTCCTCTGTGGTGCACACGGAACACTGCACGCCACCTCACCTCACGGGCCTTTACCAGCTATGCCAGCTGCGCCAACTACGCCAGCTAAGCCAGCTGCTGGTCGGGCAGCAGACTACCCCGAGTCTGCTGCTCGCAGGCCCATCCTCCTGTAATTTTTTATAGAGGTGTTCTTCCTCGCGGTCCGGGCGGTAAAGCCAAGACCCTCGGTCCCAAGAGGCGCGAAAGCACTACTCAGCGGGCACTCCTGGGATTACGAGACCGACGGGGGCAGGGAAGGACAGTCCCCCCGCTGCCTGCCCAGTGGCAGGGTGAGTGCACACCGGGCCCGCCCCTGCTCCTCCACAGTGCCCTCTGCTTTCTCAGAGGGACACGCGGAGCAACTTCCCACTGGCCCACGTCGGGCCCCTCCCATGCCAGAATATTCGCCACAGGCAATAAGGTCTCCCGGTCCAAAGGAGACTTATTGCCCGTGCCCAGGATGCACCGGCCCAACAACTGCCGTTCCCTCTAGACGTGTCCAGAAGGACAAGCAGCCGTCAGACACACGTGGAGGTTTTCTGGCCAGCACCCCGAGTAGTCTCGCTTAACGCTAGTGCGCATGTCTCGCCACGACTACCCTGCAAAATAAGATAAGATATTCAGATAATTCTTGGAAAAGGAATAATAATTGTTAATATTATTTGTTGTTACATTTGTATATATTTATGGATATATATTAGAATTTATTTTATATATTTATACATGTAATATTTTCTATGGTAGGTAAATATTTATTTATTTATTATATTAAATATTAGTAAATTTTATGAAAGTGCACCACATACTGCCCCCATCTATTTTTCACGTCTTCCTTGTCCATCCAAAGGTTGTCTGGAAGATATCGCTATTAGCGATAAGACCGCCAATGTACCCTTATTTTACATGTTAGTCCTAAGTTAAAAATGTTATTGGTGTACAATAAAGAATATTCTATCTATCTATAATTCAAATAATTTACATTGCAGCCATTACCTTGATAACACTCTCCGAGTTAAAAGGACAATGCCCACGGATAGGCCCATTTTTGCCGCCATGTCAAAACTGTATGTTATTCAAAAATTATGTCTTACTTTTTCATGTTTATTTGTTCTTTATCAACATTTCTTATAACAGGCGTAAATCTTGAATTTAGAACAGTATAAAACGTCAAATCAAGTACCTATGTCAAGAACGAAATGCGGCAGAAATAAGAATCGCGGTTGTTTTACTGTCATCCATTCTTCTTCTTCTTCTTCGTGTCGACGGTACAAAAAATGTACTGATAGTGGCACAGTAATCACACGCTGCTGGCCCAGAAATTTGCCACGTCTTGTGCGTTGTCTGTGGCATCGATAAGGTCACTCATTGTGCTTGTCATCCATTGAAGAGTTCTCTTTAACTCCGAAGATCTTTATCATATCTTCCGCAGCTGTTAGCTGTGCATACAGTAGGCAAAATTGGGCCTTTTCTGAAAGTGCCGGCTAGAAAAAAATAATGCTATAAATCTTTAGAACTCGTCATTTGGAGCAATAGTTATTATGGCACCAAAGCTGTGGGATGATTCTGTAACCTGCTACAAGGGTTCGAAAAACAGATATTCATAGGAGCTTCAAACTTCATATTGGAGCAAATCTAGTTAAATTCAGTAAATGAATGAATGCTTCACACTAAGATTACCTGTTAATGAAATACCTTCTACCAAATAATATTTTTACCGGCACGACACGACGGCGACGTCGGAATCGAACCGTCATGTCTCTACATAGAATGCGTAGCATCTCTAGTACGTCTATGCACAGAGAAAATAATCAAAACATACGTAGCCTCCGACTGCGTGTTGATAAGTCTTGTTTATATCTTTTCTGTTATTTTTAGACGCAGTCGGGTTTTTTGTTTTTGTTAATTAATTTTTTTATTATGTAAAATAGGGGGGCAAATGAGCAAGTGTTTGTGTCTGGCATGCAATATGAGGGAGAGCTAGCGGTGGGCCGCGCAACTAGCACGTGTGAACGTGCAGAATTTCGTTGACTACCGAGGCTCTAAATAACATTGAGCTGAAAGAATCATCACCAAATTGATGAAGATTTGGCGGGAGCAATTTTATTGGCGAGAGGTGTGCAAAAACCGTTGTTGCCCACTCCCTTGAATCTACCAAACAATCTAATGAAGTTTTTAATTCCTCATACCAAAGCATGGACAGCTTAATGTGCTCTCCGAGGCACGGAGGGGTCTCGATGTGTAACGAACGGTCACCTTGCCTTGCCACCAAGTCTTGAAGACCACCAGATTAGACTTCTCGGGAAACACTGACGGCGGCAAGGAATTCCACTCTTTGGCGTACCGCCAAACCTACCTCAAACCGTGCTCACCCCTCTCAGTACACATGTCACGGCATCGTGCAGTAAGCATCGCGAAAGCAAATATCCTTCAGGTGCATGGTGTGTACGTGAGTGCCTGGTTGTACACGAAGGAGCATGTTTTTTTTTGGCTCCACTATGATTGTTCACAACACTTCGCGTACTGTGTTGATCGATACCTACAGCTTCATTATTGATCAAAAGCTGCAACAAAATCGAATCGAAGTGAAAACATGCCGCAGCATGCAGCTAAGGAATTAACACTAATCAATGATATTTAAAAGTATAGATATGTTATACCCTAACAAATGCAATGAAAAAAATGTTCCGTACGCAACGACAGCACAATACACAAACTAGTACAAAGTAAATAAGTTAGTTACTTTAAGTTACTTTCGCGTCTTAATTGGTACATTTTCTGTACACACATGACGGCACATTTGTTTTTGTTGTCACACGTCACGCTCGGCGGCGCCTTGTTTGACACAGACTTTTAAATTAGGACGTTTTCGAGTCTTCAGATTGCGCGCGCAACAACATATCTGTACTTTTTAAAATATCATTGACACTAATCCTTTCCTTGGTTACTTTCACAATTCGCTCATAATTAGTTATTTTTCGCTTTTCAGTTTCTGTTTCGTCGGTTCAATTTTTTGTTAAAAAGTTTTATTTGAAATAAAAAAAACATTTGAATTTGCTTTTAAGTGTCATTATCATATTATTATAACGGCTTATTAACGGTATCGTTGAGAATAAAATCTAAGCTTCCAGATCGTACTAAACGAGGCTTTTTAAATTTCAGCGGGTGAGGAGTTAGCTCGCGCGGCGGGCGCCATAACATACATTATAGCTACGATCGGCAGTAAGGCTGAACTCAAGTCTACATTGTGTTATGCGCTAGAAATCTCTGGGAAAGATTGGGCAGCATGTTTGGATAAACGACAGGTACACAGTTTTCGGCATTGGTCATACTTTAATTATAATCCTTCCATGACCATATGAATAAAAACTATTGTTTATGTATATATATTAACCTTGAAATACTATCCAAAGTATTTTTAGGTAACAAACAAGTTGTTCAGAGTGGTTGATACTGATGGTCACGGCTATTCGAATGCTGATGAAATCATGGAGTTCCTATCCACTGTTACTAGTAGCAGGTACTGTTATTTTCACCTTTATATAATATTATTGTCAAGTGTGTGTAACTGTGTAGTTCACCAAATCGCACTAGACCAGCAGTGACTAGAAAGTCTATAAATGCAGTGCTTTTTGTCAGTTGGAAGCTTGGACGAATAAAAAAAGGCGGATGGAATCTCGCTAAACAAAAAGTGAAGCATCCATAGTAAGACGGCTCGCTAGCCTCCATGCGTCTGCGGCCTGTCTAGACACCCCCCCCCTCCCCTGCCGCCCCGCCCCGCCCCGCCGCACCCTGCCCCGCTGTGGTTAGATTATGTTTACTGGATATTGTCTCTCCAAAAATGCAGTTATATACTTGATATAGATATTTTGATAAAAGTTCCTATGGGTACAAAACACGGAACAACAAAAACAAAACCTGTTTTTGTTCCGCGGTACTAGACAATTGATATAATACTAATATATTTTTTGTAAATACACAGTTATAATACATATACGTTATAGAAGATGTATGGGAAGTTTATCAAGCGACAATGTTCCAAGTAGTACGATTAACCCATCGAACTTTACCCCGACTCCGACAGGTTAGGTTCAAAGGGGATGTTGGGAAGGAAAATCCTTTTCCGTACCCTTCAGACCGAAACACAGCAATGCAAGCATACACAATTATACATAAGTACATAAGTATAATAAATAACACAAAGTTATTTCCAGGCAAAGAAGAGATTTATGGTAAAGAATTACTACTCTGCATAGGACAAACAGATTCCTGCAAAAACAAACAGTCGAGGAGATCACGTACTTGATTTTGAAATTTTAAGTAAAATTCAACAGTGACAGCCAAGCTTATTGCTGTTTACAGGAGTTGTTAAAGTTACATTTATAAACTCGTTCAAATTAATTTCTCGTATTGAATGTGTGTGTTTTGTTGCGTATTGTAATATGTTAAAGAGCTAGTATGAAACTTGAATATTGGAATACCAAGATATTAAGGTTCATAGCCGCGGATCAATCAACTCAGCCTATCGCAGTCCACTGCTGGACATAGGCCTCTCTTAAGTTGCGCCACAACGCTCGGTCCTCTGCCTTCCGCATCCAGTCCCCCCCAGCCACATTCTTCAGGTCGTCGGTCCACCTGGCAGGGGGGCGCCCTACGCTGCGTTTGCCGATTCGCGGTCTCCACTCAAGGACTCGTCTGCTCCAACGGCCATCGGTCCTTCGACAGACATGGCCAGCCCACTGCCACTTCAGCTTACTGATCCTACAAGCTATGTCGGTCACTCCGGTTCTTCTCCGGATAATCTCGTTACGGATTTTATCCTTCAAAGAAACTCCAAGCATAGCTCGCTCCATAGCTCGCTGAGCGACTTTGAATTTGTGGACTAGCCCAACTGTCAGTGTCCACGTCTCGGCACCGTAAGTCATGACTGGCAAGACGCACTGGTTGAAGACCTTTGTCTTCAAACTTTGCGGTATAGGCGACGAGAAGACTCGGCGAAGTTTGCAATCCTCCAAATTTTCCTTAACAACACTCCTTTATCTACAATTCAAACAACAAAATCTTAACAATGCCGCGTATTAAACAGACTTTAACAATGTTCAATTTAAAATCGTTTATTTATCGATAGATCTATCGGCAGGGAATTCAACAGTATCCGGGACGTTCTTGAGTACCGGAGAATCACCGGAGAAAACCGGTGAAATTATCCAATTGAAAACACCGAAGAAAAACTGATTGATCTCCGGTTATCATCGATCATTCGGGATACATAAATAAAAGATATATTGCTCAACACTGTATTATTTCTCATTTTGCTTATTTTTTACGAGTTTAAATAACATAAAATGTTTGCTTATGAAGAACAGCACATCACTTTACTAGAACTTTAGCTAGATTGGCAAAGAGTTTTAGTAAAAAGAACAGGGAGATCAATTTGTCATGTCAACGTCTTTCCAACGAAGACCAAGATTCTTGGGCTCTATCTTCTAAACTTTCAGGGGAATCTTATGTAGAACTTCTAAACATCCTTTGTCGTCATTTAACACTTTGAGCTTTACTAGCATCAAGACCTGGTAGACCTTAAGACTGACTTTTAACAAGCTCCCACTTACATCTTATCACATGACCGTGGAGATCAGGACCTTGACTTTGTTTACTCAACTTTATAAAGCGAGAAAGCTTCGAAACAACAAATAAACTCATCAATTCCGACACTTCCTCCTTCAAATTGGAATGCACTCCAATCAGGAAAGGCGTCGGTGTTGCCAACACTTCAGCCAACCCTGCCGGCAGCAGAGGTATGTACACGTGTGCATATCTGAACGGGAACATGAGAGCCGCTAACGCTCTGCACGCGGCCGCGAGTCGGGCAGCCGCTAAGGAGACCAGCAGTACCTTGTGCTCACTTCACTCATGACTGCGCACCAGAGGGTTACCGAGTTGTGGATGCCTGGAATGAGGAAGTTGGAGGTTAGTAATAGAAATCAGCCTGTAATTGTCACACAGCAGGGTAAAGGTACGGTAGACCACACGTTTGTGATAACAGTTTGACATTTACAGCGCCTTTATTTTGTAAGCAGTAAGGGCGGTTTTCTAATTGAAGTGTTACCAGTCATGCAGTCGACTGTACAACTTTCGATGATCGAGCTTCCCGAAACAAAACCCGTAGTGCTATTCTCAAACGATCGAGATGTTTCCGTATGCGAAGTGAAAGTTGATCGGAAAACGTAACTAAACGATTTGAGATCCAAGCGAATTCGGAAACGCTATTCATAGTTCTTTAGTTGTCACATTGAGTGCTTTCCGACAGCAAATAGCTCTCGGAATGGTTTCCGTAAATTTACGTCTACGTTCGTCTAGAACTGTCAAAGTTTTTGATTTAGGATTTAAGATTTGCGTTTAGAGAACGCGTTATATTACTTTCCTCTCGGATTTGAAATAATAACGACGATTGTGATTAAGGGTCTCTAACCAATGAGGTCCCGACGGGTAGGTGGCTGGATGAGCGTCCAACTTGCCAGTCTTAATACTCATCCTTAAACTACTCCAGAGAAAGACGTACAAGAGGCCTATGTTTGACCGCCTGGGCGGAAATATCGTACGCCTTCACCTCAGCATTCGTAATGGGCACTGAAGGGAGAGTTACTATTCTGGTTGTGATCTTCCATGTCAGCTCGTCCACCTCCTGCTCGTCCTTTCACGACCTTTTGCGCTTTTTCAGCCACCTTTTAATAGGCTGTAAGCTCTCCTAGCCTTTGTAAGGCACTCGATATTTTCCTGCAGGCGTGGGCCGGCCTTTACTACGTCCAGAGGTCATGATGATTGGGTTTGGAACGGCCTAATTACCCAAAACCAAGTCTAAACCCGAGTGCACTGACTCGGAGAGTTAGCGTTTCCACTAGAGCCACGAAGACACGCTACCGACTCGAAAAGCTTATGACCTCGGATGCATCTTCAGACCGCGACAATGCACCCAGTCTAACCATAACAAATTTTGGCTTAATCTTAAGTATTCTTAACTGATGCTGCGTTAGACTAACGCCACCACCACTTCCACTCTCCATCGTGGTAGGCACACAGAGGAAAGAAAGGAGGAGGTTTTCTCCATGTGAAGAAGGCACCATGTGGGTCTCGACTCTCGATACCAGCTACAATAAACGGTTAGGAAGATGCAATACAACCAAATGCAACCATAGTAAGATCTTGCGTGCTGAGTAGGTACCTAAAAGAATATAATATTCTCCCAATACCGTGTAAATAGACAAAGTATCAGCCGTTTTAGCTACGATATCCCAACAAAACACAACCATGAAACATTTGAAAATATAATAATAATATATCTAGACAATATCCACCGCAGCCCAAGATCTTTACATCGTCCCAGCAGCGTCGTCCTTTTAGGTCGGTCTGCATCGCCTTATGTGTGTGACGCTTGATCTTGCAGCGGCCGCTCACGGATGCGCCCGCGCAGATCAGAACCCAGCAGCAGAACAACAATGTCTTTTGTGGCGAAAAGGATGAGACGCCCATCCATATCCTATGCGAGTGTGATGCAGTGCACCACATGAGAAGCAGCATCTTGGAGGCCACGTCATCTCAACGCAGGAGATCAAATCCTCCTCCTCCCCCAAAGTCATAGTCGACTTCATAATTGACTTGCAGCTTGGGGAAGTGCTGTAATGCTGCAAGAGGCGTCACCACAATAGATCTTACCATGTCGCAATGGCTTGGTGGCGTTCGAGACCCCTACCTCTTTCCTCAAATAAAGAGCTTCCACGAGTGTCGATATTTAGGTATCAACGTTATGTGCACCCTGGACAGTCAGCTTCGCCATCATACTTGCTCGCTGGCAAATCTTTACCAAACAGCTCGTGCAGACACGGGAGAAGAATAAGAAGCTATTGACGAAGAGATATGCAGCCTACGTCAGTACTATATTAGTAATTACGGTGACCTAAGGTCATAAGATCTACCTTTTTGAGTGGACATCTGGGGAAGGCGCAGGAGTATGTCAGACTCCTACCGATTTAAACCTCACGGTTGCCATCCTCAGAACAAAATAGAGGAGCTCCAGGAGCTCCAGTGAAACGCGCTGCTGCCCCTCTTGTGCTAAGGCTATGGCACATACCGGGATAAATATTGATTCCTCAACAGGAGCACGCGACCACAACGTAGCAGTAGGCGTAGCAGACCACTGCAGTTTTGGTATAGTTACTACATACTGTTTGCACTGCAGACAAAGGTTTTATGTTTACGAAAGAATAGACAAAATTACAGAAATTCTATTCCATGTCGTTTTGTTTATTCTTCCGTAGATAGAAAATATCTTATTATACCATGGAAAATCTCTTGTCTATTATACAATGGGTCATGCTACGCCTGCTGCTGTCTTCCCAGGGTCGTTTAAAGACGCTTCGAGTCCAATATATGATCCACCTAACTAACTGCACTGGTATTTCGGATCTAAACACAACTTTGGTTAACGTGATTTTTTGCAAAGATATAGTTTATCGACAGGACTGTAACATAGGCTTCTTATTTACAGGATGTCCCAATGCGAAAGTGCGTTTTTTGGTTTGTTCATTTTAACGCAGCACCATTCAACTGCCATTGGACTATTTGCTATTCTGTAAACCAATAGTGTATCAATGTCTTCTCGATAGCTTATGTTTCGGTAGTCTACTCGTTATTTGACGTTTCTGACAATCGTCTCTCAATGACTTTTTGCCATCGAACTACAACTGAGAGGTCATTTTGCAAACATACCTTTTTTAACCGACTTCAAAGGAGGGATCACGTTTTTAGTCATGTATAAATCATGTTCAACAAAGTGTTCGCTACAAATGAGTGAATAATTGGATGGTGACCAATTATTTTCATTTATGCTATTACGTATTACTTCAACCCACTTTTTTTTTCTGTTATGGTCTTTCGGAAAGCTAAAAAGTAAAAAAAGTGTAATAATAACATGACGATTAATTTTACCCGATTTCTGGGGTAAATTGTAATTTATTAACATGCAACACAGGAATATTCCTTGCCGCGGTAAGGTTACAAGAAAATGAATTGTAAACATTAAAATATGATTAAAATAAATTACTAACTTGTGAAAAGTAATTCCATCTGATTTTTTATGCGCTGTAGAATTATTTTTGCACCGTTTCACGACATACGAAGGCATTTTAAGATTTTTTTCAAAGCTCTTTGACAGTTAAGTGTCGTGGTGACAAATAGACGAGTGAAAAGACTACGTGACTACACCGAGCGAGGCAAGAGAAATTAAAAGCTATTTATAACAAGATGTGTCGTTCTCAATTAAATTAGAGTATGGGTACTCTCTTGAGAAGTTGAAATAGAGGCATTAAGTCGTGATGATAATCACATGACAATTTACATGAGATTCAAGTACTTACTGGTATATTAAAATCTGGAGCTAAGAAAATCGATATGCTTACAACACAAAAAACAAAATACGATGCCAAGAATAGCAGCATCTAATCTACATAAAAGCATTCCAATTACAATCAGCAATAATTAAGATAAGCAAATGTGTTTACAAGAAGGAAATATTCGCTGCTTATATTTTGAGTTTGCGTCGAATCGCTTGGGGAATAGGTAATCGTCGCAAACATTCTTGGTGCCATCAAAGCGTTTTATCGCACGTCGGGGGAGACATTCCGCCGTCCGTTTTAATAATGATTAAAATTTTGTTTGTACACCAAATCCCTATGGGGCCTTAAAATAAGCGGGTGTGACCAGATGCGGAAATGATGGGGGGAATGACGAGCTGGTAGATTGTGAAGAAATTAAATTATAAAGCTATGTTTACAGAGGATAAAGTGTAGGTAATACAAAAATCGGATTTAACACAGTAAATAAATAAAAAATGGTATAAGGGCGGGCGTTATCGGATGTTGTGAGATGGTGACTCAGGATTTTGCAAACTCTTTCTTATAAATTCATTTTTCTAGCATTAGGTAGTATGATTACAAATACATATACCTACCTAACTTTTCTGGAAATGCGTTCATAATTTAAAAATATTTCGAACTTCATAGAAAACCCTGCTTTGCCAGGTATCGTTTCTGTTACACGTGACTTAATATATATATATTTTTTTTTTTTTTTACCAGACAGACATCTTTGTGAACATGAATTATATTGTATGCGTCTTCTAAGTTTGATTTTATTGTTAACTGTATGTTTCTCTTGCTTGAAAATATAGTTATGATAATTTAAGACCTAATAATAACGATTCTGTTAAACGATAACTTTATTTTTTATTAGTAAGACATGACAAAATAAAAAATAGGTGTTTATTAAAATTCCCTTAAGTCCATTTTGTCAAAATTTGCGCACTGGTTAAATTTTTTCCTGTATTATTTTGATTTCTATGGTCCCTATAGTCAGAAGCAATAATACCCATCTTTCTATCGTTGGTTTTAAAATCGCAAGCAATAGCTGACTATGAATGGAACGGATAAATATGTGCCTATGTATTATAGAAGAGATAGCCCTACTACATATAGTCATATTGTTTGTTCTTGTGGCTTGGGTCAGATATATATTATTGTAGCTTTTTAATCCGTCGATAGAAAGATATAGGTGTAATTGCTTCTGACTGTACAATGGCTGCTGGTATTAATTGTTCTATTTTATTTAGCCTTGCCATATTACAATCCAATAAAATAATCTCCGAAAAATATATGTAGTACCTCGTAGTACCTATTAGACAAAAATCTATGCCAGTAATTTTAGTATTGAATTCTGGTTGATTAGAGTTGGTGTTGTCACTTAATAAATGGTTGGGTCAAGTCTTAATGAATTTTATCGAAGGAAAACAACTCTATTCTCAGTTGCAGTTATTTTCAACTTCCACGACAATCATTACTGCATTTCCTATTTTCTTTGAAAGCACGAAATGCTTCTATTATTTCTGATCTGTTTCTTTAAGCCACCAATGCTACCATTCATATGAAAATTGGATGATTATTTGTAATAGCATTTGATGGTCATACAATACAGACTGCATTTTTTTTCGTGGTTTCGTATCAGTAATCACCAGCACTATCACCAGTCTTCGTTTTCGGAAGCGTTTCCCTGTCACCCTGTATAATGACGGCTGGCATTAAGAAAGGGTTTAAAAAACCCTACAAACCCTCACACATCTCATAGTCATTACTGATAAGATTAAATGAAATAGTTTGACACAATATTTTTTTAAATTATTTCCATTGTGGTCTCGTAGTAAAGTTTTTCATAATTTTATTATTAGTCTAAAGGTGCGTGCAGATATGTTATTTTGTCCGTACCGTACCTCCGTTCCGATCTCCGTTCCGTATCGAGAAACTATGGACGCACTGAAAATAGCCCATATCTCTGTACCGACGCCGCGATCATCGCATCACATTTTTATTCAGTTCTGCGCCAAGTACCGTCCAACTATGTAGTCGATTGTGGAACTTTACAAGAATTACAAAAATAGTTTTTGTTCCCGGGATCCCACAATATTTCCCTAGCCCTGTATCCATCAATAAACTTTACGATATTATCATTATTCCACTGTATCTTTATTATGTGAATCGGCAATAAACTCTTTGAAGGCGGTTTGGACTGCCGCCTCAGAATTGAATTTTTTTCCTTGTAAGAAGTTGTCCAAATTCCGGAAAAAATGGTAATCTGTTGGAGCAAGGTCCGGGGGGTACGGTGGATGTCGCAGACATTCCAATTCATAATACGGGCCGTAGAGCGAGCTCTCAAATGAGACAGATCTATTAATACGGACCATAGAAATTCTATTTCAACTATTGCATTTCAAATAAAGATATTATCGCTTCGAAGCTATGCAGCACAATCAAAGTCAACAGTGTTGCTATCCATCGGATTAACATGAATGTTTACTAAGGATATAGTCGCAGGAGGCTCCGCATAACAAAGGTGTGTAACAGGTAGTATATATAAATTTCGAACAACGCACACTGCGCCAGCGCGGCGCCGCCGTCTGGCGCCCCGTCGGTTTACGTGACCTTGACCTACTTTCAAACAAAGTGAATTTTATTTTTGTTTTGGCGTTTAGTGCGTACGAGTTTAGTCTGTAAGGCTAATACCAACCTATAAATATACTTCAGTTTAACCTGTAAGGTTGATCGCTGTATATGAGGTAGCACCAAATATTCTGGAGCATAGTCCGAGAGGCTATGTCGTGAATTTATATTAACAGTGCTGTAGGCTGATATAAATGTTAATTCCAGAGTACAAACCGTGAGTTTGTATCACGTTTTTTTGCCCGTGCATAAGGTTAACATAATACGTAAAAACAAGAACATCAGTCTATTGTTTCAGGAGCTCCTAATGAAGTTAACACTTCATACGATTCAAATTCACATCAAAAAGATGAGGCTGAGGGCACAGAATATCTAATAGTACTAACGTACAAAACGGCTCTTATACTATTAGCACAGCTATTATTTAGTTACTTATTACTATCAGTCAGTAGATAAAAATATCAGTTTTATTTGTTCAGATTATTTGAAGTGTTCTGTTTATTGTAGATAAATCACAGTGGTGCTATCATAATAAAGAAGGGTGCATCTTTAGTTGATTAGTTTAGCTAGATGGGTCACTTTTGCTTACAGCGGAGGGTTGATTATTCTGTTGAGTTTTTTTTAGCTAAATGTGCCCTTTGTAGAGAAACGATAGGGTAAAGAAGAAAGACCAAATGCAATGAATAGATTAATTTGTTTGATTGACAGATTTTTATTATTCGTCGCAAGGCAACCTGATTGACGTCTGTCTAATATTTTTATCTTTTTGGTTCATTGAATGAGATCAAGACACCATAGAGGTGGAGTACGCCACACCACTCCCCCCCAGAGACCGTCTTACGGGCGATATTGTTTCGGTAAACGTACTGTTCTTCCCGAACGTGTCTTTTTTTCTGTAATTTCCTTTTCGCGATCTATTTTTTTCTTGTCAGTTTTATCATCATGATTTATAATCACAGGTAGACTTGGAGGTGGTGGTACGCCATTTCTCGGATCAGCACTCTCAGTTAGTACATAGGCAGGTTTAAGTCTTTCAATTGACACAGAAACTGGTTTTCCTTTGATTATTATTTTGAAGACTTTGCTGTTTCTCTCTTTCACCTCGTACGGTCCTTTATAAGCCGGTTGGAGTGCTGCCTTGACAGTATCATCTCTGAGATAGACGTGTGTGGTTGTAGCAAGGTCTTTGAAGACAAACACGGATTTTTTACAGTGTCTGGAAGCTGGTTGCGGTTGTAGATTCTTGGCTATCAGTCTAAGTCGTGCCATAAAGTCTGTTATGTCGTCACTTTTGTCCTTAGATGGTTGGAATAACTCTCCAGGTAATCTTAGTGGTTCTCCATAAACCATTTCAGCTGCAGAAGCCTGGATGTCTTCTTTGAAGGCGCTCCGGATACCAAGTAACACCAGTGGAAGTGACTCTGTCCAGTTTGGATTTGCGTGACAGACGATGGCTGCTTTCAGTTGCCTGTGTAATCTTTCAACCATTCCGTTACAAGCAGGATGATAAGCGGTTGTCTGCTTGTGTTCGAAACCAATCATATTGGCCAGACTTTTAAAGAGGGCCGACTCGAATTGCCGACCTCTGTCCGTAATTATAGTAGTTGGGCAGCCGAATCGTGCTATCCACATAAATATTAGACCCTTGGCTACTGTCTCAGCATTGATATCAATAATTGGAAGGGCTTCTGGCCATCTAGTGAATCGATCGACGGCTGTAAGACAGTACCTGTAGTTGTTTGATATTAGCATTGGTCCTATCAGATTTATATGGACCGTGGTAAATCTGGCACGTGGAAGGTTAAATATTCCAGGAGCCGTAGACACGTGTCGTGTGATTTTTGCTTGCTGACACGGGTGGCATGCCTTTGTCCATTCGCGGCAGTCCTTTCTCACGCCGGGCCATACATAGCGCTGAGTTACTAGCTTCGCGGTAGCCTTAGCACCAGGGTGGCTGAGTGAATGCAAACTTTGGAATACTTGCCGTCGAAATGATGCTGTGACAAAAGGCAGCGGAACTTGATTGCTGTCATCACAATACAGTTCAATTTGCGTTCCGGGGACAATTACTTTGCGTAAGGTAAGCGATGTTTCTCCTTTCAGTAATCTTTGCAGCTCTGGATCGTTATTTTTTGACTCTGCTAGAAGTGATATGTCAACAGGCTTGGCAAGTTCTTCAATTCGAGATAATGTATCCGCCACCACATTGTCTTTTCCGGATATGTGACGTATATCCGTGGTAAATTGCGCTATATAGTCAAGATGGCGAAACTGTCGGGGTGAGCATTTATCCTTTTGACTAGCAAAGGCATAACAAATAGGTTTGTGGTCCGTGTATACGGTAAAGTGCCTTGCCTCCAGCATATATCTAAAGTAACGGATTCCTTCGTAAATCGCAAGTAGCTCTCTGTCATATGGAGAGTATTTACACTGCGATGGACTCAATTTCCGGGAAAAGAAGGCAAGTGGTTCCCAAGCGTTATCTTTATATTGATGAAGGGCAGCGCCTATTGCTACGTCCGAAGCATCTGTTACGATTGCGATTTTTGCATTCAGGTCTGGATGCGCTAGAAGCGTGGCGCGGCACAGACTGTCTTTGCATTCTTCAAATGCCACTAATGCATCGCCAGTAATACTCACTGGATGTGAGCCTTTAACTCGGTCAGTAAGAAGTGCATGCAATGGTTTTTGGACTTTAGCTGCTCCAGGTAAGAATTTTCTATAAAAATTAAGCATACCTAAAAAGCGTCGTAATTCCTTCACCGTCTTTGGTACTGGAAATTCCTTGACTGCCGAGACCTTTGATTCCAGCGGTTCGATTCCAGCAGATGAAACTTTATATCCCAAAAATTTAACTTCGGGAACTCCAAATATACACTTCGATATGTTTATGACAAATTTTGTGTCTTCGTCTTTGATTCCTGAAAGGGCAAAATTTCCTTCCAGTTGTGAAAACCAAACAGCGGGCTCTTCTGCCCAAAATGGGGGTGGTCGAACGCCGACACGAAAAAGTTCGGTCGTCCTTCCTGAATCAGCATTGCCCCCAGCTGATAATTCTCCATCAGATTTTTCCATCGGGGTCACCAGTGTAGAGAAACGATAGGGTAAAGAAGAAAGACCAAATGCAATGAATAGATTAATTATTAATTTGTTTGATTGACAGATTTTTATTATTCGTTGCAAGGCAACCTGATTGACGTCTGTCTAATATTTTTATCTTTTTGGTTCATTGAATGAGATCGAGACACCATAGAGGTGGAGTACGCCACACCTTCATTCTTATAACGGCAGAGTGTAATCCTTGTAATTTATTCAGTTATGCACATTAATCTTAGTATTTCCAAGATGACAGCAATGAAAACTGTTACTTCTATCACTGGAAGTGTAGCACGAAAGTTATTACCAATCACTTCATCGGATGCTAGATCTCATCAAAGGTAAAATCATTAAAATTTAATTGTGACAAAGTGTACCTTGAGCTGGTTGTGCAGACGCTCGTTCCGCTCGGCCAGCGTGCGGCGGTCGGCGACGGGGTCCACCAGGTCGTCGGGCCCGCGCGCCAGACTAGGAAGTCTGTGAACGTCCATTTGTGGAGGTCTGCCGCGCGTGCACGTCCGGGGTATAAACATTGTATATGTTTAAGATCTTTATGGAGACGATAGCTTTCGTGTTTTCTTGTATTTCAAATAATATGGCCAGCTTTAACATACATTTTTACATTATATATAGCTGCTGTTTGTTATTTTTGGCGGTGTTTACTGCTTCTAAGAATGTTAATGTTTATAATGGATGTAGTTTCTGCAACAGTGTATTTTTTTATATGAATTAGGCGTAGTATTTAAGGAGTTAAGTAATTATAATTCCTGTTTCGTGTATATGTATTTTCACATAATAATTTATGTAAAATATAAAGTTATTGAAAACGTTAAAATTTTATATACAACGCTGTTACTAGATAGAACATAATCATAAACGTCTATTTTTAAACTTTATGCCATACCCACATGTTTAAGCATACGGCAAAACTATGTGCTAATTGCTACGTTTTTTGCAAAAATAACAAAACACAGAACTAAACTCGACAGCCTTCTCTAGTGATGAATTGGTCTCTTTTAACAAAGCATTTACCAAAGCATTCAAATCTGTCGACTGAACGTTACTCTGAATAGCGTAGGGACTGTCCGTTACTGCATACCTGTAACAATAAGCAATATTATGGACGATACGGCCTTCTATGCCTCGCCACGACGCGCCGGTTATACACGTTACTCACTGTTCTTGTTTGGTTATAAACCGAACTTGTAGTTGGACCTCTGCTATTGCGGCAGACATTTTGGTGTGTTATCTAATACGAATGATGAATAAATGATGAAATGCACACAAGAAAATGTTTAAAAATGTAATAAAACACTTAAATAAAAACTCCATGCACTATTTCACCCAAACAAACATTGACATTTATGAAAAATTGACATTTAAAAATAATTTATGAAAAAACCAAAATGATGAATCTGACACAACTTTACACATATTACACTTGCATTCTTGTTAAAAATATCACCACTAATTCCATCCAATCGAACATACAGCTACATAAAAAAACAATAACACACAACCTAAGGAAAAAAAATGAACTCCAATTAATGAAACCACGGACTAATTACGGCAAGAAAACGTTATCGTATGAAGGAGCACAGCTGTTCAATAGATTACCAGAGGATCTAAAAGAATGTGATAACATGAATGTGTTCAAAGCTAAGCTAAAGAATTATGTATGCACACTAACATTTCCAACGCTCTAGAGGCTAAAATTATATAATTTAGTTGTAAGTACTTTTGTATCTCATTATAAGTGAACTGTTTGTTCTTATGAGAAATAAAATTCTTTAAACCTACATTTAATCGGTGCTGCCAACCCTGAACCCTGAAATAGTATTGCCTTGCCCCTCAATCCAAACTAAGCAGAGCTTGTGCTATGGGTACTAGACAGTGGATATAATACTTATATACTTTCTTTTTGTAAATATATACTTATAATACATATACATATATCGCCAACCCGCCTGCCAAGCGTGGCGATTATGTCATATCCCCCCAAGCTGCTTGGGGGAGGCCAATGTCCAGCAGTGGACGTCTTTCAGCTGAAATGATGAATACCTAAGAAACACCCAGACGAACACAAACACTTCTGTTCATTCATCACATAAATATTTGTGTCCTGTGGGAATCGAACTCACGACCTCGTGATCAGCATTCTGAAACTCGAACCACTAGACCACAGACGTCGAATGGATGAATGGTACTTTTTTTATAAAGTTGTAATCTTGAACTAAACTTAAGCTTTGAGTTTAACGTCAATCAGAAATGTAACATGTTCTAATTAGAGAATATCGTTTGATTTTGAACGATAGTCCGATACATACACATATTCCCAATTACAGAAACAAAGCTTCAATTGACATGCCTATTATTAACGAGCTTGTTTCATGCATGTTGGGTACGCACGGGCGGGCACAGCGATTTTAATTCAATCAATTTTTATTCTTATAAGCATAAGGATTTTTTCAATTCAAAATAATCTTGGGCGGAATGTGCTACCGTATTGTAGACTCATCATCATCATCATTTCAGCTGAAAGACGTCCACTGCTGGACATAAGCATCCCCCAAGCATCGCCACAACGACCAGTCCTGCGCCTTCCGCATCCAGCGGATTCCCGCGACTGTAGACTCTTTTAATATTATAAGTATAAGGATTATTTTTAATTTAAGTCGTTGCGCCCGTCCCGTGCCCACCCGTCCGATGTGGATTACAAAACAGACGATTTTTTCTTTTTTGTAATGTGGATAAAGTTTGAGAAGAAAAAACGTAAAAAATTCAAATCTCACCTGTCTGATATCCATCCGCCGACAACCCCACCAACACCAACGCCAATCAGAAACATGACTTCGGCTAAACTAGTGAGATAAGCTTTTTCACACACTAGGTCCCATTCGGTTATTATCGTACTGCCTAGATCTGACCTATCATAGTCCCATGCTGTGCACTTTTGGAAGGAATCTAAGAGAGGAGCAGTATGGTTTAATATGCTTTCCGCCGTCACGTTTGCGGTGAGTATGCGAACAGAGCAGCTGTCAAGAGGTTGGCTATAGTTTATCCACTCTGCTAGTGGCAAGCTCGATAGATTTTCCGGCTTTCGACACCAGAAATTAGTTGGCCTGGCCTGAAAATAAAAAGTTTTAATAATTTAAATATATTGAACAAGTAAATTACATTTGATTGTATCCAGCAGTCTGTTTTGGCAAAACCCAATATTTTTTAAAATACTTGTTTCTAATTATGGCGAAAACAAAAGGAAAAATTTTAATTATTAAAATATGCAACATATTTAAATAATAAATAAATAAATAATCAGTTTATTCTCTCTTCACAATAGTTTTTAAAGTACTAGGTTTAGCTAATGTGCCAAAATTATAAAAACCAACTTTGTGAGAGACTGGTGCCTGAAGTAGGTTTTTATTCAAAACCTGTATTACAGGTCACCAGGGCCCTTCCGCAGCTAGCGTTGTATAATTTGGCCTTTGAAGGCTTATGTAATACAGACATTTTCATTAGGTGAAAGAGCTTTACTTATATTTAAGACTACACAGATAAAACAATTAAAGAACACGGAAATACCAAATTATGTGTGGGGAGTGTGGGTGTGATTGTGTTTGATTTGTGGGGTCAGTGTAAGTGCGAATGTAAATGTGTGCATGGGTCTAGAATGTGTGAGTAAGCTGAGCGTATCGAGTATAACGAAAGAAGGGAGCCAAGGAGGAATTATAGTAGATGCTGATAGTCTACGCGAGAGGAATCAAAATAAATAAAATAAAGACTCTCGGTTTCTTCGTAGTCTAAGTTTTTGAGGTATTTCGTGACTGACGTTTTACATTTTGCTTTAAGTTGAGGGTATATATTGAGGGTTTTATTTAATTTTTTGTATAGGTATGGTCCGAGAAAACAGAAAGATCTATGTGAAAGAGCTGACTTAAAGATTTGCGATTGACAAACCCTGTCCACACGCCGCTTATCCCTGAGTAAGTTTTGGTTGTATTGCAACATTGAGTGTTTTTTAAGTACAGTATGCAATATGAAAGTTTGTCTGATCGTAAGAACATCCCATTCTTTGTACAATTTAAATGCAGGGAAGCGGTGGGAGACCAGCACCCACCTTAAAAATTAAATGAAAATAATATGAGCCTAAAATAGTTGCATTAATTGCATAACACCCAGACTTAAGATTTGACAGCAGACTTTTTATTAATAAATGAAACAAATAAATCCTAATAAAACAAATTTAACCGGATTACATCGCGTATATTAAATAAATTGATTTTGTTTATTTTTTGTAGTGTAATCCGGTGAAACTTGTTTTATTATAATGTGTAGTGATCGCGGAAACCTAAGAAATGATTAAACAAATAATATTATGCTTAAAAGTTATATGAAAATAATATGAGATTAAAATAGTTTAATAACATTAGAGAGAGATTTAACAGCAGTTCGATCATTTGCGTCGATAAGCATTTAGGCTTGATTTCACCAACGAGAATTCTCTGGTTAAACGACTGTTTATACACAATATTAGTAATTTTTTCGAGTAATCAGCTATTTAATCAGAGAATTAACGTTGATTTATAAAGTTCCAGAACACTGGATTTTTAAAGTTCAACAATAAAATAACCAACGTTTAAGGTGAAAACAACTGCTTAACTCAAAAGTTTTGGACTATTAAACGACTGTTTACAAATAAAACATCTGTTATTTCGTAGGTATAGTTGGCCCATACAAAAGTTTAACCTTAAGATGTAAATTGTTGGAAGAAAAATACGCTCACGAGCAGGATTCGAACCTGTGACTCCTGGCTCAGTACGCCAGTGCTTTAGCCACTAAGCTACCGTGAACACTGCTAGTGCTATCGAATTTAACTTCCACTTACGTCTTTCGGTGACGTCAGCACCCAAAAAAAAAACCTAACCTTAATTTTTCATTTATTTTATTTATTTTTTATTTTGGCACCAAGAAAATATTACATAAAAGTAAACCAATCATGAACAAAGTTTAAATTACATTTATCGATGAACAGTAACGTCTAAACTAGGCCGAGCCTGTATATTAGACGTCAGTTTCTTACGACCACTGACCAGTAATCACAGACCAAGCCTCAAGACGCCGCATAAAAAAAGTTCTGCATGAGAACACCGTCGTAAAATGTTGGCGGGGAACAGGGGGTGGACGGCGTATTATGATTGGTCGGCTCAAAAGTTCGGTGGTATGATTGGTGCCGCTCGCTAACGAAGTGACATCCCGATTGGCGGCGGGGCGTATGATATGCAGTGCTACTGCATATGCTTTGTGACCGGGGGTATCCGGCTAATCGGCTTCTAGAGGCTTACTGGTCTGTGCCAGTGATAAACCTTTAAAATCTAAATTATTAAAAGCATTAGTTCTCAAGTTCCAACAGCGAGCGCCCGAAGGGAGTCGTGAAAATTTGCAAATATTTTACGCAAAACGTTATGACCCACATAATTTTATATTAAAACCAAAACAAACGAAACCGGTTTAAATTTAATTATCGTAAATAATTACGAACATTCACGTTTAAGGGCTTAATGTATCACCCTCTATGCGGTAAGCCCTCGACGGTGTTTTGTCACAATTCTAATCCCGTTAAATTTCAGAGTACCTAACAATAACGTTAACTTAATGTTAATGTTATATAATTTAAGCGTGACCAAAATGTACCCTAAAAGTAAAGTTTTCCCTGCATTGTTTGCCTCGTTTTCCTAAACCAAGCAGAGCTTGTACTATGGGTACTAGATAATGGATATAATACTTATATACTTTTTTTTTTGTAAATTTTGTATGTTTCAAAAATTCTCACCTTCAAACCCATCTGGCACGTAGATCTTAAGTTCAATATTACAGAACAGCATGGGCATTGCGTATAAGAACGAATCCAGGCAGAGAGTACGAAGTAGAAGGGAGGCAAGGTTTAAGCCACGACTCAGAAATCAGAATGGCATGGATATTCTTACAGTCAAAGGTTACCAGCATATCGGGGAAGTGGAACGGAATACTCTGGGCATTTATATGAACAACATTGAAATTCATGATTATTGTGGAAATATAATATCATTGAAAACGTGAAAAAACTACCATGTCCTACCATTTCTACCAGTTTTTCGCTGGCATACATGCAGCCCATGCAGGAAAGGGACATCGGGCTCTCGGTAATGCTATCTCAGAAAAGCGGGCTCTCTCCCGGTATTTAATTAAAGATTTTGGACCTTATATGAACGGGTTATTATTATTATTCATTATTGATGTTCTTTGTCTCCGTCCGCATTCTACCTTGGATAAAATTCTGCATAATTATGCTTGATGTCCGGCTAAGTGGCGTCTTGTGGCTTATTGGTCTGTATAGTGAACGCATCCAAACCATGTAATGCCAAATTAACTGTCAAGTTGTCAATGTCTACTGCATGAATCTATATAGTAGGATAACACACTATGTGACTTAAAACGAGCCCAGTCAGAGGTCCATAAAACTATTGCATTTCTTTCTACTAGGATGTCCAAATAATATTTATTCGTGGATTTTCTCAAACTTAATGTTATCGTTTCGAAAACTAAAAGGGGTCATTGTACTTAAACTGGGCTTTCGAAATTAAAATAATATTTCTATAGAAAAAATAAAAACGATATTGAGTACACAATAACCGACCTAAAAACTCTGCCAAAACCAATGACTTCTGCCTTAGAATTCGTGTTACTCCACAATGAATGCAATGCAACGAATAAACTTCTTAAATCGTTGATGCAATGACGAATACACGCGATCCTAATTCGAACCTCGCACCTGTGAGGTACAAACACGTAGTTTAAATTTATCATTAGATCCTAACAGTGATGGAAAACGCCGCAGAAAGCCACAAGTTTAATAATAAATTGTAAACGCGTGTGAAAGCTAAAAAAACATTCTAATCTTTAAGGTAAGGTTTTGAAAATAAGGATAGATCTGCTAACACTAGAAGGATTGAAAATGAATCAAGGAACTAAAGGTTTGCAAATAGACCACCTAAGATAATTTTCCCGGACAGCAAAAAATGTGGTTAAAGGACCATTACTATGACAGGACAGAAACACTATTTTAACGCAGCTAGCTATCATACTCTCAGTATTATACGTTCATTATGCTTACCTAAGAACCCACACAAACACATTCACACCTCCATACATATCAATACACCTTTGCATGCACACACCCCCACTTACACAATCACGCAAACACTACAAATAATCGCATTTAAACATTCATTCGTTATCAATTTAATTTAATTTCAAAATGTATCAGGTTACATTAATTTATGTTTATATTTAGCTCAGATAATTTGATGTTTTTTTTTATCCATAAGGGAATGTACTGACTCCTGACACACAGGACATCCTAGTTCGGGAGTCGGAGCACCACATGAATGTACTGTACTGAATATGCTAAATAAATGATTATTGATTATTGAATGTATCATACATAAAGAACTTTTTTATCAGTATGGAATTTGCCCCTGCCATTTCGAAACTTATAAACTTAATCATCCACGTTGATAAACTTTAGTAAAATCTCTCTCAAAAAATTACTTTGTTATTTTAACTTTCCGAGTAAACAATAAAGAGAAATCTGCAAAATAATTATGACATCCTAGCTCAAACATCATTGACCTTATAAAAAATTATCAATCAGTTGGCAATCTAGGAACCTAGTAATCAACATATTTCATAAACCGACATCCAATAATCAACATATTCCCAACAGTTCATTAATGGTAAACTTGGTCACTTCCCGAGCCATGATAATAACGACAGACGAGGTATTTTAAAATAAAAAAGAGTCATCATAATCACTGGATAGGTTTCCCGCTGAATCTGGACTCTTTTCTCTCACTACCTCTGTTTTGATTATTTCTTTCGGTGAAGTCGCTGGTGTTAGATTCACCCTATCCAACATAGTAACAGGCAACATTTTCTTTCGAATTATATTAGGCTTCAAATCTGCTTGCCTTTTAAATGGGATGTGCTTTGGAGCATCCTCCGTCGTATGTAGAAACTTATGATGGGCTTTCAACGCTTGGACGTTGAGGAATTTGCTCGATTTTCTCGCAAAATTGATTTTTACACATACGAGTCGCAACGACGATGTGCAATGCACGCCACTGGTCAGTAGCGGCCTAGTTGAAGGCGGGCCCGCGCAAGTTGCAATACAAGGAACGATATGAAACACGACACACCAAATAACACCATGTTCATAACTTCTTAGGTTTTCGCGATCACTACACTTTATAATAAAACAAAGTTTAACCGGATTAAATCGCGTATATTATTTAAATTGGTTTTCCTGACGTTTCGAAAGTTTTGCAGCATTTCGTGGTCGCAGGTAGACGCGATTTAATCCGGTTAAACTTTGTTTTATTATAACACCATGTTCCTTTTGAACACCATGAAAGCAATAAATGATTATGATTACTAACGCGGGCCCGCTGGTTAACTGCGCCGCTCCTGCCCTGCTCTATACGGAACACACCTTTAAGTAAAGAGTCCTTTTAATCTGAAACCTTCCTTTTACATCAGGTGGTGAATTAATGGATGAGAAAGCAACAAGACTGACAGCCAGCATCAAGGCTATAACTGCCGAAGTGAAGGCTGACCCATCGTGGGAGGGTGAGTTCATTGGTTCAATTCATAAGTGTTGCTTCCGCGTTTTAAGTATTGCTATGATTTTAAATACACTTTGTGCTTATTCAAAGTCTATTGTACTTCATTGACGTGGTATTCAGGTGCGACGGCCACGCTCCTGGAGAGTGCGGAGATGACGGTGGAACGCGCGGCGTTTGCAAGGCTCTACCTGCACGTACTGTTCCCCAATGGAGACGGAGATATCGCAAGAGATCAGTAAGTAAAAGCCACTGACCTCTATTATACTAGTACGCTGGACAGGCTATCCCCCAGTTTCTGGAAGGCTGATCAATTTGATCTATTGTCAAATCTAATGTCAGCTTCTGTGGTTGGCCGGCGAAAATGTTAACAACCAATCACATCGCTTGACTTGAGATTTGACAGTCGATTAGTTAATTTTTGCGTTGATCACCCTTTCAGAAACTGGGGGTTAGTCATTCAAAATGACAAATGTTCTTTGTGCCTGTTTGTGCCTATCAAAGCGCCCCCAACGTTGGTCCCTGGAACTAAAATTGCAAATGGTCATCGTGTTGTTTTACATTCTACATTAGTTCCGTGTACCAACACTACTGCAGCCACTGCTAACAGCGCCAAAATTGTGGAAATCAAATGTCTTCATTACGAGGTCGTCAATAGCCAGTCCAGCGTACTAGCACAGCGTAATTAAAACTACGAGTGGTCCATCTCCTTTAAAGTGCGGAAAATGCCGCTTCTGTCTAGACATTACTGTTTCGAGCTAACAGACAAATAAAAAAAAATACTACAGTTTAATCTTATTTTGTTGTTCACTGAACATGACTATTTAAAACAATTACTTCGTTGTAAAAAAGCTACATTAAAGTAAATAGAACAAAAAATTAATCAACGAGGCAACGTTGTTCATAATAGCAATCTTTATAAAAATTATGTTTCAAAAAAAGCAAGGAGGATTTATATTCGATTATCACTTGCTTTAACGGTGAAGGAAAACATTTTGCGGAAACCTGCACACCCGAGAGTGCTCCATACAGTTCTCAATGGTGTGTGAAGTCCGCCAATCCGCACTAGGTCAGCGTGGTGGACTAAGGCCTTAGCCTTCTCATAATGAGAAGAGGCCTGTGACCAGCAGTGGGACAGTAATGGGCTGGTTATGTTATGTAAGGAGGAACTTTCATACAATTCGCAGAAAATTATAAAGAAACAATTTTTCCCAAAAATTATGTTTTTCGCACACAAAACAGGGAAAAATGTATAAGCGTAATCAGCCAATTATTGTCCCATTGCTAGGCACGGGTCTCTTCTCCGAATGAGAAGGCTAAGGTCATAGTCCACCATGCTGGTTATGTCGGGTTGGCGGACTACACACACCATCGAGAACTGTATGGAGCAATCTCAGGTGTGCAGGTTTCCTCACGATGTTTTCCTTAAGCGTTAAAGCAAGAGATAATCACATTTTGATCCGCACGTGAAACAGAAAATCAGAGGTTTCGAACTGGGTATGGAAGGCTACCACTGCTTTTGTTTTCGTCGACGATTAAAAGAGGAAATCTATTATATTATGAATATCGATTTTGATTCCCGGGTCGGGCAAAGTGTTATTAGGTTTTTTCATTAGGAAATTTCCAGTAGCAGCCCGGAGTCTGGATTTGTCTCCAAGATACAACCACGTGGCGTGGAGGCAGTCCCTGTCTAGTTATGTATCAACATATTCAGTGGTGGAGACTAACTCTTTCAGTGAAGAGTGACTCCACCTACCACCATCCCCTCTGGCAACATCATCATTATCATCGCCCTGTCTACATCCAGTTGAGGACATTCCATTGTTATATGATGTCCTAAGTGCGATTTTTTTTTAAATCATTGCATAGCTTGGCTCACTGCGAACGGTTCGTGGTGTGGCACGTTCAGCTACGACCTTCCAGGGCCGAGGAATCTGCCTCCGTTTGAAAAAAAAAACCCACGATATTGTCCGTAAATTAAATTAAATTTTTATTTTACAGTCTTTTTTGCGACCATTTAGTCGCAAATACTACGGTAGTGCGATTTTTTTTTTAAATCATCGCTTAGCTTGGCTCACTGCGAACGGTTCGTGGTGTGGCACGTTCACCTACGACCTTCCAGGGCCGAGGAACTGCCTCCGTTTGAAAAAAAAACCCACGATATTGTCCGTAAATTAAATTAAATTTTTATTTTACAGTCTTTTTTGCGACCATTTAGTCGCAAATACTACGGGAGTGCGATTTTTTTTTTAAATCATCGCATAGCTTGGCTCACTGCAAACGGTTCGTGGTGTGGCACGTTCACCTACGACCTTCCAGGGCCGAGGAATCTGCCTCCGTTTGAAAAAAAAACCCACGATATTGTCCGTAAATTAAATTAAATTTTTATTTTACAGTCTTTTTTGCGACCATTTAGTCGCAAATACTACGGTAGTGCGTTTTTTTTTTTAAATCATTGCATAGCTTGGCTCACTGCGAACGGTTCGTGGTGTGGCACGTTCACCTACGACCTTCCAGGGCCGAGGAACTGCCTCCGTTTGAAAAAAAAACCCACGATATTGTCCGTAAATTAAATTAAATTTTTATTTTACAGTCTTTTTTGCGACCATTTAGTCGCAAATACTACGGGAGTGCGATTTTTTTTTTAAATCATCGCATAGCTTGGCTCACTGCAAACGGTTCGTGGTGTGGCACGTTCACCTACGACCTTCCAGGGCCGAGGAATCTGCCTCCGTTTGAAAAAAAAACCCACGATATTGTCCGTAAATTAAATTAAATTTTTATTTTACAGTCTTTTTTGCGACCATTTAGTCGCAAATACTGCCCTAGGGAGGGAAGCAATTACTATGAGTCTTTCCTGACCTAGAGAGGAAAGCAGCGTTTTCCACCCGCTACTCAGATCAAACAAACACTACTTTCCGAGTATGAGAAATGAAAAAGAGGATTTAGCGTATTGTCCTTCCAAAGCTCGGTGGCCTCAATCCTGAAACTCTAACACTCAATAATGTCAACATTAGCAATGCACGTTCTGCACGAACATGTAAGAACATGAAATATACTGGGTGTAAGGGGAACGCTTCCGAAAACGAAGATAGATGCTGGTGATTACTGATACGAAACCATGAAAAAAAAATGCGATTCTTTTTTTAGATTTTTTCATATATATTTTTTTACATTTTTCATACATAACCAGCTTTGGGCAGTTAAATAAAACTCTTACATAATGAAAAATGAAAAAAAAAAAAAAAAAAACTATAAAAAGAATCGCATATTTTTTCGTGGTTTCGTATCAGTAATCACCAGCACTATCACCTATCTTCGTTTTCGGAAGCGTTTCCCTGACACCCTGTATAATGTAATGCTCGCAAATTGAATTCGCTTGTAATAGTATCGATGCAGTCTGTTTCTAGGTCACCAATAGTAATGCTTGCTGCATGGTTATGTAAGGAAATCTGGTATTGGATTTCCGATACTCTGTTCTTTAATAACCGTGTGAAAGCAACAAAATTGTGCATTGAAATACATTGAACTTTCATAGTCGCTCACTTTTCTCCGTACACTGTTCGCGTGTGTAACTCATCATCCTCCTGCCCTTATCCCAATTTATTTGGGGTCGGCGCAGCATGTTTTTTTCTTCCATACATCTCTATCAGCAGTCATCTCTGTGTTTACTTTCTTTCTATTCATATCATCTTTCACACAATCCATCCATATTTTCTTCGGTCTCCCTCTTTTCTTATAGCCATCGACATTCATACTTAAAACTTTCCTCGTAACATGCTCCCCATTCCTCCTCATCACATGTCCATACCATGATAGTCTGTTGCTACTTAACTTCTCTGTCACTGGCGCTACTTTCAGACTCCCTCTTACATATTCATTCCTTATCCTATCCATTCTCGTTACACCACATGTTCGCGTGTGTAACTGTTTGCTAGAAATTAGTTTTGATATGTGCAATCAGTGTTATTTGTTTTAAAAAGATGGCTAGAAATGTAGATATCGATGGTCGATATTTTTTTTAATAAATTTTTATTTTTATTAATTTTTTCGTAAATTATGTAATCTACAAAATCATCGTAAACTTCATTTACACTATATTATGTTTTTTCTCTATTCCTAGTTTACTTATTTACTTTTTATCTTAAAACGATACGTAATTTTGTATAGATATACCTCTGTGGTATAAAAATTACTATAATCTATGGTTTATATATGGTTTGTTGAAACATTTGTTATTTATTGTCACTGTCAGCGTTAACAGCACGGGTAGTAATCTTAGAACATTGAATTAAACCTATGGAAGTGGCCCATTCTTCTATATCCACCTAGTTTATACAAATATCTATTAAATCGTTAATGAATTATGAAACTATTCTTTGTCTCTTATTAATCAACGTGTTATGTCGTCTGGTGAAAGAGATCGCATGCTATTTGTATATTCTCTGTTTGGCAACATCTTTACGGGATGTCAAAATACCTACGCCGCGTGGCAACCCCGCTTACCCCGCGATGTGGCCCATAGTACATGAGCTGTCAAGTAAACAAACTAGGGCTGTTGATATTTTTTAAATATCAGATCTATCGATATTTTTAAATATACAATCGGAGTTCGATATATTGAAAAAAAAAAAAGATAATTCGATATATTGACCAAATTTCATGATTCTAGGTCAATGCGAAGTACCCTATAGGTTTTTTATGTGAGTTTGCGAGTATCAAAATGTGACATAGCCGTATGATTGCCTTGACCTAGAAGCTTGATTTTTATGTCCTAGGGACAGCCGAACTTAGTATTTGATATAATTGCATTATTTATTACTACTTGAAAATGATTTTAATCAGCACACATCTCTGGTACGAAACACGAGCATCGATATCGATACTTTTTAGTTTTGATTACTTACTTCCCTAGCTATGGCCTGTACAATTGATGTACACACACAGCCCAGGACATTTACATAATGTAATAAATTCTACACATTTGCCATTACTGTCCCACTGCTTGGTACGGGTCTCTTCTGGGAATAAGAAGGATGCAAGCCTTAGTCCTTAACGCTGGCCTTACTGTGTTGGCGGACTACAAACACCATCGAGAATTTAATGGAGCACTCTAATGTGTGCAGGTTTCCTCACGATGTTTTCCATCACCGTTAATGCCAGTGAATAGTCAGAGGTGCAGGCCGGATTTGAACTCAGCCCGTCTTCGTTCGTTCAACCGCTAGACTATCACACTATCACTTGTTTCTCGTAGCTCACTGACTCATTAATAGTTTCCCTCGACTCCTTAAAATTAACTCCCTCGTAGCTAATCGTCGGTGGTAAAACCGGTGCCATAGGCCTCACCCTGGTATTTATAGGAAGCAACATCTTCCCGCCAATAATAAAATTATGATCATCAATCCGTTAGCCATGACGGTGATTTGGTCAAGATTCCCCACGGCCGGCCCTAGAAACCGGTCGGCTGGTCCTAAATTGTAATGCTCTTCAAGAAGGCCAATGGTTAGAGGTCGTATTTTAAAGTGTTACAGCCATCATTTTCCGTTGTGGGAGAGAGCAAGAAACAAATCTATGAACACAAGGACAAATAGCGCCATCACTCTCTCATAACGGAACAATTATGGTTCTAAGACTTTATAGTACGGATTGGGATTTTTTTACTTACATTTCAGTAATATAGCTATAGAATATAAAGCACCAATCTAACATGATATGTGGAAGGAAAATTTCCTTCGTTATTGGTCTAATGTTTCAGACAAACAGACTACTCGCTTTCGTACCTTCCTTGCGGCCCCATTTGGTACGACAATTGGGCAAGTTAAACGCGCCCTAGATAAAAAAACCGGCCAAGAGCATGTCGGGCCATGCTCAGTATTATAGGGTTCCTTAAGTAGGTGTTACAAACAAATCAAATCGAATATTAATCACGGCTATTTTAGTTTTTGCAATAGACGGCAGCATTGGCGACTCAGAGAGTGATGTCAGTAGCCGCTAGATGGCGCTATACAGTGCCAAATGTAATACACGGCACTTGACGCCAGCATTGGCGACCCAGAGAGTGTTGTACGACGCCGCTACATGGCGCCAAATTTAAGAAGTGTGTCGTCAACATAACACAAAGTTACTTTTTGTGATTTTTTCAAATAGAAAATAGCTAAAGGAGCATTATTTGCTATGATCATTTTTCTCTAAGGTCAATGACCTTTGAACTAGGACGTTTTAAGTATTTTTCAGTTTTCTGTCTATAACTCAAAAAATTATAATCACATTATACTCAAAATAATTTTAAAAGAGAGTTTTCACAAAGGTCTATCAATGTGGAAGATTATAAGTTTCTACGTTGCATAGTTTAGAAATGGCAGGGGGGGGGACACATTGCAAGCCACTTTGGCGGGCTATATTTCGCAGTTGGTACACCTGATAAAAAAGTGGTGTATCAAACATTTCCTTCATTTTAGTAGACCTATTCAATGATACCCCAAACGAGGGGGTGCAGCGAAAAAAATTTTTTTTCCCCATTTCACATGTATGGGCGCCACCCCTAAAGAACGTAAAAGCTATTTTTTTATTCTTTTAAAATTGAGATCTATATGCAGACTATTTTTTTACAAAATTTCGTTTACTTATGTTTATAACTGTAGAAGTTATTAAGCTGTAAAGGATTAGGACAGACGGACAGACGGACAGACGGACAGACGGACGGACATGACGAAACTATAAGGGTTCCTTGTAGGTCTTCGGAACCCTAAAAAAAGACGTGTGGCACTGGGAGACTGCCACGGTAAAGCTATTGCATAGCATTTTTTATGTAAATACAAAGAGGAGTTCGGAGCTGCAGTAGAAACTACTGTTTTCTTCCCAGCACGTGTTTGCACGAACTATGGTTACACAAAACTTCAAAAATAAAACGCTTTCATGTAAAGAAAAGTAAATATTTACACATCTAGGTGAGGAACATGGGATTGACAATTTGACGTTGTAGACGCCTTTCGGCTGAAATGATGATGATGATGATGATGAAGCTCATTTGTACAGTTGAACTCATGTCGACGGAAACTGAACTGAGCCTCTTTTGTATGAAATTTATATACATAGCCAGTTCCGCTTATAATGGTTTCGCTACCACTGATATATGGTTGATCGTACCTACTTATATCTAAGTTTTCTTGAGCCAAGTTAATCAACCTATGTATAATATCTCTTATTTTACTCAGTGAGCTGCTTTTAGTAGAGGTTTTGCATACGTAGTCTTATTTTAGGATACATAAAATACATACAAGCAATTTTTCAGGGTAATCAGTAAACTTTGTGAAAGAACAAGTCCGATCTTTTATTTTAAAGTGACACGAAAAGTGTGTTTTTACGTTCTTTAGGGGTGCCACCCCTAAAGAACGTAAAAACTATTTTTTTATTCTTTTAAAATTGAGATCTATATGCAGACTATTTTTTAACAAAATTTCATTTACTTGTGTTTATAACTGTAGAAGTTATTAAGCTGTAAAGGATTAGGACAGACGGACAGACGGACAGACGGACAGACGGATAGACGGACAGACGGACAGACGGACAGACGGACGGACATGACGAAACTATAAGGGTTCCTTGTAGGACTTCGGAACCCTAAAAAGGCTTACTTATACTAAATAGACTGGGGGCTTACCCAGCAAATATCGGTGTCTGACGGGAATTCTTGATGTCGGCTGGACCACTAACTTCTTTATCTTATCTAGATTAGATAAATCTCTTCAACGCAAATACTACAGTTTTTTTGTTTATGCGGACGGAGTTTGGGTCCGAATTCATCCATTAATTTGTCGGTAATAAAAGCAACGTTACTTACTCTGAAAGCGTAAACAGAGAGACGAAATATTGTAATTTAACTCTGTATGACCGTATTGGGAGTTGACCACTGTTCAGTGCTTTCATAATCCATTTGATCTAACCAACTCCTAATTATTATTTTCACCTGATGGTTGCTGACATTTCTGATCTTACTTTGGCTGCTACAATGCTTGCGAATACTTCTTCCATAAGCTGCACATGTACAAAATGTACAAAATAAATAAAATAAATAAAATAAATATCTTTGGGACATTTTTACACAGCACCATCTAGTCCCAAACTAAGCAGAGCTTGTGGTATGGGTACTAGACAATAGATATAATACGTATATACTTTTTTTTTTGTAAATACATACTTATAATACATAAGCAACACACCCAGACCAACACAAACACTTATGTTCATCACACAAATATTTGTGAAAAAAAAAAAATAAAAAAAAATAATGATGTACAGAATGCTCTTGTTAACCGATTCTGTTGAAACTTGACACACATAAATATAGTTCTAGACACTACGACATAATGGAGACCTGGAGTTAGATTTTAAACACAAAAAAATTAAAAATAAAACTTTTTAACAAAAAATTTAACCGACGAAAGCAGAAACTGAAAAGCGAAAAATAACTAATTATGAGTCGGCGAGAATTTCCTAATGAAAAAACCCAATAACACTTTGCCCGACCCGGGAATCGAACCCAGGACCTCACGCTCAGCAGTCGCGCTTGCAACCACTAGACCAACGAGGCGATAATTATACGATATATTTTTACTAAATCTGCGATAGTTTCAAACTTGCCATCTGGCAACTGTTCAACAATGTCAATTTGACGTTTTTTCTCCGTTGCTTATTCCAATTGCTAGACGAAAAAACAGAAATTGGACTGCCAAATATAGCCCGCGTTGAGGTTGCTCTAATTTTGCAAGATAAACGACGTGCACGCGAAATAACTCCACAATACTGGGATTGAATCCAACCAGTTTTCATTTTATTCCATGAAAACAACACCATAAAATTTGTACATCGTACCTGGAATTAATAACGTGACGGAAACCATAGTGCTTGAAATGAGGATATCAGTCAATTTAATGAAAATAAGAGCAGAATAATAAATAATACTATAGATTCTGTTGAAAACCAATAAAAATAAAAATACTACTATCTTTTGCATGCATATAAATTAAGAAAGAAATGCAAGAAAATAAGAGTGGCCTAATTGCTTTGAACTAAAACAAACAGGGGATACTTCAGAATAGAGAGCTTATGAACAAGCTAAAGAGCTTAAAAACTCGTTTGACAGCTCAAATTTTTTTCTGACTTTTTTTTGTACTGCCTGTTACTCTTTCTCCGAGCATTTTTCCAACTATGTTGGGGTCAGCTTCCAGTCTAACCAGATATGGCTGAACATCAGTATTTTACACGGCGCGACTGCCATCAGATCCCCGCAATCCAGTTAATGGGTAATACTGACATCCTGAGGTTAGACCAGTTGTAGATGGTACTAAATTAAACCTAGTCGTTAAGAAGCCAGATAGTCTTCTTGAGGCTTCTGCGAAGTATTTTAAGAGGATGTATGGCATGTCAGATACAGAAGCCAAATGTGCTGCCAAACGCCTTATAAACATTTTCCAAGACAAATGCAAAAAAGTATCATGGGACGATCTTGACAGGCTATCATTTGACTGCATGCTAGATGAAAATGGTCAAAGCCTAAGTCCTCCAATGGAGATTGAGCCAGAGTGTGATGATGTATACAGTTTGTGATTTTAGACATAAATAAATGTTTTATCTGTATAATACAATTAATAACTCGGATTTTGTAAATTGTTACACAGCTAAGCAAGTTCTGCTAAACACAATTCTTAGGCCCGTATTACAGAATGTTCCTCAAGTACAGATTAAACTTCAATCACCTGATCACTACTTATGGATAGAATTGTTATTTGAGTATCGATCTTATTACAATATGGTAATTATAAACTTTAATTCAGCAACATAACACACGAATTTGACCTGATATCGAATAGAAATCGCTATTCAAGCGTAGTCTGGACCACACTAGAGGCACACCCTGGCCACTCAATACATTAAGAATGCTAGCACCGCCTACATACGCAAGCTTACGTCTTATACAAACACGCGCACACGTGAATGAATAGGGTTGCTTGCCGCTCGAAATGCCGACTGCGTTCCAAACGCTTCTCAGTAGTTCTCAGAGATGGCGTTGACATTTGGGCCCTACGTCCCGGACCCGAGCCGAGGCACTTGATAGCACGAGCGGTTGGTAATGATACCTATCGAATTATCGATGTATTGTATGATGAATATGATATATTAACGAAGCTTGGTAATAAAATTAAATCTGCAAGCATTACAATTTATAATAATTTATATTTCTCTTATCATAAGTACGTAATTTTACAGTAAACAATCTCTCACTATAGTTGTAAAATTAATATCTCGCGGTAAGTAGATACCTACCTTTAATAAAATACAATAAATAGGTACCCAAAGGAATCTGCTTTCAAGCAGCTTTTATGTTACTAACAAAATATGGATACCTAATTTGATCCAAAATAAAGATTACTTATATTATTATTATTACAAGCAAATTATTTTTTCCTTTTTTTCATTACTGGCAAAGTACAAAAAAATCGTTTAATTGTAAAATTAAATGCTCGCTGTTCTGTAGTTCTACCTATAAAGGTTTTATTGTGGCTTACCTTATTTCATCCTTCGGAAATCGATAAAACTTCTGTTTCCTTGTCTAGATGTAGACACACATCCGTATAAAGCACAATACACTACCATTTTCAATTAAAATATAACTACAAACACCAAAAAATATATTGCGTAACGCACTCGACTGGCGATTGATATCCATTGAATATTGCAGCCCAACTTGCCGCTAAACTGAGGGCACGTGCAGGGCGCGGGTGAGGAACTTAAATTGGCGGGGGGCGGTGAGTGGCCGTTCTGTACGTAGTACTATTAGATATTCTGTGCTAGAGGACTCATTGGACTCGGACTCCAAATCGAGTTCATTGAATTCTAAACACTGACAAGACTCCGTAAGTTACCTAAAAGGATTAATTTATTCTTATACAATTTTATAACAGCCGCTTCCCTTCTTCCTGTAACTTAGTTTAAGCTTGCGATTAGTCACTGCTGTGCATTTCCATTAATTTGTTGTAGAAATTGTTTCTTGGTATTTCCCTGGTGTTGCAATTGCAATGAGCCGAAGTAGAACTATTCACATTTGCTTGTTTATTAACTGCATTCACAATAATAGGCAACATGAACTATCCAAGGCTTGTATCATGTACAATTTCTGAATCTTTAGCTAAAAGTATGTTGTTTGACCCATCAGCTAAATATATTCAAGGTTCCATTATTTTACAGCCTCACGTATTGGGGGATATCCACCTACTTGATGGTGAGAAAGTGATGAGTGTAGCCCGAGATGTGACTTACTTATGTCCATACAGTGGTCCATCCCGAGGAGTACTCAAAGTGACTAACTATCAGCTGCATTTTAGACCAACAGACACTGCTGCATTGCAGAGCACTCTCAGTGTACCTCTTGGTGTTGTAAGGCAACTAACTCACATGATAATTGGTTTCCCCGTCGAATTGTTACAAAATCTCAATATGTCATCTCTGTATTACAATGAGTGAGGAGACAAATGTTTCGTGTGAATTTATTTGAAAAATATAACTTTCTAAGCACGTAATGCCATGTAATCTTTTTGATCGATGGTGTGCGAAGGGCCGCTGCCGGCATGATCATGAGATAAAGGACTTAATCAGGATGTAACAAGAGTCAACACGTAGTCCTTATACGTGTTGAGTTTCTTGCCGGTTCTTCTCCATAGGACCCACAATTTGGAACCGTGTAACTAGAGCCTGACGTTTCAAAAGTGCCTGTATTTAGGTTGAGGTTTAAAACATTTATTCTCACAAAGAACTTACAGAGTTCACTTAACATGAGAAACTTAAAAATTGAAAATACAAAAAGTAGGTTAGTCGATGATCTTAAGAGCTAGTGTTAGTTTAGCCTTAATAGTATTATATAATTTGGATATAAAAAAAAAGAAGTAATTTAAATAAGTAGGTGTACTGATGACCGAAAAAAAACGCGATTTTAATTTTTTTTTTTTTTTTCAATGTATGACTAGTTGCGCCACCCTGAATTTTGTGTACTCTTTGGTGCCAAACAGTACGACTGGTAAAAAAAGGATTGAAAACTCCTTGGTTGGGTCGAAGTGGCATTAAAAACTCCTTAGTCGGGCTGAAGTGTGCGGTTATGGAAAAAAAAAATTACAGCATTGTTTTGTTCAGCAAATTGTATCGTAATGAAATTTTTTTAATTCATTACAGGTGCATGTGCGTAAAGTATGTCATTATGACATTACTTTCGAGTTCATGGCGAGGTGTTTAATAGTATCACACGAGTGTTTTAATACCTAGTTATGTCAGTTTCATACACTATTTTATCTAAACTCATACAATTTTAAATAAAATACCAAAGTCAAAATCTTGGTAACATTGTCGTAGTTTTTCTTGATTTTTCTGGTAAAAGATTGTTCGTCATTTACGTTGCTGCATCCAGAAATTCAGGCCGGGTTATATTCTCCTCAGTTCAGTATCACTGCTGTAGTCAGATATTTTTGCCCAGAATAAAACTTTTGACATACAAAACCATAATAATAACGTAAACAATTAACAATAAATTTACAAGTAACGATTACCAAATCCAGTAGGCCATGGCGCGCGGTCGCGCACGCGCACTAGAGCGCGGAAATAGATAGAATGGTTGTTTCCTACATTTCTGTTGTCAACACAAATCTAGGGATTTGTGTTGTCAACACAAATCTAGGGAATAACTGTTGTTGTAAGTAAGTTGTTCAAATTGATGAGTACAGTCATCCCTTAAAGGGTTACTGGTGAATTAAATATAACCCTGTATATTAGCTAAATTTGCGTCAACATTTATTTTTTTATTTATTTATTAAATTTATGCACACACAGATAAATAAAAATAAAATACGTAGAAATGAATAGTACAAAGGCACTGCTTATTTCTATAAGAAATTTCTTCCAGCAGACCTGCGAGAGGAAAATTTGAAGCAAAGAGATGTAGACACAGTGTGTCAAGTAATACTAATAAATATACATACCTACATATATATATATATATATATACTCATACATAAACTAATATATAACGTAAAATAAATATGGTATAAAAAAATAAACATAGTCTAGGTATACCTACACAATATCAAAATAGAAATCATAATACATTACATAATCAGGCAGTAAACATATTTCCTAAAATAAAAACCATAACCATGTTGGTTTCATAAGAATAACCATCAAAAGGGCTTTAAATGGGTGATAAGGAACATTGAAACCATTTAAACCATTTATTTTGCCACACATACACAAAATATACACATTACATGCAAAGGTAACAGGACAAATTAATGAGAACACAACATGCATACAACATAATATGTGTGGCAAGGGATGCAGCTCAGTATTTGCTGTGCATGTAGGTATGCACAGCACTGATTTTCAGCTGGTCCCTCCCATTTGTATATCTTAAAAGTGAAATTTACGCGCACAAGAACAAAAAAAAAGTAAATGAAAGAAGACATCTGACATCAAATACCTAATACAAAAAATTGGAATTTTACTTCGAATTTTAATTTAACCAAATTAAGTGTATTTTACAACATCGTATTGTATTTATAGACTAATAAGTTACAATAATTATGTTCATTTGGTACATTCAAGCAGTAGGAGTCATTGTGTATGTTATGGGATATGGGTCTCTGATTTGTACATAATTTCATCGGTTTTGGCAGCAGTCAAAGTTGTAAAACTTATGGAGTACTGTTATTGGAAGACAACATAACTTTTACGTTTAGAAGTCATATTTATCTTTTGCAGAACTTTCGTCCTACTACAGATAAATAGATATGTTGTACACTTATTTTGGTAGAATAAATAAATAAATATTTGGGCATAAGAGAAAGTGCAATTCTTTATTTCCGGCACCATAAGGAACAATGACAATGACAAAACAAATGACAATGGATATAATACTTATAAATACTTTTTTTTTTAATAGGTACTTATAATACACAATAAGTGTGTTACATGTACTCGTCAGAAAGGGAAGGCATTATCCGTAAAAATGGGGAACTTACCTCTTGAAAGACTTGAGCCGGGGTATCCGTTCCAACCAAAGACATTTCTATACTGACGTAATAGACCACCCCAGTGTGCGACTGAGATACCGACCTTTACGAAAAAACCTATATGCTAGAAAGAGAAATAATAAAATGTCAGTAGAACCGATTTTGAAAATTGGAATCTCCCAGAACGTCCCATCAAAATATAAGCTCGTATTATTTTATGTTTTTTTTCACAATCTTTCTGCATTTCATCTAATTATTATAAATAATCGTAATGGTGTCGTGTTCTGTGTTAGACTGCTGTATTACTTACAGAAATAACCCAACGAAAGAGAAGTTTCACAGGTAAGTACTTACAATACAATACTACTTTCATAATGCTTATTTTCATAGAAGTTATTATTAAAATTATTTCGTAATATATTAATAACATGCAGTAAACACCCTATTTTCTATAAAATATGTTATTTTAAATAATTATGTGTAAGATAAAAAAATATTGTGTATGTGAAAATGAAACCGTTTGGCGTAGGGATTGCACAAAAACTATCGATATGTCGATAGTTTCAATTATATATTTTTGTACTACCTACCATGTCACAACTTGAGAATTTCCGTTAATGTTTTTAAACTTGTTGATTTAGCCCGGCCGCACATTGGAAGGAAATCATTGTCAGAAAAATTCTGACGCGCCGGAACCCATACCATGGTCGACGGTCATACTATTACGATGTTATAACAGTACAGTCTGCGTGCGAGCTCCGAGGAATCTTAAGGAATGTTTACGTAATGACCAAGTGCTGGTTTAGTCGATATCACGTTATCGATATTAAGTAATTATAAAAATATTCTATAACGATATAATATATTCTGTTTAGTAAAAAAACACTTCACACACACCACAGACCAGTAAGCCTCAAGACGCCGCTTAAACAAAGTTATGCATGAGAACGCAGTCGTAAAATGTTGGCGGGGACCGGGGGGCAAACGGCGCGTTATGATTGGCAGGCTCAAATGTTCGGTGGTATGATTCCGTATGATTGGAGCTACTCGCTGACGGACTAACGTCCTGATTGGCGATGGGGCGTATTATATGCAGTGGTACTGCATATGCGTTGTGACCGGGGTTGCCCGGCTAAGCGGCGTCTAGATGTTTACTGGTCTGTGACACACACACACTTCACATTACTTCATACCTCGAAATAACACGTTTTTCCATTTCGCGGGCTAGCCTACGAATTATAAACGACTTTTTTTGTGCCCGTGGTCATTGCTCGTGCTATTTTAACACACAAAATAACTTAAACAGTAACGAATAAACACTGCGACTGCAAAATTAAATGGCGCATACTTGAAATGAGTTTATAAGTCATCAAAAAGCGTGTTACTACGGCCAAGAGTCGTACTGGCCCTGTACGAGTGTTGACCGTGGGAACACGCTGGGAGCGTACTATGAAGCAACGGTCGGGCGTGGCGCACACCCGGCCGCTTCTCAAGCCCCCGATCTCTCGGAGCTCGCGCATGGTCTGTACGTTGTAAGTCTATGGCCTATATACAGTTAATTTTAGTACTAGCCCCGCAGACTGAAAGAATTTTCCGAATCGTATGTCCGCTTTTGACGTATTAAAATGTAAATGCGGCACTATTTTATGACAATGTGCGGCTGGGCTAAAGAATGCTACATAATAGTGACCGGCTAACTTCATAACTTCCAGATTTCCTGCAAACCCTGTAATTAAAGAAAAATGGATACGAATGTTAAATCGAATTAGCTGGGAGCCTAAAAAAAATTCTATGGTTTGCAGTAAACATTTCAAGGATAACTGTTTCGTTCAACGAAATCACCGACGTCTTTTGAAAACAGGATCCATACCTACGGAATTTGTCCCAGTAGGTGTTTGTTTTCTACATAAGGTCTTACTTTAATAATAGCTAATTTTTAAAGCGGTAAATCTACTCATCACGAACATTTACTATGAAGCAGCCCTGAAATCACGAAAAAAAATTGCTGTTCCCTACATTTTGTCGATTTGTTTGAACGCAAAAGTAGGGAAAAGCTGTTTATTTTCGCGATTTCATGGTTGCTCCCATAGTAAATTTTGTTCGTTATGATGAGTAGATTCACACTTTAAATATCTTCCATTATTGAAGTCAGATCCAGAACTTATATAATTTTTAGGGCCGGTTTTTCAATCGTCTGATAACATTTAAATGTGACACTTAGACGGATTTTCTATACAACTGTCGACATGTCAAACTTATTGCTCAAACAAAATTTACAGTTAACGAAAAAACCAGCGTAGGGCTGGTTTTTCGATAACCAACCTTATATTAAAGTCTGATTTTAAATTCAAGAGTATATATTTTGATAATAAAGAAGCGTCATTGTCAAATTATTAATGACATTGCAACATTTCATAGTAAATGGACCGAACAAACACATCCCTTTGTACCGTTTGTAAACAGTGGAAAAGTCAAATGGGTATGAATATTTTTATATGGAGCCTGGCTTACCTACCATCTCTGTCATTCTGATTTTCTTCAAAAATTGATACCTGAATCAATACAAACAAGAAGTATTCGTCAACAAATCCTTGTAAAGTGTCATTTCCGATATTATTTCTGTTATAGGTCAATATTAAGCACAGGCGACCTGTGTCAGCGTACTTTTATAGGGACATAGCAGAACCTTCAACATCACAACTGGAGCCTATGACGCCAGGAAGAAAGAAGCTAATTAATAAATGTTCACAGTTGAAACAAAAAATAAAGAAAAAACAACAAAATTTTCGAAATTTAAAAGCTAAGTCTAAAAGACTACATACTAAAATTATAAGAGCGGGAGCAATAATTGATGAGTTAGAGAAACGTTCAAGCTTAAAAGATAATTTAAACGAAATAACTGAAGCATGTAATAATGAAACATTAAAATTTTTGATAGAGCGAGCCAATAAGAAACATTCTGGTGCCTTAACTCATTCGCCCAAATACAATGAAGAGTTAAGGAAATTCGCACTGACGTTGCATTTTTATAGCCCGAGATGTTATAGCTACATAAGGCAAAAATTTGATCTCTGTTTGCCACATATTAATACATTAAGAAAATGGTATCAGCGAGTTGACTGTGAGCCCGGATTCACCGCAGAATCATTTAATACCATTAAAAATGTTTCCAAAGAAAAAGATCTACTGGTCAATTTAACGTTTGATGAAATGAGTGTTAAAGAGTACGTAGAGTTTGTTGGCTCCAAGCATTACGGTACCGTCAACTTCGGTAATGACTCACAGGGGGATGAAACAGCAATAGCAAATCAAGTCCTTGTTTTTATGGTGGTGGCAATTAACAGTTTTTGGAAGCTTCCCGTAGGATTTTTCCCAGGCAGAAGTTTCACTGCCTCCCAAAAAAGCAATTTATTAAAAATTTGCCTTGATCTACTCATAGAGGCGGGATGTACGGTAATCTCTATTACTTTTGATGGGATTGCATCAAACTTAAACATGTGTAATATGTTAGGCGCAAAATTAAATAGAGAACCGTACATCCCGTATTTTACTTTTAAAGATAAAAAATACTATATTATACTGGACGCTTGTCACTTGCTAAAACTGATAAGAAATTTATTTTGTGATAAAAAGGTTCTTATTGACGGCAACGGTAGGTCTATAGATTTTAATTATATTATTCAACTATATGATATTCAATTGAACGAAGGATTGAGACTGGCAAATAAACTATCATTTAGACATATAAATTACTTAAAGCAGAAAATGAAAGTAAAATTGGCGGCGCAGTTGCTTTCTAGATCCGTTGCCATTGGTATTGAATTCTGCCGTAATTCTTTAAATTTACCTCAATTTCAAAATTCAGAAGCTACCGAGATGTTTCTTTTACATGTCAATGATGTTTTTGATATATTTAATTCCAGGAATTTTCTTTCATATGGGTTAAAAAAACCACTGCACTTTAAAAACAAAGATGACATTTTTCAAAAAATTGACCAAATCTATAATTACTTTTTGAATCTTAAGTTTCAAGATGGAACTTTGATTATCAACTCATCTAGGCGCTTAGGTCTAGCCGGGTTTTTGATGAATATTAAAAGCTTAAAATGGCTCTACGTAGATTACATAGAAAAGGAACGTTTGCGATTTTTGCACAAATTATCACAGGACCATTTAGAGACATTTTTTAGCGCCGTGAGATCTAGAGGTGGGTTCAATAATAACCCAACGGTTCGAGACTTTATATCGGCTTATAAAAGATTGCTATGCCATACGGAGGTCAAGATAAGTGAAAATGGCAACTGTTTACAACTGGAAAATATTACCATCCTTTCTGGTGAAGGAAGTTCTACACAAGAACGTATTAATTGTTCGATTATATACAACAAAATTTCAAAAGAATTGAGCTTAGCAATACAATTTATTTAGAAGATCAAAACATAGATTTCGAAAGATTACCAGACAATTCAAATGATTTGACACAATTTGTCAAATCCATTGTAGAGTATATTGCTGGATTCGTAGCTAAAAAGATTAGGAAAACAATTCATTGTGACGATTGTGTTGAATCACTAGAACAGATGCAAAATCATGACTCGTTAATTAGTCGAAAAGATTTTGATGTTCACGGCGCAGGTTTTATGATTTATCCTTATATGGACGTAATTAACGTTTGTCAAAAATGTGACAGTTATTTCAGAGAACGCATTAAAACTGTTATGAATTTCGATAAGAAGACTTTTGATCGAACGGTTTTACTCATTTTAAGGAAAATTGTCACTGATGATATTTTTCTCACTTTGATTGAACATTCATATGATCAGGACCCTTTAAATAACCACCGATATTTAATTATAAAATATATAATTGAAATATATTTGTCAATAAGGCTTAGATATGAAACCACAATAAAAAATATGTCAAAAGAAACATTAAGAAATTATTTGAATAAGATTGTTCTTTTCCGAGGAGAATAATATTTATGTCCAACAAGTTGATTTAAAGAACGCAATAATTAAAACTAGCACTATTCCGGAAATCGGGAATCTCGCAACTCCGGAATCTCGAACAGATCGATTCGTCGATTTTCCGATAATTCAATTTAGGAATTAAGAAATTCATTATCGTAATTCCGATAATTATAATTAGTTTACAAATAGATTTTTTGACTATTTATTTATAACACACTAGCTTTTGCCCGCGGCTTCGCTCCCGTTTCGGGATAAAAAATTCCCTATGTTACTCTCTGGCCCGTAAATTATATAAAAACCACCCATAAACTATGCATATCTATGCAAATATTACGTCATCGATCTGTTGCTGTATGAAAGAAAACAAACCAACAAAAACACTTCGTAAATATAATATTACTATTGTAGGTACGTTGATAGTACATTTTACACATATTGTTTTTGTACATTTTAATACATTGTCGGACTCTTACCGACTAAAACCACCACGGTGTTCCTCTAACGACCCTTAGCCGGGGGCGTGGGAAACTTTGTATTCGCCCACTGACTGTATGTTGACGGTACTATGTTTAAAACTTCACGCAAGTGCAAAAACTGTACAAACTTTATGTGCTTGTTTAAGTTTTTTTTTTTTTGCTTTTTTATGGTTATCTGTAAGAAATTGCTACTATGCTCATTTTGTCATAACTTTGGTTTCATTTTTATGGTGTGCAAACAATAAAGTATACTCTAGGTACAATCTACAGCACTTATTTTCTGTGGCTAGTTTTCCGCGTGTGTCAGAAATGCGTGGTCATATTTGAAGAGGTCATTCACGGCATAGCTTAGAACAACATTTACTACGAGATAAACCCTGAAATCACGAAAAAAAACTGCTGATTGCTACATTTATGTGAACACAAATGTAAGGAATAACTAACTGATATTTTTGCGATTTCAGGGTTGATCTCGTAGTAAAATTTGTTCGATAGTACTCACCGAATGAGCTCTTCAAATATGATTACGCATTTCTGATACACGTTGTATAAATTATTTTGAGTGCTATCTTGGCCAGTAGACTTTTTGGAATTGCTAGCCTTTCGAACGTATATAGGGAGAGCCTTGGTATTAATGGCGTGTGAACTGGGCTATTTGGTCATCGTTGCTAGAAACCACTGATCTTGCTGTTCTCATGGAATACAAATTCTCATGAAACTTTTGACTTCATCTAGCATCTGTCAATCATGGAAGGGATTAGGTTGATATCCGCGGCTTTAAGTTTGATCACATGGGTCCTCTTTCTCTTAAGTAAATCTCATAGATTCAAAAAAATACAACAAAAAAAGTTTTATACATTTATTTTTTATGTTATAGGATGGCGAAACGAGCTAAAGGCCCACCTGATGTTAAGCGGTTACCCTTGCCCATAACAACTGCAATACCACCTAGGCTATTGCTTCAATGGTACTGCAACTCGGTGCGCTAACCAAACTGAGACATGAAGATGGAAAGTCTCATGTGATTGTTCAATTTGTAAAAATATAGCAATTTTTTAAAGATTTAGTTTCTTTTTGAAAATGGGTCCTTGAAAACGCTAGATTGTCAAGTATGCGATTGCTGAGAGAGAGATTATCTGCAAACTTAGCCTGCCGCAGAGAAAACTCGTTCTAGAGCTAATGTAACATGTAAATAATAATAGTAAGATAAAAATGTTAAATATGTTAATGTTAATGTTTAATATTAGTAAATTTTATGAAAGTGCACCACATACTGCCCCCATCTATTTTTCACGTCTTCCTTGTCCATCCAAAGGTTGTCTGGAAGATATCGCTATTAGCGATAAGACCGCCAATGTTATGTTATGTTAATTAATTAATAATGTAAAAAATAATAAAAAATAAATAAATATAAATAATGTTAATTTAATGTTATGTTTATTTTACATGTTTGTCCTAAGTTTAATAATGTTATTGGTGTACAATAAAGAATATTCTATCTTCTATCTATCTATCTTAACATGACACGGTCTTCTGTTTTTTATTAAAGTATCGAACCGAAAGCCTAGTAATCAAAATTAATGATGCATATTTATTTCACTTTAATGATCATTAAAAGTGATCTAACCATTGACTTCAGATCTGACAGTCAAACGAATGTCGATCTTGGTTCTCGATTCGATTTGGTTCAGGAGTAAGTATTAACTTTGAATCCGATTTACTGTCAATTCCTCTTGGAATTCATGTTAGCTCGATTTGGTTTAGAACTCGAACCAATCGGGAGTAAGGTCCCGGATCGGAAACAAATCGAAATCGAGTTAGAATCAAAAACAAAATAATTTTCATTTTCGGGAGTAAACCTTGATTCTTACTTCTTTCTTCTCCATAGGATCTTTGTTTTTGGAATTGCGAAACTAAATTCTCGACATTTCAAAGAGCATGTACGTACTTTGCCTATTTGAAATAAACACTAACTAACTAATAACTTGAAATTTCCGAAAGAATGCTGTTTCTAAATCTAAGTCTATAAAATTATAATGTATAAGTCTGATGTGTAACTTAAGTTGACTTGTTAAGTATCATAGATATTGTAATTTTTCATAAAATTTTATAAATTGACCAATTCCGGAATTGTGTATCGGAACTTAGTTCCGGGATTGAAAACCTTTCTACAAAGTGTTATTGAAATAACTGAAAACCTCTTATGGGGTCTATGTACTCATCAGTATGAACAATTTTTACTATAAGACCAACCCTGAAATCGCTTAAAAAAAACAGTATGTAAGGAACAGCTGATTTCTTTTACGCGATTTCAGTATTGGTTTCATAGTGAAAGTTGTTCATACTGATGAGTACAACGACTCATTAAGAGCTTTCAGTTATTTCAATAACACGTATATAACACGCCCTAATTAAAACTAATATTATTAGTTGATATTGTTTTATTTCATACTTATTTATTCTTTATCTTCGTGACATTAATATTTTTTTAATTATAATATAACCCTCAATTCCGTTACTCAATCTTTTAAAACAAACAAAAAAACATCGGTCTCAAATATCTGTAATTTTAAAAGAATAGTTACTTAATAGCTTAGCAGATTCAAAATACTACCACTCTCTAATAGTAAGGCCGGTTGAACTATATCGATAATGCGGAAACGTCCATGTCACATCACTAAAAATCACTCCTACACGTGTCAATTTCGCACATATTCTCATTTCGCTTTCGGTGACGTGATAATGAGGTGACAGTGTCTCTATTACGTCAGTATAATACCTTTATGGTTCCAACGCTGTGGCGTGGATTACACTGGACCTATGTTCATACTGAATCGGAAAGGAAGGGGATCAAAACTAGAGAAATGTTACGTTTGCCTATTTGTATGTTTCGCTACTCGTTCGTTACACTTAGAATTAGTTACGACCCTTAGTTCTAAGGCATATTTACTGGCCTTAAGAAGATTCTTGTCTCGTCGCGGAAAACCCGAACAAATATTTTCAGTCAACGGGAAAACCTTTGTAGGCGCTTTAAATGAATTTTCTAAATTTTTAAACACTTGTCAAAATGCTCAAGTCGCAACGCGCGTCTTCGAGCGTACAAAAACAAATTTATACGCGTGGAAATTACGCCCAGTATGTAATCGCCCTAAGCCCAGAAGTAGAATGATTGAATTAGTTTTAGTAGTATTAGAGCTACTTTGTGAAAGAGCTCGTCCGGGGAAGTACCTACCTGTACCTATTTCTCCGCCAAACAGTGGTAGCACGCTTGGCCACTGAATGTGCGTCCCTTGTTATCGGTCGTATCCAAGCACTGGGTCTCAAGGTGGCGCTTGAGAAAACGGAGGCCCTGGTATTTCATGCGCCCCGACGTCGGCCACCAGCTGGCGCTCACATCACCATTGGTGATGCCAGTGTAATGGTCCGCATGCGCATGAAATATCTGGGCCTGGTCTTAGACCGAAGGTGGAATTTTGGCGAGCACTTTGAGCAATTTGCCCCCAAGCTGATGATGTTCGCTTGTGTTAGTCACATCCATTTAACTGAGTAACAGCGTTTGAAATGGTAGGTGGACATACATAATGTCAGAGAAAAAGAAAAACAACATTTATACTCAGTTTTCAATGTGGCCCTGTTAAGTAATCAAAACAGGGTTAAAATTTATCAGCAAATCCGACGCATGGCGTTAGATAATAGCCGACATTATGACCTATTACTAATAACAAGTGTGTCAATCATATCGACGCTTTCCGCTGCAAAGATCGTAAATCCAAATTACGTACTTTTGGCAATAAGCAAAAAACAAAAAATTCAAAACTATCTTCCACACCTTTTTTGTTTTCATAATTATAAAATTGTGTTGTTATATGTCTATGCATTTCTTAGTACATAATTCGTGCTGGTTCTAAATTCAAAATGTTTTTATTCTCTTGTGAGTAAAAGATAGTTTTATTCACTGTTATCGATGAATAAAATGCCCTTTTTCGAGTGGCAATGGTAAAAAAATCATTGTAAGCTTTATAGATCAGCAAAGATTTACAAAAACAATTTTAAACGTGAAACCAATTTTTTTTTTGTTATAACAATATTGACAAACGTAACAAATGCGATATTTCAAAATGTTTTACTGACAATACAGGAAAATATGCCGAGTGTTGTGACGAAATTTTTAATTAGTAGAAACAAAGCCAGCTAAAATGGACAGCATGACAAATTAAACAGAACCACGGAGACGACAGAACGTCGACTCGGATGAGAAACTTCGAAATAATGTATCTTGGAAAAACATTCGTACTTAACATTAGATTTTTTGGTGGGAGATACACAATCAGTCTGCAATCACTAATCAGTGGGGTATATTGACATTAGCTTTCATTTTGAAATGATAACAATATTCATTGCGTGGTACATAGTTGCCGATAAGACGAATTGTCAGAACACACGGGGCAATGAACATTGAAATCCTATTGATTGCGATTGCGAGTGAGTTACGCAATTCGGCAGCAGATTGGAAATCGTGTCATACCTTCAACTTTAGATAAAAATCCAATACTTTGAAATACGATTTTTATAGTGTAATATCGAGAAAATCTGTAGCTTAAAGTAAGTAAAATGGCTAGATAGGTCACTGCGCCCCTAAGGCGACATTGATCCATATTTTGTTAGTAAAGACAGCTTTTTAGGGTTCCGAAGTCCTACAAGGAACCCTTATAGTTTCGTCATGTCCGTCCGTCTGTCCGTCTGTCCGTCTGTCCGTCTGTCCTAATCCTTTACAGCTTAATAACTTCTACAGTTATAAACATAAGTAAATGAAATTTTGTTAAAAAATAGTCTGCATATAGGTCTCAATTTTAAAAGAATAAAAAAATAGTTTTTACGTTCTTTAGGGGTGGCGCCAATACATGTGAAATGGGGAAAAAAAAAAATTTTCGCTGCACCCCCTCGTGTGGGGTATCATTGAATAGGTCTACTAAAATGAAGGTAATGTTTCATACATCACTTTTTTATCAGGTGTACCATCTGCGAAATATAGCCCGCCAAAGTGGCTTGCAATGTGTCCCCCCCCTGCCATTTCTAAACTATGCAACGTAGAAACTTATAATCTTCCACATTGATAGACCTTTGTGAAGACTCTCTTTTAAAATTATTTCGAGTATAATGTGATTATAATTTTTTGAGTTATAGACAGAAAACTGAAAAATACTTAAAACGTCCTAGTTCAAAGGTCATTGACCTTAGAGAAAAATGATCATAGCAAATAATGCTCCTTTAGCTACTTTCTATTTGAAAAAATCACAAAAAGTAACTTTGTGTTATGTTGACGACACACTTCTTAAATTTGGCGCCATCTAGCGGCGTCGTACAACACTCTCTGGGTCGCCAATGCTGCCGTCAAGTGCCGTGTATTACATTTGGCACTGTATAGCGCCATCTAGCGGCTACTGACATCACTATCTGAGTCGCCAATGCTGCCGTCTATTGCAAAAACTAAAATAGCCGTGATTAATATTCGATTTGATTCGTTTGTAATTAGACCTACTTAAGGAACCCTATAATACTGAGCATGGCCCGACATGCTCTTGGCCGGTTTTTAGTGTACCTAACACTATTTGAGATATTTGCCAGGACTGCTCATGCACCGTTTACTTGCATATGTGTATACACTCAGTGCCCCATAATTGGGCAGTCCGGCTTATCACCAATAACCTTGAGAATGCTGTTGATGTGACACATTTGCGTATGACCCATGTGGAACCTGTCAGTGTATGTTAGAGCAAACATAGCTCAATAGAATAGAATAACTTTCAATGACAGAAAGATATACATTAAGTTACTTGCTGCATGTGTGGAACCTTACCCTTTTAAGGTAAAGGGCATAAATTTACCACTATGTACATAACTACATAACATGTTTTACGTTATTTACGACTGTCATTTATTTTACTAAATGCCCAATAGCTGAGTTTTTGAATCATTTGTTTTGTTCCAAAACCAAACATCAGATTCAAACGTAAAATATTATGAAGCCGGGGACTATTAGAATGGTTATCAACATTGAACAAAAGACTGCAGCAGAAAGGCATCCCTGTATCGTACGATCTGATAGTAGGCAGCCCTACAGCTGGTAAGTCCGCGAACCGTCCACGATACAAAGAGCAGTAAAGAATACTTGTGGTGTCGCGCCGCTTCGCTGCAGTGCCGCGCCGCTTCGCTGCAGTGCCGCGCCGCTTCGCTGCAGTGCCGCGCCGCGCATCCCATGTGCGGTTTAACCTTTACCGTTTTTAAGATAGAGCAGGAACAAAAACGTTGAAAAAAATGCATGTTTTTAGAAGATACCTCTAAAAACATGCATTTTTTTCAACGTTTTTCATCTTGTATGAGTACCCCCTTTGATTTCTGACTTTTTTTTGTTTTTCTGAGAAAATTTCAACCGGTTACCTCATCATTCATCATCATCATTTCAGCCGAAAGACGTCCACTGCAGGACATAGGCCTTTTTTTAGGGTTCCGTAGTCCTACAAGGAACCCTTATAGTTTCGTCATGTCCGTCCGTCTGTCCGTCTGTCCTAATCCTTTACAGCTTAATAACTTCTACAGTTATAAACATAAGAAAATGAAATTTTGTTAAAAAATAGTATAGACATAATCTCAATTTTAAAAGAATAAAAAAATCATGATTACGTATTTTAGGGGTGGCGCCGGACGTGTTAGCTTTAGGTTTATGATGATGATGACTCATAAAACGGTATCTAGTTCAAAAGGTATTTGAAATTATCAAATTCGTCTTCTTCCTTTTTTACGTGGGAAAACCTAATGGACGCCCTCCGCCTAAAACCACCTCGGTGTTCCTCCAGCTACCTTTGGCCGCGGGAGCTTTGGATACGCTCTATATTTTCCAACCACCGGCATATTCAGCTCGACACTAGTCAACAAGTCCCTTCTCCCGTTCAACCTAACGTCAGCGCAACCTTCTCCTGATTGGAACTGCATTTACCATCCTCCTAGCCTTTTCCCATGGCCACTGGAGCTTGGAATACTCTCTATTTTCCCTACAGCCAATAGCTAATCAATAATGAAAAGTTATTATGATACGAGTAAGAAAGCATCACAAATTACGGAAACAAAAAACATAACCCTACTTCTGGCGCAGTCGGGTAAAAACAGGATCCTTTAAGCAAATTTAACTTTTGTTTGTTATGCAGAAAGATTAGTTTATAGTTTCTTTATAAACAACTGACTTGTACTTCTCTTAGAGGCAGAGGATTACTTAATATTACGTTTTTCTGAGCTGCAAATTCAGTTAAGGCCATATTACTTGATTTGAAATGCGCTCCAATAATTTTGACAGCAGTCACAAATTACTGCTAATATTGCAACATATGTTTGTGGGCTTGCCACGACATGAAATAACTTGGTGAGCCTGGTGAGCTGTATTATCTTATCATTATTTCTATTTATTGTATGATAAATATAAAACAATTCTGAAGTCTACTAAAGGCCTAGCACAAACAAACATATCTATATTTTCTTGTCGAATTTTCTGTGCGAAATTCGACGATATCGGTGACACATCGCTCATCGCTGGGACACTAAAAAGATTCTATCTTAAATGATTTAATTGAGATATGAAAGTTATGATTACTACATGGTTCTATGTATATACTTAACTACCAATGAATGCTAGTCCGCAATGACGCTGTTTTTCTTTTTTAGGATTCCGTACCCAAAGGGTGCAAACGGGACCCTATTACTCTCGCTACTCTGTCCGTCCGTCCGTCTGTCTGTCACAGGGCTGTATCTTTGTAACGGTAATAGATAACAAGTTGAAATTTCCACGAAATATGTGTTACTATGGTGTCTATCACGAAAAATAAAAAAAAATAAAAAAATGTAAAACCAAAGGGGGTCCCCATACAAGAAACCTCGAAAAACATGCATTTTTTTCAACGTTTTTGTTCCAGTTTTATCTTCAAAACGGTAATACACACCAGGGTTGTTGCTGATCCAGAATTTTATCACATCAGCGGATGCTGATGCTGATGCTGATTTTTGACATTGACATCAGCGGATGCTGATGCTGATGCTGATTTTTACATAATTTTTAACCATGATAATTTTATTGACATTCATGAATTTATTTCAATGGAAAAGTTGCACATTTTATTTTATATTCAAATAAAAGATTTAATATAAATTTATGATTTTTAATAAACGATAAAAATCAGTGTTACACAATTGTAATGTCCATTTTTTACCCATTTTTATTTTTTTATTTACCTATTCATACTGGAATTTGATTAGGGGTAGATTGTATTTTAAAAACAATAGCTGTGCTGCTTTTTCGGCTTGAAGTCTGTTTCGAGAAGGTTTGTATATTAACCCAGCACTGCTGAATAATTGTTCGCTGGGAACACTCGCCGGCGGTGGAGACAAAAAATTTCGAGCTAGTCTTGAAAGGTCACTATAATTATTTCCATTGATTTTCCACCAATCAAGTGGGTTTTGTGACACAATAAGTTTCTTCTCTTTACAATATTGTTTTAACTGCGCCTTCAGTTTTGTATCTAAGTTTTGTACGTCTTCGGTGTCACTATTCTCCTCTTCACTTGAATCAAGCAAGTTTTCCAGTTCATTTTGCAGAGTTAATCTGCAATCCTTGCTGGTTGACGGCTGATTTGAGTCTCGTAAATCTATATTTTCTCTTAGGGGGACAGTTCTTGACCTTTTTGGAGGACGTGGGCCGGTTTCATCTGTATTTTTTTTTAGTTGCTTAAGAATTTCAGTTTCAATATTTTCCTTCAAAATGCTACTGTAAAATTTTGTTTTGTATCGAGGGTCGAAATAAGTTGATATTGTGTACAGAAAGTTGTTTTCCACATTGGCAAATCTAGCATTAATTTCAGCCTTTATAGTTGTAATGAAAATTATCATCGCTTCTGAGTTATCTTGTTTAGCCAAATTCTCGTCCAGTTTCTTTTTAAGTAAATGAATGAGAGGAATCCCTTATCTCTTCTCATGGGTGTCGTAAAAGGCGACTAAGGGATTCACCAGAGGATGGGCAGCAGCTTTCTCTGAGTATTTAACCAACCAACTGCGATCGCCAACCCGCCTGCCAAGCGTGGCGATTATGGCATATCCCCCCAACATACATATGCTTGGGGGAGGCCTATGTCCAGCAGTGGATATCTTTCGGCTGAAATGATGATGATGAATGAGAGGAATAACCAATGAAATCGATGCATTTGAATTGCTTAGTTCCCGTGTAGTTTCTTCAAAGGTTCGTAACAAATCTACACAGTCTTCCATAATTTTCCATTGTTCAGAAAAAAATCTAGGTATGTCGTGGTTATTACTGTAAATGCTGATTGAATCTTTGATCTTTAAATACCTCTCCATCATAAAAAAAGAACTATTCCATCTTGTAATGCAGTCTTGAAAAACTGTCAACCTTGGTTGATTAAGTCGATCTTGAATAGCATTTAGTTCTTTTTGTGCTATTGTCGAGTGATTGAAATGGTTAGCGATTTTTTTAAATTTTTGTTTCATATCAATTAAGATTTGGTGTGACTTCAACCCATTTTTCAGACACAATTGTAGTTTATGCGCTGCGCAATCTACATCGTTAAATTCAGATAGCGTCATGGCCCTCTTCATGTTTGACCCTTCGTCTCTTGGGTCTGACCAAATGTCGGTTGTAAACGACATGTTTTTGAATTGTTCTATTAATCTTTTCACTTCAGCAGCTACTTTTTCTTATAAATTCTTGCACACAAAGTTGGTAAAAAAATTGCGACCTCTTAGATTATATTTAGGCATAATTGCTTGCATGAGTCTTCGGAAACCAATACCCTCCACAAAGTGGAATGGTAAATCCTGAACAGCAATCATTTCACCAATCAGTTTATCAACCATTACACACTTCGGGTTGTTATTGTCTAATTGTTTATTTTTTTGAAGGCTTTCTTCTATTGATAATTGCTTTTTAGCATGTTGTATTGGTGTTAATATTTTACCTAAAAACAGATGGATAGACTCATTTAAGTAGGTAAAGAAAGAACCAAATAAAAATTGTTTATTGTCCCCGTTAACGGCGCGCAACATTTAAATAATAGTGCAACAGGTACACAAACAGGTAACTAACAGGTGGGTATACAAAGAAAGTAAAACGAAAAAACACATACAATATAAGGAAAGTACATAAGATACCAAGCCAAAGTAGATACCCTACTCAAAAAATAAATAAGTTTCTGCACTATGCTAGGTAAGATTAGGTATTGTAACTATATGATTCAAAAGGATTCATGTGATTTCTTTCCACCTTTAGGTAAAAGCGAAGATTTCGAGCGAAACCTAAGTAGCTAACCAGGTACACAACATAAATCTTTGATATCCTACATATCAACCAAATAAATAGTTTTGAAGTTAGAATTTAGGTACTTACTTTCTGCAGTCAAATCCGAAGTCGAAGATAATAGTTTGTCAGTTTCACTTTTTAAATATATATCATATTCTTCAGAATGTTTGCTCCTCAAGTGATTTTTAAGTGAGGTATTTGTACGTCCTTTACGTGAATAGTTATTTTTACATATTTTACAACATGCAGTTTCCTGGTTTATTAACTGAAAATACGTCCATATTTCGCTTTTTAGCGGAGGCGGCATTATATATCTTATTCACTTCACTAACACAACGATTCACAAAAAAATTATTATGACTTATGTAGCACTTTCTCGCGCGTTGTTAATCGTAATAGACAAGTTTGTGTTTGTTTAGCTAAAAAATCACCGGGAAGCAAGGATCTGTGCTATGATTAGTCGAAACTCACAAGCGAAACCAAAACACGTGCCGTAAGCCCCGCCCCCTTCGGTCACGTTGCGACACGAACATCAGCATCAAAATCAGCAACAATTAATGCGGATGCTGATGCTGATGCTGATGTTGAAAAGAATGCTGATGATCAGCGGATGCTGATGCTGATGCTGATGTTCGCAACAACCCTGGTAGTAACATAATAATATAATTCCGTCAGGCGCTAACATTGTGGTGGTGGAACTAAATAAATTTGAAAAATTATCAAAATTACTTGTCCTTTGTCCGATCAGTCGAGAACGTGGTCCTCTGTAAAAATTCAAAATTAAATTATTATAATTCGAGTAACCAGCGTTTTCATTGAAGAAACCTCGAAGAAAAGTACTTGTGTCTAATCAGACATAAAATTGGCCCTTTAAAGCCACCAGGGATTCTACGAATATATAGGTATAAGTATTGTTGAATAAATCTAAGTTGCTTCTTGTTGTTGGAACCAGAAAGGTAAACACAAAGGGTAAACAGCAGCAAAGCCAAATAAATGGTATGTTTTCTTTGATTCCCAGATGATTGTGAGAGTCATTATGAACCTAAAAGCGGTGCAATAAGAGCCACTTAATGAAAAGACAAGTCATGTCAGGTTATAATACATAGAAAGTCGAACTTCTTCGACGAGTGTCGACGACCCGGAGCGAAGTGAGAACTTAAGAAGTGAGAAATGAGTGCGATATTATGTTAGTCTTTGGTGCGCACCGAAGTGGCGTACGTAGTACATGTCCGCGCGTAGCTCAAGGTTTCATCAGGATTGATCACGAAATAAATTTCTCTTTACTAAAAATTATGTATTTTCCGATTATTACATGAACTGACCAGTAGAAGAAGTTTTACAACAAGAATGACAGCCCGCGCAAAGCACAGTGTCTCCATCTTTATATTACTACAATCAAATAGACCCAACGGAGTCACTAAATACATTTTAATTTATAAATGAACACTAAAATAATTAACCAGTCGTCGTGATAAAACTAATATTAATTTAGATAATCTCTAAACATTATATAAACCAACAAATCATGCCAGATATTAAAATATGAAACAATATAAAGCGGAATTATCAGAACCACAAAATTAAATTAACAACATTTAAATTAATCATTTCATTAATCTAATTAGAATATTCGAATTATAATTATCATAATATTAACATTATTTACAACATTAATTTAATTAATACGGATCATCAAATATTAAACTTTGTTAAACAAAAAGGTATTTTCTTTGATCTTTGATGATCTTTGCAAAGTACAACAAATACAACTTTGATGATCTTTGCAAAGTACAACAAATACAACAGCAAACTACATAGCAAATTCTAGAAATAAAGGATATTTATTTCAAAATACTTCATAATTCATTGTATAAACTAGTTACCTCAAAATGGCAATAGATTGCGCTGTAAGCATCGATATTCGATATAGCATAGACATTAATTGGTCTGAGTCCGAGTATAAATTAATATTTTAATGTTATAAGCTATGGAAAGCTATATTACTCTCAAATTACACTAGAGGGCGCAATGTTCAACCAACGCCAGGAAGAAACATTCAATACTGACCAGTAATAAAGATTAATATATTAAGTTCTGTCAAAAAAGTGTAAACAAAATTTATGGCAACACTAGCGCGCCCATATACACTTCTTAGTCCGTAGTGGCGCCGAACGCTGACGACAAAGATGGCCGTCCTTGGTAGGGAGACCACAGTGTTGCCATTTATCTCTGCTGATTCCTAACACTATATTTTCTCCAAAAAGAGTTAGCAACCCGAACTTAGAGTCAGAATTAGTTTTAAAGTTTATTCTCAATAAAAACACAAAGTCACTTACTTGAGAACAATATTAACTTAGCTATGATGGTGTAGTTCGTCGAATTTAAAAATGTATTTTTTTTTTCAAAAAATTGTGGTGTTCCCGGATGGGAATAATTTTTTGAGCATTACTGCACTGGATAGTGCATTCATTATTTTACAAAAGAGTTGTCTGAATTTACATATAGTGCTAGCTGACTTTGAATGCATTAAATGAGCTTAGATGTATTTTATTATAGAGTTGTGCTCCTTCATAAGTTATAGTTTTTTTGCCATAGTTTTCCCTCCATGGAGCATATTAGCTATAAGACATCCTGTACATAATGTGTATTAGAATAAACGCAAGACCTGAAAGTACTTTGTTCAGAATCACTAGGAGAATCGATTAGTATGGTTTTATCAATAAAAAAAAGGCGCTGCGTTTGCCGATTAGAGGTCTCCACTCAAGGACAGACATGGCCAGCCCACTGCCAAATCAGCTTACTAATCCTACAAGCTATGTCGGTCACTCCGGTTCTTCTCCGGATAAACTCGTTACGGATTTTATCCTTCAAAGAAACTCCAAGCTAAGATTTTTACTAAGGCATATTTTACCACAATTTCTAAGATCATTCATACCCATACAACTAATATTTTTATTTACGAAAATTTTAAATTCATCCATTATACAATGTTTTTTTGTACATTATTTGTAATATAAGGTCCTACATTATTAATCCGAAATATTTAAAGTGATTAATCTGCTTATGTTGTAATCTAATTTTACAAAATCCACGGGAAAAAACACAGCTGACACATTTCCTTTAACTTCTAGATTACGTTGAGTTACTCGTACATCTCTTTAGACAAAACAACACAGTAACACGAGTAATCCTTCCTTGCTGTAACGTATTCTGATGGCTTAAAATTTTAATGGCTCGCTTGTTGGTATACTTTGAATAATTCTGAGAGGTAAAGTGTTTTCGAGAGAAGATGCTTGAGCACCTGCTTAAGAGTATCTGGGAAGAGATTTGTTTACTCAACAAGTCAGGTTAAGTTTGAATAAGACGCAAGCTTACGAGTAGATGTCTGCTGTGACCACAGGTTAAATAAATAAAAAAATTTGGGACATGTTACACAGCACCATCTAGTCCCTAACTAAGCAGAGCTTGTACACACGGCTACACATCAAGCTGTACATTTCCAGTATAAGCTGACCTCGCATTGTATAGGTTTTCCTTACAACGCGAGGTCAGCCTTTACTGGTTAGCCGTGTGTACTATGGGTACTAGACAATGGATATAATACTTATATACTTTTTTTGTTTGTAAATACATACTTATAATAAATACATAGTTGTTGTTATAGAGCCATAGAAATCTAAATAATAAGGTATTAGAAGTGGCAAAAGCGCGTGAACTTGTCGCCGGTACAGGTTTCTCATAGGACACCAATATGCGTATCGATTGTTTAAATTGTATTTTGCAGCATATGTAACACCGGATTTTTAGGCTTAATTTATTTTGCATTGAATGCTATAAACATGGTGGGCGTAATTGCGTATTTATGTGTTGGTGGTGGAATACCGGCGACACGCGTTCCGTTATTAAAATACAGTAGATACCTCTGCCGTGTCACTCGCAGGTCTGTTATCTTAAGATACATGAGTTACGCGTAACAGGTCTAAATCGTATTTTTTCATGATCCTCTATCACCCAGTAAAATAATATTTTAATTAACTATTACCAATTAGTCACAATTGCCTATCACCTAACTCTTGAAACTATGATTTTGCCATTGTTAGTTATGGTAAAATACTGTATCTTAAGTTACATCAATTACGCGTGATAAGTTGCGAGCGCATCGAGCAAATCCTAACTCTGCTAACTACTAGATACAGTATTTATCCGTGACTGTAGTGCGCGTATTAACTGATGATGATGTGGATATTATGAAAGCTTCACTAACAAACATGGTTCTAAAAGTTCCACGGCAACATGATAATATTTATGGACCAGCTGAAGAAAAATAACTACCTTTCTGAAATCAATAGGTGGATTAAAAAAATCGCGGTCGAATATGCAGGAGTAATGTTCACAAACCTATTTTTGTTGGTTAGTATATCAGCTTGATGTATCTCATTCACCGAGTTTTTGAAAAGTGTACGTACTTGAAAATAATTTCCAAAAGCCTTCAAAATACGCACTGTCTGTGGTTGGTTTTCCACTGGTTATTTTATGAAAATGTGTGTTAATCAATTGCGAATTGTGCTTAGATAAAACCAAACAGTTTTTAGTAACTTCTTTGGTAATTTTTACTGTTTGACGTTTATTCAATAACTACAAAATTTGTATAAAAAATTGCAGTTATAAATGCAGTTTATGACGATACCCGTTAATCAGCAGTCGACTTAGATCCAAAAAACTGCCACCATTACTTATTTTCAAAATAATCACCTTATGTTGCTTTGGGGCTAGTAGTTCTGGTCTATACTTTTCTTTTAAGTATTTTTTGGTCTTACTATTCTGTTGTCTTAGCTGGACCCTAGTTTTTTTTATGGCAACCAATTTGCGTAAAATTTCTTATATATCGGCATCAAACGAAATGAAAATTTGCGTGAAGTGCTTAGCCGGTTGTGTTTTTGTTCGACTCAAAAGGGCGTCGGTATCTTTCACTTAGATGCCCTGGGAAATCAGAATTTATGGCAAATATTGCTTCTTTATCACTTTTTAAAAACATCTATTACCTAGCTATCTCTTTATTTCATTATTGATTTCCAAACATCAGATTCAATATTTTTTCGGTGTTTTGTGCTATAGTGGAAGTTGAAGGCTATTTAAAGTAGAGGACATATTAAACGCTCTGTCTACTGGGATTTAATTCAGCTAACTGATTTTTAACTACAGCATCGGATGCAATAGATTCTCCTTATTCCGTCACTATGTAGTTTTGTGCTATTTTGGACAAACTTTAAAACGGACACGTACTGACAGCGCATTGTTGAGATATTTTTTTTCGAATGGAAGAAATTTATCACCTGGCTCTGATTAAATCCTTTTAAGTCTGGAAGCAAAAGTAATACAACAAAGAAATTTAGCATAAAATCATCTGAAGGGTTGACGATTATAATGCGATCAAAAGCACTTCGATTGCATTATTATTTTTATATAGGTAAGTACGCGAACTTTTCAATCCACGTATTTAGGCATTAAGAATAGTTGAATTTTGAAGATGCTCAACTTACATAGTCGTCAAGAAATCATACGATGAAAAATAATTCAAAGATTTGCATGTGTATTGCAAAAGTGTGTTGGACTTAGTTAAAAAAGAAGTACTCCGGGAAGTAAGGCGAAGGAGTGTAAGTGCAAGAAAGAAAGCAGACTTAGATGCAGATGTAGATTTAGATAAGATCTTACATATCTAGATTTAGTTTTTTTTTGTATCTAAAATCATTTTGATAATACTAAGTTCTAATTCCAATTTATATGTTAGTTATGAAGTTAATTAAGTTTATTTGTTTTAAAAGTTGTCGAATCTTGGTTAGAAGAAGTTTGAGTTTTCGTTTTACTTTTTGACTCATATAAAAGTATATTTTAATGCATTTGAAAATTTGAGTTTTTACTAAATAAGTCATAAGTCATTATTCATTTGTTTAGATGAGTACTATTTTTTCTATTGCTTTATAAACTAATTTAATTTAATACTAAATAATCAGTCAGACAAACTTTAGTTAAAGATACCTGTGTTTACCAAAACATTCCATATTACACTTGTTGCGGCTAAGTCACGTATCTTAAGATACAGAGCACCCCGTAACAACCAATGTATAGAGAGCTTGTTACACCTATCTCTGTTATAGCTAATAACTCTGAAAATTTCGAAGTTTTCAAAAATCTATAAATTGCCCGGTTTTCCTCAGACTTTAATACAACCAATTATGTAAAAATATTTCCCGAAAGTTTTGAAATATTTAAGATAATCGCAATTATTTGTAAAAAACTTTAAACGGTGATATCTCAAAACTATGTTTCGTGAGATACAAGAGATAGGCCTGACACGGCAGACCTGCTGAGTGGCTAATCTTTTCCCTATGGCATGAGCTATTATCATTATGTATCTCATTGAATAAACTTTTTATACAGCCTCTTTCCATTTCATCTACATTATCATACGTATTAGCTGATTTCCTGATTGCTTCCTTCATACGAATTTCAAAATAATTCAGCAAATCCGTGGGAGCTTCTTGAAAACCCCAAATAAACTGCAAAGAGAATACGCAGACTCTTCACACGTTTCTCCTGAAACAGAATAATATAGTGCTCGCAGATTCTTGAGCACCATCGAAAGACCCCTCACTGATATTGTTACTTAAACAGCGAAGGATTGAGAAAACAAATTATTTTAGAAGTACAATAAAGACATCTAATAATAATAAACGGAAATTCTCTGATAATCTTTTCCCCACGGCATGAGCTATAATCATTATGTAGCTCATGTCGACACGAAGAAGAAGAAGAAGAAGATCTACGTGAACTTTTTGTAAAGCAGTGCATTTCAACGTTTTCCATAACTCATTGATAAAAAAAAACCCACGACCATCGCTGGAAATTGGGTTATTTGGGTTTTTAATTACAATTTAAATCTTTAGAATTCGCTTAACATGCGTAAAATGCGTTAAAATAATAAAATAATACTCATTATTGTAGACAAAAAAAATAAGCTACATATATGACTATATTTAGAAAATATATACAATGGGCGGTCTTATCGCTCAAGGCGATTTTAAATTGTCAGAATATCGTGAAGTGTAAAATAACCCTTCCCCATATTCCCCACTCCCATATAACCACCATATTCATGCGATACAAAATACACAGTCAAGATGTGATTGATGAAATAATTATATTCAAGCTTAAACTATACATTTTTTATACACCTAGTTTTTTTTTGTATGTAATACGCATCTAATGTTGTACTCTTGAAACCATCTTAGTGTTCATTGAAAAAATCTAAAACAATACTTCGTTTGCTTCGTCATATATAGATGGAAATAACATAGTGAATAGTTACGGTCATTTCAACCCATATCATTTCCTTTAATATTTAATAAAAAAAATATGCAGCAGACTCAGTTTGTAAAGACAAGCAAGAATTAATAATTAATTAATTAGAGCTCATTTGTTTTGTAACATATTTGGTTGCTAATAAATGTTTTATTATTATTATTATTTGTGAGTATACATTTTTGTATCTCGGCAAAATTTTGCCGGTTTTTAAGAGCAGTACGGGCCGAAGCCAAGTGCTACCCTTAGCGATTGTTGATATGATGAGATGAGATGTTGTGACTCTGTGATGTGTGTGTGTGATCGTGCGGTTGTGGTTGTGTTTGTGTGGTGACTGCTGTTTGTGAGTTTGATGTGATGATTTGTGCCTCATTGTCGTCCTGCAAGAATTTTCTGACTATTCTCCACGTGTTTAGAATAGCGGATTTTTGTAGATTTTGGTAGGTATACGGTGCTAGGTCTAGTGTTCTTAAAGATTGGTGTAGTTGTTTAGGAACGACACCCGTAGTTGACAATACCACAGGAATAATAGTGACATTACTGAATCGCCACATTCGGCTTATTTCCATTTTCAGATCTATATATTTTGACAGTTTTTCCGCTATTGTGTTTTGTAGATTGTGTGTGTTAGGTTCGGCTATGTCTATTATTTGTGCAGTTTTATTAATTTTGTCTAGTAGGGTAATGTCTGGTCTATTGTAATGTGTCGTTCTGTCGGTGAGGATTGCCCGGTCATATTACAGTTTGTGAGTGTTATTTTCAAGAACAGTTTCCGGAATATATTTATAATAAGGTGTTGGTGGTGTTTACTTGTAATTTGTGCACATTGGTGTTTTTCTTTGCTTTCCATTGTATTTTACATAATCTCTTTCAATTTATTGCTTTAGATTATACACAAACCAGGTACGTAGGATAAGTACAATATCATGGCATTGCTTACGAAAATAGCAGAATTTATAGAAAAATAATATAGTATATTTAGTACACTGAAAAAAATCGGGTCAATCAAGCATGACATTTTGCTTGATAGAAAAAATTATGAATGAAGCAATCAAAAACTTATAAAAATATATTAATCACGGTTTGTTGTCACAATAAAGTTAAAATGATCAACTCTTCTCTATCATTCACTTCATACAAGGAATAAAGATAGCATGATTAAGATAGTGTAAACATGGCACATCACAGATTTAATCAAGTCAGATGATCAATGTAAACACGCCCTTTGTTGTCGGTCGGGGTAGTCAGTGTTTCAGGTCTAGACTTGTTCATTCCGTTCGTTCGTGAGCCTAAGCATGGCACGCTTTTGTTACGCGGAGTAAATTATTTAGATTTCAAGTTATTGCACGGTTACACCCAAAAGCAAAACCCACTGATCGTTATTAACACACCAAGGTATCCTATGAACTCAGTGAATCGTGCTGTGAGTGAATCTCAGTAGCCGTCGTAGTGGTTTTATACTCCTGTTTGTGATGGAAGAAGTGTGCGTAATTCTCCAGGCTTGGAGGCTGCCCGAATTACGTGCCAATTTTATCAGTAAGTACCTAAACTACCCTTTTAGCAACGATGATAATATGTTGTTTTTCACACCAATTAATCGACGATTGTTTTGCAGAATATGAAAGCGCTTTCTGCGCTTACCGATGTCGATATCAAAGAGATGATTCCTCTGTTAAGGCCTAGAACCCTATTTCTACGCAGCTGGAAAATGTGGAAGTCGGATTTAGACGATAATATAAGACTTGAGCAGTATCAAGATATCTTTATAGTAGGTGTAAGTGTGTAGGTAGGAAAAATATTGATCTCTGTTTAGAAAGAAATAAAAACTTTTTATAATAACTTCTGTCATTATTATTTTTGAGAAATAGTCAGTGCTAGGTAAAAGCAATTTAGACATCTTAATTTATAATTCGTATCTAATGCTGATTAATCTAATTATACCACGTGTTATTGAAATAACTGAAAACCTCTAAAGGGTTCATTGTACTCATCAGTATGAACAACTTTTACTATGGGACCAAACGAGAAATAGCGAAAAAAAAAGCAGTTGATCTCTACATTTAGCCGATTCTTGTGAACACAAATGTAGGTAACATTTTTTATTTCGCGATTTCAGTGTTAGTCCCATAGTAAAAGTTGTTCAAACTGATGAGTACAATGAACCCTTTAGAGGTTTTCAGTTATTTCAATAACACGATTTATAAGAATAAATATCTTTCCTAATAGTCTCAATAAAAGTACTTTATAGCTTTAATCAAGATAACTTTATTGCCATAATCATATTACTTTATGTGCTCGTATATAAACAAGTTCCTTGATTGCTGCAAACATTTTTTTTATTAATGTTATCAAGTTTTTTTTTCAGTGTAACCATTACTATATCTTGGCTCTCACAAAAAAATAATTAAGTATATGTTTTTAGAGGTATAATTAGGAGGAAGTAATATATAATTTTAGCGAGCTCGTAAAATATAATCAGTAAAAAAATATTGGCAAGCATAGCAAACATTATACAAAGTGTTATTGTGAAACTCAAAACCTGAGTAGAATAGTTTACACTACCTACTTTTTTAGTATAATTACCGTATGTTAATTAAATGAGAACCGGAGAAGAAAGGGAGTGACCGACAGGCTTGTAGGATCAGTAAGCTGAAGTGGCAGTGGGCTGGCCATGTCTGTCGAAGGACCGATGGCTGTTGGAACAGACGCGTCCTTGAGTGGAGACCATCGGTAGAGGAACACCGTGGTGGTTTTTAGTCGGTAAGAGTCCGACACTGGCTCCGCCTTCCCGGGCGGAGTGCGTCCATGAGGATTACCCCAACGAAAAAAAAAAAAAGAACATAGGTGCACTCCCAAATAGGTAATTAATTACAAAACCAAAATAATCAATTAAATACTTTTCTTTCAACTTTAAAATTCAAAGTCATTTATTTAAATGATCATGTGTAGTTTTGTGAATAATATTTAAATTAAAATAGTGGTTCACTTACAATCTTGATAGCTCGTGGACTTCTGTTCGCTAGACCTGTCAAAGCTCTGAGGATGAATCTGAGAGGACCAAATATCCTGTGCCGGCCATGATGGCGACTGGAATTAAATTGAAACATGTGCTTAATTATATTTTTATCTATAGTGACATCTTTATTAACTTACGTTATAGTATTTTTTCTACTATAGTGGCTTGGGGTAAGTTCATTCAAATGGATTTCCCGCAGAAAGTGTCGTGATAGGACCAAATATCCTGTGCCAGCCATGATGGCGACTGGAATTAAATTGAAACATGTGCTTATTAGTCATAGACAATGTGTTATATTTCTATTTATTTATTTATAATTTATGTACACACAATAACACATGAAAGGAGACAGCATTAAAAATTATTATTAATTATTTATGCTTATTTCAATGAAATTTCTACGTGCTTAATTATATTTTTATCTATAGTAACATCTTTATTAACTTACGTTATAGTATTTTTCTACTATACCTAGTGGCTTGGGGTAAGTTCATTCAAATGGATTTGTAGTGGTACAAAAATTATTTTTGAGGTGTTGCGACATTCTGTCGTTTTGTATGGGACATTTGAGGTGCCTCATGTATGAGTGACACAACTCTAGTGAACGGGTGCCGTCTGTCGGGACAGGTCAGCTTCTACATGACATATACTATGGCAAATCTTTTAACGATTATTTCATGTCGGAAAATAACATCGTGTCATAATTATGAACACAATATCTTCAAATATATACATATAAGCGCCTACACAGACGATTACACTATTTACCGACCATACTATATTTTGTTCTTACAATCAACCGGCCAAAGTGATGGAATTTCATGGAATTAGCCCTAAACTCCCTCATTCTGAGAAGACGCTCGTAAAACACAGACCAGTAAGCCTCTAGACGCCGTTTAGTCGGACACCCCCGGTCACCACGCATATGCAGTACCACTGCATATCATACGCCCCGCCACCAATCAGGACGTCAGTCCGTCAGCGAGCTGCACCAATCATACGGAATCACACCACCGAATTTTTGAGCCGACCAATCATAACGCGCCGTCCGCCCCCCGGTCCCCGCCAACATTTTACGACTGTGTTCTCATGCAAAACTTTGTTTATGCGGCGTCTTGAGGCTTACTGGTCTGTGTATAAAAATAAGAATCTTCATGTACACACGGCTAATGTACATCTATAGGAAAAAAAAGTTTATAGTAATGACTTCTTAGGTTTTCGCGATCACTACACATTATAATAAAACAAAGTTTAACCGGATAACTTTGTTTAACTTTGTTTTATTAGTTTATAGTAAATATGGGTAATCACCAGAATAGTACAATTGGTGGTCTTATCGCTAAAATAAATTTCTTCCAAACAACCATTGAATATACTACTTACTTACATGTATTATAAGTATGTATTTACAAAATAAAACCGGCCAAGAGCATGTCGGGCCATGCTCAGTATTATAGGGTTCCTTAAGTAGGTGTTACAAACAAATCAAATCGAATATTAATCACGGCTATTTTAGTTTTTGCAATAGACGGCAGCATTGGCGACTCAGAGAGTGATGTCAGTAGCCGCTAGATGGCGCTATACAGTGCCAAATGTAATACACGGCACTTGACGGCAGCATTGGCGACCCAGAGAGTGTTGTACGACGCCGCTAGATGGCGCCAAATTTAAGAAGTGTGTCGTCAACATAACACAAAGTTACTTTTTGTGATTTTTTCAAATAGAAAGTAGCTAAAGGAGCATTATTTGCTATGATCATTTTTCTCTAAGGTCAATGACCTTTGAACTAGGACGTTTTAAGTATTTTTCAGTTTTCTGTCTATAACTCAAAAAATTATAATCACATTATTATTATTATTATCGGTATATATTTATTTTCTCCTCTTTTTGGGAGGGCGAAGAACCTCGTTGGCGGGCCGAAGCCAAGCGTGAGAGGAGACAATTAAAATTAAATGGAGTAAGTGGATGATAATGTTGAAGATGTTAAGAATTTTCTAGTGATACGACAAGTGTTAAGGATGGTGGCTTTTTGAAGTATGTGTAGTGTATATGTAGGCATGTTTAAGGTGTTCAGGCTTTGTTGTAGAGATTTTGGTATAAGTCCAGTAGAAGACAGGACTATGGGGACGATGTGAACTGTTTGTGCTCTCCATTGAGTTTTTAATTCTATTGCAAGATCTTGATATTTACTAAGTTTCTCTGATATTGTGTTTTGTATGTTGTGGGAGTTCGGAATAGCTATATCAATTAAGTACACGACTTTGTTTGATTTGTCGTGTACAGTAATATCCGGTCTATTGTAGTGAATCGTTTTGTCTGTTATGATCGTTCTATCCCAATAGAGTTTGTAATTTCTGTTTTCTAATATAATTTCAGGTTTGTATTTATAGTATGGGCATATTTCTGTTATGAGTTGGTATTTGTGTGCTAAGTGTTGATGAATTATTGCGGCAACTTGGTCGTGTCTATGTTTGTAGTCAGTTTGTGCTAATGATTTACAAGCTCCTGTGATGTGCTGGATGGTTTCTGATGCGGTATTACAATGTCTGCATAAGTCAGTTGGCTGGTTGAGATCTCTTATGATGTATTTCCTATAGTTCCGGGTAGCTATTATTTCATCTTGAATCGCACACATGAAGCCTTCTGTTTCGGGGAAAAGTTCACCTCGTTTGAGCCATTCGTTCGACTTCTCTTTGTCGACGTGTGGTTGGCACAAGAATGATCGGTGTCTCCCGTGAAGAGATTTTCCAGCCCATGCTGCAATTTTTTGTTGTGTGTTTGTGATGATTTCATTTATTTGTGTGTTTAGGTCCTGTAAGTTGAGGGGTGTGAGTTTAGTGTCTAATTCTGTAATGTGTTTATGTAATACTGAATGTTCGGATTTGTTATGAAAATAATTTCTAAGTGTTTTTATTTGTTTGTTGTGTAGGCTGCGTATATCGATTAATCCTCTTCCTCCTTCATGGCGTGGTAGGGTGAGTCTCTGTATACATGATTTGGGATGATGTTTTCTATATTTTGTGAGATGTGTATTAATAGTACGCTGTAGTTTTGTGATGTCAGTCTTTGACCATTTTATAATGCCAAAAGAGTATGTAAGAATTGGTATAGCGAATGTATTGATAGCTTTTATGGTGTTTCTAGAGTTTAGGTGAGATTTTAATATCAGATTTAAGCGATGAGAAAATTTATTTAGTAATTCTTGTTTGGTTGTTTTTTGTTGGATTTGTCTAGATTGCTTAAAACCTAGGTATTTGTATGTGCTATTTTCATCCATAGGTTCAATAACTTCGCCAGATTCGAGTGTGTAACTGTTGTTTTGAATTTTTCCATCAACAATTGATAGTATTTTACATTTATCAACTCCAAACTGCATATTAATATCTTGTGAGAACTGTTGTGTGGTATCAGCTAATTTGAATAATGTGTCTTTGTCGGTAGCAAATAGTTTTATATCATCCATATACAACAGATGAGATACAGTGTGTTGTGTTCCATTATTTGGGGGTGCAGATCCTATATTAGTATTATTTAGGAGTTGGGAGAGAGGATTGAGAGCCAGGCAGAACCATAACGGGCTTAAAGCATCGCCTTGAAAAATACCACGTTGGATACGAATCGGTTCAGTAGTTAAAGACTGGGTTGAAGATTGTTTTATTTTGAGTATGGTTTGCCAAGTTGTCATAGAAGTTTGTAAGAAAGATATTAGAGTAGGGTGTATTTTGTATAAGTGTAAGACATGTAAGAGCCAGCTATGGGGAACTGAGTCAAAGGCTTTTTGATAGTCAATAAACATTGTGTGTATATCTGTTTTATTTTTAACTGCACTATTCATAACAATTGCATCAATAGTAAGTTGCTCCTTACAACCCTGACTATTTTTCCTACATCCTTTTTGTTGCTCAGCTAATATGTTAAAATTATCTAAATGTTTGTAAACAACTTCACTTATACATGCTGTCAATATTTTGTAAATGGTTTGTAGGCAGGTGATCGGTCTGTACTTAGCTGGATTTTTAGTATCGTTCATGTCTTTGGGGATCATGTATGTTACCCCTTGTGTTATGTATGCCGGTAATAAGTGTGGTGATTTAATAAATGTGTTTAAGAAGTTGTATATGTGTGGCTGTATGCTAGTGAATTTTTTATACCAATAGTTGTGTATGTTGTCTGTACCTGGGCTTTTCCAATTATGCGTTCGTTTTATTACTTCTACAAATGTGTCTATTGGTATAAATTCAAACTCCATCTGTGGAATATTGTTTGTCATTTGGGAAGACTCATTAATCCAGCCTGCATCATTACTATGCTGAACAGGTAATTCCCAAATATTGCCCCAGAATTCTCGGATTTCTTCAGATGATGGTATATCTGTGTTTTGATTATTTGTATTTCCGTGTGTTGCTGTTAAATTTCTGTAGAAGTTCTTTTCACTACTTATGAATTGTGTGTTTTGTAGTTTACGGGCTGTGCATGTTAAGTATCTCTTAAGTCTGGAGGAAGATGCGTTAAGCTTTTGCTTTAAGGTGTCTAAAAAGTGTTCCATTTGTGTGTTTGTATTTTCATATTGTGCGTGTAACTGGTATTTAATCGTTATCGCTTCTACTGCTGCTACTACTCTTCTACTTCTGTTACCTCTAATATATTGTGTCAGTCTGCCTATATTCGCTCTTAAGTCTTGTATTTTTGATTCTAATCTAACTTGCCATTTTGGCTTTCTGTTTAGTCGTATCGGATGTTCGTTTTGAAAATGTGATATTTTAGCACCATTACATGTAGCTGCCGTCCATGCTGCACAATAAATTACATCTTGTAATGTGTTGAAATCTGTATCTCTGTTCACGAATTTGGGTAATATATTGGTATCTATGTATTTTACTATAGTGTAGAATTTTTTAGATGTCTTTTGTTTAGGAATGTATGGTCGGCTAGTAGGGTCAGTGTTAGTAAAGTGTTGTTGAGCTTGATGAAATATTTGATCTATTTCTGGGTTTACTGGGTTTACTCGTACGGCAGTTTCAGTAGAAGGGTATGTGGTAACGAGTTGTTCAACATGAATATTATTCAATAAATTATTCTCACTGGTTTTCTGCGGGTCTGTGAGTGTTGGAGTGACATAGTCATGTTGTGTACGAGTGCTGAAGTCAAGTGGGTCTGTTGTCGTGTCTAAATATATGTGTGTACTTGTTTGTTGAGTACTTAGTGTATGTATATTACTTATATTAGGACATTCTATGTTGCCTGATGACTGTGTCTGTATGTTTATATTACGTAGTTCTTCAGCCACTTCTTGTTTAATTTGTGCTAATCTGAAATCGTTTATGTATTTGTTATTAATGATTGCTCTTCTCTGATCAGCTATTCTTTGCTCTGTTAAATGTGTAAGGTTGGGGTACATAGTAATGAATTCTTGATATAAATATTTCCTATAAGCTGTTTTGTTCGTTTCTAACTCTGTTATTTTAAAGTAAATTCTAATAATTGCTTCATTGTATTCATTTGACCATTTCATCCGATGTGTGTCAGCTGTTGTTGAAAATTGTAAAGAGTGATGTTGTATTTGTGTTTGTATAGCTTGCAATTCAGTTTTAGCTTCTTCATAAATCTTATCTATTAACTTTTGTGATATTAATTTTTTCTGAACTATTGCTCTACGTTGGTCGCCTATCCTCTGCCGGCTAACTTGCATATTAGGGTATTTTTCTAGAAATTTAGTGTGAAGTGATGGAAGATATGCCTTGGTGTCAGTTTCCATGTTAGTAAGATGAAGATAAGTCCGTAGGATAAATTCATTCATTTCAATGCTCCATTTCCTACGGGTTGTTGCAGTGCTAGTGGTGGGCACAGGTTCGTTGACAGAGTTTGTCTCCTGTGCAACATCCGCTGACTGTAAGCTAGTTGGTGATGATGGTGTCGGAGAGACACCGAAAGAATGCAATGATGACGGAATGGAAGGAAAGAGAGATCTCGTGGAGGATGACGAAGACATTTGAGTAATTTCATCATCTAAAGGTGGCACATCTGCCTGTACAACTTTTTTTGTTTTGGATCTAGTTATCATAATTATTCCCACGAGAAGCTAGGGACTACATAAGTCGACCACGGCAGAGCCCTGCGTTCACCGCGGCAAGGGTAAATTAAACTGGAGGTCCCCTAGTATCCAGAGTTCGCATACTAGCGACTAAGCTCTCCCTTAGCCATGAAACCCTCAGCGTATGCTGTTTCACCTTGGTTTGGAGGAATTGGGAAATGGAGAAGCTTATAGCCTGGGGTTTGACTAGAAGCTTAGGTAGGGATTGGGGATTGGGATTAGGCAAGGTAAGGAAGGAAATGTAGGAATTGGGATTAGGAAAAGGTAATTTGGGCAAGGAAAATGATCTTGATCTGGGATTGGACCAAGAACAACTTTGTACCCCTTTTGGTCTGACCTTTCACCCTAGACCTGCCCGGCATGAGTGTATCTACCGGTATAGCCCTAACGCTCATTAAGGCGCACAAGCCCTACCACGACGTCAACGTAAGGATACGACGGAGGGTTATTATTATTATTATTAAGAGCCTGTACAGTCCCACTGCAGGGCAAAGGCCTCCCTACTCTCACATTATACTCAAAATTATTTTAAAAGAGAGTTTTTACAAAGGTCTATCAATGTGGAAGATTATAAGTTTCTACGATGCATAGTTTAGAAATGGCAGGGGGAGGGACACATTGCAAGCCACTTTGGCGGGCTATATTTCGCAGATGGTACACCTGATAAAAAAGTGATGTACTAAACATTACCTTCATTTTTGTAGACCTATTCAATGATACCCCACACGAGGGGGTGCAGCGAAAAAAAAAATTTTTTCCCCATTTCACATATATGGGCGCCACCCCTAAAAAACGTAAAAACTATTTTTTTATACTTTTAAAATTGAGATCTATATGCAGACCATTTTTTAACTAAATTTCATTTACTTATGTTTATAACTGTAGAAGTTATTAAGCTGTAAAGGATTAGGACAGACGGACAGACGGACAGACGGACAGACGGACAGACGGACAGACGGACGGACATGACGAAACTATAAGGGTTCCTTGTAGGACTTCGGAACCCTAAAAAGGTATATTAGTATTATATCCATTGTCTAGTACCCATAGTACAAGCTCTGCTTAGTTTGGGACTAGATGGTGCTGTGTAAAAATGACCCATTTTTTAGGGTTCCGAAGTCCTACAAGGAACCCTTATAGTTTCGTCATGTCCGTCCGTCTGTCCGTCTGTCCGTCTGTCCGTCTGTCCGTCTGTCCGTCTGTCCTAATCCTTTACAGCTTAATAACTTCTACAGTTATAAACATAAGTAAATGAAATTTTGTTAAAAAATAGTCTACATATAGATCTCAATTTTAAAAGAATAAAAAAATCGTTTTTCCGTATTTTAGGGGTGGCGTCCATACATGTGAAATGGGGAAAAAAAAATTTTTTTCGCTGCACCCCCTCGTGTGGGATATCATTGAATAGGTCTACTAAAATGAAGGTAATATTTGATACACCACTTTTTATCAGGTGTACCATCTGCGAAATATAGCCCGCCAAAGTGGCTTGCAATGTGTCCCCCCCCCTGCTATTTCTAAACTATGCAACGTAGAAACTTATAATCTTCCACATTGATAGACCTTTGTGAAAACTCTCTTTTAAAATTATTTTGAGTATAATGTGATTATAATTTTTTGAGTTATAGAGAGAAAACTGAAAAATACTTAAAACGTCCTAGTTCAAGGTCATTGACCTTAGAGAAAAATTATCATAGCAAATAATGCTCCTTTAGCTACTTTCTATTTGACAAAATCACAAAAAGTAACTTTGACACTTCTTAAATTTGGCTTCTTGAATTTATCGCTAGATGGCGCTACTAACAACACGCTCTGAGTCGCGAGTGCTGCCGATTATTGCAAAAACTAAAATAGCCATGATTAATATTCGATTTGATTCGTTTGTAATTACACCTACTTAAGGAACCCTATAATACTGAGCATGGCCCGACATGCTCTTGGCCGGTTTTTAATACTTGATTTGCTCTATAAAGATAACGGGCAACAGTTGTCGATGTACTTTATAGAAAATAAAATATAAAAAACTTTTTAACGAAAAATAAAACCGACTTTAAAAACCTTAACTAAAAAGTAAAAAATATAGTCGAGCGCATATCTATAGTAAAAAATTAAATAACAAACCGTTTATGTGAACGTATATCAAAATCACGCGCCGCCTTCAAAATGTTGGTTTATGTTAAGATTTTAAAATACATACAATGATTATTTTTTACTTTTTTAATTAAGGTTTTTGAAGTCGGTTTTATTTTTTGTTAAAAAGTTTTTTATTTCATACTTTTCAGTTGATAATTGCGAGGGTTGATTCATAAATGTTTATAGAACCAATTTGAGAATATATTTTTTAGTAACCTTTGCTATCCCACTGCTGGGCAAAGGTCTCGCTCATGTTCTTCCAAACGTTAGATCACTATCGTGAAAAAAAAAACACGCATATCGGCCAAGAATTCTCAGAAAAACGAACCAATGAGCAGATGGCTCGCCTATTTGTGGTGAGCTAAGAGTCAGTAAGTCAGCTAAGGGCTGGTAGAAGAATGCAAAACCTTGATAAAGGTTTGCCCCCAGCCAAAGGTAGTTACAGGAACACCGTGGTGGTTTTAGTCAGTAAGAGCCCAACATTGGTTCCGTCTTTAAGGGTAGAGTGCGTCCATGAGGATTTACGCACCCAAAAAAACGTACGAGTTAAATTGACATCTTATATGCTGCTGTTCTTAGATTATAATTCCAAGAAGCGCGGAAGGTGCGCACCAGGTACTTATTTGCTACCAGTACTTCTAAAACAAATTCTGGTCTGCGATCACCACTGCGCCGCTTAGTAGACACATACTACGCAACGTTTACCAATTTGCAGAGAAGTGGAACCTGATATTTCATTATACAAAGTACCTATCACTACTCAAGAGCCTGCAATCTGTAACTTAAGATCAAAGACCAAATATCAAATAGCTTTAATAGCTTAAGAAGAACAGTCTTTGCTAGACGGCAATATATGACACAATCAGCCTACATCTATAATAAACTCAACCTCAAACTAAATATACATCCTCTTCTGTTGCACAAATGTAAAAAAGTTATAACTGAATGGCTAAAAACCCTAACATATGAAGAAACAGAAAACATTTTGGTCAGGATTAGCTAAACAACTCGTCAAATTCTACATGCACATGTACACACACAAACATACACACACCTCCCACATCCCCCACATATACTCTCAAACACACAATAATCTCACAGAGCTGCTAAAACCAATGTTATTTTAAATATATATTTTGTTTTTTGTTTTCCTCATTTTATATAAAAAAAAATTGTTAAAAATAGTCTCATCATTGTTATGATCAATGGGAAGTAGCGAGACAGCTCCAACACAAGTACTTTTGTAACTTACTGGAGCTGCCTCAATTTATGTTTGAACACTTATGTATGAGATATAATAAAAAATATTTTGATTTTGATTTTAAAAAGTAAGTACCCTTCCAGCAAAGGAACTATTAATTCATCAAACACGCCTTAGTGACGTCACATCAATTAATGTATTGATCTAGACAAACGGCAGTGTGTCGAGCCAAGTTCGGAAAAGAAAAGACCGACGCACCAGCCGATAAATAAATCAATATCTGTTGGACCTACAAAGTTGCAATTTTGCGTTCCTGGTAAGGTTCCAATTTAGATAGGTAATTACCTAAAATCCCAAAAGTGACCATCACCATCATCATCATTTCAGCCGAAAGACGTCCACTGCTGGACATAGACCTCCCCCAAGCATCACCACGACCGGTTTTGCGCTTCCCGCATCCAGCGGATTCCCGCAACCTTCACCAAGTCGTCGATACACCGCGACCAAGCTTCTTAAAATATTAAGGTCCGAAAATCACTGTTTTTATCACTAACTTATTCACTCTTATAAAACCTAGACCACTTCCAGAGAGCGGTGTGCATGTGTGTACTACAGCAAACTTTCTGGTAAACCACCACGAAGGCTAAAATTGCTTGCGCTCAGTGTTCGACGGCAGTAGGTACGGTCGACTGCACATCGGTGGTAACACTTTGACATTAGCAGCATCTTTATTTCGTAAACAGTAAGGGCGGTTTTCGAATTGACGTGTTACCACTGTCATGCAGTCGACTGTACGTGTAATGTTGGAGGATTAGTTCAAGAGAATTTGTCGACAAAATGTATTTCTACGCACATCAATTTGTATCTTGAATTTCAATCTTATGCAATAAGATATAAAGTTGATAATCATTTGTGAAATAGTTAAAATAACTTTTAGGGTTGGCTCACACTGTGGTGTACCAGAAGGTAACCGAAAGGTTCCTGGTGATACCTGTAGGTATCGGTAGCACTCGTATTTGCCGCATGACCATAATACATTTTAAGTTAGGTACTTACTACAGAAGTTGATATGAAATTGTTAACAAGATATCACACTCAGGGCCGGAATAACCATTAGGCAGACTAGGCAACTGCCTGGGGGCCCCGCATCGGCTAGGGGCCCTGCGCGCGCACTAATGTTATTGAAAATGTTTCATACAGTGAAAATTTATTTGGATTTTTTGTATCTTCAATGACAATAGGTATTATTGCTTTTTTTCGACGATGCTGTCAGTTGATGAAATACTTCATACTTACAGAACAGACAATTCAGCTTGGTAACTTCGAGAAAGAACAACCAAGCCAACAGAAGGATCCGTTTGGGCTGGGCAGCATTTGGCAAACTTCGCCGAGTCTTCTCGTCGCCTATACCGCAATGTTTGAAGACAAAGGTCTTCAACCAGTGCGTCCTGCCTGTCATGACTTACGGTGCCGAGACGTGGACACTGACAGTTGGGCTAGTCCACAAGTTCAAAGTCGCTCAGCGAGCTATGGAGCGAGCTATGCTTAGAGTTTCTTTGAAGGATAAAATCCGTAACGAGATTATCCGGAGAAGAACCGGAGTAACCGACATAGCTTGTAGGATCAGTAAGGTGAAGTGGCAGTGGGCTGGCCATGTCTGTCGAAGGACCAATGGCCGCTGGAGCAGACGAGTCCTTGAGTGGAGACCGCGAATCGGCAAACGCAGCGTAGGGCGCCCCCCTGCCAGGTGGACCGACGACCTAAAGAACTGGGGGGACTGGATGCGTAAGGCAGAGGACCCAGTGTTGTGGCACAACTTGCGAGAGGCCTATGTCCAGCAGTGGACTGCGATAGGCTGAGTTGATGTTGATGACAGAACATAACTATTTAGTATCGAGTAGTACACCCAATAACATGGATGTGTTACGTAGCGTATTATATGATAAACAAAAGTTTTGAAATGCGTGATCTGTAGTAGCGATTTGTGAGTTTTGCGACCTTGATCCCTTCATCAACAAAAGGGGCCCCGAGAATTTCATTGCCTAAGGGCCCCGACATGGTTAATCCGACCCTGATTATTAAGAAGGGTAGGGGGGGGGGGTGGTGAACACTGTATGTATCTTTCTTTTAAGTTTAGTTCCAGAAATTCTCATGTAGGTATTTCAGAATCATTGCAATAAAACCATACCGAGATCAATAATAATACCTCAGTATTAAAAAGTATTTTTGTAGACATATCGCTACTTTTACAATCTTGTTTTTACTGTGTTGCTATGAAAGTTCTGTTGCATTGTACTTATACTTATTTTAATAATTATTTTTATATTGCATTGTAAATATAATTTAATATCAGGATACAGTAAACAGTGGGGATTATAAAAATCTCGGTAAGTTGCTGGTTCCTGCCCAAAGATTACATTTATTTAGTAGAAATGTATATTGTATGGCCATTAAAATTTATAATAAATTACCAGCTGAACTGAGAACATTAACATTTAATAAGTTCAAAAGTAAAATGTTTTCTTGGCTCTTAGACATGTGTTTTTATTCTGTTAATTAATTTTTTAATCTTAAATTGTAATTTTAAATTGTAATTAATATTTAGGCATTATAATTAATATTTTGACATTGTAACTGATTATTTGACATTGTAATTGATATTTTGACATTGTAGGTTTAGATTTAAAGAAATTGTTATTAATGTAATTCCTAATATGAGTGTCAGTCTATTAATCTGTTAAAATTATTGTAATCCAAAATGCTAAATTTAATATTATAATAATGTTATTTATTCCTGTAATGAACCTACGTAATATTTCTACACCAGCAATGGTAGTATATGTGACACCATATATATCGTAAGACATCAATGTACCTACCATATACTGAGAAATAAAATTATTCTATTCTATTCTATACGGGTATTAAACTAAATAATCAGAGATTATGCAAATGCTGTTAATAATATAAAATGCTAGCGCAATTTCCGTCGGCGGTAGATCCGTCCTGTTTTGTTACATCAAAATGTTACCTTACTGGCCGTGACGAAAAACTTTATTTTTGATTGTTTCCTATAATACAAACATAGGTTTATAACATATGGTTTATGGTATTTAATACTAGGAAGGTACATTAAAAAATAATAAAACAAGTTTAACCGGATTACATCGCGTATATTATTTAAATTGGTTTTCCTGACGCTTCGAAAGCTTTGCAGCGTTCGTGGTCGCAGAAAAACTAAGCTGACAAGCGTCTTTATAGAAATAATTTTAATTAATTATAATCGTTTCGATGCACTCACAATCTTGCCGTCCCCAAAAAAAATGGTTTGTTTAAAAAAATTGCTTATTGACCTTAATGGCTTGGCTTGCTTGGTTTGGTTATACCTCTAATCTTGTCGCTTGTCATCTTAGTCTTCCTGCGACCACGAACGCTGCAAAGTTTTAGAAGCGTCAGGAAAACCAATTTAAATAATATACGCGATGTAATCCGGTTAAACTTGTTTTGTTATAACGTGTAGTGATCGCGAAAACCTAAGAAATTATTACTAGAAATGTATATTTTAATCATTCAAAGCGCTTCATCGGTGCATCGTGCTAAAAAGTAAAAAAAAACATAACATTTCTTAACGATTTTATTTTCCTGATGATATTTTACATAGGCCCTTATATTTAGATCCTTTATAAAAAAACACGAAACAAGAAAAAACCAATTAATTCACCGTAAACATTGTGTGGTTCAAAATAAATGAAAATTAAAGACTTCAATTAATTTTATGGCCCAACATCTGTACTATGAATACATAATGTACCAACAATACATGTAGTACTCGTACATATTTAAATTTAAACGAAACCGACGGTCATAGAACTTTCCTATTTGGCATTCAGGACCTGAACTGATGCCAAATAAACTATTACAATAAGAATACTGTGCCTTAAAAGAGGTGGCAGGAATCGGTCCCACACTGTCTGCCTGATCTATTAATCGGTATGATGTCATAAATTACGCATAATTTATTATGTGACGTGTGAGCGTTTTCCTTGCTTCACTATAATTCTTCGTTTGGCAGCTTTTCGATTTATGGATTTCGATACAGCAGAAGCTTAATATGGGTAAAGCCGGAAACCTTTACCCATATTGTATTACATATTGAAAATATATATTCATAAATTTCCATTTTTAGGGTCCCATACCTCAAAAAAATAATCCTTATAGGTTCACTTTGTTCTCCGACCGTCTGTCTGTCCGCCCGACTATCAATTCGCGTTTTTTTTTTGAGTTCTGTCTAGAATAGCTAAAACTAGATAGCTAAAAAACACCAAATACTAATATCTATTCCCCAAAAGTCCTGTAAAAAAATATAGTTCCGGCGCACGGCGTTCCAAAGATTTTTGGTCACACATCAAAACCCATGGGATACTTCTCGTGGACCCAGGATATCAAAATTTGGCATGGAGGAAGGCCTTATGCCACGAAAAAAGGAAAAAGAATATAATTCTTAATTAAATAGGTAACTAAAACACTTGAAATTTAACTGGAACTAGTTTCGGCGAAAATGATTTTTTTTATCAGCTAAATCAGCACTTTTGAATTCAATTAACAATCGTAGACCAAACATTTAAGCTATATTTTTTTATGAAACTGGCCACATAGATTTTAATCAATAACAATGTTCTGTATAAATCCAAATATTTGTATTTTGTGAAGTAATTTTGAAATCACAATCTTGAGCCGTCTACAATTTTTTCTTGCTTTGTTACTTATTAAAGCGTGGATAGATTGGATATTAATTTTGGCCGTTCTTCACAAACTGAACTTATTTTAACTATTGCTCTCTTTTACTGATAGTAGATACAAGAAAGGGACAGCAATTTTAGTGCTGTCAAATTAGTTTACGTGTTACACTACCTTTTGTCGGCACGTTCCAAGATTACGACTAAACTTGTATGGAAATTTTTATTCTGACTACTTTAACACGGCAACATAACGTTTCGCCAACTGCATTTTTTTTCCTAAATGCACTAGATATGGAGGCAGTATTTGAAGGCTACCATTGAGGGTCATAAGCCCACAAGCATGCCGCAGCAATGCTTTACCGCTAAGGGTGTTACCACACCAATCGATCGATGTTAGACTCGATCAGTAGACGTCGATCGACAGTTCCAAAGATAATATAATCACTAGACAGTTCCTCCTACTACTACACCAAATATAGTATTATATTATCTGTGAATAAAATTCAAGAATTGTTTATATGTAGGTAAAGTTTTTTTTTTAAATCGTAATAAATGTAACAATTTAATTTTAACAAAACAATAGATTGGATAAATAGAAGTCGTAATATACGTAGGTAGGTATGGATGTCCATTATATAACGTCAACTGGTTTAAAATCTGTTCAAAGTTTAAAATTAAAACTCAACAATACCATGATGGAATTTAACCTACATCAAATCGTCAAAGATCCTACCAGAACAACAAAATCAACATCGACTTGCATAGACCTGATATTCACATACATACATACATACATATTATCACGCCTGTTTCCCATTGGGGTAGGCAGAGACTATGGATTTCCACCTGCTACGATCCTGACACACCTCTTTCGCTTCATCTACGTCCATTAACCTCGTCATGCATGCTCGTCGGTTGCTGATATTCACAAATAGTAATAAATCTGAATTTGAAATAACGGTAACAAAAAATGGGATCTCAGATCACAATAGCCTACTATATAGCATAAGGCAAGATAAACCTCAAAACTATAAAAATACAAGCTTCAGAACAAAAAGAATATTTAATAATCGTAATCTGGTGAACTTCCAATCGGCATTATTTAATTTAAATTGGAACGATATACTTAACCATAACAATGACATAAATAAAACAGCTATTTTCTTGAATTCTTAAACACATTGATTTATATTTATTTCAAGTCTAAACAAATACCAAAATAATACCAAATTACGGTTTCAGCTTAGTTAATCTGAAATATTAATAATATTTGGCTGAGATGTAGGTTTAGGTCTTAAATTTCATCCCCTTTAATCATATATTAACAGAACACTGGAGACTGTTTTCAACGATTGGAGCCCGCCGACGTTGTACGTGTCGTTTTTATCAAAGGAATTATGAGACAACGTTGGCAATGTGCCCACACGTTGGCGGTTTGCTCAGTCTTGACGCAGCACTCATGCAGTAAGGTGAATCGAATGAGCTTGTCCCTACGGTCACCGCGTTTTGAAAATGTCATCAACGCAATAGTTACAGAATTTCTATAAAAAATCTTTATGTTTATTAACAAATAACAATGATATTATTTTGTTAGTCAAAACATTTTTCAAAAACGACGTCTATTGTTTAACTATTGTGTTATTATAATTGACAGTTCAGCTCTTAAGCACTCAATAATATTAAAGTGTCCTGCGCAACATCTATTTCAGACGTCTTTACATTGGCTCTGACGGAACTGAACTAACATTATCTCCAACGTGTCGACGCTAGGCATAATTACGGGCCAACGCTCGTCCCAACGTTGGGGCCAACGTGTGGAGCCCGCCTTATGTTTTTAAGTGAGTTCAACCTTTTTTGAATAAAATCGGATTGAGTTTTCAAACATGTGTCAAATAATTTAAATCAAAAGCACTAAGAAGTATTGATATCAACTTCGAAGCAAATCACCGCCAAAATAACTTTTTACCCCTTTTTAACCCCGTTAGGGGATGAATTTCAATAAAATACGAAACAGGTCTTCCATCAATTCTGTTAAAAAAAGTTCATGCTAAATTTGAAGTAGATTGGACCAAGGAATCACGTTGTGCCATACAAACTTTGCCCCCCCCTTTTTCACCTCCTTAGGGATAGAATTTCGGAAAATCCTTTCTTATCAGATTCCTACGTCATACAAAGAACACACCCTCCCAGTTTCAGGTCTCTACGATCAGCGGTTTAGGCTGTGCGTTGATCCGTCAGTCATTCAGGACAAAGCCTTTTATACGTGGGACACTCAGAAAGTTTTGCGAAACTAAAAAAAATTGTTCTATACGTACATATATTTTTATCAAATCTTTTCAAAGTACTTTCCACCAGCCTCTATACAAAGATTCATGCGCCTAAACCAGTTTTCAAAACACTTTTTCCAGTCCGCCGCAGACACCTCGTTTACAGCCTGCTCGAACGCAGCCAGCGCATCTTCCGGCGACGAAAATTGTATCCCTTTGAGCTGATTTTTTATTTTTGGGAATAAAAAGAAGTCACACGGTGCTAGATCAGGGCTGTAAGGAGGGTGACCCAGGAGTTTGACTGGCGTGCTGTCCAGGAAGTCCCTCGTTTTGAGTGCGGTGTGCGCAGGTGCATTGTCGTGGTGGAGCAGTAGCCCGCGGAGCCCTGTGTTTGGTCGCTTGTTGCTTATAACAGAGAAAACTTCTGGCAAACATTTGGTAGTATACCATTCGGGATTAATGCTTCTTTGATCCCGTAAGGGAATTGATACCAAGTGGCCAGTCAAATTAAAAAAGCTAGCGATCAAAATCTTACCCCCGCTTCTAGATCGCTTCACTTTGGTAGGCGTTGGCTCATTTTGAAACACCCAAACAGTCGACTGGCGCTTGGTTTCTGGGTCGTATTGATAAATCCAGGACTCATCACCTGTAACGATGTCGTAAACACGCCGAGACGAGCCTGCTTCAAATTTATTAAGCATATCACGGCACCATTCCACCCGGGCCTGCTTCTGAGCATCGGTGAGGTTGTGCGGCACCCAGCGTGATACTATCCTCCTCACGCGAAGATGGCTGTGTAGAATCTCGTGAACGCTTCCCGATCCAATCTTCAATATGTGTTGAATCTCCTGATATGTAATTCGCCTATTGTCTTGGATTAAATTTTTCACTGCTAGCACGTTTTCTTCGGTAACAGCCGTCAAAGGGCGACCGCTTCTTTCGTCATCCCCCAAAGTTGGTCGACCGCGCTTGAATTCGTTATACCAACGATACACGGTTGCCTTGGAAGGGCCTTCATCCATGAATGCCATTTGAAGTCTATCGTACGATTCATCCGGTTTCAGGCGACACTTGAAATCGTATAAAATCATAGCTCTAAAATGTTCCCGGCGCAGATCCATATTTCAGTGAGACACAATACTTTGAATTAACTCGCAAAAAATGTGGAGGGAAATTTTGAAATTGGAACTTACTTATTTTTACTTATAAATAATCATATTTTCGAAAAACATTATAACTGGCCAGTCTCCCATATATAAAAACTTTTTTTCGCAATACTTTCTGAGGGGCCTGGTATGTATAGAAGATAGATATAAAAAATAATTATATTTAAATGACAGAATTCAAAATATCTACGCTAAAAACAAATTCAGAATAGTAACTCCCGATTTAAATGACGCCACAAGATTTTGTGTAAAGCGTATTGAGGCATACCTCACCACAACCACATCACAGCGGCAAAAATGACGTCAGTCAACAGCCTTGTGTGTGTGAATGGTCTCTGTTTATTTAATTATTTAGTGATCGAAATACTGACCTGAAAGGAATTATCATCTATGTTAGCAATGCAAAACTATATGAATTGATTCAGCACATTTGTTTTTGTATATAGTGATGAGTTTCAAATAATAATACTTATTATTTTTTGCTTTTGGAATACTAGTTTTTTTTTGTAAGTCCCATGTAATAGGGGGCCAGCCTATTGCCATTAACCGGGCACAAATCCAGACTCCGGGCTGCTACTGAGAATTTCCTAATGAAAAAACCCAATAACACTTTGCCCGACCCGGGAATCGAAACCAGGACCTCACGCTCAGCAGTCGCGCTTGCAACCACTAGACCAACGAGGCAGTCTTACCCCAATGATATTTAAAAGTACAGATATGTTACTTGCGCTCGCAAGTTGAGCAGTGTTCATAATTTTAATCAAATAAAGTAAGTACATAGTGCAATTAATTCAGACAATATATAGTGAGCGGCGTATAAAGTGAATGTTCATGAAGTCGATAACCACAAGTTGAATTCTGTATCGTTGAAATAAAGAATCTTTCTTTTTTTATTCTAGATGGAAAATAGACTTCGGGCTAGTTTTGAGCAATTTAATATCATGTTGGAATTCATGGAAAGGTAATTTTTATTCATTTTATTACGCTTTTAGTTCCTAAAATTCCATTTCCGAATCAAACTCTTTGTTCATGGAATGTTTAATGTAAACAATGATGTGATCCCACGAACGGCACGAACTATTAAACAATTGGGTTGTTGTTCCAAAATGGGGTCATGCATTTGTAGGTAGGTACTTATATTAAATAATACAAGATACATTAATATTTAAACTTCAATAGGTACTACTAACTTGTGTTTACAAATAAATATATGAAAAGTGGTGAATGACTTTGTGGCACAGTTTGGGAGAGGCCTGTGTACATCAGTAAACAGTGCAATCAATCAACTCAGCCTATCGCAGTCCACTGCTGGACATAGGCCTCTCCCAAGTTGCGCCACAACGCTCGGAAACAAACAAAACAAACAAACAAACAAACAAACAAACAAACAAACAAATAACAAACAGTGCAATAGGCTTTGTTAATGTATAGAAAGTATATAAATTGAAATTAACACTATTTTCTATTTGTAGGAACGGAGATCTTTCAAGGCCAGTTGTTGGCCCTCAAGGGAGGCAAATGGCTGACCAGTTTTGGCAGGAGCTAAGCGATATGCTCAACTCTGTGGGTGGAGGTGGTGTAAACAAAACTGCTGATAAATGGAAAAGGGTAATAAGATATTTTTAATGTTTCAACAAAACTTAATTGGTTGTGGTGCAAACAATATATTTATTCTATTTATCAAACAAATATGTATATAAAACTAGGGCACATTAATTTATATTGGCTGGTGCAGTGGTATCTTACATACAAGTGCATATTATATTATATTATAACAGTCTATCATGCTTTATATGCCATAGGTATGTTCCGATTGGAAAACAAAAACAAAAAAGAAGGTATCTGTCAACAATCGTGACATACACGGCACTGGTGGAGGTCCCAGTAAGGGAAAGCCTTTAAGTCCTCTTGAGGAGAGAATTTTAAAGATAATGGGTGTGGCCTCTGTTACTTGCCAACAAGCTGGAGAAGAAACAGGCTTTGAGGTGACATTAATGTTAGGTTTTCATAAAAAATGTCTTACAATACACTGTCATAATATGTAATGATATTACAAAAGGCATTACTTAAGGCATTAAGTCCACCTATGTACACATGTTGCATGAAGTTTAAATAAATAAATAAATAAATATAAAATTTCTTTAACTTCAGTTAAATTTCAAGTATTACGTAACGCAATTTTTGGAGATTTTTGACCCCCCCTCCCACCCATGTAATGCGACGTAACGTTTTTCTTTACCCCTCCCTCCCCCTAGTAAAACGATACGTAACCAGCACCAAGTGACCATTTTTACCTGAAAGTCACAATTATGTGGCGTAAAGTACCGGAAAGTCGCTAATATACCTATGTTATTCTTTTAATCGCGTTAATATTATTTTATAACATTTTAATTTTACAAAATGTGTGAGAAAAAAAAATCTACGCGACCGTTCTGAAGGGTTAAAACAATGTTACGTAACGCGTAGTTCAAACAACCTCCTCCCGCCCTTGTCACGCATCGTAACGTTCAAAAGACCCCCCCCCCATCTCCCCAAATTCGTTACGTAATACTGGAACGCTCCCATAGCAGGCGCTGGCGCAGCGTGGCTGCACCACAGAGTACATTGTAATATACTGAAATAGAGACCAATCTTCAACTACAAAAAAGGTAACCGCTTACTAGCGCCATCTGATACTTTCAGTGTGAAACTATCACCTAATCTAAAAATAAAGAATGCAAAAAGAGAAACGCTTCGTGAGGATCGATCGCACGTCCTGCTTTTATAAATCAGAGCACAGGTCGTACTGCTACGAATACTAATTACTTATCTGCGAATTTTAGCACTATAATCAACCAGTCAAAATCAATAAAAGTTGAATACTTTATTATTCAAAAAACAACAAAAATGGCTCTGAAATAGATACTTATTTAATAATGTAATATTTCGTGAAAAATCAGTCAATTATCTCGTAAAATGAAATCTTAATCTCTTTGGAGCAATTATCCAATATGGGGTCATGTAGCGACATCTATCGAATATTGAATAAACTATTACAATATCTCGTTTCTTAAATTTGTAAAACCTGCCATCTATTACTTTTAGTCCGTAACAGTAACAAATATAATGCTACTAAATTAAAAACCACCATCTTACCTGTTATCTACAAGCATTCGAAGTACTACGTTTTTTTGCAGCGTTGTAAAAGCTGTTGTACCAGATTATTTGTTCTAAGATTGAGCACCCTGGGCTACACCGAGGACTGCACAAGCGACGCACAACTGAACAGAGCCTCACGCGCGATTCCAGTAGCACACGGTTGCTTTCTTCATTTAATTATAAGTAGTAATATCTACCGATAATCGGCATAATTAGCGCGAACAAGTCTCTCAGTTTCTTAAGTAGAGGTGGATCAGTAGCGCTTCGAATCTTTTGAGAGTCGTCTTTGTATGTAAATATTGTAATATCGAGGGTTTGCCTTAGCGCGGTTCGTCTGAGCGGAGTGGTAGCGGGCGTTCGTTCGAGTGGTCCAGTCAATTATTCCGAGCGCTCGCGATTCGCGACGGACGTCTCGGTTCTCGATGCACTACTACACTTCATACCTTGTTTTTAATTGTAGGTGAAAATAATTTATTGTCGATAGTGATCATTTCGTAGAAGTAAGTAGGCCGGAGCGTTAACAAATTCGGACGAATTACATTATGTGATAGAGCAGCGGTGAACCTGTCTACCCCAACGGCCATCAGTTCTTCGGCTAATGTGGCCGGCCCACTGCCACATCAGCTTGTTAATCCTGTAAGCTATGTCGTGGCGGCGAAGCGACTTATTTAGTAAAAATCGAAATTCAATCTTATTTGCATCTAAATACGACTGAAATTTGAAAACGAAATGAAATCATAGCAGGCGAAGAGCGTTTAGCGGCCACAGCCACAAGCGTCCATAAGAGCAGGTCAATAAGATTCCAATAACGTAAGTACGCCATTTCAGTTGCTCCCGGACAATTATTTTATACAATCGGTGGTTGCATTTTTCTAGTGAAATGAGTAGTTTTATTATTGTTGTTTGGTTCTAACAGAGGTAGTAAGTGAATTAGCTTCATTGACTGTTATTGAATTTATCCTAGATATTATGCATTTTTTCTAATTTTCTAAAAAGTGTTGTGATATTTTTTATTGAGTGACAAGCACAGTCAAAAATACAGTTTTCGAAATATAAAAATAACATTATAAAAATCGAACACTGAGCACTGTAGTGCAGCCAGTACGATTATGCTTCAACATCCTCCCCTTAATCGGACAAGGCTACTAATTAATTTGACTGACTGTACTAATACAGCTACATATTATTTCAGCTGACTGTACTTATATGCACAATATGTTAATCGACCTGACTGTACTTTACATTACAAGGAGATTTTATAACAATAAGAATAATTGCATTAAACAATAAAAAACATCTCATTAAAGCACAATGTCAAATAACATAAGAAAAAACACATATTAAGATATCTTCAAACCTATGTCTAACACGCACCGTTGGTGTTTGCAACGACTTAACCCTTTGGTTAGAACATCCGCCAACATCTTATCCGTAGACAAATAAGATAACTTAATTTTATTACCTTCGACTAGCTCCCTTATATAATGATACCGGACATCGATGTGTTTGGTTCTACTATGATGAACCGGGTTCTGTGCCAACTTCTGCGCACTCTGGTTATCATTAAAAAGAGTTACTGGAAGGGACTCACCTGTGATCTCACAAATGAGGCGCTGTAAATACACAGCTTATTTGGAAGCAGAGGACAAAGCCATGTACTCCGCTTCAGTGGAAGACAGGGCAACTGTTGGCTGTTTTTTACACTCCCACGATACTGGTGCATTCGCTTGTTTAAATACCTGTGTACGATTTTCTATCACTACCGTTCGCCCAGTCAGCATCCACGAAACCACATAAAGGTTCTCCTGTCTTTTTAAATGTAAGACCGTAGTCCAAAGTTCCTTTTAAATACTGTAGGACACGTTTAGCAGCAGACCAATGCGCCTGCATAGGGCTTCTATTGAATTGACTCAAAAAACTAACGGCAAACATTATATCAGGCCTAGTATTTATAGCTAAATACATTAAACAACCGATTAAATTTTGGTACGGGACATCGACAGCTGGTTTCTCCTGAGAACGCAGGTCAACACCAATGTCCATAGGTGTGGTAACAGTTTTGCAATCTATCATATTAAAACGTTTTAACGTCTCTAATATGTATCGTTTTTGATTAATCTTAACATAGTTAGTATCCTTTTCTCTAACGATATGTAGACCAAGGCAATAACTGAGTTCACCTAAGTCCTTTACACCAAAAAAATCCCTGAGGCCATTCTTTAAGTATGATAATTCTGTTTCGCTGTTTTAGAACAAAATTAAATCATCTACGTAAATTGCTAAAATAGCAATACTAGTAGAATTATCTTTCTTCAGGTACACGCAGGGTTCTGACTCTAGTCTTTTATAACCCAAATTACAAAGTACCTGATCTAATCGTTTATTCCAGGCTCGAGCTGCCTGCTTGAGGCCATAAAGTGATTTATTTAATTGACACACCTTGGTCTCGTCACTTTTTTCCACAAACCCTTGAGGTTGCGCCATATATACCTTTTCTTCTAGGTTTCCATGGAGGAATGCTGTGTCAATGTCCATATGATGCATTTTCAAATTCTGTTCAGTGGGTAACGCGATCAAAACCCTTAATGACGAATTACGAACTACAGGAGAAAAAGTTTCCTCGTAATCGATTCCATAACTTTGACGAAAACCTTTTGCGACTAAACGCGCTTTGTACCGGCAAATTTTACCTTCGGAATCTCGTTTTAATTTAAAGACCCACTTACACGGTATAACTTTTTGTCCTGTATTTTCTACTAAGGTCCAGGTACCATTAGTCATCAAAGAATTATATTCGTCTTCCATTGCAGCTATCCACATGTCCTTATCAGGACGTAGAATTGCGTCAGCATAGGAATAAGGTTCATCGCTCAACTCACCATTTTGCATCGCTGAACAACAGCAGACAGAACAACGATAATTGACAGGTTTTCTCTCCCTTAAATTGTACCTTACATTGGATTCCACAGGCATCTCTTCCTCCCGAGCTGATACTATTGGAGCTTCAGGAAGGGAACCGGCCGCAGATAAGTTAGGTACAGCAGCAGCAGTACTTGTACTTGCTACAGGGCGATCAAGAGAGGCTACTGGCTCCACAGCCGAGCTGCCTTCTACCTGAAAATTATTATTATCAGCAGAAAGAATAATATTATCACGATCTGATTCATTAACTTTCTTATCGCCTGAAAAACTATTCTCTAAAAATACTACATCCCGCCCTTTAGTACATTTCCTAATATTGGTGGGATCACGAAATCTATATGATTTATTGTTATCACAATAACCAACAAATATGCACTGTTTCGCTTTAGCGTCTAACTTTTTGCGCTCGAACGAAGGTACATGGACGTACGCACGACAACCAAACACACGTAGGTGAGCAATATTAGGTTTTCTATTATACCATAGCTCATACGGGGTACGATTATTTAAAGCTCTATGGGGACATCTATTTTTAAGATAAGTAGCAGTACGAGTCGCCTCTTCCCAGAAGGTTTTTGGTAAGCCACTTTCCTGTAACATACACCGAGCCTTCTCTACTATGGACCGATTCGTTCTTTCAGCTACCCCATTAGATTCTGGACAGTATGGGACGGTAGTCTGGTGCTTAATTCCTTTAGAAGCCAGGCAGGCTTCGAATTCACCATTAACGTACTCACCTCCATTGTCTGTACGCAGATTTCCAATCTGATGAGAGGTTTCTCTCTCAACAAGAGCTTGAAATTCTAAAAACTTTTTCTTAACATCCGCCTTAGTGCGTATAAAATAAGAAAAAATCATTCTAGAAAAATCGTCTACAAAAATAAGTAAATAGCGATTTGCCTCTAAAGAAGTTACGTCAAAAGGTCCACAAACATCTGAATGTATAAGTTCTAAAATTCTGGTACTTTTCATACATTCAATCTTTTTAAAGGGCTTTCTAATTTGTTTCCCTTCGATACAGGCTACACATGGGTTTTTGTCTAAAGAAGAATATTGAATACCTTCAGCTTTTCCATGACGCAGGTGTTCCAAAGCGACGCGACACAGATGACCAAGTCTACGATGCCATAGACTTGAAGTACTATTCGCTTCAGTAACCATAGCGCGTTCCGGAAAAATTGGCACATGGTCTAGTCTGTACAAACCACCAACGTTACATGTAGCATGTCCTACTATTTGACCTAGTACTTTAACATTATCGTGCTTGTACATAGAACAACCTTTCTTATCAAAAACAACAGTAATACCCTTTTCAACAGCCTTATTTACAGATATTAAATTAGTACTTAATTCAGGAACGTAAAGAACTTCTTTGATGCCATTCAACTTGCATTTTGTATCCTTTGCGAGCAGTACATCACCGACGCCAGCTGAATTTATTTCCCTGTTATTGGCAAGAGTTATGTGCTTGCTCTCAGATGTAGGATTAAAATTGCTAAGCCAATCTTTTGAACAGGTCATATGTGTGGAGGCTCCGGAATCAATGTACCAGTCCAGTGGACTTAAATTCCCTCCAACACCCAAGGCAGAAATAAGAGTAGTCTCTTTGGTCGCATTCTTATTCTTTTTAGACCTTTCCTGTTTCCCTTTCTTCTTAAGTGGGCAATCAGGACGCTTATGTCCAGGCTCTTTGCAATGAAAACAAATTATACCTTTTTCGTGAGGTTTCATCATTCTTATATTGCTAGCTAAAACTGACTCTTTTGAACTACGCTTTGCGCTTTCATTTAGTAGCTTAGATTTCACTAGTTCTGATGACACTTCGATATTAGAGTTTTCTAGAGCCATGACAAGAGGGTCGAACTCTGCTGTTAAGCCTCCTAACAAAATTGCTCCTATTGATGTGTCATCAATGTTTCTCCCAATGTCGGCTAAGTCTTGGGCAGTGCTTATGACAGCATTTATATATTCCTCAATAGATCCAAAATCTGATAGTTGGAACCTATATAGCCTTCTTTCTAATGCTAATTTTCTACCCATACCTTTATCTTCATATGCATTTGCTAAAGCAGTCCAAACTTCCTTAGCTGTGTTGCATGCTCGTACGTGGGTAATCGCTCCTCCTTCTAGCGTGAGACACATTTTCGTCATCGCTTTGAGGTCTTTTGTTTTTCTTTGGGCTAAAGATGAATTGTCGTCGTTGGAATACCCTACTACTGACGACCACAAATCCTCGTGCAGGAGGTACATACGCATCTTGAATTTCCAAGAAGCATAGCCATCCTTACCGTGTAGGGGTTTTATCGCCGTTAACGATGCCCCTGAGCCCGAAGGTACGGCACCATTAACATCACCTACCGACATAACGCAAAATATTTAGTCTATTATAAATATTATTTGCGAAAAAAACTGAAAAAATATCACTTTTTCCAAAGAAAAATTACGCCCATAACCGATTTGTTGTGATATTTTTTATTGAGTGACAAGCACAGTCAAAAATACAGTTTTCGAAATATAAAAATAACATTATAAAAATCGAACACTGAGCACTGTAGTGCAGCCAGTACGATTATGCTTCAACAAAAAGTGTGTTATTTCTCACGTCGCTGTTCTCATATCGCTGTAATCGGTGGTCTTTATTACCACCGATGTGATAATTTACACCGAAATGATAAGAAAAAATCAATCGGTGTCTTATATCTAATATCGGTGTTTTGATTCATGATCAACGCACAGTTTTGTCACATCGGTGGATTGCTTTATCATATCGGTAGGTCATTTTATCATCTCGGTGAGTCGTTTTATCATATCGGTAGATCCCGTGTCATTTCGTTAAGTATACAAAGAAACAATGGAACATACAAACATACATACAAACACATACATTATATACATACATACCTACCTACAAACAGTCATACATACATACTTACCTACATAGTGTTAGAACTAGAGTATTATCCGTTTTCGGGATATATAAGGTTATCTATTTAAATGAAAGTGTAAATAATCTTTCAAAGCATTTATTAAATATTGAAACACTTTATTTACCAGAATATTATTTATCATCTGAAATTACATTACTTTTTAGGCTTAAAGTACGCCACTAGCATCTTAAATAATTATTTACCAAAATTAATACCAATAGCGATAAAACATTATAAATAACGTAAACTGACCTGACTTGTTCCAGCGGATACCAATATTCCTTCACCGACCGATACACTTCTACTTATTGATCTTTACACTTCGGCGTCGCAGCAAGCACTGAGCTGCGCACGGCCGTTCCATTGTTTTAATAAACTATCCCCGCCACTTTACTTGTACAACAGGCGGTAGTGATGGACTAACAATTTAATTAAATAACTGCGGGTAACCTAAATGTCACTACAATTGCGCAATAAATCTACTAAAATCCTAACAGCTCGGCCATCCTGCTAGAGCAAGTCCCTTCGCTCTTTATTATTTTCAGAGTAGGCACTTTGTTTATTCGTTATAGGTATCAGCAATTAGTATTAATTCAATTTTCAATTTCAATATTAAATAAACCTAATTACAGGCACTTTTGAAAGGTCAGGCTCTAGTTGCACGGTTCCAAATTGTGGGTCCTATGGAGAAGAACCGGCAAGAAACTCCATGGATAAACTCTTTTTAAAATAGGTTATTGTTTATTACATCAAATTTATTCAAATAATGTGAGTATAATGTAGGTTAATGTCAGAAATAAACAAGAGTAATTAATTACAAAAAGTTTTCAATCAATTATAAGTCTATTGACCGAGTTGTATTCAGTTGGCATACCTACGTTAATTACAAAGCTGAACTTAAATTAAATGTGAAGACAATTTACAGTAGGTTTTTTTTTTTTTTTTTTTTTTTTAATTATAATAAATATACATTTATTTGTTAGATTACATCGATCCATTATTGTTAGTAAACATATTTTTTAAATGGTTAGTAGATTAATACATTATAAATTGGAATTAAATTACACATGATTGCAATTAGAATAATAAATAAAATAATATGAATACATTACAACACATGAAATTCTATAATATTATTAATAAATGGGCAGTCTACCCTGTTCGCTATCATTTTCAGGATACTGTTCGCGCTGCCGCGAACCCTGCCTATCATCAAAGCTTACGCATAATCGCATTAAAACCATCGACGCGCGCCTCTGCGAACATACCAGAGAGGCACTGCAGAATCGCGGCAGCCCCATCAGCATCCTGAATGCATTATGCTAGTATTTAATTACTTTTTTTTAAATTAATTAATTTTCCTAACTTATATTAACAATTTCGTCGTCTAGATGCATGTTACGGCAGGCGTGACTGATCACAACGTTTAGTTATGTGGTTGGTTGTTATGAGAACGGGTGTACTGTAGTACATTTGAGCAGGTGGCAGAGGAACTTCTATAAATACACGTATACGATTGTACCTACAATAAATATAAATAATTTCACAAATAACAATGGACGAATATATAAATAATGTTACTGTAAGGACAAACCGAAGAAGAATATCTAACGATTCGGCGTATAATTCTTTCATATCCACGACATCGGATCTACGAGCCAGAAGTTTACCGGACCTGTCATCCGAATACATAGCCGATGACGATCTCCACAACGAAATTATTAATCTTAAATCTCTACTGTCAAGCGCTCATAATGAGATAGAGAAGTTATCTCTTAAAGTAAGTTTATTACTGAAGGAGAATGAGAAAAAAAACAAAGTACAATAAACAATTAAAAACAACTTTGTACAACTACACCTTTAAGTAGCATAAGGAGTGACAAATAGTGTCGTCGTACTTCCCAACAGAAATTTAATTCTAGTGTCGTCAACCTAGGATTATCCAAGAATAGAATAGAATATATTTATTTGCATAAAACATGGTATAAAAAGGTGTTATAAACTTAAATATATGATCATTCATGTATGTTCAAGGATGTAGCATGTAGCAAAAAATTTGATCAGTGAATTTTGATCAGCCTAGTTGCCTTGTGCAGGAGGAGTCGGAGACATTGGAAAATGTAAACAAAATTATGCAGCCTTCTACTGACTCACCAATAGTTGGTGAACAAACCAAAAATACAAATTTACGGCACTCTGCAATGTACCGGACCAGCATCCGTATTGATACATTTCAGACAAGATTATTGCAGAAAATACGAAGACTATGACATCTTTGCAATCACAAAACCATTTGCTACTTCGGAAGATGTCTTAAGAGACTGCCTTTTAGGTTTTAACTTAAATGTTGAAAGTGATCAGATAGTATTATGCGTAGGAGAATATGACAAAAACCCAAGTAAATTATTGCACGAACTATCGGGGGCACAAAATTTTACATTATTATGATTAATGTAAATCATAATCCATTTTTAAATATTGTAAAGTTAAATAATGCTTATTCAAACACTGTACAAACGTGTTCCGAACTGTACTTTTGTAACATGTAAAAAAAAAAGAAATCTGTCGAATTCACATTATCTATTAAATCTTTGTAAAAACAATTAGTTTTATTGTTGACTGCAGATACTATGACAAAATATTTAAATGTAAATAAAATTAGAAACTTTTAGCACGGTGGCGACTATGATGTAAAACAAATACCTAAAAAGGCGGTCAGTGTCAAAACGTTTAGTACAAACCACCACAACTTATTTTTATAAGAACCCCGTGACGACAAGTGACGTGGTTAATAGTACCCAAATAAAGGATCAACCAAAGAAACGATCTTTGCTTGATTACTTCTCCATTACTAATAAACGAACTATAGGGCCAAGTGAACAAGAGAGTAGTACAGCTGAAAACATAAAAAAAACAGAATAGTGTGTAACAATAACAATATCGTGACTATTTTCCATCAAAACATATCGTGACTATTTTTCATAAGTAATATTCAGGAAGCGATAGGTGCAGTACATGATTTGCATCTTTCAGACCATAATACTGGACAGACCTTATCAATACCCGCCTATATGAAACCAATAGGACTAGGCCATTGGTACGTAGATACAAGGAATTATTCTAAGGAAAATATTAATAAGTTTATCGATTGCCTAGCTTCTCTGCAATGTTCCAACGTATTCAATACTGAGAACCTCAACGTAGCTTTTAATCATTTTCACGACACCTTCTGTTTGTTCTACGACCTCTGTTTCCCAACGAAGAGTCGGAAAATTAATATAAAAATTTCTAGCCCGTCCTGGATTACGAAAGGGATACGTAGATCTAGTAAACAAACGAAATTCTGAGACATCACTATTATACAAATAATACACATGAAAAGAAACTGCCTTTGCAAAAATATAGTAAAATTTTAAGGAGATGCGTACAGACCTTACAACAAAGACAATTACCAACATACCAATAACGCCAAAAAGAGTCTGTCCGTGTCGATAACATCATTAGACGTGACCCATTAAAAATTGCAGAATCTTTTAACAAATTTATATAGAATTAACAAATAACGATACCAGCAGTCTTAACAGCACATTAAATAAATACAAGTTACCAATCTTAAACCAAAGTATGTTTCTAAGGCCGTGTAGTACAGAAGAAGTCACGAAAATGATCAAATCACTCAATAATACGAGAGCAGTTGGTTTTGACGGTGTTTGCACACAAGTTATGAAAGAATGTGTAAATATAATAGCCCCTATTCTACAGTACTTAATCATTTTTTCTCGGAAGGTTTGTTTCCGGACAGGCTTATGCAGTCTATAGTAAAGACTCTTTAAAAAAAAAAGATAAAATTAACGTAAATAATTATCGTCCCATTACACTAATCCCCATATTGGCAAAGATTTTCGAAAAGGTCATGCATTCTCGTCTTAGTGATTATTTGTTAAAATTCAACGTCATTAAAGGAGAACAAAACGGTTTTCAAAACGAAAGTTTACTACCTTGGCGGGTTTCACTCTTGTCAATAAAGTAGTACCACAAGTTGGCAAACATGCTCCTGTGTCAGTGTTATTCTTTGACATGAACAAAGCTTTTGATTTTGTTAACCATAAAATGCTCGTTCATAAATGCGAACACTATGGAACCAGAGGACCAGTACTAGAATGGATCTTAAGCTACCTCGCTAATCGCAGACAATGTGTAGAAATAGCCTCACTAAATGAAGTGAAAGTATCAACGCCATATAGATCCACTTATAAAGTAAATGGCTGCGGCGTACCACAGGGAAGTATTTTGGGCCCTTTACTGTTCCTGCTATACATTAATGATTTGCCTCTAGCCATTGACCATAATTGCATTCTTTTTGCGGATGACGTGTCGGTCGTAGTTACTGACATAAATAATATGACATTGAAATACAACCACGGAAATTTTATTAATTTAGCAGCCGAATCAATAATCAATTGGTTAGACAAACAATTTTAATGCAAACATTTCTAAGACAAAATATATAAATTTCCGCAATTATAACACAATAGAAAATAATTATGGCGTAATGTGAAGAGGACAACAAATAGAAATGACAAAAGATTGTAAATTTCTGGGCATAAATGTAGACCAACATTGTAACTGGAAGACCCACATTAAATATATTTGTTCCAAACTAAACAGTTTCGTCTTTGCTTTGAAGCGATTAAGGCGCACGGTAAATGAAAGAGCTGCACTCATAGCCTACCACGGCTACGTTGCATCGGTTCTGCGGTATGGTCTTTTACTCTGGGGAAACTCAACAGACGTTCTAAAGGTGTTATTAGTATATAAAAAAAAGTGTGTTAGAGCAATATGCAGCGCTCATCCACTTGGTTCGTGTAGACCGTTATTTAAAAAACTAAAAAAAATCTTGACCCTGACCGGGCTATACATTATGCAGGTTGGAATTTTCGTGAAAGAGCACCCTGATATGTTTGAAAAATTCGATAAATATAAATATTTGAAATCCGCTAGTAGGGACCCCACCTGTTTAAGAATGCCACTCTGCAAAACAGCCCTATAGCAACGAAATTGCAATATAATGGCAATAAAAGTGTTTAATAAAATTCCAAAAGCTATCAGAGAGCCCCCATAAAAAATTGTTTAAAGTTCAACTTCACACTTGGTTGACCGACAACTGCTTATATGACGTAAAAGAATATTGGAATGTAAAATAATCATGTATGTATAAATTTGTATAAAGTAGAATTGTGGAGTGATATTTTAATGTTATTTTTGTAATAATTATTGACATTTTTTAATCCATTTATTGATTAATTTAATATTATTAATTTGTGATGCTAATTGAAATCAGGTTTATAAATAAATTCATGTAGGTATCTAATTTTGTATGCCAGCTGGCTGGCGGAACATGCAGAACTATTATTTATGTAACACCAGTAGGTACACATAAACATTTCATTTCATTTCAACGGAAAATTATAGACTCATTACTTACATACGGCGAATGCCCCCGTTGCTGTTCTGCGCTTGCAGCCGCTCTCTTGGTAGACATGACGCTTCGTGCCCGAGCCTCACACTCGATAACAGCACACGTGCCCAAGCCTTACACTTGATAACAGCACATGTGCCCAAGCCTTACACTTGATAACAGCACTAGGTTGAAGACGTGCCCAAGCCTTACACTTGATAACAGCACACGTGCCCAAGCCTTAGACTTGATAACAGCACACGTGCCCAAGCATTACACTTGATAACAGCACACGTGCCCAAGCATTACACTTGATAACAGCACTATGATGATTATATGCCCAAGCCTTACACTTGATAACAGCACACGTGCCCAAGCCTTACACTTGATAACAGCACACGTGCCCAAGCATTACACTTGATAACAGCACACGTGCCCAAGCATTACACTTGATAACAGCACACGTGCCCAAGCATTACACTTGATAACAGCACACGTGCCCAAGCATTACACTTGATAACAGCACTATGATGATTATATGCCAGAGCCTTACACTCTGGTAACAGCAAACGCGCCGAAGTCTTCCATCAACGAGTTGTTAGAACTAAAACTTTCAATAAATATTAAAATCCATTGATTATTTATTTTGGTAAATCAAGTATTAATGAGTAAGCATTCAAATGTTACCAGAGTTATACTAATACGTTTTAGAATGTAAACCGTTGCAATGATGTAGTGCTTTTAGAAAGCATCTCTGTCGAAGTTGTGTAATGATGGAATGCTTCCAGAGAGTAGCGTTGGAGATGCAGGGTTTTTATGAAAAGCTTCCAGAGACTAGCCCTGGCCAAGCTGTGTAATGATAAAACGCTTCCAGAGAGTAGCCCTGGCGAGGCTATGTAATGATGAAATTCTTCCCGAGAGTAGCCCTGGCGAAGCATGAGTAGTGATAGTATGCCTCCAGGGAGTAGCCTTGGCGAAGCATGTGTAGTGATGGTATGCCTCCAGGAATTAGCCCTGGCAACGCATGAGTAGTGATGGTTTGCCTCCAAGGAGTAGCCTTGGCAAAGCATGAGTAGTGATGGTTTGCCTCCAAGGAGTAGCCCTGGCAAAGCATGTGTAATGATCGTTTTCTTCCAGGGAGTAGCCCCAGCAAAGAAGTGTAATTATGGTTTACTTCCAGAGAGTAGCCCTGGCACAACATGAGTAATGGTGAAGTATTAAAACTCTTTCACATTAAAATTAGATATGCAAACATTCGAATGAATATACTTAAAACATTAAATAGAATAGTTCTATGAAATTTACATAAAATGTAATGTTATTGTTTGTACTTTATTAAAATTTATTCATTAGTCACGGATTGATTTATAACAAAATGCTTTAAAGATCATACAACCCTCATTTCAACGGCCAATTTTATATTTTACCAGTAAAAGATGGAAGAGAAAAAAAATATATTTTTCAACCAAAAATAAACATGTGGGCAGGATAAACGAGTAGTTTTGTTTTTATATATACTCGTCTATCTCACTTCTGAGATGTTAGAACTAGAGTATTATCCGTTTTCGGGATATATAAGGTTATCTATTTAAATGAAAGTGTAAATAATCTTTCAAAGCATTTATTAAATATTGAAACACTTTATTTACCAGAATATTATTTATCATCTGAAATTACATTACTTTTTAGGCTTAAAGTACGCCACTAGCATCTTAAATAATTATTTACCAAAATTAATACCAATAGCGATAAAACATTATAAATAACGTAAACTGACCTGACTTGTTCCAGCGGATACCAATATTCCTTCACCGACCGATACACTTCTACTTATTGATCTTTACACTTCGGCGTCGCAGCAAGCACTGAGCTGCGCACGGCCGTTCCATTGTTTTAATAAACTATCCCCGCCACTTTACTTGTACAACAGGCGGTAGTGATGGACTAACAATTTAATTAAATAACTGCGGGTAACCTAAATGTCACTACAATTGCGCAATAAATCTACTAAAATCCTAACAATAGACTGCCAAAATCATTACCGCGATACCACTGGGTAGTAGAAGATGTATAAATGTATCATAAGGGGAGGTCTGTATTCGGTAATGTACGTCTATAGGCTGAGGTGATGATGGAGAGGTGGAGCAATTGAACGCATTAAAGGTTTCTCTAGAAAATATTTTCTAGTTAAAAAATAGTAAGTACCTACATAATAATAAATAACAAAATAATAAATAGATAAAAAGAAAACATCATAAAAGCTTAATTTTGTTTAAGAATGCCGAGGCTAAAACTAAAAGAGAAGGAGAAAAAAGAGAGAAAGAGGTTTCTGGAATGAATAAGAAAAGCTAAACTCAAAAGCGATCCTGTGTTAAGAGAGGAGCATTTAAGAAAATATAGAGAACGTTTAGCTAGACGAAAGGCGACCTGCAGATGTTGGAGTCACGTAAGGTGCCACTGCGCTGGAAGACCACACCTAATGTTGGCCGCGTAGAGCCTAACATTCAGGTAAGACATGGTAACAACTAATAATTCTAGCAAAACCATTTGGTTCAATTTGTATTAGGTACAGTCGACTGCATGGCAGTGGTAATGGTAACACGTCAATTCGAAAACCGCCCTTACTGCTTATGAAATAAAGATGCTGCTAATGTCAAAGTGTTACCACCGAAGTGCGGTCGACCGTACGTACCTTTAGAATTATAGTGGCTTCAATCGAAAGAACAATGTCCAGTTTTGACCTGCTAGGCAATTGGCGGTTCTAGTGGTATGATATACCTATCTTAAAAATTATATATATAATAGCGGAAGCTAGTTTTACATAATTATTATCATAATAATTTATTGTAAAAGATGTTATTTAATCAAAAATATTTTTATAACTTATTTCATTGACTGCTTGGCGCAAATAAATCTAATATCCAATAATATTTGTCTAATGTCTAAATCTTATATCCAATTTAATAATTAATAAAATAAATTAATTTAAAATATAAATACACAATATACGCATATTACGACTACTTTACTACCTACTCACCTATTATAATTTCAACAATATAAAAAAGTACAAAATATAGATTTAAAATATAACATAAAAAGTGAACTTAGGCGTCGAAGAACTTCTCATATTTTATATGAATTATTATAGATTTGTAGTAATTAAAATAATAAACACATTAAATTACAAATTATGTTTATTTGCAAATGAAACAAGTGTAACTCCTATTTTATTTCGCAGCCTGAATAAATCTGTTCGTTTTTTGTTTACAGCTCCTTATAAGTTATAACTAAATCTTACTTGCTAACTGCGCCCATCACCCGTCCACTTTTTCGAAAAAAAAGCCAATGGTCTAACATCTGGCGTTACAATAGTCTTTACCTAAATAAAACAATAACGTTGATACAAACCATTTTTTCTTCCCTATGTTTTGTCGATTTATATGATGATGATGATAATGACATGTAGGGATCAGCTGTTTTTTTTCGCGGTTTCGGGGTTGGTCCGTTTTGTCGATTTATATGATAATGATGATGAATACACACATGGATATACATAATTAATATCTTACCTTGTTAACTATATTTTTGTTTTCCTGTTTGTATAGTCCATGATACTGATGTACGGTAAAACTCTAATGAGTTTATGTTTACATCTTTGGAATATATTTTGTTATGTATACCACTGAACAAATAAATAGATAAATAAATGTAGGGATCAGCTGTTTTTTATCGCGATTTCAGGGTTGGTCCCATAGTAAAAGTTGTTTATAATTCATAACTATAAGTAAAATGACCCCTTAAAAGGTTTTTTAGTATAAACTAAGAATAAGGTTGTATATTTATCATTATGTATGTATGTTTGCAATATTCGACGTTACGATGAATATTAAGTGATATTTTACTTCTCATTTCTCAGTCACTTGATTGAACTAGGCGTACATACCTAACATTTATAGTAAACGAGTTGTAAAAAATTCAAGAAACACTTATTTTGTTGCTTTCAAATAAAAACAACACAATATACGATATAATTCAGTTTCCTTCGATTTTAGAGAGAAGAATGTTCAATACAAATGTAACAACACTAACAACGTCATAGGGCGGGCGGTAAGCGCGGAAACATCGCAAGGTCATGCGAGGTTATCGCGACTGTCTGCCAGAGTGCAGCTTTCACACTCACCGCATCGTATCGCCTTATCGCGGCCAGCGGCCAGCGGGGGCGGTGTCTTTTATATAGTTTAGCTTCACTTGCTCTTATCAACCGAGCGACGTGATCACGTGAAAAATGTATGATTTTAGAGAAGGAATTGAATTAATTGTTCGGGTTATTTGGCTTTTGAGAAATGTTAATGTTTGAATTTCCGGTTTTCAATAAAATAATTTGTTTCAGATCGCGGAAATAAAGGCTGATTTCGATTAAATTATATTAGTGAATTAAACCAAACAAATATGAAAATTTTATATGAACGTAAACTACGGCACTAAATAATAATAATGTCCTCCCGGCCGAATTTCGGTTACGGCGGCCAATCTCAATGGAGACTAGCCATCTGCGCGGGACATATTATAGTGCACAAGTGTGTGCGCAAACACAGGTGCACTCTCTATTCCCTCACTCTCATAACCCGATGGGACGGCAATAGGGAAGGTGACTATTTTTTTTAAATGAGTTTTTATTAGAAATCTCGAAACTTTTTCAAGAAAAATAAGCAACAGTGAAAGAACTAATAAATTATTTAATAAAATGCCCAAGTTATAAGCGATTTAAATCTCTTCACTAGACAGAGAAAGCACTATTGAATAATGACGTCATTGTACAAACCTTCATAGTAACTTGACATTTCTCTGAACAATGTCCGTTTCGCACGACAAGGACAGAAAATGCCCCTTCCAAAAACATAAAAAGCATGTATCTCTCCCATTTTTTATGGATTTTGTTTAAACTTTCTACAATGTTGTCCTTTCTGTACTTTCTTTTAAATAATATAAAAATTTTGGTAATTTTTGACTGTAGTCAACTACCGGATTCAAAAGTGAGTAACTATGTATATGGTGGATTAGTAAAGTACCTATAACCATAGTGTTTTTATATGCGCATTTTATTGTAACCTGTACTTCGCTAGATACTTGTCTTATTCTCATTCGGTTTTGTTACAGGTGGCTTTTATTTTGTCATAGAGGGTGTTGAAAAGTAGAGTGTATCACTCGGGCCACAGATAATATAATACTATACTAGCTCGGGCGCAAAATCTATTTTTGGCTCGGTCGACGTACTTTGAATCCCTCGCTAAGTCGCTACGTTCAGGATTCTACTAAAGAATCCCTCACTTCGCTCTGGATTCACTCAGTGTTCACGAGCAGCAATCTGGAGCGTACGTGTAATTTGCTTGAACCATTTCATTGGCTGCAGACCTTGACCATCTGAGTTACATTTCAAAGTGAAGCAGAGAACTTCTCTACAATTAATCTTCCGGATTGTAACTTAATCCGAGAAATACCATTTTCTTAAATTTGATCAAATAATAAGCGAATTAGAAGCTTCGGGGTGTAAAATTGACGATGGGGATAAAGTCTGTCACTTGCTTCTTACATTGACGGATGAATATGATAATGTCATAACTTCATTGGAAACTATGTGCGATGAAAAAGAATTGAGCATTATATTTGCGTCCTGCTCTAAATAAGGAGCTTTTGTAAAAGTGACAATTTTTCAATGCCTTATAACAGGTCACAGAATGACCCAACAGCTTTTGTTCCATTATAACAATCGCTCAAAAGTAATTTTTTTTTTTAGGTAACTATTGTTGCTCAAAATGACAAGCCTCATACGAAATTATCTGTTCTTCGAACCCTTGTAGCAGGTTACAGAATCACCCCACAGCTTTGGTGCCATAATAACTATTGCTCCAATTGACCATTTCTAACGATTTATAGCATTATTTTTTTCTGGCTACTACTTTACTTCTTTCAGAAAAGGCCCAATTTGATTGACATAAAATGTATGGAGCTTATGTCAAATTTCTATCTCTAGTAGGGTAAATCGTGGATAGATAGGATATTAATTTTGTCCGTAAGAGAATAAGAATGCCAAAAAAACTTAATAATTTTAATTAATATTAATATAATAATTAAAAAATCACTGATCACGAGGTCGTGGGTTCGATTCCCACAGGACACAAATATTTGTGTGATGAACATATCCATTGTCTAGTACCCATAGCACAAGCTCTGCTTAGTTTGGGACTAGATGGTGCTGTGTAAAAATGTCCCAAAGATATTTATTTATTTAATTAAAAAATTAATATATTTTTATTTATTTATTTATTAACATGTTAGTTATTTTACGAAATTATTTTTTTATTATATAGTTTTCCTCTAGCTTATAACTATGCATACGTGGGACACTCAGAAAGTTTTGCGAAACTAAAAAAAATTGTTCTATACGTACATATATTTTTATCAAATCTTTTCAAAGTACTTTCCACCAGCCTCTATACAAAGATTCATGCGCCTAAACCAGTTTTCAAAACACTTTTTCCAGTCCGCCGCAGACACCTCGTTTACAGCCTGCTCGAACGCAGCCAGCGCATCTTCCGGCGACGAAAATTGTATCCCTTTGAGCTGATTTTTTATTTTTGGGAATAAAAAGAAGTCACACGGTGCTAGATCAGGGCTGTAAGGAGGGTGACCCAGGAGTTTGACTGGCGTGCTGTCCAGGAAGTCCCTCGTTTTGAGTGCGGTGTGCGCAGGTGCATTGTCGTGGTGGAGCAGTAGCCCGCGGAGCCCTGTGTTTGGTCGCTTGTTGCTTATAACAGAGAAAACTTCTGGCAAACATTTGGTAGTATACCATTCGGCATTAATGCTTCTTTGATCCCGTAAGGGAATTGATACCAAGTGGCCAGTCAAATTAAAAAAGCTAGCGATCAAAATCTTACCCCCGCTTCTAGATCGCTTCACTTTGGTAGGCGTTGGCTCATTTTGAAACACCCAAACAGTCGACTGGCGCTTGGTTTCTGGGTCGTATTGATAAATCCAGGACTCATCACCTGTAACGATGTCGTAAACACGCCGAGACGAGCCTGCTTCAAATTTGTTAAGCATATCACGGCACCATTCCACCCGGGCCTGCTTCTGAGCATCGGTGAGGTTGTGCGGCACCCAGCGTGATACTATCCTCCTCACGCGAAGATGGCTGTGTAGAATCTCGTGAACGCTTCCCGATCCAATCTTCAATATGTGTTGAATCTCCTGATATGTAATTCGCCTATTGTCTTGGATTAAATTTTTCACTGCTAGCACGTTTTCTTCGGTAACAGCCGTCAAAGGGCGACCGCTTCTTTCGTCATCCCCCAAAGTTGGTCGACCGCGCTTGAATTCGTTATACCAACGATACACGGTTGCCTTGGAAGGGCCTTCATCCATGAATGCCATTTGAAGTCTATCGTACGATTCATCCGGTTTCAGGCGACACTTGAAATCGTATAAAATCATAGCTCTAAAATGTTCCCGGCGCAGATCCATATTTCAGTGAGACACAATACTTTGAATTAACTCGCAAAAAATGAGGAGGGAAATTTTGAAATTGGAACTTACTTATTTTTACTTATAAATAATCATATTTTCGAAAAACATTATAACTGGCCAGTCTCCCATATATAAAAACTTTTTTTCGCAATACTTTCTGAGGGGCCTGGTATGATATTACAATAAATGTACAGATATAAAATGCTTTTTTTCCTGTGGTGATATGGGATTTGTGCAATCGGCAAATGGGGGTGTCAATTTGATGTAAGTGCTTGTATGGTGAATGTAAGTTTTATTGGTGGAATAGTCCGCTACTTGAAATTGTTACCCACCCAGATACTTTAAATAATTCAGAATTAAAATACCTATTTGAACCTGCCTACTTATATAGACTTAAGTGGCGAGAGCTGCAGGATTTGGCAACATTTTCGATGTTGTTTCATCAGTAGGATTGATGTTCTGTCTGTACCTACATAACTCGCCGACGACCAGAAACGAAAATCGGATGTTGATTTACGTTTCCCCTTCGATTCGTTTCCCTTTTCCTGTTGAGATAAAACAGCCTTTTATTTCTTTTTCCGCAGTAGACATGGAAACATAATTAAACACTGTGAAGAAAAACTGACAGCTACTGGATCGCTTTGTCACGGTAGTTCTGAGCTGACCGTTGAACGGCGGTCGTACAGAACCGCGCCGATCGCGCACGAGACGAAACCGACACGGCCTTACGGCTAGGAAGATCCGCGGAAGGCCGGAACGCGGGTCCGGATTCCGCCCTCACGCCCCGAGAGACGCGAGAGCATCGACCAGGCCCGGCAGCTATTTACTTTTAATTTCAACAGGTTTAGTGCTTCCGACTGTATGTATTGCAATAATTGCTTGCTAAGAAATCAATACGGTTCCACAGATCCGCCAAAATTCAAAATTGCCAAATTGGCGGATTTCCACAGATAAGAGGTTATTGAAAAGGTGTATTATACCATGGTATAATCATGGTATAATAAGATGTTTGCTTCTTAGTATTGTGTACCTTTCGGTTTTATTCGCCTCTGGAATGTTGAATAAACGATGAAAATGTTACTGTAAAATAAATGCAGCAAAATAGGGCACGTCCGGGATTTGAACCCGGGACCTCTCACACCCAAAGCGAGAATCATACCACTAGACCAACGAGCCGCTTGTCTTTTTATTCAATCCAGCACAAACGTTAACACAATTCTGTTAGTTGGAACAGTCGCTTATAGGAGTAATACCTGGCCCACCTGGGTTATAGTTACGACATGAGGGTTACTCTTCTCTGTCAGCTAACCACAATATATAAGTATTACAGCACAGCATTTTTTTATTTCAGAAGCCTTTGTTAATGTTAATGCTTCCGTACATACATAAATGTAACACCTCTCTCTTTCTCAGAGCGTTTTTTCCAATTATGTTGGGGTCGGCTTCCAGATGCGGCTGAATATCAGTATTTTACACAGAGCGACTGCCATCAGACCCCCGCAACCCATTTACTGGGCAATACCGACATCTTAAGGTATCAAACGTATACTTTTATAATAAGTGCAATAATTAAATAAGTATTTATGTTTCTCATTAGTATTTTTAGGTGTAATAACGTCTTTACAAGTTGTAAGTGAATAGATGTCTTACTAAAAATATTTGAAGAAGCTTGAAGTCAGCCATTTTTCTTTACCAAACATCTTAGTCTTTTATTTTCTTTCGGTAATGTAATATTAACATAATGAACAACTAGAATAGTCCTTTCAAGCTTAGAAGATTGAACGGAAGTAAAAAGAAACCAGACATCTCAACTCCAACAAATTCAGGAAAGCTAGAACCATCTAAACACTGAACTACCTAGCTCAATCCATTGTATCGAAAGTATGGTAGATATTCAAACAATCCAGCCTATCGCAGTCCACTGCTGGACATAGGCCTCTCCTAAACACGGAGGAAATTATTTCAGAACATGACTAATGTCCTCCCGGCCGAATTTCAGTCATGGCAGCCAATTTTTTTATTTTATTGTATGGGATGGTGAAACGAGCTAAAGGCCCACCTGATGTTAAGCGGTTACCTTTGCTGCGACTTGATACGAGTAAATAATTTTAGCATAAATAACGTGTAGAAAATATAAATCAAACTTCTGATGAGAATTATTATAATACTCATTCTATCTATTTATGGTGGATCTTGAATTTTTTATTCGTTCTGGATTAAAATTTAAATAAGCATAAAAATATGGTTTTAACGTCTGTTTGTTTGTTTGTTCCAGCATCACGCTAAAACTACTGGACCGATTTTGATGTTTTTTTTTTGTTTGAAAGCTGATGATCTGACTTAAAAACTGGTATGGGTTTTGAGAAAGAAAGAAAAAAAGAAAAAAATTAATTCGTGGGTTGCGTACTCACCCGACAGATCGAAGATTCTATGCATTTGCACGAGCGGATAGTAATGTACGATGGAGTGGAGTGGAGTGGAGTGGACAGGGGATGGGACTGGGGACGCGACAGGGGACGGGACTGGGGACGGGACAGTGGACGGGACAGGGAACGGAACATGGGACGGGAAATGGGACGGGACATGAGACGGGACATGGGACAGGACAGATTATATACACATTTATTATAGGTACAAGACTACATAGTTCACATTGTGAGAACAGGGTGCCTGTTGTGGGTCCGTAAAAACCTGTGTTACAGGTCACCAGGCCCCACTCAGTGGCTGCATACAATCTTTGTTCCCTGTGTTAATATTGCTGTCAAATCTCTGGTTAAGCGAAATACGGGTTGCACCATTTTAACAACGGTTAAAATGACGTCACATTTAACGATAACATTAACCGCTCAACTTCGGGTGGTTAAGGGCTATAGTTACGGTTAAAATGCAGTTTGATGTGTGTCTACGACTCGTGCCGTTATTTGTACCATATTAATTAAATAAATAAATAAATATCTTTGAGACATTTTTACACAGCACCATCTAGTCCCAAACTAAGCAGAGCTTGTGGTGTGGGTACTAGACAATGGATATAATACGTATATATTTTTTTTTTTTTGGAAATACATACTTATAATACATAAGCAACACACCCAGACCAACACAAACACTAATTATTATTAACTTTGTTTTTTTTTCGTAGGATGGTCGACAGTGAACAAGCTTCTATTTGCCGTGCTGGGCCGGCTGGCCTCCATGTTGGCTGGTATAAAGGTCGTCGCTATATCTGTACTGCTCATGGAGCTATGAAGTTATTTTTAATAACAGCTATATCTTATAACTAAATTATGAGATTAGATGAACAATTATCACAAAATATAACAATAGTTTTTCGCAAAATGCTCGAAATCGTTCAATACGATACAAGGAGCTTTTTCACGAAAATTAATAGGATTTCAATGTTCATTGCTCCGTGTGTTTTGACAATTCGTCTTATTGGCAACTATGTACCATGGTATAATAACACCAGGTAGTCTCTTCCCGTGACAGCTAGGTCACGTGATTGCCTCCGTACTACGTCATCGGCAACACGCGTCCTTCAGTCACTTAAACAATACACACCGCCACAGTACCACTACCACAGAGTACATTGAATGTACATTGAATAGACTGAGATAGAGTAGTCAGTCTAACCTTTTTAGTTGCAGCGCCATCTATTGTCAATTTAACGAGTTACATGGATATTACATGTAACAATTACATGGTATCAATTACTGGTGCTATTTAGTCTGTATTAAATTTACGGGCAATTAGTCCTAAAATTTACGGGTTCAGTAAGCGATAATGTGAGCGATTTCAGTTAAATATTGACATCAAAACTGAGCCCAACGCAGTCCACTGCTGGACATAGGGCTCTTTCAAGATGCACGACAGCACTCGGTCCTCCGCTTTCCGCATTTATAAGTCTACCATGGCTACCTTCTTCAGGTTGTCGGTCCAACAGGCTGAGAAGTGCCCTACGTTTTTGTAATTACACATAATTATATGCCTACGTTGCGTTTACCCCGAAGGTCTCGTCTGCGGCATTTCTTTGTTCCTTTGTCGTTTAACAGTAAAATAAAACTTGTAAAAGAGCATTATATTACCTCATCCACATAGGTTGTACGTAATAATGTTATGTATGATTTATATTTTGATATTGTGTAAGTATACCTAGACTATGTTTATTATTTTTATACTATATTTATTTTACGTTACATATTAGTTTATGTATGAGTATATATGTAGGTATATTTATTAGTATTACTTGACACACTGTGTCTACATCTCTTTGCTTCAAATTTTCCTCTCGCAAGTCTGCTGGAAGAAATTTATTAAAGAAATAAGCAGTGCCTTTGTACGATAATCCTCAAATCCGGTAACTTGCTCTATTTCCGGGAGGGCGATCAACTTTCCCAGGGCGGTGTCGGGTTTATCATCCATAAGTCTCTTGTGAACAACATAGTGAAGATCGAGAGTGTTTCGACCAGGGTGGCGTACCTTATACTCAGAATAACCGAAAGGTATTCGTTGAAGGTTATACAGGTATACGCCCCGACCTCGAAACACTCCGACGATGAGGTGGAGACCATGTATGAGGATATCTCGAGAGCCATGCATGGCTCTAAAACTCACTTCACTGTTGTCATGGGAGACTTCAACGCGAAACTGGGCAAGCGCTACGATGATGAGCTGCGAGTGGGGCAATTTGGATATGGATATCGGAACCACCGGGGTCATCTACTGGCCGGCTTTATGGAGAAAGAGGGGCTCTATATGATGAACTCTTTCTTCAGAAAGCGTGAGCACAGGAAGAAATCGCGAAAAAAAACAGCTGTTCCTACACTTGAGTTCACATCAATCTTTTTTTTCGCGATTTCAAGGTCCGTCCCATAGTAAAAGTGTTTCTTAATGATGAGTACAATGAGCCCTTTTCAGGTTTAGTATAAACTTAGAATAATAACTATGAATAAATAAATTGATGATAATTCATGGTGTTAAGACTGTAAATACCTACTGTAGCAAATAAGAAGCATTTTGGCCATTTAGTAATTTTATAATCGTCTTAAGTAATACCTAATCATGATAAAGAATAGGTACCTAACCTTGACATAAATAATGCATTGCATACATACGTAATAATCTAATTTAATAAAACAAAAGATAACATCTTTTTCACTGATGATTAAAAAATATGTTAATTGTGTATCTATATACTATAATAAAACTGTAAAGGTCGAAAAGTCTGTACATTGAGTTTTTTTTCGCGAAAACCGGCTAGGGGGACTAGAAATAAGCTATAGAACACGAATCAATCGTTTAAAAAATTTATGTCTGTCTGTCTGTCTGTCTGTCTGTTTGTTACCTCATCACGTGAAAACGGCTGAACGGATCGTAATGAAACTTAGCATTTGTATTAGTATTAGTCTAACTTAAAATATAGGGTATGTTTTATCTGAATCGGTTGAGTAGATCCAGCGACACAGCTTGACCCCTCTATTGTATTAAGTTGCATACAAAGTAGAGGTCATGATTGTTGGTAGGATGCAGGTTGCAGGTTCCTAAAAATACAACTGGATTCTATTAGTATTATAGAAAATATAGAATAACATAACATAGCCCATCACTGTCCCGCTGCTGGGCATGACCCTCTTCTTGGAATGAGAAGAGTTAAGGAACTGGATATTGTTAGTGTAATAGATTATCATAACATAATCAGCTCATTACCTACTGCCCCACTGCTGGGCACGGACCTCTTCTCGGAACGAGAAGAGTTAAGAAACTAGAAAATATAGAATAACATAACGTAGTCAACCCATTACTGTCCCACTGCTGGGTATGGCCCTCTTCTCAAAATGAGAAGAGTTAATGAACTGGATATTATTAGTATTCTAGAATAACATAACATTACCAGCCCATTGCAGTCCCACTGCTGGACACGGGCCTCTTCTCAGCATAAGAAGAGATGTGGTTAGTGTTATAGAATAACATAATCAGCCCAATTACTTCCCACTGCTGGGCACGAGCGTCTTTTCAGAATGAGGGAGTTTAGGGCTAATTCCATGAAATTCCATCACCTTAGCCGGTTGGTTGTAAAAACAAAATATAGTCATCCTCCGAGCCTTTTCCCAATTATATTGGGGTCGGCTTCCAGTCTAGCCAGATGCGGCTGAACATCAGCATTTTACACGGAACGACTGCCATCAGACCCCCGCAACCCAGTTACTGGGTAATACTGACATTCGAAGGTTAGACCAGTTGTCAGACTTTCAGGCTTCTGACTACCCGTAACGACTGCCATAGATATTCGTATGACAACCGGGACCGACAGCTTAACGTGCTCTCCGAGGCACGGAGGGGTCTCGATGTGTAACGAAGCGGTCACCCATCCACAGACTGACCGCGGCAAGTGCAGCTTAACCTTGCAGATCGTACAATCCGCGCAGTAGTTGCATCACTACGAGCCCCTCCCAACAAAATAGTATGGTCGGTAAATAGTGTAATCGTCTGTGTAGGCGCTTATATGTATATATTTGAAGATATTGTGTTCATAATTATGACACGATGTTATTTTCCGACATCCACGCGGACGGAGTCGCGGGCACAGCTAGTGTGGAATAAATGTGCATCTGCAATTTTTTTGTACCCTCTCTCTTCTCGTGGGTGTCGTAAAAGGCGACTAACGGCCAAAATTTATATTCAATCTATCCACGATTTGCCCTACTAGAGATAGGAATTTGACATAAGCTCCGTACAAAATATGTCAAATTTCTATCTCTAGTAGGGTAAATCGTGGATAGGCAGCACACAAGGTATCAAAGACCACCTAGCTGCCGCCAGATGCTAATTGTTTACTGGAAAGCACCCTCCATCTCTTGACTTTATTACTCCACTCTTGTGTGGTGGTGACTCTTGAAGTTACCACCAGGACACGATCTACAGGGGCCAGGTTGAACTATGCAACGTAGAAACTTATAATCTTCCACATTGATAGAACTTTGTAAAAACTCTCTTTTAAAATTATTTCGAGTATAATGTGATTATAAATTTTCAAGTTATAGAGAGAAAACTGAAAAATACTTAAGACGTCCTAGTTCAAAGGTCATTGATCTTAGAGAAAAATTATGTGAGCAAATAATGCTCCTTTAGTTACTTTCTATTTGAAAAAAATCACAAAAAGTTACTTTGTGTTATGTTGACACGACACACTTCTTAAATTTATCGCTAGATGGCGCTACTAACAACACGCTCTGAGTCGCGAATGCTGCCGATTATTGCAGAAGGCCTTGGGGGATCTCCTAGTCTTCCCTAGCTTTAACCCCGTTTCGTCCTATCTAGCACTCTCTAGGGGTTTACACCCATTGCACACTAGAGACTCAGGGACCTGTTTGCACAATAAGACTGGCAAACAGGAGCTCAAGCTTAGGGCTCACCAGTAGGCACACAACCTCCCCGTCGGGCACTTCTTCGTTGTCATCCGCGTTAGACACCATGAGGAACCATCGGTGGAGGGGTGTGCTCCGCCCTTGAAGGGAACAGAGTGCTCACCACACCCTCCAAAAGCTCAGGCCGGAGAGTCTGTGACAGTGGGGGGGCCACGGGCAAAGTTTGCCCCGTACCATAAGGTATGGACGCCCCCACGGACTGCCGTCCAGAGCCACCCGCATGGCATTATATCCCGCGACTTTAGCCTCCGATATGGCCACCTGAAGAGCCACCTTCGCTACTCTGTACCCTTCGTACAGCTCCTCCTCAACTGCTGGGGATGCTTCCCGAACCTGGTGTACCGGCGTCAATAACGTTATAGACGTCTTATCAAATACGTTTATCGTGCTAACACGATGGAAACACATTCTTATTAACGGTTTGCCTAAGGACGATAAAGTTGATCTCCTGAAACAATACCTACCTGCTGAAAATTGTGCATACATGAAAGCACCTATATTAAATCCCGAAATAAAATCGGCACTCTCTGAAGTTCATGCTAAGAGAGATTCTTATAGTGAACAAAAACAAAGTCAAATGTCCAGCTGTATCGCAGCAATTGGTAAAGCACTAAACTTGGCCTTGTCACAAACTGATAGCATTCCTCAAGAAATAATAAAAATATTGAGTGATGCAGGCCGTTTGTTATGTGATACACATTACAGGGAATCCATCTCAAGAAGATTTGCCATTGTTAACGTTTTAAGCAAACAAAAACGAGAAATAATAAAAAATACTAAAATAGATGATCACTTATTCGGTTCTAACTTGTCTGAATATCTAAAATCATCCAAGGCCATATCACAGTCTGCATCAGAGCTAAAATTCAGCTCAAATAGTGGGAAGTTCAATCATTTCAGCCGAAAGACGTCCACTACTGGACATAGGCCTCCCCAAGCATGTTGGGGGGATATGCCATAATCGCCACGCTTGGCACCCACCTGGGTTGGCGATCGCAGTTGGTTGGTTAAATACTCAGAGAACGCTGCTGCCCATCCTCTGGTGAATCCCTTAGTCGCCTTTTACGACACCCATGAGAAGATATAGGGTGGTGCAATTCTTTATGTCCGGCACCACACGGAACGTAGGAGCACTGCCGCAGACTGAAGGAAGCCAAGACTGCGCTAGAGGTAATACACACTACTGATCCTAACAAGAACTGCTACAGCTGAGAGAGATACAAGGAGCTGGACGACGAGTGCGAGACGTGCGCGCAGTACCTCCTCGAGAAGGAGGAACACTGCCGCTGACTGAAGGAGGCCAAGAATGTATCGTATTGAATTATCTACACATACATATTTTCAGGACTTTACGTGTTTGTGTCTGATTTTAAAGTTGATAATTTTTGTCTCTGTGAATGTGACCTCTGAATAAAATATTCTGTCAGCATATACTCCTTTTGTATTATGTGTATTTTATCAAGATTTCTCTTGTTCAGATCAAACTACAGGAGTTCCAAGGTGACGTCAACGTCTTTCTGGTTTATAATCCCAGATCAATGATTTTTAGAGTAAAATCAATATCAGCTTTTTTTATGTATCGTTTTTTGTTGATAAAAAATTTCTAGAACCCTACAAAAATCTTTTAATTGCTTATTTAGACTGGTCTAGAGAGGCCTAGTGTATAAATTTTACAACTTTTAATGAATAAGGAAAAACCACAGTCCAGTAAGCCTCAAGATGCCACATAAACAAAGTTTTGCATGAGAACAGTCGTAAAATAATGGCGGGTACCGGGGGGCAGACAGCGCGTTATGATTGGTCTGCTCAAATGTTCGATGATATGATTGGTGCCGCTCGCCGACGGAGTGACGTCCCGATTGGTGGCTGGGCGTAAGATATGCAGTACTACTGAATATGCTTTGTGACCGGGGGTATCCGGCTAATAGGCGTCTAGAGGCTTAGGAAAAACATAGCGGCACAGTACACATTCTTCTTATTCAGTTTATGAAATTCAAATTGGTCCAGTTTCTTTTCTTATCTTGTGCCTTGGAGGGTAGTATATGGCTGCTATTGTGACATGACAAAATGTACTTTGTATTTACTGTGATCATAATGGTAAATGTTTTATTTAATTTCAATCGCGCTTCCTCCTCTGGTTTTATTGTCAGGATGGAGCGAGTTATATACTTTGTAACCTCTAAATTTTACGATTCAAACATTGCTATATTTGTTTGTAATTGTTGTTGGATTACATTTTGTACCCGTATTCGAACCGCCCCGTAAATCCGATACACAACAACCTCCGGTGATTTAACTATTACCGTGAATGACCTTCAGTACATCATGGTCATGTAGTCATGTTCATGTCGCATTTTTTCCCTTTAGTACGCGAGGTGCTTAGTCAATTCGGACGCGTAGTACAGTATTACGGGAAAGTTTTCTAGTTAAACTTCATTATTTACTACTACTATGACCCCTATCACGACAAATACTAAAAAAATAAAAGAAAGAAATTCTAAAACCCTATACAAGAAACCTAGGCAGCGGGGGGACTGTCTTTCCCTGCCCCCGTCGATCTCGTAACCCCAGGAGTGCCCGCTGAGTAGTGTTCTCGCGCCTCTTGGGACCGAGGGTCTTGGCTTCACCGCCCGGACCGTGAGGAAGAAAACCTCTATAAAAAATTACGGGAGGTAGGGCCTGCGAGCAGCAGACTCAGTGAAGATCCATGATCTCTGGGTTTTAACCGTATAGTTCGTAGTGGTCCCTAAAATGCCCCCGACATGAGAACCACCGTAAGCTCAGTTTGGTCCCATTTATGGGACGGAATAATATGTCAAACGTCACCCTAACTTTGACAAGATACCTATAGACCAAATGTCAAGAACAAAAATTTGATACATTCAAAACCCTGCCGATTTGCGTAGTTGGTAGAATTTGTCAAGATATCTCTTCTTCTCGAGCATGAGGCGACCCGTTGTGGAAACTTTTTAGTTAAGACAACATTTTCAAATTGATATTAGAACATGTGTTCTTTGATAATGACTTGTGTCATAATCTTGCAATAAAAATTTTCACTGTGCAAACAACGTTTTTGCTTCCATATCCTAGTTATCTAGTATATTTCATCAAAAGGTTATGGGCCCAGTCACTAAATTTGCCATCAAGAACCTCTGCGGCCTAGATGACTACTCTACATGGAAATTCGCAATAAAAATGATTCTCATACGAGAAAAGTTGTTCACGTATACGTCAACGTACCCGGATTCCAAAGACTCCACCGCCATCGAGAAGGACCAAGACGCACTAGCTTTGATTTGTCTACATGTGGAACCTACACTTTATGCGTATGTACAACATTCAAATAATGCTAAAGATGCTTGGGATAGCTTAGCGAAAGCGTTTGAGGACAAAGGCGTAAATCGCAGGATTACCCTCATGAACGCGTTGTTGGATGAGAAGCTAGAGAGACACTCGTCGATGCATCAATATGTTGCTGCAGTTATGTCTCTTTCTCAAAAGTTGAAGGATATTGCCACCGGATTTGACGATGATCTTGTAGCTGTCGTGTTACTGAGAGGACTACCTGAAGAGTACAGGCCTATGCGAATGGCGCTGGAACACTCTGGGATGAAGTTGACTTCAGAGAACGTACGGCAGAAGTTACTACAGGAGGATTCATGTCAAGGTTGTAGTACATTGTCTTTAGCGGACTCGGCATTGGCTGTGAGTAAGAGTAAGAAGCGGAATGGGAACAAAGATATTAATATGACCAAAATTAAATGCTTTAAATGTGGAAAGAGTGGACATAAGAAGCCGGACTGTCCTGAAGGAAGGAAAGCGGGTTCGATCTCCAAACTGAGTGACGTCGCGATCGTGAGCCTATCTTCATCCAGTGCCGGGGACTCCTTCAATCCGGCGGAGTGGTACATCGACAGCGGGGCATCATCACATATGTCTTTCCAGAAACATTGGTTTAAAGATTTGGTTATGAATGTTGGTATGAGTAACGTGATATGTGCGAATGATGATAAGATTAAATGCAAGGGTAAGGGTGATATCATGGTGAGTTTGAAAGGACGAATGCTTGCTATGAGGGATGTCATGTATGTACCCGGTTTGCGTGTTAATCTGTTATCAGTGTCTAAATTGGTAGAGAAAGGATGGAAGGTTAGTTTTGACAGAGATGGGTGCAAGCTAATTCACCACTTGATTCCAGGCCATTTCAAGGGAAAGCTTCTGGTTACCGCAAGTGAAGTCTCAGGGATCTACAAGCTTGAAGGTTATCAGGCGGTTGTAGATGGGACTGCGTTGGCGTCAGTGAAAGCAGGTAATCCTTTGATGTTGTGGCACCGGCGGCTTGGACACGTAAATGAGCGAGATTTACGTAAGCTTCCGGGTATGTTTTTTGGAAAGAGCGTAATGGAGCCTTGTGTCGCCTGTATTAAGGGGAAGGCACATCGTTTACCTTTTCCAGTTGGTGAGGCTGAGAGGGCAGTCGAGAGACTGCAACTGGTTCACGCAGATATCTGTGGTCCAATGTCTGAACCCACGTACGGTGGATCTCGGTATATGCTAGTCATTTTAGATGATTTTACACGTAAATCTTTTGTATTTTTCCTTAAAACAAAAGATCAGGTTTTTGATCATTTTAAAGTTTTTGTAGCTAGTGTAGAGGTTGAAACCGGGTTGAAGGTAAAGTGCATACGCACGGACAATGGAACAGAATTTGTGAACAGGAAGTTTGATGGGTTTCTAAAGCAAAAGGGTATAAACCATCAGTTGACTGTTCCCTACACTCCGGAGCAGAACGGCGTAGTGGAGCGAGCAAACCGCACTATCGTGGAGATGGCTCGTACTATGTTGGCGGAAAAGGGTCTGTGTGCGAGACTGTGGGGAGAGGCATGCAATACGGCTGTTTATATCAAGAACAGGCTGCCTCACAGTGGCAATAATGGTAAGATTCCTGAGGAGTTGTGGACAGGGAAGGCTCAGTTTTTCGATCATTTTAGAGTTTTTGGAACGAAAGCGTTTGTGCACGTGCCCAAGGAAACTCGGAAGAAATGGAGCCATAAAGTGGTAGAACATATCTTTGTTGGTTACTGTCAAGAAACCAAGGGATATCGTTTCATAAATCCCAGTAATCCTCGCGTCATTGTTAGAGCACGGGATGTAGTTTTCTTGGAGGACTCTACAGCAATAGTTTCAGAGGATCCTAGTCAGCTCGTAGGCAGCGGTGACAAAGGTGCTGAAGTAATCTGGGAATTTGCAAAGGTAGAAGGCTAGTCAGGTTCGTCACCTGGTAGTGCAGAAGCTTCTCAAGGGCCGAGTTCCACAGATGGGGCTGAAGTATATGAAGACGCGGAGATGGAGGTGGGAAAAACTGGTGATAACGGAGCAGAAAATGTCTTGGTGGAAAACGTTGAAGTTGAAGAGACTATTAACAGAGGAGAGTCAAACGAAGGAGAATGTCGTTATCCTCTACGTAGTAGAATCCGAAAAGGATATCTTCATGGACTTGCATGCTGTACAGAAGACCAGGAGCCATTGACAGTTAAGGAAGCCTTAAATCGGGAAGATAAGGATAACTGGAAGGAAGCCATGAAAAAAGAGTTGGATTCGATGTACGAGAACAAGGTCTGGAAGCTCGTTAAAAGGCCATCCGAAGCTAAGGTCGTGGGAAACAAGTGGATCTTCAAGTACAAGTTTGATGCAAATGGTAATAAGACCTATAAAGCTCGACTTGTGGCGAAGGGTTTCACTCAGTCCTACGGGGTCGACTATTTCGAAACTTATTCACCGGTCGTGAGAAGATCTACAGTTAGATTGCTGCTATCGTTGGCTATTGAAAAGGATTTCTTCATCAGTCACTTCGATGTGAACACCGCCTTTCTGAACGGTGATTTGCATGAAAGAGTTTATATGCAACAACCGGAGGGTTGCATAGACGAAAACTCGAAGGAAAAAGTTTGCTTATTAGAAAAAGCGATATACGGCCTTAAACAAGCTTCACGGTCTTGGAATGAAAAAGTAAATGAAGTGTTACTGTCTTTGAACTTCAAGCGCTGTGACTTTGATAGCTGTCTTTACAAAAATAATAATTTTTATATCGCTTTGTACGTTGACGATTTTTTATTATTTTACAAAGACAAACAGCAGAAGGAAGTTTTATTAGACAATCTTTCTAAACAGTTCAAGATAAAGGATTTAGGGGAAGCGAGACAAGTTTTGGGTATGCTTTTGTCTAAGACGGATACTGGAATATATTTGAATCAAGAGAGGCTTATTTCGAAAATCTTGGATGAATATGGTATGTCTGACTGCAAATCAGTGAAAACTCCGACGGAAATGAATTTCCATAAAGCCTTGGCGGAAGGGGAAGGAGGTAAGTTCTTGTCCTGCCAAGACTCTCGTAGTTATCAGGCGCTCATAGGTTCGCTGAACTATTTGGCCTGTAACACACGCCCGGATATTGCGGCTGCGGTAAATTTTTTGGCACAGTATAACTCATGTTGTGAGGAACGTCATTGGAAAGCTGCTAAACATATCTTGAGATACCTTAAGGGTACAAAGGATCTATGTTTGACATTTCCCAAGTCGCCGGTGCAGGACATCACGGGATTCGTAGATGCTGACTGGGGAGGGAACATCAAACATAGGAACATCATCGTATTCTGCGTTTATTTTTAGATGCGGAAACTCGCTGATTAACTGGGAATGCCGAAAACAAGCTTGTGTGGCACTGTCGTCAACAGAAGCCAAGTATATTGCTCTTTCGGAGGCAACCAAGGAGGCAGTTCACTTGCGGCAGTTGAATGCATTTATAAGAGGTGAATATCTTGGGGCTATTTGCATTTTTGTAGATAATCAGAGTGCTATTAAACTTGCGTACAATCCTGTAGCGCATAGAAGGACGAAACATATAGACATAAGGGCGCACTATGTCAGAGATTGCATTGCTAATAATGTTGTACGTCTGGACTATGTGTGTACGGAAGATAACCCAGCAGATGTGCTGACAAAACCATTGGGTCGTGTGGCATTTAATAAATGTGTTCGCGATCTGAATTTGAGTGTGTCCGATGTGGTGTGATGGTGTATCTGATGATGGATGTTGTTTGAGGGGAAGTGTGGAAACTTTTTAGTTAAGACAACATTTTCAAATTGATATTAGAACATGTGTTCTTTGATAGTGACTTGTGTCATAATCTTGCAATACAAATTTTCTCTGTGCAAACAACGTTTTTGCTTCCATATCCTAGTTATCTAGTATATTTCATCAAAACCCGTCGACTCGGGTTTCTACGTAGACAAAGTGACAGATCTTTTTCCATAGCAACGAGAACGTAGCTAGTGACGTACAAATTCTACCAAATCCTACCATATTATTACGTTTCGTTATCTAGAAAAAAGGTGAATCGAATAAGTTTTGAAACATTTTGTACGTAATTCAAAGCAACAACAATACGCATTTAGTAGTCATGAATGTCAAGGTCGAAGGATGCGTTTTACAAAGTAGTGATGCGACTCGAGTCCGATTTTACCAGTCGTGTCATTGGAGTCATTTCACAATTTTACTCGAGTACTACTCGATCACTCGCCTCTAACGAGTCACCTGTCATAATCATCATCATCATCATCATCATTTCAGCCGTAAGACGCCCACTGCTGGACATAGGACTCCCCCAAGCATCGCCAATTTCAGCCGAAAGACGTCCACTGCTGGACATAGGCCTCCCCCAAGTATCCCACAACGACCGGTCCTGCGCCTTCCGCATCCAGCGGATTCCCGCGACCTTCACCAGGTCGTCGGTCCACCTTGTGGGGGGCCTACCCACGCTGCGCCTTCCAGTACGCGGTCGCCACTCCAGAACTTTACTGCCCCATCGGCCATCATTTCTGCCCCGCCCACTGCCACTTAAGCTTGGCAATTCTTCATATTAACACATATTCAATTCTATATATGTATTTAATTCTTCATTTCTTTTTTTTTTATTTGTCATAGTAACACATTTTCTGTGAAAATTTCAACTGGCTACCTTACCGTTCAACAGACAGCCCAGTGACAGACAGACGGACGGACGGTCGGACAAACGGCGTAGAGAGAGTAACATGGTTCCGTTTGGCAACCTTCGGATATGGAACCCTAAAAAAGGCATCACTATTATTTATTTTTGATTTCAATGCATCCATTGTCCATTGCATTTTCATGTCTTTTCATGTATTCTTTACTAAAAATAACATAAATTAACTAGGGAATCCACCTAATATTATAAATATGAAAGTTTGTGAAGATGTTTGGATGTTTTTTACGCAATCACGCTGAAACTGCTGAACGGATTTGAATGAAATTTGGCACACAGATAGACCATAACCAGGATTCAAATATAAGTTACTTTTTTACCGGAAAAATATTTTTTTTTTGTGCATGAGCGATAAGTGATAAGCCGAACTCTACGAGGATGAAGCCGCGAGAAAATTCTAGTATATTTTTTTAAAATATTTAAATTATTTGAATATATTATTTTTAATAATAATAATAGTGTTATTGGGTTTTTTCCGTAGAATCACAACTTTGTTCTAAAAAAAATTGGGTTTTTTCATCTGACTTCAATCGAATAGGCATTTTTATACTTAAAGGGCATTATGTTGTAGTCGTTAAAAAAATATACTTTTATTTCTTCCACGGTTTGTTAATCCATATTTGTTGAAAGTTGCTTTGGGCCCAAGGTCGGCTTCTTGCCGTCAGAGGGCACTGCTCTGCAGGCAAGTGCTTACGTCACTCAGCACTTTAGCGACCTTATGTACAGTGCTTATTTTAATGCTTTAAGCAGTGTCGAAGTGGTGTCGGGTGAAGCCTGAAATTTAATTAAAATTCTGTTTAAGGCAGGCTTTTGGATGATTCAATTTCTTTTTGTTCTGATTAAAATGGCCCCAACCAAAATAAAATTCGCTTTATCTAAATGCTACATACACAATAATGTCGATCCACATTTCACTAAATAATCTAGGTAATTGCTGTAATGAAAACATTTGCACACCATTAATGGTCATACATGAAGAACATTTTATAATAGTTTTATCGCCTTTTTGATCTGTGTTATACAAATAAATGTATTTGATTTTATTTGTCAATTTTTTAACACATGTATTTCCATTGATACCTATGACTTACCACCGCGCGGACTTCCTCTACCAAATAAAAAAACAACCACGTAAATCGGCCCTAAAATCTCGGGAGTAATCGGTGCACATATATGAAAAAAATAAAATAAAATAACGGTTTATGATCTAAGAATTGAAAATAAAAAACTACTCACCAATAAAAATATGGGAAACCACATATTATTTTAAAGTTGCATTATTAAACTTCAGCACATTTTTATTACACTCAGTCCTCCGCCTTCCGAATCCAGTCCACCTACCTACCTTCCGAGGCTATCTTCTTCAGGTCGTCGGTCCACCTGGCTGGGGAGCTTTCATCAAAGAAATTGGATCAATCAATCAACTCAGCCTATCGCAGTCCACTGCTGGACATAGGCCTCTCCCAAATTGCGCCACAACGCTCGGTCCTCTGCCTTCCGCATCCAGTCCCCCCCAGCCACGTTCTTTAGGTCGTCGGTCCACCTGGCAGGGGGGCGCCCTACGCTGCGTTTGCCGATACGCGGTCTCCACTCAAGGACTCGTCTGCTCCAACGGCCATCGGTCCTTCGACAGACATGGCCAGCCCACTGCCACTTCAGCTTACTGATCCTACAAGCTATGTCGGTCACTCCGGTTCTTCTCCGGATAATCTCGTTACGGATTTTATCCTTCAAAGAAACTCCAAGCATAGCTCGCTCCATAGCTCGCTGAGCGACTTTAAATTTGTGGACTAGCCCAACTGTCAGTGTCCACGTCTCGGCACCGTAAGTCATGACTGGCAGGACGCACTGGTTGAAGACCTTTGTCTTCAAACTTTGCGGTATAGGCGACGAGAAGACTCGGCGAAGTTTGCCAAATGCTGCCCAGCCCAGACGGATCCTTCTGTTGGCTTCTTTCTCGAAGTTGTGTCTACCAAGCTGAATTGCCTGCCCTAGGTAGACGTATTCCGTTACAACTTCGAGTGCCAACCCTTCGACGAATATTGGCCTCGGCATGACATGCATATTGAACATGACTTTAGTCTTGTCCAGATTCATGCCGAGACCGACACGTCGAGAGGCTCCGTTTAAGCTGTGCAGCATTTCGCCCAGTTGTTCCAGCGACTCAGCCATTACAACGATGTCATCGGCAAAACGGAGATGTGAGATGTTCTCGCCGTTAACGTTGATACCCTGTCCAGTCCAGTCCAGCGTCTTGAAGACGTCCTCCAACGCGTTAGTGAACAATTTCGGGGATATTACATCCCCTTGTCTCACCCCTCTGCGCAGTTGGATTGGCTTCGTCTTTTGGTCCTGAAGCTGAACAGTCATGGTAGCAGCGTTGTATAGGCATCTCAGCATCTCTATATACCGCTCATCAATGTGACATCGCTGAAGAGCATCCAGAACTGCCCAAGTTTCGATAGAGTCGAAGGCCTTCTCGTAGTCCACGAATGCCATACACAGCGGCTGATTGTACTCTTCAGACTTCTGTATGATCTGCCGAACAGTATGGATGTGGTCTACGGTGCTATAGCCTTTTCGAAACCCAGCTTGCTCTGGTGGCTGGAATTCGTCGAGTCTTCCGGCGAGACGATTCGTGATGACCCTCGAGAACAGCTTGTACACATGACTCAGGAGTGAGATGGGTCTGTAGTTCTTCAGAAGGGTTTTATCCCCTTTTTTGAAGAACAGTACCACCGCACTCCCGCTCCATGCCTCCGGTGTAGAGCCTTGTTGGATGACGGAATTAAACAGACTCTGTAGCTCCTTCAGGACCGGAGCCCCGCCTGCTTTTAGGAGTTCAGTAGTAATGCCGTCATCGCCCGGAGCTTTGTTGTTCTTAAGCTGCTCGAGGGCCGCCCTAATCTCGCCCTGGTCAACGTCCGGAAGATCCTCGGTGTAATGGCGCGTGAGCTGGGCTCTTTTGTCGTCATTGCTAGGAACCGCTGGTCTCGCCGTTTTCGTGGAATACAAATGCCCATAGAAGTTTTCGACCTCATCAAGCATCTCGATCTTAGAGGTGACAATTTTGCCATCCGCGGCTTTCAGTTTCATCAGATGGGTCCTCCCTAGCTGCTGAGCGAAAACTTTCGACCCCCTATTTTGCTCGATCGCAGCCTCAACGGCGCGGGTGTTGGAGCGGCGGAGGTCACGTCGCATCAGCTTCCTAATCTGTAGGTTTAAGGACCTATTATCTGATGAAAACGAATGCGCGGCTGACATTTCCCGTCTTTTCCTCATCAGATCGAGAGTCTCAGTCGAAAGCTTGGGCATCTTGCTTCCACGCTGCGGCGGAAAGAATTTTCGAGACAGTTCCTGCAATGTTTTGACTATGGTGTTGGTTTTCTCCTCAATATTGCCAGTGGTTTCCAGCGAGTCGAATCGATTTTGAAGTTCCGCTTGGAACCTTTCGGAGCCCAAACTGGTTTGGAGCGGCGAAGGTCGGAGAGTAGAATTAATCATGCGCGTTCTTTCAGCTCTAAAATTGATATTTAGAGTGCCTCGGATAAGTCGGTGATCGCTTCCGGTGTTGAACCTATTGATCACAGAGACATCTCTAAATATGTGCTTCTTATCCGTCATGATAAAGTCTATCTCGTTCCTTGTCACCTTATCGGGGCTTTTCCAGGTCCATCTTCTTTGGGGCTTCTTCTTAAAGAAAGAGTTCATTAAGAAGAGCCCCTGGGACTCCAAGAAGTTGACCAACATTTGGCCCCTGTGGTTTCTGCGCCCCAAACCGTAAGGTCCGATTTTCGATTCGCCGCGTTCTTGTACTCCCACTTTAGCGTTGAAGTCCCCCATAACAACGTTGTAGTGAGCCTTAGCGGTACTATTCATAGCCTTAGCTATGTCTTCGTACATCGCTTCGGCTATATCGTCAGAGTGTGTCGAGGTCGGCGCATATACCTGCACTATTTTCAGCTTGTACCTATCATTTAGCTTTACTACAAGGTACGCTACCCGTGTCGACACACTACCGATTTCCACAACGTTGTTCACGAGGGCCTTGTTGACAAGAAAACCAACACCACCTTGGGAGAGCTGATCACCTTCGAAAAAAATTGGATGATTTTCATCAAATGTTGTATGTATTTCATCACTGACCAATGATCATCAAATAAATTGGATTGGACAAAGAAATATGATGAGTGGCATACCACCCTTATACTAATATTATAAAGAGGAAAGATTTGTTTGTTTGTAACCAACCAAGTCTGAAACGACTAAACCAATTTTAATCATTCTTTCACTGTTAGAAAGCTACTTTATCCAGAAGTACCATGGCTATATTTTATTTCAGAAAGCAGGTGAACCCGCGGGCAAAGTCTAGTTAGCCATAATTGTCTAATGCTTTAATAAATGAAGTATATAGTTTTAACCATTCATTGCGAACCCGTGACGTCCTCGTGATCAGCAATCCGACCCTCGAACCACTGAACCACAGACGTTGTCAATTTTTTATAATAAGCAAAAGTCAAGTTGACGAATTGGGAAGTGAAATGAAATGAAGTATAGAAAAAACACTACGTTTCCTTATCATATTTACACAGGTATTCTTTATTGTTTAATAAGAAAAATAATCATCGCTAAAAGCAATAAAAAAATTATCAACTTTTCGCAGATTCCATGATCACCAAGATTAGTAACTTACTTTCAGGTGGTTGCGCTATTGGGTATATTCGTTTTTGTTTTCAAGAAAATATTGTTACACTTTATAAATGTGACGCTGGATCCCACACAGGGTGTGTTGCAGGACCCAGTCTCTTTCGAAACGTAAATGCAATGGTTACAGTACAATATTATTAATTAAACAATACAAACATTAGGTACTTTTAAGTTAACTGTATGTCTGTGGGGGTGTGTATACGCAGTAGTTTACGCAGTTACCTTCTGGTATAGTAGTCTCTTTAACACCTTCTACTACATAAATGGGAAATGAAGAAGCAAGATTTATGAGAACACACAAATTCATTATTACATCTCCCTTCGAGGTTCCCTTCCAGCATCATCCATTATCACTTTGTTGACGATAGATATAAAGAAATATATTATATGATTCACACGCTTTATTTATACAAGTTGCAAGACATGATTAAGCAACAGTGTGAACATCAGCCGTGAAAAATCTGTAGACAAACATGTCAATATTACAAGTTTTTGGTCAGTGTAATAAAATTATCTTGAAATCTTTCAAAAAATTTACCCAGTTTTCTGCAGTGCAAACGTAACAATCGACGAAATAAGTTGTGAGTTCTTTATGATCGTTACAGCTAAAATATTTCCTAAAATGTAAGATACTTAGTTCTTTTTTTTATGTAAGTACTTACCTACCAGTTTTTTCTTTCTTTATTTCTATCAACATCAACTGATGACAAGCCGATAATTTCAACATGTTTATCCGTCATACAATAAATATGACATTATTCCATAATTTATAACACCGATATATTTTATTATACATAAGATTACGTCGACAGATACTCTTCAAAGCAAACAGGTCTCGCTCGGTTACTTCGGGTTCGGTGCATAAGAAACAAGGGTCGTTAGACGAAAAAAATATTTACTTGCCATACTAAAACCTAGTTTTTCACCAACGATTTTTTACGGGTTTTTCTTTATTATTGTACATGTACGGCCCTGTATTCTGTATGTTGGTCGTGGTGAGAACCTTCTCGATCAGCAGCAGAAAACATCGCGTGTAGAAAAAGCTTCAATTCAACAACATAGCACACGAATTTAACCTGAAATTGGAAAGAAATCTTTACTCAAGCGTGGGTGGTCTCAACCACACTCGAGTGACAGATCAAATCTCTGCTCAAATACCGAAACAGGTGACAGTATAAAATAAAGCTAAACCCAGCTGAAAAAACACGCGATGTAACAAATTGAGAATCAATATTAACGTGCAAATACGGAGTGGCAGCATTTGAACTCGTGTGTTGGTAAATAAAAAGAAACGAACAGAAGGTTTACTTCATTCGCACTAACATAGACGTTAAAGGATATCGTAAAATGCTCCAACTTTGCCCTTACCTTTTTTTTTAAACTCCCTTGACAAAACTGTCCAGCTTTAGAATTGAACGGTTGAATTTTAATTGGACTTTTCAACAATAAGTACCTACAGAACGAAACATAGAAATAGATAGATAAAATGGAAAAGTGGGCGGGGCGCGCGTGCCAACACTGCACCAAAGTGCAGGGCATTTAAAAACCTTTCTTGCCTACCCCTTCGTGGAAATACAGGCGTGATGTTATGTTAATTACATGTGCAGAACTAGTAATTCTATTTTATAAGTACTTATGTGAATAAAGAGATGTGCCAAGGTTGTTTACTAAATAAGACAAGAGAGAAAAAAACAGAATATAGGTGAGAGTGCAATACCGCGTAACAAAGGCCTAACTTTGTATTGAATAACATTGAAAATTAGACCTTATAGCAAAATGCTTTTACTCGGTATTGCACCTCAATAACACAATAAGTTTATTGTAGCATTTCTTCATCATTTATTTTAACAGCTGGCTTTGGGCAAAGCCGCGGGCAAAGTCTAGTCATCAATAAAGTGAAAAAAAGGAAATCATACGCTTTTCAAGTATATGTAGTTGTAGATAAAAATTAAGCATAGGTATAAATAAAATAAAAAATATAAAAACACTTATTATATTTATCTGTTTCATGATTTTGTCTGTAAAAAGCCTCAATGATTTTACTATAGAACTTTTATTATCAAAAAGAGCGATGTGGTTTTCGATGGATAAGGATCTTATGTAAATTGTTAGAATGATCATCCATTCTCGGCTTTTTGTTTGTTCTAAATTAACCAAGTACATGTGTGCATGTTAAAGCAAACAAGGATTGGATTGGACCTTCATATATTTTCTCCTAAATATTGAATATAAAGCGTGTGTCAGAAACCTGTCGTCATAATTTGGAAAGCTGATTCAGTGAATGCTATCGAACTACTTTTGCTACTTCGATGTTATCTTTGAGAGAACTAAGCACTGGATTTCCGTATTGAAATCACTCACTTTTGAACGTATATTTATTTTACAAGTGTGGGTACTTTTGGAAACGATTTGACCTACACCAGAAATATTAATTGCGGACTGTATGTTAGGTAATTGTAAACGATTGCATAACGATTCTGTTATAAAGCAATTTTGACTACCATTGTCAAGAAGTGCTTTACCTGTGTGATATTTATTATTTAAATCAGGGATATCAATAAGAGCCGTCGATAACAAAACCGGTTGTACCGCGGAATTGCACATGAGAACGTTTCGGCGTCTATCAAGTGACCTAGTTGAAGACAGTATAACATAGTGGTCACGTGTTGCTAATGAGTAACGCAATGTTATTTCCCTGGGATGATTTTATTCATACAACATATAACAAAAACCCTGTTGTTCCTGTGAGCTACGTTATCAGAATCGATATTCATACTAAAGGACACAACTCATTTGAAAAATCTATTCAATAAAAATAAATATTGAAAATTTTCTGTTAAAAATCACATTATCTGGGAAAATTCATAAAGTCTGAGCGCACCCCCGATGTTACTGATAAAAAAAAACAAAATTTGTGAAACACTTTCCAATGACCGTCTCTGCCCCTTAAATCTACTACTAATACTAGAAGTGATGTGACTATAACGATTTCGGAAGTGCTTAGGTCGACGTTGAGGAGGAGGTAAATGCCCCCATCTGGATCTGTGAGTAGTATTGTACTGTTGTACAGTACAGCTCAATAATTACGCGTAGAAATTTCTAAATCCTTAGCAAGCTTAGTCTAGTGGTTAGGGCAGGCTCAAATTTTTCGTACGTGGCGTACCCCTGGCTACGGCCCTTTTTTTTTTTTTTTTTTTTTTTTTCCGTGGGGAAAATCCTCATGGACGCACTCCGCCCGGGGAAGGCGGAGCCAGTGTCGGACTCTTACCGACTAAAAACCACCACGGTGTTCCTCTACCGACCTTGGCCGGGGGCGTGGGAAATACTCCCGTATCCGCCCAACCATCCCCGGCAGGTCCCGGCTCGCCACTGGCAGGCGAGCCCCTTCTCCCCGTGCGGCAATCACAACGGCCGCACCCTCCTCTTGACTGGCGCGCGCGGAACACTACGCGCCACCGTCACGGGCCTTAACTGGTCGGGCGGCGGGCTACCCCGAGTCCGCCGCCCGCAGGCCCACACCTAGGGTGGCTGGAGGTCGGCATACGCCCTCCTACGACGCCCAGGTCGTCTCCTGCGGATGGGAAGAGAGGTCATCGCCTCTCGAACCCTCTCCGCCGCCTCCTTAGCGAGCATAACCTCCTCGCAGAAGGAGACGACGCCTTCCCAAGCGCTCTCGCTCCCGACCATAGACAGAACCACGGCCGGCTGGCTACGGCCCTAGCCCATTACCGTCTCACTGCTGGGCACGGGCCTCTTCTCAGAATAAGAAAAGTTAAGGAACTGGATGTGGTCAGTTTTTAGAATAACATAAAATAATCAGCTCAATTGCTGTCTTAATGCTGGGCACGAGCGTCTTCTCAAAATATATACTATTCAGTTATTTGGCCTTTATATCAAGTAAAAGTAGTAGAAGTTCGTCAATATTATTTTAAAATAATTTTATTATTTAAAATCTAATGCTCGAAGACAAAAAGTGCTGTTTTAGTGAAATTGTTTTGTAACAGTTTAGTGATAACATTTGTTTTCAATTATCTAGAACACAGCACGCAATAAATTGTCGTATCATAAATTGAACTAAACATAAATAAATAAAGATCAACAAAAAAATAAGACAAAAAAACTTCTCGAAAATTCGTAAACTTCCTTAAATAAAAGAAGGATGAATAATCAATTCAGTTTTTTTTTCTGGATATTTTCGCGCGTTCTGAGACGGCCTGAGAGGGGTACGCCCGCTAAGCCATCTCCTATATTTTTTCCTCCAATAAGTACAAATATACGATGTTGTATTATAAACATAATTTAGTTAAAATAAATTTTAATGTCTAACAGCAGTAAAATTCCAAAATTAATAATATTGTGTTATTTGATGTCAAATGTCTACTTTCATTTACTTGATTTTTTTTATTGTGCGCGTTAATTTCTCTTTTAACACACCCCGGCCACTCAATACAATATGAATGCTAGCACCGCCTACTTACGCAAGCTTACGTCTTATACAAACACGCACACACGTGAATGAATAGGGTTGCTTGTCGCTCGAAATGCCGACTGCGCTTCTCAGTAGTTCTCAGAGGTGGCGTTAGCATGTGTAGCGAAAGTTATTCTTGCGCACGAACGCAGTGACTTTGTACGGGCGGCGAAGAAAATAATTTAGTATTTTTAATTAGCTGCAGTAAATTGATAGTTTTATTTCTTCACCACCGAATCGCTTATACTGTATACTGCCGATCTAGACTCATATTCTTAATAATGTTTTATATTCAGGTTAGAGGGTATCGGTGTGGTTATAAAATCCTTCGAAATTCAAATTCTAAAACGCCAACCCCAACAATTATAATCGTATTCGAAATTTTGAAATTGGCTATTTGTGGCAGTCAGCCTGACTCAGTCCTTCTTCTTCTATCGTGTCGACATGAGCTACATAATGATAATAGCTCATGCCGTGGGCAAAAGATTAGCCAGTCAGCAGGTTGGTAGCGGGACTGACTGCCCAGAGTACACAGGGGACTTGGTCCTAATCATGGGTCTTGCCCGGTCAATGGCAATAGGCTCGCCCCCTATTACATGGGACTATAACATAACTGGCGAAATGTGGGTGTACTATACACCTCTGCCTACCCCTTTGGGGAAATACAGGCGTGATGTTATGTTATGTTATGACATTTGATGCTGATGCTGGTGTCGTAACGTGACCGAAGGTGGAGGGGTTTATAAATTAAATCCCAACTCAAAACTAGTTTCAAACAGTGATCGACACTTGAGGAACATTCTGTAATAAGGGTCTAAGAATTTCTACTTAATTTTGCAGTAAAATTAGCACATTACATTTTAAAATTAGAACTTTGTTTTTTTTTTGCTACAAACTGCACAGAACATGTAAATTGCATGTTGACTCTCAACTATTTAATCACTCAGTTTAAGAATATCCTAACAATAAATTAATTAGTATGATTGAAATGAGACATTACTGTCCCGAGATTAAGCTTTACTGTATGGTTTCCCTTCATTATGTGAACTTGCCTTCAAAATATTATTTCTCATTGTAAAAGCAATTACAAAAATCTTTAGCAATAAAATAACTAATGTGTTGTGTTAACATGATTTATGGTTAAAAAAAATGAAATTGTTTGTAAAAACAGCCAATACTTTTACTTTCTAATCATGCATATTTGCATGCATTCACAATTATACAACATACGCAATTCTGCACATTGAAAATTAAACCGACACTAAACAAAAAAAATGTTTTTTTAGAAAATCGCCTCTTAAAGTTCATGCTTAAAAGGCGACTTTCCAAAATCATATTTGTAAGGAGGCGATTAAAAAAAACACGTTTTTCGTCCTCCTTTAACCCGCTCCGCTCATCATTGAACCGTAACCCGGTGAATTCAATCGACGCAGCTAGGACACTTTACAAACTAGCTATGATTAGGTTTAGTTAAGAATTTTCCGTTTAGTTTATCAGGGCGGCATAATCGCATGTGCGACAAAGCCCTTAAAATAAGAAAAAAAAAAAAAAAAAAAAGTACTGAACACACTGGTGTTCTCCCATTAGTTTTAAACAAATTAGTTGATAATAATTACAGTTTTATAAAATTAAAATTAATTTGAGATGTAGACAGTGTTTTATGTCTGTGTGTATGTATGTGAGGGATCTTCGTGTGGGTGTAATGTGGGTGAGTGCGTGTATGAAGGTGGAGGAGGTATTTTTCTGTAGGTCATTTAATTTTTATTATGTAACGAGACTTTCTTCTGACATTAGCAATGGTATTTGTTGTTGTTTCTGTTGCTGTGTATTTCTCTCTTTGTTTTTGAATAGGTTACTATAATTAACGACTATTTGTAGAATGTGTCACTATAATATTTTTTATACACATCAATGGACGATCGTCTACTATACTAGTAGGTTTATAGAAAATATGCACCTACAATCAACGTAAATACATGACTATGATTAGGGAGACCGCACACTGCTAAAACACATTTGTAAACATTTTATTTTTCATGTTTTATTACAAATTCGCATAGCTACTAAGGGTGGATTTGTTGGACATCTAATAAATAAAAATATGTATTTTTAATATCTTCTGTAGCATATCCTTGCGAATAAATATAATTTCTCCCACTTGTTCGGAAATTGGTTCATTCAAAAAAAGAATACATCCTCTTTTCCTTACGCAACGAAATAACAGGCCAGTAATAACAAACACGACAATAACAGAAATTGCTGGACAGTTTTTATTTTTTAAATTATGCTACATAGGTTTTCAAATACACTCACATAAATTAGGTATTTTTAGGTACAAAATATTTATCATTATAAAGGCTGAATACGCATTTTTTTTTTCAAAACTGAAAATAGAACAAGAACCGCAATTTTTACTACTGATCCTGTTGTAAAAAGTAGAGAGACTCGAGAGTTGCTGATTGGCTTTTGAGTAGAACAGACGTCATCTGTTTTTTTTGTTCCGGTGGCACCACCACAAGGGGTGACGCTTTTTTGCAGGAGTCATTTAACAGTAAGTTGACTTATTTTAGTATTTTGATTTTTAGATTCGCGGGCAGCACAGCATACAGTGCTGTCCCCTTCCCACAAACATGTACATTCCTGGCCGCGCCAGTCGAGTAGTCCACAGATTAGAGTAGTCGACCCGACTGACCATCGTGTTTTGCTAGTTTTGTTTTGCTTTGACTTACAACCACGATTACTAACTACTAATTTGCATAATCGAGATATCTCAAGACATCTTAGTAATCAAATGATTTCATTAGTATATCTCATAATCGCCCACAGCTAGAAATAGTAACTGTATTTTATTAATAGTTATTTGAATCAAGTGATAGGTATGTCAAGATAGTTTACTAAATAAGACAAGAGAAAAAAATCTGACTTTAGGTAGGCACTTTTTTACATTATAAAGGAATGTTTCCTTTGTGTAAAATTCTCTGTATGTATTACCGTTTTGAAGATAGATCAGGAACAAAAGCGTTCAAAAAAAAATATATTTTTTCGAGGTTTCTTGTATGGGGACCCCCCTATGGTTTTAGACTTTATTTTATTTTTAGTATTTTTCGTGATATACGTGATCATACCAACACATATTCTGAGAAAATTTCAACTGGCTACCTATTACCGTTCAAAAGATACAGCCCTGTGACAGGCATACGGGCGGACAGACAGCGTAGCGAGAGTAAGAGTCCCGTTTGCAACCCTTTGGGTACAGAACCATAAAAACAGACTGTAAGTACCTTTTTTCAGTGTCCCAAATCTCTTTTGGTATTCCAACACTAAGCTTCGTGTATGGCACCCCAGGGGTTGGGGGTGCCGCTGCAGAAGAACTTGACAGCCGGAAATGCCATGAGCCCTGCAGAGGCTTGCAGACATGCAGTAACCTCACAGACCCACACATATTGACTAATTACTGTAACAAATGCCAAAATAAAAAGTCGTAATTCGAGGTTTGTCTCTCCACTATTTTCTCCGCCTAAACTGGACCAATTTAAAATATATTTCATAAACTGAATAAGAATATGAGTTGTGGCGATGCTTGGGGGAGGCCTATGTCCAGCAGTGGGCGTCTTTCGGCTGAAGTGATGATGATGATGAATAAGAATAATATGTACGGAGTCGCAATTCCTTTTTTTCAGTCTTTTTTGTCACATGTATACACTAAGCCTCTGTAGACAGCGGGTTCAGGTCCCACGACTACCATACTCGATCCCCTTCTGGCCAGTTCATCCGCTGCATCATTGCTTCGGGAACTGCTGTGTCCTTTGATCCATTGAATGGTTATGTTATTGAGATTACCTACCTGGTTGAGGTTTTGCTGGCACTCGTGTATCAGCCCAGAGTTTACCGTATGGCTGCTTAGTGCTTGTAGTACGGACATGCTGTCCGAGAGTATGCGAATTGAGTGGTCTTTAACCTACCTGGCTATAATCGCCGAAGCTGCCAGGGAAATGCCCATGCACTCGGCCTGGAACATCGTGTTATGGACCCCCAGTGGTGTGGCTATGTGTATATTGAGATCTTCCGAGAAGATCCCGGCACCCATACCTGTACCTGTTTTGGATCCATCTGTGAAGATTCGTACCTCTGCAGGGCGTGACAAACACACAGAAGAATTATATATATTAAGATACCTTACCATTTTCTGATATCATAGTTTTGGAAAGAAGAGCGCTGTTTTCACTATAACACCTCTTTTGGGAAGCAAAAACTTATCATAAATTATGTAATGTTGTACTTTGAAAAACAAACAACTTCAACAAAGAACACAGGTACACTCTTTATTCTCTCACTCTCATAATCCGATGGAACGATAATCCGACATGACCGGGGGGGGATCAGGCGCAGGGCCAAAGGGAAAATATTTTATTAATCGTATGGCAAGGCTGTCATTTTGTCGCCATTAGTGGATATAGTGGCAAGGTGAAGTGGTGGAGTGGAGTAGTAAAACAAATGTAGGAGCAAAACAGCCTCTGATCGTCCGGAAAAGTCACAGAAAGTCAGTCACAAAAAAAAAACGAGTGTGCTTTAAACCACACGACTGAAGTAAAACTTCACTAACTTATAACTCCCTCAATACTAATTCAATGAGAACAAAGCAAAGTTGGGAAAAACGACTTAAAATCGTAAGCGTGTTTAAACGTAGTGCTTTTTTCTCACCGACGTGCGGTCGACCGTACAGTATTAAATTATACACAGAAATTATATGTACAAAGGCAAGTTTAACTCAAATTTTTTCGTTTTCTCCTAATTTTAATAACATAAGAAAAAAGCGAAAACACCTAAAATAAAAACTTACAAATAATCAGTGTTCTTAATACCTCTGGTGCCGGCACGGCGCCCAAGCAGCCACCACCCCCGCAGACAGCGGGCCAACAACGTGATCAGCGCCCTGGTGCTCGAATGAAGCCAACCACCACCGCTACGCCCGCGGACCCATCGTCAACAACGCGTCATGCAGCTACTTCCGCTGCATCAGCCGCGACAACACAAAACCGTTTAGGTATAATATAATTTAAATATTATATGTGTAATGTATTCATGTCTTTGAATAAAACCTTCATGGCCATTCGTTTATATATCTCTTTTGTTTTATGAAATATAAGTTTGTCTTGACAAATCTGTCTTTCATTAAGTACGTATTTTACATTGGCGACGAGGATGGGATTCGAACCCACGCGTGCAAAGCACTTCGGAGGCCACATACAAACTGGTCGCGAAGGTTAACTTCGAGAGTTGCTCCAAACATTTACTATTTTGGATTGGTAGTCGCGACAATGCGTCTGCATTACTATTTCGTTCCGAAGAAACGAATTTAATATCAAAATTATATGCAGCAAGTTTTACTGCATAACGTTGTAGACGGCTAGCCGCAGTCTGTGGTATGCCTTTCTTTGGCCCAAAAATATGACTTAGAGCCATGTGGTCCGTTTTAAGTGTAAAACGACGTCCATAAAGGTACTGATGGTGACGTGTAACTCCATATACTATCGCCAGTGCTTCTTTATCAATCTGGCTGTAACAAAGTTCGGAGGCAGTAAGCGTGCGCGAAGCACAGCACACAACCCGCTCGCTGTTATCAGGGTACACATGTGATAACACAGCGCCTAGACCGTAAGAGCTGCTGTCTACTGCCAGCACTAACGGCAGTGAAGCGTCATAATGCGCCAACACTGGCTTACAAGTTAGTGCTTCTTTGATAGCCAGGAAAGCATTATCACAAGCTTGAGTCCAATGCCATCTAGTTCCCTTTTTAAGTAAAGCGTACAATGGTTGCAATAATGTACTCATATTCGGAATAAAACGTGCATAATAATTTATAAGTCCCAGAGCAGCCCTCAACTGAGAAACATTTTGTGGTACCGGAGCGTTAGCTATAGCATCTACTTTACTACTATCGGTATGCAAACCAAACTTGTTTATTCTATACCCAAGATAACAAACTTCATCCTTGAAAAACTCATCATTAGAACTGCTTTCGGATCCAGAGTCTTTCAAAATACAATTTTGATAATGTTTAGTGACATGTTTACCTTTGGTGCACACAGCTGACAAATGGCCTTTGACACTACATTTGTCACACACATAAAATTTATACTTGCACTTGTTAGGCGCATGAGCTCCTTTACCGCAGCGCCAACAAGAGCGCCGCTTGCTGCCGGCGCCTGACGGCGCGGCCGGCGCTGCCGCGACCCGGTGCAGGGGTGCGGCCCCAGTAGGTCCTATGTCATGATCATGGCCGCTCCCCGACAGCGCGCTACCGGCCGCGGCCTCGGCCGCATGCCGCTCAGCCGCCTCCAGTGCGAGCGCCATCTCTACCGCTTTCTTGTAGTCCAGTGACGGCTCGACAAAAAGGCGTGACCGCATCTCCTCACTTCGGAGGCCACATACAAACTGGTCGCGAAGGTTAACTTCGAGAGTTGCTCCAAAGTTGCAGTGGGTAGCTAGATGTTTCAAATTTTGAAGAAATGCGCCCACCAATTCGTCATGAGCTTGCCGTCGCTGACGAAACGTAAATCGTTCAGCAATTTCTGAACGCCTCGGCTCAATATGGTTACCTATGAGTTCTACTAGCTGTTCGAACGTACAGTCTTCAGGAAATTTGGGTGCACACAAATCGCACATGAGCCCGTAAATGTGCGACCCAACATGTGTCACTAGGGTGGCCACGTGGAGTTCATTTTTTATGTCGTTGAGTAAAATATATTGCTTCACCAACCTCACATAAGCAGACCAGTTCTTTCCTTCCTCAGCGCGAAACTCGTGTAGTTTACCGAATGGCATTATGTAATTTTTAAAATAAATCTTCGTCGCCAATGTAAAATAGTAAATGTTTGGAATCGGAGCCTGATGTTGCAACTTATTTACACTTTGTTGAGAACAGTTTTCCATTGAGTCATAAGGATGTTGCTAATGAAACTAGAAAGGATGTTGTTTTGTGCAGTGTTTACGGCTATATAATGAGCGGTAGGCCGGTTGATATTGAAATCGAAAATGAAAAACCCTATTTTCATAGAAAGGACACTTTACATATAGATCATGGGTGCATTGTGTGGGGTTATAGAGTCGTTGTTCCAAAGTCACTAAGGACACAAATTCTCGATGAGTTACATTCTGGACATATAGGTGTAGTTCGCATGAAGCAAATAGCGCGAAACTACGTTTGGTGGCCGAACATTGATTTGGATATAGAGGCAAGAGCTCGAGCGTGTGCGCCGTGCGCCGCCGTACGCGATGCACCGCCGCGTGCTTTGCCTGTGCCTTATGTTTGGCCGGCCGAGCCTTGGACTAGGATACACTGTGATTTTTTGCAGTATGAAGGAAAACATTACCTTTTAATTATTGATGCTCATTCCAAATGGATTGAAGTTTTTTTAATGTCTGGCGGTACAACGGCTGTTCGAGTAATTGCTAAGTTACGAGAATGTTTTGCAAGATTTGGCATTCCTAAGCAAATTGTCACTGATGGAGGCCCACCTTTCACGTCAGAAGAATTTGAAAAGTTCCTACAACGCAATGGCACAAAGCATATCCTCACAGCGCCCTATCACCCTTCTAGTAACGGTGCTGCTGAAAACGCTGTGAAAACAGTTAAAAAAGTACTTAAGAAAGCTTCCATTGATGGTGAAGATTCTGGCCGCGCTTTGTGCAGGTTTTTGTTACAATACCGAAACTCGGCTCACTTAAGTACGCGACGTGAGCCGGCAGTTGCCATGTTAGGCCGGACACTGCGTACACGGTTTGATTTGTTGCGCGGTTACACTTCGGACAACATAGCTGCAGCTCAAGAGGCACAGCTGCGTTATGCTCCAGGTACTAAACGTCACGTCAATGAAGGGGATAGTGTTCTTGTGAGAGATTTTTCCAGAAACAATCATGATAAGTGGAAACCTGGTACGGTAGTGGAGAGAACAGGTGCAGTTACGTATAAAGTGTTGGCTGATAATGGTGTCACTACCAAACATGTTGATCAAATTTTGCCACAACGTAAAAGTCATCGGTTTTCATCACTGCCAATTTGTTCTGAAAGTGATGTTCCCGAAAAAAATTCGTTAGATGTTGCTGAGGGAACCAATGGGAGTCAATTAAGCCAGCCAGAGGGTGTAGAACCTCTTGACTTAGCTCAGGCTTCTGCCAGCCATGAGAGATTTTCATCTCGAGAAACATCGAATTCGTATAGTTTGCGTCCTCGGTTAAACAAACCAAATTATAAAGTTTAAGTTTGTTTTGTCATTAATCTAATTGTTTATTTGTTACTGGTATGCAAACTTAAGTATACACAAGAATAGTTGTTTAGTTTTTTTAGTTATTTCCAAGTTTAGTTCTTTAAGGGTTTAAGGGGAGGAAATTGTAATGTATTCATGTCTTTGAATAAAACCTTCATGGCCATTCGTTTATATATCTCTTTTGTTTTATGAAATATAAGTTTGTCTTGTCAAATCTGTCTTTCATTAAGTACGTATTTTACAATATGAACCACTATTCTTTCATAAATTATATATTACTATATCAAGCCTTTTGATAAACTAAACTTGAAGAAAATTCTTGACTATGATGCTCTAAGGCGACAGGCGTACCACCTGTCACATACCGTCGATACATACAATTTTATTCTAAGTAGGTACCGCAAATCAATTTTTACTGGTATGTATAGGTTTAAATGACTAAGGACTGGCACAAGATAGACTAGTTTGGAGCAATTTGGAGGAGGCTTTCACCGCAAAAGGCGGCCCTTACAACTAACACAATACTAACAGATCTTCTCATTGCCATCATGTTGAGTTCAAGTTACCACAATACAAGTTGCAAAATTCGATGGTGCTTTGGAAGAACCGATATACGGTTCCTTATAAAAAATGGCGCCCAATCCCGCATCTGTGGAAGAACCGACTGTCGGTCGATGATGTCATGCTATAAAAAATTTAGGAAAATCTAAAAAACTATTTTTTCTTCACTCTAACCTCTTATTAAGTACTTAAACTAGAAAGAAATAGCTATACGATCACACATTTCATTCACAGTATGTACATTTATAACAAAGCCTACGTATAGAAGGACACAGTTCTTATTATAATTATTTAGAAACTTGTTAGAGTACTTTAACAGGACCCAAAATAAAACAAAATGTTGTCACTGTCCTCTGGGTGCGTAAAGTGAATAAACATATTTCTACGCCTCCACCATCACGATAGACCCAAGACTTCCAGATAAATCACCATCACACTATTTCTGGAAATGAGCCCCTACCAGCAGTGATTAAATAAAACTTTTTAACAAAAAATTGAACCGACGAAAACAGAAACTGAAAAGCGAAAAATAAAATTTTGCTTTTAGTCTTTTCCTAACTAAACTAATGTAAATAACTAATTATGAGTCGGCGCCACACGGCAAACAAACCAACAAAGTGCGTGCATGTTGCAAGTGGTCGAGCGGCGAACGCATTTTTGGAAAGTTATTGTTTAACATTGAAAATTTCACGTTGTATTTGATGTTATGTTGTTTTTATTATTTATTTAAAGTAATTCAATGATATTCGTTGATTGTTTCTTTGGCGCCGACTCATAATTAGTTATTTACATTAGTTTAGTTAGGAAAAGAATAAAAGCAAAATTTTATTTTTCGCTTTTCAGTTTCTGTTTTCGTCGGTTCAATTTTTGGTTAAAAAGTTTAATTTTTAATTTTTTTGTGGCTAAAATCTAACTCCATGTCTCTATTATGTTGTAGTGTCTAGTTGTAGTGTCTAGAACTACATTTATGTGTGCCAAGTTTCAACAAAATCGATTACACGACGACGACAGGTAAGAATTCAGTAGGTGAAGAAACACTCATCCCTTGTTTTCCTACCCTTAGGGGTGGATTTTGATTTTGAAATTTAAATGGGACCAATTTCGAGATATACCCTATCCATCAAAAGAAGAATCATCAAAATCGGACCACTCTGTAAAAAGTTATGCGTGGTCATACATAAAAAAAAAAAAAAAAAAAAAATATATATATATATACGCGTCGAATTGAGAACCTCCTCCTTTTTTTCGTCGGTTAAAAATCATTTTCAATGTTAATTGGTAGATACTTTTAAAATAAAATCTTGGTATCATCATCATCATCATCATTTCAGCCGAAAGACGTCCACTGCTGGACATAGGCCTCCCCCAAGCATCGCCACAACGACCGGTCCTGTGCCTTCCGCAGCGGATTCCCGAGAATCGTAGCAGCCCGGAGTCTGGATTTGTGCCCGGTTAATGGCAATAGGCTCGCCCCCTACTACATGGGACTATAACATAACTGGCGAAATGTGGGTGTGCTATACACCTCTGCCTACCCCTTCGGGGAAATACAGGCGTGATGTTATGTTATGTTTGTTGTTATTTTTATCTCGCTTTATTATCATTAGGTGCTACGACCAATAAAAAAATATATATCAGTTTCCAAATTCAAAGTTTCGAAGTAGATACGTTTGTTTGCGTAACGTCTTCCGTGTTTCGACTAATTTGACAGTTCTAAAATTGTTGCCATCCCTTTCTTGTATCTACTATTCGTAAAATAGAGCGATAGTTTAAAATAAGTTTAGTTCTTAAACAAGAGAATCGACACCAATGTTTTGTAACCAATTAAATCAAAATGCTTTGAGAAGTATGTGTGGTGTAACTTTGAGAGATAAAGTAAGGAATAACATGATAAGGGAGCGTTGTGGAGTGAAAGAAGATGTAGTGACAAAGATTGAGAATGGTATGTTAAGATGGTTTGGACATATAGAGAGGATGGACGAGAGGAGATTGACGAAACAAGTATACGAAGCGAGTGTGGATGGAAGAGTTGGAAGGGGACGACCTCGGCGAACGTATCGCGATCAAATCGCGGATGTTCTCAAAAAATGCCGGGTTAAGAGTTCTCTAAACCGACGAGCATGCATGACGAGGTTAATGGACGTAGATGAAGCGAAAGAGGTGTGTCAGGATCGTAGCAGGTGGAAATCCATAGTCTCTGCCTACCCCAATGGGAAACAGGCGTGATAATATCTATGTATGTATGTATGTAAATCAAAATATAACAAGCATTTTGACTAACCTCGACGTTTCGGTCAAGTTGCATTGGCCGTGGTCACGAGCAGACTGAAGTATTGGGTGTCATCGTCTTGAGCGGCGGGTGTTTTCTCGAACTACCCGCGGTTGGTTTTTCGTAACGTCGCTGTCCGTAACAAGATATGCTGAATCACGACACACAATGCTGACAGTTTCGGCGGACATACATGTAGACATACCACGACGCGAACACTTCTCGATTACCGGATTCCACGAGGAGTACTTATATACGAGCTGGAATGTATGTATGTTTTAGGTTGATTTTCACTGCGATGGTTTTTGGTTGTTGTTGAAAATTTGTGTGGTTTTATTTTATTTGCCTAAATAAATGCTAGGAGAAAGATTATTTTTAAACGTGCACAATATTAGCATCATCATCATTTTATAAAGTAAGCAGTATTGAAGATGATGGTTGAGTTAGGCGATGGTTGATGCTCGCGTCATGCTCGTGAACGGGTGCCGTCTGTCGGGACAGGTCAGCTCCTACATACTATGGCAATTCTTTTTAACAAACAAAAAAAAATCATCCTTTACTGTCCCAGAGTCATCTATTGCTCAAGTTAAATCTAACGATGACGTAACAAACCGATCTTATTTTCATGGTGTACAATAAAGTATATTCTATCTATCTATCTATCTATGTGGGGTTTGTATTTGATTAATTAGACGCCCGTGAGACCTCTGGGAGTCACGAACAATCGACTTTCTATTGTCTGTGGAACGAGGTATAAAAAAAAATGAATCAGGAGTTAAGAACTTTGTGTGTTGTGTGGTGTGACAAAGATTGAGAAAGGTATGTTAAGATGGTTTGGACATATAGAGAGGATGGACGAGAGGAGATTGACGAAACAAGTATATGAAGCGAGTGTGGATGGAAGAGTTGGAAGGGGACGACCTCGGCGAACGTATCGCGATCAAATCGCGGATGTTCTCCAGAATTCCGCGAACTAGTTTGACATTTCAAAAGCGTCAAATCAAACCAAGCCTGTTGACATGGGCTGCGTTCACGTATATGCACCCGACGTCGTCGGACGACACTCGGAGTGTTGTTTGGGCGTTCGTTTGTATGATCGCTCTGAGTAACTGAACGATCAAAGCACATTATACTGTCTACCTAACTACTGTATCAAGCAGTAGATTAGCCATGAAACATTCAGAGAGGAAACGCGCCACCGAAATGACTCAGTACATTCAATGACGAGAATCCTGGTCACCGGGACCAAATGTGACTGTCCTTTGTAGACCCAGGCTGATAAAAATTTCGTTTTTCGAATAATTAGGGGTACCTATTGTTTATAGCGGCTTCCCCCCGAAGGGGGAAGGGATTGCGCCCCTCCGTTTCCGCGCAATCCTGTAAAATAGAGGGTAGTCAAAACTAATGTCAGTAGGTAGGTAAGATACAGAATGGATTTAAACTAATTGAAAAATGCAATAAAAGTAACATTATTCAATGTACCATATTACCTATTAAATGAAAGATAAAATAATAATGGCATATGAGGTACACAAAGCATCACAACTTCCTATGGAAAATTCTCAACCTGATTCATCAAAAGACTTTTATATAGATAATGTCATCATTATCATCATTTCAGCCGAAAGACGTCTACTGCAGGACATGGCCTCCCCCAAGCAGTTTGGGGGGATTTTGGGAGTTTGGGTTTTGACGACCTCTGTGGTCTAGTGGTTCGAGTGTCGGACTGCTGATAGCGAGGTTGTGGGTTCGATTCCCACAGGACACAAATATTTGTGTGATGAACATAAGTGTTTGTGTTGGTCTGGGTGTGTTGTTTATGTATTATAAGTATATATTTACAAAAAAAAAACGTATATAAGTATTATATCCATTGTCTAGTACCCATACCACAAGCTCTGCTTAGTTTGGGACTAGATGGTGCTGTGTAAAAATGTCCCAAAGATATTTATTTATTTATTTATATGCCATAATCGCTACGCTTGGTAAGCGGGTTGGCGACCGCAGTTAGTTGGTTAAATACTCAGAGGACGCTGCTGCCCATCCTCTGGTCCCATCATCTGATCTCGTCCCTTAGTCGCCTTTTACGACACCCATGAGAAGAAATAGGGTGGTGCAATTCTTTATGTCCGGCACCACACGGAACATGAAATAGATAATGTATGATCATTTCTTCATGGATATTAATTCATTCACAAAAGCGGTAATGCAATCGCCGCAATGACGCATTATTGGCGCCCCAGCATCTTCATACGGTGCTGGCTAACAAAATTGGGTATCAAAATTTGGGCTGATTGGTCGCCGCGTGCGACGCTCGATGTGGTCGAGATTGGCAGTGGGCGGGCGTCAAGGCTCTCGCGGCCACATGCGTCGGCCACGTGCGTTACTCGCTTTTGTGTGTGCACTGGGCGCAGTGCCAGGTCGTCCTTTCGCGTGCGGGCAATGCCCGGCGGCGTTCGCCCACAAGCGTCTTTACAGATATTTCAATTAACTATAAAATACCTACATATTTTAATAATATTATACCACCATTTCATTTCATTCATTTTCTATTTTAATTAAAAATATTTTATTTATTTAAACACATATTTTTTTTACCCCAGACCAATATATGTACTTTCTTATAATTATCTATAAACACAGTTCCTTCGTCCGTGTGTCGCTGCAGGGTGCCAACTGAAAATCAGCGCTGGACGTTCAACGCCAGGATATTTTAAAATTAGGTTTGTTGGGTAATAAAGAAAATACTTAACTTAATTCATCTTCTTCGTGTCGATGTTTCGAGTTTATTATATAATTTTGGACCAAAATGTAGCCACGTCTACAGCACTCTCAGTAGCCTCGCATAGGTCTTTGATTGTGCAGGTGGAATTGCACAGTGAGCAGGTTAAGAGGCGAGGCATCGTCTGTGGGTTGACTCCACAGTCACATTGTGACTCGTCTGTGTATCCCCATCTAACTAAATTTGACCTGCAGCGGCCCATCTGGCTTCGGAGTCGATTCAAGGTTTTCCAGATGGGCCATGGTAGTTGGTGGCCTGCTGGGAGCTCTTCTGCAGGCCCAATGTAGTCAGCAGGGGGAGGGTGTCTTTGTTGCCACAGTTCCTCTCGTGCCTTATTGGGGCTGCTGCCTGTTAATGGTTGTGTTACCTTTAGAAAGCTTTTGCGGCTCTTTAATCTACATCTTGCTTTCCCAATGCCATAGAGAGGATGTCTAAAATCGGTCTCCTGTTTAGATTTTTCAATGGAGCAGGCAATTTCTCTTCTGACTGCCGGAGGGGCTATACCTGCAAGGGGATATAGTGCAGCGAGTGGTGTAGGTTTAAGGCAGCCAGTTATTATTCTACACGTTTCATTAAGGGCTGTATCTACCTCTCGGGCATGTATGGATCGATGCCACACAGGGCATGCAAATTCACCAGCCGAGAAGCAAAGAGCCAAGCCAGATGTCCGGAGTACAGAGGGGGAGGCGCCCCAGGTAGTGGATGTTAAGCGACGCACCAAGTTGTTTCGAGAGCTGACTTTGAGTTTTGTTTTGACACAGTGTCTCTTATAGGTCAGTGATCGGTCTAGTGTTGCTCCTAGGTAAACAGGATTGTCACTGTGCTCAATGTCAACACCACGCCATGTTATATTTAGTTTCCTGGTGGCCTGGTGGTTTCTGAGATGGAATGCACAAGATTGCGTTTTAGATGGGTTTGGTCTCAACGAATTATTATTATAGTATGAACTAAGACTACTTAATTAGTAAAAATTAAATACCTTTAATTCAAAAATACATTGAGACAATAAAAAGTTTGAGTTTGGCTATTTGACTTCCAGCCCCTTTTAAAGTTTAAAATATTTGTTATAATAAAACAGATTACGGTAGATTAAAATACTTTTTAGAAATACCTATAAAGACGCTTGTCATGTTAGTCTTCCTGCGACCACGAACGCTGCAAAGTTTTCGAAACGTCAGGAAAACCAATTTAAAGTATATACGCGATGTAATCCAGTTAAACTTGTTTTGGCGATTCCGATACGATATTTATCTCGTATCAGGATGAAGGCGATTTATCTGTCTTCCTATTGTTTATTGGAGGTTATTTTAAATAGGAATATTTAGAACGGTTGTGTTGGAGATAAGATATGGAATGAAAATAATCCACGTGAAATGCCTCTTTCTCCTTAATAATCGTCTCATTGCTGTCCCACTGCTGAGCAATGGTCACCTCGGAATGAGAAGGGCCTTTGTCGATCACGCTGGATTTGTGCGGGCACCATATACCATTTAGAACACAGACATAACATAATTATGCACCAGCCTCGAGTATAATAGTCAACTTAGCTCACTTGTATCATAATGTACTATTATAAAATTGATTAACCTACTCGGCCAAAATGTATGGAAGGGCTGTAGTACCCCGTAGAAAAAGTTGTTCGATAGCATTCACTGTATGAGTTCTCCAAACACACCTCTCTGTTTTGGCCATCTGACCGGCTAGATTTTATACCACATATTTCACACATTTTACATTGGGATTGCAACAAAAACTATGGCACAAACGTATACTTACACAATCATAACACGAATTTACGTGATTAATCCACGAAACACACGATAAAAGCAAAAAAAACGACGGCTTATGCTTTGCTATGATCATTTTTCTCCAAGGTCAATGACCTTTGAACTAGGACGTTTTAAGTCTTTTTCAGTTTTCTGTCTATAACTCAAAAAATTATAATCACATTATACTCGAAATAATTTTAAAAGAGAGTTTTCACAAAGGTCTATCAATGTAGAAGATTATAAGTTTCTACGTTGCATAGTTTAGAAATGGCAGGGGGGGGGACACATTGCAAGCCACTTTGGCGGGCTATATTTCGAAGATGGTACACCTGATAAAAAAGTGATGTATGAAACATTACCTTCATTTTAGTAGACCTATTCAATGATACCCCACAAGAGGGGGTGCAGCGGAAAAAATATTTTTTTCCCCATTTCACATGTATGGGCGCCACCCTTAAAGAACGTAAAAGCTATTTTTTTATTCTTTTAAAATTGAGATCTATATGCAGACTATTTTTTTACAAAATTTCGTTTACTTATGTTTATAACTGTAGAAGTTATTAAGCTGTAAAGGATTAGGACAGACGGACAGACGGACAGACGGACAGACGGACAGACGGACGGACATGACGAAACTATAAGGGTTCCTTGTAGGTCTTCGGAACCCTAAAAAAAGACGTGTGGCACTGGGAGACTGCCACGGTAAAGCTATTGCATAGCATTTTTTATGTAAATACAAAGAGGAGTTCGGAGCTGCAGTAGAAACTACTGTTTTCTTCCCAGCACGTGTTTGCACGAACTATGGTTACACAAAACTTCAAAAATAAAACGCTTTCATGTAAAGAAAAGTAAATATTTACACACCTAGGTGAGGAACATGGGATTGACAATTTGACGTTGTAGACGCCTTTCGGCTGAAATGATGATGATGATGATGATGAAGCTCATTTGTATAGTTGAACTCATGTCGACGGAAACTGAACTGAGCCTCTTTTGTATGAAATTTATATACATAGCCAGTTCCGCTTATAATGGTTTCGCTACCACTGATATATGGTTGATCGTACCTACTTATATCTAAGTTTTCTTGAGCCAAGTTAATCAACCTATGTATAATATCTCTTATTTTACTCAGTGAGCTGCTTTTAGTAGAGGTTTTGCATACGTAGTCTTATTTTAGGATACATAAAATACATACAAGCAATTTTTCAGGGTAATCAGTAAACTTTGTGAAAGAACAAGTCCGATCTTTTATTTTAAAGTGAAACGAAAAGTGTCAGCTATAAAATAAAATCATATACAACCTTATTTTTAGTTTTTACTCGTCATTATAAACAACTTTTAATACGAGACCAACCCTGAAATCGCGAAAAAGAAACTGGCTGATCCCTATATTTGTATTTGTTCATTAACTTGTCAAGCATGCTCGTTGGCTTAGAGTACTCTTAACCTAGCCTTTTTTGAGAACGTCCGGGATTTGGTTGTATTTCGTTCGCAGAGGTCATCATTATCATCATCATTTCAGCCGAAAGACGTCTGCTGCTGGACATAGACTCCCCCAAGCATCGCCACAACGACTGCGCTTCCCGCATCCAGCGGATTCCCGACCAGACCGACCAGCGATCTTCACCAGTTCGTCGGTCCATATTGTGGGGAGCCTAATCAAGCTGCGCTGAGGTCATCCTCTTCCTCTTTCATCCACTCTCGCTCTGTATACTTGTTTCGTCAATAATTGACTTAACAAACCCTTTGGCATAATCTACAAACCCTTAGGCTCTTGGCGGTCGTACGTACGTACCGTACCTCTTTCAGAATCATATCGTTTCAGACGCTACCACGGCACAAAACCTCACAATCATAAAGGAAAAAACTAATAGTTACTATAAATAATAATATGTTACCATCAAACACTAGGATATATGGAGTGGGCCAGGGCGTGTGTCATGTCATGGAAGTCAATCGACGATTCGCCGTAATGTCAATAGGACGAGCGAGATGCCGTGACAGTACATTATGAGCCGTCTATCACAGCTAATGGATCGTTCGCGCGAATTGCCACACACACTCCGCAGTGCTCTAATAATACTTCTGTTCAAACAACAAGCAATTATCACGTATACGCTATACCTAACTACCAACTGTACCTAACTATCGATTTCAATGTAGGAGTACGAAGCCGCACCGCCCCAACTACGCATTGAGAAGCAGTCTCGGCAAATCCTTCTGAATAAACGATTACTTGGAAAACAACGATCAAATATATCATAGATGTACGATCACCGCTTGAAAAACGGCCCCATCAAAACTGTGCAATAATCTCAGTCGCGTGCACAGTTTCGCTCTCAGACTCAGTCGTTTCATGACCGCGCTAGCGTAGCGATGAGACGTGTCACGATGCTAAAATGTGTAGAAAAAAACATATAAAAATATACTCCAAATGTGCAAACAAAGGATGGAGTGTCGTACTTGTCGTTGCCGTAAACATAATTACTAGGACATTTTATCGCGGAGACGTTTTCTTGGGTTTGATTTTACAAAGATTGTACAAGGCCGTGCATCTATAGTACATTTGATCGGAGTTGAATATCAAATAATTGTTGGAATTTCGATACAGGACGGATAACGGGGCTGGTCGACTTACCTTACCCATACTGTCGGGTAACTCAGTCACTAGTACTGGGAATTACCAGTGAAATTATGCCAAGCTTTTAAATGTCTAGGTAATGTTTATATTGCAGACATATTCTATGGGACCTACTTCTCTAGTCTGTTGACATTTTGTTTCTTTGGTTGGTCTGTCTGTCTATCTGTTTATTATACGTTCAGAGGGAAACGGACTAAATCTATTCTTATAAAACTTGCCACAGAGAATAAAATCCAGTAATGATTCCGGAGACCTCGGAAACTAGCAACTCAAGTACCTAGTTAACTAGAATAATTACAGTAAGAAACACTGTAAAAAATATAATCAGAAAATATAAAGATTGATCTACTCAATAGCTTTTACACAGTGTAAGCTATCGTAGTTAATGCTTGTCACACATCGTATCCTAACTTTCAAGTTAAAATAGATGTGAATATAAATAAAGATATTTACGTTTAAATATTACAAACAGTAGAGCATTATCGCCCTTTTTGAAGAAGAGTACCACCACACCTCTGCTCCATGCCTGTGGCGTTCTTCCCTCGAGAATGACGGAATCAAACAGCTTCTGAAGGGCCTTAAGCCTTCGATTCGATCGAGACTTGGGCAGTACTACAGTCTCTTCAACGGTGCCAGATTGACTATCGGTACATCGAAGTGTTAAAGTCTTTGTATGAAAACGCCACTATGTCAGTCCGATTACAGGACCAAGCCTCGAAACCTATCCTTCTGCAGCGAGGTGTGAGACAGGGAGATGTGATCTCTCCGAAACTGTTCACTGCTGCATTGGAGGATGTCTTCAAGGTTCTGGACTGGAAGGGGCTAGGCATTAACATAAACGGCGAGAACATCACTCACCTTCGGTTTGCCGACGACATAGTAGTCATGGCTGAGACCATGGAGGACCTCGGTACAATGCTCGATGACCTCAGTAGAGCTTCTGATAGAGTGGGTCTTAAAATGAATATGGACAAGACAAAGGTTATGTTGAATTCCCATATAGCACCCATTCCCGTAAACATCGGAGAATCTACACTCGAAGTTGTTGACGATTATGTATACCTAGGACAAACTGTCCAGCTAGGTAAGTCCAACTTCGAGAAAGAGGTCAATCGGCGAATCCGACTCGGTTGGGCAGCGTTCGGGAAGCTACGCAATATCTTCTCGTCCAAAATACCGCAGTGTCTCAAGACGAAAGTCTTTGACCAGTGTGTGTTGCCAGTAATTACTTACGGTACTGAAACGTGGTCGCTCACAATGGGCCTGATAAGAAGGCTCAAAGTCACTCAAAGGGCAATGGAGAGGGCTATGCTCGGAGTGTCCCTGCGTGATCGAATCAGAAATGAGGAGATTCGCAGGAGAACGAAAGTAACCGACATAGCCCGAAGAATTGCCAAACTTAAGTGGCAGTGGGCGGGGCACATTGCTCGCAGAACGGATGGCCGATGGGGCAGTAAAGTTCTGGAGTGGCGACCGCGTACTGGAAGGCGCAGCGTGGGTAGGCCCCCCACAAGGTGGACCGACGACCTGGTGAAGGTCGCGGGAATCCGCTGGATGCGGAAGGCACAGGACCGGTCGTTGTGGCGATGTTTGGGGGAGGCCTATGTCCAGCAGTGGACGTCTTTCGGCTGAAATGATGATGATGATTACAAACAAAGCATCTGGTTAGATTTGTGGCCAATCCCAACACACTTGGGTGAAGACGATTACAAACAAGAACAAATATTGAAGGCAAAAATTAGATTTATAAAATTAAAAGCGTAGCTCTTAGTGTGAATTAAAGTGCGTGCGTTAACATAGACTTAGACTTGTTTTTACGCATTTTGTCTTCAACATGGCTACAGAAGTAATTAATAACGTGCCCGAGAACACTGAGAAAGAAAAAGAAGCCAAGGAGGACGCGCCGGTAGACGCTTACCCACGCTGCGCCTTCCAGTACGCGGTCGCCACTCCAAAACTTTACTACTTTACCTTGTATACCTTGTACACATATACAGCCTTATTCTTAGTTTATTTAAACCATAAAAGGGGTCATAGTACTTATTATGAACAATTAACTTTAACTATGGGACCACGCCTGAAATCGTGAAAAAGATCAGTGGCAAATGGTCCATATAACACGATTCCCATCAGCTTCCCTTTAGGAAATGCTTAAATACAGATCAGCGACATTTCTATGCTAATTTATTGTTCTAAAGTACAAAAAAATTATGTAAAATTAAATAAAAAATTGTTTTATTGTTTTATTTTTATTTTATTAACGTGCAATCTAGCAACACCCGCTCAGTTGGTTTTTAATTTCTCGTTAAACAGGTGAAAGCTTGTTTTAAATTATTTTTGTGGTAAGACCGTAAGTAAGTCTTGCATTCATGCGGTTTGCATTGATCTTGATAAAACGCAAGACCGTAAGGTTCAAACAGTAATTTTCACCATGAAAAAGGCGAGGAACCCCGTAAGACTTTTGTCTTGAGACACTGCGGTATTTTGGACGAGAAGATATTGCGTAGCTTCCCGAACGCTGCCCATCCGAGTCGGATTCGACGATTGACCTCTTTCTCTTGGGGTCGGCGCAGTACGTTTTCTTCTTCCATTCTGCTCTTTTTTCTACGATCAGCTGAACACTAAATCAGTAGGTAATCAAGTAAATCTAGCACTTAATACTGACAGATACCGAGTGATAGTCTTAACTGCAGCTTGTAAGTCAAAATGTTACGAAACTAAACTCAAACTCTGCGCGGGAAACGACGACGATTTGTGATAAGGTTTTATTTTCTGACCCACTCAAGATCCTTGCGGTATCCTGAGATTGAATTTTTTTTTATTTTATTAAACTTGTACAAGTGAGAGTTTAAAGGTGTGGGGAGGGGAATAAAATAATAAGACTTTTTTCAATGTTTTGGAAGTCGGTGAAAATGTAACTTTCAAGGATGTATTAAACCATACAAAACGCAGATTTAGTTATACTATGGCTCGGGAAAAGCCGGCCACTAGGCATCTGGGAGGCGTCCGCGCCACGGATCTAGATGACGAATATATTTGAATCTGGAGACCCAGAAAGATTCTCACTGGTACCGTGCTGGTACCAAATTTGAATAGTTTCAAAGAGAAGGAATGTTATATGTGTGCATTCGTATGAAACTCAAAATAACTAACACACCTTAGTGAAGAAAAAAAAAAACATTTTCACCTTAGTAAGTTCTACAGGGTCAAAACACAAAACTGCGAATCGGCACGATGGGAATTTGCAACGCAGAAAACTGCGACGCGATGTAATTTCTCGTGGTCGCAGGAAGACTAGCGGCCGAAATTAATATCCAATCTATCCACGATTTGCCCTACTAGAGATAGGAATTCCTCAAGGCCAAGTATGACCCCCAGAACAAGCACGCCAGCAGACATGAGCAGGAACTTAAGGAACTTACGCACTGAATAAGCATTTAGGAAGTATTCGAGAATAGTGGGTGCTTTATTCTTATTATTTTTTTCGATTTATTTTGTACACCAGTTCTGATAAAATAACGCTGAATCATAACCACTAGACCAACGAGACAGTCACTATATGCGCATCGGAAATGCGTTAAAAATGATAAAATAATTATATACTTGTTTTTTTGTTGTAAATACATACTTATAATACATAAGAAACACCCAGACCAACATAAATACTTTTTGTGTTGTTGTTGATGTTCATCACACAAATATGTCTGAACCGAGTTTCATCAAAATCGGTTCAGAGGTCTATCCGTGAAAAGTTGACAAACAAACACAGTTACTTTTTTTGCTTTTTGTATTCAAAGTTCGCTTTCGTATGTTCAGCGATTTCGTATTTATTTTATAATAATGTTAGCGTGGATTTTAATTGAGGCTTTAATAAATATCAAATAGTTATTATTCAATTTATTTAGGTATTTATTATTTGGATCTCCAACAGAGGATGCACAATTACAAACAATTTAAGTAACGCATCATGTGTCAACATTTTAAAGCGTAAGTAGGTACTTATCTAGGTAGATAGATATTGCTTAAGCAGAAATTAGATTTAGTAGGTATGTGCGATCACTACACATTATAATAAAACAAAGTTTAACCGGATTATATCGCGTATATTATTTAAATTCAATATAATCCAGTTAAACTTAGTTTTATTATAATATTCGGCTGTTTGGCGGTTTCCTTCTACCACCTGCGCGCGCATACCTACGTCACCGTGCGATTACAGTAATCCAACATAATCAAACAATGAACTCTGCCTATTTCATCTCCTTCATGGACAATGAATAAACTTTTTGGAACCGTGCAACTAGATTCTTATCGTTTTGAATGTGCACATATTATATTGTCTTTGAATGTGCATGTAAATACTTATTCGAAATAGAAACTTTTGCAGTTGAATTTGATATCTGAGAAGTCTTCATGCATATTTTATATTGTCGATGGCACACGGGGTCTGATGGCAGTCACTCAAAATTTGTTCAAATTGATGAGTACAATCATCCCTTACAGAATTGCTAATTAATTTAAAATCAGCCTGTATATACATTCTACTTGAATGTATGAATATATGCATGGTAGGTATGTTTATACGTCACTTACCTAGATAAGTAGTAGGTACTTCCCATATACCTAAAGAGCTGAGGTACAGGGATAAGTTTTAGTGCCCAAACAAAGGGAAACTTTCAAAATGAGGATCTGTTAGGCTATTCTGAAAGATCTCAGTTGCAAACTATATGGTCTATAAAACATGCATTGAGCGTATACAAAGAAAATTCCTGAAATACCTCGACTTTAAATCTTATCAGCAATCATTACTACTATAGATGTAGAGGGTACCACTTCTTGCCTCTTGAAATCAGACGAAATGTGAATGACATCTGTTCATCTCATGAATATTGCTAATGGGAAAGTAGACTGCCCTGAACTGTTCAATCTATTCATGGACAGTTGTTTGAAAGATTTGAAAGAGAGTGAAAATGGTTTAGAAATGAATGGGTTACTTGTCAAATGTCTTCTTTACGATCAAGTTATCCTTGCATCGTCGGAGGGGGAGTTACAGAAGATGGTAACAATTATGGATAGTTCATGCGGGAATATCCCGTGTTCGAGAATATTTTTTTACCATATATCTGTGACCATACGAACTTATCACTGTGTCTCGAAATGAATCTACCGAATGCGACACGCAGTGGCGTTTATGTTTATGTTGTATCGTTCACGCGAACAAACTCGTCCCTCTCTTTTTAGTCAACTTAGCTCACATAACCAGCCCATTACTGTCCCACTGCTGGGCACGGGCCTCTTCTCAACTTAGCTCACTTGTATCATAATGTACTATTGTACCTAAAAATACCTAATTTATGTGAGTATGTACTTAAAAACCTCGGTAAAATAAAAACTTTACAGCAATTCCTCAAAACAAAAGCGTTAGCCTGTCCGTACCCGTTTGTGTATATGTGCAAATGCGACAACTCATGGGTGCGTTCAGTTATGTCGTCCAACGACGGCGGACGACGCACGTAGCGTACTTTGGTCGTTCAGTTACTAAGAGCGATGATCGTACATACGAACGACGAAAGTAATGCCTGTTAGTTTCCATATGTTCAAGATTAGTGGTTTAGTTTGTAGGGGATGGGAATATGTTACTCTAATATAAATTAACACTTTAAATAAATGGAACCTTGTATCAAAAATATTTTCAAAACAAGCCCTAATATTCTTGAAATACCTATCCAATTATATCACAAGGTGGACCGACGACCTGGTGAAGGTCGCGGGAATCCGCTGCATGCGGAAGGCACAGGACCGGTCGTTGTGGCGATGCTTGGGGGAGGCCTATAGCAGCAGTGGACGTCTTTCGGCTGAAATGATGATGATGAATGATGACTATACAATGTCCGATACGTACACGACGAACGATAGATGTACCTACTACGGTTCATCGTCGTAAACGATTGATTCCCTCGCAGGCATAGACAAGTCATCGTGAACGAATGCAAAGTCAATCTGAATGAATGTATAGTAACGTCACAGGTAACGTACTGCCATTTTATTAATCGGTAAGTATCGGTTTTTGTTTTGAAGTTGTTTTAAAACAATATAAAATACACATTCATTAAAAATACTTATTTAAATTTGATTTCGTTACCATAGTACTTCAAAAATTAATTATTTTAACTACAGAAGCTTCCTCAAGTACAGTTTAAACTCCAATCACCTGATCACTACTTAAGGATAGAATCGTTACTTGAGTATCGGTCTTATTCCAGAACGGTAATTATAAACTTTAATTCAACAACATAACACACGAATTTGACCTGAAATATAATGGGTATTTTTTCAATTACCCTGTATAGGTACGGTCTGTTTTTCTCTCTTGCCTTAGTGAGTAAACAATCTTGGCAAGTCTATTTATTGAAATAACTACTGATAAAATATAATTACTAGTTCTGCACATGTTATTAGGTTAAAAAAAAATATTTCACCAGGTTTGAAGCTGATATGTCTGCAATTTAACATCAGAACACTGAGATGGAAAAATCACTAAAATTTATCTCAGATAAATACGATGAACTGTTAGCAAAATTGGATAATGTTCAACTAGAAAATTCGACATATAAGGAAAAAGTTCAGGTTCTTGAAAATAAAATTGAACAATTAGAACGTTCTTCTAAATCATCTATGTTAGAAATCCGCAACATCCCAATAACAACATCTGAAAACAAGGAAACTCTAACTTCCTATCTAAAAGATATTGCCATAAAACTTGAACAGCCGATTTCTAGTTTTATAAAGAAAATCTTGTTCGGCGTTGATTACCAGCTGTCTCCGTCCACTGGGTTCCTCCCGCAAGACCTGGATACATCACCAGGTCACCCAGCTGCCGTCGTCTGGTGGTAGCGTCGCTGAACCTGCAAAATCTAAAATATTTTATTAGCTTTATTAATTAAAATCGTAAATATTTAACGTATTTGTACTTTCCGCGTCGGTTTACTTCGATTAGACTACTGAAATTATCGTTGTTTTCTTGATCACTGCGTAGCCTGGCTCACGACGAAGAGTTTGAGGGGTCGCACGTCCAGCTCTGACGTTCCAGGGTCAAGGGAACAGCCTCTTTCAAAAGTTCTTTATTATTATTGTAATTTTTACATAATTTATTTTTACCTATGCATAATGGTTTGTGATGTTTTCTTAAGCTACAACACTTATATAAAACTTTAAAATATTGTTGATTAAGGCTAGGTAAACAATAACTATCAAACGATCAGTTGCAGGAAAGGATTTACAAAGCGTTAAACTCAGTTAGGATGCTCAACATACCCACCTGCGTCGAACTCTTCGAGTTTGTAAAGAAATTTGTAGGATAATGTTTCCCTTCAAACGTAATCAAGACATAATGTGTGCACCATCTCAAATTGCGTTAGCAAAAAGTAACTTTGTAAATAATTGTGAAGTGTGAACCCTTCGTTGCAACGGCCATCTTGTGAAACCAACGCGGTAGTGAGTAAACCATTATAGCTGCAAATACTTTTCGGAAAATTAACGGGAAATTGAACACGTGTTCAGAAGCTATCTCTACTTTACCTGTATTGAATATTTTAAATGGCACAGCTCGAGTTCCCTTCGCCTGAACTTGCGAGATTACTTTTCTTTGATTTTGTTAATTAATTAGTTTCCTGTATCATCATCGTCAGCCCATTACTGTTCCATTGCTGGGCACGGGCCTCTTCTCAGAATGAGAAGGTTAAGGCCTTAGTCCACCACACTGGCCTAGTGCGGGTTGGCGGACTACACACACCATCGAAATATATGTCTACTCAATATACCAAACCCAAAATTTGCGAAATACCAAAAACTACTTATTCTAGTCTTTTCCTAACTATGTTGGGGTTGGCTTCCAGTCTAGCCAGATGCGGCTGAACATCAGTATTTTACACGGAGCGACTGCTATCAGAACCCTGCAACCCTGTTACTCAACAGATCAAATTGATCAGCCTTCTAGAAACTGGGGTTAGTCTGTCCACTGTCGTTACTTAAGGCTCTCTTTTTATTTCAATGTCACATCTGGCAACAACGTTGACTTGACCTACGTGATACCAGTTATTGAGGAAGCCTATAAAACATCGACTAAACTGTTTTACGACCAAACATTGATCGTATCAAGAAGGGAGAAAACTTTCGACAAGAAACGGTCCGCTAAGTATTGTCTACGAAGGTTAAGAGGAGGTTCTGCACATTCTACCTGGAGAGCGTTTATGGGGGAGGATTTCATGGCACCGAGAACGGTCCTCATACATTTGGCCTGGACAGAATCCAGTCTACGCAACGCTTCTTTGTTACATGGCTCAATTAAGTAACTGCAGTAATCCAGCACGCTTCTGACCAGTGCATTGTAGACAAGTTTTAAGGTGTAAGGGTGGGCCCCCCACCAGACGCCAGCCAAAGCCTTAAGGACCGAGACCGAGCGCAACCCTAAAATCACGAAAAAAATATCTGCTGCCCCTTAAAAAATATTTTTTTTCACATGAATCGACAAAATCGACAAGATCCCTACGATCAGCAGTTTTTTTTTCCCTATTTTATGGTTGATCCCACAGTAAAAGTTGTTCATACTGATGAATACATTCCCCTTAAGAGGTTTTCAGATATTTTATTAACAGGTTGTATAAATAAAAATTACATCAATGAGTTCTTAAATGATCGCACGTAGTACACCCACATTTCGCCAGTTATATTATAGTCCCATGTAATAGGGGGCGATCCTATTGCCATTAACCGGGCACAAATCCATACTCCGGGCTGCTACTGAGAATTTCCCAATGAAAAAACCCAATAACACTTTGCCCGACCCGGGAATCAAACCCAGGACCCCACGCTCAGCACTACTGGTTGGTAGTACCATGGGACATGTTTCCCACCGTTTACCCGTGATACTACTACTCGGTAGTACCATGGCCCCTAATTCAGCCCCGTGGTACTACCAGTAAAACAAATTGGTAGTACCACGGGTCTTTCATGCACACGACAGCATGTGCAGTGTGGCCAATAATTTTTTTTTTAGGCGGCCGTGTACGTTCGTTAGAAAAGCCGTATTTATATGAAAATATATCAACGTTCAGCCGTAGCACTGCCATAAAAAAAAGAAGTACGTTTCAATATCAGCCAATTGGCGCTGGTGTTAAGTTTTTTGTGCAAAATTAATTGTTCGCCAATTATTATTATTTTTTTTTGAAAAATTACAGCAACTTTTAATTTTATATAATCTAACCGGAAATTATATTCATATAGACAACTTTGCAAGGTTAGAATTCAAATACACAAGCAAAGATAAACACGCACTAGATGTATTTAGATACATGCAACATGATTACCGTCAAAGTTCAAAACCGTAGATTTTGCTACGGCCATGGGGTTACAGCCGTAGGCAGTGGATTTTGTAATTTTTTGGCCTGAAAACTGTAGAAGACGGTCATTGGCAACACTGTCATACGATGGTCATCCTCAGCACAAAATAGAGAAGCTCCGGGAACTCCTGTGGACTGCGCCATGCTCTTCCAGTGCTACGAATTCTGAATCGTAAATTGGAGAGTGATAACAAAGATTTTGATAAATTTTAGTAACGTCTGTGTTTCTACGTTAAAACATGGCTGTTTTCTTATAGTTTATTGTAATTTTCAATAGATTCTGGCATTTTTTTACCATGCGTACTAGATACAATATTTCCATTTGAACTCGCTGTTAATACGGGCATCGTGATCGTTAGACTTTGCACCAAAGGTACAAATAAATAGATAGCTACAGCATCCGATGAAAATAAGTAACAGAAACTTACTTTGAAGATAAACTACATGATTTTACCCCCGCTTCCCACAGGCCACCAAAATGCGGAGCGTATGGTGGAATAAAATGGAACTGGATTTGCTGACTGGATGCGTATTCTTTTATATCAGGACTACAATTTGATAAAAACTGCTTGAACTCGTTCATTAGACCCACAAAGTTTCTGCCGTTATCAGAAAAGATTTCATTAGGTTTACCACGACGATAAATGAAGCGTTTAAGTGCAAGTAGGTATGCATCAGTGGTAAGGTCACTGACAAGCTCCAAGTGAATTGCTCGCGTGACAAAACAAATAAATAAACAGATGTATGCCTTTGTTGTTTTAGCACCCCTACCTTTTCTGCTCAATATGAGCACTGGCCCAGCATAGTCTACACCACACCGTAGGAACGGATAACTTTGAGTTACCCGTTCTTTGGGAAGATTGCCCATCACAGGTGACAATGTTTTTCCCCTAATGCGCTTACATGTAGTACATTCATGGACTATTTTTCGAGCTAAGTCTCTGCCACCGACTGGCCACCACGATTCTCGTAAATGAAATAATAAAGCCTGCGGAGCTGCGTGCAATATCTGTTTGTGCTCATGGCGAAAGGTTTAGCCGAGTTGCAAATGGTGCTACTACGAAAAGTTAGATGGCAAAAGCTGAATGTACTGAATGTTAGGTAATGGACTTTTAACCAGCCAGCTGGTGGAAGTAGTGGATTTTGTACGGCCATTATAATGGGATTTAGAAAATAATAATGTTTGGTAGGGTTTTACTAATTTGGGAATGAGAAGGTCAATGGTGCAGTATGGTGTTTTAGTTATTCGATGCGAGGCGTTGGTATTGCCAGCAAAAAAGCACAAAATACTAGTATTTTTTTGCTTGTGTGTGAGTTGATATTTTTCTATAATAGAACAAACGAGCAAGTGGGTCACATGGCAAGCGATAACCGGCAACCATTGACATCCACGATACAAGAAGAGCCGCTGATGCCGATGCGTTGCCGACATTTAAAATTATTAAGACGAATGTTCTATTTTTCAAAACACCTATGTTGAGTTTCTTCGGAAAAACATCAGATGGAAGCTGGATTAACATATAGGCTACTTTTATCTCGGGAAGTTGAACAGTTCCCGAGGGAGGCGCGATAACCGACATTCACGCGGGCATAGGCTAGTATTATATATAAATGGGCAGTCTACCCTGTTCGCGGTGCAGACGGCATCACCAATAAGGTGTTGAAACGTTTCCCTGCCACCCTAATCGCTCTAATGACCGTCATCTTCAATGCGGCATTTAAAAACAACATCTTTCCCCAGGCTTGGAAACAGGCTACGGTAATCGGTATTTCCAAACCGGGCAAACCAAAAGCCGAGCCGAGTAGTTACCGGCCGATTAGTCTCCTCAATGTCTTCGGCAAAATCTACGAGAAGCTTATTTATAAGCGACTCAAAGATTTCGCCGACTCAAATAAACTCCTTCCCGACGAGCAGTTTGGCTTTCGTACAAAGCACTGCTGCGTTAACCAACTGCACCGCATTGTAGAACACATCAGTGCAGGCTTCGTACGCGGTCAAATGACCGGCACTCTCTTTTTCGACGTAGCAAAGGCTTTCGATAAAGTGTGGCACAACGGCTTATTATATAAGCTGTACACTATGAATGTGCCACATCGTCTCGTGCTCATCATCCGAGACTACTTATCGAATCGTACCTTTCGCTATCGCATAGAAGGGGCTCTCTCCTCCCCCCATCCCATTCACGCCGGTGTGCCACAAGGCTCCGTGCTCTCCCCCCTACTGTTCACGCTGTACACCAGCGATATTCCAAAATGCGGTGCAGCCCGTATGGCCCTTTTCGCCGACGACACGGCAATCTATTACTCCGGCATGACCCATGTCGCCATTTCTCGTACCCTCCAATCCGCGGCCAACACCCTAGGTGAATGGTTCCGGAAATGGAGAATCGAAGTAAATCCCGAAAAAAGTGCAGCGGTCCTCTTCGATAAGAGACCCCTGTCACAGTATCGTAAAGAATTAAGCGTACCAGTCTCAATGTTCGGAAAACAGATCCCATGGCAACGAGAAGCCAAATACCTTGGCGTGATCCTTGACCGTAGACTGACTTTCAGACCGCATATCCGCAAGGTGAAAAACCGTGCCGCCTTCGTCCTCGGACGTCTCCACCCCCTACTCAATGCGCACAGTAAGTTGCCCACTCCTCTCAAAGTAAGGATATACACCACCTGTATCCGCCCCATACTCGCCTATGCTAGCGTTGTGTTCGCACACGTTAAGCCGGTGAGAATTCACATACTCCAAACCCTCCAAAACCGTTTCATGCGAAGGGCCGTAGGCGCCCCCTGGTACGTACGCAACGTCGACCTCCACCTAGACCTCAAACTGCCGACCATCAAGCAGTTTTTCAAGCGTGTCTCAAAACGCTATTTCGATTCCGCTCCCAAGCACCCCAACCCCTTGGTCGTGGCGGCCACCGTCTACCAGCCATCTGCTATTAGCAAAACCCGACGTCCCAGACACACACTCATTGAGCCCGATGACGCTATTACACTCCTCCAGGAGTCAGATAAAAGTACAAGCACACTCCGACGCCGTCGTCCAAAATATCGTCCCCGCCGGCGAGGACCGACGCGACACACACACAGAATCCGAGAGTCCGACTCTCGAGAAACAGAAACACATGCCGACGCAGCACCGGCTGCTGGGGGGATCAGTGGCGGGGTCCCCCTGCTGCACCCTGAGTCGAGGTCCGAGCTCCCCCCTGGGGACGCCCTCACGGTGTAAGCAACCGGAGATAATCTCGTCACGCGAGACCGGCCCTATGCTCTAGAGTAGTTCCTAGGAGCAGGCTATTGCGTAGCCACTGGTTAGGTTTTCTAGGTAGGTCTTAGCCTCGCCGGCGAGGCTTGCCGCTTCACGGCGTTTAGCACGTCACCCGATAGGGACCGAAAGTCCGCTACTTTCGAGGTAACCAATTCGATGCAGCAACGGCTGCTAGGGGGACATAGGAACGGCGGGGTCCCCCTGCAATGCCCCAGCGAGGTTCGAGCCCCCCCCTCGGGGGGCGCCCGCTTGCGCGCGGTATTGATACCGCGCGTATTTAGTTTATAAGTTAGGGAAAAACTTTCGGCGAATGGAGTCCCACATGGGACTCTCCGCCAACTAAGCCCGGTTAAGCAGAAATGGGACTTCGGTCCCACCTGCGAGAGCCCATTCGAAAAAAAAAAAAAAAAAAACCTGTTCGCGGTCATTTTCAGGATACCATTAGCGCTGCCGCGAATCCTACTTACCAACGAAGCTATGCGTTTACGCATAATCGAAAGACAGTGATATGATTACCATAAATAAATAGTAATAAAAAGTACAGTAAGATGCTGGATAGAAAATAATCTTCTTCTATCGTGTCGACATGAGCTACATAATGATAATAACTCATGTCGTAGAAAATAATATCGTAATAATATTAAGTGCTAGGACCTAATAACCTGATTTCATTTTAAAATTTATAGCTTCCTAGCGGTAATTTTTTTTCGAAGTCTGTTTTCACAAACATTACACACAAAAGAATCGCAACATGTGTAAAAAAAGTCACAACTATTCGCCTAACCGTTTATGATATCCAGCAATCAGCGAATTTATAACTAAGTCTTTGGGTGACGTCAGCGACAAGAATCGACACCATTGTATCATTATGCTAATTTTTTTGTCCTCTTGAGAAACATATAAAAACATGCTACACCTATGAGTGAATGCTCTCACTGGAGAGCACACTCTATCTGCCAAATATCATTCACCACATCTGCTTAAAGTATCGAAGACCGATTGCAGATAAAACCAGGAAAAAATAAATTTAAAACAAAACCAGCCCATTACCTACTGTCCCATTGCTGGGCACGGGCCTCTTCTCAGTACGAAAAGGGTAAGGCCTTAGTCCACCACGCTGGCCTAGTGCGTAACTTCAAATTTATTCATACACGAGGTCAGTAACTGAACTGACTCTGGTACTAGCCCTGTTTCTGGAGCACATTATGGTCTTTATATCAACAGACTTGGATCAATTTGATGATTTTGAATATGTCAAACCATGAAACCAGTAGGGCTACTCTTTATTTCGCATGTTTGACAAATAAATGATCTTTATCTTTATCTTTATCCCACGTAAATAACTCTAACTTGCTATAATTAGTAACATACGCTCACAAGCCGGGCGCTCACGTTTCCGAACAAAAGGATATCCAAAAGGAAACAACGAAATGCCAAGAACGTCACTAGCACCTGATGCACAACACTACACTAGCATTAAGGCACGATGTCATTGCCATCACTGAATTTCTTTATTTAAAAAAAAACAAAGAAAATCAACGACTCAAGCAAGCCATCAAGAACTTCAAGCATCGTTTACTGGTTGCTGCTTATGATTAGCGGTGAACATTCTTCAGCTCAAGTTCGGCGGTCGGCTTCCAAATCAGACTGTACAATTCCAGTATAAGCTGACCTCGCATTGTATAGGTTTTCTTTGAAACGCGAGGTCAGCTTATACTGGAAATGTATATACATAATTAGTCACGCGTACATAAGCTTCCAGGATAGTAATTTGCTACGTAAGGTTATCCATTATACAGTATCAGTCCATTAAATAAGATAATGCCTTCAGGACCAGACCAAACTGCGTGAAAAGATAAGCGCTATGAGCCTATGACATTAAATTCGTTCCAAAACCAAAAAGGTTATTAGCAAAAACATGGCGGGTGGTCCCGCGCTTTGCCGCCATTTTAAGAGAACATTATTAACGTTTTTAAAAGCGAGTACAGTCCGGCAAAAAAGTCTAATTATTAAACTTATTTTTACAAGCTTTTATTTAAAAATAATCCTTGTCAGTGCTGTTCTATTTTTTATCTTGCAACTCGGACGAATAAAAATGTTACGTTTAGTCTTTAATCTGGGTTTTATCTGGGCTTGCCGGCAAGTGCATTGTTTCAATCTGAGAAATTGGTTATAACAGTTTAACGTTTTGGACAAAAACTTTAACGAGATTAAAAAAACTAGAACTAATAAAATGCATTTAACAGTACTTCTGAAGTTAGAATTAGCTCAGGGTTTCCTTTTTTAAGTACCAGCAGTACAATATTTGTTAATTTATGCATATAAATTTGTAATTATCATGCCTGTAACCTGTTTGTGCAACAATAAATAAATAAATAATAAATAAATTGAAACCTAGGAAAACGATCTGGAAGAAAATTGGACTAAACCACGGTCTAGACATAGAACTCTCACAAACATTTTGGGGACCGCGCTTAAAAATATTTTTAACACATGAAAAGTACTTTTTTGAGCTAGGGTATTCTCTAGAAAAAAACCATAGAACTTTTGATTCTTATAATGTGCTAATAAGTGGAGCTATGACTCTAGCTACATAGTTGTAGTCATAATTCTGATATTAGTTATATATTTTCGGAATTGAAACTGTGGAAAGATCACAGGTTCAGACAATATTATGTATTATATATGGCCATGGGTTCAGCAGTAGTCAGTTAATATCTTATTTTTTATGCAAAAATAGCAACTAAACACAACTGGTCATTATTACATTCCTGATGTAAGTTGCAAAAAGCAATGATTCATTTGGATATTAACCACATTTCAGTAAAGTTCAGTAAATTATTTTTACATTTTAATAAAGTTGTTTACCTTCAATGGTACTCCATGCAACATCAATAGAAGAAAAATTCAGATTTAAATTCTTCCCAACCCTCAAGTTACATACTTCAGAAAATTCATTTTCTCCAATGGAAAAAACTTTGAATACTGTAAAAAACAAACACAGTTATACAGATCACTATAGATACATTAGTTGAAATAAAGTAGTGCATAAGTTTAGCATTCCTGCCGGCTATAACGACATTTACAAATAGACAGCAAAGTTTTTCTTCGACCTTATTATGCGTTGAAACAGCATATCATAAAAAGAAATCCTGTCTGGAACCAGGTTAATAATTGACAGCCATCTACCTGTACACTGGTAGATGATGCTCTATATTCCAGAAATCTCAAGTCCAAGGCCTCTCTCAAGTTGCGCCACAACATTCGGTCCTCCGCTTTCCGCATCCAGTCCACCTAGTGCTGCCACTTCTTGATTAAGGGGTTACCAACATAAAAAATACGGTTTTTTATATACAATTAATTGTTTTATATTATGATACCTATCTTTGTTTTTAAAATTATACTTATTGTTTGAAGAAAAATAAGCTGTCAAAGCCTCTTTATTGTTTGAAGCAAATGTAATAAAAATCTTTGTAGTTTTTGTCAACCGCTCGATCACTTAATATCAGGTGAAGTAGCGGTCAAATGCAAGCCCATTATTAAATAAAATAAAATGAAGTTATCAAAGCGCTGTGCATAGGAAGAAAATACGGCTATTAATTAACTGCCAAAGTTGTGTTCAGTTTCTCTGTGCTCCAAGTCACTCAAGTAAAATGTGGACAGCACAGAAATAGAAAGATAGAATGAAAAAGTGGGCGGGGCACGCGTGCCAACACTGCACATTACTGCAGGGCATTTCAAAACATTTCTCAGTACGCCTTGACTTGTTTCTGTAAATACAGTAAGAAAAACCCACAAAAATGCCTTATTGCGCTGTTTCTAACTGCAGAAACAAAAGCTGTAAAGTAAATTTGATAAAAGTTAATTTTTAGGGTTCCGTACCCGAAGGGTGCCAAACGGGACCCTATTACTCTCGCCACGCTGTCCGTCCGTCCGTCTGTCTGTCACAGGGCTGTATCTTTTGAACGGTAATAGGTAACTGGTTGAAATTTGTGTTGCTATGAGGTGTATCACGACAAATACTAAAAACAAAAAAAAGTCTTAAACCAAAGGGGGTCCCCATACAAGAAACCTCAAAAAACATGCATTTTTTTCAACGTTTTTGTTCCTGCTCTATCTTTAAAACGGTAATATATACCAGCGTCAAACTTGGTCAGATTATAGTGCATATTATGTAGTTTAGCAACAAATACTAAAAATAAGACAAATATAGACATATCTGCCGTGTCACTCGCAGGTCTGTTATCTTAAGATACATGAGTTACGCGTAACAGGTCTAAATCGTATATTTTCATGATCCTCTATCACCCAGTAAAATAATATTTTAATTAACTATTACCAATTAGTCACAATTGCCTATCACCTAACTCTTGAAACTATGATTTTGCCATTGTTAGTTATGGTAAAATACTCTATCTTAAGTTACATGAATTACGCGTGACAAGTTGCGAGCGCATCGAGCAAATCCTAACTCTGCTAACTACTAGATACAGTATTTATCCGTGACAGTAGTGCGCGTATTAACTGATGATGATGTGGATATTATGAGAGCTTCATTAACAAACATGGTTAACAAGTAATAGCCCACGGCAACATGGGGACCAGCTGAAGAAAAATAACTACCTTTCTGAAATCAATAGGTGGATTAAAAAAATCGCGGTCGAATATGCAGGAGTAATGTTCACAAACCTATTTTTGTTGGTTAGTATATCAGCTTGATATATCTCATTTACCGGGTTTTTGAAAAGTGTACGTACTTTAAAATAATTTTCAAAAGCCTTCAAAATACGCACTATCTGTGGTTGGTTTTCCACTGGTTATTTTATGAAAATGTGTGTTAATCAATTATTATTTTACTACGCAGGAAATTGAAGTAAATAGGTCCTAAACAAGGCAATGAAAAGCCAACTGGCACCTTAAATTATGGATTTCCGTCATGGTTTCAGAGTTTCAGATAATTTCAGAACGCTCGAATTGTGCTTAGATAAAACCAAACAGTTTTTAGTAACTTCGTTGGTAATTTTTACTGTTTGACGTTTATTCAATAACTACAAAATTTGTATAAAAAAGTGCAGTTATAAATGCAGTTTATGACGATACCCTTTAATCAGCAGTCGACTTATACCCAAAAAACTGCCATCATTACCTTATTTTCAAAATAATCACCTTATGTTGCTTAGAGGCTAGTAGTTCTGGTCTATACTTTTCTTTTAAGTATTTTTTGGTCTTACTATTCTGTTTTCTTAGCTGGACCCTAGTTTTATTTATGACAACTAATTTGCTTAAAATTTCTTATATATCGGCATCAAACGAAATAAAAATTTGCGTGAAGTGCTTAGCCGGTTGTGTTTTTGTTCGATTCAAAAGGGAATCGGTATCTTTCTCTTAGATACCCTGGGAAATTAGAATTTATGGCAAATATTGCTTCTTTATCACTTTTTAAAAACATCTATTACATAGCTATTTCTTTAATATTTCATTATTGATTTCCTACCATCAGATTAAATATCTTTTCGGTGTTTTGTGCTATAGTGGAAGTTGAAGGCTATTTACAGTAGAGGACATATTCAACGCTCTGTCTACTGGGATTTAATTAAGCTAACAGATTTTTAACTACAGCATCGGATGCAATAGATTCTCCTTATTCCGTCACTATGTAGTTTTGTGCTATTTTGGACAAAATTTAAAAGGGACACTTACTGACATTGCGCATTGTTGAGATATTTTTTTTTCGAATGCAAGAAATTTATCATCTGGCTCTGATTAAATCCTTCTAAGTCTCGAAGCAAAAGTAATACAATAAAGAAATTTAGCGTAAAATCATCTGAAGGGTTGACGATTATAATGAGATCAAAAGCATTTCGATTGCATTATTATTTTTATATAAGACCGCGAACTTTTCAATCCACGTACCTATTTAGGCATTAAGAATAGTTGAATTTTGAAGATGCTCAACTTACATAGTCGTCAAGAAATCATACGATGAAAAATTATTCAAAGATTTGCATGTGTATTGCAAAAGTGTGTTGGACTTAGTTAAAAAAGAAGTACCCCGGGAAGTAAGGCGAAGGAGTGTAAGTGAAAGAAAGAAAGCAGACTTAGATGCAGATGTAGATTTAGATAAGATCTTCCATATCTAGGATTTAGTTTTTTTTTGTATCTAAAATAATTTTGATAATACTAAGTTCTCATTCAAATTTTTATGTTAGTTATGAAGTTTATTAAGTTAATTTGTTTTAAAAGTTATCGAATCTTGGTTAGAAGAAGTTTGAGTTTTCGTTTTACTTTTTGACTCATTAAAAAGGATATTTTAATGCATTTGAATATTTGAGTTTTTACTAGATAAGTCATAAGTTATTATTCATTTGTTTAGATGAGTACTATTTTTTTATTCCTTTATAAACTAATTTAATTTAATACTAAATAATCAGTCAGACAAACTTTAGTTAAAGATACCTGTGTTTAGCAATACATTCCATATTACACTTGTTGCGGCTAAGTCACGTATCTTAAGATAGAGAGCACCGCGTAACAACCAATGTATAGAGAGCTTGTCACACCTATCTCTGTTATAGCTAATAACTCTGAAAATTACGAAGTTTTCAAAAATCTATAAATTGCCCGGTTTTTCTCAGACTTTAATACAACCAATTATGTAAAAATATTTCCCGAAAGTTTTGAAACATTTAAGATAATCGCAATTATCTGTAAAAAACTTTAAACCGTGATATCTCAAAACTATGTTTCGTGAGATACAAGAGATAGGCCTGACACGGCAGATATGTGGTGGTACCTGCGTAAGAAAGACATGCAAAAATTCAAAGCAGAGCTTATACTGTGGGTACTAGACAATGGATATAATACTTTTTTTTTTCTTGTTTTAAATACATACTTATAATGCATAAGCAACACCCAGACCAACACAAACATTTTTGTTCATCACGTAAATATTTGTATCCTGTGGAAATCGAACGTTACATCTAGGGCTTACAAAACCGGTATTACCGTAGTGTCCAATACCTGGAGCATACCGAGATACCGGTATTGGCCACTACGGCAATACCGGTATTGGAAGCCCTAGGTACATCTGCAAGGCATCTACTTTCTGTGTACTAATTTTGTGATAATTTTACAGCTATAACTTTGGATCCGCCTCCATTATTTCCCCCTCCTCAAGAGGGTGAACAATTTGAGCACGAAATACACTATACTTGTTCCGGTGAATGCAGTGTAGAGAAGGTAAGATTCAAAACAGTTAAGGCTCTTCCAGACAGGCGCGAAATACCTACCGGTCGGAATTATCGCAATGTTGTTTTGCGATATCTGCTCTTGTTAAACACAGCAGCGAAATACCGGTCGGTATTATCGCAATGCATTTTTGCGATTATGTTCTTATACGGCTGATAGATGTATGGAAGAAAAATAGTAATGAAACGACCTGGTCAACTATCCTTGGCCGCTTATTATGCGTACCTACCACACAGGCACTGAACCTGAGTGTTGTGTGCTAAGCTAGGTACTTATTCAAGTAGGAATTAAATTAAAGCGGAAGGCAGGAATTTAAACTTATTTATTATTTACTTTACAACGAAAACTTTTTATTATATACTTTTTAATGACAACTTATAAAAACAAAGACAACAAATAAATTTATAAACAATACGGACTAATTAAATCAAATACAGAGAGCGTTAAGCGCGAGCTAGCTACAGCGAAAGCAAAGATGTTCCTATCCTAAAATATTCTTGCCATAAATACATAGAATATGTTATACTACTTTATGTATAAATGTGTACTTACATAAATACAATAAAGTATCTTTTTGTGAACTTTCAAATGTCATCTACGTATTCAAGGAAGCTTAAGGGTGTCTTAAAAGGCAAGTCTAGAATTTGGTAAGTGTGATAGAGTGATGGTTAAAAGACTTAAAAGCATCCATCCTATGATAATTGGCCTCTGGTACGATGTACGATACAATATGCACACATAATGGGTGGTTGTCAGCTCCATAATAGTCTTTTCATACTCCCTATTAGCCATTTCATAAAACGTTATAGCCTTTTCACACTACGCAATAGATAGATAGAATATGCTTAATTGTACACCATGCAAATAGCAGTAAACAGGAACAAGAAACAACGTATAAATTATGGGTATATTGGCGGCCTTATCTTAGTATAATGTTCCATTTTTTAAGTAACTACTATGAATAATTAAACCCTGATTAATTATATTTCAATTGTTTTTCTTACATCTAGCATTTTCTTCGCTGCAGTGAGATGAAAAGTTGTGTGTTTTGCACGGCTGCAAAATTATTTGCGTCTCGTGTCTTTACATTTGTTTGATTATATTTTTAAATTCAATCTTAAATCCTTCGCTTGCTTTAATAGAAGAAAACGCGCTAAATAACAACTTTACAGTCTTGCATAGCAAATATCTATTTTTTATTATATAGTTATATTCTATGTACGGCCAGGGACACGAATTATTTCGGGCGCGCGGGGAGCGGCTGGCGGTTGCGCCAGCACGCCAGCTTGCTCGCCGAGCTCACGCGGAAGCCCTTCACGTTCTCTTCGTCTTCTACATACTGGAAATGTATCATTACATATTGAACTTAGTTTACGGGGCTGGTCGCGCACAATTAAATCAAAATATAACAAACATTATGACTAACCTCGAAGATGGATATAGGTTGTCCTCACTTAATGATGATATAGCATCTAGGGCCACGTTTCCCGTATCATTTTACGCTCATGAAATATATGTACATTTATGTATATTTCGATATCGCTCGGTACCATAAATATGAAAGATGTATAAATTATTATATGCTAAGATGTATTGAAATATATCTTGCTATAAGATACATTATTACATTATAGTTGCCGTGTGTTACGGCCTTATGTCGACTATCGCGCGATTGAGCAGGACATGTGAGAAAAGTTAAAAAAGTAAGAATTAATGGCCAAAGTTGTTTAATATGAGCCAAATATTATATTATTGGGTGTCTTCAGTGACATTTACACTCTACAAAATATCGATAAACGTAAGTACTCCAAATTGTGCCTTAATAATACAATATTAATATTGCACAATTATTGTCCACGGGCTGCTCGAGAAGCTCAGATAGCGGTCGCCATGTTTGCAACAATCATAGAAGTTGGTTGTCGGCTTAGAACATCATTTTACGAGAGCAATGTTTTGATCGCTATCACGCTATGATTAAAGTTGTTTTTGCTCCAATATGAATATTTTTTACATTGTTAAACTATATAAATAACATGTATAATTAGTGCCGACGATAATGCATAGCGTTCGTTATCATTATAGCACGCGAAAGTCTTGATCATGCCGCACGACACGATATCACACAAGCGCAGCTGCAGAAAGTAAGGTTCTGGGTTGTAATCACAGGTCAAGCAGTGTGATATTGGGTTTTTTGGGCATTATTTCGTTTCATCCTGATCCTTAAACTCCATTTAGATGTGGTTCCACAACCGCGATCACGCTAAAAAAGTAGACCGGCAATTTTTAAAATGAATGAATGAATGAAAAATTTATTTGCTTAAAACATGTGTATACAATACAATGCGAAAGCACATGCATGTAAGGTGTTTAAATAGTAGTTATAGCAGCTACAATGTTTTGCCACTGGGGGCGTACAAATACTTTTGATTCTAAGTTACATTGACACTTTCAAAAATATGCAATTCTTCTTGTTCTACATTATATAAAATAAATTACCTATTGCAGAAGGACACAATAAAATACAAAAAAATAAATAATAATTACATAATCAAATGCACGCAATTTGAAATTCGGTAATTTTCGACTCAATCAACGAACGTGATTGTCCATCACGTGTAACTGCGTGATCACCGAAATATAAGCGGATCGCATGCTTATAAATAACATAGATTCGGCGTAAGTAGGTATCTAACAAAGCCACTTAAATATCTGCCGTTGCCACTGTAGGTACGTGTAAATCATAAGAGAACTATTTCATACGATTCTGTTGTCTATAAATGCTTGTGTCTAGAACAGAAATGCTTTGCACTGTGTGGAAAATACAATGCATATACCTACATACTTTGTAATGAGACTACCTTTTCCCTAGTCTTCTGTCTCTATAAGTAATATAACCTAATATTATGCAAAAGTGTTATTTATGTGTTCGTAGTAGTTATATCCGTGGGACGGCCTGTATAGTTCCAAACTTATCTCAATGCTGTAAATCTCAACCCCCTGACAGTAGATGATCCTATTTGACGTTTATTTGTGACACTTAGGTCATTAATGTCACCAATAAACGGCAATCAGAAACATCTACTGTCACGAGATTGAGATTTAAAGCATTGAGATTAGTTTACAACTATAATTTGAACGTTTTTAATTACGAGAATTGGCCTTCTGCACATCTTTTATTACAAGAATTGGCCTTCTGCACAACTTTTATTACGAGAATTGGCCTTCTGCACAACTTTTATTACGAGAATTGCTCGGGGAAGTGTCTGCACTACGCTCGCACACCATAGCAGCATTACTGAACTATCTTAAGCTTGGACCAAACAAAATAGGTGTTGAATTAACGTAGGTATACCTATTAAGATTCATTGGTATCATCATCATCATCAACTCAGCCTATCGCAGTCCACTGCTATCTCAGTATTTATTCATTTATTTTACATTAATTAAGACTATAATCAAGAAAGTCAAATATAATTATTAAAAACAATTAAAACTAACACATTGTGGAGTTATTATTGTACTGTGCATACCTACATGCACAGCAAATACTGAGACATATTTCTGCGCCTTGCATTTGATCGTCCAGTAAATACCAGGCCCCTCAGAAAGTATTGCGAAAAAAAGTTTTTATATATGGGAGACTGGCCAGTTATAATGTTTTTCGAAAATATGATTATTTATAAGTAAAAATAAGTAAGTTCCAATTTCAAAATTTCCCTCCACATTTTTTGCGAGTTAATTCAAAGTATTGTGTCTCACTGAAATATGGATCTGCGCCGGGAACATTTTAGAGCTATGATTTTATACGATTTCAAGTGTCGCCTGAAACCGGATGAATCGTACGATAGACTTCAAATGGCATTCATGGATGAAGGCCCTTCCAAGGCAACCGTGTATCGTTGGTATAACGAATTCAAGCGCGGTCGACCAACTTTGGGGGATGACGAAAGAAGCGGTCGCCCTTTGACGGCTGTTACCGAAGAAAACGTGCTAGCAGTGAAAAATTTAATCCAAGACAATAGGCGAATTACATATCAGGAGATTCAACACATATTGAAGATTGGATCGGGAAGCGTTCACGAGATTCTACACAGCCATCTTCGCGTGAGGAGGATAGTATCACGCTGGGTGCCGCACAACCTCACCGATGCTCAGAAGCAGGCCCGGGTGGAATGGTGCCGTGATATGCTTAACAAATTTGAAGCAGGCTCGTCTCGGCGTGTTTACGACATCGTTACAGGTGATGAGTCCTGGATTTATCAATACGACCCAGAAACCAAGCGCCAGTCGACTGTTTGGGTGTTTCAAAATGAGCCAACGCCTACCAAAGTGAAGCGATCTAGAAGCGGGGGTAAGATTTTGATCGCTAGCTTTTTTAATTTGACTGGCCACTTGGTATCAATTCCCTTACGGGATCAAAGAAGCATTAATGCCGAATGGTATACTACCAAATGTTTGCCAGAAGTTTTCTCTGTTATAAGCAACAAGCGACCAAACACAGGGCTCCGCGGGCTACTGCTCCACCACGACAATGCACCTGCGCACACCGCACTCAAAACGAGGGACTTCCTGGACAGCACGCCAGTCAAACTCCTGGGTCACCCTCCTTACAGCCCTGATCTAGCACCGTGTGACTTCTTTTTATTCCCAAAAATAAAAAATCAGCTCAAAGGGATACAATTTTCGTCGCCGGAAGATGCGCTGGCTGCGTTCGAGCAGGCTGTAAACGAGGTGTCTGCGGCGGACTGGAAAAAGTGTTTTGAAAACTGGTTTAGGCGCATGAATCTTTGTATAGAGGCTGGTGGAAAGTACTTTGAAAAGATTTGATAAAAATATATGTACGTATAGAACAATTTTTTTTAGTTTCGCAAAACTTTCTGAGTGTCCCACGTATAATGTTGGTGGTCCATTGTGGCCGGGTCTTGGGAACAGTCTTTGTGCGAGTGTGACCAGCTTTTGCACGAACATGGATGACGGGAATTTCTTTTTGATCGATTTGCCGTTTTTTCAGTATTCCTGATCACATGCAGCTGGCTGATCCTTATTTTTACGAGTCCCGAAATATAGATATTTTATTAGGCGCAGACATATTTTGGGAATTATTAAGCGAAGGTAAAATGAGGTTAAATAACGGACCCTTTTTACAAAATACGAAACTCGGGTGGTTAATTTCCGGTCCGAATTTTAATTCTGTGTGTACTTTTACGTATGTGTGCGACTGTATTGACAAAAATTCTGTTTGCTTTATTGTGATTTTGTGCATATGTGTGTAACCCTCTCCTCCCCCTAAAAGTGGCAAACTAATATGTTCGAGATTTTTTAACTATGGCTACTCCCTTCAATAATTACTCTGAGATACACCCCGTAGACACCCCATAACAGGCGACCTATATCTGTCAACACATCAGTCTAATAGGACTGATGTAGGTCGCCACTATTCGACACTTGAAAACTTCAAATCAGTTTCGACCACTTCACGTGCGGGGCGCGGGTGAGGAACTTAAATTGGCGGGGGGCGGTGAGTGGCCGTTCTGTACGTTAGTACTATTAGATATTCTGTGATTAAGGAGTGGTAGTATTTTAAATCTGCTAGTAACTATTCTTTTAAAATTACAGATATTTGAGACAGATTATTTTTTTTGTTTTAAAAGATTGAGTGAGGGCTATATTATAATTACAATATTAATGTCACGAAGGTAAGGAATAAATAAGTAAGAAATAAATAAAATCTGTTAATCATATTGGTTTTAATTAGGGGTATAGAAAGGTTTTCAATCCCGGAACTAAGTTCCTATACACAGCTTGATGTGTAGCCGTGTGTACCATATTCTAGCAAATATAAATTTGAATTGAATTGAATTGAATTCGCTACGAGCCCCTACAGACAGAAATATATAATATATATTATTCGAAAAGAATAGTAATGAAGGGCGTTGAACATCAATTAATAAACATTTCAAGTCAACGCCACAGCCTAAAAACTAGGCGACATTAATTACGATTAAAACATCAGCGCAAAAAGCAACAGACTCAACGATACACGCAAAAAATAAGTGCAAAAGAGAATAAAAACCTAAAAATTTAAGCAACCAACTTTAACCACCATTTCCTCCCTTTTCCTTCACCTAACTTAGTGGAAAAGTACATAAACTACATGAGAATTATTTAATTCACACAGTCATAACAAAAATTAACCACATCAGACCGAATGATAAAAATAAAATTAATACATTACCCATGAAATTCTAATGATTTTTACTATTTTTACGCATGCGAAGCGAAATCTAACGATTTAAATTGTGGGAAGAAAAAATCGCTCACGAGCAGGATTCGAACCTGCGACTCCTGGCTCAGTACGCCAGTGCTTTAGCCACTAAGCTACCGTGAACACTGCTCGATAGATCATTAATATGAAATCCATACAAATATATGCAAACAAGATGTCGTAAAGAATAGTAGTATCAATTTATAACTTTAAATTACAATATCAAGAAGTGGGATCATACCAGGCCCCTCAGAAAGTATTGCGAAAAAAAGTTTTTATATATGGGAGACTGGCCAGTTATAATGTTTTTCGAAAATATGATTATTTATAAGTAAAAATAAGTAAGTTCCAATTTCAAAATTTCCCTCCACATTTTTTGCGAGTTAATTCAAAGTATTGTGTCTCACTGAAATATGGATCTGCGCCGGGAACATTTTAGAGCTATGATTTTATACGATTTCAAGTGTCGCCTGAAACCGGATGAATCGTACGATAGACTTCAAATGGCATTCATGGATGAAGGCCCTTCCAAGGCAACCGTGTATCGTTGGTATAACGAACTCAAGCGCGGTCGACCAACTTTGGGGGATGACGAAAGAAGCGGTCGCCCTTTGACGGCTGTTACCGAAGAAAACGTGCTAGCAGTGAAAAATTTAATCCAAGACAATAGGCGAATTACATATCAGGAGATTCAACACATATTGAAGATTGGATCGGGAAGCGTTCACGAGATTCTACACAGCCATCTTCGCGTGAGGAGGATAGTATCACGCTGGGTGCCGCACAACCTCACCGATGCTCAGAAGCAGGCCCGGGTGGAATGGTGCCGTGATATGCTTAACAAATTTGAAGCAGGCTCGTCTCGGCGTGTTTACGACATCGTTACAGGTGATGAGTCCTGGATTTATCAATACGACCCAGAAACCAAGCGCCAGTCGACTGTTTGGGTGTTTCAAAATGAGCCAACGCCTACCAAAGTGAAGCGATCTAGAAGCGGGGGTAAGATTTTGATCGCTAGCTTTTTTAATTTGACTGGCCACTTGGTATCAATTCCCTTACGGGATCAAAGAAGCATTAATGCCGAATGGTATACTACCAAATGTTTGCCAGAAGTTTTCTCTGTTATAAGCAACAAGCGACCAAACACAGGGCTCCGCGGGCTACTGCTCCACCACGACAATGCACCTGCGCACACCGCACTCAAAACGAGGGACTTCCTGGACAGCACGCCAGTCAAACTCCTGGGTCACCCTCCTTACAGCCCTGATCTAGCACCGTGTGACTTCTTTTTATTCCCAAAAATAAAAAATCAGCTCAAAGGGATACAATTTTCGTCGCCGGAAGATGCGCTGGCTGCGTTCGAGCAGGCTGTAAACGAGGTGTCTGCGGCGGACTGGAAAAAGTGTTTTGAAAACTGGTTTAGGCGCATGAATCTTTGTATAGAGGCTGGTGGAAAGTACTTTGAAAAGATTTGATAAAAATATATGTACGTATAGAACAATTTTTTTTAGTTTCGCAAAACTTTCTGAGTGTCCCACGTATGTTTCTAGTTTCGTCTTTTTACCATAATTATATCTCTAGTTGCGTCAATGTTTACTTCCCTTAGGCCGGTGGGAGAAATAAGCGACAGCCCGCGCTTTTATGAATTAGCGGTTCGTATTGATTTCATCGTATTGAATCTTCGTTTTATTGAAATATTTTTGGGTGTGAAAATATATAGGATGTAGGTGACGTATGTGTTCAATTTTACATTGGGAGTTCAAATTTATCAATTTTGTTGTAAAACAAATAATTTTTAGTAGTTTGAGGAGGTTGCTTATAGGATTCGCATCGCAAATAATGTGTACAATGGAGTATAATGCCCACCAGTCTATGGCTGCTGTGAAGTTAGCGCCCCCCGCACCTCGATTGACTCCTGCGTGTCACTCAAAATTTTGCTACTGCGCAGTCATACAACTCGTTTGCCCAGCACCTCATTCATAGCTAGTTTTTTGAACATTCACATCCTATGTAGGCACATAATATCTTTAGGATAAATACACACATACATTTCATATGATATATTACTCTACTAACTGTATATTTTTGTATCTTTTGTTTTAGTTCACAATCGCATATCAAACCGATTTTAGAATCGAAATATTTTCATTTGTGGATACGACGTACATCTAATTTTAATTTATATGATTTTTCATTATATTTACTAGATTCTGGTACAGGGAAAACACAATTCAATAAAATTTGCTCGACAGATATATTTTCCAAAGTAAGGTGTATTTTTCACTAATTCGCATTGCATTTGGAAATCCCAATAGTTTTACCTATTGTTTTTTGCGAATAAGATAAATCTTGTACATATCTAGATTCTGGTGTAACAGATTTTTATTTACATGTTTATTCGCCGAGATATATGCAAAAATGTAAAAAAACATCATTGGGTCTGCCGGTGTGCACATTCCCGTATGTTCGTATCGGCCGACTGTAGTCTGCGGGGGGGCTTAATAGTATGTATGTACCGTCTAGTAGCAAGCCTGGTGCTAGGCTGGCTAGATATTCCCCATCGGCATCGTCGCCGACGGCGGTGAGGAGCTTGGTGCGGCCGCCGCGCAGCCTCCACAGCGCCTCGGCCATGTTGCGAACTACATTAAAGTAGCTTCTAGTAATGTGGTGTATTTCGTTCTTCAGACCGTTTATAAACAAAATGTACCACCAGTATGTTTATATTTAATAACAATTACATGAAAATATATGTACAAATCACACAATATTATACAAGGTGTTATTGAAATAAGCCACAGAGTAAGGACTTTATACTATGCCAATGCCAGTGCTTTATCTGCTAAGCTTACCGTGAACTCTGCTCGTACTTGATGAACGTACGGTCGACCGCACGTCGGTGGTAACACTTTGACATTAGCAGCATCTTTATTTCGTAAGCAGTAAGGGCGGTTTTCGAATTGAAGTGTTACCACTGTCATGCAGTCGACTGTACCACAACTAAATTACGAATCTTTGAACCGACGAGCATGCATGAAGAGGTTACGAATGTAAATGATGCAAAAGAGACATAATATGATCGTAGTATGTGAAAATAGTCTCTGCCTACCCTCAAATTGGAAAGGAATAAAAACATGACTTGTGAGCTCATTCATTAATTATTTATTATTTTTAACGCATTTTACGCATGCGAAACGAAATCTAACGATTTAAATTGTGAAAAGAAAAAATCGCTCACGAGCAGGATTCGAACCTGCGACTCCTGGCTCAGTACGCCAGTGCTTTAGTCACTAAGCTACCATGCTCATTCATTAATTTGTAGAAATGACAATCCTGATACCCATGAAAATTCGATGTTTCCTAGGCCGGTGTTCATCAACGAAACCAAATTTGGTTTTAAAGGTCCTGTTGCAAGGTGCACAGTGCAAATGACCTGACGAATTATATGTGTAGGTATAGGAAGTCTGGTCAGTTCTTTTTACTACGGCGTTTTTCATCGAGGTCTTGCAAACGGCGTTCTTCGAAAGCCTCGCAGAAGTACGATAATTCTTACACCTGTAAATCATTGATCGAATTTGTAGAAATGTTATGGGCGGTGGGCTTAAGAAAAGGTCATTACTTTGAAATCCACTGGAAAAAAACAAAAAAATCCGCTATTGAGCTTAAAAAAAACCCCATCACATTGGCTCAGCACTGTGTGGTACTTGAGTCCGTAAATAAAATAAAAATTTTAATATTCCAGACTTTCTGAGATTATTTAGTCCTATATACTACGGAATTTCAATTTGTTTTTTTAACCATTGCATAGGCTGGCTCGCTACAAACGGTTCGAGGTGTCGCATGTTCAGCTACGACCTTCCAGGGCCGAGGAATCTGCCGTCGTGTGAAAAATATTCCCACGGTATTGTCCGTAAATAAAATAAAAAATTTGTATTCCAGACTTTCTGCGATTATTTAGTCCTACATACTACGGAATTTCGCTTCAATTTGATTGAAAGTTCGTCCAGATGGTTCGAATCGCTTTAAATTAAGTAGTTGAATAACTAAAATCGACTCGTGTGAACGTGGTATAACTTCTAAAAGACTTGACCGATTAAGGTCACAAAATAACTCATTTTCTCGATATAATTATGTTTACTGCCAAAAAAGAAAAACACAAAATCTGGACCCAATAGGTGGCGTTGCGAGTGAAACCGCAGGCAACAGCTACCTAGTTGTTAATAAAATCTATAGATATCATGCTGAATAGGTAGGTACTAGTAATTAAATTAGTCTTGTGTGACATTCATTACATGATACTGTTTTATTCATAGATTTTTGGTAGAGGCTCTACCATAGAAAAGGTAATCTCTTTTCTTATGGCCCTACCTTGAAAGAATAATATAAGAAATCAAAAATGAAAGAATAGAAAAGGTTATAGAAATATACGTCTTAAAAAAATTTCTTCCTTACATATGGTTTTAATTTTGGCTTGTACAAAAAAATCTCCATATTATAGAATTTTTGTTTTAATTAAATCAGTCGATACTACGATGCATAATAATGGTCAACCGATATAACCTATGTCCAGCAGTTAAAAAGTACTCTGTGAGTGGACTGCGATAGGCTGAGTTGATTGATATAACCTACAATCCGATTGGCCCTACCAAGGCGGCTATTGGCTAATCACTAACGCGGCAATTTTGACGGATCATGTAAGTGGTCGAAACTGATTTCAAGATTTCAAGTGGCGAATAGTGGCGACCTACATTAGTGAAATTTCATAGATGTGTTGCAGACATCGGTCGCCTGTTATGAGGCGTCTATGGGCTGCATGGTCGTTATAGTATAGCGACTGGCGAGTGAAATTTATTGCAATCTTGCAGTCGAAATGCCGTCCAACTGCGGGCGCGTGCGGGGTGTGGCCGTTCTTTTCGTTAATAGCTAGTCTCGGACGAATAAAAAATGCGGACGGAATCTCGCTAAACAAAGACTGAAGCACATTTTTTCCTAAACCCGCTATAATTTTAAAAGCATTTTAACACGCCAGATTTATACCTACTGTTATTTTATTTGTGACACTACTACTACTGTGACTACCATCACACTAGATTTTTTGCGTAATCGTGACTTTTTGGCATACTGTGGATGTGAATATGTACATTTAAGCGAGCTACTATGGATGCTTCACTTAATTGTTTAGAGAGATTCCATCCGCCGTTTTTATTCGTCCGAGTACCTACCTAGTTAGTACTATTAGATATTCTGTAATTTTAGGGCGGGGTTTCATTTTCACGTAAACATGGAGTTTTCACATCTTTGAAGCTTGGGTAGATAATTTTATGAAAAGATTTTTGGTGAAGTGGTGCTTTCACCTAGAACTACTTTGAGAAACATAAACTTCTAGGTAGGTAGACCTTCTATACAGGACGATTTATTTAACAGGGACGGTACTAGCAAATCCTCGCCGATGATTTATTTTCCGAGTCGTTCGGGATTTATTCTCGAACATTTAAGTATTAAATGATCGAATTTTTCAAGTATTTTTAGGTGACTAAGCACATTATTTATCATCAGATCTAGAAATATGGCACGATTACACATCAACATCTTGCACATACAGCATACAGCAATGAATATTTTTTTTTAAATACATTGATACGCAGCATTGTAACCGGCATCCAACTTAAGACGTTTGACTAATCGCTCAAGTAATTATCCCGGGTTATTGGCAGCGGGCACCGAGTCAAGATGGTGGCCTGAAGTCTTGGAAGTCGACAACGACCACATTTTGCGACTCAGGCGAATTTTCACTTCCGTCTAAAGAATCTCCCATGATTTTTCAGGGAGATTCCAATTTTTCTTAAAATAATCAATAAAGTTTTTTGGAAACTGGCCGCTGTTAATTATAGTTCGCTGTAGTTGTAGACAGAACAAGTGTGGAAAAACAAATACTGCTGCTCCATTCATTTATTTGTAGGCAAAAGCTGTTTTTTTTAAGCGATTTATAGATAGTTCCTATAGTAAAAGTTGTTCATACTGATGAGTACAATGACCCTTTAAGAGATTTTCAGTTATTTCAATAACACATTGTAGTCGATCCTCAGAACACCAATAAAATTATAATTTTACCACAACATCTTTTACGGCAGCATCTTTAGGCTTGTCCATATTTTCATAGTAACATATTCTGTGGTCAACTGACTACCTAATACGCTTAGATTAACAGTACTATTGTTTATCAAAACTAATATGATTAAAAAGATACAGCCCTATGATAGACAGTCCGTCTGTCTATCATAGGACTGTCAGACGTAATAGGGTCCCGTTGGCATCCTTTGGATACGATGTCTGTAAGCCATTGGACGACTTGTGTTGTTTACATAAATTGCGTGGATCTCTGACATCACAACAAACTATTGATCGTACAAATAGGAGCCATTTATACCGACGGCCGGCGCTTAGGTCGCTGCTGTCTATCCAAGCTGCTCCGGTGTTATTTTTTAGCTCAACTATTCAAGTAGTTTGCTCATATTGTTGTTAATTTTAATTTTAATTATCTTAATTATTACTTCCCTTAGTGTGGAATAAAATTCTAAAGTTATTTTGTAATCTCCAAATTAGCTTTTAATGTACCGGACCATAGCTGATAATTGCAGTTAGTATGGCGTAGGACTCATGCCGCCTAAACTACGCGTTACGCGTTTTAAATTTATTTTATAGCTTCCCTTCGCTTGTCACTCTACCGTCCCTGCAGTCTTTTTATTTGAAAGTATTTTATTATATCGGTAGCTTTATTAGTTTAGTTTCTGTAGCCAATCAAGCCGTATTTGAAATGATACGTATATTTATTATATAACGTTTTTATCGCCTCTATCATTAGTTGCCAACGCAAAGCCAGTAAATATCGCTCGGAATATTGAACAGTGGTGCCGATTCTCTTGTCACAAAATCCTCTAAACTAGACTAAAAATCACCTAAATTTAGTTTAGTCCTGTCAAACGACGTTTTCTATTCTGAAATTCACTTTAAAACTAATTTTTGGTTTGACAGGACCAAAATTAGTTTAGTTATTCAACTTAGTAAAAATTGTCATTTTGCTATTCAGTAATTGACGTTTTTCACCTAATATTAGAAATGTCAACCTAAATCTGACTATTTTTAGAAGGCATCAAAATACATGTCGACTATAATTAGTTATCAACAACTAAAATTGCAAAGCTTATTTTATTCATTTTTAAAGTTTTTAGGTAGTTTAAAATAAATAATGGATGCCTACTATGTGGTTGCAGCTGTTGTAGATTCAGCAGAAAGGTAAATTGTTCATAGAAACATACAATGAAATTTATAATTTCGATAAGAAGAGGTACCTATATAATAAAGGATAAGAAGTACATAAATCCATACAATGGGAAAAAAAAATCTATGTGACATTCAATTCTATCATTTTATGCTAATATGTGTCCCTAAAAAGCCTGAATTCACAAATTTTCCCTCTTTTGGGGAGAAAGTCTCCAAGCACAGACCACAGACCAAGTAGAGATGCTACTCTCCAAGTTTGTAATACTGCTTTTTTTTTTTTTTTTTCGAATTGGCTACTCACAGGAAGCACTATAGTGCTCTTTCTGCTTAACCGGGCTTTAGGGGTGGAGAGTCCCGTTAGGGACTCCATCCGCCGAAATGTTTGCTAACTAATAACTTACATACTAATTTCGCGGTTGCAATGCCGCATAAGGGCGTCCCCCAGGGAAGGGCTCGGACCTCGGCTTAGGGCATTGCTGGGGGACACCGCCGCTACGTCCCCCGGCAGCCGTTGCTGCATCGGAAAATGTTTTCTCGAAAGCGGCGGACTTTCGGTATTACGGGGGGGGGAGACGCGTTTCGCGAGTCACCGTTAAGCGGCAAGCCTCGCCGGCGAGGGCTAGGACCTACCTAATCCTAACTGATCGGCGATCAAAACTGCTCATAACGTGGAGTAGAATAGGAATAGGTTGTAATCCTGCGTGGTACTTTAGCTTATATTCTAATTTATTCAACTTTAACTTTAACAACAAAATTTCGTGGCCTGGTTGCTAGAACTTTTTAACCACGTCTTTAAAAAGGGAAATTCCAGCTTTTTAAATTAAAGAAATAGTTTATTATTGTGATTGCCCATGGAATTTAAAGGTCCTTGCATTTTTTGCAAATAGCTCTGTTTCTCGTTGTTTAAGATATACATATGATACGCTGCAATAATAACAATATATCTCCTTTGATAGGTACTCTTAGGCCGGTATTACAGAAGGTTCCTCAAGTACAGTTTTAACTCCAATCACCTGATCACTACTTAAGGATAGAATCGTTACATGAGTATCGGTCTTATTCCAGAACGGTAATTATTATAAACTTTAATTCAACAACATAACACACGAATTTGACCTGAATTAAAATAGAAATCTCTACTCAAGCGTAGTCTGGACCACACCAGAGTGATTGATTACAGATCAAATCTGTGATCAATAAATCTCTGCTTGAGGAACGTTCTAAAATCAAAGCTCAACTCAAAACTAGTTTTAAACAGTGATCAACGCTTGAGTATCGTTCTGTAATACGGGCCGTAGAAAATAATAACCTAGCTCTTTAATCTGATCACATTATTCCAATTTATATATTTTATTGAAAATATAAAACAAAAATGTACTTTATTTCGTGACATGATTTTTTCTTCTTAATTTTAATGATAAACTAATAATTCCAAATATAATTATTATTTAATTTCCTTCTGTTTTTGTGAACTTTCGGTCATTCCATTCACTCTTTAATAATTTTTTCAAGATGTACTGGTAACACCGCCAATTCAACTTAGATGCGTCAAACTCAATTATTAGAGCTGTCAACAAGTTTTCTAAAATAAGAAAAAGATAAACACAGAATAAGTTTTATGATTTTCTAAACTAAAATTTGTAAATTTTAGTTATAGTTAGGTTTAGGTGGGTGTACAAGAGCATCGGCACCAGTGGTTCAAGGACGGCGGGTCGGTGTCGTGACAACAGTTCGGCTTATTTCTAGCTTGACATTAGTCTTCAGTCAACCTATTGTCAGGCACCACTCGTTCAACTGTGTACTCACATATAGGGACCAAGATATGTATTAATGTTATGCAGTTTCATTTAATGCTGTATTCGCTACACTCATATATAATTAAGCTGAATATTATTGACTCGAGGCATACTAAAAGACATTCTCATTTTTCCATTGTTAATAGATGTGTTTGCCATCGCATATAACTGACGCTGTTACTTATACGACATAATTGTACCTAGTGATAGTGTGTACGATATTCAGGAGGGCCTTTAATTTAAATAAGGTTAAAGTTTTGCTTGTTATCTTTATTTATATATATTTTTGTACGTTACGACGTTGACGTCCTAATACAATAGAAGAGTTAGGTGATATCTACAAAGAAACTAGTCTTCCTTATTTACGAGGGATCGTGTTGAGATGGCGGGGACGCGTGACGTCGACACAAGAGACAATCATTCCTCTAGTCTTGTTGTGTGGTGCGAATAAGTGAATACCAAATATAACATAACGAAGGCTTTGACGTTAGTGTGTAGCGGTTACGATAGGTCGGCCCGAGCGACGCACACTAAAATATTTCAATATTGACCGTGTGTAGGGGTGACATTGAAAGACAAATGAAGATCGGGACGGTACAATAATAATTGTGCAATATTAATATTGCGCAATTATACTGTAGGTGTATGGGCCGCCTTAGGTGGGCACCACATACCAGTAAGCCTCAAGACGTTAGACAAAGTTTTGCATGAGAACACAGTCGTAAAATGTTGGCGGGGACCGGGAGGCAGACGGCGCGTTATGATTGGTCGGCTCAAATGTTCGGTGATATGATTGGTGCCGCTCGCTGACGGAGTGACATCCCGATTGGTGGCTAGGCGTAAGATATGCTGTGCTACTGCATATGCTTTGTGACCGGGGGTATCTGACTAATAAGCGTCTAGACTCTAGAGGCATACTGGTCTGTGGTGGGCACTGACGTATCCATTCGGACGTCGTTTTACAAAAAAGTTTGACTTGTTCTATAATAACATACGTTTTCAACATTTACGGACATATTTTGGAATGCGGCCGCGCCATTCGGACTGTTGGATGCATCGTCAGTGGTTTTCAAGTGGTTGTTTTTCTTGTTCAAGAACTAAACTTATTTTAATATCGCTCTCTTTTATTATACAAGAAAGGGATGGCAACAATTTTTGTGCTGTCAAATTAATCGGAATTAAAATTTCCATACAAGTTTAGTCGTGATCTCGGAACGGGCCGACTAAAATACAAAGAAATGCAACACCTAAACTAATTTGACAGAAATAAAATTGTTGCCATCCCTTTCTTGTGTCTACTATTAGTAAAAGACAGAGATAGATTTAAATAAGTTTAGTTTGTGAACAAGAGAATCGGCACCAATAGCAAATGGCACCCTTTAGAAATGTTTTGGTAACCAAGCAAGAACAGTCAGAACGGGGAAGATGGAGTTTTGGACTTACGAGGTTTTTAATCTGAGGGACTTACCGACTAACAAGGGATCTGCAAAAATTTGTATACAATGTGTCCCAGAAATCAACGTCAAGCCGAAAACGGGCAATAGGCCAAGTCGTGACAGTTATTAGAAAAATATAAAAAAAAATCTTGAACATGACAACACTCTCTGAATCCCCAATGCTGCCGTCTATTGCAAAAACTAAAATAGCCATGATTAATATACGATTTGATTTGTTTGAAAAAACCTAACCTACTTAAGGAACCCTATAATACTGAGCATGGCCCGACATGCTCTTGGCCGGTTTTAAATAAAATTTTAGATTTTTGCCCAACATTGAATTCAAAATTATTACATCACCCAACTTTAACCGCGTGTAGTGTAAAAAATAAAACCGGCCAAGAGCATGTCGGGCCATGCTCAGTATTATAGGGTTCCTAATTACAAACGAATCAAATGGAATATTTATTAATCATTGCTATTTTAGTTTTTACAAACAGCGCCACCTAGCGCTGGTTTTAAGAAGCTAAATTTAAGAAATATATCATATCAATATAACACAAAGTTACTTTTTGTGGTTTTTTTAAATAGGTAGTAACTAAAGAAGCATTATTTGCTATGATAATTTTTCTCTAAGGTCAATGACCTATGAACTAGGATGTCTTAAATATTTTGCAGTTTTCTCACTATAACTCGAAAATTTATAATCATATTATACTCGAAATAATTTTAAAAGAGAGTGTTTATAATGGTCTATCAATGTGGAAGATTATAAGTTGTGCAGAAATGTTCCAACCCACAACAACGAAAGTTAATCACGTTTGAAATATAAATTCATTTGAATTTTGGTTAGTTTGTCGGTTGGTCATTTCTAAACAACACGTCCAGTTATTATGTGGCAGAAGAGATGTGAAATAAAGTTTTCTGTAGTTACCTTTCCATAACTACTCAATAGGTGTCCAACATCATTGTTCATTTCACATGTGTGGGCGCCACCCCTAAAATACGTTATCAAGATTTTTTTTATTCTTTTAAAATTGAGATCTATATCTAAACCATTTTTTAACAACATTTCATTTACTTATGTTTATCACTGTAGAAGTTATTAAGCTGTAAAGGATTAGGACAGACGGACGGACATGACGAAACTATAAGGGTTCCTTGTAGGACTACGGAACCCTAAAAAAGGAATGACCCAAAAGTCCTTTTTTTTTCAGAATAAACTATTCATAATGTCAATCAATACCTATGTTTTTTTAGTTCACGGCTACACATCAAGCTGTACATTTCCAGTATAAGCTGATCTCACATTGTACGGAAACCCTAAACAATCAGAGGTCAGCTTTTACTGGAAATGTACAGCTTGATGTATAGCCGTGTGTACAATTTTATTTGGGTAAAAAGAAATCTTAGTTACGACTTTTGATGCTGCGTCTTTTTTTGCGCTTTGTCCGAATAAATTACTTCTTTATTATAAATACCTACTTAAATGACGCAAAATAAATGTAGGTATGAAGCGTCATAATAAACAACGCCAAAAAGACTGTTTTACCAGAAGTACTTATGAACTAGTCACGCTACAGGACACGCCTATATTGTCAATTCCATTAAGTACCGGATGCAATGATTAAATAATATCCATGATTAAATTGCATTCGTACTATAGATTAGATGGGGATTCCAAGGTATTTTTAATGAAAATGGATTACTGACCTCATTTTCTTTAAAAAAGTGTACCCTCGGGATTTTATTGGTGTATTTGGATGTTTTAGCTAAATGATAATATACAACTTCTTAGGTTTTCGCGATCACTACACATTATAATAAAACAAAGTTAAACCGGATTAAATCGCGTATATTATTTAAATTGGTTTCCCTGACGTTTCGAAAGCTTTGCAGCATTTCGTGGTCGCAGGTAGACTGATGACAATCGTCTTTACAGATATTTCAAAAAAAAATATTTTACGCGATTTAATCCGGTTAAACTTTGTTTTATTATAATCATAATATACAGTCGCATTCAGTCTACTCATTGGGAGTCGTTGGCAGCAGACCGTCCAGCATGGCGACGTCATGTGCTTGAAAATGTGCAAAACAAAGGAACTGGAGGTGAGAACTGGATGTGGATGAGAAGCGAGATCAACAAAAAAAAACGACCGCCTTGTAAAGTTATGTACCATTTCGTGGATGGTACCCACAGACCAGTAAGCCTCAAGACGCCACATAAACAAAGTTTTGCATGAGAACATAGTCGTAAAATGTTGGCGGGGACCGGGGGGCGGACGGCGCGTTATGATTGGTCGGCTCAAATGTTCGGTGATATGATTGGTGCCGCTCGCTGACGGAGTGACGTCCCGATTGGTGGCTGGGCGTAAGATATGCAGTGCTAGTGGATATGCTTTGTAACCGGGTGTATCCGGCTAATAGGTATCTAGAGGCTTACTGCTCTATGATGGTACCTTAACGTGTCCTCATTGCATGCGGCCTTTTTCAGCAAAAATAGGGTACATCAGTCATATCAGAGCAAAACATCCATGTTCTTAAGACTTTTATTTATATTTAGGAGACTAATCGCCGTAGCCGAAATCGGCTTGAAGATATATATACAAGCTGTTGCTCTGTATTCATGCCATATTTACGGAGGTGACTATACCACTGATACTGAACACGAATCAGTAAAAAAATCTATACCAAAAAAGTTTTTTTCTCAGCAGCAGTGGACTCTTTCAAAAAGCCATAACGTAATAATTTATCTCTTTATAAGAGTTTTTTATCTGTGGGAGAGCGCGGGTGACGCCAGGTGAGCACGGGTTAACTCCATACAACCTTCTATACATCCTATTATGTGTCTATGTTATAGTGTTACGCATTGGTGGGCCTCATTTTTTATTCGAGATAATCCCAGATGGTTTAAGTGCAGGAAAACGTTACTTGCCTATGTGAAAGGGCAAGATCAAACGCTGTTTGGCTCATGAAAATGTAAAAGCTTTACACCCTGTAAAGCATTCGTCTTAGATAGCACACCTTTTCAATTTCGCAATGATTTAGGTTTAGCTAATCAAATTACTCTAATTTAAAATATTTTTAAATTCGTTTTAAACAGCGTTATCTAAACTTTAGAAATAACTCCCAAATAGAGATTAACATAAAAATTCGGCGACAAACACGAATTGCGTTATTGCGCAAAAAATTTACGACAGTCTTTATAGCTATCGTCGAGACGGGGTTGACATTGGAGCCACAATAAAATCGATGAAATATTTAAGGGGCAGTTGCAATAACTCATAGCGGGCGAGTAAAGGGCGAGCACCTATTGTGACAGTGTTTGCACAGGTAGCCGCTCAGTGGGCAGTCGATAACACAAATCGTGAGATTCATGAGATCCCTACAGTTGTGAAAACTTTAATTGTTTTATTAGCATACAAATTGCCTTCGTATGTAGACCCGGACAGCGCAAAATGAGCCTCTCTAGATTCACCCTCGTAAATTAAATCAGTGGGGCAATTGTGTAATGCATTCACTTTGACATTAGCTTTCATTTTGAAATTAAAGCAATATTCATTGCGTGGTACGTAGTTGCCGATAACACGGATTGTCAGACGGAGCAATGAACATTGAATTCAAGATGATTGCGATCGCGAGTGAGTTACGCAATTCGGCAGCAGTTTCTATGGGGTATCAGGTCGATGAGTACGGAACCGTTAGTGCGCGAGTCCGACTCGCACTTGGCCAGTTTTATTTTACCCTGATATCGATACGACACCTCTAGTGCCGATACAAGCATGTCTGCAAATCATGAATCACGGTATAGTCTGTCTGATAGGTCTAACTTTGAATCGACAAATATGTTACAAATTGGGTTGAGTTTAGGTACATTTTTTGTGCTATTATTAACACATTTTACTATTTCTAAAAATACTATTTGTTGGCAAACATATTCAATTCTTAATGTGAATGGTCCCTTTACTAAATCTAGCTACAGAATTATGGTTACTATAGCCTATGCCCGCGGCATCACTCGCGTATAATTCGGTTTATCACAAAAATACGTTATTGCGCATCCCTCGGGAACTATTTATCTTCCCGGTATAATAATCCGGGTTACAGTTTATAGTCTATCTGTGTGCCAATTTTCATTCTAATTCGTTCAGCCATTGCAGCATGATTGAAGGATAAATAAACTTACTAACATCCATACTTTTGCATTATATATTATTTTATAATATTAGTAGGATATTATTGTTATAATATGCATAAAATAATAATCCATCCTAAAAATCGCCCTTCACGTATAAATTCAGCCTTATTAAACTAATGAAACTATGACGATGTCAATATTATCTGTGGTAATAGATGACCTTAAGATTTATGGTCCAGCGAATGAAATACACGATAGCAAAAAACGTACTTTATTGGGATCGTATGACATTTTTAAGTGTAATTTATTGCGATATTTCTTCAAATCTCTCATTATGATGGTTTGCACAACATTAAATTGACTGATGAGTGATGATATACGTACATTTAAAAAGAAGCTCAGATTTTCTTGTTCGCCGCTCGTAATGCCGACTGGGTTCCAAGCGCTTCTCAGAGATGACGTGCTTGTATAGCGACTGGCGATTGACATTCATTGCACGATTGCAGTCCAAGTGCCGTCAAACAGCGGGCGTGTGCGGAGCGCGAATGGGGAATCTTAAATTGGCGGGGGGCGGTGAGTGGCCGTTCTGTACGTTAGTACTATTAGATATTCTGTGCCTGTACTGTGCCACTGCAGGGATATGTCGTCCCTACTCTCTTTAAGGTAGATCGACGACCTGGTGAAGGTCGGGGGGATCCGCTGGATGCGGGAAGCGCAGGACCGGTCGGTGTGGCGATGCTTGGGGGAGGCCTACGTCCAGATAACAACCATCTTCTTCATGGTTACGGGGGTAATATATTAGAACCATTGACAGTAAGATATCACGATATTGTTTCCGAGTATTCTGCTATCTCTCATTTAGTAAACAAAAGGTTCAAACGAGGGGCGTGGATAGGTGGCATTGGCATTCTGTCCAAAACTATATTTGGAACTTTGGACGAGGACGACGCTGTCAAATACGACAACGCCATCCAAAATATTCAGGATAATGAAAAAAGACTGGGTTCATTAATTAAAGAAAATATTTTAATAACTTCTACAATTTTATCAAAATTTAATAACACGTTACATGAAATAAAACTTAATGAGGCCAGCCTTAATCAAGCTATCGACAATTTCTCTTTAAAATTAAAAAAATATTACATTAATTTCTAACGAATTAAATATGAAAGCAAACATTAATTAAATTCTAAACAGTATGGAAGCATCCATACTCGCCTTATCTTTTCAATTAGAAGACATAACAAACGCTATTATGTTATGCAGTCAAAACATCTTGCATCCGGCCGTATTATCTCCCGCGCAGTTATACCAAGAAATTGTCGATAACTACAGATACTTACCCGTAGATTTTAAATTACCTATAAGTTTAGCTTTAAGTAATATTCATAGTTTATTGAATATATCTAGTGTAGTATGTTATAGTTTAAACAACAAGATTGTTTTTGTTTTGAGAATACCCCTAGTATCACCTAAAGAATACAATTTGTTCCATAATATTGCATTACCGACTCCACACAACAATAGAAAACCGAATTCTTTTAGTTTTATAGTACCTAACAGTAAATATATTGCAATGACCAAAGATAAATCTGAGTACTGTAACCTTGACTCTATAAAGGAATGCACAGCGATAAGCTCGCTTGAATACATCTGTGACGTCATGACGGTGTTCCCGACTAGTGCGAATCCGAGTTGTGAAAGTGAATTATTATCTAACGTGATAAGTACTTTACCAGCTCTGTAAAAAGTTATGCGTGGTCATACATAGAAAAAAAAACAAAACAAAAAAAACAAATATACGCGTCGAATTGAGAACCTCCTTTTTTTTCGTCAGTTAAAAAATACAAAGAAGTTGGAACCCGTAAACTAAATGAACAGCACTTAAACTATTGCCATCCGTTTCTTGCATCTCATAAGTAGCCCATTATTGTTTAACTGCTGGGCACGGGCCTCTTCCCAGAATGAGAAGGTTAAGGCCTTAGTCCACCACGCTGGCCTAGTGCGGGTTGGCGGACTACACACACCATTGAGAACTGTATGGAGCACTCTCTAATGTTCAGGTTTCCTAACGATGTTTTCCTTCACCATTAAAGCAAGTTATAATCAAATTCTGATCCACACATGAATTGAAAAGTCAGTGGTGTGGGCCGGGTTCAAACTTATACCCTTCTGCATGGAAGGCAAGCGCTCAACCACTAGGCTATCACAACTCTCTAAATAAATATTCACTCTCGAGCACAATGCGAACCAGGACCAACCACTAGGATCTAGATAAAAATAAAGATATTTAGTTGCAAGGATATGGTACAGAAGATGTTAAGTTAACCGTGGAACACCTAGGTGAACCACGGGTACAAAAAGTTAACCGTGGAACACCTAGGTGAACTACGTAGGTAACTAGGTAGGCCATGGGTACCAAACCAAATATACATGTTTTGTTTGTTCAGGAGTCGCAAGTTCGAATTCTGCTCGTGAGCGAATTTTTCATTACACAATTTTTTATATTAGTCAATATGTTTTTTTTTTTCCTCACAAGTGTGTTGGAAAACGTCGTATGATACGCGTGAGCATTTAGTATTTTAGAGCTAACTTAGCTCACTTGTATCATATTGTACTATTAACGCATTTACGCATGCGAAGCGAAATCTAACGTTTAAAAAGGCGATTACATTAACAAAACCAGACTATATTTTTTCATTTCAACTAATTTTTGTGATGTATGATACATTTTATAAGAGTGAGCAATGTATGGGTTAATGTGACGACAGGCTTGGTATTACTTTTTAATGTATTGACCCAACGTGAAACAAAATCAATAATGTAAGAGTAATTTTTCAAATTTATGTGCTAAGTTACAGTTGTATTAACGTGTAATAGTCATAACATTTTACCTTTTCTTGAGTCAAAGACAGATTTCGTATTTGTCTACTGATATACACTTTTTTTGTTTTGTCAACAAACGAAAACTGACTGAAAGGGTTTCTCGTAATTTCTCTAAACACATATACCGAGCACTGTAATTCATCCATGTTTACATAAGTTTCTTTACAAAAACCTTCACAAATCACAATAAAACTTGTCAGTTTGATGTGCTGCCACTATGTGTAAACAAATTACCAGAGCAAAATGCATTTTTTCACTTACTTGCTATTTCTAGTGTTGAAAATAATATAAATGAACATTTTTATGTTACAAGCGGTGACGGTGTGACTACGAAGAGCTGTCCCCGATTCCATCCCGCCCGGGGGGAGGGGTGCGTGGTGCGCGTGGGCAGCTTCACGCCGCGTATTCAGTCACATCATATTTTTACCATTTTAAGTTGCATTTAACAACACGCAACGTGTGTCACCGATGTTGGCAGATAATTGTAAACGATGTTGGAAGATCTGCTATACTAGAAGTAGAACAGAATGCCCAGGAACTTCAGGTTCCAGAGTACACACCAGCAGCAAACACTCCAAGGCATTGTATCTTCAACTATTGCCAAAACACAAACCGCTATCGAATTCCAGAGACAATCAAGATTCAAATCTTGTGTGAATGTAAGTTATAACTTTTGAATTAAGTGGTGGTGCATCCCAGTAAGAGTAGTTGTCAAGCAGTGTGTTTTTCCCCTAATGTAAGTAACCTTTTCTTGTGGGTACAGTTGTAGGAATATGCTTGGACTTTTCGTTGAGTGTTATGGATTCTACTCTTCTTTCTTAGGTTCATTTTTAAATGGGATGTTAAATAACGAAGAGCCTTATTTGAAGCATTTGTTATCAGCCATTGTAACAGAAACATGTTTACTGTTAACTTAAGCATCACGTACTTGATGGCAGATATTCATATGGACCACCGCCAGTGTTTATAAAAACGACTGAAAGCATCGCGTGCCCCGGTGGTCTACTAAAGCCTGACATGCCCACACATGTAGTTTGCAAACCTGCTAGCGACATAGATATCTAATATCGCTCGAATATCTCGTATTCACTAGTTTCACTGTAAATGTAATACACACGCCCCATAAGCAGAGTAAGGTAGAGTTGTCCCACGAAGGCGACGTTTGAAGTACCTATTTGTTTTAGGTAAATCACGCGAAAAAACAGGTTTGGACGTGTTTGGAATAAGGTTATGATTATGGTAAAACTCACCTGTCTCTCCATCAATGATGAAGGAATCTTTCCATAAAGGATCATTAGTAAGCGGTGTCTCCGTTTTACTCTGAAATGTTGGTTTTGGAATGAACTTATCCTGTTCTTGGGACGTTGGAAATTGGGTTTGGTTTTGGTAGAAGGTTCCTGCTTCGTTATAACACGTTGTATTTCTCCAAGTCTTACAAAAGTTGTTTAATGGCATCGGCAAAGTATTAATCCCGTACTATCAATTTCTCAATACTTAGTTGTATACATTAGGAATTTATAAAAGGATAAGGATTAATAAATCCGAAATATTTGTTACGTTCCTTTACATGCATGGCTCATCATTCATCATAATCATTTCAGCCTTAAGACGTCCACTGCTGGACATAGGCCTCCCCCAAGCAAATGTTGGGGGGATATGCCATAATCGCCACGCTTGGCAGGCGGGTTGGCGATCGCAGTTGGATGGTTAAATACTCAGAGGGCGCTGCTGCCCATCCTCTGATGAATCCCTTAGTCGCCTTTTACGACACCCATGAGAAGATATAGGGTGGTGGCATTCTTTGCGTCCGGCACCACACGGAACACATGCATGCACACATGCATGCATGGCTCAGATCGAACTAATTTCTATCACACGATATACTTATTAGTCTTATGCCATTGTTTTTTCAATAATGTAGGTCCCCACTATTCGCCACTTGAAATCGTCAAATCAGTTTCGACCACTTACATGAGCCGTCAAAACTGCCGCGTTAGGAGCAGTGTTCACGGTAGCTTAGTGGCTAAAGCACTGGCGTACTGAGCCAGGAGTCGCAGGTTCGAATCCTGCTCGTGAGCGATTTTCGCTTTCCACAATTTAAATCATAAGATTTCGCTTCGCATGCGTAAATGATTTTTGATAGCAAATCACACTGCACGTTATTTTTTAATACGTAGGTAGTTTAATAAAATTGTTAACTTAAAATTAATTTTAGATCACCCTCAATGTAATTGATATTTCTCTTCTATCACTGAACTTGTAAGAATCTGGATTACACGTATACGACCAGGAAGACCTAGATTTTTATTTAAATATCTAAACATTGTTATATTGTATCCATCTTAATATACGAATAAGCATAAAGTTATCTTGGTGTAACTAAAAAAATACTATTTTCAGTCTACAATTTTTAATTACCTTCTTCTTCAAGTATATTATCTTATCTTCTTAATCTTAACTATTATAAAATTGTAAACGTCTGTTTGTTTGTTTGTTCCAGCATCACGCTAAAACTACTAAGTATAGGATTAGGGAAAAACCTTCGGCGAATGGAGTCCCACATGGGACTCTCCGCCAACTAAGCCCGGTTAAGCAGATGTGGTACTTCGGTACCACCTGCGAGAATCCATTCGAAAAAAAAAAAAAAAAAAAACCCATGCCCCCAATTTCATGCCATTGGTTCCCCAGCCACGGGGGCCACGCCAGCATTGCCAGCCTCGCAAGCCACGCCAGCCACGCCGATCACGCCAGTCACGCCAGTTACGCTAGGCAGCTGACTACCCCGAGTCCGCCGCCCGCAGGCCCTATAGTTCTTAAAATCTATGGTTGTATGTATGTATAATACTTGTGCCTGACGTGTTAATAAGAAAATAAAAAAGTAGAGAAAATAAAATGGGCCATGAAATAATGCCCGCATTACTCTGATCAAGCCATGAAATAATACATAACCAGCCCATTACTGTCCCACTGCTGGGCACGGGCCTCTTCTCAGTACGAGAAGGCTAAGGCCTTAGTCCATGAAATAATGCTTGTTATTAATTATAGTGGGCCGATTCGCGGTCTCCACTCAAGGACTCGTCTGCTCCAGCGGCCATCGGTCCTTCGACAGACATGGCTAGCCCACTGCCACTTCAGCTTACTGATCCTACAAGCTATGTCGGTCACTCCGGTTCTTTTCCGGATAATCTCGTTACGACATTTTCCTGCGGATTCGATGAACTGGTAGGTTTGACGTATATGGTTAATGCCTTTTGAAACGTGCAATTGAATTCAGCCATGATTTGTCTGATTCCTTTTTGTTTCACATATACAGGACATTCCTTGAATAATGACATATGTCTGCCTGAGCAGTTAGGACAATTTATTTAAATTACCTGTACCATATTTGCTTTACTTTACAGTTTCCTAAAACTAATTAATTGCCTGAATTCGTTTTAAATACCTTATTAAAAGTTTTTTTTTTTAATTTATTCTGTGTAATTTCATTGTTAGTGGTTTTCTTTCAATACCACAACGCCTTCAGGATGCTGTTGCGGCTGCCGTGGCGTTGCAGTGCATCAGGAATGTCTGCTGAAGCTCACACAGATAGCTTTCACGCCATCATGCGTAAGAAAGCGGTTTCCTTACTGCAGCGCATGCGTAACACTCGGAACAGCATCCTGAAAATGATTGTTGACAGACCCTGTAAAAAATGTCCCTAGTATTTATTATTTTGGCACAGTTAGCCAGCGGGCTAATATTTGGTGTGTCGTGTTTTATGTCGTTCCTTATATTACAACTTGCACGGGCCCGCCTTCAACTTGCGCTGCTACTGACCTGCTTTCTGTATGTACGGGCCTTTATACTGCATGACTATACCTACGGCTACGGTACATCAAGTAACATATGACCAGGTTTTTTATGAGCAAATTGATGTACATCACGCTCAGCAGTCTTGTGACCATTAACTAGACCAGTGTTTTTAATTCTTTTTAAATAAGCGACCTTTTTACAAGTTGAAAATTCGGGTCGTTCCTCGTGGTCCCACTACTTTGTCCCACTGGTGGGACCACGAGGAAATGTTGTTCCTCGTAGTCCCACTCAGCAGTGGGCCCACAAGGAATACTCTTTGCCGTTCCTCGTGGTCCCACTACGTTGCCCCACTGGTGGGACCACGAGGAAATGTAATTCCTCGTGGTCCCACTCAGCAGTGGGCCCATGAGGAATACTCTTTGCCGTTCCTTGTGGACCCACTGATGAAATTACTTACCAAAACAGGTTAAATAAAAATACCCCGAGTTAATGGTTAGTTAATTGCATTTTTTTAGAATAATAAGTAGGATTAATAAGTGTTTTAACGAGTTCAATCATCATCATCAGTGACAACCACCACCTACCACCACCATACCCACCAGTGTCACCAGTGTACCCATTGCTGGGCTACAAATTAAGCAGTGAATGGACATTCCGGTAATAATACCTAATGCACCTGAGCGAAACTACGAACGACTATGTAGCCTATAGTTTATGTACTCCTAGTACTTTTCTTTGACGCATGGTAGTTTAGTAACGTATAGTTGTTATCCTAAAGGTAATAAATAGCAGTAGGTACTCCATAAACGGTTGAACTTGTGTTTTGTACAAATTGAGCAGCTATTCCGGCGTGAAGTACCTTCTCACCTTACCACTAGATCTAGTGAGAAAAATTATTCTCAATAGCACCATCATAGATATGAGCAATGTATCTAAGGCTAAATTTGGTAATGTCCTTTATAAGTTCAAGAAAAATGGTATTTGTCATTATCACAAGTTTAAAGATAGACTGGATATAATTATTTTATCAGAATTCGAAGCAAGACTGTTTTAATCAAAAAAAAATACTAAAGCTTTCCTAAAGAAGACACTGTAACATTTCTATGCATTATAACTACGTGTGATATACCTTCAGAGGGTTGGGGAGAGCTCGCGCAACTGAGAGGTCAATGGCGCAACTCCGTTAACAAGGCTGTTGAAGCTTTCGAAGAACTCGATGAAAAACGCCTTAAAAAAAAGAAACGGCTAAATCCTTGCTAACCTACACGTGTTCTTCAGGTCATCTGCAGTTTCTTTCTGAAGGGTGTCCCAAAGAAGATACTTCTACGATCCGCAAAGGGCTGCGGCATTTCTCTTTAGGAATTAGAATCGTTAAGCGTTCGAGTAATGTTAATTTTAAAATCGGTTTAAAGAAATGTATTTTCAAAAAGACAAATAATGCCACTTACTTGAAAATAATTGTTACGGAAAAATAACATAACATAACATCACGCCTGTATTTCCCCGAAGGGGTAGGCAGAGGTGTATAGTACACCCACATTTCGCCAGTTACGTGGGACACTCAGAAAGTTTTGCGAAACTAAAAAAAATTGTTCTATACGTACATATATTTTTATCAAATCTTTTCAAAGTACTTTCCACCAGCCTCTATACAAAGATTCATGCGCCTAAACCAGTTTTCAAAACACTTTTTCCAGTCCGCCGCAGACACCTCGTTTACAGCCTGCTCGAACGCAGCCAGCGCATCTTCCGGCGACGAAAATTGTATCCCTTTGAGCTGATTTTTTATTTTTGGGAATAAAAAGAAGTCACACGGTGCTAGATCAGGGCTGTAAGGAGGGTGACCCAGGAGTTTGACTGGCGTGCTGTCCAGGAAGTCCCTCGTTTTGAGTGCGGTGTGCGCAGGTGCATTGTCGTGGTGGAGCAGTAGCCCGCGGAGCCCTGTGTTTGGTCGCTTGTTGCTTATAACAGAGAAAACTTCTGGCAAACATTTGGTAGTATACCATTCGGCATTAATGCTTCTTTGATCCCGTAAGGGAATTGATACCAAGTGGCCAGTCAAATTAAAAAAGCTAGCGATCAAAATCTTACCCCCGCTTCTAGATCGCTTCACTTTGGTAGGCGTTGGCTCATTTTGAAACACCCAAACAGTCGACTGGCGCTTGGTTTCTGGGTCGTATTGATAAATCCAGGACTCATCACCTGTAACGATGTCGTAAACACGCCGAGACGAGCCTGCTTCAAATTTGTTAAGCATATCACGGCACCATTCCACCCGGGCCTGCTTCTGAGCATCGGTGAGGTTGTGCGGCACCCAGCGTGATACTATCCTCCTCACGCGAAGATGGCTGTGTAGAATCTCGTGAACGCTTCCCGATCCAATCTTCAATATGTGTTGAATCTCCTGATATGTAATTCGCCTATTGTCTTGGATTAAATTTTTCACTGCTAGCACGTTTTCTTCGGTAACAGCCGTCAAAGGGCGACCGCTTCTTTCGTCATCCCCCAAAGTTGGTCGACCGCGCTTGAATTCGTTATACCAACGATACACGGTTGCCTTGGAAGGGCCTTCATCCATGAATGCCATTTGAAGTCTATCGTACGATTCATCCGGTTTCAGGCGACACTTGAAATCCTATAAAATCATAGCTCTAAAATGTTCCCGGCGCAGATCCATATTTCAGTGAGACACAATACTTTGAATTAACTCGCAAAAAATGTAGAGGGAAATTTTGAAATTGGAACTTACTTATTTTTACTTATAAATAATCATATTTTCGAAAAACATTATAACTGGCCAGTCTCCCATATATAAAAACTTTTTTTCGCAATACTTTCTGAGGGGCCTGGTATGTTATAGTCCCATGTAATAGGGGGCGAGCCTATTGCCATTAACCGGGCACAAATCCATACTCCGGGCTGCTACTGAGAATTTCCTAATGAAAAAACCCAATAACATTTTGCCCGACCCGGGAATCGAACCCAGGACCCCACGCTCAGCAGTCGCGCTTGCGACCACTAGACCAACGAGGCAGTCACGGAAAAATATTTACATAAAATAAATCTACATTTAATCACTGTTACATTTTAGTGAACTATACTCTAATGGTCGCCGAACACTCAGTCAATAGTTTCATAGCCTCAATCGGAAGGTGAAAAATGTTCTATTATGTATTGAGACAGCTGACACTTAAAAAAAAATTGGAGAAGATTGGATGGCAATTTATTATACAGCTGTGCTCCTTCAAAGGTAGTAAAACGATAGCTAGTGACCTAAAATTTACGTTACACAGTGACACGAATGGAAACATTTTTATGTTGGTACCCACACACAATAGAAAATAAAATATACATATAAATAACCTAACACATGTTAGTTATTATATATCTGAAACATGATTGTTCGCTCAAGGTTTCAACGCAATAGGCACACTAAATTGTAAAGCCTATAGCTGAAATACCTTTAACAAGTCATATGCAATGTAGGTAGGTAGTAGGTAGTAGGTACCTTGATAATATTGGACGGGCTAGGCGGTAATGAAGCAATTACCCGCAATAGCTTAAAGTTATTAGGTAATCAAAGACAACTTTCATGACCGGGTACGACATATTGAATGGTCTCTGTGCTGCATGTATACAGATACAGCTGTATATTACTGTGGGTAAAAAATTCGTGCTTAACAAACGCTGGCTACGGTCACAGAATAGTTGATAGTAAGTACTACACACAGAACTTTCATTCCTTTATAATTGACCTTGAAAAATCCATCACAATGTTTCGATTGAGTTTCGTGCCGTATGACGCGTGGTCCCGTCTTGTTGGAACCACATGTTTTCCAAGCCCAACTAACTGGATTGACGCAAAAAAAAGCCTGGTTATGTGTTATTATGTTTATGTAAGCCTCCGTACTAGCTAATTACCTCAGTGCAACAGAATACTTGAGAGAGGACAATCTGCCGCGTAAAGGCTTACTTACCGTTGTATGCACAGCGGGCATACACTGCCGCTAGTTCACCGCCAGTTGCACCCGAGTAAAAGTCTAATAAAAAAAAGCGTATCAGCACGCTTAGTGATTAAAGCAGATTTCGTTTAGACTTTTTCGTAAACCAAACTTCTGCTTTTAATACTACGTTTGAAATGTAACCTTATTTCTTTGATCATAAGACCCAAATTCAAAGTTGACGGGTGGTTTGATAACCGGCAGAATTAAATTTTATTCGTTTACGTAAAATTTGTTTAGAGAAAGAACTTTTTTTATTTTGTTGATTATTTTCGTATCGTTTAAACGTTTTGACCTTGATTGATTTGCTTTCGCTTTGGCGCTTAGTTTGGAAAAGAAAGAACTATCAAAATGATGTCTATTTTGCAAAAATAACTAGGTAGCTATACTTACACAATGTCGGTGCCTCGATGTGATTTTATTGTATCTGTTTTAATCTTAAAATGTTGTAGTACTATCGACACTGCAGTGTGAAGGAATTATTATTGTTTATGTGAGGCAATTAGACCTATTACAGATGGCAAATGTTTTGAGAATACTATGGATGTAAACTATACTAAAACCCGCCGCATATCCTCACTAAAAAAAAATCCTCACGACCGCACTTTGCAGCGTTATGTAATCAGGGGCTCAAATTCAAAAACTGTACGAAGCGATCATAATCAGCTCTTTAAGCCGGTCTATGTGAACGGACCCTAACAGGCGATATTAAATGATGGGAATTTTTGGTTCCACGAAGTATCTGTTTGTATTTTTAGTTAAAACAAAACATAAAACTACTCTAGGATTTGAAGTAGAATCGACTTAAAACAACTGTATCATCTCTTTACCGATATCCAAATATTCAATGTCGTTAGTTACATAAAAAAAAACATTAAAATATACTAAAACCAGAGGGAAAATGTTGGCAAAACTAATAAGACACGATCATCTAATAATGGCGTCGATTCTCTTGTTCACAAACTTAACTTATTTTGAACTATATCGCTCTCTATTACTAATAGTTTTACTAGTATTATAGTAGAGACAAGAAAGGGATGGCAACAATTTTAGTGTCTTCAAATTAGTTTACGTGTTCCACTTCGTATCATTAGTGGGCACGTTCCGAGATCACGACTAAACTTGTATAGAAATTTTAATTCCGACTAATTTGACGATCCTTTTCTTGTATCTACTATTAGTAAAAGAGGACAATAGTTTAAAATAATTTAAATTGGCGGTTATTGAACCGTACGACATTGAAAATACGGAATCTCGGATTAAGTTTTGTTTTGCAAGCATTACAATTTATAATAATTCATTCCTCTCTAATCATAAGTACGTAATTTTACAGTAAACAATCTCTCACTATAGTTGTAAAATTAAAATCTCGCGTTAAGTAGATACCTACCTTTAATAAAATACAGTAAATAGGTACTCAAAGGAATCTGCTTACAAGCATTACAAGCAAATTATTTTTTCCTTTTTGTCATAACTGGCAAACGGGGCGGTGAGTGGCCGTTCTGTACGTTAGTACTATTAGATATTCTGTGGTTAAACTGTGGTACAGCCGTGCCCGTGATGTTGTCTCGATTTGGCGGTAATTATAAAAGCGATATTTATAACTGTAAAGTACTTTGTTTAAGAGAGAGAGATAGCATGCTATTTGTATATTCTCTGTTTGCGTACACTCCAGCAGTTATGATTTAAAGAACCTCTTGATACTTGGCACTTATTTAGATCTCAATTCTTTAGCCAATATTCCTTCATCTTTTTTTGTGCCGAACTTGGTCTCTTTTTTACATTTATGTTTTTGATGGGATATCATTGATTTTTGTAAAGTTGTATTATAATAAAGATAAATTGTGAAAAGAAAAATTCGCTCACGACTCACGAACAGGATTCGAACCTCGACACCTGGTTCAGACCAGGGGGCCTAGTACGAATGTGACACTTACTAAAACGTTTATGGTTTTCGTTGACTTACATCCATAAATCCGTAGTGATAGAACCAGAGACATGACATTACCGTTGGTAAAGGACGGTAATGTCATGTCTCTGGATAGAACACAGTACGTACATGACAACTGTCATTGTGACAGTAATTTTATCCTTTTGGGATAATTTTAAATTTATGTGGGGTTTTTTTTTTACTTGAATTGCCAGTTAATTTTTTTCTGTGGAGTAAGACAGAAATTTGACATTTTGACAGTTGTAAAGGAAATCTGTCAGTCACATTTATTCTTCAGTTAAAAGTTATCAGGCGATTGATAAACCGGCCCTTACTTACTTCGCATGACGCCGTGCGCCGGCGCCGCCGAGACGCCGCCGCCGCCGCCGCCGGCGCCGCGCCGCGCCGCCATGTCACGTGACCGACCATTACTTTTCGTTAAGCAACTGTTTTTGTAATTTTTATAATAATATATATTACTCGCATACAACGTGTTATTGACTCGGACCAATAAAAAAGGCGGACGGATTCTCGCTAAACAAAGACTTTTTTTTTTAAATTTCGAAAGCGTTTTAATACACCAGTGGGGTAATTGTGTAATGCATTGACATTGACATTAGCTTTCATTTTGAAATGATAGCAATATTCATTGCGTGGTACATAGTTGCCGATAAGACGAATTGTCAAAACACACGGAGCAATGAACATTGAAATCCTATTGATTGCGATCGCGAATGAGTTACGCTATTGGGCAGCTGATTTATACTGGTATTTTATTTGTTACAGTACAACAATGATTACCGTCACACTAGATTTTTTGTGTAATCGCGGCTTTTTGGCATACTATGGATGTGAATGTGTGCGTGCCGGCCCGTACTCTTAAGCGAGCTGGCATACATAGATGCTTCACTTATTGTTAAGCGAGATTCCATCCGCCTTTTTTATTCGTCCGAGGTTAGTGAAATAACTGAAAACCTCTTAAGGGGACATTGTACTCATCAGTATAAACAACTTTTTCTATAGAGCCAACACTGAAATCGCGAAAAAAAACAGCTGTTCCCTTTTTTTGTCCATTTCTGTTAACATTGTATGTAGGGAACAGCAGATATTTTTTCGCGGTTTCAGGGTTGGTCCCATAGTAAAACCTGTTCATATTCATGAGTAAAATGACCCCTTAAGAGGTTTTCAGTTAATAATACGTTTTATATTACACGCATATAGGTACACCGTGTAACGGAAAGGGTTAGAGGTACATGAAGTGCACGGCTTCTTTGGATGATAACAAATTATACGGCAAAGGTTTTAAATCTTATATCTACATAATAATTTCTTTAGTTTTCGCAGTCATTACACATTATAATAAAACAAATTTAACTGGATTACATCGCGTATATTATTAAAATTAGTTTTCCTGACGTTTTGAAAGCTTTGCAGCGTTCGTGGTTGCAGGAAGATTAAGATGACAATCAACAAGCAACTTATATCTACATATTAGAAACATAAAAGAAATTCCAATATGTAAAACCAACATAACATAACATCACGCCTGTATTTCCCCGAAGGGGTAGGCAGAGGTGTATTAGTACACCCACATTTCGCCAGTTATGTTATAGTCCCATGTAGTAGGGGGCGAGCCTATTGCCACTGACCGGGCACAAATCCAGACTCCGGGCTGCTACTGAGAATTTCCTAATGAAAAAACCCAATAACACTTCGCCCGACCCGGGAATCGCACCCAGGACCCCACGCTCAGCAGTCGCGCTTGCAACCACTAGACCAACGAGGCAGTATGTGAAACCAAATATTTCAAATTGAAATTAACACATCACTGACAACTATATCTTAATATTAGCAAGTGACGTGAAAAGGTAATGACCCTCGTAGTGCAGTGACACGTTTGTTATGATTTAAATTCAATAAACATATGAAAAAAAAAATGAATAATTTTTTCAAGTTAATTATACATAGAGATTCTATATCAGAAGTACTCTTCACACCTTTTGGATAGATATACCCTTTCGGTTACACGTTGTATAGGTATGTGTGATTTATTTGTTTTAGTATATTTACTTTTAAATGAGAACCGGACAAATTGGTCTACGAACCTATAACAACCAGACATATATCATTAGAAGGCTTGGGACAGTACAGGCTAACAAAAAAAAAAAAAAAAAAAAGTGGCAGTGGGCGGGGCACATTGCTCGCAGAACGGATGGCCGATGGGGCAGTAAAGTTCTGGAGTGGCGACCGCGTACTGGAGGGCGCTGCGTGGGTAGGCCTCCCACAAGGTGGACCGATGACCTGGTGAAGGTCGTGGGAATCCGCCGGTTGCTGAAAACGCAGGAACGGTCGTTTTGGCGATGCTTGGGGGAGGCCTATGTCCAGAAGTGGACGCTTTCGGCTGAAATGATGATGATGATGATTTTTTTTTTTTTTTTTTTTATCTTTATTTAAAAAAGGAGGGTTTTATCATAAATGATAATGTCACCCTCATTGGAGCTGCATACTTACAAAATCACACAATACAATTTTTAATCACAATCTGTTCTTAAAATAAGCTTCAAACACTTTATATATAATTTTGGCTGACTCACCCAAGGGAGAGGACATAATAATGTTGCACTCTCCGATGTTTTGGTTTTTAAACTTAAGTAGACGCCTCTGTTCCTCGTTCCGGGCACATTCCATTAGAACATGGTAAATGTCTTCTACTGTGTTACATGTAACACAGTTTGGGGACTGAACTTTCCCCATCATGTATGCAAAGTTATTTAAGGGCACATGCCCAGCACGAAGTCTAAGAGCTGAAACTATGGTATATCTTCTCATATTACACTTTTCAAACCATAGGTAACGCGGAAGATTGGGTTGAATTGTTTTATACCATATTCCTTTACTTAACGATCTTTCATTAAAATACTCGGACCACACCTCGCCACAATTTCGTCTTACTTCTGGAAGAATCTCTGAATAGTGCGGAGGAACATTATACGACACACCCTCACAAGTAGCATCTTTGGCAAGTTTATCAACTTGATCGTTCCCAGCAAGTCCAATATGAGAAGGTACCCACTGCAGTATAATATTAATACATCTATTTCTAAGCTTAGAAATACTTTCTAAGATATCATAAGCTATTGGGAGTCCTCTAAAATTAGCAAAAGTACAGTGTAATAAATGTTGGAGCGCACTTCTGGAATCCGTTAATATAACTATATTATTTGAATTCAAAGTTTGTATATAGGACAGTGCTTCTGCAATTGCCACTAGTTCCGCATGCATAATCGAAAATTTAGAACTCATGTTCAATTGAATACTATCCCCCGTACGAACATCCAGAAAAGCTGCTCCAACCCCATCCCTTGTCTTAGACCCGTCCGTATATATTTTATAGTGACTATTATAATTATTACCTAGAAATTGCTTACACAATGCTTTTAGTTCATCTACATTATATTTGTTTTTAGACTTATTTATAGTATCAATATTAATTTTAACCACATTAGTTAAATCCACATAGCTTACCCAAGTGGCTAAAGAAAACATTTCTAGCTGCTCACTGCAGTAAACGGTCGTTGATTTTAATTGATCATGAATAGTCACTACCAAAGGTGTTCTTTTTCGTCTCCAAAACATGTTTTGTCTCACCATATAAGATAATTTGTTAAGGTCGTCCAACATTGTATTATTGCTAAAAGATTTAAGTTTTAACCAGTACTTATTTGTTAAATAATATCTACGGAAACGAAGGGGTGTAAGTAATAATTCTGATTCCATGACATGTATGGGAGTGCTTTTTATGTATCCGCCTATCACTCGCATACATTGATTTTGTACTTTATCTAATTTATAAAGATTCGTCAAACTACTGTTGTCATAAAGCTGACTCGCGTAGTCCAACCGACTACGAATAATTGAAATATATAACCTTCTTAATTGAGCAGGATGTATGCCCCAGCCGGGACCAGATAAAACCTTAAACATATTTAAATATCTTAAAACTTTATCACGAGTTTCGTTAATATGTTTTGTCCATCGTAAGTTCCTATCTAGCCACAGGCCGAGATATTTGACAGTATCGACTTCATTAACTCGTAAGTCATTAATTATAAGGTTAACAGGTTCTCTGAGACGTTTATTTGTAAATACGCACACCTGACTTTTACAGGGAGAAAGTTGTAAACCTAGTTCTGAAAGTAAATTTTTGATAATGTCTAATGAATTTTGTAATACTCTAGACGCTGCAGTGATGTCCCTGTATGGATGATAAAGAATGAAGTCGTCTGCGTACTGAGAAACAAATACACTACGTTCCAAATATTTACATATGTTAATAGTAATTATGTTAAACAATAATGGTGAAAGGGGATCCCCTTGAGCTAGACCTTTACCAGTTGACCTACCAACGTATGTGTCCCCTACTTTTATTTTAAGGAACCTTTCTTTAAGAAAGTTCCATAAATATGTACATATTTTGAGACCAATATTTAGTTTATCCATTATCGACAAAAGTGATATAACGTCAATGTTATTGTAAGCGTTGTCTATATCCAAAAAGCAACCCATGGTAGAAATTCCTTCTGAAAATGATAACTGGATTCTAGTTACTAAATGAGTAAGACTATCGAGGCATGATCTGCCTTTTCTGAAACCCATGACATTTTTGGAAAATTTGTTGTTTTTCTCTAAGTACCACTCTAATCTTATGTTAATAATCGAATGTAATACCTTGCACAGGCATGACATCATGGATATGGGTCGGTAAGCTGATATATAGTTAGTATCTCTCCCAGGTTTAGGTATCGGTACTACAAGTATATCTCGCCACTGTGAGGGAACATAGCCAGTTGAAAAAATATTATTAAAAATTGAAAGTAACAGAGTCTTACCGTTCTGAGGAAGAAATTTTATCATGAAATATGTAATGCCGTCACATCCAGGAGATGTATTCTTGTGATTAATACATGTGTCTAGCTCCTGCATGGAGACTTCAATCTCGTAATTCAGGAAATGAGGAAGAAAATTTAGGTTGATCGGGAATAACGAAATCTGGTGCCAACGAACGTAAAAGCTGATTCGCTTTATATGGATCAATATTATGTCTCGGGCTTCTATACACGTTATCTTAGGATATGCTAGAACTTCTGTCCTAAGCTAAATTCTATAGTGCAAATGCATATTTTTTTGTATAAATTGCATCTAGAGTTTCAACTAAATAGGTACGATCACGATACTTCGCGGTAGTTTTGTCGACAAAATCCCTTGCACAAATCCTGCTACATTACACGTACCCTACGGCTGCCATCGAACATTGAGTGCAAGCGATTTTAGCCTTAGTGGAGGTTCACCGGAAAGATTTCTGTTTGTACATGTTTTCTTAGATTACCTGTAGGTACTACCAAATCTTTCCTAAATGAATGAACAATAAATTTTATTAAAAAGTGACAAGCAGTAAGAAAATATATATTTCGTATTTTGGCATCCGCGTCTCTCAGCGGTGAATTGACAAATGTAGTGATAGTCTTGGGAATATGGGACCTGTCAGTAATGTGACCATTCACTATTCGTATAAATAAAACCTTGAAAGGGCTGATGTAAAATATCAGTCGATCAGTTCACGAGACGAGTCACGCTCAGAGAGTCGCACACTGCACACGTGTCATACAGTCGGTCACTAGCCAAGTAGCCACTGATCGCATCATACGCGTCGCTCATATTACCTTCAAAACGATCAAATACAAATAAAATAAAAATATATTACATTATATTTTGTAATACCATGTTTACTAAATAAGTACTACACATGCTATGGTACCATTATTAATTAATTGGCATTAATTGGTACCATGTTTAAAAAATTATAATATTAGTTATAATATATTTTTAAATTATAAACTAATATTAATTATTGTTTTCTGACGATCTAAAGTATAGTGTATGTGTCATGAAGGAACTTGAAACATATGTATGGTATCAGGAAATTGGTCAGTTTTTTTTTTTTTTTTTTTTATAGTATAGGATGGCGAAACGAGCTAAAAGCCCACCTGATGTTAAGCGGTTACCTTTGCCCATGACAACTTCAATACCACCTAGGCTGTTGCCTAAATGGTACCAGCTTGGACCCTGTTCCTGATGCCGGTAGGCTACTGTTTTTATATATTTTTAAATGTTTTTATTTCTTGTTTTTTTTTGTAAAAATGTTTAAAAATGTAAAAAAATATAAATAAATGGAATAATGATAATAATAGATTTGAATTTTCAACGGCTGCCAGGGGGACAAAGGAACGGAGAGGAATTTCTTCAATTTCGTGTGGCAAACAACTCAATTCGGTCTGTGGAAAACGACTCAAATAAATTGTACGTAAACAAGTACAATGACGCATGAGCCTACTCACATAATATTAACCACCAACATTAATTTTCCATGTTAATCGATTTAACTGTAATAAAATGGAGGGAATGCGCGTACGAAGTCTATCTCGTTCCTTGTCACCTTATCGGGGCTTTTCCAGGTCCATCTTCTTTGGGGCTTCTTCTTAAAGAAGGAGTTCATTAAGAAGAGCCCCTGGGACTCCAAGAAGTTGACCAACATTTGGCCCCTGTGGTTTCTGCGCCCCAAACCGTAAGGTCCGATTTTCGATTCGCCGCGTTCTTGTACTCCCACTTCAGCGTTGAAGTCCCCATAACAACGCTGTAGTGAGCCTTAGCGGTACTATTCATAGCCTTAGCTATGTCTTCGTACATCGCTTCGACTATATCGTCAGAGTGTGTCGAGGTCGGCGCATATACCTGCACTATTTTCAGCTTGTACTTTAAAACTAATTTTTGGTTTGACAGGACCAAAATTAGTTTAGTTATTCAACTTAGTAAAAATTGACATTTTGCTATTCTGTAATTGACGTTTTTCACCTAATATTAGAAATGTCAACCTAAATCTGACTATTTTTAGAAGGCATCAAAATACATGTCGACTATAATTAGTTATCAACAACTAAAATTGCAAAGCTTATTTTATTCATTTTTATAGTTTTTAGGTAGATTAAAATAAATAATGGATGCCTACTATGTGGTTGCAGCTGTTGTAGATTCAGCAGAAAGGTAAATTGTTCATAGAAATATACATTGAAATTTATAATTTCGATAAGAAGAGGTACCTATATAATAAAGGTTAAGAAGTACATAAATCCATACAATGGAAAAAAAAAAAACTATGTTTGACATTCAATTCTATCATTTTATGCCGCGACTCCGTCCGCGTGGATGTCGGAAAATAACATCCTGTCATAATTATGAACAGAATATCTTCAAATATATACGTGGGACACTCAGAAAGTTTTGCGAAACTAAAAAAAATTGTTCTATACGTACATATATTTTTATCAAATCTTTTCAAAGTACTTTCCACCAGCCTCTATACAAAGATTCATGCGCCTAAACCAGTTTTCAAAACACTTTTTCCAGTCCGCCGCAGACACCTCGTTTACAGCCTGCTCGAACGCAGCCAGCGCATCTTCCGGCGACGAAAATTGTATCCCTTTGAGCTGATTTTTTATTTTTGGGAATAAAAAGAAGTCACACGGTGCTAGATCAGGGCTGTAAGGAGGGTGACCCAGGAGTTTGACTGGCGTGCTGTCCAGGAAGTCCCTCGTTTTGAGTGCGGTGTGCGCAGGTGCATTGTCGTGGTGGAGCAGTAGCCCGCGGAGCCCTGTGTTTGGTCGCTTGTTGCTTATAACAGAGAAAACTTCTGGCAAACATTTGGTAGTATACCATTCGGCATTAATGCTTCTTTGATCCCGTAAGGGAATTGATACCAAGTGGCCAGTCAAATTAAAAAAGCTAGCGATCAAAATCTTACCCCCGCTTCTAGATCGCTTCACTTTGGTAGGCGTTGGCTCATTTTGAAACACCCAAACAGTCGACTGGCGCTTGGTTTCTGGGTCGTATTGATAAATCCAGGACTCATCACCTGTAACGATGTCGTAAACACGCCGAGACGAGCCTGCTTCAAATTTGTTAAGCATATCACGGCACCATTCCACCCGGGCCTGCTTCTGAGCATCGGTGAGGTTGTGCGGCACCCAGCGTGATACTATCCTCCTCACGCAAAGATGGCTGTGTAGAATCTCGTGAACGCTTCCCGATCCAATCTTCAATATGTGTTGAATCTCCTGATATGTAATTCGCCTATTGTCTTGGATTAAATTTTTCACTGCTAGCACGTTTTCTTCGGTAACAGCCGTCAAAGGGCGACCGCTTCTTTCGTCATCCCCCAAAGTTGGTCGACCGCGCTTGAATTCGTTATACCAACGATACACGGTTGCCTTGGAAGGGCCTTCATCCATGAATGCCATTTGAAGTCTATCGTACGATTCATCCGGTTTCAGGCGACACTTGAAATCGTATAAAATCATAGCTCTAAAATGTTCCCGGCGCAGATCCATATTTCAGTGAGACACAATACTTTGAATTAACTCGCAAAAAATGTGGAGGGAAATTTTGAAATTGGAACTTACTTATTTTTACTTATAAATAATCATATTTTCGAAAAACATTATAACTGGCCAGTCTCCCATATATAAAAACTTTTTTTCGCAATACTTTCTGAGGGGCCTGGTACATATAAGCGCCACAGACGATTACACTATTTACCGACCATACTATATTTTGTTTTTACAACCAACCGGCTAAGGTGATGGAATTTCATGGAATAAGCCCTAAACTCCCTCATTCTGAGAAGACGCTCGTGCCCAGCAGTGGGAAGTAATTGGGCTGATTATGTTATTCTATAACACTAACCACATCTCTTCTTATGCTGAGAAGAGGCCCGTGTCCAGCAGTGGGACTGTAATGGGCTGGTAATGTTATGTTATTCTAGAATACTAATAATATCCAGTTCATTAACTCTTCTCATTTTGAGAAGAGGGCCATACCCAGTAGTGGGACAGTAATGGGTTGACTACGTTATGTTATTCTATATTTTCTAGTTTCTTAACTCTTCTCGTTCCGAGAAGAGGTCCGTGCCCAGCAGTGGGGCAGTAGGTAATGAGCTGATTATGTTATGATAATCTATTACACTAACAATATCCAGTTCCTTAACTCTTCTCATTCCAAGAAGAGGGCCATGCCCAGCAGCGGCACAGTGATGGGCTATGTTATGTTATTCTATATTTTCTATAATACTAATAGAATCCAGTTGTATTTTTAGGAACCTGCAACCTGCATCCAACCAACAATCATCACCTCTACTTTGTATGCAACTTAATACAATAGAGGGGTCAAGCTGTATCGCTGGATCTACTCAACCGATTCAGATAAAACATACCCTATATTTTAAGTTAGACTAATACCAATATAAATGCTAAGTTTATAACTAAACCTTTAATCGTCTATCATTCGCGGAAACCACTTAAATACATGCAGTTTATACTACAGTCTATTTGTTCTAGAAATATATCGTTAAATATTACATAAGTTTATCTTAATATTTTCTTCCTGGTTTTTTTTCGCAGTTAAAATAACCGGTTCTAAGTCAATCAAGAGGAAGCGTGGTGTCAAATTAATTATCAATATAAGTTAACGATACAAGGAAACTATTTGTACACGTCGACATGATTTTGTTCTTGAAAAGGAGAAGACATCTACAGGATGATTTATAATTCATGCGCAACCCTTTAAGGGATGATTGTACTCAACAATTTGAACAACTTTTAATACCAACAATGAAATCGTGAATAAAAATCAGCTGTTCCCTACGTTTTGTCGATTGAAATAAATAAATAAATATCTTTGGGACATTTTTACACAGCACCATCTAGTCCCAAACTAAGCAGAGCTTGTTCTATAGGTACTAGACAATGGATATAATACTTATATACTTATTTTTTTTGTAAATATATACTTATAATACATAAGAAACACCCAGACCAACACAAACACTTATGTTCATCACACAAATATTTGTGTCCTGTAGGAATCGAACCCACGACCTCGCTACGGACCCTTGATTGAGAAGGTGAAGGTCCAATCCAGCCGCCCAATCTTGCAACGTCTCTCCCCTGGGCCCGTCCCGACGGTTTCCCCACACTCTTGAATGAGCGTTAAAGTCACCCAGGACGAGCACTGGACGAGGTAAGCAAGTGATACGGATGCAGCGTGCCACCCCGTCCAAGTATGCCTCGTAGTCGGCAAGGCAGATGTTGGGAGAGACGTAACAACCCACTACAGCCAGAGAACCCCACTCCACAGCGATAAATCCCAGCCCTCTTTCGAGTAAAGTACAGGAAGGGCCACCCTCCGTCCCACCCCAGTAGATGGCCACGGAGCCAACAATGTCACCGAACCAACGAGGATGATCCGGGACGTTATAAGGTTCGGACCAATTTGGAAGTATATCCTTTCAATCACAATCTTTTTTATTACAATCACATGAGACTTTCCATCTTCATGTCTCAGTTTGGCGAACCGACTTGCGGTACCATTTAGGCAACAGCCTAGGTGGTATAGAAGTTGTCATGGGCAAAGGTAACCGCTTAACATCAGTGGGCCTTTAGCTCGTTTCGCCATCCTATACTATAAAAAAAAAAAAAAAAAATTATAAAACAAGACTTTTAAGTGGATAAATCTAATACGTATAGCTTATATTTTTCAAGCAGAAAGCATCAGAAATAGGTCACAAAAACACAGAATAGAAAACAAAAGTAGTTTCAAAAACTTTAAGAATGTAGGTATATGTTTAAAAATTTATTCAAAAAATTTATCAAAGTAATAAATAAATATCGTTTTAACTCGGAACCAAAGAATACTAACTATTACTTCTGAGCTTAATGTTTTATAGCAATTTTTATTGGTATCTTCAATTTATTACTCGTAGCGATGCAACGACTGCGCGGATTGTACGATCTGCAAGGTTAAGCTGCACTTGCCGCGGTCAGTCTGTGGATGGGTGACCGTTTCGTTACACATCGAGACCCCTCCGTGCCTCGGAGAGCACGTTAAGCTGTCGGTCCCGGTTGTCATTCGAATATCTATGGCAGTCGTTACGGGTAGTCAGAAGCCTGAAAGTCTGACAACTGGTCTAACCTCCGAATGTCAGTATTACCCAGTAACTGGGTTGCGGGCGTCATTGCAATCAATATGGCGCATGTTGATATGACAAATTGACAGCTGTGTTTTGTCTCGTACGAAACTTGTGATGTTTATTTTACATCTCCAGACAGATAACAACAATATTTAACCAATATCCTTCCTGTTTTTCCTTTTCATGTCTTATACACTTGCCAGTAGCTGGTACGTTAATTTGAATTCGATGTGGGCCAATTTTTTTTCGATGACTATCATCCTATATACAACACCACTGAACTTAATCCTATATATAAGTAAGCAGTAAATGCTTTGACCTGTACCTATGGACCTGTAATACCTACGAAATAAGCGTGGTATGCCTACAATATCCGGGCCACCGTTATGGTAGCTATGGCCAGCTAGGGAAGTAAGTAATCAAAACTAAAAAGTATATGTTCCTTTCTGCGACCATTTAGTCGCAAATACTACGGTAGTTCGATTTCTTTTTTAAATCATTCTATAGCTTGGCTCACTACGAACGGTTCGTGGTGTCGCACGTTCAGCTACGACCTTCCAGGGCCGAGGAATCTGCCTCCGTTTGAAAAAAAATCCCACGATATTGTCCGTAAATTGAACCCCATAAAAGTTTAGTTGAAAATCTCACAAGAATCGAATGGCAGAGATTTTTCGATAAATAGACGAATTTCTTCAATTGAGTCTGAAGTACTTAAAATGTTGAGAATGTATAAGAAAGGAGTTATAAGAGGGTTAGTGTTTAAAAGACAAAGGAGGTCAAACTTATAAGTCATCGAATCGTAAAAACATGTTAAGAAGAAAACGCTATAGAAGAGTTGACATTATTATGTACAAAATGAAGGGGCAAAAAGAAGCTTATGTACAAAAGATGCCGAACACCAAAATCTCCCAAGACCAAGTCGCGATAGAACAATTCCAGACCAAGGGCCTTTTTCACTATGGCTCATCAATGCATCACGCTGCCACATTATAATGCCACAGTGGAAAAAAGGGTTTCAATCGATTTGAAATATACCCAATTTGGTACATGATTGTCAAATAGACCTGAAGGCCAATAAGGGGATGTCAAAATGCCAATGGCAAAAATTGTTTGCAGTTACTTTTAGGAGTTGTGTTTAGGAAGTAATTGGATTAGTATGAGGGTTGTGGGTGCACGGCAGAGCCCGAGAGTGGCGGCGATCATGTTTCCGCAGCCGGACGCACGCTCGATGGCCGCGCCGTGCTCCGATGCGGAAATTCCATTAAGGCGAGGTTATCCCAGACCTGTGAGCTAAATAACGCTACCCCAGCCCCCGCCAATTCAGCGCGACGTATTTATTCTCGATGCGCTTATTGTTTCATTTATTTTGCATTTCGAACAAAAGCGGGGGGAGCGCATCGTAAAAAGGCGACGCAGGTCCACCCTTGACGACGTCCGGATGGACACTAAAATGTCACTAAATGCGTTGTGCGCGAGCCATTTCACTTATTTAAATTTTAATTAAAACATAACTATTAATATCAAAAAATTAACTGTAGGAATTACTTTGTAATACCATTATCTTTTTATTGCATGTAATTTTTATAGCATTTCGTGCCGTATTTAGAACATTAAAACGAAAAATGCTTTTATAATCGGCATTGTTTCGGATTTTTTTTCAATCGACAAAAATACAATGTATCTTATTTTTATCTTTTAAATTCGCTAACATAAGCATGTATCTGTAACATATATTTTTTTCGGGTTTCTTTATCACAATTTGACTATTTTAGACCGAATTTCGCAAGACGCAAATTGGGATAACAGGCCGTTAAGAACCACGAATATACTGCTGCTCCACGAATTTAGATCGCTTCGATTTTAGATAGCTATTAGCCACTACCGTACGCGCTAAAAACTATAGCTAACTCCAGGCCGGCTCTAGCCCATAAAACTATAGCTAACTCCAGGCCGGCTCTAGCCCATAAAACTATAGCTAACTCCAGGCCGGCTCTAGCCCATAAAACTATAGCTAACTCCAGGCCGGCTCTACCCCATAAAACTATAGCTAACTCCAGGCTGGCTCTAGCCCATAAAACTATAGCTAACTCCAGGCCGGCTCTAGCCCATAAAACTATAGCTAACTCCAGGCCGGCTCTAGCCCATAAAACTATAGCTAACTCCAGGCCGGCTCTAGCCCATAAAACTATAGCTAACTCCAGGCCGGCTCTAGCCCATAAAACTATAGCTAACTCCAGGCCGGCTCTAGCCCATAAAACTATAGCTAACTCCAGGCCGGCTCTAGCCCATAAAACTATAGCTAACTCCAGCGCCGGCTCTAGCCCATAAAACTATAGCTAACTCCAGCGCCGGCTCTAGCCCATAAAACTATAGCTAACTCCAGGCCGGCTCTAGCCCATAAAACTATAGCTAACTCCAGCGCCGGCTCTAGCCCATAAAACTATAGCTAACTCCAGGCCGGCTCTAGCCCATAAAACTATAGTCTAACTCCAGGCCGGCTCTAGCCCATAAAACTATAGCTAACTCCAGGCCGGCTCTAGCCCATAAAACTATAGCTAACTCCAGGCCGGCTCTAGCCCATAAAACTATAGCTAACTCCAGGCCGGCTCTAGCCCATAAAACTATAGCTAACTCCAGGCCGGCTCTAGCCCATAAAACTATAGCTAACTCCAGCGCCGGCTCTAGCCCATAAAACTATAGCTAACTCCAGCGCCGGCTCTAGCCCATAAAACTATAGCTAACTCCAGGCCGGCTCTAGCCCATAAAACTATAGCTAACTCCAGCGCCGGCTCTAGCCCATAAAACTATAGCTAACTCCAGGCCGGCTCTAGCCCATAAAACTATAGTCTAACTCCAGGCCGGCTCTAGCCCATAAAACAACTAATTTGTTGGCAGACTACACACACGATCAAGAACTTTATGAAACATAATAACTTCTTAGGTTTTCGCGATCACTACACATTATAATAAAACAAAGTTTAACCGGATTAAATCGCGTATATTATTTAAATTGGTTGTAATTTAAAGGGCTCCCCGCTCCCCGCTCCCCGCTCCCGCAGACCACAGAACAGACGAGATGTGACAAATCGACGAAATCTTATAAAACTGCCATCTATTGTTCGATGTTTAAACTTTTAAGAGGCTGAATTCAGCTAGGAAATAATATAAGTTATAAGCGGTAAGCGACCCTTCTTTGTCATTAGTCACCATACTGGATGATTTTAAATTCATTAGCAATCCTTTAAAGGATAATTTGTACTCATCAATTTGAAAAACTTTAACGGGGTTAGCTACAGACCCAACAGTGAACGGCTTGCACTGAAAAAAATATTTAATGAAACTGGATTCACAACCAAAATTTTGGTAAGGCGTTACTAAAGTTAAGTTGATTTAAAAAAAATGTTTATCTTTAAAGAATAACATTTTTGGTTATGTCTTTTGATAAACTCTCGTAAATTAAATCAGTTTATATGGGGTATCAGGTCGATGGGTGGTATGGAACCCTTACTGAGCGAGTCCGGCTCGCACTTGGCCGGTTTTTTTTTTAAATCTAACTCAACAAATTAAGATCTAGCTTATTAGTATTGTTAGTATGCAAACTCATTCTTCTGTAAAACGCATCATTGTTGCGAAATATCTATGGAAAGTAGCACAAACATTCTTTTTTACAGCAACCTCTTTTGTCTACTTATTTTACTAACTTCTCGAAGGAGGATGGTTTTACCGAGAGTGCTGGGGAAACAATGGGATAAAGGCTTAAACAAAAAATAAAACCGACTTCAAAAACCTTAACTAAAAAGTAAAAAATAATCCTTGTCATGCATTGAGGTAATATGTACTAGTACATATTAACTCAGTGTTGTCATGTATTTCTTTTTTTTTCGTAAAATCCTAATTAATCGTGTTGCAAATGAGTTTGCAGACTTGTGTAAAAAAATCCAATTAGGTATGTATAACATGGTAGCCTACGGTATCTGTGTTCTTCTTTAGATATAGGGTACCTTTTATCTCGAAAAAAAAAAACTTAAAGACGCTTCGGGCGTCCACTAGCTGGGAGAAATCTCGAAAGTCTTTGTTCACTAGACGGAGACAGTTCTATCAAAGTATGCATTTGTTCGCACTTGGTCGGATTCGCAAATGGTCGGATTCTCATTTCGCCGGAATACAGTTAAGAAGAATAATATTAGTATAGATAAATACTATAATAGACATCTCTCTGTACATTGTCCGTATCCACTCCAGAATTTAAAGTTAATTACAAAGATTACTAAAATGCAACACAATCCTAATATAGGCACACTAACATTTAGAGATTTTGAGAATGATACTTCAAGCCCATTTGATAATGTTGATACAAATTTTTAATTTGTTTGGAAAACTACCAGTTTCAGGTTGGATTCTAAAAATTACGGTAACTTTCATACACCGTAATTTATGACTACGGTAGGTGGCAGAAATAAAAATAAAAGCCAAAATTACGGCAGATCTGCCGTAATTACGGTGCATATGGCAAGCACTTTGATTTGAACTTTAAAGTGTGTGATATTTGTGTTGTTCATTAACTTAACCTCCACGTAGATATATGTAACTTATAAATCTGACCCTAAAATACCCTAGTTTGCGGATATTAAGAAGTTGAAGAGGTCTTCTATGCAACAGCGGAATGCGAAGGTAACGTAAAGTTGGAGCGCTTGTGCACTGCATCCGATCCAATCCGCGAAAATATTGTTCGATATTAAATTCGATGGGAAAACTATGGTGACAGCTAGCTAGCTGTATATTTCATTTGAATATTTGATCTGAAATGTTCTCAAACTTCTCAGACTCGATAATTTCTTTAATGTGTGTGTTCTTTCTTTTTAATATTTCAATTGAGTTACATGGATTACAAACGATTACTGAGAATTTATTGAAAGTAAAACAAATAGTCGGTTCCGCAAACACTGTATCACAGGCATCAGCAAACTTCCACTTATGGGGTACAGTACAAGTAAAGCACTTTAAGAAAACATTAATTGAATTAATTTGATAATAGTAATATTAGGATACAAAATTAAAATAATATATTAGCTATCATGCAAGAAGTGGATGTGAGATAGGGTCCCCCTGCCATTTCTAAACTATGCAACGTAGAAACTTATAATCTTCCACATTGATAGACCTTTATAAAAACTCTCTTTTAAAATTATTTCGAGTATAATGTGATTAGAAATTTTTGAGTTATAGTGAGAAAACTGCAAAATACTTAAGACGTCAAGAGGCGTAAGTCACTATTTTTAACGTATTAAAATTTTATCTACTCAACCAATAGCAGTCTACAGCATTTCCTTAGCCTCACATATTGCTTGTGCGTCTTCATTCAGCCTTCGCTAAATTAAATACTTCCAATTCAAAACACTTACTTTACTTATGGTACTGAAACGTGGTCGCTCACAATGGGCCTGATAAGAAGGCTCAAAGTCACTCAAAGGGCAATGGAGAGGGCTATGCTCGGAGTGTCCCTGCGTGATCGAATCAGAAATGAGGAGATTCGCAGGAGAACGAAAGTAACCGACATAGCCCGAAGAATTGCCAAACTTAAGTGGCAGTGGGCGGGGCACATTGCTCGCAGAACGGATGGCCGATGGGGCAGTAAAGTTCTGGAGTGGCGACCGCGTACTGGAAGGCGCAGCGTGGGTAGGCCCCCCACAAGGTGGACCGACGACCTGGCGAAGGTCGCGGGAATCCGCTGGATGCGGAAGGCACAGGACCGGTCGTTGTGGCGATGCTTGGGGGAGGCCTATGTCCAGCAGTGGACGTCTTTCGGCTGAAATGATGATGATGATGAATTCAAAACAAGGCGCGGCAGGCCCAGACCAAATAACCCAATGACTTTATGTATCAAATCATTTTCAATCTTACCGAAGACAGCTGTGGAAGAGTTTGTGATGCATATCTAACTTGTTCCAAAACATTGTTATTTTTAATTAAATTCACAAACGACGCCAATGATTTTTTTATTTTTTGATTTTTTTTAATTATTGTTTTCTGAAATGATGAAAATGATGATGTTGTTAAGTATCCAACCCGTGGTTTGACATATTTTATAGAATTTCTGGGTGCATTTACTGGACTGATGAACGGTTCGGTGGTACCTCTATATACCGCTGCGACAATGGCGCTAGTGTCGCGTTAATCGTGTGCATTAATTTATAAAATGTGCGTGTGTCGCTAGGCTGATTTTAACGTTCACATTTGCAGAGATTTTGTCTAAAGGGCTCGGTTGTGTTAGTGTAACCAGTGACTGGTTGTTGTGGTATCATTGCGTAGTTTGGTCCAGAACTTTGGTAGTTATGAATTTGATGTTGCGCAGTTTGTACAACCATTGTTGTAATACATGCTAAAATTTTAGTCGCTTCTTCCCCGAAAAGGGGCCATTGTACTCATCATTATGAACAACTTGTACCATGGGACCAACCCTGTCATCGGGAAAAAAATCAGGTGGTCCCTACATTTTATCGATTTAAGTTAACACAAATGTTTAAAATAATATTGGTTTGTAAACCAGAGAATCAACACCAGTATTTTTTTAATGTTTATATGTTTTGAATACATATTTCTTATTACTTCTCGAACAACTGTGTTACCAGTGTTGATGAAAGCAGTATAGTATAGTATAGTATAGTATAACGGGCTGGTTTCCGCAACTCCACGATCAAGCGTGTATTTTGCGTACGGGTGGGAACTTACTCGATCCACCCTAACTCCTCGAAAAAGGCCAGCAACGCCTTGGTGTTGCTGGTGATCTCTCTGAGGGTACCTGGGTTACCGAAGTACTTGGCCCTGTATGTGGCGACCTCAGGGCAGTCTAGAAGCACATGGGCTGCTGTCTCGTCTTCCACCATGCAGGCTCTGCACAGTGGGCTGTCCGTGACACCTATGACAAAAAGATGTTTGTTAAAGGACCCGTGGCCAGTAATAGCAGCTGTGACTGTACGCAGCTGTTGTTTTGACAATCGGAGGGCCTGTTTCGTAAACCGGCCGTCGATTGTGGGAAGTGCCTCCTTGGCCTGCCTGCACTCACCATGGTCTTTCCATAGTTTGTAGTGTTTGTCCTTGGTGCGTTTCCTTACCAAGTAGCGTAGGTATCCAAAGGGGAGTGGCACTATGGGTTCAGGTCCCACGACTACCATACTCGATCCCCTTCTGGCCAGTTCATCCGCTGCGTCATTGCCTCGGGAACTGCTGTGTCCTTTTATCCATTGAATGGTTATGTTATTGAGATTACCTACCTGGTTGAGGTTTTGCTGGCACTCGTGTATCAGCCCCGAGTTTACCGTGTGGCTGCTTAGTGCTTGTAGTACAGACATGCTGTCCGAGAGTATACGAATTGAGTAGTGTTTAACCTTCCTGGCTATAATCGCCGAAGCTGCCAGGGAAATGCCCATGCACTCGGCCTGGAACACCGTGTTATGGACCCCCAATGGTGTGGCTATGTGTATATTGAGGTCTTCCGAGAAGATCCCGGCACCCGTACCTGTACCTGTTTTGGATCCATCCGTGAAGATTCGCACCTCTGCAGGGCACAGCCCTTCGCATCGGTGATCCTCATACAGCTGGATTTTGTACTTCTTGTCGAAAATAAATTGCTTGGGAATCCGGTCGTTAATGGATTTCAACAGAGGGAATTCATTGCTGAGTTCCTCTATCAACGCGGTGTGTTGTGTACTACTCTTACTCCATAGATTTAGTGTTTTTAGACGTACTGCCGCCATCGCCGCCTCCTGTTGTATAAAAAGGTGGAGCGGTGGAATTCCCAGCATGGCTTCGAGTGCTGCAGTCGGGGTAGTCCTCATGCAGCCTGTAATCGCCACACAGGCAAGTCTTTGCATGCGCTGTAGTTTGTTTGAAGCTGTAATCAGCTTGGTTCTAGGCCACCAAACTACGGCCCCATAGGCAATCATGGGGCGGATTACCGCGCTGTATAGCCATAGTATAATTTTAGGGGATAGGCCCCACTTCTTACCTATCATTTTCCTGCATTGCCAGAAGGTGATGCAGGCCCTGTTTAGTTTGTTTTCTAGGTGATTACTCCAACTTAGCTTACTGTCTAAGATGACACCGAGGTACTTGACTTCGTTGGCCAGCTGGAGTTCATTACTGAACAGTTTGGGTAAGCAATAGGGTCCTAATGCTCGCTTTTGGGTGAACATGACTAACTCAGTTTTAGTGGGATTCACTGAAAGATCAAATTCTCTGCACCAGCGTTCTACAATACGAAGCGCTTGTTGGGTGAGGTTGCAGATGGTCCCAGTCACCTTACCCGATACGAGGATGGCGAGGTCATCTGCATATCCTATTGTGTAGTAGTGGTTGTCGTTGAGTTTGGTAATGAGATCATTAATTACCAGATTCCACAGAAGGTGAGACAGCACCCCTCCCTGGGGGCAGCCTCTAGCTATCATGGCCATCTGTTGCTCTCCTTCAAGACGAACCACCCGTTTACTTAACATGTTTGCAATCCAGTCAGTTAGTACCTGTTCCACTCCGTGCTTGGAGAGGGCTGTTCTTATGCTGGAGAAGTTTGTTTTGTCGAATGCTCCTTCGATGTCTATAAAAGTGCCCAGGCAAGTACCTTTGTTGTGTATCGCTCTCTCTATCTGACTAACCACCAGATGGAGAGCAGATTCTGTGGACTTACCTGAGCTGTATGCGTGTTGGTTGCCGTGCAGTGGTATAGTTTTAAGTGCGCCGTCACTCAGCTCCCTTTCGCAGAGCCTCTCCAAGGTCTTTAGCAAAAAGGAGGTCAGGCTGATTGGTCGGTGGGATTTGGCGTTTGTGTAGTCGCCCTTACCTGGCTTTGGGATGAATATAACTTTCACTTCCCTCCATCCTTTGGGAACGTATCTATAGGCCAGGCACGCTCTCATTAGGGGCACCAGTCTTTTGGCAACGGACGTTCCACCCCACTGTAGTAGGGCAGGGAACACTCCGTCCGGGCCCGCTGCTTTGAAAGGATGGAAGCTCCGGATGGCCCATTGGAGTTTTTCCATCGTTACCATCTTGTGCGCGCAGAGCCAGTCGCCATCCGATGGTGTTTGAGGTACATCTTGCCAATCGATTGCATGAGTAAATACGCACCCTGGGAAGTGAGTTTCAATGAGGACGCGTCTTACTTCTTCTGGTGATGTTGTAAGCGTGTTGTCAGGCTTACGAAGAGTGTCAGGCACAGATGAACTCTGTTGCGCCAGAACCTTCCTTACCCTGTTGGCTTGTTGGCAGGATTCAATGTTACCACAGAATTTACGCCATCCCATGGTACTCCTGAATCTGATGCATTTTTTGTAGCTGAGTTTGGCTGCGTAGTAGACATCCCAGTCTTCGTCCGCACAAGTATTCATGGCTCTGTTCAGAGCTCTTCTAACCTTTACACGTTTGCGCTCCAGCTCCGCGCCCCACCAGGGCTGTTTGCCCGGTGTTTTGGGCGGGATGGTCTCTGGGCAGGCAGTGTGGTAGCTGCTTATCATTGATTCCGTGAGGTGACTTACTTGCTCATCGATATGTGTCGTGTGCACGAAAGTCAGCGAATCGTTTAACGGTGCAAGTCTAGATTCAAGTGTGCACGTGTAAGTAGTTTTGTCCGTATTGCGTGGATTCCGACGAGGTTGTGTTGGTGTTATACAGACCTGGATGTCAAAGCGGATCCACCTATGATCGGAGCATGAGGCCTCCTTGGAGACCTGCCACCCTGTGGTGATTTCCGCTGCACCCTCTGATGCCAGAGTGAGGTCTATGATTGTGCGGCTACGCCTGGTTACAAAAGTTGGTTCAGAACCAGTGTTTAGTAAGGATAGGTTAGTAGTAAAAAGATAGTCAACTAAAGCTTTACCTCTATCGTTTTGCGTATCCATGCCCCATAAAGGGTGATGAGCGTTGGCGTCGGCCCCAATTACAACCTCTATCCCGGTTCTCTCGCAATGGTTTACAAGGCGGATGAGGTCGTAAGGGGGCGGCTCCTCCCCCTCAGGCATGTAGACCGAGGCGAAGGTGATCCCCACCTCCCTGGCGTCACGCTGTATGAGCAGCCTTATGGCAGACAGATCTCTGCAACAGAAATCCGTTAAAAGCTGTGCTTTGATATTACCTGTAACAAAGATGCACGACCTAGGGTGATCGTGATCTGTAGTGACTAAGATCTTACCTCCGAGATTGGATAGTCCCTGTATATGGCCAGCCCTGATCCACGGCTCTTGAATCAAGGCAATGGCCGTGTGTTGAACCTCCAACCACTTGCGCAACTGAGCCGTCGCGGCTTGGCTGTGGTGGAGGTTTGCCTGGACTACCCTACAGGCCGACAAAAGGGACGCCATCACTGGTCGTACCCTCCTTGTCTCCCCCAAGGTGTAGCCCGGCTAACAAGTCGCCAGTCTCGAGGTCATCCCCCTCCAGGTCCGAAGCCGAAGACAAATTGATGTCAGGCTCCTCCCCCGAAGATGGGACGGCGTCCGAGATGACGACAGATGGGCCGGCCGACTCTGCTGCAGCAGGTTCAGCCACGGCCGTTGCCAGGGTGTTTGGTGGGGGAGCAATCTCCCCTGCTGGTGCAGCTGGCAGCTCTCTACGGATGGTTCCCGTGGCCGGGTCCCATCCCTGAGGGACTTCGGTAAATTTACCTCTCGGCCCCTGGTATTTAATGTACACCGCCCCCAAACCCATTGAGAGGCGGCGTCCAGCCTTCATCAGGGTCGGAATTTGGTCCTCAGGGACTCCGACCACCACGAACCACGCCGCGGTCTGTTTCACTGCTTGCAGAAGCACCCACTTCTCAATACCAAGCAAGGGGTTCTGGTAGGCGAGGGTGCGACCAATATTGGTAGCCTCCTCGAAAACCCCCTGCTCATCCGGGATGAGGATGCCGCAGCGAACACGTCTGATGAGCTCTGACTGGCTTTTGACGACTAGCGAGACGTTAGCCTGGTGAGCCAAGCCAGAGACCGTGTTCTTCAGCCATGTAAGGGTGTGGTCATTCTCACACCACAGTTTTATGACACCCTCCGTGAACACCGGCTTCGCGATGAAGTTGGGCCTGGGTCTGTCTTGCATAAGGGACAAGGCCTCACCGATGATCTGCTTCTGGATAGCAGTGAGTACCTGGTCCGATGTGTCCTTGCTGAGCGGTCCCGCGCGGTCGCAGATCGCAACACACAGGGGTGTGCTGGCAGCTTGCGCGTAGCTTTAGACCAGAAGGGTCAGTGCAAGGGCGTTGGGTTGATTGAGTATATTTGCCCTTGCCCTTGCGTTCCTGTACCTGCCAGGCGCTGGAAAAAACGTCTGCAGGGTGGCTGGCCGTCCCCGATTGGCCAGATACGGCCGAGCGTGGGGAGCTAGTTAGAGGAGCCACAGGAGGGGGAGGGGGAGGACATGTGGATGTTGGAGCGGTGCCGGTTTTACCCAGCACCGGGGCTTGTGAGGAAAGACCGGTACTGTTCCCACTCAGCGCCTTGGTCCTTTGTTTTGGTTGGGATTTATGTTTGGTCTTAGTTGCGGTTTTCGCCACAGCCAGACCGACACCCGCGCTGGTGCCCGCAACGCTAGCTGCTGGGCCTCCAGGGGCGACAGAAGTGCTAGGAGCACTCTGTGTAGGAGTTCCATCAGTTTTCACCGATTCCGGTCCAGTTGTATGGGTAATACTTGGCCTTATTTTGTCCATAGTATAGATTTATGTAATTTTCATCTCCCTGGCTCCCACCCGCCATGGAGCCCGCACCTGGGAACGTCTAGCTAAATAAAAAGTTCGAACGTTAGGACTACCAGGGAGATATAGGGGCGCAAGGCTGGTTTACAGTGCGACATCGGGCGCTCGATCGGGTTGGCGTACGGGGTCGAAAAGGCCTCCCCCATACGAACTGATCAACCCTCACTTACACCGTCAGCATGACCTTTACCTACCGCTTCGGCCGTCCGAGGACTACCTCTGCGGACCTCACGCACCTCGCCTGTGTCCCTCTGACGGGACACTATGACCATTTCCCTACCCCTGGCTATTGGGTAGGGCTACCGTTTCGCTTGAAATCCAGACCAAAGGGGGCGTGTTGCCTCACGGACGCATTACCACCAGCGCCGATCGGCTCGACCCCCCAGGACTCCTTCATCCCTGCTTACGGCGCTCAACTGCGCAGGTCCTAGCGCAGGTGACTATTCACCCCTACTCGCCATCAGCCGTTGTTGTGATGTACGAGCCTGCAACCACCCAGTCACAACAGGGTCGCAGTTAGGAGTAGGAATTGGGATTTTTAGGGGGGGGGGAGAAGGGATGTTGGAAGGATGTAGGTCAGGGAAGGATGGTGAGATTTGAGTGGGAGGGGAAGGGGTAAGAAATAATCTTCCCCCATGTAGGATTGGGGAGGGGAAAGGTCACTCTTTTAGGGTGTCTTTAGCACCCCGGGCTTGTGATGGCCCCTTCTAGGACTGCTCTTCGCCTAGGTGTATTGAGTGGTTATACCGCCACTGGTCGGACGCCATAGCCTCGTTCGTTATCTAGCAGAGGGCACCACGCCAGCCATATTGGCCGACGCCACCATACGGCGCGTGCAGGTGAGGTTGACAGTTGGGTCGGTTAAGATGTTGTGTACCGTTCTCCCCTTACCCCCCAATGAAATTGAATGAAAGCAGTATAAGTACGTTTAAGTAAGTTCAATGTATCGACCACATGTGGATTAAATGGGGATTTTCATATTACTGAATCATTTGTCGATGTCACAAAGTTATCGACAACCAATTATTTCTGAAAAAATGTTTCCTTAGTTTTTTTCTATAGTATAGGATGGCGATTTTTTTTCAAACGGAGGCAGATTCCTCGGCTCTGGAAGGTCGTAGCTGAACGTGCGACACCACGAACCGTTCGTAGTGAGCCAAGCTATAGAATGATTTAAAAAAGAAATCGAACTACCGTAGTATTTGCGACTAAATGGTCGCAGAAAGGAACATGACTACCAGTTTTTAAGTCAGATCATCAACTTTCAAACAAAAAAAAAATCATCAAGATCGGTCCAGTAGTTTTAGCGTGATGCTGGAACAAACAAACAAACAAACAGACGTTTACAATTTTATAATAGTTAAGATTAAGAAAATAAGATAATATACTTGAAGAAAAAATACTTACTGCATTTTTATCATGATGTTTGCAAACACTCGTTTTCATACAAGTCGGGAAATATATTAACAGAAATCTCTCGCGGTGGTCGAAATATGATTTACACGAGACTTGCTTGCAGACTTCGATGAAGTTTTTCTTCTTCCTAGCTTTTGCTTCTTCTTCCTCGCTTTTAACGGCTTTTATACGCTTACGAGATAACTCTTCAAGGAGGTTTCGCGGGATGCTTATTACGAATATAACATCTATTTCGAGATCCAAGATGGCGGACGTGACTTCTTAAATAAAATGAATATGGGTGTCGTTTTCGAGGTTTCCCGGGATGCTAATTACGAATATAACATCTATTTCGAGATCCAAGATGGCAGACGTGACTTTTTAAATAAAATCAAAATTAATTCCTATATTAACCCGGTTAACGCTCACGGAAAACTTCAGAGACATTCCAAAAAGACACTGCTACAAGGCTTTTACAACTTACACAAAGAGATCATATTAAAAACTTTCTAAACATAAACGTATGCATTATGAGCAAGAGACAACGTTCACAAATTAAACAGTCTTCTCCTTAAATCAAGAGGAAACTTGGGCGGTTTTTGTAATTAAACTGTTACCACTGACGTGCGGTAGACTGAGCGTGGCGGACTAACGGCCAAAATTAATATCCAATCTATCCACGATTTGCCCTACTAGAGATAGGAATTTGACATAAGCTCCATACAAAATATGTCAAATTTCTATCTCCAGTAGGGTAAATCGTGGATAGATTGGTGGATATTAATTTTGGCCATAAGGCCGAATGACCGTCGGGCATGGGGAACTTGGAGAATGTGGCGACCGGTAGCGACACACTCTCAATTTGAAGCAATGCTCCTTCTTCAACTACCAAGTTGGTCATCATCTGTGAATATTATAAACATATTTAACAGAGAATAAAGAAAGAAAAGAAAGAAAGAAAATAGTTTCTTGTCACAGTTAACGACGCGCAACATTTAAAACACAGTGATAAACACAAGCAGGCAACTTATAGGTGGGGTTACATAGAAAGTAAAAACAAAAGACACATAGGTAAAAAATTAAGAAGGGACAGTCGATACAAAATATAAGAAAAGTATAGTTGACCGCATGACAGTGGCTGTTTTTTCTCTCTTGTCTTATTTAGTAAACAATCTAGGCACGTCTCTTTATTCAAATAACTACTGATAAAATATAATTACTAGTTCTGCACATGTAATTAGGTTAAAAAATTTATTTAGTATGTGAAATTTTTAACATAATGTCTTTTTAGTTTTTACAATATTTCTATTATTCCGAGAACAATTAGCGGATCTAGATGCTAGTTCTCATGCTAGATGATTAACAACTATAATTGAAGGTTGAAAATTTTCACTACTAATTTGACGTCAATATAAGAAAACTTCAGCAAATGAAATAACTTATCAACAGTTTCATAAACTACTATTATTTACATACTTATTAACTTGATACTTATTATATTATCGACATGTACTTTACACTTATGTGCCGTGCTACTTAGGAAATGGCTATCGAATGATTAACATTTCCTTATTTATAGAATAAATATAATATTTCATTGAAAAATGCTTTATTTTCGATGTTTAGACTTTTTTCATTTTTAATGATCGCAGAATGGTCTGTAACATAAAAATTTAATTTAAGGAGGCAGATTCCTCGGCCCTGGAAGGTCGTAGCCAAACGTGCGACACCACGAACCGTTCGTAGTGAGCCAAGCTATGCAATGACTCAAAAAAAAAAAACTTCTACATTTACTTGATAATGTAAGTTCATGAAAAATACTCGGAGAACTTTTTTTGTCAAAAAGTTTGGGCAGCTCCGGTATAGTTTTTATGTTTCGATCGGACGCAACAAAATTCTTACGACAAAAACTTCTGTCTAAAAGTGAAGTAAAATAGATCCAAAGTGACAACGGTAAGTGTAGCTTAACCTTGCAAATCATACAATCCGCGCTTACGTAAGAACTAGTATAGAAGTGTAACTTTGAACGGCACTTAATACCTTTTAATCACCCCGCATATAAACATCTGGCCGTTTTATCAATGTGAACTATAGTGTAAAAGCCACTCGGAGCCATAAAAGAATAACCTATGTATTCAAAAAGTACCTATTATTTTGAATTATAACAATTAAATTGACTTTAACATTCATTTCTTATCTTCCTTGCCCTTTATATTAATTCTTTATTGGTCAGCTTTCAACGAATTATTACTCCCAACGTATAAATAACTTTGCATCTTGCACCACACAGAGTGACCGACAATGAAGGCTATCAGAAATGGTCCGAGCGCAACGGCTCTGCTACATCCCAGACACAACATGGATATGTGTGGACGGACCTTTAAGATGACGTGTACTCGTTGTAGGGTTTTTGCATGCTGAACTATTATGGAAACCATTGAACAAGCATTTGAAATGCAGGAAGTTGAATTTTATGAATCACACGCTCACCGCTTTTCTTTGTACATCCGCACGCGTACACACGCATACCGTCAACGCATACATAACCTTTGAGAAAACCACTTCGTTGATTCAAAATACTTTTTGGTCTATAGCTAGATCATTTCTCGTAGCTTTTATAAGCAGTTTATTAGCAGCTATAGACTATGTAATACTGAAAAAAGTTTGTGTCAAGTTCAAGTAGAACAAATTTTAGCTGCTAGTCTCAGATTAATAACTAAATACTTTGGATTCATCATGAAATTGAATGAATAATAAAGCTTAAAACGTATACTTTCAGCAGCTTATTTGCATAACGAATCGTGATCTAACATACATGTCGTCATTTACATCGCAATGAATTTCCCTCCTGACGTCATTTACTTCATAATGAACTCCCTCTATGTCGTTACAATTTTACATCGTCTTCAATTTTAGATCAAAATGAAACAGTCAAATGAGTTACTCAATTGCCCTGCCCGTCAAAAAGTATGAATTTTAAGGATAACTTCGTTCCTAACACCGGACCGCACTAGTTTTTATTTGTTTTTTTTCTCGCTGTTTTCTTCTTTCAGCCTAATAGTTCTCTAAAGTCATTATTTTTTTAAATCATTATCTAAAGTCGATTTTGTGTGTACGAACTGCTACATATCAAACAATACATTTCCAGTATAAGCTGACCTCTCATTGTATGGAAAACCTACACAATGCGAGGTCAACTTATACTGGATAATATAGCTTTATATGTCGCCGTGTGTAGTGTGTACACACAAACACCTTATGACCTTTTTTACAATGTGTCTGTCAGTTGTTGTTTCATATTTTATTTTTTTATTTTCTTTCATTCAATTACCTATGTTGTGGTCAGCTTCCATCTTACCTCATGCGGCTGAACATCAGTACCTACTTTGCAAGGGGCGACTGCTATCAGACCCCCGCAACCGAGTCACTGGGTAACACCAACATCCTAAGGTTACACCAGTTTGACCAGTTGTCAGATTTTCGGGCTTCTGACTAACCGTAACGACTGCCAAAGATATTCGTCTATCTGTCTCTACAAATATTTTAACTCACAATCATTGGATGATAACCATACACACACATAATATGTATAATCTATACCTCATCATTCATTCATTATGGTATGGTATAATCTGTACCTAATTAAATTTAATTGGATTTATTCATTGCAATTACAAAGGCCCACTTGTTAGTAAATAAATTAAAAGTAAAAAACTTTTTTTAAAACAAGCTTTTATTTCATCATTCATCATTTCAGCCGAAAGACGTCCACTACTGGACATAGGCCATAAGCTTTTATTTAAATGCGCTAAAATGAATAAAATAAACTTTCCCTTTAAAACTTTTGCTATCAACTTGTAACGTCATTACACTATTTATATGATATAAAAGCTTGTCGCGGGATTTAAGTAGGTACTCGTATTTACTTAGATTGTTTTTTTTAAAATTAGAATCAATCAGATCAAGTTATTCAATTTGCTTCACATTCATTACGTGTGGCGCAAAGTCCTTCTTTTTTTTCTCGTCCGTGATTACATATGTCTTAGAGCCCCCGCAGACTACAGACCAAACTGTCGGTCGATAATTGGGTGGTACAAATTTTCAAAATTAGACGAATTCCAATTACTAGGCACGTGTATATTATTTTTATTAATAGTTAGTTTTCTTAGTTAGGGATTAGATGGTGATGTGTAAAATGTCCCAAAAATATTTATTTATTTATTTATTGTGACTTGAGTTAGTTAACAAAATCAGTAGGCCCCAAAATTAAATAATAGGTTAGGTTAACATACCTATCGCAAAAGGGTCATCTCAAGTACCGCAAGGTCGATACATTGCCAATTTGCCAGATAGACCAGTAAAGTCTGACCAAATTGTTCGGGCAGAATTGAGAATTTCCTAATGAAAAAATCCAATAACACTTTGCCCGACCCGATTATGGTTCGCATGCGTAAATCCGTTAAAAATAATAAAAAATCACTCATATGACCTCAAATCATAAGAAATTGCAAAACATATTTTTTAAACCTTTTTTGTACAGAAAAACCAAATGATTCTTTGCAAATATCTATGCATTTACTGTAAATATTGTTAAAATAACTACAAAATCGATTTTGTATATCGATTAACAAAATAATTATATCTTAAGTCGGATGTCGCGCGGGACACAAAAAACATGCTTTTTAGGGTTCCGTACCCGAAGGGTGCCAAACGGGACCCTATTACTCTCGCTACGCTGTCCGTCCGTCCGTCCATCCGTCCGTCTGTCTGTCACAGGGCTGTATCTTTTGAACGGTAATAGGTAACGGGTTGAAATTTTCTCAGAATATGTGTTGCTATGAGGTGTATCACGAAAAATACTAAAAATAAAAAAAGTCTAAAACCAAAGGGGGTCCCCATACAAGAAACCTCAAAAAACATGCATAGTTTTCAGCGTTTTTGTTCCTGCTCTATCTTCAAAACGGTAATATATACAAGCGTCAAACTTGGTCAGATTATAGTGCATATTATGTAGTTTAGAAATAAATACTAAAAATAAGACAAACATAGATATATGTGGCGGTATTTGCGTAAGAAATACATGCAAAAATCAAAAAAAAAATTAATGTATGTAATGTAGGTAATTACTTAACATTAACTTTTTAAATACATACTTTATAAAACGAAATACCTAGTAAACATATAAAAAATTGGGTTTCACCAGCATCGGAAACAAAGTACAGGCTACGAGCGGTTAGAGCTCTAGAGAACTTTATTCTTAGCTGTAAACCGATTCTGTTGAAACTTGACACACATAAATATAGTTCTAGACACTACGACATAATGGAGACCTGAGTTAGATTTTAACCACAAAAAAATGAAAAATAAAACCTTTTATCAAAAAATTGAACCGACGAAAACGCTACAACATCACGCGCCGGCTCGACCTCAAGCAGAAGCACGTAATTGCGCTGTTCACCAGAGAGGAACAGTTCTGCAGGTAATATGTACTACGTACTAGAGTAGACATTACGAACAAAAAATATCGCGCAACTTGCTGGCCGCGGAGCACACGCGCGTCGAGCGTGGCTAAGCGAGTGAAAGTGCAGGAGCTCTAAAACGAGCTAAAAACATTTTGTTCGAGGTGTCTTCCATCAGCCACAGCGCGTTGCTCGTACGCGTCTGTCAAAAACGTGATCCCTCCTTTTGGGCTGCGCCGCAGTCGGGTAAAAATTTATATTAAAACAACATAATGAATCCTTCGTCACAACAGGGATCCAGCAGAATACCAGCGTCAGGTTTAATAACCTGGCAATATGCTGAGCTGGACACCCATTTGTCACAATTTTGAGACACACATGGCACATGACTGTCAAAGACTTTTTTCCTCGCTTTGTTACTTCTTCACTATATCTATTTCTTGTTCATGTATATTTCTTTTGTATGTGTCTCAGTTGTGTCAAATAAATATTTTTCTTTCTTTTTTTCTTTTCTTTCTTTCTTCACATCTACCACAATGGAATCCAATGAAATGAGTAATTTTTGGTAATTTTGCAAATAATTTACCAAGGAATAGTACACAAGTATCCAACCAACAGAGTTGAGTATGCTTGTTTGTTTGTCCTTCAATCAAGCTGAAACGGCTCGACTGATTTGAATGAACTTCGGTACACAGATAGACTAAGTCCTGGGTTAACACATAGAATATCTTTAACCGATATACCACGGGACCGAAACCGCGGGGGTTAACTAGTAAAATCGAATTTGTTTTGGTGGGCGCTATTTTGTGGGTGAGAAACAACATGTGATACTAATGTGTGTACTGATTTAGTTTTGTTTAGCTTATTGAAGATTTTGAGTTAGTGAAGATGATTATTTGATGTTCATTTATATGTATATGAATGTGGTGCGGTGGTGGTATTGTGCCATAGAATAAAATTTAAGATGCCTGCCATAGAACCCTGCCTTTCGCGCATTGGCGTGGCGACCCTTCGTTTGTCATGTCATGGACAAATGATGCAGATCTAAAGGTATTTTTTTCATTTTATTTTTAAAGCATTACATAATTGTCACATTTGTCTCATATACACACAGTTTAGGTTTATTGATAATACGTAAACTCATAAACTGTGACCAAACAACACAACGGTGACTAAACAAAATTTTACAGCTACACGAAATGTTCAAGTCCGAAGGTCTAGGTTTATTTTTTACAAGACGGTTAAACCAAGACCCACTTGAATTTTTTTGGAGTAGTACACCAGCAAGGCACAGGACCGTATGCCGCTGTCTTTATTTCTTAATCAGTAAGGGTGATTTTCGTAATTAAAGTGTTACCGTAGTTACGTGGTTTAAAAATAAAAACCTCAAGGCAAGAAACCGCGTACCTACTGTACAGCCGACCGCACGTTAGTGGTAACACTTGAATTGCGAATTTGTTACTTTTGTTGGATTTAAAGGTAAATTAAATGGATAAAATATTTGGGCATACCTACTATTAAGTAGGCACACACTTGGGGCAATAAATCATTTTTCTTTCTTCTTTCATTCACATAGATGATTTTTCAATAACAGTCAAATACCCCTTTATTACCAAATCTAAGGAATTGGGATCAAACGCAGCTGCAGGGCTCATTTCAACCGAAAAATGTCCACTGCTGGACATAGGCCTCTCGCCAAAGGGGGTGATATAATATGCCATAATCGCCACGCTTTGCAGGCGGGTTGGCGATCGCAGATGGTTGAATAAATACTCAGATAACGCTGCTGCCCATCCTCTGGTGAACTCTTTAGTCGCCTTTTACGACACTCACGAGAAGAGATGGAGTGGTGCTATTCTTTGTGTCCGACACCACACGGAACGGTGGTATTAACCCAGTGGCGTAGCTATGTAACCAAGGGCCCCGGGGCAAAAAGTTGAAAGTCGAAAATGCTTTATTCAACTAGGATAATACTTATATAACTTTTTCGAACGTCGTTCATGGGGCCGGGGGCCCCTTGAGCTAGCCTTGAGCCTATGAATCTAGAATTGTCAATTCTTAAATTGACGTCTAACGAAATGACAAAAATCGTTCAGGTCCAGAATGTTTAGGTACCGAAATGTCCACCGGTTTCAAAATGTCCAATTCCCGAAATGTTCAATCTTTGAGAATGTGGTAAATTTGTTCAATAAATCCTCGCAACGCTTTTTTAGACTTCTTTTTTATATATAAACAAATTAATCAACATATTTATTTTATTTATAAGTAACAAATTTAGAACCGCAACACCGAAGGCATAGAGCGGAAGTGCGGTCATCTATTCAGCGGCCTAGTCAGGGTCACCAATGTGGATTAACTGTCACTGACTTAATCACCAAGTAATTTGAAAAGTAGCGAAGAAGATGCTGTGTGAAGAAGATATAAATCCCAAAAATATATAAGGTTCTATTGGAATTCATGGACAAGAGCGTCAAACTTGGTCAGATTATAGTGCATATTATGTAGTTCAGCAAAAAATACTAAAAATAAGACAAACATAGACATATGTGGCGGTACCTGCGTAAGAAAGACATGCAAAAATTCATATTTCGCGCACTGTAACGTTGATGTCTTTTGATAAACTCTCGTAAATTAAATCAGTTTTTATGGTATCTACCTATATTTACGACTCTTACAAAATGTTTAACGGCCAAGTTACTCGTTTTGTTTTACTCACTTAGACTTTGCTCTTTAATTGATCTCACTACTTTTTATAGCCAAGTAATCTCGGTCGAGGATTGGCACGTTCTTACAGAATGTTTTTGTTGGGATTTCACTTATTTTTGTGAGTGTTTTCTTTTTTCTTTTCACTTTTAACGAACATTCATTCTTCCTTGTACAGTCAACCGCATGATAGTGGTAACACTTAAATTTGAAAACCACTCTTACTGCTCACGAAATAAAGGCGCTGTCAAAGTCAAATTGTGATCAAAAGACTACTTTATCCTAACATACTTACTACTACTCCTACTTCCTTTATTTGAGATTTCTTTCTTTAAATTTCGCTTCACATGCGTAAATGCATTAAAAACAACGACCATACGACTCATAACAGGCGACCGATGTCTGCAACACATCTATGAAATTTCACTAATGTAAGTAGGTCGCCACTATTCGTCACTTGAAATCTTCAAATTAATCAGTTTCGACTTTTCGACCTCAAAACCGAGCCGAGCAAAAGCGAGCATGAGTCATCAAAACCGCCGCGTTAGTGATCAGCCAATAGCCGCCTCGATAGGGCCAATCGGATTGCAGTACCCCGCCTCAGCTAGTCTGAATTTATTGTTTCTATATTGTACGCTGAAAGACTCTCATGTGTCTGAGAGTGTCTTGTAATCATTATATAATTTTTTCAACAAACGGTCAATATATCAATTTACTAGTTTAGTGAGATACAGTATTCCAAAACGTTCCTGCTTGTTTTTATTGTGTTTGTGCCGACCTACGTAATATAAATTGGTTACATGTTTTTGAAGTGCATAATTATGTACTAGTTAATTGTAACAATATCGAGTGAAATTACAATAACCCTTGTAATTATATGCTCAAACATTTTTTCGGCTTCACTATCGTAATAAAATTCCTACAAATTACTTCGTGAGGCTGAAACAACTGACAAGAATTGCAAATGCATTGCGATGTTTACATAAATCAATTTTTTCAGTCACTGCGCCGATATGACGAAAGGCAATCAAATGTTTAATCATCTAAGCGACGTGCGCGTGCGCTACATTTCATACTATATTTACATGCAATCATCTATTTGCATTGCTATTATCACGCTACTCGTATCTTTGCTTACAAACTCATTATGATGAATAAAAACATAAAGTAGATTAGGTAAATGAAAATAATTTGATGATTCTTTTTCAAACGACGATTTGAAAACGAAAGTGAGTTAACATTGCATTGCCATCCAGTCCTGAGCTATGTTTAAAGTTTCAAGCTCATCGGGAAGTTAGTTTAAAAACCGGCCAAGAGCATGTCGGGCCATGCTCAGTATTATAGGGTTCCTTAAGTAGGTGAACGAAAACGAATCAAATCGAATATTAATCATGGCTATGCTTTTTTAGTTTTTGCAATAATCGGCAGCATTCGCGACTCAGAGCGTGTTGTTAGTAGCGCCATCTAGCGATAAATTCAAGAAGCCAAATTGAAGAAGTGTGTTCAACATAACACAAAGTTACTTTTTGTGATTTTTTCAAATAGAAAGTAACTAAAGGAGCATTATTTGCTAACATAATTTTTTTCTAAGGTCAATGACCTTTGAACTAGGACGTTTTAAGTATTTTTCAGTTTTCTCTCTATAACTCAATAAATTATAATCACATTATACTCAAAATAATTTTAAAAGAGAGTTTTTACAAAGCTCTATCAATGTGGAAGATTATAACTTTCTACGTTGAATAGTTTAGAAATGGCAGGGGGGGGGACACATTGCAAGCCACTTTGGCGGGCTATATTTCGCAGATGGTACACCTGATAAAAAAGTGGTGTATGAAACATTACCTTCATTTTAGTAGACCTATTCAATGATACCCCACACGAGGGGGTGCAGCGAAAAAAAATTTTTCATCTCCATTTCACATGTATGGACGCCACCCCTAAAATACGTAAAAACGATTTTTTTATTCTTTTAAAATTGAGATCTATATGTAGACTATTTTTTAGCAAAATTTCATTTACTTATGTTTATAATTGTAGAAGTTATTAAGCTGTAAAGGATTAGGACAGACGGACAGACGGACAGACGGACAGACGGACGGACATGACGAAACTATAAGGGTTCCTTGTAGGACTTCGGAACCCTAAAAACGATTGCAAAATTTGTACCGAACAGACAAAGGCAGAAAGCGAGTTAATAATCATGACCCATCTTTTTAAAGTTCTTCAGCCATTCATAGAGTAAAGCATAATAATTATGTAGGTACTTGTATTTTACTCTTCTACTCCTCTCTACCTACTCCTTCTGGGGCAGTCAAGTAAAAACCGGCCAAGAGCATATCGGGCCATGCTCAGTATTATAGGGTTCCTTAAGTAGGTCTAATTACAATTGAATCAAATCGAATATTAATCATTGCTATTTTAGTTTTTGCAAACAGCGTCACCTAGCCCTAAATTTGAAAAGCTAAATTTAAGAAGTGTGTCATATCAATACAACATAAAGCTTCTTTTTGTGATTTTTTAAATAGAAAGTAACTTAAGGACCATTATTTGTTAAGATCATTTTACCCTAAGGTCAATGACCTATGAACTAGGATGTCTTAAGTATTTTTCAGTTATCTCAATATAACTCAAAAATTTATAATCACATTATACTCGAAATAATTTTAAAAGAGAGTTTTTATAAAGGTCTATCAATGTGGAAGACTGGTAAGTTTCTACGTTGCATAGTTTAGAAATGGCAGGGGGAGGGACACATTGCAAGCCACTTTGGTGAACTGTATTTCGCAGATGGTACCTGATAAAAAAGTTATGTTTGTAGTCATTACCTTCATTTTAGTAGAATTCAATGATACCCAAAATGAGGGGGTGCAGCAAAAAAAAAATGTTCATCCCCATTTCACACGTATGGGCGCCACCCCTTAAATACGTTATCAAGATTTTTTTTTTCTTTTAAAATTGAGACCACATCCTAATCCGCTAGATCTGACGGGAAATCCGTTAAGTTGGCAACACTGATCAAATCGAATATTAATCATTGCTATTTTACTTTTTGCAAACAGCGCCACCTAGCGCTGAATTTAAGAAGCTAAATTGAAGAAGTGTGTCATATCAATATAACACAAAGTTATGTAACTTTTGAGATTTTTTTAAATAGGTAGTAACTAAAGGAGCATTATCTGACAAGATCATTTTTCTCTAAGGTCAATGACCTATGAACTAGGCCGTCTTAAGTATTTTGCAGTTTTCTCACTATAACTCAAAAATTTATAAAAATTTATACTCGAAATAATTTTAAACGAGTTTTTTAATGTATTCTATGTTGCATAGCTTAGAAATGGCAGGCCACTTTGGCAGGCTGTATTTCGCAGATGGTATATACCTGATAAAAAAGTTGTGTATGAAACATTACCTTCATTTTAGTAGACCTATTCAATGATACCGCACAGGAGGGGGTGCAACGAAAAAAATATTTTCATCCCCATTTCACATGTATGGGTGCCACCCCTAAAATACGTAATCAAGATTTTTTATTCTTTTAGAATTGAGATCTATATCCAGAGCATTTTTTGACAAAATTTCATTTACTTATGTTTATTTTTACATTTTCTTATTTGTAGGTTTTATACATTACAAACAAAATTTTATTTAGTAAGTGGTTGCGCCTGGCATGATTTGCAATGCCAACATTTGTTTTGGTCAAAGACCTTTGTGGGTACAATCACAACAACTCACCAAAGTTTCATGGCAATTGGATGAATGGTTAAGAACACACATCATACAGGACAAACAAAGAAACATACATTTCTATACATATATTGTATAAATTTGTAATAAAAGTAACTATAGTTTTTTAGCAAACTACTGGGTACAGCCACTCTGATCTAGCTTCTCCCACCCACTTAGCTATCACTTCACCTAGCCTGCCAATATCTATCAATTGACATATGTTTCGTTTCTATCCGCTCTGGGTCACAAAAGCCAATTATCCTTTTCTTTTTTCCAAATCAGTCAATGTGCAAACTGGTGCAAATCATCAAACTTTTTTTCTTTTTTTTCAGTTATTCCGACATGGAGCCAGGACTCCAGTAGAGAGCTACAACAGCGACCCATACAAGAACTATCAATGGCCTGATGGACTTGGTGGTCTCACAAATGTGAGTAAAAATTTATCAGGAAAAAAAAGCAATGTACTGTGTAACAGTTCCTGATTCTCTTGTACAATGTTGTATGGGTGACAGATACAGTAAATTAAACTAATGACTGTTGAGTATATAATATATTGTTGTTTATTAGAATAATAAAATGGTATATATAAGGTGTCTACAATGACAAAGATTATAATAATTATGTAGAGGGATGTTACACCTCGTTATTTTTATGACATGTTTAAGTTATTCTACAATCTATGTTTGCCAACAGTAAAAGTGAAATCTAAAAATATAAATTGTGGAAAATGAAAAAAAAAACACTTACAAGCAGGATTCAGTACCTCACACCACTGCACATCTATTTAAATATATAAATTACTTAGCATTCTGATTAAGTGATCTCGCTTCAGTTAAATCGAAGAGAATGATCTCATATATACGGGGTTATTTTTTATACAGGATAATTTTGAATTCATTAGCAATTTTTAAGGAATGATGGTACTCATCAATGTGAACCACTTTAACTACAGGACCAACCCTGAAATTGCGATAAAAACAGATGTTGCCTACATGTGTGTTCACATAAATCGACAAAACATCACCCCTTTGTTGCTCTGTCAGGCGGGCCGAGTTAACTTACTATTAGAATTTATTACATTATGACATAAGCTAGTTTAATAATAAAGACAAATACCTGTGTACTTATGCCAGTGTTCAGTTGTTCGTAACACCTGACTTGTGCTTCTAAGTCCGCGTTTCTCTTTGATAGCGTCGCCAACTCCTCTTTCAGTTGTATCAGTTCTTCTGTAAGGTAAATCAGAACATTTGCAGCTGTTATATAATAATAATAATTAATAACATTGCCGAATAATTGCCAAACTTTGACTTAACGATCTTTGCCCAGAAAAATGGTCCTACATTCAAAATGAATTACAACTAAAATAATTTCCTGTGGCTAAGCTATTAATTGGATTTAATTGATTTTTGTGCACGGTCTGAGGACTTGACTCTATACGTGGTTTTATTAACGTGGTGTTCAGTCGCGTCTATATTGTCTTTGGTCGCCTCACTCGGACGTTTCACCGTCTTACACGGAACCACAGACTACATAGAGATACTACGTATTGAATTGATAGCAGCTTCTATATGTTATTAATATGGCAAAAGAAAATTATAAAGTACTGACTGGTTATTTAATAACTTTTTGTATGTTAGTCAGATGCATTAAACAATAACATAAAGCAAAATACTGTGAAAAACATACAATATACGTCAAATCTCCTGCGTCATTAGTGACAGCTGGCGACTGACAGCCGCTCGGTCGCGACCGATCACTGTGCACATGCGGCTGAGGCGTCCGCGACTTATTGAAACATCCGGCGAGCCAGATTTTCGTCAGACGTCCGAGCGCTCAAGGTCATGTCAAGTTCACGTCCGCGACTTATGGCTGACAGTTTGCACAGGTAGGTGCAACTTCATTGGCCAGATACAGCATCAGCCGCGACCGACGGTCGCGACCGTAAGTCGCGTCTTATAATTTGTTCCTAGCTTAAGTCGCGTCTTATAATGTGTTCCTAGCTTTATAGGTTTACAGGTCATGATCTTTAAGATACATCTCTGGGCCTGTGTCTGGGCTCTCTCTTACCGAAACATTTTAGTTTTATACGCACCACCCCAAGAAGTGATGCAGTAAGCCAAGATTGACTGTCCTAGAGCATAATATACGGTTTTTAAAGTACTTAAATCAGCAACAGATCTTATCTTTTTAAAAACATACATGAGTTTCCTGGTGCGGGCAATAAAATTTTCAATTTGGGAATTTGATTATTTGGAAAATAAGGTAAGGGTGTCATTTTTCCCATGATTTTAAAGATGAATTTTGGAGAGATGCAATAATTTTAAGTAGATATACCTGTTGATTCAAAATCCCTTCATATTTCATGGTAAAAAGACAGTTAAATTTATTTAAAATATCTATTATAAATATATGATAATAAACAAAATAACTCCAAAAGACCCTTTCTGCGACCATTTAGTCGCAAATACTACGGTAGTTCGATTTCTTTTTTAAATCATTCTATAGCTTGGCTCACTACGAACGGTTCGTGGTATCGCACGTTTAGCTACGACCTTCCAGGGCCGAGGAATCTGCCTCCGTTTGAAAAAAAAACCCAAAATGTCAGTTGATCACCTATTTTTTTTGTATTCCTAATGGGCTTGCGTTTAACCGCCGCCTCACCTGATGATAAGCGATAGTGCTGTCTACGATGGTAAAAAAGTAATTTACTTTACTGTGTTACTTTAAGTAACACACCTATTACGGGTAAAAAGATAAAACCCTGTGACAGACAGAAGGACGGAAGGATGGACGGACGGACGGCGACGGCGGCGGCAGAGTAATAGGGTTGGCACCCTTTATATACGGAACCCTAAAAAAGAAAAAAAGTTAATAGTTACTAACTCTTACCTGACAATCGGACAGACAGACATTGTCATTTACTCAGATTATAGGTCATAAATAAAAACTTTAACAAAAACTGACGAAAAAAGAACTGTAAACTTGGACGAATAAAATTATTTTCTTAAGAGAGCGAAGATACAATTGAAAATGGAGCGCCGTCGGCTCTCGGAACGGTAAAGTTATGTTTGCATAGTCAAAAGCAGATAGCGTTTACGAAGCGGGCTGTGGTCGAGGTAAGGTTAAAATATGCGGCGCTTGTATTGAGGGGACTTTCATAAAGGGGTAAGACAGTCCATGTGGTCGCGACGCACTTCGTGCATGCACTTGCTCGGTATGACCTACCTTAAAGATGGCGAATGTCGATTAAAAATAAATTATCGTATTCTCAAAATGTCACGTTAGAGATATGTCCACGCCTAGCGCTCTAAATACAAAGAGTGGTTCAAAGTAGTTGACATTACCGCACACGGATCCTTTTACAATTCACGCTCACGTTCATTTCATTACAGCGCCCAAAAAAGATCAATGACTAACTTTATTAGGGCTTAATGTCGGCGGGCAACTATCAAATTAGAGAATTACACGAACAACTTGTTTCGTTCGGTAGTATAGAAGTACAGCCACATCACATATAATAATAATATAATAAAGCCTCTTTATTCCTTAATTAAAAGATAACAAATTACATTTTTTTTTTTTAATAAGTGGTTGAATTAATCAAGGCAAAGTCGGTTTTTATAATTTTGGCATATTTGCTATTACTTTAAAAAACTATTGTGAAGAGAGAATAAACTGATTATTTATTTATTTATGTTTTTTATGGTGTACAATAAAGCATATATAAATAAATAAATAATAAATAATAATGTGCTTAGTCTTCTAAAATACTTGAAAGATTCTGTACATTTTACCCAAATTCAATGGCTGCCACAAAAATCAAGTTTGAACAAACAGAAAACGCAGTTGGGACAGGCAGACCGTGACGTAGCTTGGAGGCATCGCGCTGTCATTGCGGGAAGAGAATACCTGGTGAAACATCTTATTATACCATGTACTAACCAAACTAGCAATATCTCGAACATTGGCGCAGAGTCGCTAGCCTATCGGTTTTTTATCGAATGCATTTTGGCGAGTGTGCGTTGCAGGTCCGTTCCTGTGTGTATAAGCTCGCGATCGCTCAGTAGCGCCCGAGCTGCCTCATTTATTTATTTCAAGTATAATGCACAACATTACAGTTTAATTAAAACTAATGCGCTGTACATATAAAACTTAGTGGCCTTTTACCACTATGATGTAAACATACAAGACACCTTTGTAGCCACAGATCATATTGAAACAGACTATGACTTGGAAGAAGGAATACCTGAATTATTAGAAAATGACGCAGAAAATGAAGTAATAAAGGACATAAAATCTGTTAAAAGGTTTAAATACTCAGAGAACGCTGCTGCTCATCCTCTGTTAAATCTGTTAAAAGGTTTAAATACTCAGAGAACGCTGCTGCTCATCCTCTGTTAAATCTGTTAAAAGGTTTAAATACTCAGAGAACGCTGCTGCTCATCCTCTGTTAAATCTGTTAAAAGGTTTAAATACTCAGAGAACGCTGCTGCTCATCCTCTGTTAAATCTGTTAAAAGGTTTAAATACTCAGAGAACGCTGCTGCTCATCCTCTGTTAAATGAAGTAATAAAGGACATAAAATCTGTTAAAAGGTTTAAATACTCAGAGAACGCTGCTGCTCATCCTCTGTTAAATGAAGTAATAAAGGACATAAAATCTGTTAAAAGGTTTAAATACTCAGAGAACGCTGCTGCTCATCCTCTGTTAAATGAAGTAATAAAGGACATAAAATCTGTTAAAAGGTTTAAATACTCAGAGAACGCTGCTGCTCATCCTCTGTTAAATGAAGTAATAAAGGACATAAAATCTGTTAAAAGGTTTAAATACTCAGAGAACGCTGCTGCTCATCCTCTGTTAAATGAAGTAATAAAGGACATAAAATCTGTTAAAAGGTTTAAATACTCAGAGAACGCTGCTGCTCATCCTCTGTTAAATGAAGTAATAAAGGACATAAAATCTGTTAAAAGGTTTAAATACTCAGAGAACGCTGCTGCTCATCCTCTGTTAAATGAAGTAATAAAGGACATAAAATCTGTTAAAAGGTTTAAATACTCAGAGAACGCTGCTGCTCATCCTCTGTTAAATCCCACAATGTTTGCATATATTATGCAGTACATAACAGTGAAAAAGTCTACTTTTCAAAAATTTGGTTGAAATCCTAAATAAATAAATATTTTATGTATGTATTCAGCGAGTAATAATCTTTTTACTGATGGGGGCGCCACTTGGCTGCTACATGCGTCTTAAGTAAAAACACAAACAGCTTTAAAAAAATAGGTACATAAACAGTTGGACCACATCTTCAATTCTAATCATTATTATGGTTAAGAATAATTTTATTTACATTGTGATTTCATTTTCTTTATTTAGTCATTTTTATTTTTGACTTTGTTTTCCAAACCCTTTAAGTATTTTTTATCAGTGTAAATGTGAGCATCATGTAGCCAAATCGATAGTTTCCCTCTTATTATGGTTGAGCTTAAACTTAATATAATTATTAATTAGTTTACTTCAGTGAATTTGTTTCACTCATTAACCTACATTGTTCTCACACAATTCTTTCCAAATCTCATAACAAACCATTGCACAATCTATAACTTGAAAATAGTACCTATATCCATGTTGTTTCTTGCCAGCTCTTCTCTAATTTAGTTGCACGGTTCCTAGTGATGGAGTTTTGAAGAAACCTCCGAATACAATGGAATTTGTTATTTTTTCTATGATAATATATACGAATGGCCTGTTCGCTGTACTGTACAACTCCAATGCGGTTGCTAAATTCAGCAGCTGTTACACCAGCAGCTTCAGTGCAGTTTCCAACGCAATATTCCAAAGATTTATTTCGTTGGCAACCCCGTCTGTAGATTTGCTTAATTGTTTTAGGTGTTTTATTAAGTGCTTAATTTTAAAATGCCGGCGAAGTGTATGTTTACTTTATAATTATTTTATAAGTAAAATTTCAGTTTGAATTTCAGTTTTGTTGAGTTGTGTTGTTGTTTTGTTGATTTTTCGTATCGTTAAGCGTCGACTAAATTTAATTAGTAATATTGAAAAATAAAGTTATTAGGTATTTAAATTGAACTAAAAATACTGAAGTCTGTTTGACATTTCAATTTCTTTTATCTCTTTCAAATGATAACTGTTGATAGGTGTTGTTGTTGATCTACAGATAACTAGTTTTAGGTTGGTTTACGGCCAAAATTAATATCCAATCTATCCACGATTTGCCCTACTAGAGATAGGAATTTGACATTATTAATAATACATTAGCTCCATACAAAATATGTCAAATTTCTATCTCTAGTAGGGTAAATCGTGGATAGATTGGATATTAATTTTGGCCGTTAGACTGTGCGTAACAACAACACTAGGCTTTAATAATATAATTGGTTAATTTCTGCTCATATTATATACTCAATTAAACTGTTGTTTTGCTCTCAAATGGCAGTTGCCGGGCCATTGATGTAAAGCACACTGTAAATTGATATTCAAAATTATTACGAATAAAGTGCGGCCCCAACTAGTTTTACCTAGTTTTAGTACATTGGGTTGTCATTTACATCAATCTAAATTGAAATATAGAACTTTTGTTGGGACATGGATAGGTTCTAAGATAAATGACCACGGATCAACCATTATAGAACTTATCACATCGGGGTCACCAATATAGTCACGAGCAGACTGAAGTATGCGGGTGTCATCACAAAATTATTTGTGTCCTGTGGGAATCGGAACCACGACCTCGTGATCAGCAATCCGACACTTGAACCTCTAGACCACAGACGTCGTCAAAATAATAAAAGAAAATAATCCTTCTCGTGAGCGATTTTTTCTTTCCATAAAAAGGAAGGGCAGAGAAAATATTTTTGTCAGTTCCCTTCTCTTAAGCATGTTCAGTGTTCATTGCATATTTCATCATGATCATCATCATTTCAGCCGAAAGACGTCAACTGCTGGAAATAGGCCTCCCCCAAGCATCGCCACAACGACCGGCCCTCGCTTCCCGCATCCATCGGATTCCCGCGACCTTCACTAGGTCTCCATTATAAAAAATTATTAAAGTTTAAATTAAGCCAAGGGTTTATTTAAATATTGTACTTTGTAGTAGCTACGGCTTGACGTGGATTGCGCATGTTTGTTTTTTGTTTTGATGTTAAGATCTAATTGCATTTTGGTAACCTAGTTTTGGTAGCTTTTTAATCGGTTTCATCATCGTCATCATTTCAGCCGAAAGACGTCCACTGGTGGACATAGGCCTCCTTCAAAAGGGGGAGTTTGCCATAATCGCCACGCTTGGCATGTGGGTTGGCGATCGCAGTTGGCCGGTTATACTCAGAGAATGCTGCTGCCCATTCTCTCGTGAATCGGTCCCATTAATCGGTTTCGTGGTTTAAAAATAATTCTTTTCTTATCGTGTCAATGGTTCAAATAAGTGTAGGTAACAGTTTCGTTTAGATGTTTTTTTTTGTAGAACGTGGCCACTTCAATTGCGTTTTCAGTGGCGTTGAATAGGTCATCTCTTGTGCAGGTGTTCGGGCACAAGGGACACGTTAGCAAGTACGACAATAAAATATTCAATAATTTTCAGATTCATTTGTCGTAATTAATCTTATCTTAAAATCTGCCCAGCTTAAAGTTCAATCATTGGGCGTAAGGGAAAGTGGTCAGTTGACAAATAAAACTTGGGTAATTTTGGATACTTTTTTATTTAATAACCTCCACCCACATATTATTACTTACATCAATTGATCTTATTATTTATTATTATTATTTATTTATCTACATAATTATGTCTTATTTTTTGTGACGTAGTTATGACTTGATAAATTAGTTATGTCATAGTAACATAGCTATTTTTATACCACAGATTAATGATATATGTAGTTTGTGTTAGTGATGCGACTGGAGTCCGATTTTGCCACTACAGTTTTACTCGAGTACCACTCGAGTGGTCGAGTCACTCGAGTGGTTCACGAGTCACTCGGTCACTCTGTAATGGCGGCTATAGCTAGGGAAGTAAGTAATCAAGCCTAAAAAGTATCGATATCGATAATCGTGTTTCTTATCAGAGATTTGTGCTGATTAAAATCATTTTAAAGTAGTAATAAATAATGCAATTATATCAAATACTAAGTTCGGCTAGCTTTTATCTATTAATATTTATACGGCGAGTGCTGAGTTAGGGAACTAGGTTTCACCCAAAAATGGGTCATATTTTTTTTTCATAAGAAAATCATCATGTATTTTAATTTAATAAATAATAAATAATAAATATTTTTTGGACATTTTTACACAGCACCATCTAGTCCCAAACTAAGCAGAGCTTGTACTATGGGTACTAGACAATGGATATAATACTTATATACTTTTTTTATTGTAAATACATACTTATAATACATAAGAAACACCCAGACTAACACAAACACTTATGTTCATCACACAAATATTTGTGTCCTGTGGGAATCGAACGACCTTATGATTAGCAGTCCGATACTCGAACCACTAGACCACAGACGTCAATTTGATTATAAATTGCTCCTAAAAATGTTTTATCACTAAAATAAGCGCTATAAAATCTGATCCGAGGGTCGGATGTTGAGCTATTTAAGTATTTATCGACACCAAGACGATTCCATAACGCCCATAATTTAGCACCTCATGTAGGCACGGTATTATTTAGAATTCGTCTATTTTTAATCCAGGTTTATGTTCACACATCAACAAATAAATTAAAATGTTTTACATCACTCATTTTTGTTGATATCAACATAATAAATTATTTAATAAGTTACTGAAATGTAAAATAGAAATAACAACATTTTATTTGGAAAATAATTTGGGGCCTCCACTCCTTTCTGGGTGTTTTTTATGTATTATAATTTATAAATATGTATTTACAAAAAAAGTAGATAAGTTATATCCATTGTGTAGTACCGAAAGCACAAGCTCTGCTTAGTTTGGGCAATTCCAAAAGTATTTGTATACCTATAGCTACAAACATCGTTACCAACAGTTATCAGCAATTATCTTAGTTATCGGATTATAACGTTATTAGTATTTAAATTATCAAAACGATAATGTATATCTATACGCTATAATATCTGAGATTTTTGCATTCATGACAGGGGTTCACCCACGGCTGCACTTTTGAGAAACAAGCAAAGCTCTTGCACTGCGCTCCCGACCACTAAGAATTTGGAAAAGGCACGGCTGGCTGTTAATGGGGGAGTGTTAGTGCCTACACTTATGTATAGTAGTGAAAGTTAGGTATGGCAGAAGAAACATGAAAGCAGAATAAATGAAGTAGAAATGAGAGCTTTGAGAAGTATGTGTGGTGTCTTTGAGAGATAAAGTAAGGAATAACGTGATAAGGGAGAGCTGTGTAGTGAAAGAAGATGTAGATATAAATACATAAGGATCAGCCAAATTCCCTGTTTAAAAAAATCAGCATCAGTATCCACTGATGTCAATGTCAAAAATCAGCATCAGCATCAGCATCCGCTGATGTGATAAAATTTTGGATCAGCAACAACCCTGGTTTATACCTAAGTATGTGTTTTGTCTAAAGTCATCACCCCTAAAATACATAACCATGATTTTTTTATTCTTTGCAATGGAAATGGGCTTATTCTGTATAGTTTGCCTCAAAAAAAGAATCAACTAAATCTTTTTGCCATTGACTCAAAAGAGGGTATTATTACAACAACGGGAAGACTTGACTATGAAATCCAGACTGTTCATAATGTGACTATTGTGTGATTGTTGTGTATTGACTTCTGACTTAGGTTTACCAAGTTTAAGTTCCACGGCTATTCTAATGCTGACTGTGACTGATGTTCCAGACGAAGTGGAAGTTTCAGATAAACCAGTATTTATTTAAAATTCTTGAATGTTTTAATGATAAACAAGTTTTTTGATTATGTTGCCAACTTTGATTAGATAATACGTTTAAATACAGTGTAGAAGTCGTGCAGAGAGCTTAAAAATAATTTTATTCTTTTTATTGTTAGCACTAAGGTTTTATATGACACAACCTAGTTTTGGAATTTATTTATTTATTTCACAACATACATATAGTCATTACAGGTTTTTACCCAATTCGACAATGTAGTTACACAGAAGACAAATAACTAAGTGTCACCCTCTCGAATTCCGCCAAAGAGCAAATAAAAATATCAAGCCGTTGCGAGATAGCATTAAGTATTGCTATTGCTCGAACGACCGGTGCAAATTTTAAAATGTTTGTACGGGCTACCGGGACCTCAAACAACATCTCCCTTGGCCCCTGTCGCAACCTAGTGTTAGGAACGAGTAGCCCCAATGATCCCAGTATTTGTGGGTTATTTAGCTTACCACGGAACTCAAGAAATACATACTTAGCTAAAGCGAAGTGTCGCCTCACCTCCAACTTATAGTAACCAACCATTCCTATTACAAAAAGAGTTGGATACATAAGTGGATAGAACGGGTAGACTCCGTATTGTTTCAAATACAGGTATCGAGTAAATTTATTTTGCATTTTCTCTACCATGAGACAGTATTTAGTCTCATGAGGATTCCAGATGATAGCACTAGGTTAGGTTTTTCTCAACTATAGCCTATACCTAGCTAAAGCTAGTACGCACGGCTGCACATCAAGCTGTAAATTTCCAGTATAAGCTGATCTTTCATTGTACGGAAAGCCTAAACAAAGCGAGGTCAGCTTATACTGGCATATTACCTCTATGTTAAAAAATGCATCTATAGACATCAGAATTAAGATCATCAACTCAGCCTATCGCAGTCCACTGCTAGACATAGGCCATTCCCAAGTTACGCCACAACAGCCAGTTTCAGTTGCAGCTACGAGTAAAAGGCTTATCTATTACACTACACGTCTTACTGTTCCGTGTAGTGCCTGACGTAAAGAATTGCACCACCCTATATCTTCTCATGGGTGTCGTAAAAGGCGACTAAGGGATTCACCAGAGGATGAGTAGCAGCGTTCTCTGAGTAATTAATTATTTTAAAAAGAGTATATTCATAAATTTTCTTGCTGGATTTTCTCCATAGGACCCACCATTTGGGAACGTGCAACTAGAATCGACTACTCATGAGTGCCTCTAACAAGGTCTATTTTAATAAAAACATAATTTGAATTAGGTGGGCAGCGTGGGATTACGACTGCGTCACCAATTTTTTTTACACTCCGTAGTTTATGTATAGTCGGGCGAGATGATGATGATGATGTATTTTTATGTAACCCCACCTATAAGTTGCCTGCTTGTGTTTATCACTGTGTTTTAAATGTTGCGCGTCGTTAACTGTGACAATAAACTATTTTTCTTTCTTTTCTTTTCTTTATGATGAGAAATTCAAATTTAAATGATTTTTATATAATAACTATCGTGAGTTAAATTCATAATTATTAATATAAACGGTTTCACTCACGTTATCATCTATCGCCTAAACATCAGATATATAAAAAAAACTCTTCCTACTGCTCCAGTATCACAACGGAATTGTTGAGAGAGAAGAGCTGTAATTTCCATTGTGCGACAGCGCAAAAAATTTGGACATTACCCATTTAATACCATCAGTTTTTTCAACATTTTTCTTCGGAACGCAATACGATGATATTGTTTCCCTAATGCATTTAGTTTAGTATTCACGCTTTTGGCCATATCAGATAGGTCACATTGAATACATAACACTTAAAGCCACGCCTGTAAGTCCATTTAGTTTTTGTAGGCAAGTGCTGCCAATTTTGGCATCAGAGTTGCTAAAAGCTGATTTGCAAAATTTGAATTTAGTAGGTATTGGGCATATTCACACAAAATAATTGCTTTTGCTTAATTCAGATGCCTACCGAGCGACGAACGAATTCTTGGAAAGTTATTGTTTATCGTTGAAAATTTCACGTTGTATTTGATGTTACGTTGTTTTTATTATTTATTTAAAGTAATTTAATGATCTTCGTTGATTGTTTGTTTGGCGCCGACTCATAATTTGTTATTTTTCGCCGCCGTGACCGAAATTCGGTCGGGAGGACATTATTATATGTAAGAAATATAATATAGACTACATTTCTCATTATTCAGAGACACAATCAATCCTTAGATTGATTAGATTGAAACTTGTTTAGTTCTCTAATTTTATATTCTAATGGGGATATTATATTCCCTTTCTCTATTAATGTATGAGATGGTAGTTTTGCTGTGATAATTTTGTCACCGGTTTCATTATTTAGGGTTTTTATTTGGAACAGCATTTTCCAATTAGAAAGAAAGAAAGAAAATATATTTATTTGCGTCTAGAGTGACGCACAAACTTACCAAAAATATAGAGAAAAAAAAAAGAAAACAAATACTGGTACAAATATTCAAGTGGTAAGATATCTCATTTTCGCCTTTTGTTATTAGTAACATACTTGTCTTTCTATGAGACGAGATGACTGTTAAGCCTATGATACAAATAACATCACTCCTGTATTTCCCCGAAGGGGTAGGCAGAGGCGTATTGTATACCCACATTAATTTCGCCAGTTATGCTATAGTGTCATGTAATAGAGGGTGAGCCTATTGCCATTAACCGAGCACAAATCCAGACTCCAGGCAGCTTTGGTCAGTTGTTCATACTGATGACTACAATGATACCTTAAGAGGTTTTGATTTATTTCAATAACACGTTGTATACATCATTATTAGTAGAATTAATAACATTAATTCAAACTATTTACATTATTTTTTATTATTTAATGACATCTTAGGCTTTGTCTACGACACGAAGAAGAAGAATGAACGCACCTGGTGTCGGAGATTACTTTTGTGTATATGACAGATTGTGTATGCGCAGCCTTTTTTTTTTTTTATAGTATAGGATGGCGAAACGAGCTAAAGGCCCACCTGATGTTAAGCGGTTACCTTTGCCCATGACAACTTCAATACCACCTTGGCTGTTGCCTAAATGGTACCGTCTTTCAAGCAGGGTACACACAATAGGAAATCTACACATTTTCTTCATTTATGAAATTTTCAATCAATATATGCGAAGTGGATTTTCAATTTAAAGTAATACAAACGTCTCGCGCAGGGCACATGTTGCTCGCCTCCACACACTTACTGACATACCATACACGTACCCTTTATATTATAATATAGTTAATTTGTCGTATAGAAAAGTTTAAACAACGCATTCCGCATTCTAATGCCTACTCACAAACGTTTATTTTTATATAATTTTATTATTTAAATACAGCGTGGTTTACTAAAGACGTTGGAAATTATTATTTAAAAAAAAATGCATGTCAAACCGAGTTTTTTAGATTGCAGCAAGTATCTGTACTGTGTTATGTACCAACTTTTATGCGACTAAATGAATTGAATTGAATTGAATACCATCATTTTAGAGCTGATCAGCCATTTAGAAATCGTAAGTAAAATTCAAAATATCGTAGTAGTAAGTAAATACTTAAACAAGAGTAACGTTATAATATAAGTAAACCACACGCTTCTAGACACAAACGCTTATGTTCATCACATAAATATTTGTGTCCTATGGGAATCGAACCCAAGACTTCGTGATCAGCAGTCCGACACTCGAACCACGACCACAGACGTCGTCAAAAGTTGGTTGCTGGATAGCTGCAGAATGCCTTTTAGGAGTTACCTAACACACAGAAATCGATACTTTTTGCGTAGTGAGAGTAATAGGGTCCCGTTTGGCAACCTTTGGTTACGGAACCCTAAAACATAGAACAATCTAGCAGAACCAACGAGAAGTAATTAAATATGTTAGAATTTGAAGATGGAATAAAATAACAATTACAAAATCTAAGACAGTTGCTATCTGTGAATTCCTAAATACTCAGAGAACGCTGCTGCCCATCCTCTGGTGAATCCCTTAATCGCCTTTTACGACACCCATGAGAAGAGGGGGGTGGTGCAATTCTTTATGTCCGGCACCACACGGAACGTAATTTTTAGTAGCCAGTGTGACGTAATTGTTGCGTCATTTTGGAAAATGTCAGTTGTTTTTGTTTGAAGCGGGCCATTAACACATCCGCAGATTGAAATTGCGATCTTTTCATGAAACCTTTCTCATAAATGTTGTTACAAACAAAAACAGACATAACATCACGCCTGTATTTCCCCGAAGGGGTAGGCAGAGGTCGATAAGTGTTAATTACTGTTGTAACGAGGCTAAACTCGTTACGCTGCTCACCACCTTATTTCGATTTCCTGGCCACTTTATAAAACTTTACCTATCCAAATTCAAAATTTTAAAATTCTTCCATAATTTTCTATTTTTTACTTAAAACAAGAGACTTATATCGTAGCCTTGGCCGGGCATGGACGTGTCCGACCATTACAGTTTTTTTATATTATTTCACTTATCCAGTTTCCATATTGTACGCTGAAAGACACTCATGTGTCTGTGACTGTGTCTCATAATCATTATATTATTTTATTAACAAATAGTCAATGTATCAAGTTACCAGTTAGTGAGATACAGTATACCAAAAACGTTCCTGTTGTGTTTTTATTGTTTGTGCCGACCTACCAACCTACCTACCTGAATCCAGCCCGAGCTAGCTGCATGGGCATAGCAGCAGCTCAATTGTTTTATAGTCGGAGTTGTCCTACCACTCCTCCGGCCCTCCGTACTACTGACCCTCTCTGCCCTCCATACCTCAGAGGAGTTCCATAACTCCATACCACTAGTTCCTGTACCACTAGTTCCTGTCGTTCCTGAGTTCTGTTCCTGTAGTTCCTGTTCTCCTCCTACTTCCGTGTCACCGTGTGCCAAGCCGCCGAACCCTCGACCCTGCGAGTCTCCTGCCCGAGCCACCCACACCGGCCACGACGTGACACTGGCGCCCAACTGTATTTTGATTATTTTATTGTGATATATTTATTTTCTTTGTTTTTTTATAATCACCCACCATTTATTTATTTTTTCAAAATTCTAAAATTCACCGGGCGACAACATAATCGTTTGTATTATTCTTATTTGGCCATCATTTAACTTATCATTTTCACCTGTTTTATAACCCATAAATCTCTTGATTTCTTTTTTATACCAGTTTGTTATAAATTTATCATTACAAAAAAATTACACACATTTTAATCAGACATATAATACAAATATACAAACATAACTCCATACAAAACTATACAGTATACAAAGCAATAAACATACTGCATTTACATACAAAAATACCGCACCGGTTGCTCAACAGCAACTACACCCACTGAAGGCACTTGAGGTTTAAATCCAACTTGAGAAAAGTTGGGTTGGATTACCAAAAGTCGCTGGAAGATAACACATCCTCGTCGAAGGAGAATATCCTTCCACTTGGTACTGCTACATACTCCCAACGGTATATCCATAGGTCTTCGAGACCGACTCTGGTGTACTGTTGCGGAGCACACATTACAATCACTATTCACACCATATTATTCAATTCTTCAATCATACTAGTACATATATCATTAATCTGTGACATTTATTTTGAAAAATTTTATTGACACATTTAACTAGTGTCAATAAAATTTTCATATTCCGAAAATTACATTTTTTATTCTTCTTTAACCAAAAAGGTTCCAATACTTCAAATGCGATATAAGTCAATTTATTTTTAAATTCAAACTAAATACTCTTTTTATAAATATATATTTATTATCACTCATCTCATTATCCTTGGTATTTATTTTGGCAATTATATCATACAATAATTATATTATAAGTAATAATACGTATATATTTCTATTCTACTACCTATCCTTCTATTCTATCCTTCTATTTTATTCTTCTATTCTATCCTTCTTTCTTCTACTCTTCTATTCTTCGTCTATCTATACTTCTTCTCTACTACTATTATATTATATTATTATTATTATTTTTCTACTTTACCTTAGATGAAAAATACGTACTTAATGAAAGACAGATTTGACAAGACAAACTTATATTTCATAAAACAAAAGAGATATATAAACGAATGGCCATGAAGGTTTTATTCAAAGACATGAATACATTACAATTTCCTCCCCTTAAACCCTTAAAGAACTAAACTTGGAAATAACTAAAAAAACTAAACAACTATTCTTGTGTATACTTAAGTTTGCATACCAGTAACAAATAAACAATTAGATTAATGACAAAACAAACTTAAACTTTATAATTTGGTTTGTTTAACCGAGGACGCAAACTATACGAATTCGATGTTTCTCGAGATGAAAATCTCTCATGGCTGGCAGAAGCCTGAGCTAAGTCAAGAGGTTCTACACCCTCTGGCTGGCTTAATTGACTCCCATTGGTTCCCTCAGCAACATCTAACGAATTTTTTTTTCGGGAACATCACTTTCAGAACAAATTGGCAGTGATGAAAACCGATGACTTTTACGTTGTGCCAAAATTTGATCAACATGTTTGGTAGTGACACCATTATCAGCCAACACTTTATACGTAACTGCACCTGTTCTCTCCACTACCGTACCAGGTTTCCACTTATCATGATTGTTTCTGGAAAAATCTCTCACAAGAACACTATCCCCTTCATTGACGTGACGTTTAGTACCTGGAGCATAACGCAGCTGTGCCTCTTGAGCTGCAGCTATGTTGTCCGAAGTGTAACCGCGCAACAAATCAAACCGTGTACGCAGTGTCCGGCCTAACATGGCAACTGCCGGCTCACGTCGCGTACTTAAGTGAGCCGAGTTTCGGTATTGTAACAAAAACCTGCACAAAGCGCGGCCAGAATCTTCACCATCAATGGAAGCTTTCTTAAGTACTTTTTTAATTGTTTTCACAGCGTTTTCAGCAGCACCGTTACTAGAAGGGTGATAGGGCGCTGTGAGGATATGCTTTGTGCCATTGCGTTGTAGGAACTTTTCAAATTCTTCTGACGTGAAAGGTGGGCCTCCATCAGTGACAATTTGCTTAGGAATGCCAAATCTTGCAAAACATTCTCGTAACTTAGCAATTACTCGAACAGCCGTTGTACCGCCAGACATCAAAAAAACTTCAATCCATTTGGAATGAGCATCAATAATTAAAAGGTAATGTTTTCCTTCATACTGCAAAAAATCACAGTGTATCCTAGTCCAAGGCTCGGCCGGCCAAACATAAGGCACAGGCAAAGCACGCGGCGGTGCATCGCGTACGGCGGCGCACGGCGCACACGCTCGAGCTCTTGCCTCTATATCCAAATCAATGTTCGGCCACCAAACGTAGTTTCGCGCTATTTGCTTCATGCGAACTACACCTATATGTCCAGAATGTAACTCATCGAGAATTTGTGTCCTTAGTGACTTTGGAACAACGACTCTATAACCCCACACAATGCACCCATGATCTATATGTAAAGTGTCCTTTCTATGAAAATAGGGTTTTTCATTTTCGATTTCAATATCAACCGGCCAACCGCTCATTATATAGCCGTAAACACTGCACAAAACAACATCCTTTCTAGTTTCATTAGCAACATCCTTATGACTCAATGGAAAACTGTTCTCAACAAAGTGTAAATAAGTTGCAACATCAGGCTCCGATTCCAAACATTTACTATTTTGGATTGGTAGTCGCGACAATGCGTCTGCATTACTATTTCGTTCCGAAGAAACGAATTTAATATCAAAATTATATGCAGCAAGTTTTACTGCATAACGTTGTAGACGGCTAGCCGCAGTCTGTGGTATGCCTTTCTTTGGCCCAAAAATATGACTTAGAGCCATGTGGTCCGTTTTAAGTGTAAAACGACGTCCATAAAGGTACTGATGGTGACGTGTAACTCCATATACTATCGCCAGTGCTTCTTTATCAATCTGGCTGTAACAAAGTTCGGAGGCAGTAAGCGTGCGCGAAGCACAGCACACAACCCGCTCGCTGTTATCAGGGTACACATGTGATAACACAGCGCCTAGACCGTAAGAGCTGCTGTCTACTGCCAGCACTAACGGCAGTGAAGCGTCATAATGCGCCAACACTGGCTTACAAGTTAGTGCTTCTTTGATAGCCAGGAAAGCATTATCACAAGCTTGAGTCCAATGCCATCTAGTTCCCTTTTTAAGTAAAGCGTACAATGGTTGCAATAATGTACTCATATTCGGAATAAAACGTGCATAATAATTTATAAGTCCCAGAGCAGCCCTCAACTGAGAAACATTTTGTGGTACCGGAGCGTTAGCTAAAGCATCTACTTTACTACTATCGGTATGCAAACCAAACTTGTTTATTCTATACCCAAGATAACAAACTTCATCCTTGAAAAACTCACATTTCTCTAATTTAATTCGTAAGCCTGCTTGTTGAAGTCGTGACAAAACTGATTTTAAATTAGATAAATGCTTAGCTTTATTTGGCCCAGTTATACAAATGTCATCTTGAAAGGCCACAACCCCATCACAATTCAAACCACTCAATGTTTCTTCGATAAATTTTTGGAACATTTCTGGCAAACACTTTAATCCAAAAGGTGCCCTACGATAAACAAAAGTGCCAACGTGAGTGGTAATTGCAGTAAAGGGTTGAGACTGTTCATCGAGAGTACATTGTAAATAAGCATGTTTGAGATCCAACTTAGTGTATTGTTCACCTCCACTTAAAGCTGCAAACAGTTGTTCTATACGCGGAAGCGGATAGTGAAAATCTTTTAAAACTTTATTTATTGTAATTTTATAATCACCACAAATTCTTATACTTCCATCAGGTTTCACAACCGGCACGATGGGAGTGCCATAGTCAGATCTTTCAACTTTATAAATGACATTTTCCTGCTCCAATCGCTCCAACTCATGCTCAACAGCTGTCCGCAGAGCTAGGGGCAGCGTACGGGCCTTGCAAAATATCGGAGTATCGTCTTTTAAATACAACTTCATTTTAGTTTTAGTACTTCCTAGACCATCCTTAAAAACATCGGGAAACTCAGTCTTCAGTCGCGATATAACAGCATCATTTTCATCGGAAAAATTATACAAATTGATTGCCTTTAATCCTAACTTACGCAACCAACGGCGTCCGAGTAAAGGTGGACCGCCGTTGTCAATGATAAAGAGAGGTAACGATGCAACCGCGGTATTTCCGCAACGCACACTAACATTAACAAACCCAAGCGGGACGATCGCGTCCCCTATGTACGAATGAAACTTATTGTTATCACGGATGATAGGAAAATTAGACAGGTAGGAATCATAAAACAACTTATTTACTGCCGATATTTTGCTGCCTGTGTCGATCTCAAACATAATTTTTTTATTGTTTATCAATAACTCGTAAAAATAGGGACTATCACTGATACTATTTTTCACAGAAATAACATTATTTAACTCATCATTAGAACTGCTTTCGGATCCAGAGTCTTTCAAAATACAATTTTGATAATGTTTAGTGACATGTTTACCTTTGGTGCACACAGCTGACAAATGGCCTTTGACACTACATTTGTCACACACATAAAATTTATACTTGCACTTGTTAGGCGCATGAGCTCCTTTACCGCAGCGCCAACAAGAGCGCCGCTTGCTGCCGGCGCCTGACGGCGCGGCCGGCGCTGCCGCGACCCGGTGCAGGGGTGCGGCCCCAGTAGGTCCTATGTCATGATCATGGCCGCTCCCCGACAGCGCGCTACCGGCCGCGGCCTCGGCCGCATGCCGCTCAGCCGCCTCCAGTGCGAGCGCCATCTCTACCGCTTTCTTGTAGTCCAGTGACGGCTCGACAAAAAGGCGTGACCGCATCTCCTCACTTCGGAGGCCACATACAAACTGGTCGCGAAGGTTAACTTCGAGAGTTGCTCCAAAGTTGCAGTGGGTAGCTAGATGTTTCAAATTTTGAAGAAATGCGCCCACCAATTCGTCATGAGCTTGCCGTCGCTGACGAAACGTAAATCGTTCAGCAATTTCTGAACGCCTCGGCTCAATATAGTTACCTATGAGTTCTACTAGCTGTTCGAACGTACAGTCTTCAGGAAATTTGGGTGCACACAAATCGCACATGAGCCCGTAAATGTGCGACCCAACATGTGTCACTAGGGTGGCCACGTGGAGTTCATTTTTTATGTCGTTGAGTAAAATATATTGCTTCACCAACCTCACATAAGCAGACCAGTTCTTTCCTTCCTCAGCGCGAAACTCGTGTAGTTTACCGAATGGCATTATGTAATTTTTAAAATAAATCTTCGTCGCCAATGTAAAATACGTACTTAATGAAAGACAGATTTGACAAGACAAACTTATATTTCATAAAACAAAAGAGATATATAAACGAATGGCCATGAAGGTTTTATTCAAAGACATGAATACATTACAGTTCTAGACTCATAGTCTCTATTGTAGGTAGCGAGCGGTGCACAACTCGACATAAATAAGCCTTATGTGTTCGAGCGGTGCATAACTCAATAAAAATAAGCCTGATATGTCGAGGTGTAATAACTCGTAAAAAAAATACAATCGGGTTTTCTAAAGGTGCGGGCGACGACACCTAATTTAAATAAATAAGCCTTAAGTCATTTTAAACAGAAGGATTTCTTGACGAGTATGTGTCACCTATAAATGTGTACCATATCTCTCTCCGTATGCAAGAATTTTGAGTGATGATGAATGAATAATTTTGAGTGATGATGCATGAATCTGTACCAAGTCTTCCTTCACAACCTCAAAATTTATAGGTGTTAATAATATTATTGTTCAGGGATTTAGGGGTATTTTTATGTATATATATATAACTCACTCACCTCATCCATTAATATTTATTTTGATATTATTATATTTGTATTTTTCTTATTAACTTTGTAAAAAAATCTTCTAAAAGATTTTTTTACACCGGCCCACCCGGGTAGTGTAACGAGGCTAAACTCGTTACGCTGCTCACCACCTTATTTCGATTTCCTGGCCACTTTATAAAACTTTACCTATCCAAATTCAAAATTTTAAAATTCTTCCATAATTTTCTATTTTTTACTTAAAACAAGAGACTTATATCGTAGCCTTGGCCGGGCATGGACGTGTCCGACCATTACAGTTTTTTTATATTATTTCACTTATCCAGTTTCCATATTGTACGCTGAAAGACACTCATGTGTCTGTGACTGTGTCTCATAATCATTATATTATTTTATTAACAAATAGTCAATGTATCAAGTTACCAGTTAGTGAGATACAGTATACCAAAAACGTTCCTGTTGTGTTTTTATTGTTTGTGCCGACCTACCAACCTACCTACCTGAATCCAGCCCGAGCTAGCTGCATGGGCATAGCAGCAGCTCAATTGTTTTATAGTCGGAGTTGTCCTACCACTCCTCCGGCCCTCCGTACTACTGACCCTCTCTGCCCTCCATACCTCAGAGGAGTTCCATAACTCCATACCACTAGTTCCTGTACCACTAGTTCCTGTTGTTCCTGAGTTCTGTTCCTGTAGTTCCTGTTCTCCTCCTACTTCCGTGTCACCGTGTGCCAAGCCACCGAACCCTCGACCCTGCGAGTCTCCTGCCCGAGCCACCCACACCGGCCACGACGTGACACTGTCAGTTCTTATCGTTCATTTACCTAGTTTAAACCACAGACATAGACATATTAAAAAATATAGACGAAGTGCTTCGAACAATCTGGTGAAGCCAAAAAACTATGCTCCTTCGTGTACCTACAACCAGCGCTCACGCACATACATGCACGTCAAACCGTGCTCACCACTCTCAGTACACACACAAATTATTTCGAGTATAATGTGATTATAATTTTTTGAGTTATAGACAGAAAACTGAAAAATACTTAAAACGTCCTAGTTCAAAGGTCATTGACCTTAGAGAAAAATTATCGTAGCAAATAATGCTCCTTTAGCTACTTTCTATTTTAAAAAATCACAAAAAAAAGTAAAAACATCAAAAATAAAGTTATTCCGACTAAATTTTTTTTTTGTGACTGAAATAACTCTAGCAGGCTAGAACTCTTCTGTTCTTGATAGCTTGGTAATTCAACATTAATGATTGCAAAAAAAACTCTTGTGATTAAAACAAACTGTCCCCAAAACGCCAATCATAGTAGGTGCCTATGATCTTTTTGAACTTTTAGATAAAATAATACAAAGAATAAAAGAAGTCGCTGAAATAATAGAATAACAGAAAATGGAAACGAAACCTTAACATCATATGATTGCAAGTGGCCTTAGAATTTATTTATCAAAGAGATGTAACATTGCATGATCAACACTGATCAGGAAAAGTCATTACCATACTAAAATTATTAAGGTCAACGAGTCTAAAGAATAATAAATCATCATCATCATCATCATTTCAGCCGAAAGACGTCCACTACTGGACATAGGCCTCCCCCAATTAAGGGGGGATATGCCATAATCGCCACGCTTGGCAGGCGGGTTGGCGATCGCAGTTGGTTGGTTAAATACTCAGAGAACGCTGCTGCCCATCCTCTGGTAAATCCCTTAGTCGCCTTTTACGACACCCATGAGAAGAGATAAGGGTGGTGCTATTCTTTAAGTCCGGCACCACACGGACTAATAAATAGTAAGAGTAATCTAAGGCCTTAACCTTCTCATACTGACAAGAGGCGCGTGAGATTTTTCAAAATGAAAAAGTTTTTTTTTTCTTGCTTTCATCTCGGTAAAAATCGTCGTCAGTAGAAATCAGTAAACCATTCACCTTGTCGGATATAATCTCAGCTATAAAAGATCTGAAGAATGGCAAAGCGGCTGGACTGGACGACATTACTGTAGAACAACTTAAACATTTAGGCCCGCTTGGAGTGTCATGGCTTCTCTCATTATTTAATAGATGCCTTGAAAGCGCAAATATCCCCAAAATTTGGCGGAAAGCTCAAATCACGGCACTGCTCAAACCAGGTAAACTGCCAGACGACCCGAAAAATTACCGCCCCATCTCTCTTTTGTGCCACACATACAAATTGTTTGAGCGGCTCTTACTCAATCGCCTCCTGCCCATGGTTGACCCTAAACTGATCCCGGAGCAGGCTGGATTCAGACCGGGTAAGTCATGCTCTGGGCAAATCCTCCGACTGACGCAGCACATAGAGGATGGTTATGAAGATCGCAAAATTACTGGCATCGTTCTCGTCGACCTGTCAGCAGCATATGACACTGTCAACATCAAGAGACTACTGGCCAAACTGACGGATATGCTTGATGACCTAGGTTTTATTCGGATACTGAGTGAACTGCTACGGAATAGACGCTACCAAGTACTCTTAAACACAGAAAAAAGTAGATGGAGATCTCAGAAGAACGGCCTTCCACAAGGAAGTGTTTTAGCACCCATTCTCTTCAACATCTACACCAACGACCAACCTAATGTTGAACACTGTGAGAGGTTCCTTTACGCTGATGACCTCGCCCTGGCTACACAAACAAAGAATTTTACGGAAGCTGAAAAAAATCTAGAGGTAGGCTTGGAGGTTCTCGGAAAGTATTACGCTGAAAACGGTCTTAGACCAAACCCCACAAAAACCCAGTCATGCGTTTTCCATCTTCGCAATAGCTCAGCTAGACGTACGCTTAACATTAAATGGCAGGGAGTCGCTATTAATCATAGTAATAATCCTACTTATTTAGGAGTCACCCTTGACAGAGCGCTGACATTTAAAAACCACTGTTTGAAAACCAAACAAAAGGTCGGTTCCCGCAACAACCTGCTTAGGCGCCTTACGTCAACTGCCTGGGGTGCCTCACCTACGGTACTCCGAACTACTGGCTTAGCACTCTGCTTTTCTGCGGGTGAATATGCGTGCCCAGTGTGGCACCGTTCCGCCCATTCCAGAGAAGTAGATGTTGCACTAAAAGAAACTTGCCGAACTATCACAGGCTGCCTTAAACCGACTCCACTTGGCGTACTTTATCCTACAGCTGGTATAGCGCCCCCACAAGTCCGTAGAGAGGTTGCGTGCGCAGTGGAAAAGCACAAACAGGAGTCTGATCCAAGACATCCACTATTTAGCGCTCAATTACCAACACAGAGGTTAAAAAGTCGGCACAGTTTTTTAAAATCAGCAGAGGCCTATCGGGGTGCCCGGTTGAGGCCCGTTGTAAACTGTGGCTGAAGACACTTTCTCCACCCGCTCACTATATCCAGCCGAGTGAGCACCTTCCTGCGGGATATAACCTTCCCTGGTCAACCTGGAAGTCACTAAACCGACTACGAACTCAAGTGGGAAGAAGCAAGTCCAATCTCGCCAAGTGGGGCTATATTCAAAAAACAGCGACAGGGTGTGGTTGTGGCACTGACCCCCAATCGATGAGTCACCTCTTACACTGCCCTTTGTGTCCCGAAACCTGTAGCCTGGGTGACCTTTGCGTTGCCACTGATAACGCCGTTGAAGTGGCAAAGTTTTGGGCTTGCCAAATCTGACCCAAGAGATTACATAAATACCATACCATCGACACGAAGAAGAAGATCTCGGTAAAATTTCCTATACTAGTATTATATACAGGGTGGCCGAAGAAATGACGTCCAAAGGAAAAATCTAGACTTCCCAAGTCGTACCCCATGACTCCATGACTTCATTTTTGTTATCACCGGTCACGCTCGGTGCCTCGTAATAGTGCTTACCGTGTAGTACATTACCGTGTACAATGTTGCATTAATATTAACCTAGGGGTCTAATAGCAAAATCGATTATCGATTATCGATTTATCGTGTGATTTGTCAGTTAAAAAGACTTTCTCCAAATCGCTTCTTCGACAACGTTTTTGTTCACATGAATCGACAAAATATAATGCGAATTCAGGCTTGGTCCTGTAGTAAAAGTTGTTCATACTGATGAGTACAATGACCCCTTAAGAGATTTTCAGTTGTAAACTTCTTATTCACGTGAATAGAATTTCATCAATCACAGCACTTGGCTTGGCTTTATGCTTATTTAGATCGTCACGCCCCAGCTCTGCAGTCAGCGAAACTGTTGCGTGAACAGGCCAGGAGCATCCACGCGTAAGTGAGAGATGGGATTACTTGCTCGCGACTGGCTTGCAACGCACTTCAAGGATAGGGTGTCAGTCACTCCGTTTACTTAAGACGCTGACAACAGCCAAATACCCCAAATAGGCTTCGTTTAAAAACATTTTAGCTGTATCGGCTGCACACATTATCAATTTAACTTATTTTGAATAGAAAGCTGATAATACTTATGACAAATTATCAGGCTTTCTTAAACGACCCACACTGGCATTCAATATATTTTATTCTATAAAGCGACATTATCATACAAATGATGTACAGACAAAGAAAAAAAAAAGCACTAATTAGACATTTTATAAAGTAGAAAATGCTGAAAGGGATCCGAAGCCTCCGGCGATGTCCCGATCAGAGATTGTACAATGAATAATGTACCTTAAAACGTACATCCCATAAGGATCGAAAAGGTTGAGGCTTACAATGTGTTTATAGGAATGATAATGATAAGGCGCCAGGAGCCACACTTAATAAAATAAATACCTGGATTGGCTGAACGAGTAGAGTTGAAACTTTTAATCTTTCAGCGGGAGAACTTCAATAAAGACCAGATTTCAAGACACTAGTTTTATTTTCTGTAGGCTTTTAATATGAGCAAATAAATCCCATCATGTATTAATCTAATTTACTATCATTATCATTATTATTGCCGCGGAAAACACCCTTATATATGCGCATACGCCATCTGAGAAAACAATACAGCAATAGAGAGGTGAAAGAAAAACGAAAGCAGGTGGCAGCACCTCCGTTGGTACGGTCAACCTCATATAATTGGTAACTAATCAATTATAAACGAAACTGGCGTAGTATGTAATTTTGCAATGCATTAAAATGTCTTTCAGAAACATGTACGGGAATCTAATTGAATGAATAAGACCTATACCTACCACCATCTAGTCCCAAACTAAGAAGAGCTTGTACTATGGGTACTAGACAATGAATACTTACCAGGCCCCTCAGAAAGTATTGCGAAAAAAAGTTTTTATATATGGGAGACTGGCCAGTTATAATGTTTTTCGAAAATATGATTATTTATAAGTAAAAATAAGTAAGTTCCAATTTCAAAATTTCCCTCCACATTTTTTGCGAGTTAATTCAAAGTATTGTGTCTCACTGAAATATGAATCTGCGCCGGGAACATTTTAGAGCTATGATTTTATACGATTTCAAGTGTCGCCTGAAACCGGATGAATCGTACGATAGACTTCAAATGGCATTCATGGATGAAGGCCCTTCCAAGGCAACCGTGTATCGTTGGTATAACGAATTCAAGCGCGGTCGACCAACTTTGGGGGATGACGAAAGAAGCGGTCGCCCTTTGACGGCTGTTACCGAAGAAAACGTGCTAGCAGTGAAAAATTTAATCCAAGACAATAGGCGAATTACATATCAGGAGATTCAACACATATTGAAGATTGGATCGGGAAGCGTTCACGAGATTCTACACAGCCATCTTCGCGTGAGGAGGATAGTATCACGCTGGGTGCCGCACAACCTCACCGATGCTCAGAAGCAGGCCCAGGTGGAATGGTGCCGTGATATGCTTAACAAATTTGAAGCAGGCTCGTCTCGGCGTGTTTACGACATCGTTACAGGTGATGAGTCCTGGATTTATCAATACGACCCAGAAACCAAGCGCCAGTCGACTGTTTGGGTGTTTCAAAATGAGCCAACGCCTACCAAAGTGAAGCGATCTAGAAGCGGGGGTAAGATTTTGATCGCTAGCTTTTTTAATTTGACTGGCCACTTGGTATCAATTCCCTTACGGGATCAAAGAAGCATTAATGCCGAATGGTATACTACCAAATGTTTGCCAGAAGTTTTCTCTGTTATAAGCAACAAGCGACCAAACACAGGGCTCCGCGGGCTACTGCTCCACCACGACAATGCACCTGCGCACACCGCACTCAAAACGAGGGACTTCCTGGACAGCACGCCAGTCAAACTCCTGGGTCACCCTCCTTACAGCCCTGATCTAGCACCGTGTGACTTCTTTTTATTCCCAAAAATAAAAAATCTGCTCAAAGGGATACAATTTTCGTCGCCGGAAGATGCGCTGGCTGCGTTCGAGCAGGCTGTAAACGAGGTGTCTGCGGCGGACTGGAAAAAGTGTTTTGAAAACTGGTTTAGGCGCATGAATCTTTGTATAGAGGCTGGTGGAAAGTACTTTGAAAAGATTTGATAAAAATATATGTACGTATAGAACAATTTTTTTTAGTTTCGCAAAACTTTCTGAGTGTCCCACGTATATACCTTTTCTTGTCGTAAATACATACTTATAGTACATAAGAAACACCCAGCCCAACACAAACACTTATGTTCATCACACAAATATTAGTGTCCTTCAACGCAGATTTTTTGCATCTCTTTCTTACGTATGTACCACCACATATGTCTATGTTTGACCTAATTTTAGTATATTGCTAAACTACATAGTAAGCACACAATCAGACTAAATTTGACGCTGGTATGTTTTACCGTTTTGAAGACCAGGAAGAGCAGGAACAAAAACGTTCTTCTTCTTCGTGTCGACATGAGCTACATAATGATAATAGCTCATGTCGTGGGGAAAAGATTAGCCAGTCAGCAGGTTGATAGCGAGGCTGACTGCCCAGGGTGCGCCGGACGATCAATTAAATATCGTCACTCGTGGAGGCTTTTTAATGCAACCCAAAAACGTTGAAAAAATTGCATGTTTATCGAGGTTTCTTTTATGGAGACCCCCTTTTGGTTTTAGGTTTTATTTTTATTTTTAGTATTTGTCGTGATAGTCACCATAGTAACACATATTCTAATTCCCGTTACAAAGATAAAGCCCTGTGTCAGACAGACGGACGGACGGACGGACAGCGTAGTAGCGGCGCGGTCACATTCAGTATGGGCGGCGAGGATGTTATTTTCTTGCGATACGTGATTTGATGTACTGAGCACTTCGCGTTAGGGATTCTTGGCATTAATCATTTAAAATATATCCTTACTTCACCATTTTCCTATAACATTGAAATACATAATTTAAGACAACAGGAAATCTTTAAATAAATCCTATTATAATATTCGTGCTAGCTGAGACTTTTATAAACAAGCGTCTATTTTTAGAATTCAATTACATATGAGATAAGATAAAGGTCCGCTTAAGAAAGTTAGCGAGATCTACTGAGAAATATAAAGTATGAATGCGACTCAAATTAGAAAAATAAAATGTACTTAAAAAAAAGTAAAAACGACTTCAAAAAGAATAAAATAATATCGACAAAATTTAGGGAACAAAAATGTTTTTTTGCTATTTCAGGGTTGATCCCATAATAAGAGTGTTCAAACTGATAGGTACAATGACCCCTTCAGAGGTTTTTAGTTATTTCAATAACTCGTTGTATATGGTTGCTTTTTCTATTTAATATCCTACCTTGTTAACTATATTTTTGTTTACCTGTTTGTATAGTCGATGATACTGATGTACGGTAAAACTCTAATGGGTTTATGTTTACATCTTTAGAATGTTTTTGTTATGTATACCACTGAACAAATAAAAAAATAAAAAAAATCGGTATAATAAGAAAACATACTTTTTAATATGCTATAAGAATTTTTTACATAACAACATAACATAACATCACGCCTGTATTTCATCATCAGCAGCATCATTATTGTAGGCAGAGGTATATAGTACACCCACATTTCGCCAGTTATGTTATAGTCCCATGTTAGGTTTTCTCATAGGAACTGGCGAGTTTCGACTCGCACATCGCCCGGCGTTTCCGGGATCGAATTCATCGTAGCCGTTTGCAGTGGACTCATAATAATATGAATCAATGATTTGACATAGCTCCGGAACTCAGGCCTGGGTTTCATGTCTAGCATATCGGATGTAAACGGCCAGCCCTAATGGTAGGGATTAGGGAATTCAGTATATTGCGAACCCTTCCCACTTTGTACCCTTCAAGCGGCGTAGGTCCCATAGTAAAACTTGCTCATACTGATGAGTACAATGACCCCTGAACAGGTTTTCAGTTATTTCAATAACATGTTGTAGAGTACTAGAGAGCTACAACGGCTTCGCCCGCGTGGATGTCGTTTACCGCAAATTAAAGTAGCTTTTGTCCTTTTCCGGTCCCATAGTAAAAGTTGTTCATACTGATGAAATAGTATGATGTTTAATTCTAAGTTTTTTTTTTTTTCTATGTAACAGAAAATATTAAACTGGCTTTTTCAAAGAAATATATGAGTGAAGTCGGTTAAAAAGTTCTGTTTTTTACTATTATTTTTATATTGTGTGTTTTACAGTCCGGCGCCGATCACTTAGCTCTCGCCCCGCGCCGCGTCATCATCGGATTCTATTAGCGCGTGCCTGGGACGGCATGTCTTGCTGATAGCTGAAGGCTGATACTAGTACGCCTTATGACTTATTTCTGTAAATACTGTAACAAAAACCCGCAAAAATGCCTTATTGTGCTGTTTCTAACGCTGTAAAGTACATTTGATTAAAGTATTTTTGGGACGGGACGGGACTAGAGATGGGTAATGGGTAATAACCCATTCTTTCCATTTAGGTTAAAACCGGGTGATTTGGGTTTTAACCCGATTATAACCCATTATCACCTATTTTCATGGGTGAAAATGAGTATTGTAATAAAAGACAATTAAAGTAAGTATTTTAACACTGAGATATTAGTATTTACATTCAGCTAGCAAAAAATAAAAGTGTGCTTTCAAAATCAGGGCCATTAATTATTTATTGAAAGAATTACAAAGTAGTAGTTGGTAATTTGGTCACTTGATTCTGAAATATGATGAAATTCTAAATTGTTCCCGGTACTGTAAGGCACCAGATGTACTGGTGGTCCTCGGACATAGCGCGACTACGAGTTGCGTGTGTTGCCGAGCGACGCCGGTACACCAGGTTCGGGAAGCATCCCCAGCAGTTGAGGAGGAGCTGTACGAAGGGTACAGAGTAGCGAAGGTGGCTCTTCAGGTGGCCATATCGGAGGCTAAAGTCGCGGGATATAATGCCATGCGGGTGGCTCTGGACGGCAGTCCGTGGGGGCGTCCATACCTTATGGTACGGGGCAAACTTCGCCCGTGGCCCCCCCACTGTCACAGACTCTCCGGCCTGAGCTTTTGGAGGGTGTGGTGAGCGCTCTGTTCCCTTCAAGGGCGGAGCACACCCCTCCACCGATGGTTCCTCATGGTGTCTAACGCGGATGACAACAACGAAGTGCCCGAAGTGACCCGGGAAGAATTGAAGAGGGTGGTGTAACGGCAACAGGCCAAAAACATCGCCCCAGAACCTGACGGCATACCTGGCCGAGCATGGGTCCTAGCTCTGAAGGCCCTTGGGCCCCGATTGGGAGGGCTCTTAAGCGCATGTTTCGAGCGGGGCCAGTTTCCACGGAGGTGATAGACTAGCAAGCCGGTCCTGCTGAAAAAGGAGGGGCGCCCTGCGGACTCACCATCTGCATACCGCCCCATCGTGTTGTTGGATGAGGTGGGCAAGCTCTTTGAGAGAATAATTGCAGGCCGCCTTGTCCAACAATTGACTAGGATGGGGCCGGATCTCGCGGAAAACCAGTATGGTTTCCGCCGGGGGCACTCCACTGTGGACGCCATTATGCGCGTGATGGCTCTGGTGGAGGAAGCAGTGGACCGGGATGAGGCGGTTTTGGCGGTGTCTCTCGACATCACTAACACTATCAACACCTTGCCCTGGAGTTGCATTAGGGCGGTACTCGAATACCATCGGGTGCCGACCTACCTTCGCCATATCATCGGGGCCTACCTGACGGACAGGGCCGTCATCTACTCGGGTCGGGAAGGATGGGGTCGAAAAATGGGAGAAGCGACTTGCGCAACCCAGCGCAGGGCACGCCACAATAGCGGCGGTAAGGCCCGTCATGGAGGAGTGGCTGGAAAGGAGCCATGGTGCCCTAACCTACCGGCTGACCCAGATACTCTCGGGGCACGGTTGCTTCGGGACGTATCTGTGTCGCATAGGCCGGGAGCCGACACCCGAGTGTTATCACTGCGGGAGCTTCCTAGAGGACACGGCGCGGCACACACTAGAGGAGTGCCCAGCTTGGGTCACGCAGCGCCGTGACTGCACCACTGCAGTAGGCGGCAGCGCTCTCTCGCGTCCAGCCGTGGTTCTGTCTATGGTCGGGAGCGAGAGCGCTTGGGAAGGCGTCGTCTCCTTCTGCGAGGAGGTGATGTTCGCTAAGGAGGTGGCGGAGAGGGTTCTAGAAGCATTGACCTCTCTCCCCAACCGCAGGAGACGACCTGGGCGTCGCAGGAGGGCGTATGCCGATCTCCAGCCACCCTAGGTGTGGGCCTGCGGGCGGCGGACTCGGGGTGGCCCGCCACCCGGCCAGTAAAGGCCCGTGACGGTGGCGCGTAGTGTTCCGCGCGCGCCAGTCAACAGGAGGGTGTGGCTGATGTGGTTACCGCACGGGGAGAAGGGGCTCGCCAATCAGTGGCGAGCCGGAACCTACCGGGGATGTTTGGGAGATTAAAGTTTCCCACGCCCCCGGCCAAGGGTCATTAGAGGAACACCGTGGTGGTTTTTAGTCGGTAAGAGTCCGACACTAGCTCCGCCTTCCCCGGGCGGAGTGAGTCCATGAGGATTTTCCCCACGGAAAAAAAAGGTTAAGATCAAAATGTTACAATATCGGGTAGTAGATAGATAAAAATACAAAACACGTGGACCCTCACCGTGACAAATAAGCTAGTGAGATGAGAGTATATAGGGACGCGGGGAATTATTGCGGTCGCATCCCACTGGCATATCGCGCGTTGCCTCCTTGCCTCGATGCGTGCCTCTTATTGCATGTTAAAAAAAAGTTAATTAACAAAACAAAAAAAAGTCTGAGGCTACGTATTATTTTGGTCATGAATTATACAAGTAGTTCATAGGTAGCCTCCGCCTGCGTGTTGATTTGATACTTTCCCATATACTTACCTACAAAAGTCTTGTTTACATCTTTTCAAATGTATTTACACGCAGTCGGGTTTTTTAGAATTATTAATTAACTTTTTTATTTCAAATTTTTTAATTTTTTCATGTTTTATCGCGGTATTAATGTAATTTTTTTAACTACAGGCATAAAAATTATTCATTTTTTACGTTGAATATTTTGTGTTTTTTTAGCATTTCTCATTCCAATTTACATTTAAACATGTAAGTTGTACATATTTTTGTAAAGCATTTATAAAACCCTTTATTTTGATACCCCACTCGATAGGTTTTGAGGGGAAAAAAATTTTGAAGACATAATATTGCGCCAAAAAGCGGCCATTTTAATTTTTATAATTTTCATAACTGGGTATATCACTGTCACTCACAATTAAGACGAATCTAATGACACCTTTCAAGCTAAAATCCATCAAGCCGTTTAGGCTACAGAGCGTGCCAAATAAATATACATATATACAAACACCCCTACATACATACAGACATATATACACTCGAAAAACATAACCCTCCTTCTGGCTCAGTCGGATAAAAATAGAAATCTAAAGGAATTAGTTTCCACCCGCTCAAAACACCCAGTGGGTGGAATGAAATGGGTGATAACTGGGTTTTAACCCACTCGCGGGTTATAACCCGGGTGATTACCCATCTCTAGACGGGACATGTGACATGGGGGACGGGACATGGGACGAGACGGGACTTGAGAAGGGACATGGGCCGGGACGGGACATGGTACATGAGACGGGACATTGGACATGGGACGGGATGGGACATTTAACATGGGACGGGACGGGACATGGGACGGGACTGGACATGGGGTGAGATAGTGGGATAGTGACTGGACTGGACTGGACTGGACGGTCCGAATAAAAGGATGGATGGATGGATGGATGGAACTGGACTGGACTGGACTGAATTAACAGGATCCGTCACGTGGGTTAGCAGAATTTAACGCGAGTGAAGCCGCGAATATTTATTTCTTCTGTACATCTGATTGTCGCCTAACTCCTCCTAAACAGCTGAACCGATTTGGATGAATTTTTTTGTGAATATTTCAATGGTTTCCTGGATGGTGTGAAAACACAATTGGATCCGGTAGGTGGCCCTTCTGTCTGTATGTCACTGATCTTCTCCTAAATGGCAGGGACGATTTTAATTATATGTGGCGCTGCTTTTCCGGGCAGGACGACGTCTGCCGGGTCCGCTAGTATTTAGATAAAAAACTGCTTAACTTTTGTAAAATGGCGTGCCGATAAAATTCTTTATATCTTCTCATGGGTACTAGTGAAATTGAATTCAAAATGTAAAGAATTGCACCACTTTATATCTTCTCATGGGTACTACAGTATTATATTATCTGTGTCATGGGTGTCGTAAAAGGCGACTGAGGGATTCTTCAGAGGATGGGCAGCAGCGTTCTCTGAGTATTTAAACAACCAACTGCGATCGCCAATCCGCCTTCCAAGCGTGGCGATTATGGCATATCCCCCCTTATTGGGTGAGGCCTTTGTCCAGCAGTAGACGTCTTTAGGCTGAAATGATGATGATGATGATGATGATGATGCCCGTGACTTCGCCCGCGTAAATACTTAGGCAGTCCATGGTACTTTTACCCTTTCTAAAACCGTATTGTGAAGCTGCCAATAAACCTTTGCTTTCTACATACCACTCAAGGCGGTTTTTTATTAAATGTTCTGCTAACTTAATTGAATGGAAGATAAAACTAGAATTTTGGAACAAACTTACTAGACTCTTCGCAATTCCAATATATACATATACATATAAAAATACAACTATCATTATACTATCGGTACATAATCGCATTTTCCAGCGAAGGCCATACAATCGTTGTTTTTATTAAAAACCACATCTCTTCGAATGCTTGTAGATAACAGGTAAGATGGTGGTTTTTAATTTAGTAGCATTATATTTGTTACTGTTACGGACTAAAAGTAATAGATGGCAGGTTTTACAAATTTTAGAAACGAGATATTGTAATAGTTTATTCAATATTCGATGGGCCTGATAAGAAGGCTCAAAGTCACTCAAAGGGCAATGGAGAGGGCTATGCTCGGAGTGTCCCTGCGTGATCGAATCAGAAATGAGGAGATTCGCAGGAGAACGAAAGTAACCGACATAGCCCGAAGAATTGCCAAACTTAAGTGGCAGTGGGCGGGGCACATTGCTCGCAGAACGGATGGCCGATGGGGCAGTAAAGTTCTGGAGTGGCGACCGCGTACTGGAAGGCGCAGCGTGGGTAGGCCCCCCACAAGGTGGACCGACGACCTGGTGAAGGTCGCGGGAATCCGCTGGATGCGGAAGGCACAGGACCGGTCGTTGTGGCGATGTTTGGGGGAGGCCTATGTCCAGCAGTGGACGTCTTTCGGCTGAAATGATGATGATGATGATGATTCAATATTCGATAGATGTCAGCCAAAAAAACCGTGCTGCTTCGTGTACAACCAGCGCTCACGCACACACATGCACCTCAAACCGTGCTCACTCCTCTCAGTACACACGTCGCGGCATCGTCCAGTACATACATATATACATCACGCCTGTTTCCCATTGGGGTATGCAGAGACTATGGATTTCCACCTGCTACTCGTGCAAATGCATTGAAGCTTCGTATCTGTCGGGTGAGGGAGGACGCACCCCACGAATCAATTTTTTTCTTTTATTCTTTCTTTCTTAAAACCCTTACTAGTTTTTAAGTCATAAGCATTCAAACACAAAAAGTTTCATCAAAATCGCAACTACAACGAAGTATAATTTACAGAGTAAATAGTTTCTGATTAAACTACAGTACCTGTACTTCAATAGTTAAAAACGAATTTTCGATAAATGATTTATTCAGCGAGAAATGTTTTTTTTGCTGATGTGGGTGGCCCTTGGCTAAAATTTTCAAAATTTTCTTCTTATCATATCATTTTGGTTTGTTTATTGTTTTATGATAAACTTGAAGAAAATTATAAAATATGAGTGAAATTATTCCAGCAGCGATAAAGATACGAATTAAAAACCTAATTCTTTTTTTGCATCTAGCATTTTTCTCGCTGTAGTGAGATGAAAAATTGTGTTTCGCACGGCTGCAAAATTATTTGTGTCTCGTGCCTTTCAAATTTGAATCCTTCGCTTGCTCGGTATTCAATACAAGCACGCGCGCCAATTTTTTTTTAAAATACTTAACTGGCTTTCATTAACAACAACAACAACAACTTTGCAGCCTTGCATCTAAAATGTGTAGAAAAAATCCAAACGTGCAAAGGATGGAGGGTAGTACTTGTCGCTGTCGTAAACATAATTAAAGGTACACTTTATAGCAGAGACGTTTTTTTTTAATACTTAACTGGCTTTCATTAACAACAACAACAACTTTGCAGCCTTGCATCTAAAATGTGTAGAAAAAATCCAAACGTGCAAAGGATGGAGGGTAGTACTTGTCGCTGTCGTAAACATAATTAAAGGTACACTTTATAGCAGAGACGTTTTTTTTTAATACTTAACTGGCTTTCATTAACAACAACAACAACTTTGCAGCCTTGCATCTAAAATGTGTAGAAAAAATCCAAACGTGCAAAGGATGGAGGGTAGTACTTGTCGCTGTCGTAAACATAATTAAAGGTACACTTTATAGCAGAGACGTTTTTTAGGTTTGATTTTGTACAAGACCGTTCATCTATAGTATATTTGATCGAAGTGCCACATACCATATCTAGGTCGTCACAATTTTCAATCACTAGATTACTTGATCCAATTGTGTCTTGCGCAGGTTCATGTTTTTGATGTTGTACTACATAGCTATCCCAGAAATTTAATTTATACAGGTAGCTAGCTAGATTGCAAAAACATTAATACTCTGAAAAATTCAAAAAAGATTGTTTAATTAGGAAAAGTCGAAGTCTTCGTCCGTCAGTTGATGACAATTTATACTCCAAATAGCTGTGCCGCGTTGTAATAACTACTGTTGCACTTACTTCAATTATTTTTCGTCAAAAACGAAAAATTTAAAGCATCAATCGTTTAGTAAAAGGTTCTTAACGTAAGTCTGGAATAACCAGAAGAAACTTTACAGCTTTTCAGGCCTTCACAACCTTATCATGAATTAATCAATTCTCGAATTTTATGATGCAATTATTTATTCCCAAATATAACGTTGGATTTATAGCTTAACATAAACGTTTAAGGCGCAGCCTTACTTCGGAATTCTTATTTCTTACGCCAGGATGTTGTACGATATAAAGAAAGTATTTTATCAACGCAGTCATGAGATGTATAAGCCTAAAATACCCAATAACACTGCCCGACCCGGGAATAGAACCTAGGATCCCACGCTGGGCATAAGGCGGGCTTAGTAGTACTTATTTGAAAACATTCTTCGTTTCACCGAGATAAAACCTAAATAAAAATCAAGTACAAAACTTTACCTATTTAACAAAGTTCAGAACATCTGGCGGGTCCCACGAGGCGCGAGAACACTACTCAGCGGGCACTCCTGGGGTTACGAGATCAACGGAGGCAGGGAAAGACAGTACCCCCGCTGCCTGCCCAGTGGCAGGGTGAGTGCACACCGGGCCCGCCCCTGCTCCTCCACTGTGCCCTCTGTTGGCAACAGAGGGACACGTGGAGCAACTCCCTACTGGCCCAGAACGGGCCCCTCCCGCGCCAGAATATTCGCCACAGGCAATAAAATCCCCCGAAGGTTAATCACTCGAAAGGATTTTATTGCCCGTGCCCAGGATGATCAATTTTAATACTAAACAATGATGTCAATCACGGCAGCTGACGCGCACGTGGTGGCGGAGTTTTAAATATTTAACTTTTTCACATTTCAGGCTTTGAAAGTAAGTTTTGTTTATTATAGATTATAGAAAGTAAATTAGACATCTCTATAACGCATGAATTAGGGCCCAAGACTCTTTGTCGTTTATCGAATTCACAGGAAAATTGGACAACTTTGCTGTGTGATAAGTGCAATGTTTGGTAAAATCATAGATTGGTGATTGTGGTGGAAAATTAATGAATACCTACTTACTGCGCTAAGCTTTGACAACCACTGCAAAGTTTTGTTTTTTTTTAGTTAACGGAGGTGCTGCTTTATTTGGATCTTCATTTCTGTAGATCATCATTTGGTCATTTGACCAAGACCCCACGCTCAGCAGTCGCGCTTGCAACCACACACAACAACACCAACACTTACCATTCCAAATTGACTAGCAGTTAGACGGTATATAAATCATTATCATGCTGCCCTACAGTAGCCACTTCAATGGATGCTATGTCTTCTGGAATTCCGCTCACCTCTGTTCACATTGTATTTTTAATTGTGCTACATCAATATCAACAGGATCACAAGCTTCAGGCAGTTTTCTTTGCGTTGTATTTTTTTTTTGTGTCAGGCGACTTTATCCATACAGTTTCATGCCACTTTTGTCCAGAAGTGTTTCATATTAATATAACACAAAGTTACTAAATCCTGCTCGTTAGCGATTTTTTCTTTCCACAATTCATGTCTTTAGGTTTCGCTTCGCATATTTACGCATGTGAATCGTTAAAAATAATAAAATAAAACACGATTTAGCTAATGGCAACCCTTAAGTAATTATTATTTGGCAAATGGCATAAAAAAGAAAAGGGTACTTACCCATTTTATTATTTATCCTAAAACACTACTAATAAAAGTATAGCTTGGCATAAGAGTACATAAAATTGGGGCGCCACTAGTCACACATTGATAAATAAATTTACAACTTTTAAAATCGCGTTTTTGGCAGAATTTTGTAAAGCCATAATCATATAAATTCAATTTTAGTGTTTACAGAGTCCTAATCTGTTGAAACTTGACACACATAAATATAGTTCTAGGCACTACGACATAATGGAGACCTGGAGTTAAATTTTAACCGCAAAAAAATGAAAAACTGATAAATTAATAATAAATTAATTGTAATTGGAAAAAAATTAATATAAACAATTATAATAATAGTACTATTATTATTATTTGTTATTCTAGTTTCATAATCAGAAATTAATAATAATATATAAAATTATTAAGGATTCATTCTAAGGTTGTCTGGAAGAAATCGCCTTGAATATCTATACAAAAATTTCATTTAATTTACGGACAATATCATGGGTTTTTTTTCAAACGGAGGCAGATTCCTCGGCCTTGGAAGGTCGTAGCTGAACGTGCCACACCACGAACCGTTCGTAGTGAGCCAAGCTATGCAATGATTTAAAAAACAAATCGCACTACCGTAGTATTTGCGACTAAATGGTCGCAGAAAGGACTGTAAAATAAAAATTTAATTTAATTTAGAGCACTGACCAGTGTTGCCAGATCGATGAAACGAAAATACGGTGCACAGTGGGTCAAAATTACCAGAAATACGGTAAATCAGTTTAAAGAATTACGGCAGATATACGGCGATAAATTTTCAGAATTTTCTGCCTATAATTAAGATTTTTTTTTTTTTTTTTCTTCCACAAATAACAAGCAACAATTTAGTGTTATCACAATAATATAACAAACAATTATTTGTGGGAGACTGGTGCCTAAACTAAGCCAGAGCTTGTATTTTAGGACACCAGGTCCAATTGAAGGCAATAATTGTGATTGCGACGTAGTAACCCTCGAAACTCAAAATTTCTTGCGTTTTTTGCAAGCTGTAGCTATATTTCAAGTTATATACCTATTGATTGGAATATTTTTCGCGACAATAATCACAATATCGTAATAATATAGTGAGTAGTAGTAGGTATTTAGTACTAGTAGTACATCATCCTAGCTTTATAAGCTCCACAATATAAAGTTACTATCAAATTATCGATTATATTATCGAGCTTATAGAGCTAGGTTAATGTTATTATTAGCATTATTCAGTAGATCATCATCATCATTTCAACCAAAAGACGTCCACTGCTGGACATAGGCCTCCCGCACCTCCCCCAAGATTGAGTAGATATATTGTTACAACAACCTACAACGTGAATTAGAGCTACAATTTGCAAAAAACACAAGAAATTTTGAATTTCGCATGCTACTAGGTGCCCATTGACATGAGTAGCACACTAAAGTGATACAATTATTTTTTTTTTGGAAAACTACCAGTTCCAGGTTGGATTCTAAAAATTACGGTAACTTTCATACACCGTAATTTATGACTACGGTAGGCGGCAGAAATGAAAATAAATGCCAAAATTACGGGCATATGGCAACACTGGCACTTTTATTATACCAATAGGAAAACACCGGTGTACGCATGTTTTCTGGATCTCTCCAAGGCTTTTGACCCAGTATCTTATGACTGCCTTTGGAAAAAGCTCTCCCATGACACCAACCTTCCAAAGGAATTAATTAGTATATTGAAATACTGGTATAGTACACTTAACAAAATAATGCAAACAAAAACAGATCTTAAACAATTATCATAAGATTTGTATTTAAAGTAAGAGGGACTACGAGCTGACAGAAAACTAAGCAATAGCAGCTGCCTGCCCGGTCACATGTTTATTGAGAAATTGCCTAATCTCGAAGAGCTACAAAACAAAACCACGAACCGCGAAGGCGAAAGCGATAATCCTGAGGGATTTGGTTAAAACAAGTATTACTTTATTTCCTTTCTATTACGAGTTACAGTTAATTCTAGAGTTCTAGATAATGAATAATACATACATACTGAAATAAAGGCAATGAAATAATATGTTGAGATAGATGAAAGATATCGAGATAATGGTGCAGTAAGCGAAGTGAAGTTACGGGTTGATCGCATCAGTGAATAGTAGGCCCTAAGTGCTTGGTAAAGATAGAAACACATCACTAATCTGAGTTGAAAACCAAACCCTACTCAAAAGTTGAGCATACTGGAAATAAACATAATATATTGGGTACTCTATGAACAATGAAAACCACACATATCGTCCACCAATAAAATAAATCGACTCATTCTTCCAGTAATATCAACATTTCCCTGATAAAAAAGTTGTGTATGAAACATTACCTTCATTTTAGTAGACCTATTCAACGATACCCCACACGAGGGGGTGCAGCGAAAAAAATATTTTCATCCCCATTTCACATGTATGTTCTAACGGACAGACGCGACGCAGATGTCCTTGCTTGTTGCATACGCGACAATCGTATCGCGTAAATTTACCCATACAGCCTAATATAAAAATATTATAAATTGTTTTTTTTATTTATAACACAAATTAATATTTATTTGTGACAAAAAATTATAATTTGATGAAATGAAATGTTTATATAGCATATTTTAATTAATACAGTTGATTTATTCCCAAAAATGTTTAATGACTGTCAATGACTTTTTCCTCGCTTTGTTACTTCTTCACTATATCTATTTCTTGTTCATGTATATCCTTTCTTTTGTATGTGTCTCAGTTGTGTCAAATAAATATTTTTCTTTCTTTATTCTTTCTCTTTCTTATTACGTAGGAATAATAAGGATTTTGAGGCGTACGATATCTAAAAATACTACAATGAGATATTATTGTGACGTGCAGACGTCAAAAAAAGTTTGCAGGCAAAGAACGACGTCATAATTCGGATTTAATGAGAATACGTAGGCAGACTTGAAACCCAAATCTAGTATAAAAATTTCCTATAGTTGCGGTGTTTATTTGTTCAGCGAATTTGTTTGAGTATCGATCAGTCGTTCTCATTACTCGTTTAAAAAAGTCACACACAGAGTCGCCTTGACTTGGGAGGTTGGCTCTTGGATACACAATTTATTGGGCGATATAAAATGTAGGGACCACCTGATTTTTATTTCGCAATTTCAGGGTTGGTCCCATAGTAAAAGTTGTTCATAATGATGAGTACAATGGCCCCTTTTCGGGAAATAAGCGATTCAAATTGCAGCGTGTACGTGGGACACTCAGAAAGTTTTGCGAAACTAAAAAAAATTGTTCTATACGTACATATATTTTTATCAAATCTTTTCAAAGTACTTTCCACCAGCCTCTATACAAAGATTCATGCGCCTAAACCAGTTTTCAAAACACTTTTTCCAGTCCGCCGCAGACACCTCGTTTACAGCCTGCTCGAACGCAGCCAGCGCATCTTCCGGCGACGAAAATTGTATCCCTTTGAGCTGATTTTTTATTTTTGGGAATAAAAAGAAGTCACACGGTGCTAGATCAGGGCTGTAAGGAGGGTGACCCAGGAGTTTGACTGGCGTGCTGTCCAGGAAGTCCCTCGTTTTGAGTGCGGTGTGCGCAGGTGCATTGTCGTGGTGGAGCAGTAGCCCGCGGAGCCCTGTGTTTGGTCGCTTGTTGCTTATAACAGAGAAAACTTCTGGCAAACATTTGGTAGTATACCATTCGGCATTAATGCTTCTTTGATCCCGTAAGGGAATTGATACCAAGTGGCCAGTCAAATTAAAAAAGCTAGCGATCAAAATCTTACCCCCGCTTCTAGATCGCTTCACTTTGGTAGGCGTTGGCTCATTTTGAAACACCCAAACAGTCGACTGGCGCTTGGTTTCTGGGTCGTATTGATAAATCCAGGACTCATCACCTGTAACGATGTCGTAAACACGCCGAGACGAGCCTGCTTCAAATTTGTTAAGCATATCACGGCACCATTCCACCCGGGCCTGCTTCTGAGCATCGGTGAGGTTGTGCGGCACCCAGCGTGATACTATCCTCCTCACGCGAAGATGGCTGTGTAGAATCTCGTGAACGCTTCCCGATCCAATCTTCAATATGTGTTGAATCTCCTGATATGTAATTCGCCTATTGTCTTGGATTAAATTTTTCACTGCTAGCACGTTTTCTTCGGTAACAGCCGTCAAAGGGCGACCGCTTCTTTCGTCATCCCCCAAAGTTGGTCGACCGCGCTTGAATTCGTTATACCAACGATACACGGTTGCCTTGGAAGGGCCTTCATCCATGAATGCCATTTGAAGTCTATCGTACGATTCATCGGGTTTCAGGCGACACTTGAAATCGTATAAAATCATAGCTCTAAAATGTTCCCGGCGCAGATCCATATTTCAGTGAGACACAATACTTTGAATTAACTCGCAAAAAATGTGGAGGGAAATTTTGAAATTGGAACTTACTTATTTTTACTTATAAATAATCATATTTTCGAAAAACATTATAACTGGCCAGTCTCCCATATATAAAAACTTTTTTTCGCAATACTTTCTGAGGGGCCTGGTATAAGATACAATCTGCCAATAATAGGTTACTATGTCTGTGGTACGAGAGAAAAAAACTCATTTTTAATAATCATTATAGTGTTCTTTAGATTCTGATATTTACGTGGATTTCTATTTTTCAATTGGACAAAAGCCTCCCCCAAGTATCGCCACAACGACCGGTCCTGCGCTTTCCGCATCCAGTGGATTTCCGCGATCTTTGCCAGGTCGTCAGTCCGCCTTGTGGGGGGCCTACCCACGCTGCGCCTTCCAGTACGAGGTCACCACTCCAGAACTTTACGGCTCCATCGGCCATCTGTTCTGCGAGCGGCTATTGAAATTAAAAAACATCCTAATTTTAATAGAGAAGATGGTTGGCAGCTACCACCTGTTTGGAACCCAGTCCTAAAAATAATCAAGTCCCAAACAGCACGCAGCACTGTAAAAGATAATGATATTGTGAGTGCATCACCTGACAGAAGCAAAGTTCTCTCTTGTCCCTCACTCATATAGACATTTAATGAAACTACATATATACATAGCCTGCTAAAAATAATAACCCTCCTTTTTGCTTTGCTGTAGTTGGGTAATAGGTCCCCATCACAAAAATGTATTGAGATGCTTCGCTTAAAAAAATCACTTTACACTTTTAAGAAGCATTGTATTTATCACGTTTTTGTGTATAATCAATCCATCTCGGCTATTATATGCCAACTGACCCCCGATTTATATAAATCTATCCATAATAATAAAACAAAGTTTAACCGGATTAATTAACCTGATTGAAATTAAAAAACATCCTAGTTTTAATAGAGAAGATGGTTGGCAGACTTTCCCTCAACTTACTTTCGATTGAATTGAATTGAATCAACCTACGTATTATTGAGGCAACTTTCTTACATATAAACGCAAAGTAATCATCAGTGTGTGCATCATTGAATATATATCTGACGAATTACAGTAGGGTGAAAGCCTCAACAACGCAATGAAGCCATTGTTGTGCTTGTGAAGGTCATCGAGTGCATGGTATTCTACGCTAATCTTTGATAGGTGAATAGATTCAATGGAATATTAAAATACGAGTACCAAATCTAATAAAATCTACGAGCGACACGGTATGGTTCCAAGTCTTATATTTTTTATTCAACATCGCATCGTAGCGAGGGCGTGGGCGGCTAAAACAAAAGTTGCTCCATTTGAGAAGGAAGTGAGTATTCCACGTTTGAAATTATGTGCAGCACTGCTTGCAACCAAATTGATTTATGAAGTCTCACAAATTATGAAGGTACCTAAAAGGAAATTATATGCAGGAGCTGTTAAAGCCCCAAGCCTCTACATCTAACTCGTAGGAAGTAGCCACATTCCTCAAGGGTATGCGAACCTGAAACGACAATGATTGAGCTATTACGAATATACAGGATGACTTCTTGAACGAGGGTCTTAGGTATTGAAGGAGGATATTCAGTAATTCTAAATCAGCCAGTGTAACATATTATGAAGGTACCATTTTTAATTCATTACCTACTTGTTCCTTCCTTGTTACTTTATAAAACAAAGCAACTACGCGACTAGCATGTAACACTTCCTTATTACAGTGATTGTCTATAAGGAAATTTGTATCACATTATCCTGTCGCCGTGGGCAGCCGCGCTCCGTGGAGCCGTAGAAGAAGCCCCACTAACCAATGGAGGACATAAGGTCAGTGTAAATGTAACAAACAATTTAGTTATTTTTTGGTAGAATTAAACATGTAATGTTATGTACCATTCTTAAAACAGGATAGCTCACGTTGAACTCGAAAACAGATTTACAATAGACAGGAACGACGCTTATGCTCGACAGATCGTCTTGTGGGCCTCGCAGATGTTTGCTAATGGCCAAAATTAATATCCGATCTATCCACGATTTGCCCTACTAGAGATAGAAATTTGACATAAAATGTAAATTTATGTTGTACACTTGTTTCTGCCCTCTACATTCAACATCTCTCTATCGCTCTAAGGTTTGCTGTTAGAAAACTCAGTTCTGAGTTAAGCTCGCCGATGTACATAAACTTTCCTACTGTAATATAAATGTATATATGTGTGTACAGTAAAGAATAAGAATTTAAAAAAATAAAAAAATAATCATTGTATGTATTTTAAAATCTTAACATAAACCAAAATTTTGAAGGCGGCGCGTGATTGACCCTCTGCGTCATGTAATGTACAGTCGAGCGCAATATCTATAGTAATAATAAAACCGGCCAAGAGCATGTCGGGCCATGCTCAGTATTATAGGGTTCCTTAAGTAGGTGTTACAAACAAATCAAATCGAATATTAATCACGGCTATTTTAGTTTTTGCAATAGACGGCAGCATTGGCGACTCAGAGAGTGATGTCAGTAGCCGCTAGATGGCGCTATACAGTGCCAAATGTAATACACGGCACTTGACGGCAGCATTGGCGACCCAGAGAGTTTTGTACGACGCCGCTAGATGGCGCCAAATTTAAGAAGTGTGTCGTCAACATAGCACAAAGTTACTTTTTGTGATTTTTTCAAATAGAAAGTAGCTAAAGTAGCATTATTTGCTAAGATCATTTTTCTCTAAGGTCAATGACCTTTGAACTAGGACGTTTTAAGTAATTTTCAGTTTTCTGTCTATAACTCAAAAAATTATAATCAAATTATACTCGAAATAATTTTAAAAGAGAGTTTTCACAAAGGTCTATCAATGTGGAAGATTATAAGTTTCTACGTTGCATAGTTTAGAAATGGCAGGGGGGGGACACATTGCAAGCCACTTTGGCGGGCTATATTTCGCAGATGGTACATCTGATAAAAAAGTGATGTATGAAACATTACCTTCATTTTAGTAGACCTATTCAATGATACCCCACACGAGGGGGTGCAGCGAAAAAAATTTTTTTTTCCCCATTTCACATGTATGGGCGCCACCCCTAAAGAACGTAAAAACTATTTTTTTATTCTTTTAAAATTGAGATCTATATGCAGACTATTTTTTAACAAAATTTCATTTACTTATGTTTATAACTGTGGAAGTTATTAAGCTGTAAAGGATTAGGACAGACGGACAGACGGACAGACGGACGGACATGACGAAACTATAAGGGTTCCTTGTAGGACTTCGGAACCCTAAAAAAACAGGTTTATGTGAACGTAGGTACATGAAAATTACGTGCCGCCTTCAAAATTTTGGTTTATGTTAAGATTTAAAAATACATACAATGATTATTTTTTACTTTTTAGTTAAGGTTTTTGAAGTCGATTTTTTTTTTTTTGTTAAAAAGTTTCTTTCATACTTTTTAGTTGAAAATGGCGATTTGTGATTTTTTACTGTTAATTTGCTTTCAGGCAAAAAAAATACATTAGAGTAATACCAGGCAGGTATGTGCCAACGCGATAGTAACATCACAATTATTATTTACAAAAAAAATGTAACTTTAAATCGATCGATTATTGATCGTAACCTCTGTCTCGACTGTTTGATGACTTAGGTATGTCATTCTAGATTACCTACACAATGTTAAAATAATATTTGTTGATTTCTAGATGTTTTTTTTCTTGTTCTGTAGCTACGGGTAGTCAGAAGCCTGGAAGTCTGACAACTGGTCTAACCTCCGAATGTCGGTATTACCCAGTAACCTGGGTTGCGGGGGTCTGATGGCAGTCGCTCCGTGTAAAATACTGATGTTCAGCCGCATCTGGCTAGACTGGAGGCCGACCCCAATATCATCTATACTGTATACCCTGTGTTCACAAAATAAATAAATGTAATGAAATGAAATGATCGTGCGGCTAGTCATAAGGTAGTGGACATAGGTTTGTTATCCACAGCAATTAAAAAACCGGCCAAGTGTGAGTCGGACTCACGCAGTAAGGGTCCCGTACCACCCATCGACCTGATACCCCATATAAACTGATTTAATTTACGAGAGTTTATCAAAAGACATCAACGAACGTGGTAATGGTAATGGTAGCAGTAGGTGTATACACTTAATAAATATATGAAAGGTCAACGGGAAAATTGTCGTAATAATAACGTTTGGCACGTTTCTAGTACTGAGTTAACTATATAGAAGAGAAATTCACAAAAAAAAAAAAATACGTGCCTGTGCGTGTATATAAGAAGACATTTATACTAGCCTTGGTCGGTTTTGATTGACTTTTTAGGACATTCAGTCACGTGCTTGCTATGAATTCTAAAGAGTTTACAGACTTCATTTATTACTTCTGTAAATATAAAAAATGTTTACAGGCTGTATAGAAATGTATAGAAAATGTTCCGTGTGGTACATAAGGTACATAATAAATATTAATGTAATCGCTAGAGTGATTTTATCGATACCAAAATCGAATTAGTATTCATTTCATTTTACAAGTAAACTGATAAAAAATTGTTACACATTTTAATCCAAAAAAAAGTATGGAAGCTTAAAATGATGCTCAAAGTGCAATGTTGGGTTCGGGTGAGATTGACTGCTGACCTACAGTGTTACCACAGTTTAATAGATAGTAAACTGTGGTGTTACTATCACTAAATGTGGCAGAAAGGTAAAGCACGTACTAATCGACCAAATTGTTTATTAGCGACGCACACGCTTCTACAATACAAGATGGCCAAGAAAGCGACCATAGACCTTAACTTCATTACTTTTTCTAAACGAAACCATAGATTACAATTTTGTATGTTTTTAATTGAACAAAAGGTCTATCAATGTGGAAAATTATAAGTTTCTACGTTGCATATATCATCACTCTGCGCGGATAATAAATGGAATTGAAAATGGTGGCATTTTTATTCTGTCTCACGCTCACACAATATTGTTAAAGAAGGTTTGACTTTGACAAATACTTTACTTGTGAGTGAGAGGAAAATACAAATGCCGCCATTTTTTAAAAGCATGTCTATTTATTCTCCGTCTACGACATAAAAGGTTACTTTTTTATCACTTTCCTCAGGTGGTAAGCAAAGAGAATATAAATCACTACGTTTAGTGGTAAGTTTTTTTGACAAAAGCGCACTGGCAACACTGATCCTGAAATATAACTAGTGCAATTAATTATCAAAGGGGAAATTGCTTCGGCCGGCCATCTGCGCCCCGTGTCGGGCTGTATCGGTATTTGTACATATCTATATACTATAATAAAACTGTAAAGGTCGAAAAGTCTGTACATTGAGTTTTTTTTCGCGAAAACCGGCTAGGGGGACTAGAAATAAGCTATAGAACACGAATCAATCGTTTAAAAAATTTATGTCTGTCTGTCTGTCTGTCTGTCTGTTTGTTACCGCATCACGTGAAAACGGCTGAACGGATCGTAATGAAACTTAGCATTTGTATTAGTATTAGTCTAATTTAAAATATAGGGTATGTTTTATCTGAATCGGTTGAGTAGATCCAGCGATACAGCTTGACCCCTCTATTGTATTAAGTTGCATACAAAGTAGAGGTCATGATTGTTGGTAGGTTGCAGGTTGCAGGTTCCTAAAAATACAACTGGATTCTATTAGTATTATAGAAAATATAGAATAACATAACATAGCCCATCACTGTCCCGCTGCTGGGCATGGCCCTCTTCTTGGAATGAGAAGAGTTAAGGAACTGAATATTGTTAGTGTAATAGATTATCATAACATAATCAGCTCATTACCTACTGCCCCACTGCTGGGCACGGACCTCTTCTCGGAACGAGAAGAGTTAAGAAACTAGAAAATATAGAATAACAACGTAGTCAACCCATTACTGTCCCACTACTGGGTATGGCCCTCTTCTCAAAATGAGAAGAGTTAATGAACTGGATATTATTAGTATTCTAGAATAACATAACATTACCAGCCCATTACAGTCCCACTGCTGGACACGGGCCTCTTCTCACCATAAGAAGAGATGTGGTTAGTGTTATAGAATAACATAATCAGCCCAATTACTTCCCACTGCTGGGCACGAGCGTCTGCTCAGAATGAGGGAGTTTAGGGCTTCTTCTTCTTCTATCGTTTCGACATGAGCTACATAATGATAATAGCTCATCATTTCAGCTGAAAGACGTCCACTGCTGGACATAGGCCTCCCCCAAAAGAGGGGTATATGCCATAATCGCCACGCTTGGCAGGCGGGTTGGCGAATAATAGCTCATGCCGTGGGCAAAAGATTAGCCAGTCAGCAGGTTGGTAGCGGGGCTGACTGCCCAGGGTACGCCGGACGATTAATTAAATATTTTTAGTTTAGGGCTAACTCCATGAAATTCCATCACCTTAGCCGGTTGGTTGTAAAAACAAAATATAGTATGGTCGGTAAATAGTGTAATCGTCTGTGTAGGTACTTATATGTATATATTTGAAGATATTGTGTTCATAATTATGACACGATGTTATTTTCCGACATCCACGCGGACGGAGTCGCGGGCACAGCTAGTATTCCATAAATTCGTCAAAATCGGCCAATTTTCTGATTAGAAACAACAATAATCACGTCGCAAATGACACGTTTCCAGGTTGACGAAGCCGTGCCAGGAACGCAAAATATCTGATTTCATGGTAAAGAAAATTCAAAAAAATTGTTCTGGTGGGTGAAATGTATACACATACATACATATTATCACGCCTGTTTAGACTCAAAGGTAGGCAGGGACTATGGATTTCCATCTGCTACGATCCTGACACACCTCTTTTACTCGTAATACATGCTCGTCAGTTTAGTGTGTCTAGCTGGAAATGTATAGTACTGAGACGTACGTGATAGGGATAATTATAATGACCACCAAATGGAATTTTGTGACCATAACCTAAAATATATACCAATATACTAGGTTGGTTGGTTTCTTCAATAAGTTCCTCGTTCAACCAGTAAACCTGTATAAGTACATACGTACCTATTTCAGATGGACAATGATAAAAAATGAGGTCACGAACGATATCTACTCTACACTTACTATATCTTCAAATGCAGCTATTGACAAAGCGATCTATCAAAACCGGCCAAGAGCATGTCGGGCCATGCTCAGTATTATAGGGTTCCTTAAGTAGGTGTTACAAACAAATCAAATCGAATATTAATCACGGCTATTTTAGTTTTTGCAATAGACGGCAGCATTGGCGACTCAGAGAGTGATGTCAGTAGCCGCTAGATGGCGCTATACAGTGCCAAATGTAATACACGGCACTTGACGCCAGCATTGGCGACCCAGAGAGTGTTGTACGACGCCGCTAGATGGCGCCAAATTTAAGAAGTGTGTCGTCAACATAACACAAAGTTACTTTTTGTGATTTTTTCAAATAGAAAGTAGCTAAAGGAGCATTATTTGCTATGATCATTTTTCTCTAAGGTCAATGACCTTTGAACTAGGACGCTTTAAGTATTTTTCAGTTTTCTGTCTATAACTCAAAAATTTATAATCACATTATACTCGAAATAATTTTAAAAGAGAGTTTTCACAAAGGTCTATCGATGTGGAAGATTATAAGTTTCTACGTTGCATAGTTTAGAAATGGCAGGGGGAAAAAAACAAAACAAGCAAAAACATTGCAAGCCACTTTGGCGGGCTATATTTCGCAGTTGGTACATCTGATAAAAAAGTGGTGTATGAAACATTACCTTCATTTTAGTAGACCTATTCAATGATACCCCACACGAGGGGGTGCAGCGAAAAAATTTTTTTTTTCCCCATTTCACATGTATGGGTGCCACCCCTAAAGAACGTAGAAACAATTTTTTTATTCTTTTAAAATTGAGATCTATATGCAGACTATTTTTTTACAATATTTCATTTACTTATGTTTATAACTGTAGAAGTTATTAAGCTGTAAAGGATTAGGACAGACGGACAGACGGACAGGCGGACAGACGGATAGACGGACAGACGGACAGACGGACAGACGGACAGACGGACAGACGGACGGACATGACGAAACTATAAGGGTTCCTTGTAGGACTTCGGAACCCTAAAAATGAATAGAAAGAAGGAGTTTTTTTTTTACTTACAAACGCTTAGATAGATATATTGTTAGAATATTCTTTATTGTACACCATTATCATTATTTAAACTTAGGACTAACATGTAAATTAAGGGTACATTGGCGGTCTTATCGCTAATAGCGATGTCTTCCAGACAACCTTTGGATGGATAAGGAAGACGTGAAAAATTAATGGGGGCAGTATGTCGTGCACTTTCATAAAGATTACTAATATATAATATAATTAATAAATAAATATTTACGTACCTTAGAAAATTTTACGTGTTTAAATATAGAAAATAAATTCTAATATATATCCATAAATACATACCAAATATATACAATATATACAAATCTAACAACAAATAATATTCTTTAATAAATAACCAATGTTTACAAAATAAATTATGTGTATAAACCAGTGTAGCAATATCTCAATAAAATAACAATTTATCCAGAGAGGTAATAAATAAATAAAATAAATATATAAATATTTTTGGGACATTTTTACACAGCACCATCTAGTCCCAAACTAAGCAGAGCTTGTGATATGGGTACTAGACAATGAATAACGTAATATTGTGTTCCATTGTGGCACAGTTTGGTAATTACAGCAATTTTCCTTTTGATCATTGTCAAAGAACCACGCTTGATAGATGGATTGTCGATCTCAGTTTTTTGTTGTTAGCAAACTAGAGGACGTTGTTAAGAATTTGGTTTATCAAGATACGGTACGTGGGCAAATTTATATATAAGATTATCGAAAGACATAAGCAGGACTGTTATAATGTGTTTTGCCAATCTAAAAGATCCCAAGATAGTACCCATTAACCTTGACATATGAAGGTAATGGAAAGAATTTCTATAGGGTATCAGGTCGATGGGTGGTACGAAACTCTTACTGCGCGATTTCGACTCGCACTTGGCCAGTTTTATTATTTAATTTCATTGGCGTTGATTTTGGAGGAAACTGTATTACTATCCAGATTAATTTGATATTTCTTGATAATTTCTGTCCTTTTTAGGGTTCCGTATTCAATGATATTTGTAAGAAAGAGATATAAAAACCGGCCAAGTGTGAGTCAGACTCACGCAGTAAGGGTTTCGTACCACCCATCGACCCGAAACCCCATAGAAACTCATTTAATTTACGAAAGTTCATCTAACTAAAGACATCAAAGCACCGTGCGCGAAATAAGAATTTTTGCATCTCTTTCTTTCACAGATACCACGAAATATGTCTATGTTTGCCCTATTTTTAGTATTTGTTCTTAGCTTATTTTCATAATAGATGATTGTTAGTTTTTTTATGTTGGTATATAGTATATCGTCGATTATTTTGTTAATTTAAGGTGTTACCATCACGTAAATGGAAAAATGGCATTATCTGCGGCTGAAAGACAGCAACGGTGTCGTGAAAAACGGAAACTTAACCCTGAATACCAATAAATAAAACTTATAGTAGCATTTTAAGGAAATATTATAATTTTTTACTGTTTTCTAAACTTTAAAGCTGTTATAAGGTTAACTTTGCTCGGCGGGTAATCACAGATCTGCTCGATATCGAATTGCATGTACGTTCTAATGACCTGCGATCCTATTTCAAATAAATATACGGGGGCGTGCGAGCGCTGGCACTTGTTTCGACTTGCACGCGATTGTCTTCTGTTGCAATAGCTTTAATTCTTCATTTTCCACTCCTACAATAATATCTCATGACATGTCAACTGAACATTTTGATTGTATCTGTAGCAAATGGTGCGATGAATAGTACCACAGTTTAACTATATAATGTTAAATAGTGATAGTACCTACCTTAATCGAAAATCGTCAAACGCGAGTAGACCCCAACAGACAGTATGGTACAGACCAACGGTAACTATCTACTGGTAGTAGGTACCACAAATAAATATTCATTTGATTATTTCCTTGCACCACATTAGATTTTGATATCGGCCCTATTGCATACACGCGCTCCCTCAAGGTCACCGGCGAGCGAGCTTACACGTACAGGGAGTGTCGAATCTCGTGAAGGCCTTTTTTAAATAATTTATGTTGCATTGAATGTTAGAAACATGGTGGGCGTAAGGCGTAATTGCGTATGTGTTGGACCGGCGACACGCTTTCCGGTATTAAGACGGTAAATTCTATTACCTTATGATTTAGATTTCTATAATAGGTACCCAGTAGTTATTTGTTCCTATAGGGAATTTAACAAATAGCAATGCAAGCTTGGACGACTAAAAAAAGGACGGAATATCGCTTAACAAAAAGTGAAGCACTCATAGTAAGACGGCTCGCTAAAATGTACGGGCTGGCACGCACACATTCACATCCATATCCATAGTAAGACAAAAAGCCGCGATTACACGACAAATCTCGTGTGACGGTAGCTATCCTGATCTCACCGAAGACCAACTTAATAAACTTGAGCGTCTCCAAAATTTCTGTATACGTTTCATATTTGGCTTGCGCAAGTATGACCATATATCGCAATTTCGAATCAAACTCAAGTGGTTACCAATCCGCCTTCGCCGGAATGCTCATTGAATTTCGGTTACGGCGGCCAATCTCAATGGAGACTAGCCATCTGCACGGGACAAATTATAGTGCACAAGTGTGTGCGCAAACACAGGTGCACTCTCTATTCCCTCACTCTCATAATCCGATGGGACGGAAATTCGACACCACCACTACGGCTAAAATCGCTTGCACTCAATTTTCAATGGCACCGGTAGCTACGAGTAATGTAATAGGATTCGTTCAAGGGATTTTGTCGACGAAATGTATCACCACCATTGAGGTAATATGTACTACGTACTGGAGCAGACACCAGGAACAAAAAATTTAGCACAACTTGCTGGCCGCGGAGCACGCGCGGCTCGAGCGTGGCTAAGCGAGTGAGATTGCAGGAGCTCTAAAACGAGCTACAAACATTTTGTTTGAGGTGTCTTCTCTAGTACGTAGTACATATTACCTCAGTGATCACCACGAAGGATCGTGACTCGTGACCATACAAATCAATGTATGGACCTCGCTATGATTCTTTATGCAGTTGCGAGCGGATATAATGTTGATAACAGGTTTGTTAGTATTAAACGACTCAATGTTTAATTGACAGGTAAAGTCATTAATTGATTACCAAATAAGTACAGAAGCCAAACATTAATGAAAACGTCATTTATGTTTACTGATGGTAACTATATGTTAGGTAACATGATATCAAAGGTAAAATTTAAAGACAAAAAAAGCATACAACGGTGTACCTACCTATATAAAATATAACTGAATACCTTGCAACTTGTATGAACTTACAAAATGATCCAAATACTATTATTTTAAACCGTTCCTTTAATTGAAAACTCATTGGGCCGTTTTCCAATATTCTGACAAATAAATGATCTATCTACCAGGCCCCTCAGAAAGTATTGCGAAAAAAAGTTTTTATATATGGGAGACTGGCCAGTTATAATGTTTTTCGAAAATATGATTATTTATAAGTAAAAATAAGTAAGTTCCAATTTCAAAATTTCCCTCCACATTTTTTGCGAGTTAATTCAAAGTATTGTGTCTCACTGAAATATGGATCTGCGCCGGGAACATTTTAGAGCTATGATTTTATACGATTTCAAGTGTCGCCTGAAACCGGATGAATCGTACGATAGACTTCAAATGGCATTCATGGATGAAAGCCCTTCCAAGGCAACCGTGTATCGTTGGTATAACGAATTCAAGCGCGGTCGACCAACTTTGGGGGATGACGAAAGAAGCGGTCGCCCTTTGACGGCTGTTACCGAAGAAAACGTGCTAGCAGTGAAAAATTTAATCGAAGACAATAGGCGAATTACATATCAGGAGATTCAACACATATTGAAGATTGGATCGGGAAGCGTTCACGAGATTCTACACAGCCATCTTCGCGTGAGGAGGATAGTATCACGCTGGGTGCCGCAAACCTCACCGATGCTCAGAAGCAGGCCCGGGTGGAATGGTGCCGTGATATGCTTAACAAATTTGAAGCAGGCTCGTCTCGGCGTGTTTACGACATCGTTACAGGTGATGAGTCCTGGATTTATTAATACGACCCAGAAACCAAGCGCCAGTCGACTGTTTGGGTGTTTCAAAATGAGCCAACGCCTACCAAAGTGAAGCGATCTAGAAGCGGGGGTAAGATTTTGATCGCTAGCTTTTTTAATTTGACTGGCCACTTGGTATCAATTCCCTTACGGGATCAAAGAAGCATTAATGCCGAATGGTATACTACCAAATGTTTGCCAGAAGTTTTCTCTGTTATAAGCAACAAGCGACCAAACACAGGGCTCCGCGGGCTACTGCTCCACCACGACAATGCACCTGCGCACACCGCACTCAAAACGAGGGACTTCCTGGACAGCACGCCAGTCAAACTCCTGGGTCACCCTCCTTACAGCCCTGATCTAGCACCGTGTGACTTCTTTTTATTCCCAAAAATAAAAAATCAGCTCAAAGGGATACAATTTTCGTCGCCGGAAGATGCGCTGGCTGCGTTCGAGCAGGCTGTAAACGAGGTGTCTGCGGCGGACGGGAAAAAGTGTTTTGAAAACTGGTTTAGGCGCATGAATCTTTGTATAGAGGCTGGTGGAAAGTACTTTGAAAAGATTTGATAAAAATATATGTACGTATAGAACAATTTTTTTTAGTTTCGCAAAACTTTCTGAGTGTCCCACGTATCTATCTATAAACTTATTATTTTAATGCACTACGGGATAAGGTTATAAAGAGGACGCGCGCGGACGGAGTCGCGGGCAAAAGCTAGTGTTTTATGTAAATGAATAAGCCCCCCGTAGGCTGCAGACTTTTAACGGCTGATGGTTTAGTTAGAACCCTAAACAGTACGACGACATAATACGGGAGTGCGCGCACCGGCAGACTTGATTCCCTATAGGTACAAAAATTATATCACGCATATAATGGCCGAAAGTTTATATGCAGTCTGCGGAGGGTCTTAGTTAATAATTATCTCTTACATATTCATTCCTTATCCTATCCATTCTCGTTACACCACACATTCCTCTTAACATTCTCATCTCAGCTGCATGCACTTGCCTTTCATTAATTCCTTTCGTAGCCCAACATTCCGATCCATACAGGACAGCAGTCAAAGACAGATTTGATTTCGTATTTGTCTACTGATGTACACTTTTTTTGTTTTGTCAACAAACGAAAACTGACTGAAAGGGTTTCTCGTAATTTCTCTAAACACATATACCGAGCACTGTAATTCATCCATGTTTACATAAGTTTCTTTACAAAAACCTTCACAAATCACAATAAAACGAACTACCTAATTAGTTTTTCTCTGTCTACGTAATTAATACACGATTTATGCAATTCACCCGCGCAAATAGAAACAAGAATGTCAAATACTGTCATGTGTCAATGTCAACTGCCAATAAATTAGAGTTGGGCGTTATTTAACGTCGGTTAGAGAAAATGCTTACGAGGGTGATGATAATCGTTTTGTGTAAATAGTAGTTTTGTGGATGTAGTTATGTAACGATTATATCTGTTTCTTAGTGAATGTCGCAAACGGTACTATTGACTGTCCGGAACTACTTGGCAAGATACTTCTTCGCACGAATCAAAACAATTTACGAAAGCGACCGATATTGCACGTACCATTTGCCACGACAAATTATAGACGCAATGCCTTTTGCATACGAAGCGTTATAGCTTTTAATAGTTTACCATCTCACTTGGATATTGATCTATTCTGCACTAGCGCACGTAAAATTAGAAACATCCTAAGTAGGGAATACTTTGGTGACGGCCTTATGTAGCTGTTTCTTATTTTTTGCAAGTATTAGTATAATTGCATGACTTGACTTAACTTCACTTTGCTTAGTTTCTATCTTATCTTAGTTTTTCTCTCAGTTTCTATCTTATCTTAGTTTTCTCTCCTTTTTTTCGCTTGTATGACCGATCTAATAGGTACCGTCGACGGCATGACACTGGTAACACTTCAATAAGAAAACCACTCTAACTGTTTATGAATAAAGGCGCTGTCAATGTCAAACTGTTGCCGCTGACGTGCGGTCGACCGTACCGTTACATACCGTAACGTTTAAAAAGAAAGAAAATAAAATATTATTCTTTATTCGATGTATATCACTAGCTGTGTATATATATGTGGAAGCTTGTAATTAGCAAATGTCCTTACCCATAACATGTTAGTTATAGTTTTTTATTTGTCTGTAAGCTTTCCTAAAATAAATAAATAAATAAATTAAAATAGATTTACGGAGCACGAAAACAACAGATTTTACACAATTATTATATTTAATTCATTATAACATTAGATAAACAACGTTATAACGCCATCGATAATTCGATATAAGCGTATACTAAGTTTCGTTATTTTACGATAAATGTGTAGCAATGTACGGTCGACCGCATGTCAGTGGTAACAGTTTCGACATTGACAGCGTCTTTATTTCGTAAGCAGTAAGGATGGTTTTGTAAGTGTTACCACTGTCATGCAATCGACTGTACAAAAAAAAGTATTGTAATATATTTACCATTTACACTTAAATGTAAATAATATAAAACAATTACTATCTTTACTTCGCCATTATTTTTCTAATGTTGAGTATAGTTTTATTATAACGATCACTTTGTAGTTTGTATGAAAATAACTAGTTACACACAAAACGGTTACGTGTGAAAAACGTTACGAACGACCCATGACGCGACGAGTCGACAAGGCTACACCTGTAGAGCTGATATTGCGGATAAATTGCGAATTGTCAAATGTTAGTGTGTTACGCATGGCCGTATCGTGATTTATGTTCTTGTCGTATTACATCGCTAAAGTAGTGTGCGTGTGTATATAGTTACGCCAAATGGTTTGATTGTGTGTGAAGTTACAGGCATTCGTGCGGATGACCTGCCTAATGCCTGCACCTAGTATGAAGTTTCGCATTGAATTCATACATTATTATTGAATACCTATGTTAATTGTTTTTATTTAATACTCTGATTAATTTATTGAGTAGTAGTTATAAGAGTAGTTAATACTGAATTGTAACGAGGTAGGCATTGCTTATTTGCCTATATGCAATGCACGCCACTGGCGGGGGGACACATTGTAAGCCACTTTGGCAGGCTATATTTCGCAGATGGTACACCTGATAAAAAAGTGATTTATGAAACATTACCTTCATTTTAGGGCAAAGACCTCTTCATGGACTTAGACGATGGAGCCCTCAAGCTGATTGACCCAGAAAGCCTGAACACACTGCACACACAGCCGATCCACACCATACGCGTCTGGGGAGTTGGCAGGGACAACGGCCGGTGAGTACCGACCCTTATTACTCTTTGAGTTCGAAATGGAAGCACTGCTCAACTTGACGTCTTGTTGCCGGTCGCTGGATCCACGCTTATCTTTCGTCATCTGTGCTACCTGACAAATGAAAAAGTAATATGTGACATTTAGGGTTAAAAATCGTCAAATATTTATTTCAAAAAAAGCTGAAAGAATTCCCACGAAAAACATAAAGCGAGGAAATGAAGCAAGCGAAGCAGATGGATAAAAGCGGACTCTTATTATTCCAAAAATATCTATGACTTATACTAACAAGCAAATAACACGCATTTTCATACATTACAAATTACAGAGCGATCAAAAATCAGTTCCAACTTTCAATGATTTGATAAATTTTGTTCACAATCATATTAAAGTACTCGATCACTCTGAGTCTTATACCTAGGATTGTTACTTGGAAGAAAAACTGTTTCATAATTGTGGCTTGAATAGCTCGTGGATATGCAACAAAAAGTGTTGAATTTTACTCTTGTTGCGGAACATAACAATACGTGTTGAAAATAACCTACCTATATTTTTTTTACATAGGAAGCTATAGGTACTGCTTTCTTTGCACGATGATAATTTAATATAATTAATAATAGGTATAGTATAGGTATGTACTGTCAGGATTCTCAAAAAAGATTTTTCCAGAGAGTTAGGAAAATAACATCGTGTCATATTTATGAACACAATGTCTTCTAATATATATAAGCGCCTACACAGACGACGACACTATTTACCTACCATACTATTTTTTGTTTTTACAACCAACCGGCTAAGGTGAAGGAATTTCATGGAATTAGCCCTAATCTCTTCTCATATTAAAAACCTTTCTGAAGTCCTAACATTAGCTATGCAAGACTGATACTGCAGTCCCTCTTCTACCTACATTTCTAGTTACCATGGATGAATAATTTATTGGTCTATGCATTTACTTCGTTATTTATTAGGACACTTGCCTTATTTTAGGAACATTTGGGCCTTTGTTACTGGAAAACGATAGGAGGATTAGAACTTTTCCAACATTTTCCCGGAAAGCCAGTGGCCACAAATGACTGGGGTGAACGTGGCATAGAAATGGGTTCAAAGTGGAAAAATATTATTTGGGTTGAATAGACGTGGGTAGAATGTGGAAGCACCCTCAAAGTTCAATCAAAGTTGTCGACATAGCCTACAGGATTAGTAAGCTGAAGTGGCAGTCGGCCGGCCACAGCGCATTTACGCGATTTAAAAAAATGCGTCGTGTCGTGTCACCAATTAATCATTATTCAAATTACATAGATGGCCGGCTAAACCATTTGGTTTTCAAGAATCAACAAGCGCTGATCTTTTCTCCTCCAAAATCAAGCTCACGACTTTTTTAAGGATCTGTACGGTCCCATCCCTTTTTTTTATTTCTCTTTTATAGCGCATGGACCTTAAAATTGGTACAACTTTGTTCCATAAGGAAAAATGTTCCGAGTTGTTTTTTAAACAGGTTTTTAAAACTTTATATGTTTTTTTTATATGAACCTCCATTCCATGAGTCAAACAATTGATCGAATAAAAGGAGTAGATCTGCTGTATCTTCACACTCTTGCGGTAGTAAATTATGTTCTGAAAAAAATAAAAATAAAATATAGAAAATCACACTAATATTATAAATGCGAAAGTTTGTGAGTGTGTACGTGGGACACTCAGAAAGTTTTGCGAAACTAAAAAAAATTGTTCTATACGTACATATATTTTTATCAAATCTTTTCAAAGTACTTTCCACCAGCCTCTATACAAAGATTCATGCGCCTAAACCAGTTTTCAAAACACTTTTTCCAGTCCGCCGCAGACACCTCGTTTACAGCCTGCTCGAACGCAGCCAGCGCATCTTCCGGTGACGAAAATTGTATCCCTTTGAGCTGATTTTTTATTTTTGGGAATAAAAAGAAGTCACACGGTGCTAGATCAGGGCTGTAAGGAGGGTGACCCAGGAGTTTGACTGGCGTGCTGTCCAGGAAGTCCCTCGTTTTGAGTGCGGTGTGCGCAGGTGCATTGTCGTGGTGGAGCAGTAGCCCGCGGAGCCCTGTGTTTGGTCGCTTGTTGCTTATAACAGAGAAAACTTCTGGCAAACATTTGGTAGTATACCATTCGGCATTAATGCTTCTTTGATCCCGTAAGGGAATTGATACCAAGTGGCCAGTCAAATTAAAAAAGCTAGCGATCAAAATCTTACCCCCGCTTCTAGATCGCTTCACTTTGGTAGGCGTTGGCTCATTTTGAAACACCCAAACAGTCGACTGGCGCTTGGTTTCTGGGTCGTATTGATAAATCCAGGACTCATCACCTGTAACGATGTCGTAAACACGCCGAGACGAGCCTGCTTCAAATTTGTTAAGCATATCACGGCACCATTCCACCCGGGCCTGCTTCTGAGCATCGGTGAGGTTGTGCGGCACCCAGCGTGATACTATCCTCCTCACGCGAAGATGGCTGTGTAGAATCTCGTGAACGCTTCCCGATCCAATCTTCAATATGTGTTGAATCTCCTGATATGTAATTCGCCTATTGTCTTGGATTAAATTTTTCACTGCTAGCACGTTTTCTTCGGTAACAGCCGTCAAAGGGCGACCGCTTCTTTCGTCATCCCCCAAAGTTGGTCGACCGCGCTTGAATTCGTTATACCAACGATACACGGTTGCCTTGGAAGGGCCTTCATCCATGAATGCCATTTGAAGTCTATCGTACGATTCATCCGGTTTCAGGCGACACTTGAAATCGTATAAAATCATAGCTCTAAAATGTTCCCGGCGCAGATCCATATTTCAGTGAGACACAATACTTTGAATTAACTCGCAAAAAATGTGGAGGGAAATTTTGAAATTGGAACTTACTTATTTTTACTTATAAATAATCATATTTTCGAAAAACATTATAACTGGCCAGTCTCCCATATATAAAAACTTTTTTTCGCAATACTTTCTGAGGGGCCTGGTATGTTTGTATGGTTGTTACTTCTTCATGTTGTAACAGCTGAACGGATTTGGATGTAATTTGGCACACAGATAGACCATAACCCAATTCAATTCCTTATTTGCATAACATGGGTATATACAGAGATGTTACATGATATTTTTTGTTTAACCACATTCAGCTTTCCGGCATGCAAAATTAAGTTCTTCATTTTCATAGGTAAACAAAATCAAAATGTTAAAATTGGCTAAGTCAACGAGTACGTACATAATTGTCATATAAGTAGTATAATTGCAAATAATAATAAATAAATAAAATAAATAAATACTTCTGGACGTTTTTACACAGCACCATCTAGTCCCAAACTAAGCAGAGCTTGTACTATGGGTACTAGACAATGGATATAATACTAATATACTTTTTTTTTTGTAAATACATACTTGTAATACATAAAAATAAAAAAATAAAAAAAATAAAATAAAATAAAATGATAATAATTCCTAAGCTTTACCAATATTTACTTTGCACATTCATTAATAGGTATAATTACATTGATGTCATTTGATCTTTGTCATTTTCTAGCCAACCACAAATAGATTGGGATAAGGGCAGGAGGATGATGATGATATCAACAGCCTACCCAATTGTGTAACCCGTGTAACAATAGTAGGTCTAGGTACAAACTAGGAAGTCTGACACTACAATAACATAATTAAATATTTAACTTATTACAATCAGTTTATACCTAAATATTCATTATAGTATAAAATACTTTTTGAATTAACCACTTTTTAAAACTCCTTAACTGACTTAATACTACTACTTATAAGCACTGGTTGGGTTTAGTACAGATAAAGAGTAATAATATACAATATACACTACAAAAATTGGTAGCAAGATGACATGAATACAGGCTAAAAAAAATACAGAACATAAAAACTAGACTGTTTTAACTTTAACTGCTAGTATAGTTCGATGATCTTATATTTTTCCATGATAAAGCATTAGTTCATTAGACTTTTTTTTATAGAGTTTAAAATAAATTGTAAAGGTATTTTGTCAACATGGTAAAATATTTTTAATTATTTTGCTGTGAATGCTGTGATACAGGCAGTCACGTTTTTTATTTTCGGTGAATATTAGCAAAATAATAATGAATACAACATAAACTGTACATTGAACTTGTTTTCATGTTTTGTCACTACATGTAGATATTTGTCATTTTGGTCAGGTCATAAAGTTAATAATAATCATCATCATTTCAGCCGAAAGGTAAATTAAATCAGTTTTTATGGGGTGTCAGGTCGTTAAGAGGTACGGAACCCTTACTGCGCAAGTCCATCTCGCACTTGGCCGATTTTTACATTATTCATTTACTCGCTTCTATAAAGAATCACTTTTGGACTAGTAATTTTATACCGTTTATTTTAATCCTGGGCTGTTTGTGAAGTTGTATGGCAGCTTTGATGAGTGTAGTTCATAGTTCTTCGTGGTGCCATCGACATCGACCACGATGTGAGGGAAGTGGAAGGGTTGCTCCAACTGAAAATTGATTTGTTTTTCAAATTTTAATAATAGATATTGAGACCTGAACAAGTGAACAGAGAAGCAACAAGATGCAAAACCGGTATTAATATTTTGACTGTGGAGAAGAAGATGTACTGTAACTGTGTACGGTGCACGTACATGAGTTAAATTATAGGTATGTGCATAACTAGTAGGCTCGCGTATCTGCACTTTCATCGCGACCTACATTTAAAAGTGCAGAAAATCAGTTTACCTATTAAAAACAATGGCTTCTACTAATTAAAATTTGGCAATTCTGAAGTACCTAGCTAAACTAGTACAACAACAAATCCTGAACACCTTACACATGCCTACATATACACTCCACATGCTTTAAAAAGCCACCATTCTGCGACAAACGACATCCACGCGGGCGAAGCCGCGGGCATAGGCACTATTTACATAAATCTTTATCAAAAGATTTAAATTGTGGAAAGAATAAATCGCTCACGAGCAGGATTCAAATTTTAAAAATTATTACACTTGGTATAGAACCAAATTTTAAAAATATTTACTTTTTTTAACACTCGATCTGCTTTAGTAAAAACACAAAATTCGGTGCCTAATCACTTTCCCTTTTTTCCTCATTTCACCTTGCCTTATTGAAATTCTCTACTCGTGCAAGTTAAAAAATGAAATAAAAATGCAATACTTTTAATTTCATTCAACAAAATAAATTCTAAATTATTACAAAATTAAGTTTACGTGAAATCAGACATGACATTAACGTTGGCTTGTCTCAACAGCTGCTGATACTGTATTGCTATAAAACGGTGCGTTCAACTTCGCGCGCGCTCGTGCGTTTCTTTTTTTCTTTTACTTTTTTTGGAGAAGTTGAGCTACCAATAGAAATGTAAGGTCTTCTTCAAAATCACTATCTTAATCGGAATCAAAGATTTTGGTTATCCGATCCACGATCGGTTGCCATTCTTCTATTCTGGTTCCCTATTGACCAAATTTCTTGTTCGGAGATTGTCGTCTGATGCGTAGCATCTCTACTTGGTCTGTGGCCGCCTTAGATGCCCCAAGGTCAAGTATAATCACAGAGTACATTGTAATATACTGAAATAGAGACCAATCTTCATTCCTTTTTTTGTAGGACATAAAAATAACAACAATGGATTTTATATACTACATCCCTAAATAATTTTCAGGTTTCTTAAAGTAATTCGTAATCTCATGTAAATATGATTGGTTGACCTTTCAGCAAACAGTGCGGCTAATACCCGACGTAATACGACAAAAAAATGAAGCTTCACTCATTGTTTAGGGAGATTTCCGCCTTTTTTTATTGGTCCATAACTAAAATGTACTCCCGCCATCTTTGTCCACAGTACCTAGGCAGTCTCGGCTGCCCGTATGAAAATTTTATGGCATAAAGGTATATTCTAAATAATCTATAAAAGACATTTTTCTTGAAAATAACTTGTTTCAGCCATTTTTTAAATATATATTCACAGTTTCCAAATGTATGTTACATGATTTGCTAAGAATTGTGTGAGAACAATGTAGGTTAATGAGTATTTGAACAATGTAGTTAATAAGTATGAGTATATGTCGTATCGTGTGGTGCCGGACGTAAAGAATTGCACCACCCTTTATCTTCTCATGGGTGTCGTAAAAGGCGACTAAGGGATTCACCAGAGGATGGGCAGCAGCGTTCTCTGAGTATTTAACCAACCAACCGCGATCGCCAACCCGCCTGCCAAGCGTGGAAATAGATGTCTATACAGGTGAATAGAAAAATAAAATTATGTAATTAATTTGGTAAATCACTTTTGTTCGAGCTTTTGAAGAAATCTAAGAGCCAATTCTCGTAATTTCAAATGTCCAAGAATGGCACAAGTCGTAACACAATGCAGTAAAAGTGATATTTTGAAGTTTTCAAAGAGTTTACAGGTATATTAACACTATTTTATCATAATAATTTCTTAGGTTTTACCGATCAGTATACATTATAATAAAAAAAGTTTAACCGGATTAAATCACGTATATTATTTAAATTCGTTTTCCTGAAGTTTTGAAAGCTTTTCAAAAATGATGAGGTTATGAGCACTCACTAAGCCGATGAACATGCACGACGAGCTTAATAAACGTAAAACGAAAGGTATGTGTGTATTACTTAGGTGGTAGACATAAAACTATGAGATCATTGTGAACCCTGTCGGGCACGGCAAAGTGAATATGTAGGAGAGGAAGCTGACTGTTAAATGAAATATTGTCTATGAATTATATTAATAAAATTTTAACTAGTATATTTTTGTAATGATTTATCATCGAAATATAATAGCATTTTTTTGATAATAGATGGCATTGGGTACTTATAAGTTATAACGGTGTAGACAATGTAGTACAATCAAACAAAGAAACCTTCAACGTATTTGTAGTTAAACTTATCGTTGAAATGTATACGGAAAAATCGGTGATGTTATGTATGTTGACGGCACTTGAAAGGCGGTAATACTTTGTATGTACAATTTACATTATTGTACATCCTACAAAGACATAGATACATATTGCTCTCTTTGTTTTAACATAACTGTTGAGCGTGAGATCTCTGGAGGCTTAGACAAAAATGGTTTTAGACCTACACCAGGTACCCACCTGCATAAAGTTTAGCAAAATAGGTATTTCTACTTAGTTTAGCTAATTACCCTGTGTAATTACCAGTGTTGATATTTACAATCGAATGTATTTACAGATTCATAAATTTGTAGTTGTGTTTGAAATTATACCTACACTCACACATATTCTGTGAAAATGTCAACTGGTTATCGATTACCGTTACAAAGATACAGCCCTGTGACAGACAGACGGATGGACGGACGGACGGACGGATAGCGTAGCGAGATACACAGATTAAGAACTAAATAGATTAGCAATACTGTCTGTCAAGGCTGGTTAGACAAAGAACGCAAAAAAAACAGATCGTCTTAGAAAGACGGAGACGCAATTCATATGTTTTGTCTTTATCATAGTTAAACCCATGGTATAATAAGATGTTTCACCAGGTATTCTCTTCCAGCATCATCCAGGATGGCATGCATCTGATGTCATCACACTTGGCACTTGTAATCGAAAAAAAAAAAAAAAGAAGTGTACTTCATCATGGAGGTTTTGCAGGAAACAGTCGTCATCTTTTTCGTTTGCAGTGGGAGCGGCCTTCGGAACTCTAAAGAAGCGTACAAAAGGAAATGAGTAAGTATCGGAAATATCAAAATACAAACACTCGTTTCTGTACGTTTGTTGTTTGATAAAACAAGGGCCTGGCCGTCCGAATACCTAAACGTAGGTATAACACATGTTTCTGAAGAAGTTACAAGGTTTAGTCGACCGATGACACCGTGCCGTGCGTCTACCCCACACTGTTTTTTATACTTTTTGTCTAAAATACAAAGAGTTACCTTCAGTCGCATATAGATAGTTTGAAAGTGCTCTTTTCGTCGGACACTCGAAGTTTTGTTTGTAAAAATGGAAATATTACTAGTTCAAGATGGTCCCATTGTGATATCCTGGATTGTTTTCCTGCTTCTCATCTGCCGGTGTTATTACCAGATTAGTGCAATCAAACTTACCGGTGAGTGTTTTATAAACCTGGTGGTCTTCAAGGTTCGAGTGAATAGGTTTTTGCTGGGCAAACGTGAACCATCGTCGACCGCACCATTGCTTAACATCAGGTGAGGTGGCGGTCAAACGCAAGCCCGTTAAGCATGAATAAAAAAAATAATAAAAAAAAATTGTCGATTTAGGTAAATTTCGCTTCGCATGCGTAAATACGTTAAAAAATAATAAAATAATAAGTAGATAGATTAAACAAGGTGTAATTGAAATAAGTGAAAACCTCTTAAGGGCTCATTGTACTCATAATTATAAACAACTTTATTATGGGGCCAATCCAGAAATCGCGAAAAGAAATTGGCTGCTGCCACGGACCAGTAAGCCTCAAGACGCCGCATACACAAAGTTTTGCGTGGGAAACTGTTGTAAAATGTTGGCGGGGACCGGGGGAGGACGGCGCGTTGTGATTGGTCGGCTCGAAAGTTCGGTGGTATGATTTCGTATGAGATCGTAATTCTAATTGAAACTCACTAGCCATGCATGACAGTGTCTCACTCCATTGAATAACTACATTGATTTTTTTTAATGAGTGAATAAGTTAATTTTTTTAGTGATGACTTTTTTTTGTTTATCTATTAAGTACATCTATTTCGGTACTTTAGTGATTTTAGAATCTGTCATAAAATGTGTATTATCAAACACATTGTTTTTTGACAATCCTGAATAATACAAGAATCATTATTAATTGGCTTATCGTAACGAACTAGGCAAAGCCTGTGTTTCGTTGTAGCGATACTTGGGGCTATGTTCAGCGGTCTTTTGGCTGAAATGATGATGATGCGATGGCTGATGGGCTGATACATGCGTGCCAACAGTTGGGATCAAATCACTCAAATCGATTTGGCACTTTCTTCAAAAGGCCAGTCCAGACGTTGCCCTGCATTGGCCTCAGATAAAATTCTGTTCACACCTGAGCACCAACTGTGAATAATTACAGTAATAGCCAGATTTATGTTAAATTAATTAAATTACTCTTGTGTAATGTGCAAGTCAAAAACGAGAAGTCACAAATTGATTACACATTATGTTAATATTTTCTTGAATTTTCGTTTTTTCAGGGTATGAGAAAATGGTGTTATATGTACTATTAAATATTTCTGTTAATAAATTAATTCGTCAGAAGGATAGTTGAGGGACTTTTTAGTAACATCTCTTATAAACGGGTAATTTTCGTTATTGGCATAATTTTTGAAAGAAAAATTCGCTCACGAGCAGGATCAAAGATCGCCTTCTTAATGAAATTGATATGATATTGAGAGTGATATTAGCGACTGAAAGGGGACGGCCCCATTTAAATTACTTATATTTATATATTTAGAGGGTTTAATTTGAAAAGAAAGAAGTACAAGTGTTCTAAATTCACCGGAGATTATTTCGTACCTGGGATAGGTATTTATAGCTTTCGTGGTTATCCAGTTAAAGCTGTCGATACAGTTTTCAGCCCGACCCCATTTCCACCTTAATATCTCTGAAAATATTAGGTTTTAAGATTAAATTAAGCACTATGTACGTGTATTTTACGGAGTACCTACATCCCGTCTGAGGCACCACTTTCTCAGCAAGTTTGGTAGTTGTGGTACTGATGGGGCCGGGCTGAAAACATCGCCGGAGATTATATTTCGTACCTACTAAGGCTTCATTTGCACATTCCCAAAACAAGTTTTTACTTATTTTTGCCTCGCATAGTTTTCTATTGCTACAGAGTGCAGCTCATCCCGCCAATTATTACAGGTTATTTTGGGAAGTACTAGTAGATTCAATCAGATTGGTTATATCGGTATAAATTCACCTGCACAGTAACTTCCATATAATTTTTATAATATTAAGGGGAATGTAGCAGCCAAGTGGCGCCCCCATTAGTAAACAAATTATTACTCGCTGAATACATCATTTATCGAAAATTCGTTTTTAATTATTGAAGTACAGGTAGGTACTGTAGTTTAATCAGAAACTATTATCTCTGTAAATTATTGTTCGCTGTAGTTGTAGATAGAAAAAAATTCCAAAAGTGGCCGTTTTTGAACTTTTTCTATCTACAACTACGGCGAAGTATAATTTACAGAGTTAATAGTTTCTGAATAAACTACAGTGCTGCGTACGGAACATTTTTTTCGTTGGTTTTTTTAGGGTATGGCTGAAGTAGGTAGTAAAATAAAAAACAAAAATAAGCAAATTGGTGGTGGTTACTATTACTACTAGTTTTTTAATAGAGAAGATGGTTGGCAGCTACCACCTGTTTGGAACCCAGTACTGCATTTTTTTTTTCGAAGTTACTGCTTTGGGACTGGGGACCCCCTTTACCTAGACATTTCGATTTTTAGTATTTGAAATGGCAGAAGCCATAATAACACATCTTCCGTGAAAAAATCCACTAGCTACCTATTACGGTAAAAAATACAGCTCTGTGACAGACAGATGGACGGATGGACAGACGGCGTAAGAGTAATAGGGTTCCTGTTGGCGATGATGCACCGCCTGCTCGACTTACCGACGTAAAGGCCTGTAATTAAAAATGTATTAGAATTAAGTATAGAGAATAAGTTATCACTTATGTTTAAAAATACTAAGTACCTACCTGATTACTTACCTGATATTGTCCTGAAATGTATTGAAAATACTTACCTTTTGTACTTACCTTTTGTTCATGTACGTGTGTTATTGGCTTAAATAAAAAGGCAGAAATACTGAGGGTGCAAAAGTGGAAAATGATATTCATAATACTTACCTAGCTACCTAGTTACCTATAGTTAGGTATAGATTCGGGGCGTCGTCGCTGGACGGCCACCCATCTCCCGCGCATACGTAGCGCGGCCAGTCGCCCGTTAACCTTGAATGCGAACACGCGCATACCAATCGATTGTTGCACCTTCGGTACGGCTCCCGATTTTCAAGTGATTTCCTCGTTTTTCTTTCGCAATCCGAACGCCCCACCTAGATCGCCCACAAAGTTGGTCCATCGAGCCCGATCTATTAGGTACTGCGAAGAAAAAACAAAACCTGTGTGCAGGGATGCCATTATTTCCAACACCGCCGCGTGGCGTAAAAACGCGTGCACAAATGAAAAAGGAAATGGCTAACGAAGAGGATAAACTTGAAGTAAAATCAGATTTGCAGTATGATAGAAAGAATGCAGTGAAAGAGACGTTAAAAGTGCAATCGGATATTTGTGTGCCACGCGCGGTTCATCAAGATGGCGGCTCGAGGCGCTCGAGCAAAAAGAATTCACACGCTTCATCGGTGGCCGCGCGGCAAAAGCGTTAAGAATATGAAGCTGCGCAAGCTAAGGCCATAATTGAAATGGAAGAAGCACGTGCAGAAGCGGAAAAAGCGCGCATGCACATAGAGAAACAGTTAATTGAGAAAAAATTAGCTGCGGATCTAGCCGATTTAGAAGAAAACTCACGATGTTCGTCTACGAGCTATAAGAGCAAAGTGGAAAATTGGCTGGAGCAGTCCGTTGCCGCACCCGGCTCGTCCCTGTTAGCCGGGGGCGGTGAAGTCACGGATCACTGCAACGTACAGCAAGCCACTAACCACGCCGTGGCGTGCAGCAGCGCGAGCAACCAACGCGCCATAGAAGCGTTGACCAGCGCGATCAGAGACGCTGTCGGCGCATCCACTTCAAAAAACAGTAATCGTGAGCTTCTGTCTAGGTTAGCTACCTCTAAAGACTTGCCCTTATATTTTGGAGATCCAATGGAGTGGCTACATTTTAAAGAAGCTTTTTACGAGTCAACACGCCTTTGTAACTACAGTGACACAGAAAACTTATGGCGTTTTCGTAAATGTCTCCGCGGTGAAGCAAAGGAAGCAGCAACTTCTTTACTTATGAGTACCACTTCACCTCAAGAGGTAATGGAAACATTGGAACTACGATTTGGGCGACCTGAAAATATTATGCGAACTGTGACGTCACAAATAAGGAAACTACAGCCGTTACCGCAAGCATATCAGAGTGAAATTGTGAATTTTTCAATCAAGATCAAGAACTACGTCACAGCTACTCGCGCTGTACAGCAAAATGACTATCTGAGAAGTCCCGATTTACTGAACAGCATATTGACAAAACTACCTAACGCACTCATAAACAAGTGGGCTGACTTCTTGTACGAAAACAATAACGACGACACACCAAAGCTGGAAATATTGTCTAAATTCCTTTATCAAGAAGCACAGAAGATCGCAAAGTCAGGAGTCAGTTATATACACAGCCAGTACGATGACAAGAAAAAAGCTGATTTATTGAACAAGAATAAACAGCATGCTGCAAATAAACAATCGGTGTTGGTGTGCTCAGATAATAACAGTGCTCCCGTCGGCGTTTGTAACTTCTGCAGGAAGCCAGACCACACGCTCGCAGAATGTGGAAAATTCAAGCGTTCTATGAGGAAAGATCGATGGCGATACGTGCGTACACACAAGTTATGCTTTAAATGTCTTGGAACTCGACATGAGAACAATTCGGCATGCACAGCGGAGAACTGTGACGTTGAGGCCTGTGGAGGGTCTCACCATCGCCTGTTGCACTGGCAGAAACCGGAGGCGGCGCGCCAGTCTACACCCGCGCCGGCGTCGGCGCCGGCGCCGGTCGACGTCCCTCGGCAGCCCAGTGAACTCGTTGCTCACGCGGTTGCATCGCAGTGTTCCCAAGAGTCCGTTTTAAATAATATAACAAAAAACTCTGACTCAGTGAATACGTCCAACTTGTCCAAAATCATGCTAAAAACAGTGCCAGTTACCATACACGGACCTAGCGGTAGTGTCCACACTTACGCGCTATTAGACGATGGCGCAACAGTCAGCCTGATAGCGGCTGATATCGCTGATAAGGCTGGGCTGCACGGTAAGTGCGTCACGATGCGTGCCGCTGGTGCGTGGGACACCGGCGAGCTGGTGTGTAAAGCTGAATTATTAAATATTGACATTAGTAACAGTAGTGGTAATAGATTTAATTTACGTGTTAGAAAATTAAAAGAATTAAACTTACCTGTACAGTGTACCTCTGATCTAGATTTTAGTGGATACGAAAATGTGCCTATTGTTAATTATAACCCCTGTAATTCTGTAATAAAACCCAAAATGTTAATTGGCCAAGATAATTATGATTTAATTGCACCAATATGTTGTAAAAAACCTATTAAGTCGGGCGGGCTGTTCATCACCCAAACATTGCTAGGTTGGTGTGTGCACGGGGCCTTACATCGAGCAGGTAAGCGCGCTAGCAGTCTCGGCAGCGAAGGCGAAGGCAGTCGCACTCCGGTGTGTCCGGATGACGCGCTCAAGCACTCAGGTAAGCTGAGCGCGAACGCGCGCTGCCACAGTCTTTCAAGCAGTCCGAGCGCAACTGCACATTTGTTTACTGTCTCTGCCGATGTACCTGACTCACCGCGTCAGCTGGCCATCGCCACACCTATAGATACTTACAGCATCGATCCGAACAGTATAGAACATAGCTCCGACACATATTTACATGAATTAATTCGTAGTTCTTTTTCACTAGATTCTATTGGGATTTGTAGTAAACCGCGTCAAAATATTGGCCGTAAACATACTTAATGAGTCAGCCGAGTTAGTTAATGGTCAATGGACAGTTAGTCTTCCTTGGAAGTGTGACGTTTTTGTAATGCCCGACTCATACCCCATGGCTTTAAAACGGCTTATGTCAGTCGAACGAAAAATGTTAGTTAATTCAGAATATGAGTCACGGTACCGAGAACGTATTCAACATTTATTTGATAATAATTACGCAAGAAAACTTAGTGAATCTGAGTGTCAGGATTTGTCTACTAGGCGCATATGGTTCTTATCTCACTTTGGGGTCGATAACCCTCATAAGAAGAAAATGAGATTAGTGTTTGATGCCGCCGCTAAATGTAATAATTTATCCCTAAACGATTTTTTACTGCAGGGGCCAGATTTGTTAAAATCTTTGTATGGCATAATGTTCAGATTTAGGGAAAATCCCATAGGAATAATCGGTGACATCAAAGATATGTTTTTAAGAATTAAAATAAAAAGTTCTGATCAAAACGCGTTAAGATTTCTGTGGAAAGAAAAGGGCAGTAAAGTAGTAAATAAATACGCTATGACGTCACTGATTTTCGGTGCCAATTGTTCGCCATTTATAGCTCAGTTTATAAATCAAACCAAAAACGCTTCTCGATTCCAAGATCAAATGCCTGAGGCTGTTCATGCAATACAAAATAACCAATACATGGACGATTACATTGACAGTTTTACAGATGAAAACTTAACAACAAAAATGATTGAAGAAATTTCCTATATTAACCAACAAGAAGGATTCGAGATGCGTAATTGGTTGAGTAACGTTCCAACTGTTCTCAGTGACGTACCCAAAGAAACTCTTAACGACAAGGCGATAAGGTTTGAAATCGATAAGCAGCCGGAGCGAGCACTTGGGCTTCTATGGTTTCCGTGTAGTGATATGTTGGCTTTCGATCTTTCATTCAAACGCATACCGCAAGATATTTTATCTCTCAAAAGAGTACCAACAAAACGCGAAATGTTACGTATAGTTATGTCTATTTTTGATATTCACGGTTATTTGGTACCATTTACTATTAAAGGAAAATTATTCATGCGCGAAACTTGGAAAACTAATATTCAATGGGATGAAAATTTAAATGACGAGTTGAATAATATGTTTCGAGATTGGATTAATCAAGCTCAACAGATAAATAACATTAGAATTCCGCGATGGTACTTTCATAGTAATTCAAGTGATAATAGTCAGAGTGAGACAACATTAGAACTTCATGTTTTTTGCGATGCATCGCCGAGCGCGTACGCAGCCGTCGCGTATTGGCGGAAAGAATGGAGCGATGGACGCGCGGCAGTGACGTTCATCGCTAGTAAATGCAAAGTTACGCCCGCTAACGGTTTCCGTGCCGCGACTCGAGCTGCAAGGTGCAGTATTATCGTGTAGATTGGCGGATAGTATTAAAAAGGAACATCGATTGTTACCGAATTCAGTATATTATTGGACTGATTCAACAACTGTTTTATATTGGATAAAAAATCATTGTAGAACGTATAAAGTTTTTATCGCCAACAGACTTGGAGAAATTGACGAGTTGAGTAAGGCCGACGAATGGTACTATGTACCTACCTACTAGTTGCAATACCGCGGACCTAGGAACAAAAAACACCGATTACGTATTGAATAGCGATTCAACCTGGTTCTCCGGACCGGAATTTTTGCACCAGCCGCGTTCTTGTTGGCCCGAACATCCTGAAACAAAAATTATTAGTGATGAAATATTAGAAAAGGTACACAATTTACGACAAAAATAAAATATGTAACTTACCTGTTCCGGATCCTAGTCGATTTTCTCGATGGTTGCGATTGTTATGTGCTACGGCCACCGTGTTATTATTTATTGAAAAGTGTAAAAAGAGTTCAATTACTAAGATTAATGAAGAATTAATGCACAAAGCAGAGATATTGTTACTTCGCCATTCGCAAACTCAGTCTTTTCAAAGTGAAATAAATTTATTAAAATTAAATAAAGATATGAAACGTGATACCTAGTCGTTTACGTAATCTTACTCCTATAATAGATGAAAATGATCTATTACGTGTTGGCGGTCGCATCGGAAATGCTAAAGTTGTAGATCAGCTCACTAAATATCCTATAATATTAGATGGTAAAAATCATATAGCACGGCTCATCGTGTTACATTATCATGTTAACGCTGCTCACTCGTGTAACGAGATGGTTATTAACGAATTGCGTCAAAAATACTGGCTCATTAGATTGCGGCCCACGGTTCGTTCTGTTGCTAAGCAGTGTTTAATATATCATTTTAGAAAGGCTTCACCTTGTCCACCACGCCTTGGCGACTTACCTGCGTGTAGGCTCGCCCATCATCAGAGACCATTCACCATGTGTGGAGTAGACCTGTTTGGGCCCATTGAAGTTGTTGTCGGTCGACAAAGAGTTCGCAGGTACGGTGTACTATTCACCTGCCTCACGGTACGTGCCGTGCACATAGAGATAGTTTCATCTCTCACAACAGATTCAATGATAATGGCACTGCGGCGAATGGCCGCGCGTAGGGGTTGGCCACACACAGTGTTCTCTGATAATGGTACTAATTTACGAGGCGCCAGTACTGAACTAAAAAAGGCATATCAGGAGGTGATAGATAATCAGCAAACAATAAGAATAAGATAATAAGTTTTAGAAGCGTTAAATAAAGGTATAGTCCAGAGCGTGTATCCTGGAGCTGACGGACGGGTAAGGATCTTAGATATTAAGACTAAAACCGGAGTCATGAAACGCCCAGCGTCTCGCGTAGCGCTACTTCTTGGTAATGAGTGTCGTAATGACGACACTGAGGGGCAGGATGTTGGCGATGATGCACCGCCTGCTCGACTTACCGACGTAAAGGCCTGTAATTAAAAATGTATTAGAATTAAGTATAGAGAATAAGTTATCACTTATGTTTAAAAATACTAAGTACCTACCTGATTACTTACCTGATATTGTCCTGAAATGTATTGAAAATACTTACCTTTTGTTCATGTACGTGTGTTATTGGCTTAAATAAAAAGGCAGAAATACTGAGGGTGCAAAAGTGGAAAATGATATTCATAATACTTACCTAGCTACCTAGTTACCTATAGTTAGGTATAGATTCGGGGCGTCGTCGCTGGACGGCCACCCATCTCCCGCGCATACGTAGCGCGGCCAGTCGCCCGTTAACCTTGAATGCGAACACGCGCATACCAATCGATTGTTGCACCTTCGGTACGGCTCCCGATTTTCAAGTGATTTCCTCGTTTTTCTTTCGCAACCCGAACGCCCCACCTAGATCGCCCACAGTTCCGTTGACACCCTTTGGGTACGCCATCCCAAAAAAGCATTTATTCTAAAACCATAGTCGCTGCTCCTGCTATCAGAAGCAATAACTGATTATTATTATCAAAATTTAAATTATTTCGAATTTTATAATATCAAAAGAAAAATCTGAAGCAGACGCATTTGAATCTACCTCTGGAGTAGATGCATTCGGATCTAATGTAGGAGATGCCGGTGGCAGTGGCACATATGAAGTTTCAGTATTCTATAATTCATCAGCAGAATAACCGACTCATTTTCTGACTGACTTATTTGATTATAATTATATTATGGCCTGATAATTCCAAATTAGTATCACCCTATTAATTCTACCCTTATTCTGGTTTTCAGAAGTGCAGGTTTCCTTGGGCGTTGACCTAATACAACGCGACTACGCGACAATCACAATGCGCACGAATTTTATACGAGCCCGTGATCAAACATATTTACAAATTGTAGGCATTGCGATATTCTGTTTCTCGAAAACAAGGTAATTTTTAGGTTACCGGTTTTTTTTTTTTTTTTTTTTTTTTTTCGAATGGGCTCTCGCAGGTGGGACCGAAGTCCCATTTCTGCTTAACCGGACTTAGTTGGCGGAGAGTCCCATGTGGGACTCCATTCGCCGAAGGTTTTTTCCCTACATACTTACAAACTAGATGCGCGCGGCATCAATACCGCGCGCAAGCGGGCGCCCCCCAAGGGGGGGGCTCGAACCTCGCTAGGGCATTGCAGGGGGACCCCGCAGTTCCTATGTCCCCCTAGCAGCCGTTGCTGCATCGAATTGGTTACCTCGAAAGTAGCGGACTTTCGGTCCCTATCGGGTGACGTGCTAAACGCCGTGAAGCGGCAAGCCTCGCCGGCGAGGCTAAGACCTACCTAGAAAACCTAACCAGTGGCTACGCAATAGCCTGCTCCTAGGAACTACTCTAGAGCATAGGGCCGGTCTCGCGTGACGAGATTATCTCCGGTTGCTTACACCGTGAGGGCGTCCCCAGGGGGGAGCTCGGACCTCGACTCAGGGTGCAGCAGGGGGACCCCGCCACTGATCCCCCCAGCAGCCGGTGCTGCGTCGGCATGTGTTTCTGTTTCTCGAGAGTCGGACTCTCGGATTCTGTGTGTGTGTCGCGTCGGTCCTCGCCGGCGGGGACGATATTTTGGACGACGGCGTCGGAGTGTGCTTGTACTTTTATCTGACTCCTGGAGGAGTGTAATAGCGTCATCGCTCAATGAGTGTGTGTCTGGGACGTCGGGTTTTGCTAATAGCAGATGGCTGGTAGACGGTGGCCGCCACGACCAAGGGGTTGGGGTGCTTGGGAGCGGAATCGAAATAGCGTTTTGAGACACGCTTGAAAAACTGCTTGATGGTCGGCAGTTTGAGGTCTAGGTGGAGGTCGACGTTGCGTACGTACCAGGGGGCGCCTACGGCCCTTCGCATGAAACGGTTTTGGAGGGTTTGGAGTATGTGAATTCTCACCGGCTTAACGTGTGCGAACACAACGCTAGCATAGGCGAGTATGGGGCGGATACAGGTGGTGTATATCCTTACTTTGAGAGGAGTGGGCAACTTACTGTGCGCATTGAGTAGGGGGTGGAGACGTCCGAGGACGAAGGCGGCACGGTTTTTCACCTTGCGGATATGCGGTCTGAAAGTCAGTCTACGGTCAATGATCACGCCAAGGTATTTGGCTTCTCGTTGCCATGGGATCTGTTTTCCGAACATTGAGACTGGTACGCTTAATTCTTTACGATACTGTGACAGGGGTCTCTTATCGAAGAGGACCGCTGCACTTTTTTCGGGATTTACTTCGATTCTCCATTTCCGGAACCTTTCACCTAGGGTGTTGGCCGCGGATTGGAGGGTACGAGAAATGGCGACATGGGTCCTGCCGGAGTAATAGATTGCCGTGTCGTCGGCGAAAAGGGCCATACGGGCTGCACCGCATTTTGGAATATCGCTGGTGTACAGCGTGAACAGTAGGGGGGAGAGCACGGAGCCTTGTGGCACACCGGCGTGAATGGGATGGGGGGAGGAGAGAGCCCCTTCTATGCGATAGCGAAAGGTACGATTCGATAAGTAGTCTCGGATGATGAGCACGAGACGATGTGGCACATTCATAGTGTACAGCTTATATAATAAGCCGTTGTGCCACACTTTATCGAAAGCCTTTGCTACGTCGAAAAAGAGAGTGCCGGTCATTTGACCGCGTACGAAGCCTGCACTGATGTGTTCTACAATGCGGTGCAGTTGGTTAACGCAGCAGTGCTTTGTACGAAAGCCAAACTGCTCGTCGGGAAGGAGTTTATTTGAGTCGGCGAAATCTTTGAGTCGCTTATAAATAAGCTTCTCGTAGATTTTGCCGAAGACATTGAGGAGACTAATCGGCCGGTAACTACTCGGCTCGGCTTTTGGTTTGCCCGGTTTGGAAATACCGATTACCGTAGCCTGTTTCCAAGCCTGGGGAAAGATGTTGTTTTTAAATGCCGCATTGAAGATGACGGTCATTAGAGCGATTAGGGTGGCAGGGAAACGTTTCAACACCTTATTGGTGATGCCGTCTGCGCCGGGGGCTTTTTTGGGCTTAAGATCCTTGACTATAGAGAGAACTTCGTCAGGGGTGATCGGTGGGAGCGGGTCATCAGGGTCATCTATTGGGGGGGGGGGGAGGGCTGACCTACGCTCTACTTCTGAATTAACCTTATCAAGGTGGGTTTGGCTTACGGGAAGCGTACTGAGAGTGCATTGAGACTCCAAACTGTCGGCTAAGCATTCGGCTTTTTCGTCGTCGTCAAAGGCCGGCCTTTGATTGGGTCGATTTAGGGGGGGCATAGTTGCCGTGGTCTCGCATTTAAGTCTGCGTTGAAGGGCCCAGAAGGCTACATGAGACGGTTGGATTGCGCTGACTTCCTTGTCCCAATGATCCTCCCGTACCTGAGCTACACGTCTCTTTACAGTATTCTGTAAGGAGCGCATATGGGCACGATTGGCTTCATTGGGAAAAGCGTCATAGGCACGGATGGCCGCGTTCCTCTCGGTCCTCAACTCATTCACATCGTCCGGCAGTTTCAGACGCTGGTCATCCAGCATCGGAACCTGCCGTGAGCATTCGCCCACTACGGACTGTACATGGTTGGTGAGCGAGGTGATCGCGGCCACCGTGTCCGCGACTGTCTCAATGGAGTCAGGGATGAATCTAATTGGGGGGATGAGGTAGATTTGAGGCGGTCCTCTAATCTCCTCCAATCGGTTATCGTTTTTGTTACGGGTGGAATACCGGGATCCGAGGGACCACCTCGGGGACCCAGTTGAATGATCACAGGGCGATGATCTGAGTCTAATTCTTGGATTACCTCGATAGAGCGAATACCGAGGTTTACGCGCTTTAAGAGGGCTATATCTAGGATGTCGGGCCGATGCCCTACTGTGTCAGGATAGTGAGTGGGACGCATCGGGGCGATGACGTCGAAGGAAAGTTTGTCGCTAAGTGCTCCTAATTGAATGCCAGCGGCGTTATTGGAGACACAGCTCCATGAACGGTGTTTGGCGTTTAAGTCGCCTGCAATAATTACAGAGTTACTAAGATCGAGTAGGGATTTGAGGTCGTCCTCGAGCAGACTCGCGGGTTTGTTTGAGGATCTATAGGCCGAGACTATGGTGATGGGCTGGTGCCCTGTCATGCCTAGGCGACAGATTGAAGCCTCCAGGCATGCTAGCTCTGGGGGATCAATGGGGATGCAATACAATGAATTTCGGTAATAGATGAGCGTTCCGCCTAGTGCGGTGTATGCTCTGTCGTTTCTTATCAGCCTATAGTTGGCTATATTGGGATTACGACAATGGGGTTTGAGGAAAGACTCTTGAATGAGTAAAATATCGATTTGGTGCTCACGCAAGAAGACGGCTACGTCGTCGCGTTGACCACTAATGCCTCGGGCATTAAAAAAGCCTAAAATTAGGGAACGGGGTTTGAATCTTTTGGGTGGGGCCGTATTATACATTATAATTGGAATTAAGTATTCTATAGATGTCTTGGTACTTGGTAAGTACCTGAAGGCGCTGCTCATGGATGCCTTGGGTAAAGGCCCAAAGTCTAGAGTAGGCGTCAATGCGGGTTTCCCCTGACTGGGGTTCGAGGTATTCTCTTGGCAGAAGGCCGGGGTAGTTTACCGGAGGGGGGGTTCTCATGGGGGGGGGGGCTTTAGCTGCTGGTGCAGTTTTGGGCCTGAGAGAAGGTGCGGGGATGGGTAAGTTCATCAGCGCGGGGGGCTCTGAGGCCGGGGGCGCGAGACGAGAGGTCGGAAGAGGTGGGTATTGGGGCTTTTGATTACCCTTAAACCAGGGGTTAGGCCCGAGTGGGCCGCGGAAATTAGGGGAGGGCCCGAGTGGGCCTCTAGGGTTTGGTGGTTGGTAATGGAAGGGGGCTGCGTAGGAGGGGGCTTCCCTCGCAACGCGGTTGGAAGCGCGTTTTGCCGTTTTGGAATCCGCGATAGTTTGCTGGATGCCCGGCTTTGCCGCAAAGGACACAGCTAGGGGGCTCCGTGCACTGGTCCCTCTCCTTGGGACGCTCGCAATTGGAAGTCCCGTGATCGCCTAGGCACTTAACGCACCTGGGCTTTGCGTAGCAGTTACGCTGGGAGTGACCATACAGCTGGCAACGGTGACATTGACCAGGCTGGTTTGACTTGTGGGGGCGCTCGACCGTGATGCCTGATAAATTGCATACGGTCTTTATGTTATAGATGTTTTTGGCGTTTTCGCCAGGGTGACAAATGACAAGGACCATATTGTAGGGTTCACCGTGCTTACCACGGAACATTCGGTGGGTTATTGCAACCGGGATCCCTTGACGATCGAGGTCGGCGTGCACTTCCGTGCAGCTGACTTCGGTCGGAATCCCTCGGATCACAACTCTAAGGAGTCGGTCCTCTGGGAGTGCGTAGGTGTGAAAAGACACACCACGCTCGCGTAGCAACCTGGTAAGGTTGCGGTAATCGGTGGGGGTGGGGACAACTACTTTAATGCCCTGCTGCGTGGGGCGGGCACTAGTGAAATTGATTTTATTTTGATTGCACCAGTCGGAAATTCTGGTCCAATATGCCTTATCCTGGATGAATAAGGGAGGCGGGATGGGTACCTTCTTCTGGGAAGATGAGGTATGTTCATGATCGTGAGGGGAGGCAGGCCTGTTATCCTGCGAGGAGGAGTAAGAGGCGGGACGGGGGGTAGGGGCCGGGGCAGAGTTTGCCTCGGAAAGTTTAAGTGATTTTGAGGCGAGAGCCTCGGCCTTATTTGTCTTTCGGCTGCGTTTTTTACCTTTACCCACTACCGTGGTAAAGGCGTCGGCCTCGTCTGAGTTGACCTCACTGTCCGAAGACATCTCTTGGTCTGATGGGATCGGGGAGCGATCAGGGTATTGAGTGGGGGCTGGGGTGGGGAGAGGTGAGGGGGTGCGGTCCTTATGGTCCAGGCTGGCTGAACGCCTAGGCGGACCACGCGGAGACCTCGGCCTCTCCTCATCGCTGTCGGGACGGGCGGGGCGCCTATTCCTCTTTAGGGGTGGGGGGGTATCGGGCAACTCTGGAGAGTTGGGGGTTTCGGACGTTTGTGGTTTGACCACCTCGTCGTCGCAAAAGAGGTTGCCATAGTTGGCTAGGAAGTTGGGGTCCTTGAGGAGGACGTTTTTAAGGATGCTCAGGAACTTGGCATCAGACACCATCGTACAGATGATGACTAAGCCAAGCCTAGCAACAATGAGAGGGGAGAAAAAATTAGTGGCGTACTAACCATGGGGGTTTGCTCCTCGGGTGGGTTTTCCCGGGAGTGTGTTCAAACCCTCCCCGTCGGGTATAGACGGGGAGGTTGTGTGCCTACTGGTGAGCCCTAAGCTTGCTCTCCTGTTTGCCAGTCTCAATGTGCAAACAGGTCCCTAAGTCTCTAGTGTGCAATGGGTGTAAACCCCTAGAGAGTGCTAGATAGGACGAAACGGGGTTAAAGCTAGGGAAGACTAGGAGATCCCCCAAGGCCTTCTGGTCCTAGCTCCTTCCAATTTTTGCTTTGCCCTGAAGGAGCGCAGCTGGCGTGTCGGGTCAACGCCCCTCAGTTCGTTAGCACCGTTAGGTATCCACTGAGGACCACAGTAAATAAGTGGATTTATTCCTGAAGGGACACAACGTTTTGACTGACTTTCTCAGACAGAGACGAAAGCGCGCCCGCTGTCTTGAAAAAGACAGCGAATGTGCTTATCGGGCTGCAGTCGGCGGGGCGACTGCGGAGGGCGCTACGGTGAGCCGTAGCGAAAAATATTCGAGCACGTAATTCGGCACGACAGGACGGAGCAGGAGCAGCACGACCTCTCGGGGCGAGAGTCAGAGCGGGAATGCCAGTGTCAGAGCGGGAATGCCAGGTTACCGGTATTAAAACGGTAACCTAAATAGCTTCAAATTCGTTACATAGCAAGAAACACTGTTATTATTTTCTATCCTACCTCCTACTAATCCTACCTACCTAACCTACTTATAATATTATAAACGTGAAAGTTTGTGATGATTTATGGATGTTTGGTACTCTTTCACGCAAAAACAACTGTACGGATTTTAATGAAATTTGGCATACAGACCAAAAAAATCTGTAAAATCCTTTTCAGCTGTCACGTTTCGTTGACGGTTGAACGTAGGTACCCAGAGTGTTTTTTGTTTTTACTTTGGTAGAATTCGATTTTAGATTTAACGGTGAACGGAGAAAGCTAGATTTAAAAAAAAACACTCCACTCCGAAATAGTAGTTTGAGATAGTGATTACGCGACTATCGCCCAAATATGCGAAGAGTCTGGATGTACTGAGAGGCACAATAGCTTGCTACACTATCAGCCAACATCGGAAAATGAACTTACCATGGTCGAAGAACCAGGGGAGATAGTAGCAAACTATTGCAATAAAAATACAAGTCAAATTATATTATCAACTGCCATAGTTGGTCCCTTTGCGTCATGTAAATATAATGTACTGTCGAGCGCTTATCTATAGTAAAAAAAACAGTTTATGCGAACATACATGAAAAACACGCGCCGCCTTCAAAATTTTTTTGAAAAAGAAAACTCATTCAATGGCCGGATGATTGAAATGATGAACTATGGTTTGAAGTGACTGAAAGGTGCGGTTAATACTACTTCTTGTATATACACTTTCTAGTCAAATCCGATCAAATCTAGTAGTTTGAGAACAATTGTGATGCACGCAGTAATCACTCACAATATCATTATCTTTTACAGTGCTGCGTGCTGTTTGGGACTTGATTATTTTTGCTTTTAGGTTCATAATATAGCTTATAATAACGCACACGTGGTTTTTACTTTATAGTATCGCACTAGTGCTTTTTAGTTTTTACTTTACTTACAGTTTATTTTTTAAAAGCAGCAAAATGTTTTTATGTCTAAACAAAATTTTAAAAAATTGTGAATAAATCAACTATTTAATTTGTGTTAGATAAACATTTAATTTCATTAAATTATTTATGTTTGTCAACAAATTAACATTAATTTGTGTTATAAATAATAAATTTAATCATAATTATATTTTTAATATTAGGCCGTTTGGCGGTTTCATTCATGTAATTTCAAAACTATTATGTATTGTTGTGATATTTTTTGTGTGCAATAAAGAATAAGAATGAATAAATAATAAAAATGTAATCAATATTTCGATTTATTTTATTAAATAAAGTTTAAAAAATATCTAAATAGTTGCAGCATGTACTTAGGTACTGTCTGCTGGGCTACCCGGTAAAATATCGTCGTATAAAAAAAAAACTAAGCTATTATTACGTAAAATATGAAGCTCTCACGAAATTTATTTTGCGAGTAACGCTTTAAAAGGCTGGAGACTCATCTCTCCACTTCGTATGTATGACTTTAATATTGGTTGAAATGGTCAAATGAAATAGAATAAAAACATAAAACAAGTTCGATATGTATTGATCAATATTGAATCACTAAATATAAATAAGTGATAATGTTATTATTTGTAGATCATATAGAATCATAGTACAAAGAAATAGAAGGAGGATTTCAATATTTCCATAATTAAATAACACTTAATTAGGTAGTTGTATTAATTACAATTAAAATATAGTTAGGAAGTGGTAGTGTTGTGTATTATAATCGAGTGACCGTAAAACTTGTATTTATTTAGATGTAAAAATATAATAAAGAATTAATAATTATTAATTAATTATTTTATGTTAATAATAAATAATTAATAACATTTATAATTTAATTAATTTATAAATGTTATTAATTTTAAACGAAATACTTAACAAAATTCGTCAACCTTTAATGCCGTGTCCCAAACAAGATGTATGGCAGTTGGGGCTCGCACCCTCCCCTCTCTTGCCCCTTACTCCCCACACGATTGCTCTGTCTAGACGTGTCCGTTGGACGACTGGTAGGAAAGAGCAGAGCTAGAGTTCCTTAGACTGTGATCTTTCCGTGTGGTGCCGGACATAAAGAATTGCACCACCCTTATCGCTTCTCATGGGTGTAGTAAAAGGCGACTAGGGGATTCACCAGAGGATGGGCAGCAGCATTCTCTGAGTATTTAACCAACCAACTGTGATCGTTCCGTGTGGTACCGGACATAAAGAATTGCACCACCCTTATCGCTTCTCATGGGTGTAGTAAAAGGCGACTAGGGGATTCACCAGAGGATGGGCAGCAGCATTCTCTGAGTATTTAACCAACCAACTGCGATCGCCAAACAGCCTGCCAAGCGTGGCAATTATGGCATATCCCCCCTTAATTGGGGGAGGCCTCTCATTTACTTTCTTCTATAAAGAATCACTTTTTAATTAGTAATTTAATATAGTTTCTTTTAATAATTAATTAGATGAATAACACGAGATAAGAAATAGTTAGGCTAGTTAGGAATTTATATTATACTAGCTGTGCCCGCGACTCCGTCCGCGTGGATGTCGGAAAATAACATCGTGTCATAATTATGAACACAATATCTTCAAATATATACATATAAGCGCCTACACAGACGATTACACTATTTACCGACCATACTATATTTTGTTTTTACAACCAACCGGCTAAGGTGATGGAATTTCATGGAATTAGCCCTAAACTCCCTCATTCTGAGAAGACGCTCGTGCCCAGCAGTGGGAAGTAATTGGGCTGATTATGTTATTCTATAACACTAACCACATCTCTTCTTATGCTGAGAAGAGGCCCGTGTCCAGCAGTGGGACTGTAATGGGCTGGTAATGTTATGTTATTCTAGAATACTAATAATATCCAGTTCATTAACTCTTCTCATTTTGAGAAGAGGGCCATACCCAGTAGTGGGACAGTAATGGGTTGACTACGTTAAGTTATTCTATATTTTCTAGTTTCTTAACTGTTCTCGTTCCGAGAAGCGGTCCGTGCCCAGCAGTGGGGCAGTAGGTAATGAGCTGATTATGTTATGATAATCTATTACACTAACAATATCCAGTTCCTTAACTCTTCTCATTCCAAGAAGAGGGCCATGCCCAGCAGCGGGACAGTGATGGGCTATGTTATGTTATTCTATATTTTCTATAATACTAATAGAATCCAGTTGTATTTTTAGGAACCTGCAACCTGCATCCAACCAACAATCATGACCTCTACTTTGTATGCAACTTAATACAATAGAGGGGTCAAGCTGTATCGCTGGATCTACTCAACCGATTCAGATAAAACATACCCTATATTTTAAGTTAGACTAATACCAATACAAATGCTAAGTTTCATTACGATCCGTTCAGCCGTTTTCACGTGATGAGGTAACAAACAGACAGACAGACATAATTTTGTTAAACGATTGATTCGTGTTCTATAGCTTATTTCTAGTCCCCCTAGCCGGTTTTCGCGAAAAAAAACTCAATGTACAGACTTTTCGACCTTTACAGTTTTATTATAGTACTAGCTGTGCCCGCGACTCCGTCCGCGTGGATGTCGGAAAATAACATCGTGTCATAATTATGAACACAATATCTTCAAATATATACATATAAGCGCCTACACAGACGATTACACTATTTACCGACCATATTATATTTTGTTTTTACAACCAACCGTCTAAGGTGATGGAATTTCATGGAATTAGCCCTAAACTCCCTCATTCTGAGAAGACGCTCGTGCCCAGCAGTGGGAAGTAATTGGGCTGATTATGTTATTCTATAACACTAACCACATCTCTTCTTATGCTGAGAAGAGGCCCGTGTCCAGCAGTGGGACTGTAATGGGCTGGTAATGTTATGTTATTCTAGAATACTAATAATATCCAGTTCATTAACTGTTCTCATTTTGAGAAGAGGGCCATACCCAGTAGTGGGACAATAATGGGTTGACTAAGTTATGTTATTCTATATTTTCTAGTTTCTTAACTCTTCTCGTTCCGAGAAGAGGTCCGTGCCCAGCAGTGGGGCAGTAGGTAATGAGCTGATTATGTTATGATAATCTATTACACTAACAATATCCAGTTCCTTAACTCTTCTCATTCCAAGAAGAGGGCCATGCCCAGCAGCGGGACAGTGATGGGCTATGTTATGTTATTCTATATTTTCTATAATACTAATAGAATCCAGTTGTATTTTTAGGAACCTGCAACCTGCATCAACCAACAATCATGACCTCTACTTTGTATGCAACTTAATACAATAGAGGGGTCAAGCTGTATCGCTGGATCTACTCAACCGATTCAGATAAAACATACCCTATATTTTAAGTTAGACTAATACCAATACAAATGCTAAGTTTCATTACGATCCGTTCAGCCGTTTTCACGTGATGAGGTAACAAACAGACAGACAGACAGACAGACATAATTTTTTTAAACGATTGATTCGTGTTCTATAGCTTATTTCTAGTCCCCCTAGCCGGTTTTCGCGAAAAAAAACTCAATGTACAGACTTTTCGACCTTTACAGTTTTATTATAGTGAAGAAAGTAATGGTTAAGTGTCCGTCGGCGCTATGGTGACCTAAGACACTTCTTTCTTACTATTGTTTTTGGTATGTTATGTTTAAAGTGAAAGTCGTGGATATCGATTAAATAACTGTATATTAGGGTGGGTCACTTTTGTATGGAGAAAAAAAAAAGATTAGTTTTTATACGGGCACAGTGACATAACGGTGCTAAATTATGAGTGTAAGAAGATTATGAAGTTTCATTGCAATCGAAATCAATCTTCTGCCTCCGGAGCCATGTGGAAATTGCCAACAAATATGTTAAAAAAGATTTAGCAGCATGGCATACAAAGTTAATTAGTTAGTTAGTTTCCCCCCCTTAATTGGGGGAGGCCTTTGTCCAGTAGTGGACGTCTTTCGGCTGTAATGATGATGATGATACAAAGTTACACTAATGTGCACTATTACCATATCGGAGCGTAAACCTTGACAATATACGTTGCAAGAGTTATTAGATTTTCAGAGGCAGTCTCTACTGAAACATACAGACGGAGAATCCTGTTGGCACGAGTTAGCCATCGGGCATGGGACATTTTACCTGGTGATTTGTTAGCTAAATCGCTAGGAAATATGCCTGTTGAAATTGCTTCAACTATTCTGTACAAGTATTTTTGGTCTGTACTAATATCTTTCGCAGAAAGCTCGGGTGAGTTCGCCGGAATAGGTTGAAACTGAGTTATAGGTCTTGTCTCACAGTTCTCAAGTCCTTTGCCAACTGTCCCTGATAATGTTTGTGGCCCAGACGTCCTGCCATCAATGTGTTGAAACAGATGTCTTAATGGCAGTTCGTTCATGTGCAATAAACAAATAATCCACTGTAAAGGTCTATCCAATCTTATTTCTAGCATCCGTATAATACCGCCGTATTTGCCAACATTAACATTTGTCCCATCACATCCAATTGCAATCAAATGATCTATTGATATATCGCCATTCAAGAAAAAGTTGAATATTTCTTGTTCTATACACTTTGCAGTGCCTGAAGCAGGTGTAATATAACCTAAAAACTTCGAGTCAGGTTCTTTTATCAAAGAAATATGCTCTTCAAGTATGCGTCGCCTATACTTTTTCCCATCTTTTTCAGACATAATCAATGTTTGATCTTTTCTCCCATCAAAGTATAATGCTGGTATTTGTGAAACAGTTTGTTGTGAAATTATATTTTCTCTAGTTTTTTTTTCGTTCTCGGCGAAGCTTACATTTGTCTATTACTTGAGAACTCGATGCATGTAGAACTGCTGATGCAATTGCTGCTCCTGCCCTGTCCGACACTCCAAATCTATCGCATGTTTTCGATAGCAAAGCATAATCAACTGCAGTTGTAGTACTACCCACCGAATTAGTACATGAAGTCCGCAACTGAATTTGGGTTGGTTCTTCACAATCCGAATGCAAGTGGACACACTCGGATTCAGATGTGCTACTCAACTCTTCCGTACATATTTCGGCTACTTTTTGTCGTTTGCTCTCAGATTTTTCTCGTAACAACTTTCTTTTCAGTGCTCTTGTAATTTGTTTTGTTGTGCCAACGTCTACGCCACCTATCATCATTTGCCTAGCAGTTCGTTGATCTGTTATAAAGCTGTGCTCTCTTACAGGTATTTTTTTGTTTTTAGGGCAAGTACATTTAAGAAAATCTCGACACTTGCAAGCCGAAATATCGAACAAAACTTTACTTCCAAGACGAAACTCTTCTAACTTGTTTTTAGGTATTTTCGGGTGAGACTTAAGAAGGTTTTTGCATTTTAAATGATAAGTTTATAACATTACCTTCATTCTTTTTGGTTCTACTGTAGGAATAGAAGATTTCGCCCATGTTTGTATTAGTTTTGCAACTACAACGGCCTCTATTTCTTTATATGTGGGCTCTTTTTTCGTTTCCCTCTCAAATTTTAGCCTGTGTCGGGTCTCTCATAAAACTTCATCACATCTTCGTAAGTTGGCAATATGTTGTCTTTAAAATCACATAAATCACCAAATAAGGGACACTTCAAACTATTTCGTGTGCGTTCCATTTTTCTGATGACGTAAAACAACGACTGCACTCTATTAAGCGAAACGCGACACTTATTGTTTTACCGCTAAATCGCGCGTCACTCGTCTCAACTTCCCCCGCACTCCACCCCTTCTTACTGCTTTGTTAATGAACTCAACCAAACAATTTCGTATTTATCATTACTTAAAAGTATTACATATGAAATCTGATATCAATAACTTGAGAAAAGTGTTAGTAAAGTGACGCCAAAAATCAACTTTTTTTTAAATAGTTCTATGGCATTCCGGAGGCAATAAAACTTAAAATAATCTAATAAAACTTTACATATCAATTAACGACACCATTTGGCACCTTTTTAATGCTGAGCATTTAAGAAGAACGAGAAAAAAAAAAAATGACCCACCCTACTGTATATTTGGCACAATAATACACAAATTAACACTTAAAACTGGTAAACTATATTCAGACTAAACTAATCTATAAAACTGGTTAAAATGGTTATAAATGGTTAATGGTGAATGGTACTGATTCGGAGTGTTGGACTCACGTTTCGCAGACCAGTATGTCAAGGACATCGAAACTATACAGCGCAATGAAAAACATCTGTCTAATTTATGGAAAAACCAGACCTCCATAATCGAAGCGGAATTCAACCTTAGCTTAGCGAAGTGTTCGATTTTAACTCGAACATATAGTATAGATAGAAGATAGATATCAATCAATGGCAACACCGATCGTGACGTAGCTTGGAGGCATCGCGCTGTCATTGCGGGAAGAGAACTGGTGAAACATCTTATTATACCATGATAGTACTAACGTACAGAACGGCCACTCACCGCCCCCCGCCAATTCAAGATTCCTCGCCCGCACCCCGCATCCGCCCACAGTTTGCCGGCAAAAGACAGGTTGTCAACAAGACCGTTGCCGAGGGAACGGTCATCTGCGCGCGCCCCTCGACTATCGATGATGGCGCGTTAACATCACTACTAAAAAAACAACATAATCTATTAGTTTAAGTTTAATTATTTTTTATGTGTACCTACCGCATGTCGTCTTGTTGTGGCAATAAATCATTTTTCTTTCTTTCTTTCTTTTCTTTCTTCTTTTTCTTTCTATTACTTTCTAACAGCACTACTCTATTCAACCCTAAATTATTGACAATTATATCATCATAATACCATACCATCTCATGGTAGAGGGTTTGCGAATACTGTCCCGTGACCGAGCGTCCACCTGTTCCTGTCCCATATTTTTCACACGGAGGCAGATTCCTCGGCCCTGGAAGGTCGTAGCTGAACGTGCGACACCACGAACCGTTCGTAGTGAGCCAAGCTATGCAATGACTTAAAAAATAAATCGCACTACCGTAGTATTTGCGACTAAATGGTCGCAAAAAAGACTGTAAAATAAAAAATTAATTTAATTTACGGACAATACCGTGGGAATATTTTTCACACGGAGGCAGATTCCTCGGCCCTGGAAGGTCGTAGCTGAACGTGCGACACCACGAACCGTTCGTAGTGAGCCAAGCTATGCAATGACTTAAAAAATAAATCGCACTACCGTAGTATTTGCGACTAAATGGTCGCAAAAAAGACTGTAAAATAAAAAAATAATTTAATTTACGGACAATACCGTGGGAATATTTTTCACACGGAGGCAGATTCCTCGGCCCTGGAAGGTCGTAGCTGAACGTGCGACACCACGAACCGTTCGTAGTGAGCCAAGCTATGCAATGACTTAAAAAATAAATCGCACTACCGTAGTATTTGCGACTAAATGGTCGCAAAAAAGACTGTAAAATAAAAAAAAAATTTAATTTACGGACAATACCGTGGGAATATTTTTCACACGGAGGCAGATTCCTCGGCCCTGGAAGGCCGTAGCTAAACGTGCGACACCACGAACCGTTCGTAGTGAGCCAAGCTATGCAATGACTTAAAAAATAAATCGCACTACCGTAGTATTTGCGACTAAATGGTCACAAAAAAGACTGTAAAATAAAAAAAAAATTTAATTTACGGACAATACCGTGGGAATATTTTTCACACGGAGGCAGATTCCTCGGCCCTGGAAGATGTAGCTGAACGTGCGACACCACGAACCGTTCGTAGTGAGCCAAGCTATGCAATGACTTAAAAAATAAATCGCACTACCGTAGTATTTGCGACTAAATGGTCGCAAAAAAGACTGTAAAATAAAAAATTAATTTAATTTACGGACAATACCGTGGGAATATTTTTCACACGGAGGCAGATTCCTCGGCCCTGGAAGGTCGTAGCTGAACGTGCGACACCATGAACCGTTCGTAGTGAGCCAAGCTATGCAATGAATTAAAAAATAAATCGCACTACCGTAGTATTTGCGACTAAATGGTCGCAAAATAGACTGTAAAATAAAAAAATAATTTAATTTACGGACAATACCGTGGGAATATTTTTCACACGGAGGCAGATTCCTCGGCCCTGGAAGATGTAGCTGAACGTGCGACACCACGAACCGTTCGTAGTGAGCCAAGCTATGCAATGACTTAAAAAATAAATCGCACTACCGTAGTATTTGCGACTAAATGGTCGCAAAAAAGACTGTAAAATAAAAAATTAATTTAATTTACGGACAATACCGTGGGAATATTTTTCACACGGAGGCAGATTCCTCGGCCCTGGAAGGTCGTAGCTGAACGTGCGACACCATGAACCGTTCGTAGTGAGCCAAGCTATGCAATGACTTAAAAAATAAATCGCACTACCGTAGTATTTGCGACTAAATGGTCGCAAAAAAGACTGTAAAATAAAAAATTAATTTAATTTACGGACAATACCGTGGGAATATTTTTCACACGGAGGCAGATTCCTCGGCCCTGGAAGGTGTAGCTGAACGTGCGACACCACGAACCGTTCGTAGTGAGCCAAGCTATGCAATGACTTAAAAAATAAATCGCACTACCGTAGTATTTGCGACTAAATGGTCGCAAAAAAGACTGTAAAATAAAAAAAAAATTTAATTTACGGACAATACCGTGGGAATATTTTTCACACGGAGGCAGATTCCTCGGCCCTGGAAGGTCGTAGCTGAACGTGCGACACAACGAACCGTTCGTAGTGAGCCAAGCTATGCAATGACTTAATAAATAAATCGCACTACCGTAGTATTTGCGACTAAATGGTCGCAAAAAAGACTGTAAAATAAAAAATTAATTTAATTTACGGACAATACCGTGGGAATATTTTTCACACGGAGGCAGATTCCTCGGCCCTGGAAGGTCGTAGCTGAACGTGCGACACCATGAACCGTTCGTAGTGAGCCAAGCTATGCAATGACTTAAAAAATAAATCGCACTACCGTAGTATTTGCGACTAAATGGTCGCAAAAAAGACTGTAAAATAAAAAAATAATTTAATTTACGGACAATACCGTGGGAATATTTTTCACACGGAGGCAGATTCCTCGGCCCTGGAAGGTGTAGCTGAACGTGCGACACCACGAACCGTTCGTAGTGAGCCAAGCTATGCAATGACTTAAAAAATAAATCGCACTACCGTAGTATTTGCGACTAAATGGTCGCAAAAAAGACTGTAAAATAAAAAATTAATTTAATTTACGGACAATACCGTGGGAATATTTTTCACACGGAGGCAGATTCCTCGGCCCTGGAAGGTCGTAGCTGAACGTGCGACACCACGAACCGTTCGTAGTGAGCCAAGCTATGCAATGACTTAAAAAATAAATCGCACTACCGTAGTATTTGCGACTAAATGGTCGCAAAAAAGACTGTAAAATAAAAAAAATATTTAATTTACGGACAATACCGTGGGAATATTTTTCACACGGAGGCAGATTCCTCGGCCCTGGAAGGTCGTAGCTGAACGTGCGACACCACGAACCGTTCGTAGTGAGCCAAGCTATGCAATGACTTAATAAATAAATCGCACTACCGTAGTATTTGGACTGAGTAATGCGTCTCGTATCTTATTATTTGGTGTTGATTTATAATTTTGTCTGTTTCATCGGACAAGGATTTTAATTTTGATTTCGTTTCTAATGTGAAAATATCTAAGTCAATGTTTTGTAATTTCAAAGGAGGCTCATTACTCATTACGTGTATAAACTTATCTAAATTACAACAAGAATCGTTTATAATATTAAAATCGGAGTGAATAACAGTAACATTTATTTTTAAGTTATTAAATTTAGGTATTAACCTTGTACTTTTACAATACGCGATACAATTAGGTTTCTGAGGGGATGATGAGATAATACGAAAGTCACGTTTTTCAACTTTGTACCATTTATCCACACTTGTACACGTTAACGAGCACTTAACATTTAATAATCCACCATTATTACCAACTTCATTAAAAAAATACAGTTAAGAAATCTACTTCTACGGGTTTCCAAACCAAAGCGGTCCAACGGTAAAATAAGGTTAGAAAGGACTAGATCACAATATAACATCGTTAGTCGATTAAATTATAATATAAAGTGGGAAGAAGAAGATGATACAGGGATCATCATCTTCATCCCTCTTTATATAATAATTCTTGGATTGGATAACTAATAAGATTTACTATCTATCGACTCCAATTTTTAAAGCAAACAACACAAGGCAACATAAATATGCGGTCTGAGGAAAACTGCATTTCGATCCGCCGACCTATCGTTTCTTCTTTATTTTTCTCCTTATCGTGTCAATGGTTCAATCGACATAAATTAATGATAAAATGGTTCTTCTTTAAATTGTGGAAAGAAAAATCGTTAGATTTCGCTTCGCATGCGTAAATGCGTTAAAAATAATTAAATAATTGGTTCTTCTTTGTTGATTATTGTAACGGTAAAATGTAAATATTATAAGTTTGTGAGGATGTACGGATGTTTGTTACTCTTTCACGCAAAAACTACTGTATGGATTTTATTGACATTTGGCATACAGATGGAACAGAATCCGGATTAACATATAGGCTACTTTTTATCCCGGGAAGTTAGACATTTCCCGAGGGATGCGCAATAAACGACATTCACCCGGGCGTAGTTGTGGGCATAGGCTAGTAATATATAAAATAATCACTTACATGGTCACCAGATGGCCCCTATCACGACAAATAATAACAATAAAAAAATCTAAAACCAAAGGGGGTCCCCAGACAAGAAACCTCGAAAAACATGCATTTTTTTCAACGTTTTTGTTCCTGTTATATCTTTAAAATGGTAATAGGTGCATACCAGTGTAGAAGTTTATTCATGTTATTTTAGAATAAACGAGTTATTCATGTGGCATATTATGTGTATGTAAATGGTGTTGTTGGGTACTTGTTTGTTTGGTAAACATGAGCCTACGCACTACTAACAAGAGGTGTTTGTGCTATGTGTTGTTTTACTGTCGGTCTATTAATATTGCTGTTTTAGCGGAGGCTATCCTTTTCAGAACAATTATTGGCTTCATTTTTTGCACTATTTTGTTACCTTGAATCAAATACATATTATTATATCTCCCTATATCTTCTCATGGGTGTCGTAAAAGGCGACTAAGGGATTCACCACACAGGATGAGCGGGCAGTAGCGTTCTCTTAGTATTTAACCAACCTACTGCGATAAGATCGATTCCGTAGTCAGAAAAAGTTGTCTTAGATTTTTCTGTCCGTTTTTTTTGTAGCAGGCTGTGTTTTTAAATATTGATGGCAAATTGAAATAGGCTGGCCCTCAGTTACCTCGTTGACGAAATGTAGATACAAAATATGTATTACACATCTACCTTCTCCTTAAAAGAATTTTTTTCTCTTTATTTAAGGATTTTTTTACATAATAATATGTATATGCCAATTCCATCGTAACCTAAGGTAAAAACAAAAAAAAAATTAACAATTTAATTGTACTTACTGCTTAATGGTGACTAAAAACAAGAACAAGGTTTTAGATGCTTCAGATGAAGGTTTTGATAACAATTCATGAAACATACCTATACTTAGTCTGCTCATGTTGTAATTGAAGGGTAAAATGATGTAATCGGGAACTCTGATGGTGGGCTACCAGCCCGATGACCGCCGTCCCAACTTCTTCCGCAGCATCATATCCTCAGCTGCTGTCACTGAGAAGGACGTGGACTTCATGCTGTCAGAAATGGACCGTCTCGGACATGATATCATTGTTGACTAAAGCTTTAATAAAATATTTAGTTTAACGGTGGAGAGATTGAATTTCTTGGGTTTTTTCTGTATTTTTTTTCTTTATAATCGTTTTTGATTATTTATGGAATTTAGTGAGTTAATGATTGATGTAGCTCAAGCTGGCTCAAGTCCCTAAAAAATATTTTAAACCGCAACTAAGACCAAACATAAATCCCAACCAAAACAAAGGACCAAGGCGCTGAGTGGGAACAGCACCGGTCTTTCCTCACAAGCCCCGGTGCTGGGTAAAACCGGCACCACTCCAATATCCACATGTCCTCCCCCTCCCCCTCCTGTGGATAAATTTATTGTGTAGGTATGCAACACACAAAATACCTGTAAAATAAAAATATCAGAAAGAAAACAACATTTTGAGGGGAAGTTAGTCGTGCAATTATGTCTTTTATAAGTCTTTACTTTACCTTGATTTTCTCGTAACAAATCACTTATTTTACACTCTAACCTCTAAATTCACTAAACTTGTTTTCGATCTATCGCTATCAGCCATCAGCTTTGTTCGGATTAGCTCAGCAATTCCCGAAATAAACTTGCGTGGTGTAGCTGCTATCTGCTGTCAACTTTTAGTCATACATGAATGGCACCAGATTTGAAAACTGTATATTCGTATTCATATTCGCATCCAGCGTTCCATTTGTAAAATTTAAAATTTAAAAATGGAATACTTTTTGCACAAAGACGAGAACGTCATGTTTTGTTTTTTAAAACTAACACCGAATGCCAAGAAAAGGAACGTGTTGTCCATACGGAAGCGAAATAAAAAAAAGAGCAGACATTTTAAAAACAGCGTAATATTCACGTTTTCCTACTAAGATAACGCTCTGCCGAGCGAAATATGAAAGGAGTTATCAAAACAATCTCGCGCGCACTAAATCACTGTATATAAGGGGAAGAGGAGCCCTATTTACTCGGAAACGGACAAAATAAATGTTTTTATTACATAATGCAAATTTTCTCAAAGTCTCATTCTAAACGTGGATACCACAAAAATGGTCTTTAACAGTTTAAATATACAGTTAACTTTCTAATGCAGATTTTTTGAATATTGACGTTGTTGTTGGTTAATTACAAATAGACCTTTTGTTGCTTGAATAAGGCGTATTTTCGTATGTGGGGTGCGAGGGCAGATGGTGAAAATCTGATATTTAAAAAATATCAACAGCCCTAGTTTGTTTACTTGACAGCTCATGTACTATGGGTAGAGATGGGCAGGGAAAGAAAAAAAAACGGGTGGAAAAGAAAAATATGGGAAAAAACGGACGGGTTAGGAAAAAAGGAAAACGGTTAGGAAAATATCGGGTTTATTCCCAAAAGGCGGGAAATTACTATTCTATACAAGTGAAGTAATATGATGCTAACATTTGCCTTCGAAACGTGTGTTTAGTGCTCTAATATGATCCTAATCTAATTAATTAGTTTTTTTCGAAGCAGTATATCTAACACAATTGATTAAATTCACACACTTATGTTAAATTCTTAATACTTCATCATCAACTCAACCTATCGCAGTCCACTGCTAGACATAGGCTTCTCCCAAATTGCGCCACAACACTCGGTCCTCTGCCTTCTGCGTGGGGGGGCCCCCAACTACTTTCATCAGGTCGTCCGTCCACCTGGCTGGGGGGCGCTCTACACTGCGTTTGCCGATTCGCGGTCTCCACTCAAGGACTCATCTGCTCCAGCGGCCATCAGTCCTTTGACAGACATGGCCAGCCCACTGCCACTTCAGCTTACTGATCCTACAAGCTATGTCAGTCACTCCGGTTCTTCTTCGGATAGTCTCGTTACGGATTTTATCCTTCAAAGAAAATCCAAGCATAGCTCGCTCCATAGCTCGCTGAGCGACTTTGAATTTGTGGACTAGCCCAACTGTCAGTGTCCAAGTCTCGGCACCGTAAGTCATGACAGGCAGGACGCACTGGTTGAAGACCTTTGTGTTCAAACATTGTTGTATAGGTGACGAGAAGACTCGGCGAAGTTTACCAAATGCTGCCCAGCCCAAACGGATCCTTCTGTCAGCTTCTTTCTCGAAGTTGTGTCTACCAAGCTGAATTACCTGCCCTAGGTAGACAGACGTATTTCGTTGCAACTTTGAGTACCGACCCTTCGACGAATATTGGTCTCGGCATGACATGCATATTGAACATATTCGATTTTAGTCTTGTCCAGATTCATGCTGAGACCGTCACGCCAAGAGGCTCCGTTTAGGCTGTGCAGCATTTCGCCCAGTTGTTCTAGCTATTCAGCCATTACAACGATGTCATTGGCAAAACGGAGACGTGAGATGTTCTCGCCGTTAACGTTGATACCCTGTCCAGTCCAGTCCAGCGTCTTGAAGAATTCCTCCAACGCGTTTGTGAACAATTTCGGGGATATTACATCCCCTTGTCTCACCCCTCTGCGCAGTTGGATTGCCTTCGTCTTTTGGTCCTGGAGCTGAACAGTCATGGTAGCAGCATTATATAAGCATCATCAACAGTATCTCTATATACCGTTCGTCAATGTAATATCGCTAAAGGGCATCCAGAACTGCCCAAGTTTGGATGGAGTCAAAGGCCTTCTCGTAGTCTACAAATGCCATACACAGAGGCTGATTATACGCTTCAGTCTTCTGTACGATCTGCCGAACAGTATAGATGTGGTCTACGGTGCTGTAGCCTTTTCAAAACCCAGCGTGCTCTGGTGGCTGGAATTCATCGAGTCTTTCGGCGAGACGATTCGTGATGACCCTCGAGAACAGCTTGTACACATGACTCAGGAGTGAGATTTGTCTGTAGTTCTTCAGTAGGGTTTTATTCCCTTTTTTGAAGAACAGTATCACCGCACTCCCGCTCCATACCACCGGTGTAAAGAGCCTTGTTGGATGGCGGAACTATACAGACTCTGTAGCTCCTTCAGGACCGGAGTCCCGCCTCCTTTTAGGAGTTCAGTGGTAATTCCGTCATCGCCCGGAGCTTTGTTGTTCTTAAGCTGCTCGAGAGCCGCCCTAATCTCACCCTGATCAACGTCCGGGATATCCTCGGTGTAATGGCGCATGAGCTGGGCCCTTTTGTCGTCATTGCTAGGAACCGCTGGTCTCGCCGTTTTCGTGGAATACAGATGCCGATAAAAGTTTTCAACCTCTTCGAGCATCTCGAACTCAGAGGTGACAATTTTGCCATCCGCGGTTTTCAGTTTCTTCAGATGAGTCCTTCCTATGTGTAATCCTATCATAATCTTCATAAAGCAATATTAATTTGGTATTTCTGGAAAAAGTAGTTTTTTTATGAACTGCTAGAGCTCGCAATCATGCTTTTGGCTTTTGCATGCCATCTAATGATGTGGCATTGCTTCTCCATCTCGTATTACAAGGCAATTTCAACTGTTGGCTACTTTTTTCTTGTATACATTATCATGGCATAAGAGGTTCAGCCCAAGTGCTAGGCATCAATGTGTACAGCTAAATGCATGGAAATAACAACAAACAAAACGTGCCGCTCGCAACTATTATTTAAAATAATCTAAACATCGAAATCACGTCATAAATGATAGACGTAATTTGATTTTTGTATAAAAACATATATTTTACATGAATTAAACATCTAAATGGTTACACATACAATGGAAATTATGTATTATTTTGATTACTTTAATCAAATATTGTCAATTAAGTATTTTCCCGACCAATGGGTTTAAACCCGAGTTTTTTCCCAGTCTGTTGGGAAAAAACTTATAACCCTAACGCCTTTAAAGCTGGAGTGAATCGGCACCTAATAGGTTTGCTCGCTCCATCGTCAACCACATCCTGACAAAGCTGTCTAGATTGCGGTCAAGAGCAGATCTATTTATCATAAAAAAAAAATAAAAAAAAATAACTCACCTTTCGGAAAATTCCCGGGTCTAAACCCATCCCTAACTATGGGCCACATTGCGGGGTAAGCGGGGTTGCCACGCGGCGTAGGTATTTTGACATCCCGTAAAGATGTTGCCAAACAGAGAATATACAAATAGCATGCGATCTCTTTCAACAGACGACATAACACTTTGGTTAACAAGAGACAAAGAATAGTTTCATAATTTAATAACGATTTAATAGATATTTGTATAAACTAGGTGGATATAGAAGAATGGGCCACTTCCATAGGTTTAATTCAATGTAACTGATGGGCTCAGTTTTAGCTGTACAATTATCGAAGCATACAAATCTTTGGAAATTAGATCTCAGGAAACATTTTTTTTTAAATAAAATTAAATCCAAGCATTTGTTTATTTCCCTGGATTGTTAACTACGCAGGAATGTTGTGTTTAATGCTTTCTAGAATTAAGTTTACGAGATTAGCAGTATTAAATTAGTGCAATATAATTAATAGAATAATAAACCCATCATTTATCAAATTAAGGCAGTTATCTCCCACCCATTAATAGTTCATATTTCGCGTGAATAGACATCGAATTTTTTTTTTTTTTTTTTTCGAATGGGCTCTCGCAGGTGGGACCGAAGTCCCATTTCTGCTTAACCGGACTTAGTTGGCGGAGAGTCCCATGTGGGACTCCATTCGCCGAAGGTTTTTTCCCTACATACTTACAAACTAGATGCGCGCGGCATCAATACCGCGCGTAATCGGGCGGGCGCCCCCCAAGGGGGGGGCTCGAACCTCGCTAGGGCATTGCAGGGGGACCCCGCAGTTCCTATGTCCCCCTAGCAGCCGTTGCTGCATCGAATTGGTTACCTCGAAAGTAGCGGACTTTCGGTCCCTATCGGGTGACGTGCTAAACGCCGTGAAGCGGCAAGCCTCGCCGGCGAGGCTAAGACCTACCTAGAAAACCTAACCAGTGGCTACGCAATAGCCTGCTCCTAGGAACTACTCTAGAGCATAGGGCCGGTCTCGCGTGACGAGATTATCTCCGGTTGCTTACACCGTGAGGGCGTCCCCAGGGGGGAGCTCGGACCTCGACTCAGGGTGCAGCAGGGGGACCCCGCCACTGATCCCCCCAGCAGCCGGTGCTGCGTCGGCATGTGTTTCTGTTTCTCGAGAGTCGGACTCTCGGATTCTGTGTGTGTGTCGCGTCGGTCCTCGCCGGCGGGGACGATATTTTGGACGACGGCGTCGGAGTGTGCTTGTACTTTTATCTGACTCCTGGAGGAGTGTAATAGCGTCATCGGGCTCAATGAGTGTGTGTCTGGGACGTCGGGTTTTGCTAATAGCAGATGGCTGGTAGACGGTGGCCGCCACGACCAAGGGGTTGGGGTGCTTGGGAGCGGAATCGAAATAGCGTTTTGAGACACGCTTGAAAAACTGCTTGATGGTCGGCAGTTTGAGGTCTAGGTGGAGGTCGACATTGCGTACGTACCAGGGGGCGCCTACGGCCCTTCGCATGAAACGGTTTTGGAGGGTTTGGAGTATGTGAATTCTCACCGGCTTAACGTGTGCGAACACAACGCTAGCATAGGCGAGTATGGGGCGGATACAGGTGGTGTATATCCTTACTTTGAGAGGAGTGGGCAACTTACTGTGCGCATTGAGTAGGGGGTGGAGACGTCCGAGGACGAAGGCGGCACGGTTTTTCACCTTGCGGATATGCGGTCTGAAAGTCAGTCTACGGTCAAGGATCACGCCAAGGTATTTGGCTTCTCGTTGCCATGGGATCTGTTTTCCGAACATTGAGACTGGTACGCTTAATTCTTTACGATACTGTGACAGGGGTCTCTTATCGAAGAGGACCGCTGCACTTTTTTCGGGATTGACTTCGATTCTCCATTTCCGGAACCAGTCACCTAGGGTGTTGGCCGCGGATTGGAGGGTACGAGAAATAGCGACATGGCTCCTGCCGGAGTAATAGATTGCCGTGTCGTCGGCGAAAAGGGCAATACGGGCTGCACCGCATTTTGGAATATCGCTGGTGTACAGCGTGAACAGTAGGGGGGAGAGCACGGAGCCTTGTGGCACACCGGCGTGAATGGGATGGGGGGAGGAGAGAGCCCCTTCTATGCGATAGCAAAAGGTACGATTCGATAAGTAGTCTCGGATGATGAGCACGAGACGATGTGGCACATTCATAGTGTACAGCTTATATAATAAGCCGTTGTGCCACACTTTATCGAAAGCCTTTGCTACGTCGAAAAAGAGAGTACCGGTCATTTGACCGCGTACGAAGCCTGCACTGATGTGTTCTACAATGCGGTGCAGTTGATTAACGCAGCAGTGCTTTGTACGAAAGCCAAACTGCTCGTCGGGAAGGAGTTTATTTGAGTCGGCGAAATCTTTGAGTCGCTTATAAATAAGCTTCTCGTAGATTTTACCGAAGACATTGAGGAGACTAATCGGCCGGTAACTACTCGGCTCGGCTTTTGGTTTGCCCGGTTTTGAAATACCGATTACAGTAGCCTGTTTCCAAGCCTGGGGAAAGATGTTGTTTTTAAATGCCGCATTGAAGATGACGGTCATTAGAGCGATTAGGGTGGCAGGGAAACGTTTCAACACCTTATTGGTGATGCCGTCTGCGCCGGGGGCTTTTTTGGGCTTAAGATCCTTGACTATAGAGAGAACTTCGTCAGGGGTGATCGGTGGGAGCGGGTCATCAGGGTCATCTATTGGGGGGGGGGGGAGGGCTGACCTACGCTCTACTTCTGAATTAACCTTGTCAAGGTGGGTTTGGCTTACGGGAAGCGTACTGAGAGTGCATTGAGACTCCAAGCTGTCGGCTAAGCATTCGGCTTTTTCGTCATCATCAAAGGCCGGCCTTTGATTGGGTCGATTTAGGGGGGGGCATAGCTGCCGTGGTCTCGCATTTGAGTTTGCGTTGAAGTGCCCAGAAGGCTAAATGAGACGGTTGGATTTCGCTGACTTCCTTGTCCCAGCGATCCTCCCGTACCTGAGCTACACGTCTTTTTACAGTATTCTGCAAAGAGCGCATATGGGCACGGTTGGCTTCGTTGGGAAAAGCGTCATAGGCACGGATGGCCGCGTTCCTCTCGGTCCTCAACTCATTTACATCGTCCGGCAGTTTCAGACGCTGGTCATCCAGCATCGGAACCTGCCGTGAGCATTCGCCCACTACGGACTGCACATGGTTGGTGAGCGAGGTGATCGCGGCCACCGTATCCGCGACTGTCTCGATGGAGTCAGGGATTGAATCTAGTTGGGGGGATGAGGTAGATTTGAGGCGGTCCTCTAGTCTCCTCCAATCGGTTATTGTTTTAGTTAAGGGTGGAGTACCGGGATCCGAGGGACCACCTCGGGGACCCAGTTGAATGATCACAGGTCGGTGATCTGAGTCTAATTCTTGAATTACCTCGATAGAGCGAATACCGAGGTTTACGCGCTTTAAGAGGGCTATATCTAGGATGTCGGGCCGTTGCCCTACTGTGTCGGGAAAGTGAGTGGGACGCATCGGGGCGATGACATCAAAGGAAAGTCTGTCGCTAAGTGCTTCTAATTGAACACCAGCGGTGTTATTGGAGACACAGCTCCATGAGCAATGTTTGGCGTTTAGATCGCCTGCTATAATTACAGAATTACTAAGATCGAGTAAGGATTTTAGGTCGTCCTCGAGCAGACTCGCGGGTTTGTTTGAGGACCTATAGGCCGAGACTATGGTGATGGGCTGGTGCCCTGTCATGCCTAGGCGACAGATTGAAGCCTCCAGGCATGCTAGCTCTGGGGGATCAATGGGGATGCAATATAAAGAATTGCGGTAATAGATTAGCGTTCCGCCTAGTGCGGTGTACGTTCTGTCGTTTCTAATCAGCCTATAATTGGCTATGTTGGGATTACGACAGTGGGGCTTGAGAAAGGACTCTTGAACGAGTAATATGTCAAGTTGGTGCTCACGCAAGAAGACAGCTATGTCATCGCGTTGACCACTAATGCCTCGGGCATTAAAGAAGCCTAAATTTAGGGAACGGGGTTTGAATCTTTTGGGTGGGGCCGTATTATACATTATAATTGGAATTAAGTATTCTATAGATGTCTTGGTACTTGGTAAGTACCTGAAGGCGCTGCTCGTGGATGCCTTGGGTAAAGGCCCAGAGTCTAGAGTAGGCGTCAATACGGGTTTCCCCTGACTGGGGTTCGAGGTATTCTCTCGGCAGAAGGCCGGGGTAGTTTACCGGAGGGGGGGTTCTCTTAGGGGGGGGGGCTTTAGCTGCTGGTGCAGTTTTGGGCCTGAGAGAAGGTGCGGGGATGGGTAAGTTCATCAGCGCGGGGGGCTCTGAGGCCGGGGGCGCGAGACGAGAGGTCGGAAGAGGTGGGTATTGGGGCTTTTGATTACCCTTAAACCAGGGGTTGGGCCCGAGTGGGCCGTGGAAATTAGGGGAGGGCCCGAGTGGGCCTCTAGGGTTGGGTGGTTGGTAATGGAGGGGGGCTGCGTAGGAGGGGGCTTCCCTCGCAACGCGGTCGGAGGCGCGTTTTGCCATTTTGGCGTTGCGCATTTTGGGGGCTTTGGGGCATCCGCGATAGTTTGCTGGATGCCCGGCTTTGCGGCAAAGGACACAGCTAGGGGGCTCCGTGCACTGGTCCCTCTCCTTGGGACGCTCGCACTCGGTAGTCCCGTGATCGCCTAGGCACTTAACGCACCTGGGCTTTGCGTAGCAGTTACGCTGGGAGTGACCATACAGCTGGCAACGGTGGCATTGACCAGGCTGGTTCGACTTGTGGGGGCGCTCGACCGTGATGCCTGATAAATTGCATACGGTCTTTATATTATAGATGTTTTTGGCGTTTTCGCCAGGGTGGCAAATGACAAGGACCATGTTATAGGGTTCCCCGTGCTTACCACGGAACATACGGTGGGTTATTGCAACCGGGATCCCTTGACGATCGAGGTCGGCGTGCACTTCCGTGCAGCTGACTTCGGACGGAATCCCTCGGATCACAACTCTAAGGAGTCGGTCCTCTGGGAGTGCGTAGGTGTGAAAAGACACACCACGCTCGCGTAGCAACCTGGTAAGGTTGCGGTAATCAGTGGGGGTGGGGACAACTACTTTAATGCCCTGCTGTGTGGGGCGGGCACTAGTGAAATTTATCTTATTTTGATTGCACCAGTCGGATATCCTGGTCCAATATTCCTTATCCTGGATGAATAAGGGAGGCGGGATGGGCACCTTCTTCTGGGAAGGTGAGGTATGTTCCTGAGGGGAGGGGGGCCTGTTATCCTGCGAGGAGGAGTGAGAGGCGGGACGGGGGGTAGGGGCCGGGGCAGGGTTTGCCTCGGAGAGTTTTAAAGATTTTGAGGCGAGAGCCTCGGCCTTGTTTGTTTTTCGGCCGCGTTTTTTACCTTTGCCCACTACCGTGGTAAAGGCACCGGCCTCGTCTGAGTTGACCTCACTGTCCGAAGACATCTCTTGGTCTGATGGGATTGGGGAGCGATCAGGATATTGAGTGGGGGCTGGGGTGGGGAGAGGTGAGGGGGTACGGTCCTTATGGTCCAGGCTGGCTGAACGCCTAGGCGGACCACGCGGAGACCTCGGCCTCTCCTCATCACTGTCGGAACGGGCGGGGCGCCTATTCCTCCTTAGGGGCGGGGGGGTATCGGGCGACTCTGGAGAGTCGGGGACGTCAGGTTGTTTGGCGGCAAAAGCGCTGCCAAACAAGTCGCCATAGTTGGCGATAAAGGTGGGGTCCTTGAAGAGGACGTTTTTTAGGATGCTGAGAAACTCGGCATCAGACACCATCATATAGATGGTGACTAAGCCAAGCCTAGCAACAACGAGAGGGGGAGAAAATTAGTGGCGTACTAACATGGGGGTTTGCTCCTCGGGTGGGTGTTCCCGGGAGTGTGTTCAAACCCTCCCCGTCGGGTATAGACGGGGAGGTTGTGTGCCTACTGGTGAGCCCTAAGCTTGCACTCCTGATTGCCAGTCTTAATGTGCAACCAGGTCCCTAAGTCTCTAGTGTGCAATGGGTGTAAACCCCTAGAGAATGCTAGATAGGACGAAACGGGGGTAAGCTAGGGAAGACTAGGAGATCCCCCAAGGCCTTCTGGCCCTAGCTTCTTCCAATTTTGCTTTGCCCTTAAGGAGCGCAGCTGGCGTGTCGGGTCAACGCCCCTCGGTTTGTTATCACCGTTAGGTATCCACCGAGAACCACAGTAAATAAGTGGGTTTTTTCCCTGAAGGGACACTACGTTTTTGACGAAACTCTGTCTAAAGAGACAAAAGCGCGCCCGCTGTCTTGAAAAAGACAGCGAATGTGCTTATCGGGCTGCAGTCGGCGGGGCGACTGCGGAGGGCGCTACGGTGAGCCGTAGCGAAAAATATTCGAGCACTTAATTCGTCACGAGAGGACGGAGCGGAGCAGCACGACCTCTCGGGGCGAGTGTCAGAGCGTGAATGAACCGACATCGAATGTCGGATATAGTAAATTTATACAATATTTACTGCTTCGAAATCCGGTGGCATTCAGGGCCGGCCACGAGGCGACTATTAATAACATGTCCGTGTGTGCCTGTATCACCCGCACCATACGGTTCATAGTCGTATACAATTTACCGGAGATGAGAAAAACAAACGTCAAAACACGATCATCGCATGCGATAAGGGAACGATGGTTGACCGGAGTAGCAAATTGTGCGATGAATCGTACGATTTATCGAATATCGTCGAACGGGAGTAGACCCCCCTGGTGTCCGGCTTGTACGGTATATTTCAATCTTGCTTCGGTTCGTTTAGTCACCAAAAACGATGGCTTTAAAACATTGAGCCATAGATCGTTGTTTTACATGCAAAAGCCTAATTCACGCAAAAAATACCGTCTTTTTTAGGGTTCCGTACCCGAAGTGTGCTAACGGGACCCTATTACTCTCGCTACGTTGTCCGTCCGTCCGTCCGTCTGTCTGTTACAGGACTGTATCTTTTGAACGGTAATAGGTAGTCGGTTGAAATTTCATCAGAATGTGTTGCTGTGAGGGGTATCACGACAAATAGTAAAAATAAAAAACCGGCCAAGAGCATGTCGGGCCATGCTCAGTATTATAGGGTTCCTTAAGTAGGTGTAATTACAAATGAATCAAATCGAATATTAATGATGGCTATGCTTTTTTAGTTTTTGCAATAATCGGCAGCATTCGCGACTCAGAGCGTGTTGTTAGTAGCGCCATCTAGCGATAAATTCAAGAAGCCAAATTGAAGAAGTGTGTTCAACATAATACAAAGTTACTTTTTGTGATTTTTTCAAATAGAAAGTAACTAAAGGAGCATTATTTGCTAACATCATTTTTCTCTAAGGACAATGACCTTTGAACTAGGACGTTTTAAGTAATTTTCAGTTTTCTTTCTATAACTCAAAAAATTATAATCACATTATACTCCAAATAATTTTAAAAGAGAGTTTTCACAAAGGTCTATCAATGTGGAAGATTATAACTTTCTACGATGCATAGTTTAGAAATGGCAGGGGGGGGGGACACATTGCAAGCCACTTTGGCGCGCTATATTTCGCAGATGGTACACCTGATAAAAAAGTGGTGTATGAAACATTACCTTCATTTTAGTAGACCTATTCATTGATACCACACACGAGGGGGTGCAGCGAAAAAAATGTTTTCATCTCCATTTCACATGTATGGACGCCACCCCTAAAATACGTAAAAACGATTTTTTTATTCTTTTAAAATTGAGATCTATAAGTAGACTAATTTTTAACAAAATTTCATTTACTTATGTTTATAACTGTAGAAGTTATTAAGCTGTAAAGGATTAGGACAGACGGACAGACGGACAGACGGACAGACATGCATTTTTTTCAACGTTTTTGTTCCTGCTCTATCTTACAACTGGCGGTCTTATCGCTCCACGGCGATCTCTTCCAGACAACCATTGAATGGACTGGAATATCATGGAAGAGACAAAGGGTAGTTACCGGTGCACTTAAATGATATCGGAAACTTAACTAATTAAACTAGGCGAAATGACGGATTTTTCTTTTATGATAACATCTTTTATGTAACTCCTTTCAAGCATGTTTCAAGCTAATAAAAGTTCTTATTCTTAAAGATTGGTATGTAAAATAAAGTGGCGCTCAAACGCAAGCCCTTTAAAAATAAAAAAAAGATGAACTGTCAAATTCAGTGGCAACAGATATTGCAATCATTTCTACAATAGTAGTATTTAATTAAAACACCTAATGTTCTAATTAACACCTTTCATTAGAGCTTACATTTAGTTTGTGGTTCAATGAATATGTTTCGACAGCAGAGTGATTTGTGTCACGCCACAAAACAAACAATTGTCCTACAATGGAATTAATATTATCAACTTTAAATTATAGAATAGGTAAATAAAAAAACTTGTGCGTTCAGGGGACACCCCTTCAGAATCGAAGTTATCCTTAAAATTCATATTTTTTTGACCGGTTCATTATAATGTTAATTTTCGCAACTGTAATACAAGCATAGATTACAGGAAACATCATGCGTCAGACTGAGATACCAAACAACAACGTTAAATGTCACATTATTATTTAAAATTAGATTATTTTTGAGTGATTTTTTCACGTTTCCAAGCTCCAAAATAAGTTCAATCTAGTTCATCGAAGATAAAGATAAAGATAAAGATATTTTATTTTGCAAATATGGGTACATGTACATAACATGGTGGTAAACATAATAAACAAAGTTCAACCATATTTTACCAGTTGGCATGCAAAAAAAAAAAAAAAAAAACAAGTTATATGTGAGCACGACATGAACATTCATTTCAAATATTATTAGGTATACTATATAAATCATTATTAAAAGACATTATGGTGTAATAAAAAGCAAAACAAAAAATGCCAAGTCAGTAAATTAAATTAAAATCAATAAATCAGAAGTCAAATAAATAAATTTATAATTTCATTTTAGTAGTTTACAAAGTCTTTTTCGTTCAAAAAATCATTAATTTTGTAATATGCTCTAGTTGCTAAAAAGTTTCGTAACCTTTTTTTAAATAGCGTTGTGTTAAAGTCCTTCCAACTCTTAGGTATTTTATTATAAATTACCGGCGCCATACAGCAGACACTTTTGTGCATCAGTTTAGTCTTCGCTATGTGGAGACATAGTTTACTATTATCGCGTCTATTTCGTGGAACTACGTCGGCTAAACGAATTCTGGAGCCTAGGTCTCACACTGGAATAACTGCCCCCCCAGCCAAGTTGACAATCTACAATCGTCAACGCTATAGAAAACAATCAAAATGTATGGGAATGACATATCTCAACGAATGACTTCAAAAAACATCCTAATTTTAATAGAGAAGATGGTTGGCAAACCATATTATTCTCAATCTTCTTATGATAATTCGTAAATGTGTGTGTAACTATCGTATAGGTTACAGTTTATTATGTATATTTTAATCAAAATTATCACAATGTGTCCCTGTTGCCCGTCTGTACTGGCCTACATTATCATAATTATTGTATCCACGTACGTAACCAATATAGGGACGAGCAGACTGTTTAAAATAATCAAATAACTAAGCAAATTAAAATTTATCTCAATGGTATAAACAGAATTCTTGTCAGACTGACAGTTGGCGTGCACTGTGTTCGTTCTGAAACATTCCTTGTGCCATTGATAGTTTCATTTTCTTTGTTGTTCAGACCTCTCTCTGGATATTTTTGACGCTGACTGTACACAATATCTATAATTAATTTAGTGCATATTGAGGCATTTCTTAATTCATTCAAGGCATAACACTGTAATTAGAACACACTTCATCCTTGAGTTTATTTCATTCACAAAAAAAAAATACAATTTATCTCTTTAGATTTCGCTTTGCATGCGTAAAATGTGTTAAAAATAAGAAAATTGGATTGGATTATGAGAGTGAGGGAATAGAGTGTGCAACTGTGTTTGCGCACACACTTGTGTAATATTTAGTTATGTCCCGCGCAGATTACTAGTCTCCGTTGAGATTGGCTGCCGTGGCGGAAATTCGGCCGGTGTTGACATCAAGAATTTTATACATACTACACTGTGTATATAAGTTGTCTGTTTATAAGTTGTCTGTTTATAAGTTGTCTGTTTTCGAATTATCTACTATAGCATCTATAGGGCTACGACTTCAAAGACCAAATAAAATGTCTTATTGTTTTCCTATCAATATGTCTTATTGTTCGAAACTGTTATTGGTTTTCTTGTTTTGTATAAAACAAGAGGTGGAGCTTGCCATAGCTCTCCGTAAGTTTGTTTCTCAGAAGGATATGTCGGAGTATTGCCGGCGGCGCGTGATGCCTTCCGTGTTCCTCGGTAGACAAGTGATCGACGCTTACTCACAAATACTGCACTTCTCAAGATTGGAATTGCCCTATAGTTTTTGCTTTGTTAGTATTAGGTTTGTATAACATGTACCTTCAAGCAAAAGTACTTTTAGATTGCAAACTCTAAGATTTTCATTTAGTAGTTTAGTGATGTGGATAAGTTATAAAATAGGTAGTTAGAGTTACTAAGTGAAATTGTCGGGTTTTCTGCTTCTGCACTAGTTAGAGGTCTCCTATAAAAATGTACTCTGTGTTTAGACGGCAGCAGATGCTTTGCGGTCACTAACTCTGGATTGGTGACTACTGGGGCCATGTCTGGACATAAGCTGGAAGTGGTTTTTTCTGCTAATAGTAGGAGAGCTCCTTATGAAAGAGGTCGTCCGGGGAAGTACTACCACCGTACTTCTGCCGTCAAACAGCGATGCTTGCGCTACTGTGTTCTGATGCGAAGGGACGAGTACAGTTGAAATTACAATAGAATTTCTATCTTCATGTCTCAATTTAGCAAACGTGATTTGCGATACCATTTAGGAAACATCCTAAAGTGGTGCTGCAGTAGTTATGGGCGAAGGTAGCCACTTAAAATTAGGTGGGCCTTTGGCTCGTTTCGTCATACTTTACCATAAAAATATACTTGTTGTCCAGCAGGCGTCTGTCATAGGTTGAGTAGAGTACCTACATTCTAATGCTGTAACTTTTTACCAGGACGGAATCAGGCAGTAATATAATATTGGTGATTCAACTCATGTCTGACAAGAGCTGTTGGGTTATGAGAAAACCAATGAAAGACGCAGTGTTATGATTTCAATATAAATAATTTATTGTATCATAATTGAATTAGGAGAGGTGTGCGCTCGCGCTCAATCCAGACGGAAGACTGTAAATATTGAATGCATGGGAATGACTCCCAAACTACTGAAGTGGGTCGTATATTATTTTTGTTGTATTCCAACACGCCCCCTCAAAAATAAATCCTCTTTATCAAAATAAATGATCAAATAATATTTACAATAATAATAATATCACACACCTTCCTTATCTGGGAGTACAATTATATTGGTCCACCATTCGATGCACAGGATTAGGGAAAACCCAGGAAAACCTAATCAGACCAAATCATCCTTATCTATAATTTAATTCATTATAGTTAACAAGCAGATCTTATTTACATATTTACATTATCAGTTAATCTTATTTCCTTTAACTGTTACATATGTATTTACATCATACCGAGTTTCTCTGTCATTTCAGAGAAACGAACTGACGGTAATGATTTCGTCAGGATGTCTGCTAACTGATTACCTGTGGAAACATAAATAATTTTAATAACATTTTTCTCCACCTGTTCCCTAGAAAAGTGATACTTTATGTCGATGTGTTTTGATCTTTTGTGACTCGTAAGATTACTTGCAATGCTTATACACCCATTATTGTCCTCATAAATAGGAATTGCATTGGGTATTTCAATGTTAATACTGGTCACTAAGGCTTTTAACCACAGAGCTTCTCTAACTGCTTCAAATAAAGCCATATACTCTGCTTCAGTGGATGACGCCGCCACAGTAAGTTGCCTCTTTGTGTTCCAGCATATTGTGCATTGTTCAAATAGTTTAAAAAAGTAACCTGTTGTACTTTTGCGCCCTATTTCGTCACTTCCCCAATCAGAGTCAACAAAGCCACTTAATATATTATTTTTAGTGTCACTTCGCACATAAGTCAACTTTAGATCCAATGACCCTTTCAAGTAACGTAATACCCTTTTTAAATATAACCATAGTGTATTATTGTTAAACAACATAATATTTTGTTATAAGATAGGCATCTTAAAACAAAATATTATGTTTCATACTAAATTTACACTTCATTATTAAAATTGATGGTGTAAAAACCAATGAAATACCAACAAAATTGTATGTATGTTGAAAGCTTGGTTTGAGTTCTTAGGTAATGATACTCTATTCTAGGAATAGAATTTATTAAATCAGTCACACTATCTTTTATTTCAGAGTATTTTTTGCGGTGATTGGCGTGCATCAGATTTCATAAAACCACTATCTGTTTTCTTTAAAAGCGCCGTCTTAGTATCATAATTTTTTACTAAAAGCACTTAAATTGACTCGTTGGTTAATGAGATATAGCTCATTGAAAATTTTCATTACCAGCTGAATGAGATGTGATCAGATAAATGAGGAATAGGGTACATATAAATTAGTAAAATGATAAATAATGAGGTTTTTTTTTCAAAATACACGCTAAAAACGATAGACGACTTTGTGGGATTCCTGGGAATTATTTTTTCCCGATCCGTCATTCATAGTCATCTTTGGGATCCAATAAAAAAACCAAATACATTCGTGCATACAACGCATGGTCACCCTAGTGTGTAATGTTATCCTGATGGTAAATGTCTTTTGTTCCCTAAAGTGGTATTACGTGATATTATCCCGGAACAAATTAATTGTGCTTTCTTAACGTGATGGTACGTGATGCTATCCTGAAAGTAATAAATATTTACATGCAGAGCAGAGCTAAAGTTAAATTATAATTAATTTAATGAATCCCTGTAATACTCACTAAAGATATTTTTAGAGATTTCTATACATTCGAACACATGCCCTTAAGACCATTTGACACTATGTTTTATAAATTAAGGGTAGATCTTTCAATAGCCAGTTAACTTTTAACTGAGGAATAAGTTTGACATTTTGACAATTGTAGTATAGATTTTTTTATTACTATTTTTATTATTTGTGCACAATTGGGGACAAAGGAGGTCTTAACGCCATAGGCGTCTAGACCCCACAAAAAAATCTGAAAACCCGAAAATCTGTTACATTTATTCCTCAGTTAAAAGTTATCAGACTATTAAAATACCGGCCCGTAAAATAATATTTTTGTTTCACCACAAAAAATACACCAGTTTTAAAACACAAGTATATAATATAGTTATCATTGCTTTTTGGAGTATTTTTTATATAATAGACTACGATTGGGAAATTCAGCATTAGGTGGCTCTCTATTCATCATTTTTATAAATCGAAAAAATAAAGACAAAAAGTTCCGCTATAAGTAGGATTTGAACTTGCGACTCCACGTTCATAAGTCCACAAGTTCCACAACAGTAACCGGCAAGCTACCAAACTCTTACGCCACGTATCGAATTTAACTTTCAGTTACGTCTTTCGGTGACGTCAGAACTTTTATTTTTACAATTTATGTCTTTAGATATTACTTCAATTGCGTAAATTCGTAAAAAAATATTATTATAATTATAAAAAGCAACTGATAAGTTTAAATGTTGGTGTTATTTACCAAATTACGTTTTCCAACATAATTATATTTATATAAATGGGCAACATCGATTTGAAAATAATTGATATCCCATTACCATTCTATTGCCATTCCGACGAGATTGACATTTAAGTTTTAGCAGAATACCCATTTTGTCATAGTTGTATAGGAGTGTCAGTAGGATGTCGGTGGAATGGCGATGGTTGGTTGACGTAGTTGCTTCATGTTCCAATAGTTACGTAAACGACGTAGCGAATAGAGATGTGATTAAAAGTTATGAAAGTTTAATTGTTAAATATTAAAAGTTATAGGAAAATAACTTGTTAAATTAAAAGTTCAAATTATAACTTTTAAGGTGGGTAAATAATTCACGTGTTCGTTTAGTTCAAAGAGTAAAGTGCAGACTATATTACTTTTGAAGCAGTGAATGAAATATTATTGTTATAACTTATAGTTTGTAAACATTAATCAAACATTAAAAGTTATTTTTTAGTTTGAATTAATAATAAAACCTATTTCTACTACTATAAGACTCACAATAGTTTGTAAACATTAATCAAACATTAAAAGTTATTTTTTAGTTTGGGTACATTGGTAGTCTTATTGCTAATAGCGACACAGATAGATACTTTTATTGGAGCTGTGAGCTGCATAATTTTTCATTGAGCTGCAATTCAACAGCTCAAGCTCATTGGTCTGCATATTTGAACCGGTTCTGAGCTAAGTTACACACCAACCTATATCATGATTTCCAGCAACGGAAATAGCCTGCAATCGCCTAGGTTCATCACCTCACTGCATGTAACTTAGCGTAACTTTTTTTGTGCACAGTAATTGATGAAATCGACTAGAAAAAAAAAAAAAAGGTACTATTTTTACATATTTGGAACGATAATAAGTGCATCTTCCTTCAAAAGTTAAAATATTTCAAAAATTAAGGTACAATTTTTTACTCATATTTGGAACGAGAATCAAGTACTAAAGATCCTCCTTCAATAAGTCTCTCGTTGAACCAGCCAACCTGTAGTATTTATTTTTTCTTAATTTAAATTTGATAGCTCCATCCAGCCAGTCAGTACGTACGTTTAGCACGTTTTATTCATTTCTTAGTACATAATTCGTGCTTGTTCCAAATTCAAAATGTTTTTATTGTTGTTAGTAGCGCCATTTAGCGCTAAATTCAAGAAGCCAAATTTAAGAAGTGGGTCATGTCAACATAATACAAGGTTACTTTTTGTGATTTTTTTAAATAGAAAGTAACTTAAGAAGCATTCTATACTAAGATAATTTTTCTCTTAAGTCAATGACCTCTGAACGAGTACCATCCACTTCAAAAGAAATCTCTCAAAGGGCGAAACTGAAAATAATAAAAATTTCTTGGCAAAAAAGATACTTGGTCCGTTTTACAGACGCTAAGTTAGTTATTAAGTTATTAAAGTAGAACTTTTTTAAGACTGTTGCTTGTTATTGTGTACACACTTGGCCGGTTTTTAATAAATCACCATAAACATCATTTCAGCCGAAAGACGTCCACTGCCGGGCATAGGCCTCCCCAAAAGGGGAGGATATGCCATAATCGCCACGCTTGGCAGGCGGGTTGGCGATCGCAGTTGGTTGAATAAATACTCAGAGAACCGAGCATCGCCACAATGACCGGTCCTGCGCTTCCTGCATCCAGCGGATTCCCGCGACCTTAACATAAATTATTATCTTATAAATTAATTTTGTTTTTTAACATTCAATATTTTTTATCAGTTATATTGTCAATTTTATTGCCCTTATATTTGACAATGTACGATTTCATATTTATGTAACAACAATATTGTTATTACTCAACGAGGAAGTACTTTGCCTGGACTAATTTGTAAGTGCTGTATAATTATTTTAATTGAAGGAGTGTCATCAAAAGAGCCAAGTAAGGTAACATGGGGTTGTCAAACTATCAATGTAAATAGTTACCTACCATTACACTAAAAATTAAATTTCGAAGATTTTCGTTTTGATTTAACCAATTTTGCAGGAAATTATTGAATAATATACGGTAGTTTAGTTAAATATACTTACATATTTAGTGTTCACATCAGATTTCGCCAGACAAGTCCTTTTTAGCTAAACGAGGCCGTTAATTGCTATTTCGGCCGAGACATGTATAGTACATTTCTCTCATTTGCGAGGAAACAATACAAAAATTAATTCAACAGTATCTAATTCTCATTTGCGCCAATTTGTCCGCGAGCGCTTCGCTCGCGCTTGTACCGTGCCGGTAATTTCTTCTTTGTCATCGCGCGTTTTGGAAGTAACTATTCTGTTGCATATTATTCTAACTCGAAAAAAAATTGCTTGTAAATTAAAAAAAAAAGGTTTTTTTGGTACATTTGGACCTTTAAACTGTATGTAAGCCAAGCTGACCCCCCCCAAAATCTTGGGCTGGAACCGCGCCTGGGCCTGGTACCAAAAGACTGGTGTAAGGCCGTGATTGTGCCGCTCTACAAAGGAAAAGGGTCACAGCAAGACTGCAAGAATTACCGTGGCATTAGCCTTTTAAGTGTTGTCGGCAAATTGTATGCAAAAGTTTTGATTGAAAGAGTGATGAAAGTAACTGATGAAAAAATATGGGATGTGCAAGCGGGATTTAGAAAGGGCATGAGGTGTACGGATCAGATCTTTTCCTTGCGATGCATTGCTAAATCGCCTTGTAAGTAATGAAAACAAAATTAATCCCACGAAAGAGTATTGTAACAAACGTCACAGAACTTCTTGTAACAGATAACGATATACCTTTGTTCCGAATTTTCGATTTACGCGGAAATATTTATTACTTTCTTCTAACTCACGCACGCTATGTTAAGGCTTCCTAAGTCGCTGTTTGGACTTGGACAGCTATGACGAACGAAATAGATAAATCCGTTGAAACTTCATGGTAGCTTTTTCTTGGTATTTCGTTCGTGTATCGTTTCGCTCCGAAGTTTCGGTTGGACATTTTCATGGTAGACCTACTGTAGCCAAACGTATTAGAACATAAAGTCGAGCGGCAGGATCGCGCGGCATCGGCGCGCGCGCACTCAGTATGCGTTCGAGTTCGTTGTTTTAAGTAATATGGCAGTTTCTAGGTGAGTTTTTGAATATATTAAGGTTTTTCGTGTAAAAGTATTAATTAATAAGTAGGTAGGTAGGTGGTAGGTGTCAGATAATTTGCAATTTTATTTGCACTATTTTTATCAAATTAAAAAGCTGCTGATTGATTGATTGCTTGCTGCTGCTGCTGACTCCATATCGGTTGGTTCAGAATTCTTCGGCATTCTGTTTCGGGTCACCACTTTAGCATTACGGAACTAGGCTTTGAGTTAGTTTGGAAGACAAAGAAACACTGATCAGGATTTTCATAATTTATTAATTTTTTTTTTTTTTTTTTTTTTTTCGAATGGGCTCTCGCAGGTGGGACCGAAGTCCCATTTCTGCTTAACCGGACTTAGTTGGCGGAGAGTCCCATGTGGGACTCCATTCGCCGAAGGTTTTTTCCCTACATACTTACAAACTAGATGCGCGCGGCATCAATACCGCGCGTAAACGGGCGGGCGCCCCCCAAGGGGGGGGCTCGAACCTCGCTGGGGCATTGCAGGGGGACCCCGCAGTTCCTATGTCCCCCTAGCAGCCGTTGCTGCATCGAATTGGTTACCTCGAAAGTAGCGGACTTTCGGTCCCTATCGGGTGACGTGCTAAACGCCGTGAAGCGGCAAGCCTCGCCGGCGTGGCTAAGACCTACCTAGAAAACCTAACCAGTGGCTACGCAATAGCCTGCTCCTAGGAACTACTCTAGAGCATAGGGCCGGTCTCGCGTGACGAGATTATCTCCGGTTGCTTACACCGTGAGGGCGTCCCCAGGGGGGGAGCTCGGACCTCGACTCAGGGTGCAGCAGGGGGACCCCGCCACTGATCCCCCCAGCAGCCGGTGCTGCGTCGGCATGTGTTTCTGTTTCTCGAGAGTCGGACTCTCGGATTCTGTGTGTGTGTCGCGTCGGTCCTCGCCGGCGGGGACGATATTTTGGACGACGGCGTCGGAGTGTGCTTGTACTTTTATCTGACTCCTGGAGGAGTGTAATAGCGTCATCGGGCTCAATGAGTGTGTGTCTGGGACGTCGGGTTTTGCTAATAGCAGATGGCTGGTAGACGGTGGCCGCCACGACCAAGGGGTTGGGGTGCTTGGGAGCGGAATCGAAATAGCGTTTAGAGACACGCTTGAAAAACTGCTTGATGGTCGGCAGTTTGAGGTCTAGGTGGAGGTCGACGTTGCGTACGTACCAGGGGGCGCCTACGGCCCTTCGCATGAAACGGTTTTGGAGGGTTTGGAGTATGTGAATTCTCACTGGCTTAACGTGTGCGAACACAACGCTAGCATAGGCGAGTATGGGGCGGATACAGGTGGTGTATATCCTTACTTTGAGAGGAGTGGGCAACTTACTGTGCGCATTGAGTAGGGGGTGGAGACGTCCGAGGACGAAGGCGGCACGGTTTTTCACCTTGCGGATATGCGATCTGAAAGTCAGTCTACGGTCAAGGATCACGCCAAGGTATTTGGCTTCTCGTTGCCATGGGATCTGTTTTCCGAACATTGAGACTGGTACGCTTAATTCTTTACGATACTGTGACAGGGGTCTCTTATCGAAGAGGACCGCTGCACTTTTTTCGGGATTTACTTCGATTCTCCATTTCCGGAACCATTCACCTAGGGTGTTGGCCGCGGATTGGAGGGTACGAGAAATGGCGACATGGGTCATGCCGGAGTAATAGATTGCCGTGTCGTCGGCGAAAAGGGCTATACGGGCTGCACCGCATTTTGGAATATCGCTGGTGTACAGCGTGAACAGTAGGGGGGAGAGCACGGAGCCTTGTGGCACACCGGCGTGAATGGGATGGGGGGAGGAGAGAGCCCCTTCTATGCGATAGCGAAAGGTACGATTCGATAAGTAGTCTCGGATGATGAGCACGAGACGATGTGGCACATTCATAGTGTACAGCTTATATAATAAGCCGTTGTGCCACACTTTATCGAAAGCCTTTGCTACGTCGAAAAAGAGAGTGCCGGTCATTTGACCGCGTACGAAGCCTGCACTGATGTGTTCTACAATGCGGTGCAGTTGATTAACGCAGCAGTGCTTTGTACGAAAGCCAAACTGCTCGTCGGGAAGGAGTTTATTTGAGTCGGCGAAATCTTTGAGTCGCTTATAAATAAGCTTCTCGTAGATTTTACCGAAGACATTGAGGAGACTAATCGGCCGGTAACTACTCGGCTCGGCTTTGGGTTTGCCTGGTTTGGAGATACCGATTACCGTAGCTTGTTTCCAAGCCTGGGGAAAGATGTTATTTTTAAAAGCCGCATTGAAGATGACGGTCATTAGAGCGATTAGGGTGGCAGGGAAACGTTTCAACACCTTATTGGTGATGCCGTCTGCGCCGGGGGCTTTTTTGGGCTTAAGATCCTTGACTATAGAAAGAACTTCGTCAGGGGTGATCGGTGGGAGCGGGTCATCAGGGTCATCTAATGGGGGGGGGGGAGGGCTGACCTACGCTCTACTTCTGAGTTTACCTTGTCAAGGTGGGTTTGGCTTACGGGAAGCGTACTGAGAGTGCATTGGGACTCCAAGCTGTCGGCTAAGCATTCGGCTTTTTCGTCATCATCAAAGGCCGGCCTTTGATTGGGTCGATTTAGGGGGGGCATAGCTGCCGTGGACTCGCATTTGAGTTTGCGTTGAAGTGCCCAGAAGGCTGAATGAGACGGTTGGATTTCACTGACTTCCTTGTCCCAGCGATCCTCCCGTACCTGAGCTACACGTCTTTTTACAGTATTCTGCAAAGAGCGCATATGGGCACGGTTGGCTTCGTTGGGAAAAGCGTCATAGGCACGGATGGCCGCGTTCCTCTCGGTCCTCAACTCATTAACATCGTCCGGCAGTTTCAAACGCTGGTCATCCAGCATCGGAACCTGCCGTGAGCATTCGCCCACTACGGACTGCACATGGTTGGTGAGCGAGGTGATCGCGGCCACGGTGGCCGTGACTGTCTCAATGGAGTCAGGGATTGAATCTAGTTGGGGGGATGAGGTAGACTTGAGGCGGTCCTCTAGTCTCCTCCAATCGGTTATCGTTTTAGTTAAGGGTGGAGTACCGGGATCCGAGGGACCACCTCGGGGACCCAGTTGAATGATGACAGGTCGGTGATCTGAGACTAATTCTTGAATTACCTCGATAGAGCGAATACCGAGGTTTACGCGCTTTAAGAGGGCTATATCTAGGATGTCGGGCCGTTGCCCTACTGTATCGGGAAAGTGAGTGGGACGCATCGGGGCGATGACGTCAAAGGAAAGTTTGTCGCTAAGTGCTTCTAATTGAACACCAGCGGTGTTATTGGAGACACAGCTCCATGAGCGATGTTTGGCGTTTAGATCGCCTGCTATAATTACAGAGTTACTAAGATCGAGTAAGGATTTGAGGTCGTCCTCGAGCAGACTCGCGGGTTTATTAGCGGATCTATAGGCCGAGACTATGGTGATGGGCTGGTGCCCTGTCATGCCTAGGCGACAGATTGAAGTCTCCAAGCATTCTAGCTCTGGGGGATCAATGGGGATACAATATAAAGAATTGCGGTAATAGATTAGCGTTCCGCCTAGTTTGTTGTGTGCTCTGTCGTTTCTTATCAGCCTATAGTTGGCTATATTGGGATTACGACAATGGGGTTTGAGGAAAGACTCTTGAATGAGTAAAATATCGATTTGGTGCTCACGCAAGAAGACGGCTACGTCGTCGCGTTGACCACTAATGCCTCGGGCATTAAAAAAGCCTAAAATTAGGGAACGGGGTTTGAATCTTTTGGGTGGGGCCGTATTATACATTATAATTGGAATTAAGTATTCTATAGATGTCTTGGTACTTGGTAAGTACCTGAAGGCGCTGCTCATGGATGCCTTGGGTAAAGGCCCAAAGTCTAGAGTAGGCGTCAATGCGGGATTCCCCTGATTGGGGTTCGAGGTATTCTCTCGGCAGAAGGCCGGGGGAGTTTACCGGAGGGGGGGTTCTCATGGGGGGGGGGCTTTAGCTGCTGGTGCAGTTTTGGGCCTGAGAGAAGGTGCGGGGATGGGTAAGTTCATCAGCGCAGGGGGCTCTGAGGCCGGGGGCGCGAGACGAGAGGGCGGAAGAGGTGGGAATTGGGGCTTTTGGTTTCCCTTAAACCAGGGGTTGGGTCCGAGTGGGCCGCGGAAATTAGGGGAGGGCCCGAGTGGGCCTCTAGGGTTTGGCGGTTGGTAATGGTAGGGGGCTGCGTAGGAGGGGGCTTCCCTCGCAACGCGGTCGGAGGCGCGTTTCGCCGATTTGGCGTTGCGCATTTTGGGGGCTTTGGGGCATCCGCGATAATTCGCTGGGTGCCCGGCTTGGCCACAAAGGACACAGCTAGGGGGCTCAGTGCACTGGTCCCTCTCCTTGGGACGCTCGCACTCGCTTGTCCCATGATCGCCTAGGCACTTTATTTATTAATATTTTGCCCTACTTAAGTACTAAAAAATATTTACAGAAAACACACAGAACAAATAGGTAATATTTAATTGACCAATGGCGAAGAGGCATGCGCGCTCGCAGTTGATGACGTAGTTTTGATTGAAACCCGAGGTTATAAATATTGGTGACAAACTACGGAGTGCCATTGCGATGCTAGGCAGCGTGCGCGGAGGACGCGCTGCCACAAGTATATCCATGGAGTTGCCAGTTATTCTCCATAGGACCCACAATTTGGAACATGGCAACTAGAGCCTGACGTTTCAAAAGTGCCTGTAATTAGGTTTATTTGAAATAAAAAAACATTTCAAACTTAAGTGGCAGTGGGCACATTGCTCGCAGGATGGTTGACGGGGCCGTAAAGTACTGGAGTGGCGACCACGTACTGGAAGGCGCAGCGTGGTTAGGCCCCCCACACGGTGGACCGACGAGCTGGTGAAGGTCGCGGGAATCTGCTGGATGCGGAAAGCGCAGGACCGGTCGTTGTGGCGATGCTTGGGGAGGCCTATGTCCAGCAGTGGATGTCTTTCGGCTGAAATGATGACGATGATCCAAATTCACATTATTTTTTTATTTAAATAGACCTAATACCAGGCGCGTATGAATAGTTGATTTTAGTTCATTACAGTTTCAAATGGTGGGTCTTAGCTAACGCCTGGGATTATTATTAAAATTTTGTAGGCTATTATAGCGTAGGTATTTTCGCTTTTGTGTGGGAGTGATGTATCTGTTACATAGTAACAATGGGTTGTTCCTCGTGGTCCCACTACTTTGGCCCACTGGTGGGACCACGAGGAAATGTTGTTCCTCGTGGTCCCACTCAGCAGTGGGCCCACAAGAAATACTCTTTGCCGTTCTTCGTGGTCCCACTACGTTGCCCCACTGGTGGGACCACGAGGAAATGTAATTCCTCGTGGTCCCACTCAGCAGTGGGCCCATGAGGAATACTCTTTACCGTTCCTTGTGGACCCACTGATGAAATTACTTACCAAAACAGGCTAAATAAAAATACACCAGAGTTAATGGTTAGTTAATTGCATTTTTTTAGAATAATAAGTAGGATTAATAAGTATTTTAACGAGTTCAATCATCATCATCAGTGACAACCACCACCTACCACCACCATACCCACCAGTGTCACCAGTGTACCCATTGCTGGGCTACAAATTAAGCAGTGAATGGACATTCCGGTAATAATTCCTAATGCACCTGAGCGAAACTACGAACGACTATAGGTACCCTATAGTTTATGTACCCCTAGTACTTTTCTTTGACGCATGGTAGTTTAGTAACGTATAGTTGTTATGCTAAAGGTAAGAGCAGTAGGTACTCCATAAACGGTCGAACATGTGAAATAACTTGGAAAATTAGTTTCTTAAGGTGTTAACGTATTGGTAATTTATAATATAATATAAAGGGAAAACATCATCAACTTTCATAAATTTTATTATCATGATATTAATCCTTACGTGATACTACCAAAACTAGCGAAGATTAATTATTTTATTACTGATTAAGTTTTTTTGCTATAACTCTGTCTGTCTGTTTGTTTGTTACCTTTTCACGACTAACGCGATCGTAATGAAATTTCGTTTGGGCTCATTGGAATGTTTTCAATGAATAAGTTACAGATAGATGTGTTCTATATAAGTCATATATGTTGCTATCTTCTTTTGTGTACAATAAAGAGTATTTGTATTGTATTGTATTGTAGATCGTGGCCAGGGTCAGATGATGGAGCAGGAAAAAGAAGTAAGGATGAATAGGTGAGGGATTCCAAGCTACTTTCACTGGTTCAATCGATATAAAATTTAGGTATATGATGTTATATTGGTTGTGGTGAATTAATGTATGAATGTGTAAAGGAATGAAAGAATGAATGAGTGATTGGGTTGTGTCCGGGGTATTTTCAATTTTTAATTCACACTTGTCATGTATTACGGCACTGAAAAGTGGTCGCTCACAATAGGCCTGATCAGAAGGCTCAAAGTCACTCAAACGGCAATGGAAAGGGCTATGCTCGGAGTGTCCCTGCGTGATCGAATCAGAAATGAGGAGATTCGCAGGAGAACGAAGGTAACCGACATAACCCGAAGAATTGCCAAACTTAAGTGGCAGTAGGCGGGGCACAATCTTTTGAGAAAATAAATGTCTTTAACCGTAACCGTAAATTTTTTAATTTTCCAAAAAGCTTTGCTCCAATAATTAAATGAAAAAAAAAAAAGATAACTCGACAGATAAATATTGGTACGCCTTTATCTCTCTTTGATTAAATCACCCATCGGGAAAGTTTTCAGTTTTCCAGGCATACATATCGCAGTAACTAGACAGGCAGCGTCTGAGTGAAACCGTTATTAAATCGATAGTGCAATGTGTTAATATACAAAATGAATACTGCATTGCATAATTTACTGCTTATATCTCATAATTCGTATTATCTAAAGGCCTTATAATTATAATCGACTGCAAAATATAAGCCTTTTCTAAAAACTTTTCCTTTGCCTAGAATAGAGGATTTACTTGCTAAGTTGCATTCAGGACAAAAATATAGTAAAATTGATTTATCTCAGGCGTACGCACAATTTTGTTTAGATGAACGCTCGAAATCTTACACTGTTATCAATACACACCGCGGATTGTATAGATATAATCGATTGATTTATGGTTTATCGTCCAGCCCGGGGATCTTTCAAAGAAAAATTGAACAAATATTTTCAGACATGCCTAGGGTAGGGGTTTTCTTGGATGACGTCATTTTGACTGGTCGAGACGACGTGGAACATATAGATACACTGTATAAAGTTTTTGATAGATTGCAACGACATGGTTTGAAGGTTAAAAGGGAAAAATGTACCTTTTTTGCGGATGAAGTAACTTACTTAGGATTTATTATTAGTAAGGACGGGGTTAAAAAATGCTCGGATAAAGTGGAAGCTATACAAAAAGTATCCATGCCGACAAATGTTTCCGAACTCAGGTCGTTCTTAGGAATGGTCATGTATTATGCCAAGTTCGTTAAAAATATCAGTATGACCTTGACACCGTTGTATGAGTTGCTTAAGAAAGATAATAAGTTTGTTTGGACGGAAAGTTGTACCGATGTTTTTAATAAAATAAAGCGTCTGTTATCTTCGAGTGTGGTCCTCGCACATTATGATCCCCAAATGCCGGTTACCTTGACAACAGACGCTAGCGCCAAGGGAATAGGAGCGGTCATTGCGCATGTGTTGCCAGACGGGACGGAGCGCCCTATCGCATACGCTTCCAGGGTACTGAATGCGGCTGAAGTTAACTACTCGCAAATACAGAGAGAGGCATTGGCTATCATATTTGGCGTTAAAAAATTTCATCAGTACTTATACGGGCGCTCGTTTATTCTCAAAACGGATCATAAGCCGCTAGTTTCAATTTTTGGCGATAAAGCTGGTATTCCAACCATGGCGGCAAGCAGACTTCATAGGTGGGCGGTTATACTCTCTGGTTATCAATATAATATTCAGTACATACCAACAGATAAAAATAGTGCTGATATATTTTCTAGATTACCGGTAGGACGGCGGATTAAGGAATACCAAGAAACGACTTATGTTAATTTTGTACAAGAATTCTTACCAGTTACGAGCGACGACATTAGTAAACATGTTGATAAAGATAATGTGTTAAGAAAGGTTATGATATTTCTCAGATCGGGTTGGCCGGGATCGTGTCCCGACCCCGAACTACAAACTTATTTTTTGAGGAAGAACGAACTTTATATAGATTCAGGTTGTGTGATGTGGGGCTATAGAATGGTGATTCCGTCAGAATTACGTATTCGCATCTTACAGGAATTGCATGTCAGTCACATGGGAATTGTTAAGATGAAATCGTTGGCTCGAAGTTACGTTTGGTGGCCGGGCATCGACGCAGACATTGAAAGAGTGTGTCATGAATGTAGAACTTGCAGGTTTGAAGCTCCAGCTCCACCAAAAGCACCACCTCAACCCTGGTCGTATGTTTCCGAGCCATGGAGTAGATTGCACATGGATTTTCTTGGTCCTTTTAATGGGAAAATGTTCTTCGTTATTGTGGACTCATCTACTAAATGGATTGAAGCCTTTGAGATGAAAAGAACGACAGGAAAAGAACTACTCAAGGTGTTAAGGGATGTATTGGCTCGATTTGGTTTACCAAAAGAAATAGTATCCGACAATGGACCACCATTTACAGGAGCAGAGGTGGCAGATTTTATGCGTATCAATGGTATTAATCATATTTTCACGCCTGTATATCACCCAGCTTCGAATGGTGCAGCAGAGAATGCCGTTAAACTCTGTAAGAGAGCTTTAAAAAAGGCATTGAGAGACGGATCTGATCTAGATACGGCACTGAAGTCTTATCTCTTCATGTACAGAAATACTGTACATAACACTACTGGTGAGTCACCGGCCAGATTATTGCAACATAGGACATTGAGATCCCGTTTGGATCTGCTTAACCCGGTTGATAGTAGTCACAATGTGAAGCAGAGAGTAGAAAAAGCTCAACAGAAACAGGTAGAAGATGCGGGAGGTAAAATGCGGAGTTTAGAGGTAGGCGATATTGTGTGGGCTAGGGGTTTTGGAGGGGAGGAAAAGTGGCTCACTGGTAAAATAGAAAGTTGTTTAGGATCTAGGTATTATTTAGTTACTAGGGAAAACGGTCAACCTATTAAGAGACATATAGATCAGCTTTGGAAAAAGTCACCACGGTCAATGATAACCTGCCCGCTACCAGAGCAGGAGTCGGGTTTCTCGGAAAATAGTAGTAGTAGTCAGCAACAGGCACCATCACCTGTAAAAGCCGCCGAGCCCAGAAGTCAGAGCGTGAGGAGGCCAGTTGTTAGGTACCCGCTGTAACGTAGTGTTTTAATTTTCTTAAGTTAAGTGGTAGGGTGTAATATATGTGTAGCTACCTACTTTTTCATATGTTTACCCGCCTTTATTCTGTATGCACCGTCAATGCAATAAACCACTCAGTTCGTTGTATACCGCAAGCTAACGAGTATCATTTTGATTCCCTGATTCCGATTGTTCCCGTAAAGGCCCCGTACACACTAATTTATAGTGTTTTTTTTTCAATATTTTTGAAGTAAAACTTCTTTACGCGCTTAACTTGGGGAGTAAACTGGTAAATGCGTCACGAAAAGTGTGATCGGGCGAGGCGAACGGAAGTTGAGAGGGAGATATAAGTTAGTGAAGTTTTGAGGTAGGCGAGTCCGGAGGGGGAGACGCGCAGCATCTTGTCGAGCGCCGCCTGCATGGTCTATGTTTGCCGTATTTTTAGTATTTGTATTTGCTAAACTACATAGTATGCACTATAATCGGACCAAGTTTGACGTTGGTATGTATTACCGTTTTGCAGATAGAGCAGGAACAAAAACGATAAAAAAATGCATGTTTTTCGAGGTTTCTTGTATGGGGACCGACCCCCTTTGGTTTAAGACTTTTTTTATTTTTAGTATTTGTCGTGATACTCCTCATAGTAACACATATTCTCTAAAAAATTCAACTGGTTATCTATTACAGTTACGAAGATACAGCCCTGTGACAGACAGACGGACGGACAGCGTAGCGAGAGTAATAGGGTCCTGTTAGCACCCTTTGGGTATGGAACCCTAAAAACATCTAACCAAAACTGTTACTTATTTGAAACATTGACACGATAAGAAGAAGTAGATCTTTAAAAATCGCTATTCTGGCAGAACATCGATCTCATACGATACGAGGCAACGATTAATCCCTCAGAAACTTCTAGTTTACCATCATTTTAATAAGGAGTGTTTTACCAAAGACTTAGCTAAAAGGTCCTAGCAACCAGGCCATATAAAAAACCGGCCAAGAGCATGTCGGGCCATGCTCAGTATTATAGGGTTCCTTAAGTAGGTGTAATTACAAACGAATCAAATCGAATATTAATCATGGCTATTTTAGTTTTTGCAATAATCGGCAGCATTCGCGACTCAGAGCGTGTTGTTAGTAGCGCCATCTAGCGATACATTCAAGAAGCCAAATTTAAGACGTTTGTCATTTCAAAGTTACTTTTTGTGATTTTTTCAAATAGAAAGTAGCTAAAGGAGCATTATTTGCTATGATCATTTTTCTCTAAGGTCAATGACCTTTGAACTAGGACGTTTTAAGTATTTTTCAGTTTTCTCTCTATAACTCAAAAAATTATAATCACATTATACTCGAAATAATTTTAAAAGAGAGTTTTTACAAAGGTCTATCAATGTGGAAGATTATAAGTTTCTACATTGCATAGTTTAGAAATGGCAGGGGGGGGGACACATTGCAAGCCACTTTGGCGGGCTATATTTCGCAGATGGTACACCTGATAAAAAAGTGGTGTATGAAACATTACCTTCATTTTAGTAGACCTATTCAATGATATCCCACACGAGGGGGTGCAGCGAAAAAAATTTTTTTTTCTCCATTTCACATGTATGGACGCCACCCCTAAAATACGCAAAAACGAATCTTTTATTCTTTTAAAATTGAGATCTATATGTAGACTATTTTTTAACATAATTTCATTTACTTATGTTTATAACTGTAGAAGTTATTAAGCTGTAAAGGATTAGGACAGACGGACAGACGGACAGACGGACGGACATGACGAAACTATAAGGGTTCCTTGTAGGACTTCGGAACCCTAAAAAGCGTAGCAGTGAGCTAGAGTGAGCTGCTATTGTTTTCTCGTTTTTATAAACATAAACACATAATATGAGTGTGAGAGAGAGAGAAACTTGCCTGTTGGTGTTTAATTCCTTACGAAAAATGCGTTTTGCTAGCGTAGTATGCGCATTGATGTTTTTTTTATCCAATGCTCAAAATTATCTTAGTTTAACGTAATTTAGATCTTCAGTTTTATATGTATATTTTATCAAACATCCAATCATTTTATACAAAAGTAGTTTCCTAAACAAACTTCAAAGTTTTAGGAATAACATATGCAAACAGTTTGCTAAGATTAAACCACAGAGTACTGTAATATATATGAACGATTAAACCTATTTATACAGACGGCATGGCACAGTAAAGTATTCGGCGACAAGACACCAAGCTGACGAGCGACTGCGATGCCGCGACTAGGCTCTTATGGACGCTTGTGGCCACTCTTCGCGGCGTTCTGAGCCTCACAATGTGATTTTATTTCGCTATTCAAATTCCAGCCAAATGACGTTGAAAATAAGGTTGAATTCCAATTGTTACTAAATTAGTCGGTTCGCCACCACTCCGTCGGTGTGCGTCAACCCTAAGACTGGTTTTGAGGGCAGTGCGTATTTTTAGGCGGAGCTCCGGACCCACGTTGATGTAGGTCTTAGCTTCGCCGGCGAGGCCTGCCGCTTAACGGCGTTTTAGCACATCACCCGATAGACCGAAAGTCCGCTACTTTCGAGGTAACCAATTCGATGCAGCAACGGCGGGGTCCCCTTGCAACGCCCCAGCGAGGTTCGAGCCCCCCCCCTTGGGGGGCGCCCGCTTGCGCGGTATTATTAATACCGCGTATTTAGTTTGTAAGTATATAGGGAAAAAACTTTCGGCGAATGGAGTCCCACATGGGACTCTCCGCCAACTAAGTCCGGTTAAGCAGGAATGGGACTTCGGTCCCACCTGCGAGAACCCATTCGAAAAAAAAAAAAAAAAAAAAAAAAGACCCACGTTGGCGATAGAACATAGTTTTATAGTGACGCGGATTTCTCCGTACGGTACACGCTCCACGTGGAGTCTGGCCCACAGGCAGTCAGTCCATACGTATTATATTATCTTTGCATACGGACTGCTCTGAAACCAGCCTAAGGGTGCCTTTCAGTATATTAAAAAGTACTCTGTGGTGCCTTTCCACCCGAGCTATGCAAGAAAGCTAAGCGGACTTTCATTCATAATTCAGTAGCGCCCCTGGCGGATATTTTGAGGAACTACGTATGTAAATGTTTGACGAATTCAATGGAAGTATAAGTAATTATGTGTCGAACTAGCACTGTTTTACCGTCTGGAAAAAGCAGGGTGTAATCATACTGTGCTTTTACAAAAATAGAATAGAATAAATAGAACAGAACTATTAAAATAATCGAGAAATTTGTGAAAAATCAGGTGCTTTATACATTTATGTCAATTCCCGTAGACAACATGTACAGAATAGCAGTTTTTTTATTAACTTTTTTCCTTTTATTTTTCATATAAAGTAGCTATCTATTCAGTTGGGCTCGGTAACCGACGCGTGCGCACACTTTGATCTCCCCTCTCTAACACCCACGGAGACGATTAATACATTCTCCTGTTTACTAATTTGTTAGTCCACTTTTATAAGAACGGGTTGCATTGATTGTTATTCTGGCCATACCGTATGCTTTGTTTTTCGAGGTAAAATGGTTGAGTAATTTTCCTGTAGCCAAAATATTCAAGTTACCTTTGTTCTTTAGAAATAATATTATCAAAGAACTTAATATATTTAAAGTAATATCTAATTGTATCTTTGAATTGTATGTGACGCATTAATTTAATAATAAATCAACATTTAAAAGCTATACACCGAATGTCAACCATTGCGAAATGTCATTTCATCTACCCGACAAAGTGTTCAACTTTTATTCAGAATGAATAACAAATTCATCAGCAACAACTCCGAGCCCAGCCCTTTCCATAACACGTTGAGCTACTTTAATGATGAGTACAATGACCCCTAACAGGTTTAGTTTAAACTAAGAATAAGGTGGTATACAGAAGATTTGGAGTAAATAAACAAAGATTGAATATTAATTCCTTTCTTAAAGTTGAGTTGAATACGACAATGGGCAAGGGTTTTGTTATGGAAGTTCATGAGCCCTTGCCCAAGGCGCTACAGAATCGACATAAGACAATTGAAATTATTCCGAGATTCTCAGAAACCGAGGACTTTATTTGTAAGACTAGTGACCTCTATTACAAATCAAATACTAAATAACGCACTATAATACACAAGAAACCACACAAAAACTTATGTCTATCTCATAAATATTTATGTCCTGTGGGAATCGAACCCACGAACAAAAGTCCGACACTCGAACCACTAAACCACAGACGTCGTAAATATGTATTTTTAGAACCTGAAATAAAATATAATATTTTAAGTAAATCATTTAAACTGAGTTAATTTCTGAACGCATTGTACAGCTAGCTGTCAATTTAGTCACGTTCAGAAATCAGCTCAATGATAACAATGGAAGTATAATTGTTTTAAAAAAATGCTAAAAGTAATTCTTTAGCTACGAAAGATCAATAGTAAAAAAAAAAAAATAATAAATATAATAAATAAATATGTTTGGGACATTTTTACACAACACTATATTGTCCCAAACTAAGCAGAGCTTTTGCTATGGGTACTAGACAATGGATATAATAATTATATACTTTTTTTTTTAAATACATATTTATAATACATAAGAAACACCCAGACCAACACAAACACGTACATGTTCATCACACAAATATTTGTGTCCTGTGGGAATCGAACCCACGACCTCGTGATCAGCAGTCCGACCCTCGAACCACTAGACCACAGATGTCGTCGACTATTCCAACTTCTAATTATTTTTCAACAAAGCATGGCCCATAATTCAGCCCCTTTGCTACCAGTAAAACAAATTGGTAGTACCACGGGTCTGTCACGGATCTCGCCATGATTTTTGCGAACACACGATAGTCAAAGAAAACTTTTCCATTGCAGGAATCTTAAAAAACATGCAAGTATAACTTCTATCTCTTTCAAGGATATAATAGTTCTGTTTTGAACACTGGTTTAGCCTCTAAAGAGTGAACACAACTTTTTGTTGCCAACATTACTATAGTATAGTATTATAATATCTGTGCCAACATGTTGTTTTGTTATCGCTTCAAAGTATTTCAGTGTTTCTTTAATTTAGAAAATATCGTTAGACCTTTGATTTTAGAAGTAAAGAGAAAATTTTGAATTTTCCTAAGATTTCGGTAAACTATGAGGAATAAATTTAATAAATATCATTGTTTGCTTTTTAAAATCAGTTTTATTTGTGAAGTAAAATTTATGTCACATTTGTAACGACAATGTTATAAAAATCTTTTGAATATTACTTTTAGTATTCCAATTTCTAGTCTTAAAGATAAAATAAAATAAAAAAATAAAAACAAAACTATATCTTTTTAAACTGAAGCATAAAACATTTCAAAAAAGCTGCCTGAAAATGAGTCCAAGTCCTAAAACAATGAGCAACAGTTAAAAAAAAAACGAAAAGCCATAATCCTCAACACAATAGTGAAGAATTGACGTGACGAGAAGGCTATGATACACGTGTTAATTGGAATACCTCAAAACCTCAGACACCCCAACTAGATTTTATTATAAGAAATTGATATGGAAAGTAATTATTAATTTTCATTTATTATTGTAGAAGATATTTGTAATTAAGTTAAGTATTAATAGTTTTAGGAAACAAATGTTACCCAAAAGTTTTTATCACACTTTTTTACTGGGTCTCGCTCGCCTTTGCGCTCAGCGCCGCTTCGTCGTATGAAACTTTTACTGGGCATGATATGAAAATATTTTTTTGGTAAATATTAACCTATGTGTTAAAAAGTAGTGTAATGGATTCTACTCTCGATTCTGAACAAACTAGTTTCAGGTTTTGAGTTAATTCAATAACACGTATTTTTAATTATGTATTAAAATGTAGAAACATTTGAGATTTGAATGACAGTAAATGTTTATTTATAAAGAATCCGCAAAGAACTAGTAAAAGATTTATGTTTATGCCATTCAAAGCATTAAATTTTGTGACGTTGTCGTTGAGCTGACCGTCGTCTGATGATAGTTGCATTGACCACTGCCTTGAAGAACTGATTTCAACTTCATCAAAGCATTTATAATTCTTGGTTTTTCTTCTCCCGTTATATCGCCACGGAATAGCTGTGTTTGTAGTAATTTAAAGTTGTCGAGTATTGACATAGTAGTTGTCTTTTGTGTAGGTTTTTTTGTGGTTGTTGTCTGATTAGTAGCTTTTTTAATGGTTGTTTTCTTAAAGTCCATTTTTTTCGGCTTCCGGGCAATTTTCTTTGTGGTATTGAGCTTTGGACCAATTTCTTTAGTGAAAGTTTTCAGTGAGGTGCTGTTTGTTATAAGAGTGTTTGGTTGACAGGTTTCCTGACTCTCAGTTTGTAGTTCATCTGTTTTCTGTGGCTGTGTAGAATTTGTTGGCTCATATTTTATCGCTTGGTTCCATGGTATGAAGTGACCAAATGTCGAAACGACTCCTGTGTTTTAAAATGCGGGCAAAATCATTATATTTGTCGGAGAACAGACACTTTTATAGAGTCAGGATTGAATAAGAGTTACTTTACCGTTGCAAATCTAAGCCAGTGTCTGTCATATCAGAAGGGCAAAAGCGGGTATGTTAAATCATAGTCACATTAAGACAAATTATTTATTATTTTTAGCACCTTAACGCATGCGGAGATAAATCTAAAGATATAGAAAAAAACAATTAACAATCAATCAATCAATTATCCCTTATTGGGGGAGGCCTTTGTTCAGCAGTGGACGTCTTTAGGCTGTAATGATGAATCAATTATCAATTGTTAAAGAACGCTGTTTGTTTACTTCAATACTGCGAATCATAAATTCAATACTTGATTTACTTATGCCGCTACATTCTTTAGTAGGACGTAGGACAAATCTGCTGATACTTTCTCTTCATAATCAGTCATAATGTAGGGAAATTTTCAAATCAAATCAAATCATTAATATTACACCTAATATTTAAGTCAATAGAATTAAAAGTTATAAAATTTAAAGATAAAAAAACATATGCGGTCAGGGGAGCCCCATCTAATATATTATTATTCATCATCATTTAAATCATCGATGTTGCTTGATAAAATGTAAGGATCAGCTGTTTTTTTTTCGCGATTTCAGGGTTGGTCCCATAGTAAAAGTTGTTCGATAGTATCACCTGAATAAGCTCTTCAAATATGACCACGCATTTCTGATACACGTTGTATAATCATTCAACTTCATTAGTTATCCAAAATACTAGTCAAATCTTAGCACTCATGAAATTTTCACAGAGTATGCTATTACCTTAGACTAATAAGACATAGTGATAGTTTCATTCAAATTTCTGCTCAAAGTTGAAGCACAAAAACAATCAATGTGTACCTGCAAGCGGCACGTATGTCTAACACACGGGCATGCTTAAGCTGTACTGAACAGAACAATTTCTGGCTCTAATTTAGTTGCTTCCAATTGTGCTCATGGACTTGGTTTCTCTATGTCAGCGGTTCTCAAACTTTTTTGGTCACGGAACCCTTTTGACAAGCAAAATACTTGACGGAACCCTACAATAAAACAATAGTTTTTAAAAGTGTATTCTTTATTATATAAGCATAATAAAAGTACAATGTAACAGTTACTAATTATTACTTACTTTAACCACATGCCAAGTACAATAATAGAAGATATTAAAAATGAAAAAATCTTAACTAATGGGAGGTATGAAACTGTTTTTTATTTTTCATCAATTGGTTGATATCAGGTTTGATAGAAGACATTTGAAGTCTCATATCAGGTTCGGCGTCCAGTCTATTGCGATATTTTGTTTTCGTGGCTGCATAGGTTGAGAATCCTGTTTCGCACAAATACGTGGGACACTCAGAAAGTTTTGCGAAACTAAAAAAAATATTCTATACGTACATATATTTTTATCAAATCTTTTCAAAGTACTTTCCACCAGCCTCTATACAAAGATTCATGCGCCTAAACCAGTTTTCAAAACACTTTTTCCAGTCCGCCGCAGACACCTCGTTTACAGCCTGCTCGAACGCAGCCAGCGCATCTTCCGGCGACGAAAATTGTATCCCTTTGAGCTGATTTTTTATTTTTGGGAATAAAAAGAAGTCACACGGTGCTAGATCAGGGCTGTAAGGAGGGTGACCCAGGAGTTTGACTGGCGTGCTGTCCAGGAAGTCCCTCGTTTTGAGTGCGGTGTGCGCAGGTGCATTGTCGTGGTGGAGCAGTAGCCCGCGGAGCCCTGTGTTTGGTCGCTTGTTGCTTATAACAGAGAAAACTTCTGGCAAACATTTGGTAGTATACCATTCGGCATTAATGCTTCTTTGATCCCGTAAGGGAATTGATACCAAGTGGCCAGTCAAATTAAAAAAGCTAGCGATCAAAATCTTACCCCCGCTTCTAGATCGCTTCACTTTGGTAGGCGTTGGCTCATTTTGAAACACCCAAACAGTCGACTGGCGCTTGGTTTCTGGGTCGTATTGATAAATCCAGGACTCATCACCTGTAACGATGTCGTAAACACGCCGCGACGAGCCTGCTTCAAATTTGTTAAGCATATCACGGCACCATTCCACCCGGGCCTGCTTCTGAGCATCGGTGAGGTTGTGCGGCACCCAGCGTGATACTATCCTCCTCACGCGAAGATGGCTGTGTAGAATCTCGTGAACGCTTCCCGATCCAATCTTCAATATGTGTTGAATCTCCTGATATGTAATTCGCCTATTGTCTTGGATTAAATTTTTCACTGCTAGCACGTTTTCTTCGGTAACAGCCGTCAAAGGGCGACCGCTTCTTTCGTCATCCCCCAAAGTTGGTCGACCGCGCTTGAATTCGTTATACCAACGATACACGGTTGCCTTGGAAGGGCCTTCATCCATGAATGCCATTTGAAGTCTATCGTACGATTCATCCGGTTTCAGGCGACACTTGAAATCGTATAAAATCATAGCTCTAAAATGTTCCCGGCGCAGATCTATATTTCAGTGAGACACAATACTTTGAATTAACTCGCAAAAAATGTGGAGAGAAATTTTGAAATTGGAACTTACTTATTTTTACTTATAAATAATCATATTTTCGAAAAACATTATAACTGGCCAGTCTCCCATATATAAAAACTTTTTTTCGCAATACTTTCTGAGGGGCCTGGTATGTTGTTGGGAACGGGAGAAGAATATTCAGAGCCATTCTGCCAAGCATTGGATATTCATCACGGATTCTGCACCAAAAATCGTTGAGAGGCGTCGTTTTGAACAGTGACTCCATACTTGTGTCTGATGACATTTCTAAAAGAGATTCATATATCTCGTTTGACATACTTTTGGGCTTTTGCAAGTTGGGTAAAAAAGGATTATGAATCCATGAATTCAGCTTCATTTTTGTATTATGTTCTTCGGGAAAATACTTTACAAAAGATGCGCGCATCGAAGTGAGATATTGGACCAATTCTTCAAACACATCATCTTGAAACATTTCCGAGTCGTTATCGCTAACAAACTCACTGAGTGTAAAGCTTTCTATTTCTCTCTTACCAACGCAAATAATCCAAAAATCTAATTTTCTTTTGAAGGCAGTTATTTTGTTATAGGCCTGGAACACTGTTGTCTGTTTACCTTGCAATGATAAATTCAATTCGTTCAGTTTTTGAAAGATATCCGCCATAAAAGACAATCGGAACAACCAAGTTTTATCATACAAACGGTCTTTCAAATTAAAAGAAACTGTATCTGCTGAAAGAAACATTTGTAACTCGGCTCTAAGTTCAAATAGCCTTGTTAAAGTTTTACCCCGAGACAGCCATCGCACTTCTGTATGGAGCAGCAGTGTTTTATGTTTGCTGCCATAATCTTCACACAATAATGAGAACAATCGGGATTGTAGTGGTCGTGATTTGATAAAATTAATTATTTTTACCGCTTCATCCATAACTAATTTTAGATTTGACGGCATTTGCTTCATCGCAAGTGCTTGTCTATGCAGAATACAATGGCTGGAACTACAATTAGGCGCTTTACTTTTTATTCGTGATACTGCTCCTGCTGTTTTACCTGTCATCGCCTTGGCCCCATCTGTACAAATGTCAATGCAATCGTTCCAACTAAGATTATTTTCTTTAAAAAATATGTTTATTTTATTAAAAATTTCTTCCCCGGTAGTGTTTGTGGGCAGCGGTGAACACATAAGCATGTCTTCTTCAAAAGAACGTTCATATGGATATCTCACGATAACCAGCAAGATAGCCAGACCAGTGACATCAGTTGACTCATCTTGTTTTTGCAAGGCGAATCGTGTTTTTTGTAGACGTGCAACTAGTTCTTGTTTGACGTAGCTTGCCAGATCATGGATTCGCCGTGAAACAGTATCGTTTGATAGCGGTACAGTAGAAAGATGCTTTGCAGATTTTTCATCGAGCATACATTTTGTTATGTCTAACACACATGGCTTTATTAAATTCTCAGCGATAGTGTGCGCTTCACCTGCTTGTGCAATGCGATAGCTAACTAAATATGATGCCTCCGTGGCCTTTTCATTGATAGTTTGTGTTACATGCATCATATTTTTTTGACTTTCCAATAACTGTTCTTTTTTACGAACAAAAAATTCTTTATTCTTGTCTTTAGACTCGGGGTGTACAGTTTCTAAATGTCTGCGTAATTTGGCAGGTGCCATGGAACTATTAGGAAGCAGTTTACTACATAACATGCAGAGAGGTGAGCCGTTGGAATCAACAAATCCGAAACTGATATATGATTCATCATACTTCCTTTTTTTCGTCTTTGAAACCGTGGAGCTTGACGTCGTGGCATCATCGTCTGGATCGGTAATTGCTGTATTCTCCGCGCGTACTGCTTTTGAACATTCAGCGTCATTAGAAGATGTCGTTGCAACACGTTTAACACCTTTAAGCCAACGTTCCATTCTTCTTTATTAATAATGTTACACGTCAGGATGGTAGGGTCAAAATAATGCACAATCGTTACTGCGTTTATGAGACAAAGTTTAGTCCAAAGAAGAAATGTACAAAACTGATACAATCAGAATACAGCGGGCAGTAGAACTTACAAGAAGGCAGCAGGCTAGCCAGCTTGTAAGTAGGTAGGTACGAACTTATCGCTCCGAACGCTAATCGTCAACTGACTGACGAGGCGCGACTTTTTTTATATAATAGCGCTTTTATACTTAGTCCTAGACTCGAACTCGAACATTCTCAAAAATACTCGAGTCGGCGCCTTTGATAAACAAAAAGCGGAAATAAAAATATAAATACAAAAAAATGCGTTGTAAACAATCTCGACTTTATGCTTTTGAAGATAGAGCCGAAAGTCGCTTGTTCACAACTATAGCGTCTAATTCAGAGGCGGCTTTTATCAAAGGGACTGCGCGCTCACAAGTATACGCGCGGCGGGCGGATTCAAAACGTTCGACCAGTGACCAGAGAGAGGTGTTTTGTTTTTTTTTTCTAAATTCTTGCGGAACCCCTACAGGGGTATCGCGGAACCCTAGGGTTCCGCGGAACACACTTAGAGTACCGCTGCTCTATGTAGTTATTCTAAGGCTATCACATGTTTTTCCTCATGATCAACAGCTTTTCCAATACAATGATTTCCTAGTAAAGAACAGTCTAAAATATTGTTTCTAACTAAACCGACAGATAACGCTTTAATGATGATGTCGTCCGTCGAAAAGTTACGGGCGTGTCGGGCACGCGCCCAGTACGCTTGTTATAACTACTCCCTTAGTCATAAACGATTTTAACAGGGTTTTTAATATAAAAAAATTGCATTCATGCGATTTTTAGGATATTGAATGACGGCCGCTCCCGTTGTAAATCGATAAATAAATAAAAATAAATGAATGTTTTTGGGACATTTTTACACAGTATCATCTAGTCACAAACTAAGCAGAGCTTGTGCTATGTGTAATAGACACTGGATATAATATATTATTTTAAAGATAAATGGGCCTGATAAGAAGGCTCAAAGTCACTCAAAGGTCAATGGAGAGGGCTATGCTCGGAGTGTCCCTGCGTGATCGAATCAGAAATGAGGAGATTCGCAGGAGAACGGAAGTGACCGACATAGCCCGAAGAATTGCCAAGCTTAAGTGGCAGTGGGCGGGGCGTCAACAAACTTTTTATCCATCTAGGAGAGCTTGAAGGGGGTTCAAAGCGCAACAGAATTCTGGTTCAAGAGGACCAATGCAAAATGTATACTCGAATCAGCAGCGAGATCCTCAGTCGCAGGTGCAGAACTTTTCAAATAATTATCGTGGTAATAGTTTTAATAACCGTTTTCGTGGCAGAGGTAGGCAAAATCGAGGTCGTGGTTTTAGATCGCAGAACAACATAAACGTCATAGCAACCAATCACGAGATGGCAACAGTTGACGTAGTGGAAAATAATCATGACATGACAACAGATGATCCAAATAGGGAATCGTTGAATCATTTTTTTCGAGGAGGGTGTAAGTTCGATCCCGGCCCGCACCTCTGACTTTTCGAATTCATGTGCGGATTTCTATTTGATTATCACTTGCTTTAAACACAAACAACACACACAACACCCCCACACAAAAAACACACACAACAACCCCCCACATACATACACAAGATACCAATATTTTTAGCTGTTTTTTTGTTTTTTGTTTTTGTTATTTATAACTCATTGACCATTAAATTAATTCTGAACCGTGTCAAGTATGTCTTCTGGACTGAAAGAGACTAGACCCCACGACACAGGGAATCCTAGTGTGAGGTCTAGGGCTTCAACCAATGTTATGTATATTTTTTGGCACAATAAAGAAATTTTTATTTTTATTTTTTTTATTTTTTAACGGTGAAGGAAAACATCGTGAGGAAACCTGGACATCTGAGAGTGCTCAATTGGAACGTAACTATGGAACGATGATGACTAATTAACATCAATTCATTTTCTAAACCTGCAGGCAATTCTCATAATTAGAAATGATCAAAATATGGTTAAAATCTAATCTCAATGTTGTAAATATCAGTTTAATTTCATGTTCCTATTCATGACGACCTCTGTGGTCTAGTGGTTCGAGTGTCGGACTGTGGGTTCGATTCCCACAGAACACAAACATTTGTGTGATGAACATGAGTGTTTGTGTTGGTCTGGGTGTTTCTTATATATTATAAGTATGTATTTACAAAAAAAAAGTATCTAAGTATTATATCCATTGTCTAGTACCCATAGTACAAGCATTGCTTAGTTTGGGACTAGATGGTGATGTGTAAAATGTCCCAAAATTATTTATTTATTTATTTTTTATTTATGTCTTACATTATTAATCCAATATAATATAGGGTGCATTAAAAGAGCCTCCACGAGTGACGATATTTAATTGATCGTCCGGCGCACCCTGGGCAGTCAGCCCCGCTACCAACCTGCTGACTGGCTAATCTTTTCCCCACGGCATGAGCTATTATCATTATGAAGCTCATGTCGACACGATAGAAGAAGAAGAATCCAATATATTTAAAGAGGTAAATTTAAAGATAGAAAAGATGTTGCAGCAAAAAAAATATCATACATATTTTAAGAAAAATAACTCTAATCATGTTTGTTTTCGTTAGCAAAAGAACCTTTATTTGTATATGAATAACATGCATTGGGACATAAAGTTGGAAATTAGACATTCATGGTGCAAAAATAATACAATGCCAGTGAATTTATCGGTAGTCAAGTAATTTAAAATGCATTTATTTACGAACAATAAAAAAAGATAAAAGTAAATTACACTTCATATGACATAATTAGATAAATAAAATACTCATTATTTCTTTTTAAATCACAATTGGATTGGAATCAAAATTATTTTCAAGATTTCCATAGGTCTACTATTGTCTAGGCGCATAGGTTGTACGCCCACTCCGCGCGGACTGATGGCTGCTGGTATCTAGGCAAGGCAAGGATGTTCGTGGGAGTATGAATAATTAGGTACCTAGGGCTTATATTTAAGTGCCTAAGTATGTACTTGAGATATTGTAAAAAAGTTCTTTCCCATTATAATAAAACAAAGTTTAACCGGATTAGAAAAAAATTATGAATCCTCAGACCATGCCAAGTAAGTCATTTTTCAATATCGGTACCAGTAAGAACCTTAATGTCAAAGTTAAATGTCAATGCTAACGTCATCGTCAAATTAGTAAAATGTTATCGATGTAAGCAAACAGGTCACTACAGAAATAAATGTCCAAATAACGAAAATAACATAACAAAACCCAAGAATAAAGGTCGAATGCAGTCTAACGCGTTACCTGGGGGCGCGTTTAGATTGAAATTTTCATTTTCTTCTAAAAAACAACCTTCCCTCACCGACCCCAACCACCCTGTTTTAACCACTGACGAACAGATTTGCATGCACAATTTCTACTTTTGAACTTTTTACAACAGCTTACCTCTCTAAAGACGTTAAAAGTACACGAAAAGTTAAGATTTATCGATATTTAAAATTCCATTAAGGGAAAAATATTTACTGCTTAGTTAGTTCATTTATCGTTATTTTAGAAAAATACAGCTTATTTAAAAATAAAAATCTTTACCTCAATTGTGGTTTTGCCAGATTCCTGCCATTTAATGAGGTGTTCGCCTTTCAAGTAAATAAATATTTTTGGGACATTTTACACATCACCATCTAGTCCCAAACTAAGCAGATCTTGTGGTATGGGTACTTGACTATGGATATAATACTTATATACTTTTTTTTTGTTGTAAAGTCATACTTATAATACCTAAGAAACAACCAGACCAATACAAACACTCATGTTCATCACACAAATATTTTTGTCCTGTGGGAATCGAACACGACCTCGTGATCAGCAGTCTGACACTCGAAGAACCACTAGACCACAGAAGTCGTCTTAAAAGGATTGTTTTAGTCAGATAAAAACATATTTCTAATGATTCTCCTAAAAATAACGTCAAACTTTTATCTGTAAGATATTCTTCTACATTCCATAATAACTCATCAAAGCGGTTGGTTGGGCGGCACGATCACAATTTTATTTTTAATTACTTGCCGAACTGAGGCACTGACGAACTGGCTGAAAGTCCGCCAATTAAACTATGAACGGCTTTAAGCCTTTCAAAAGGGTTACCCATATCATATGGGTTTTTGATTAACCGCTTAGAAAAACCCTATCGAAAACCCTTTCAACGGGTAACCAGAATGGTCCCCGGTTCAAATTATTAGAAATACACGTAAACTGGTTATTCGGTTTTAAACATACTTCTCACACTGGCCAATCGGATTTTTATTCGTTTCAAAGAAAACCGGATGTGACTGAAATAAGTCGGTGATCGATGATTTGTTTTGTTTCGTTTCTCTTATATACTAAAATTGGTTGGATTTCTTGGAAAATTAAGTAACTACTTACTTGTAGGCTTAGGAATACTCGTAATCTTTTGCAAGTACAAAGAAGCGGTCCAGAGAGAAAAAACAAACGTATAGGGTGTAACTTAGCGGTAAAAAAATCGATTTATTAATCATCGATTCTGTTAAGTTCCATTAAAATAGATTTTTTTATAATAATCGACTGTTCCTACATATTATTATTTCCATATTTTCAATACAGAACTTTAACCAGCCTTTCACACCACTTCTCACTTCACCACGACTCGCACTTGGCCGGTTTTTCATCTTTGGTAGGTAGATTCGTATTTTTTGCAGAAAACATTGGCCGTATCTTGCAGAAGCCTAAGTAATAGCAAAATAGCGCAATAATTGGTGTTCAGTTGCAGATCAACATTGTCAATAGGCATTTTATTTGTATCAACGATAACAAAACCCTAACAAACTAGCGATGGTGCTGCCAATAGGGAGTAATCGGTTTCTTATTCAGTCTCCTCGATCCTCACTTGGGACGTTCGCTCGTCTGACAGAAAACATCAAGTTTTTTTGTGACACGATATATCCGACTGGGCCGGTCAGAGATTTAACCAACATGTTGATGGTTATCAATGGTTGTTAACATGTTGGTTGGCCGGCATCCAAATCCACATTCTGTGCAAAAGATTGGATTTCCTTTTGGGAGCTCAGATAATCTTGAGGATAGGATGACCTTTTTCCATATAATGTAGGTACGTCTATTCAACCATTTGAATAAGTCACAAATGAGGCCTTTAAACTCAAGAATGTTTACTAAATAAGACAAGAGAGAAAAAACAGAATATAGTAACATACAGCCATAATATTCAAATGGATTTCAAGTAAAACTAACAGAGAGGGACTTTTTCATGAGTTTTTTGAACAGTTAGTCGTTTGGAAAATGTCCTAATTAGGACGTTTTTCTATTAATCCGCGTGAAGTAAGGCGCCGAGCGTGATCGGTGACGAAAATAAACTAAATTGCCGTCGTGTATGTACAGAAAATGTTCCAATTATGACGCGAAAGTAACTTGAAGTAACCAACTTACTTTGTACAGTCGCCTGCATGACAGTGGTAACACTTCAATTCAAAAACCGCCCTTACTGCTTACGAAATAAAGATGATGCTAATGTCAAAGTGTTACCACCGACGTGCGGTCGACCGTACTAGTTTATGTGTATTGTGCTGCCGCTGCGTACGGAACATTTTATTCGTTTGTTTTGTTAGGGTATGACTATACTATACTTTTAAATATCATTGGTTATTTGCCTAAAAGCAAATATAAAACGGTGTCTTACAAGAAACGTCCTGCTCACAGTAGCTCCAAAGCTCGTTATCATCTCTCTTCTGGTCTGCGGGCCACAGCTCCTGGACCGAGGGGTTCTGGTAGATTGTCTCCGAGGATGTGTTGATAGCGACAGTCTGTATTGCTTTACAAGATGTTAGTATAAAGCAGATGGCAGTAACACTATAAAGAAGGTGTACAAATCTAAGTTAAGTGACCAACAACAAGTGCAACCAAATGAATTTATTGTGCCATAACTAGCTGTATTGGTGAGTTATGTCTCTTGACTTAACCTACAGTAGACTAGCGTGGAAGACTAAGCCCTAAATCCTTCTCATTCTTCTCAATCCTTGCCCAGCAGTGGAAAAGCAATATCACAGAATATCTAATAGTATTAACCCCCGCCATTTTAAGATTACTTGCCCGCGCCCCGCACGCACCCACCTTTGACGGCAATTGGACTGCAAGATTGCAATGGATGTCAATCCTCCCCAACACAGGAGGTCTACTCGCGTTTGAGAGTCAAAAGTTCACTGATAAGAAAAAGAAGAAAGGCGAGGCGAGAGATGCGGTCAAACAGGTCCTGACGCTGAAGTGGAAATGGTCAGGTCATATTCAGAGAGCTACGGATGAAAGATGGTCACAAATAATAAGAAATTGGTACCCAATATACAAAAAAAGAAGGAGGGGTAGACCACTGAAAAGATGGAGTGACGACATCATACAAATAGCCGGCAACCTATGGCCCAGACAGGCACAAGATAGAGCCACCTGGCACGGTTTGGAGGAGGCTTTTACCGCAAAAGGCGGCCCTTACACGGATACACCTAGAAATACTAACCTAATTTAAGGAGATAGTGTTTTTGCCTCGGACGAATAAAAAATGGCGGACGGAATCTCGCTAAGAAAAGATTGAAGCACTTAGTTTTTTCCTAAAACCACTATAATTTCGACAGAATTTTAACACACTAGATATAGGTATATTGTTATTTTATTTGTGACACTACGACAGTGACTGCCGTCACACGAAATTTGTTGCGTAATCGCGGCTTGTTGTCTGACTATGGATGTGAATGTGAGCGTGCCAGCCAGTACTTTTAAGCGAGCCGTCTTGCTATGTGTGCTTCACTTTTTTGTCTATAGAGATTCCGTCCGCCTTTTTTTATTCCTCCAAGGTTTATGCGTTATAAGTTTGAGAAACGTATAATTTTTTTCACAAATTGCATTAAAAACTTTTTGGTCGGGCCGAATTGTCCAGAGTAGAAAAAAAGAATCCTGTCGTATGTGGGTGGTGCCATCTTGGAAATGCAGTCTTTTGAGCCAATCGAAAATCAGAATCTTTCGACTTACAGACAAGGACCGGAAATAAACAAAGTATCGATCATAATTCTCAACACCACGGTATCTACTTCTCCGCCAAATAGATCACTATCAGTACCCTTCAGACCGAAACAGCAATGCAAGCATCAGCTTGCACTGTTGTAGGTACTGGTGCCGGTGAAATTACAATCACATGAGACTTTCCATCTTCATGTCTCAGTTTGGCGAACCGACTTGCGGTACTATCTAGGCAACAGCCTACTCTCTTCTCATGGGTGTCGTAAAAGTCGAACATTTGTGAATAGCATCGCCTTTTTGTGTATAAAAGTAATATCCATTGCAGGAGAGAAGAGGAAATAGTAATAAAACAGGAACCATCTGAAGAGATCGTAGTAATGGGAGACCCGCCCGCGTTTATGTAGTGTTTATTCCACGTATACCACTGATTCCCCACAATTACCCTTTCCAATTCAAGCGCATACAGTTTCCTGTAAGTCTGTGCTTCGCGATGACCATCAATAAGTCGCAGGGGCAGACACTGAAGGCTGCGGCTGTCGACTTCAGGACCAGCTGCTTCTCACATGGACAACTGTACGTCATCTTATATGAAATAACTCTGTGTTAATAATGAAACCTAGATATTTACAGCTGGTTTTCGGGGTCAACGAACTTTTTTCATTGTTAATAACAAATCCCAAAGACTCTAAAATTAATTTAGTCATTTGAACATTCTCTAGACATTCCTTATATGTTTTTCCGCGCGAGTCTCCCCTTAAGAGTGAAAGTCTGCAAAAAGATCAGCGCTCCGTGCGATACCATCGGTTCGACGACGAAGCGTAACTGGCTAAGCAAAATTCGCCTCTATAGGTCGGCTAAGCCTGTCGTTCTGCGCTTTGGAGCGAGGATCGGCGCGCTGTCATGGATCTTATTCACGATCGTTAGATCACCGGCGCTTGCGCTTAGTAGTAAGAACTCTGATTCATAGCAACGTAAACTTGCGGAAACACTTTATAATCAGTGGTAACGCAAACCAGACGAAGGGCAAAAGTAGTTTTTGCTCTTTTTAGACAGCGTTTGTTTGTTTTATGCACATTATCTGGGAAAATTCATAAAGTTTGAGCGCACCCCCGATGCTAGTGATATAGTATAGTATAGTATAGTATAACGGGCTGGTTTCCGCAACTCCACGATCAAGCGTGTATTTTGCGTACGGGTGGGAACTTACTCGATCCACCCTAACTCCTCGAAAAAGGCCAGCAACGCCTTGGTGTTGCTGGTGAGAGGCAGTTAACATTGCTATGGGAAAAGTATAGTATCTAGGAAACCATATATCAGCCGCCATCGTAAACAAAACACATGTAGTGTAGTGAAATCGACTTTCAAAGCTGCCCATGTAATTGGAATTTCCGAAAAAGGAATGTTTTAAGTCGCATATTATTATTGGATGGCAGGTTTAGTTTATTGATTTGTCGATTAAAGGTAATTTATTAGCTATAAACATCATACCGCGGCGTCACTCCTAAATTAATAGACGATCTGCTTGTGTCTTCATTAGGTGTTTGAAAACATTTTAATTATATCTAATGTGTCCGATAACGCTTTTAAAATCGAAGCACTACTATAGATATTTTAAATAGCTTTGAAAATATTTAGTGACGAAATTTCCAAAAACAAAACCTGATTAATCCTAGTCTTATTATAAATGCGAAATAATGGATGTTTGTTTGTTTGCCTGTCCTTCAATCACGCTGAAATGGAAAACGGATTTGAATAAAATTTGGCATATGGATAGACCATAGTCTGGATTAATATACAGGCTACGCTTTATCCCTAGAAAATAAACAGTTCCCGAGGGATGCGCGATAACATCTTTCTGTGATAAGTGATAATAAACCAAATTACGCGCGGGTGAGGTCGCTGGCTTAGGCTAGTTAAACTATGAAGTTAAATAGCCAACGTTCTAGCTTGACGTTTGCTTAACCAAAGTGGGCAACATAACATCTGTATCCACATTCTTCACTTAAAAGTAGGTGACTCGTCGAAGCGTGTTTTTTAACTTAGAAAACAGATTATTGCTCAAAGGATAGAGAAAATATAAAACAGATTTGTTTTTAAGCCTGATTGAATAGAAATAGATAAGGATCGAAACTTATAAAATTATATTTTAATATCGAAACAAATGGAATTGTAGCTACAAACAGTATCATTAGTCATTACATTTCAATAAATAATCAACATTAATATTTGTTGTTAGCTTAGATTATAAACCTAGTTGTTAGAATGTATTACATCATTTACATCCTGTAGGTACACACGGCTACACATCAAGCTGTACATTTCCAGTATAAGCTGATCTCGCACTGTACAGAAAGCCTATACAATGGTCAGAGAGAGGTCAGCATAAACTGGAAATGTACAGCTTGATGTGTAGCCGTGTGTACACTGTATGCTCTTTGGTATAGCCACAGAAGAACACAGAAATAGGTATAAGGTCTTACTTCAATAATGCCAAATATTTAAAGTGGTGAAAGACAGCTGTTTTTAGTTTTTAGGGAACAGATGATTTTTTTTCGCGATTTCAGGTTTTCTCTCATAGTAAATGTTGTTCGTTATGATGAGTAGGTTTCCCTACGAACTTCCCATTATCACTGCGTATAAAACGTTTCCCGTTTTATTTGAGCTAATATTTGATTTATAGACGAAGTTATTAGTCTGGGACGCCCCATGATAAAAAAAACTCCGGTCTTAGATTAATAACTCAAGTGTACAGTTTTGTCTCTCAGCTCAGACGGTGCTTTGTGTTTTTAGGGTTCCATACCCAAAGGGTGCCAAACGGGACCCTATTATAATTACTCTCACTACGCTGTCCGTCCGTCTGTCTGTCACAGGGCTCTGTCTTTTGAACGGTATGAGCAACGGTAGCCGGTTGAAATTTTCTCAGAATATGTGTTGCTATGACCCCTATCACGAAAAAACTAAAAATAAAAAAGTCTATAACCAAAGGGGGTCCCCATACAGAACCTCGAAAAACATGCATTCTTTCAACGATTTTGTTGCTGCTCTATCTTCAAAACGGTAATACATACTAGGGTCAAACTTGGTCTGATTTTAGTGCATAGGTACCTACTAAATTAATGTAGTTTGGCAACAAATACAAAAAATAGGGCAAACATAGACATTGGTGATATACCTACCTACCTAAGCTAAGTAAGAATAAAAACTTTTTAACAAAAAATAAAACCGACTTCAAAAACCTTAACTAAAAAACCGACTTCAAAAACCTTAACTAAAAAATAAAAAATAATCCTTGTATGTATTTCAAAATCTTAACATAAACCAAAATTTTGAAGGGATCTCAATCAAAACAATGCAAACAATTTGTGTTCCATATTGATATAATAAAATTGATTACGATGTTAATCGTCATAAATGAAAGATTCGAGTTTGAATTAGATTAACGGCTATGCTGCGTTCCCTAGTAATATTCCGTGTAGTCAGAGGCACGCGTACAATAATATCGAGTGAGTCAGTGAACATCACTAGCCACGAATGCTACAATGGCGGTCGGGCGAGCGCATGTCGAGAGCTCGCCCAATATGCACTCAAAGATCTGTGTACATGTAGGTAGTCTGGTGAAACATAAGCTCTTATGTGCATATATAATAACTCCACCTCCCTTCTTAGTGTTACGTAATTGAGTATGCATATCGTAGTCCACCAGTTCAAACAAAGTTTTTGTCCTGTCAGATATATTTGCCTCGGTGATAACAACTAAATGAATAGTTTGAGGGTAGTTCATAATAATGTATTCTAGATGGGAAAAATTCATCAACATTGATCTGATATTCACAAGTCCCTATTTTTCCCAAATCGTCATCTTAAGCTTGAGATAATTAAAGAATGGTCTGTTTTAATATGGTGGAAAAAATAATTGCTGATAACTAAGTCGTACAGATGACAAAGATACTAGAAGAATTGGTTGATCTTGAACTACTTTGTATAAAGTGGAGTGAATTAAATTCATAAAAATCCCTTTGTAAAACCACGTTAGGTTTCAGCCTTTTATAAAATAATTTAGAGACTACAAAAACACTTGCTGACACAGTTTCAAAACAAGCTATTTTTAACCCTAAGCCGCTCTAACAAACCCTCTCACTTAAAAACTAAAACAACACCGAAGGCCTGAGTAAATACCGTAAGGTTATGTGTTTTTACTCCATGAATGTTATACCGTTTTCCACCAAGTTACGAGGTGGGTTATTAGAGCTTGAAAAATTTAAGCTTCAGCAAAATGAGATAACATTTTTCAAAGACGACGTCCACTGTTTACCTATTGTGTTATTTTAATTGACAGTTCAGCTCTTATGCACTCATAGTGCGCAGTGCAACATCTATTTCAGACGTCATTACATTGGCTCTGACGGAACTAAACTAACATTATCTCTAATACGTGGGACACTCAGAAAGTTTTGCGAAACTAAAAAAAATTGTTCTATACGTACATATATTTTTATCAAATCTTAAAGTCTCTCCACCAGCCTCTATACAAAGATTCATGCGCCTAAACCAGTTTTCAAAACACATTTTCCAGTCCGCCGCAGACACCTCGTTTACAGCCTGCTCGAACGCAGCCAGCGCATCTTCCGGCGACGAAAATTGTATCCCTTTGAGCTGATTTTTTATTTTTGGGAATAAAAAGAAGTCACACGGTGCTAGATCAGGGCTGTAAGGAGGGTGGCCCAGGAGTTTGACTGGCGTGCTGTCCAGGAAGTCCCTCGTTTTGAGTGCGGTGTGCGCAGGTGCATTGTCGTGGTGGAGCAGTAGCCCGCGGAGCCCTGTGTTTGGTCGCTTGTTGCTTATAACAGAGAATACTTCTGGCAAACATTTGGTAGTATAGCATTCGGCATTAATGCTTCTTTGATCCCGTAAGGGAATTGATACCAAGTGGCCAGTCAAATTAAAAAAGCTAGCGATCAAAATCTTACCCCCGCTTCTAGATCGCTTCACTTTGGTAGGCGTTGGCTCATTTTGAAACACCCAAACAGTCGACTGGCGCTTGGTTTCTGGGTCGTATTGATAAATCCAGGACTCATCACCTGTAACGATGTCGTAAACACGCCGAGACGAGCCTGCTTCAAATTTGTTAAGCATATCACGGCACCATTCCACCCGGGCCTGCTTCTGAGCATCGGTGAGGTTGTGCGGCACCCAGCGTGATACTATCCTCCTCACGCGAAGATGGCTGTGTAGAATCTCGTGAACGCTTCCCGATCCAATCTTCAATATGTGTTGAATCTCCTGATATGTAATTCGCCTATTGTCTTGGATTAAATTTTTCACTGCTAGCACGTTTTCTTCGGTAACAGCCGTCAAAGGGCGGCCGCTTCTTTCGTCATCCCCCAAAGTTGGTCGACCGCGCTTGAATTCGTTATACCAACGATACACGGTTGCCTTGGAAGGGCCTTCATCCATGAATGCCATTTGAAGTCTATCGTACGATTCATCCGGTTTCAGGCGACACTTGAAATCGTATAAAATCATAGCTCTAAAATGTTCCCGGCGCAGATCCATATTTCAGTGAGACACAATACTTTGAATTAACTCGCAAAAAATGTGGAGGGAAATTTTGAAATTGGAACTTACTTATTTTTACTTATAAATAATCATATTTTCGAAAAACATTATAACTGGCCAGTCTCCCATATATAAAAACTTTTTTTCGCAATACTTTCTGAGGGGCCTGGTATGTGGACGCTAGATAAGTTTTTTTTTTTTTTTTTTTTTTTTTCTCTTTATTTAAGGATTTTTTATACATTATGTATATGCCAATTCCATCGTAACCTATTGTAACAATAGCAAAATAAAAATAAAGAATTAACAATCTAATTCTTAACTTATAGCTTAATGGTGACTAAAAAACATAAAAAAGGATTTCGATGCTTCAGTTGTAGGTTTTGATAGCAGTTCATGAAACATACCTACACTTATTCTGCTCATGTTTAGAGTCCTCATCAAAGACTCTCTGTATGTCTGATACCGGACACATTCCATCAACAAGTGATGCACGTCTTCCACTACACCACACAAATCACAATTTGGAGAGTTAGCTTTCCTCATCATAAAAGCAAACTTGTTTAATGGCACGTGTCCGGATCTCAGACGTAATGCTGTTACAGTTAAACGTCTACTTAACATCATATCCATAAGCCAAGGTATACGAGGAGGTTCACATTGTATTGTTTTGTACCAAATCCCCTTTTCTAAAGATCTTTCATTAAAATATTCTTTCCAGTTATTGTAGCAGTATTTTTTGTATTTAGGTAATAGCTCTGTATAATCTGGCAAAACGTGAACCTCCCTTCCATCCACAGCTGCTTTTTTTGCCAACATGTCAGCCTCCTCGTTACCTCTAATACCAATATGTGATGGAACCCATTGCAACTTCAACTCAGTGCCTTTCGAACAGCTCTCATGTAATTCAGAGAGAATATCATAAGCTATCGATGTACCTCTGCGACCAGAGGCGCATCGAGCTAAGTGATATAAAGCACTTCTACTATCGGTACAAATAAGCACTTTATTCCGCTGAATGGAACGAGCATATAAAAGGGCTTCTAAAATTGCTATGAGTTCCACTGACATTATTGAAAGTTCATAGGGTATTTTAAAACAGTTATTATAAGAGACATTGTTTGTTACACGGGGGTCATAAAAAGCGGCACCGCGACCGTTGGCACTCCTTGAGCCATCCGTAAATATCACGTACCAACCATAATATTTTTCCCTTAGCTCAGAAATGACGTTAATTTTTAAAATGTTATAGTCGTGATTTTTTTTAGCATCATCAAGGCTATTTAGATATAATTCTATTATATTGTTTATATTGATATTAGTCATCCAAGTTTCAAGAGAAAACATTCTTAACGGTGATGACGATGCCATGACCTCATTTTTCACCAAATTAAAAATTTCAACCAGTAGTGGTTTTTTTTTCTTGTTCCAATAACTATTACAACAAGAGGTACTAAGCTCAGATAGTACATTAATATTGACGTTGTCAGTCTGAGAAAGAGATTTTAAACTAAACTTACATGCTAAGTATTTTCTACGTAAATGCAGCGGAGGTACGCAAAGCTAAGATAAGTTTAACGCAACAGAAGTACAGAACCCTGCCTTCTGGACTTTCCTGGCAGATTAATATACCGATCCATTACTTAAATGACGGCGCGAATGGTATTTATTACGGTCATTGCTCTTAAGAAAATTTCACCAAATTGCGAGTGCCTCCTGTTTGGACGCCGGGCGCCGGACGGATCTGTTCATTTGTCCGCCGACTGGGGACACAGCAATGGCGGTTTACGAATATTAGCCTTATGGCTGATCGACTGTAAGTCCATCGATCTTGCATCCGGGTGGTCGGGCGGCACCACGTTAATTACAGGGGAGAACCGATCATTTAACGTAAATTTCGCAAACATTAGTTAATTTTTAAAATATTGAAACGACGATGCGTTCATGCGAAGAATAATAAATTAATAATCGTACCAACAGAGACGCAGGCTCCGACGACATTGTGGTCACCGCTTCCTTAAAATTTACACACAAATATGTCTCCGAGAGGATAATCAAAACGGCTCGAACAAAAGAACAAATAAAGCAGAAACTGGAACAATAGGCGCAGAACGACGTTCATTAACCGAAGATATAAAACAGTGAAGAAAGTCGGCGCCCAAACAAGCATTCCCTCGCTTACCGTGCTATGTACGTTTATACCGGCTAGACTTTATAATTTACCTACGTGTTTACCTAGTTCCTATCTGAGAGTATGTAGGTCAGTTCTGTGTACTAACTCCTGTATTTATTTACCATGGTTATTTACAACAGACAACCCTCATCGCGTAACACATAAATAACAACTATATTCATTGTGCGTTGTATGGTTTTTTTTCGTGAAGACGAGTTGTTTAAACATAGGGTGCAATGAACATTGAAAAACTGTCAGAATAAGATGGCGAGTGTGTTTTGCTGACTTTATTCCATGACGTAATTAGACATTACTACGAGGGCATTTTTCCTATTTTTTTTAGAAACACTGTTTCTTAATAAGCTATCGCTGAGGTCACCCAAAGACGTTACCAAGTGGAAGTTAAATTCGATACCACGAGCATTGTTCACGGTAGCTTAGTGGCTAAAGCACTGGCGTACTGAGCCAGCAGTCGCAGGTTCGAATCCTGCTCGTGAGCGATTTTTTCTTTCCACAATTTAAATCGTAAGAATATTTATTATTATTTATTACTGTCCCACTGCTGGGTATGGGCCTTTTCTCTGTATGATAAGGGTTAGACCACGAGAACACCTTTCACAAAAACTCAACACTGCTCCAGGGATGTGTCCACTGCCCAGTATAAATACGTAGTTTAAATCCACATTAGTGTAAATAGATTATATTATAAGCATAGACCAAGTAAAAACTTAGGTATCTTGTCAAAGATTATAAGTAAGTCTTTGTTTGAGCAGAGGAGCTTGTTCTAAACACGTCGAAATATTTCTCCATTTTCAAACAACACTGAAATTCTAGCACGCAACACTGTAAAAGATAATGATATTGTGAGCGATTACTGCGTGCATCGAAACGATTTTAATAAATAAATATTGTACGGTTGATTAAAATATTTATTTTGAAATATCATATCTCTAAAGACGATTGTCATCTTAGTCTACCTGCGACCACGAAATCAACGCATACGTTCGAACCGACCGCATCCCCGGGAGGCCCCATTTCTGTCTCGCAAGCAGGGACTGAAAGAGGTTACGGTATGAGGTTACGGTACCTCAAAAACATAAGTGTACCATTATAAAATAAAGGTTGGGCTCCAGAGACTGAAAGAGGTTACGGTATGAGGTTACGGTACCTCAAAAACATAAGTGTACCGTTATAAAATTAAGGTTGGGCTATATCGGTATTTAACCACTACACGATTTCGGTACCGAAAAACATGAATGATATCGAATGGCCTTGCGAGACAGAAATGAGGCCTCCCGGGGATGCGGTCGGTTCGAACGTATGCGTTGGACTTAGTTTAGAAGAAAGATTTTTGTACCCCGAGGCCCGAGACTGCTAGCGGCTGCGCGCCATGTCACGTTTATTCAGCAACGTTGCAGTGTATGTCTTACTCATAACGTATCATTAAAAATGGGAAGAAAACGCAAACGAAAATGCTGTGTATTGTCTATAGGTATGGTAAATTAAAATTATTTAGGCTGTGTTGAGGGTCTGGACTTCGAATAAAAAAACCACGTCTTTAGCACTATTAAAAACTGTTTATTTAAAGATTTACAATAGACACAGACAGATCGCGTAAGTATAAAAACGTGCCGATCGCAGCGGCGGCCATCGGACGACTAACAAATAACAAAAAAGGGTATAAAAGACTTAGGTAGTTCTAAGCGGTCCGTTTATGTTCGCGTCGCTTACATTCCCCACCCTAGTGCTGCTGACGCAGCAGTCAGCACTCGCTAACTCAAGGGAACTTTAGCGACGCGAGCAACAGACCGCTTAAAACTACCTAACTGCGTTTTAACTTGCACCACTCGCACTCTGCCGTCTTTTCCTGGGAAAACCTCATCTATAACTCCTCGCGGCCACACGTTACGCGGAGCATTAGGGTCGGCTATAAACACTAAGTCCCCGACTTGAAGGGGTACCTGCTTGTCGTTGGCCCACTTTTTACGAGGTATCATTTCGGGCAGCACTTCGGTGACCCATCTGCTCCAAAACATATCTGTCAACCTCTGTGCTATTCGCCATTGTCGACGGCGAAATAGATCAGAATCGTCAAAGCTGCCCATCTGTGGTGAAGTGGATGACGAGCCGAGTAAAAAGGGATTTGGTGTTAACGACTCCTTGCTGTTGACATCGACTGACACGTGACTCAGTGGACGTCCATTCACTATGGCTTCTACTTCAGCCAGCAGCGTGTTGAACACCTCTTCTCTGGGTGCTCTTTCCTTCAAAACGACCTTCAGTGCAACCTTGACACTCCGAATTAAGCGCTCCCATGCCCCACCCCAGTGTGGGCTAGCCGGTGGTATGAAGGTCCAGTGGGTGCCGTGGATGCTGGCTGTTGTCTGCAGGAGTTGCTCGTCAAGTTCTGCAGCGGATTTCTTAAGCTCTGCATCTGCTCCTCTTAAATTCGTCCCATTATCGGAGTATAGATTTGCAGGCCACCCACGACGTGAAGCCATCCTGCGAAGGGCCATGATCAGCGAATCGGTACTGAGCGACGACACTGTCTCCAAATGAATTGCCCTAACGGTGAGACAGGTAAAAAGAACTCCGTACCGTTTCTCCCTCCTTCTTCCTACAGTGACCTCCATGGGTCCAAACAGGTCCACACCTCAATGAGAAAAAGGCCGTTGATGATGAGCTACTCTGGCAGCAGGTAAGTCACCCATTTTAGGAATTTCGGGCTTCACCCTTCTTATTCTACATAGCATGCATTTTGTTGTTATTTCTTTAACAGTAGGTCTCATTCGTATTAACCAATATTTTTGTTTTAGGTTATTTACAACCATCTCTTGATTTCCATGGCCTGCCTTCACATGGTAATCTTTTACGATTAATTTGGCCACTTGACTCCTACCGTCTAAAATGACAGGATGCTTCAAGTCGGCAGGAACTTCAGCAGCGGCGTCTATACGGCCGCCCACACGGAGCACACCCTGATCATCTAGGAAAGGCGTTAACGTAAGTAATTTACTATTTTTATCTAAACATTTACCGTTTTTTATTTCAGATATATCAGCGTGAAATGATATTTTTTGAGCATACTGTATAAGCAGAACCTCAGCGCGTTTCATAGCAGTACAATCATCAATTTCTATCTTTCTACATTTATTTATAAATTTCAGGACTACAGACGTACTTCTAAGCAGTCGTATCCATGAAGAAAATCGCATCGGATCCGGTACAGCCGCGTGTTCAGGTAAGTATTTAGTATGTACAATATTTGTTACACATTCCAGGTCACAGTCTTCCACACGAGGTATAAGTTTACTCGTGGGCCACGAAGATTCTGTTTCGTACAGAAATGATGGTCCATTAAACCATTCACCCTCGAGTTTAAGGCTATCAAAGTTCTCGCGAGTGGCTATATCTGCAACATTCATAGATGTAGGTACGTACCTCCATTCCGTAATTTGTGTTAATTCGTCAATTTCACCTAAGCGGTGAGCTACATACGGTTTGTAATAACGTGTATTGTTATGTATCCATTGTAACACCGTCGTGGAATCGCACCAAAAGTATCGGTCAGCTGTTTTTATACGATGAGTGGACTGTAGTGTGTTCGCTAACCTGGCAGCTATTATCGCTGCCTGCAATTCCAGTCTAGGTACTGTTACAGGTTTTACAGGAGTAACTCGACATTTACTGGCTACAAAACAAACCCTTATACAGTTATTACTATCTAACCAACGCCAATAAGCGACCGCGCACATAGCTTGTATCGAGGCGTCACAAAATACGTGAAGTTGTAAACAATTATATTCTGTATCGCTAATGGGCCGGTCGGTCGGTATATGTGTGTGCGTAGACGCAGCTATATTATTGAATGAAGCGCACACCTGTTTGTCATCCTTGTTGCTAACTCCCGACGTAGTGTGACGTAACACCGATTCATTTACTCGCCGATAACATCGTGGTATTCGAATGCTACTAATTATTTTTAATAATTTCAACCATTTGAACCATTTCACACAAATATCTTCCGTTATGTTTTCATCCCAATTCACATTTGATTTCCAGGTTTCCTGAAGTAATATTTTACCGTTAATAGTGAATGGCGAAAGAAATCCGTAAACATCGAATAATGACATAATAACCTTTAGTAATTCGCGTTTTGTAGGACATTTTGTTCCATTCATTATTTCTTCAGGTATACGTTTAAATGACGTCACAAACCCTAGAGTGTCATCGACTGGGTACCATATTATCCCCAGGGCGCGCTCACCCTCGTGTCGTGCTCCGATCTTCACGGTAGCTGCCGTAGTGGCGAGCGACTCCTCAGGTAAGCTATTTAAAACTATCGCGCTGTTACTTAGCCAGTTACGAATCTCGAAGCCCCCTTGTTTATGTATGTGTATAATATCGTGCGCTAATTCCGTGCATGTTTTCTCACTAGGTTGACTATCAATGTAATCATCCATGTAATGCTGATTGTGAATAGCTTGAACTGCCGCGGGCTTCGATGATTCATAACGCTGAGCGTTCTTATGTTTAATAAACTGTGCAATAAACGGCGCACAGTTTGCACCAAATATTAACGATGTCATTTTATATGTCTTTATAGGCTCATTAGGGTTATCGCGCCACAGAAATCTAAAGGCATCCTGATCGGTAGGTAATATTTTTACCCTTAAAAACATATCTTTGATATCGCCCACTATGGCAATCTCATGTTCGCGAAAACGTAACATAATGCCTAACAATGACACTAATAAATCGGGACCCGTTAATAAATAGTCGTTAAGCGATAAACCACACATTTTAGCTGCCGCGTCAAAAACGAGACGTAATTTCTTTTTATTGGGATTATCTACTCCAAAATGAGGTAAGTGCCATATTTTATTTGAATTTGTTACATGTACAATTTCCTCAGCAAAATTATTGTCTAACAAATGCTGAATACGATCTCGGTACCTTTGTGCGTATTCTTTGTTACAGGACATTTTCCTCTCGAAGCTTTGCAGCCTAGACTGCGCCATACGTTCAGAATCGGGCATCTTACAGCCAGGATCCCTCCACGGAAGACCTACGTGCCATCGACCATCGATTAATTTTGCCGTTTGTTCCAGGTGTTCCAGAGCGCGCAGATCATCGGAGTTCTGACGTGGCTTCCCGGATATCCCCATAGATTCGATAGTAAATGACTTTCTTACCATTTCGTGCAGGTCCCCTAATGAAGTGTTTGCCAACCCTGACTGAACCTCGGTAACGTGCAGAGTGGAGTAACAAACGCGCGATGAGAGTGATGCAGGGACCAGCCCATGGACGCACCATCCCAGCGGAGTACGAGTAGCACAAGGTTCGTTACATTTGCCTACTTTAAGCTCTAACGGTAATAACAAATTGTAGTTATCCTGACCAATAAGAATTTCAGGTTCAGTATTTGTACAACAAAATTCGTTTTTAATATCATGTAAATGAGCATAATTATTAAAGTTAACTAAACTAAAGTTTTGTACAGGTAAACTGAAGTCCTTAAGACTGCGAACAAAAATTTTAAATTCCTCACCGTTGTTGTTCGTTATACAAACATTCATAACATCAGCGTCGCACACAAGCGCGCTGTTGTCCCAAGCGCGCTGTTGTCCCATGCGCCGCACACACGCAGCGTCTCCGTGCGCCCGCGCAGCCCGGCTCGTGTGGCAAGCTCCGCACTGATAAGCGACACAGTAGACCCATCGTCCAATAATGCACTCGTTTTGAAAATTCCGTTAGGTCCGTGTACACTAATGGGAACTATTTTTAGCAACACTTTACACTTACTGTTTTTAATATGTGTTACTGTTTCAGGTATCGGTGTCGCCGGCGACGGCGACGTTTCGGCTGCAGTATTGTCAATAATACACTGATTGTTATCGTTCACTGTTTGACGCACCGTGTAATGCAGTAACTTGTGATGAGATTGTCCACAATTCTCGACATCACACGCTGCCGCCGGACAGGTTGCCCGGTCGTGATTCGAATCTATGCATTTGTAGCATAACCGGTTTCGCTTGACAAAACTCCATCGATCCTTGCGTAATGACTTGCGGAACTTCTTACAATCTTGTAATTTATGTTTTGTTAAGTGGCAGTACTGACATTTTTCTTTATAGTCGCCACTTTTATTTAATAACACTGTATGTGTACCTTCTGTGTATTTTTTCTTGTTGTGGTAACTATCAGCAGTGTTTTTAATGTTCAGTAAAGCCATAGAAGACACTTTAACAGCTTCTTCATTTAAAAATTCGGAAATGTCAAACCATGTCGGTCTTTTACCTTGCTTAATGAATGTATAACTATAATCCGCCCACTTCGAGAGCAATACTGGTGGTAATTTGGATAGTATGCATGTAGTAAGGCTTATTCCATTTAGGTATTCATCTTGACCGATCACTTTGACAGCAGCTACACAATTTCGCACTTTGATTGAAAAGGGCACAATATCCTTGTGATATTCTTGTGAAATTGGATGTAATTTCTTGATATCTACCATAATGCGTGACAATATGACGTCAGGATTCCCAAACTGCAGCTCGAGTGTGGACATTACTGTTTCAGGCGAGGTAGCACTTATCAGCAGGGCCGAAACAGCTTCGCGGCCAATCCTTTTAGACACTTTCTTAGGCGCCACAGATTTTCGTTATCTTTGAAATTACATACTTTAGACGATTCTACATACGCCTGTTTGAAGTGAAGCCACTCCATGGGATCACCAGAAAACAATGGTAAGTCTTTTGGTGTGCATATTCGACTTAACAGGTTGGAATTCAGTCCGTTGCTGGTAGAAGCAGCTGCCAGATCTTTAATTGCGCTAGCCAGTAGGTTAAGTGTCCCATCAGTGCCGACATCCTGTGCGGTCGGCGGGCACGGCACGTCCGTAGTTTGACCCCTGTCGTGGACGGGCTGTGCTTCCAGTTCTCGATGGCTGCGCTCCAGCCACTCTTCTACCCCCTTGTTAGTGCAATCTGACCGTACACTACACTCGTCGTTAATCTCCGCTAGGTCCGCCGCTAAACGTTTATTTATCAAGTCCATCTCGATCTTAGCTGTTGCTTCTGCAGCCTCCAGTTCTAGTTTTTTCTTACGTGCAAGCACTGAGGATGATGTTGACTTCTTAGACATTGCTCTGGACACTTGGTGAGACGTTGAAGGCATGATTTGAACCGAGGTTAACGGCGGTTCCGATTTCACCAAACTACCTTCATGTTTCTTTTTGAGCAAAAAAGTTTTATCTCTTCGTAAATTGTCTTCTTTTACTAATTTATCCTCACTGGTTGGTAGTACTGGAGCCTCTTGAGCTGAAGACTTGTTCTCTTGTTGATCCTCATCCTTTTTGGCGGTTCTCCGTGTGTTCACCATACTTTTCGGTGTGTGAAACATTTACGGCAGATCCGGTTCGAAGTGACCAACTGTTGAGGGTCTGGACTTCGAATAAAAAAACCACGTCTTTAGCACTATTAAAAACTGTTTATTTAAAGATTTACAATAGACACAGACAGATCGCGTAAGTATAAAAACGTGCCGATCGCAGCGGCGGCCATCGGACGACTAACAAATAACAAAAAAGGGTATAAAAGACTTAGGTAGTTCTAAGCGGTCCGTTTATGTTCGCGTCGCTTACAGGCTGCTAACTATATTTACATTTCAAACGATTCAAAACAATGTGATAAATTGGTAAATTAAATCTTCGCATCTTTCTCTTAACATCATAGTCAAATAACTCAATGCTCTTCCAATAATTAGCCCCAAAGTGTGACATTGCTCAATAGTCATACATAAATTATAAATATAATTATTTGTACTATCCATGAAAGGGTCAGTATTTCTAAAATATTTGTGCCATCCATGTTAGTAATGAAACTGCGCGTTAGTCAAATTAACAACCTACCGCTCAACTTTAAGCAGTTCGCCAGTGCGGGCTCATAACACCGCGTGTTCTGTTGTGTTTTGTTTATAAATCACTTGCACCCCCACCTGAATTTGCTATTTACATTAATGCTGATGATCTCACAAATAATCGGAGTGGATTAGAGCAAAAAGTAGGACATCAGGAGTTAAACATCTCCCTTACTCCGCCACAACAACCCGATAAATATCAGCCTTCTAATAACAACAAAGAGAACGCAACCGTTAAGAAAATTCCACCTCTGCCCCTAATCATAGTAGATGGAGTGACACTATCAAAGTTTCTACGATTTTTTGCCAAAAAACTCAACCAGCAGCGCCTTTCACAGCTAAAATGATGAGTGGAGCCTGTGTCAAGGTCAACGCTAAAACAGATGACTCGTACAGAGTAATGGCTAGACTCATAGCAGAAAAAAACCATCACTTCATTCAGGCATTCTTACGAAGATCAAAGTCAAAACCAGTAAACGAGTAGGTTGTGGTTAAAAAGTCACATTTCTCTTGCCAGCCTGATTGAATTAAAGATGACTTAACATCACAAGGATTCCATATAGAAAATGTACCTAACAAACTGAGCTTGATGAACAAAAATCCAATCAATATGTTCGTGCTCTCATTCAAAAATGATGAAGACAATAATTTATATGTTAAATATATTTAATCATATCAAATCATCAAATATATTTTAGGGTGTAAAATCGAAATACACCTATTAAAAAACTCGAAGCTTATTCTACAGTGCAAGAGGTGCCAGGCATATGGCCATACCCAAAAGCACTGCCCAAAAGAGCCCAGGTGTGTTAAATGCACAGGAAAACACCTAACACACCACCAACTGAAATAAAACTGCAGAAGAAAAACCTAAGTGTATCCATTGCGGTGTACCTCACCCAGCTAATTTTAGATGGTGTGTAGTAGCCAAGGAGATGCAAACACTTTTCATCAAAATTAAAACTATTGAACCAAACTCGCAATAGTCTTCTGCTACGACAAAACCCGAAAATAAGGCACCAAAATCAGTCAACAGCAAAAAGTCGCCAAACAACCGGAAATGAATCTTATGCACAAGTGGAAAAACAAAGTTAGCACCGAATCTTGATGACAAACTTAATCAGATTTAAAATGCATATCTTCATTCGACTAGAGATTAGAGAAACTAGAATCGAGCACAAAGACTGCTGTCACGAAAACTCAAAAATGAATAACAAACTAAAAATGATGGCGTGTAACTCCAATGGGCTTCTCAAACACCAGCAAGAGTTGCAGGTTGCAGGTAGTCCTGGAAACAAAAAGGATTGATGTGTTCTTGATATCTAAAACACATTTCACCAAACAATATTTTGTAAAATTTAGAGGATACAAAGTATATAACTCGCTCCATCCTGACAATAAAACCAGAGGAGGAAGCGCGGTTGAAATTAAATAAAACATTTACCATTATGATCACAGTAAATACGAAGTACATTTTGTCATGTCACAATAGCAGCCATATACTGCCCTCCAAGGCACAAGATAAGAAAAGAACAATTACTACATCTCTTCGGACTCTTGGGGCAGAAATTTAGCCCAACCATTGGGGAAGAGATTAATTACTCTAAAAGGAAGACAACTTTTAAGTGCAGTGAAAGACATACATTGTGAAGTCATGAGCACAGGACAAACAACATACTGACCAACTGACCTAAAGAGAATACCGCATCGCATAGACTTATTCGTGTGCAAAAATATATCTACCAACTATATGTGCATAGAAGGCTATAATATGAATTCGGACCGCTCTTCGATCATGTTAAAATTAAGCCATAAAATAAAACACTTCTTTGAATTTATTTAACTGAATTACGAAAACATGAAATAACTTATTTAAAAATAAAAAACCTTAAATAAAACTACATTTAAACTTGAAAACTAAAAAAGAGCATCAAAAATAAAAAGGAAAAACGTTGGTTAATAAGTTAACAGACTGGGAAAGTTTTAACCTAGATCTAAATAACATCATAGACTTAAAAGCTCCTTTAAAAAATCGAGATTAACTTGACTCGGAAGTGAACAAAATTGTTAAGATCCAACACCGCGCGTGGAATAACACACCACAAACTAAAAGAAAATGTAAGTATAATGGAAATATTTACCCCAAACAGATTGAAGACCTACTATCCGACAAAAGAAAGCAAAGAAAGAAATGACAGCAAAACAGGTTTCCACAAGATAAAACCTTATTAAATTATCTAACCAATAAATTAAAAAGGAATATTCGATCTTTTCAAAACGAATCATTTAATACTAACTTTAGACAGTTAACAAGTGACCAAAAAACTGATTACTCTCTTTGGAAAGATACAAAGAATATAAAAAGACCAATTACACAAACTCCTCTCATCAGAGAAATCAACCAAAAATGGGCCATAAACAATGACCAGAAAGCATTAAGATTTGCACAACACTTACAAGAAACTTTCAAGCCAAACAAAGGCTCGATAGAGAACCATGAGTGTGCAAACATATCACAAGATCAAATATTCAAATTTTTAAATCCAAAAGAAGAAATTCAAAATAACATCAGCTCAAATAAATCTCCGGGTACCTAACCTCATATCAGGAGAAATGCTAAAACGTCTTTCATGTAAAGCTTTGGTCGAGTTGATGAAAATAATCAATGCTGCATTCGTTTTAAAGCACGTGCCTGATTCTTTGAAGGTGGCTGAAGTGATCATGATTGCAAAAACTGTTTTTAAAACGGTTAAAACCAATTAAAAGCGAGAGTAACCTAATACCAAACCATCAATTTGGCTTCAGGGAAAAACACTACCATAGACCAGGTACATAGAATAACCAACACCATTGAGAAAACGCTCGAAGATAAAAAAGTCAGCTCTCGTATTTCTAGACGTGGCTCAAGCTTTTGACAAAGTTTGCATGAAGGTCTGATTTTTAAGCTAAGATCAATGTTACCTAATTTTTTTTCTGATATCCTGGAATCGTATTTCGAAAACAGAATGTTTAGAATAATGCATGAGGATACCTATTCAGAGTTAAAAGTTATAACAGCTGGTGTACCTCAAGGCAGTATGCTAGGCCAAGTCTTGTACCTGCTATATAGTTATAAATGTGACAGCCTTTGCAGATGACACCGCTATTATGGCCACTGGTTCAAGCCTTATGGAAGCAACAGAAAAGCTGCAAGTGACAGTCAATAAAATTTATGACAGGACACAAAAATGGAGAATCAATCAAACAAAATGAATCCAAATCAATTTACTTTGACTTTACCGATTTTTAATACCGGCCGACAAGTGCTTTAGTGCCTTATCTAACTTTTATATTAATTTTATCTTTACTACTGTGACAACCCTTTTTTCGGGCGAACTGGGGAACTTGTGGGGTGGTATTTTGTCAGCTTTGCTCAACTTCAGAGATCCTTTTTTTATACGCTAGTATTATTTATTATTCTTATGCTAATGCAAAGTGACTGAATTTATTTATTTATAAGTATGTAATAAGTAGGTACTTCGTTTATGTTAAAGTGTCTCTACGTTTATGAGAAAAAAATAAGTTATCACTTTATTACCACACCTGACCAAGAAAGCCTTTCACTAGGTATATCCTTGCAATCGAAAGTAAAAACCAAAACGCAGTCATAATAAAGAATTATAGGCGCAAGCTAGGGCCTCTCATTGAAGGACAGGGTTGTGCGGGTGGCCTGGCGCGATGACGGTGCGTCATAAAAAAACCCTTATTTATAAAGGTTACGGTATCGGTACCGAAATGTACCGTTTTGCATTACTAAACTAAAAAACCCGCTACTGAAATAAATTTAAGTATTGAAATATTCCGGTAACCGTTATTTTTCGGTATGACGTCATACCTTAATTTAAAGGTACCTTAACTTTTGGGTTATTCAGTCCCTGCTCGCAAGGTCACTCGATGTTTTTCGGAACCGAAATCGTGTAGTGGTTAAATACCGGTATAGCCCAACCTTAATTTTATAACGGTACACTTATGTTTTTGAGGTACCGTAACCTCATACCGTAACCTTTTTCAGTCTCTGGAGCCCAACCTTTATTTTATAATGGTACCCTTATGTTTTTGAGGTATCGTAACCCCATACCGTAACCTCTTTCAGTCCCTGCTGTAAAGTACATTTGATTGAAGTTAATTTTTAAAAATTAATGACGTTAAGGTGAATGCTACAGGGTAGCCCGCGAAATTCAAATTTTTCGGCGTTTTTTGCTAATTGTTGCTTTATTTTGCGTTGTATATCGGTCAAAATATAATTTGCGGAAATTGTAACAATATATCTAAGGAATAATACTCATAAAAAATATTAACCTAGCTCTATAAGCTCTACAAGCTCGAAAATCGATAATTTGATCGTAAACTAATATTATCGAGCTAGTACAGCTAATAGAGCTAAGTTAATATTTTTTATGAGTATTATTGTATATTCTTATTATTTATGCAAAATTAATTAAGTTCAAAAAATCCGCTGCTAGTTATGCTACAAAATACCATTTTAGTGACTGCGTCTAAAACAGCACTGGTTATCAAGCAAACGGTTTACTCGCTGGTGTCCTAAAACACACCTGAATGCGGCGACAAGTTCACGCACCTTTACCGAGATAAGTAAATCGTTAGTGTGTGGCGTCGTGTAAATGTGTATGAACATTTCAGATTTGTGTGTCCAACCCTTTTTGGGATATTCGTCAAAAACGTTTTTCGCTGGAACGACGTCTTCCCAGCGAAACTTTTTTTTTCCAATGGACGTAAGTAAAATAAAGTAGTTACATGGATTAGAGTATAACGAAAGGTAAATGTGTATGCATAAATGAGATTTGGTATAGCTACACAACAGTATTATTGCACGTTCTGAGCATGGCCCGACATGCTCTTGGCCGGTTTTTTAATTATTATTCTGTATCCCACTTATTTCATTGTTAATTATAAATGTGAAAGTTTGCAAAGATAAAGAATGGTTGTTATTCTAACATGCATAAACAGCTGAACAGATCAGATAGACCATATCATAGCGATAAGGCGCCAGTTGTACATTAACACCTAAGTAAGTAGTTTTTAAGAATGTAATGCAATCATGCTGTACAATAAAGAGGATAATTATTATTAGTATATGATGGTAGTTCTGTTAACCTTAAACTTAATTTAAGAGATAGGCAATTAGATGGTTTACCCAGAAGTCGGTAAGAAAAGACAGTACTACCGGAAATTAACACAACACAAAGGTTTTTAGTATTATTCTCTTTTATTAAACGTATAATTAGAAAAATATGTTTTATTTACATTGCTACATATTGTCCTTAAAATATAATATTTAATGCCACGCTGCGCCTCTACACCTAGACTGTGCGTGCAGCCCTGGCTCTACACATAGATATACTAATTATACCACGATAACAATACAACTCTTGCTATTGTTTTATTTATCTCGGATACAATCCAACGATGAAAAGACTACCTTGATTATCACGAAAAAGTTTTCAGTTTCGAATAGAATTTGCAATAATTGAGTTATTCCAGAAATCCTCATTGATTTTCCTCGTCAATGGGGATTTTGGAATAACCCATAATTTATCCAAAAATCCCCATCAACTTCTGCTACAGCTCAGGCAGGGAATTTTATGATGAAAAGACCACAAATCCCAAAATTTTGAAGGCGGCGCGTGTTTTTCATGTATGTTCGCATAAACTGTTTTTTAACCGACTTCAAAAAAAGGAGGAGGTTATGTATTCGGCGGGTTTTTTTTTTTACTATAGATAAGCGCCCGACAGTACATTATATTTACATGACGCAAAGGGATAGTCACGCGCCGCCTTCAAAATTTTGAAGCATATCCAAAAATACTATGGATATCTAGCTATTTATGGGTTAAGGTCTTAAGGTCCATTAGTGAGATAAATCTGTCCATTGACGTTGACCAAACCAAGCGGAAGAATATGGACCTATGAAAAAGACAAAGCCTTAAGCAATCATGGATAGCCCTAGTCTACAGGTAAAAGCAGAGGATTTGGCACATTTTTTTATAGTATAGGATTGCGAAACGAGCTAAAGGCCCACCTGATGTTAAGCGGTTACCTTTGCCCATAACAACTGCAATACCACCTAGGCTCTTGAATAAATGGTACCGGAAGTCGGTTCGCCAAACTGAGACATGAAGATGGAAAGTCTCATGTGATTGTAATTTCACCGGCACCTGTACCCTTCAGACCGAAACACAGCAATGTAAGCATCACTGTTTGGCGGAGAAGTAGGTACGGTGGTAGTAGATAGATAGATAGAATATACTTTATTGTACACCATGAAAATAGTAGTAAACAGGAACAACGTACAAATTATGGGTACATGGGCGGTCTTATCGCTAAAAGCGATATCTTCCAGACAACCTTTGGATGGACAAAGAAGACGTAAGATCTAGATAATGGGAAAAGTGGGCGGGGCGCGCGTGCCAACACTCTGTACCAGAGTGCAGGGCATTTCAAAGCCTTTCTCAGTACGCCTTATGACTTGTTTCTGTAAATACTGTACTAAAAACACGCAAAAATTAAAACACGCAAATAAGTAACTATATACAACGTGTAAGAAACGGACAGATATTGGGCGTTTATTCAATCTGCCCAAAATGCCGCGGCATAAACCCACCACTAATCACAGTACGTATTTATTATAGTTTGGCATCTCTAATAATATGAATCGATAAATGAATCTTTGAGGTATTGTGAGGTTTTGGCGTAAAACGCCAATTTTAATTTTATCTTTAACTGACGATTTTTTTTAAATAAAAATGATTTTTTAAACCATATCGAAGATTTTTGAAGCAACAGAGTATGTATTTAGTGTAGTTTGGCACTAGTACTATATGGATCTATACCTACACGAAACTTTAAGGTAATGTAAGGTTTTGGCGTAAAACTCCAATTTAACATTCTCTCCATACAAAAACTTCAAATCGCTATCTATATCGATGAAAATACTTGTTAAATGAAAACACTGAGGCAGCATTTTATATTTGCATTGATAAGTAGAATCCGGTGCCAAACTGTACGACAGCTAAAAAAAGGGTTGAAAACTCCTTGGTTGGGCTGAAGTGTGCGGTTATAGAAAAAAAAAAAAATTACCGCATTGTTTTGTTCAGCAAACTGTATCGTAATGAATTTTTTTAAATTCATTACAGGTGCATGTGGGTAAAGTATGTCATTATGACATTACTTTCGAGTTCATAATTCGAATTTTACGATACGAGTCTAGATAAAAATAATAACGACACGCTTCGTCACGAACATAATCAGCTCATTACCTACTGCCCCACTGCTGGGCACGGACCTCTTCTCAGAACGAGAAGAGTTAAGAAACTAGAAAATATAGAATAACATAACGTAGTCTATTTTTAAAGAGACGTCGGCGTCGCCTCGTTGAGGATAAAGACAGGAATCGTCACTTATACATACAGTAAGATTAGCGTCCGTGTCTACAATGTCTTACGGTCTCACCACGATCATTTCAGGGTGCATTCAGGGTGCTGGTGGGGCTGCCGAGGTACTGCAGGGAACGCGCGAACATTAGCTTTATTCGTGTTTATTTTGATTGTTTTGGAAAACAAAACAATATGAATTAGTTAGTCGTAATCTTTACTTTTCGATATTTCATTTCAAGTAATAGCTGCATTACACGCTATATTCCTGACCTAGTTGCGAACACAAACACATTAGTAGTAGCACAGAGTAAATTAGTAGGACCCTTCGAAGGCTGCTCCATGCTCCATTCTTCCTACAGCTTGGTGGGGCGTCGCCCGCGTTCTTGACTCAACATAACCAGTTGAGTCTGTCCTACCGGCCACGACACACTTGTCGTCTTCATAACAAACAATAACTTGTGAATGAACAGTTCAAATTAACGTAGTAACTGTAGTGAGAACAGAAGTAAGAGTGATGGTAAAGTGAAACTGTTTTGAGTCAATCAACTCAGCCTATCGCAGTCCACTGCTGGACATAGGCCTCTGCCAAATTGCGCCACAACGCTCGGTCCTCTGCCTTCCGCATCCAGTCCCCCCCAGCCACGTTCTTTAGGTCGTCGGTCCACCTGGCAGGAATTGAAGGATAAAATCCGTAACGAGATTATCCGTAGAAGAACCGGAGTGACCGACATAGCTTGTAGGATCAGTAAGCTGAAGTGGCAGTGGGCTGGCCATGTCTGTCGAAGGACCGATAGCCGCTGGAGCAGAGGAGTCCTTGAGTGGAGACCGCGAATCGTCAAACGTAGCGTAGGGCGCCCCCCTGCCAGGTGGACCGACGACCTGAAGAACGTGGCTGGGGGGGATTGGATGCGGAAGACAGAGGACCGAGTGTTGTGGCGCAACTTGGGAGAGGCCTATGTCCAGCAGTGGACTCTGACATTGCTTGTAGGATCACCGTTATGCTTCAGAAGGAGGCCGCAGCGGGAGATCGGGAGAGGGCTGATCCCGCTCGGAGAAGGAGGTGCCGGGGAGGCAACCGCCCTGGCACTAGGCCCAGATAGGGCTAAGTGTGTGGGGAGTGGGGGGACTCGAGGCGTCTATTAAGCGACCCTGGGGAGGACAGCAGTACGTGGTGGTCGCGAGCTGCTATGGGGGAAATAATATTGATTTCCCGGGACGTGCCAAAGGCGTAGCACTAGAGGAGCACCGGCGCGGTCCAATGGAGTTCCCGGAGCTCCTCTATTTTGTGCAGAGGATGGCCACCGTGTGGCTTTATTAGGTAAGAGTCCACCATCCCCCTCCGCCGTCCCCAGACGGAGGGTATCCATGAGGATTTCAACCCAAAAACAAAAAACAAAAAAAGGATCAGCAAGCTGAAGGATTTGAATGCGTCTGGGGCCGGAGTTTCGTTTCTATACTAGTATTGTTATCTATTTTTAACCGACTTCAAAAAAAGAGGAGGTGCTGTATTCGGCAGCTTTTTTTTTTCATGTATGTACACCGATTACTCCGAGATTTGTGGGCCGATTTACGTGGTTGTTTTTTTATTTGGTAGAGGAAGCCCGCGCGGTGGTCCCATATAAATTTTATTGACTTAGGTTGAGTAGTTTTTTAACCAGCTTCAATAAATCAGTTTATTTTAGCTTCGCCTATCTAGATGATCTGTTCATTGGTTCGTTTTTCTGAAAAAAAAAAAAAATAAGAAAAAAAAAACTTGGTCGATATGCGTGTTTTTTTTCACGATAGTGATTGGACGTTTGGAAGAACATGAGCGAGACCTTTGCCCAGGTCTTACTATGTTTTGAAGATAGCTGGAAATTAAAAAAATAACACATAAATAGTTTTTTTTTGTGTCCCTGCGTGATCGAATCAGAAATGAGGAGATTCGCAGGAGAACGAAAGTAACCGACATAGCTCAAAGCCTAACTTAAGTGGCACCAAAGATGAAAGTTGAACAAATGTAGCAAAAGTTGTAGAAACATACAAAAACGCGTAGAAATGTAGCAAAACGTGGAGAAACATTGCTAATGGCGTAGAATTAAAACAGAAAAAGGGTTTCTTTTAACTAGTTGTCGGTTTCGACCATTACAAATATAAATAACCCATTAAGTAAGATTTTGAAAATAGACTTTTTCAAACTCAATAAAATCCGATAGCTTGAAATACCAACCCTTGATATTCGTATTTAATTAAAGCGTCACCCTGGGGACACATTATCGTGACCGACCTTCCCCGAATGGGCCATAAATTTATATTATTATGATTCACCTAATACAACTTGTGTTTCCTATGTCCCGCTTCGACCCACAATATTATTATTTTGATTTTAATGGGGGTTATAATCAATACGGAATTGAGTGTAGTAGGTTTCCTGATGTTACGTTTATTCTTTATCAACATATCCTGCTTATTATTTTAACAGATGTAGCAACTTGTGCGATGAATGTTACGGTTATTATTTGTTGTTAGATTTGTATATATTGTACATGTATTTATGGATATATATTATAATTTATTTTCTATATTTATACATGACTTTTGTCTCAAGACGAAAGTCTTTGACCAGTGTGTGTTGCCAGTAATGACTTACGGTACTGAAACGTGGTCGCTCACAATGGGCCTGATAAGAAGGCTCAAAGTCATTCAAAGGGCAATGGAGAGGGCTAAGGTAGTTGAAGGAACACCGTGGTGGTTTTAGTCGGTAAGAGTCCGACACTGGCTCCGCCTACCCCGGGCGGAGTGCGTCCATGAGGATTTCCCCAAGGCAAAAAAAAAAAAAAAAAAAGTAGCATAAGAAGTCTCGTAGAAAGAAGCCTTTTCACAAGCTTTTATTTAACTTGCAATGTATGTATGTATGTAATTTGTTACGGTAGAATCTTGCAACTCAATTTTGAAGCAGATGTCTTTGAAGACATCTGCCTCAACATTGAGTGCGCGAGATTTACCTGTGTAGATAAAAAAGTAAATTGAATAACTTGATCTGATTTCGTCCGCCATTTTTTATTCGTTCTAAGTTATTTTGCACAAATTGGTTATTGGTATCAAGCGCAACTATTCGTCGTCGAGCGTCGCCTGCACTTTTGTTTTTTTTTAATTCACGCCTGTTTCCCATTGCCCCAATACAGAGACTGGATTTCCACCTGCTAGCATGAGCCATTTAAATGTATTTTTCTATAAAAAACCGGCCAAGAGCATGTCGGGCCATGCTCAGTATTATAGGGTTCGCTTAGGGTTTAGGTCTAATTACAAACGAATCAAATCGAATATTAATCATTGCTATTTTAGTTTTTGCAAACAGCGCCACCTAGCGCTAAATTTAAGAAGTGTGTCATTTATAACGAGTATTTTGAATCCAAAATTCACTTACATTCATGTTTCGACACGTCAAAATGAACAGATGTCCACAGGAGTCAATCACGAGAAAAACGCATTTATTTTGGATGTAGAAACTGTTTCTTAAGACAAACCGGTACCTACATAATAAAAAATCTGGCGCTTGCAAACGAAGGTTTCATGCACATTGCCATAAAAATAGGATCTTGTTTATGTACAACAGAAATAGACGGACGTTTTTAAAAATATCTCGTGGATACAGAAACATTTTCGACGTTTGTTCACGTTGCTGCGCTGGCTTTTGCTTTCAATTAGGTACTGCGTTATCGAAAATGGCGAAATACTTTTTTTTTGCTGTTTTTGGTGTAAAAATAGAAAAGTGCTGCGAACATTCATAGTAAAGCCAAAAAAAACTGTGCTCCTTCGTGTAGGTACAACCAGCGTTCACGCACACACATGCACCTTTAACCGTGCTCACCGCTCTCAGGGAAAGCAAATATCGTTCATGAATTATTCTTTCAATAATTTATATATTAACAAAACCTTCAATACTTACAATTATTTATATATTTAAAAAAAACATTAAAAACGAATCGGCTTACTTAGATAATCGGTAACAGCATGTAAACTAGTTTATTTTATGATTTTACTTTTTATGATGCTAAAGATATTATTAAAACTTTCGAAACGTCAGGAAAACCAATTTAAATAATATACGCGATGTAATCCGGTTAAACTTGTCTTATTATAAAGTGTAGTGATCGCGAAAACCTAATAAATCACTATTTCTTCTTTAGAAATCTTGGTTACAATAATATTGTCTTTCTAGATCTGGGCTCACCGGCTACTGACGCACAATGCGTCGGTTTCCTTGCTGAAGTGACTGACGGTGTATGCACGTGTCCTCCTAACATATACTTCGATGAAAACATGAGGGATTGTGTCAAAGGTAAGTCCAAAATTTTTCTTTTTTACTTCGTTATAAAGAAAATAGCACACTAGCAACGGGAATCTGAAACTGTTCTCTCATTTCTAGTACTTGTATATTCTTGCAACTCTCTAAGCTTGCCTGGTTTTCCAGCAACTCGCCGCCTCACGGACGCGTGCGTATCGGACCAGATGTGTCTCAGGACACCAGTGTGTGAACCGTTTGCTTGATTATAATCAAGCAAACGGTTCCGTGTAGTGCCGGACTTAAAGAATAGCACCACCCTTATCTCTTCTCATGGGTGTCGTAAAAGGCGACTAAGGGATTCACCAGAGGATGGGCAGCAGCGTTCTCTGAGTATTTAACCAACCAACTGCGATCGCCAACCCGCCTGCCAAGCGTGGCGATTATGGCATATCCCCCCCTTAATTGGGGGAGGCCTATGTCCAGTAGTGGACGTCTTTCGGCTGTGATGATGAAACGGTTCACACACTGGTGTCCTATGAGAAGCCTGTACGCCGCGACAAGTTCGCGCCCCATTACCACTTCTATTATCCTATTATTTAGATTACTATGATTGATACACAGAAAACCATTTGAATATTACACAATGGATTGTTTGGTATTATCTCAGATAGTTAAAGAAACCGGTCTGCAAGTGCCAGACCGCTACTGGGGTACATATAGGCCCGGGGTGTACAATGTACATGGGCATGAAAAGTCGAGAGCCTCGGTCTCCTGTGTTTGGGATGATGTGGTACAAACTAGCTGCAGCATCGCATAAAGGAATAAGGTTAGTTTTTATTGTGTACTCCGGTTAATCGACTCTTGTAACACCTACTGTAACCATATTTAAAAGCAAATAAATATTTGAATTGAATTAAATTGTAGCACAGTTCCAAATGAAATTGTTTGAATTGAATGTGTTCCAAATGAGTCTTTAATAACCACGTAGTACAACATCTCACGTATAATTGAATGGCCGCCATATTTGGCAGTAGCGATTAGTATAATGAGCGGTTCTGGACTTTCCAGGCTGGTATTGAAAGAAAGAATAATAATGGGCCTCTAAATTAAATTCGTCATCTTTATCGACATATCTCAACGAAAAAGTCATTCGTTGAGATATGTCATTCCCATACATTTTTATTGTTTTCCATATAGCCTTGACGATTGTAGATTGTCAACTTGGCTAGGGGGGCTGTTCTCCCGGGACGAGCCAATAGCATAGGACCAGAAGGGCACCGGCGCCACATACATTCCTGGACAAAGTACTACATATTTTAATCAATACAAAATTATACCTTAAACCTATGGTTTAAGGTTTATTTTCATGTAAAAGTGATGTAAGCAGAAATCCAAAAGAAAGGGAGGTTTAATTAACTATAAATAAATCAATGAGGAGATGTACACACGGCTACACATGAAGCTTTATATTTCCAGTATAAGCTGACCTCGCATTGTATAGGTTTTCCTTACAACGCGAGGTCAACCTTTACTGGTTTTTTACAGCTTGAAAACATATTTAATGGAACGTTCTATTCACAGCAGGCGTTTTCGATGGTTAATTTTGGACTCGTATATATTTTTTAATCATTGGCAATTTTAACATGAAAAGAAAAATATGTCCTGATTATTTTTATTATTTTTAACGCATTTACGCATGCGAAGCGAAATGTAAAGATATTAATTGTGGAATGAAAAAAATCGCTCACTCAGTGTTCACAGTAGCTTAGTGGCTAAAGCACTGCCGTACTGAGCCAGGAGTCTCAGGTTTGAATCCTGCTCGTGAGCGATTTTGTTTTCCACAATTTATATCTTAAAATAAACTCTGAAACTACTGAACCGATTTTAATAATTATTTCACCTTTATAAAGCTACTTTATCGTAATATAGGTTATATTTTATTTCAATAATATCAATAGTCACAAAGTGAATTCTATATAACTTCAGTGCGTGCGTAGCAAAACAAGTAGCATAACATAACATCACGCCTGTATTTCCCCGAAGGGGTAGGCAGAGGTGTAATAGTACATCCACATTTCGCCAGTTATGTTATCATCATCATCATCATCATTTCATAGTCTGCACAACTATAAGGTCTTACTTTAATAATGGCAAACATGTGGTGAATCTACTTATCATAACGAACAACATTTAGTATGGGGGCAACCCTGAAGTCGCGAAAAAAAACAGCTGATCCCTACACATAAATTCACATAAATCGACAAAACATTTTTTTCGAGATTTCATGGTTCCTCCCATAGTAAATGTTGTTCGTTATGATGAGTAGATTCATCATTTTAAATATTTGCCATTATTAAAACCGACGCACGGCTAAGCCAGTAACTTATCAATAATCAAAAAACGCAGATTAAAAACATTTAAAAGTTCCAACACATTGTTTCCATTCCAAACACGTTGGTATTGTTACGAAACAAATTAAATCATACCTCAGCATCAGCAAAGATAAAACAGCATTCATACGAAAAGCGAACAATATACTCAACAAACTGGAAAACACTGAGTGGGGAAAAACAGATTTTAACTATGATCAAAAGTGTTAAGGGAAAATTATAAATGCGTTTCGTCATTATAGAGGTTCCGTAAATAGTTTTTTTGGCGTCGGAAAGCACTCGATGTAAAATTAAAGAACTATGAATAGCGTTTCCGAATGCGTTCGATTCAATAATAAAACAAGTTTGACCGGATTACATCGCGTATTATTATTAACATTGCTTTTCCTGATGTTTCGAATGCTTTGCATCATTTCCGGGATCGGGATTCGCGGTCTCCACTCAAGGACTCATCTGCTCCAGCGGCTATCGGTCCTTCGACACACATGGCCAGCCCACTGCTACTTCAGCTTACTGATCCTACAAGCTATGTCGGTCACTCCGGTTCTTCTCCGAATAATCTAGTTACGGATTTTATCCTTCAAAGAAACTCCAAGCACTCACCGTGTAGCACACGCTTTAGGCAGTGACAAAGTGACAACCCATACCGTATGTGACGTTACATAATCATAACTGGTACTGAATGCCATACTTTTCAACGACACGACGTTATTATAAAATATTTCTCTGAATGTCTGAACAATATAATAATTTTTTTGTTGAGCTTTGTTTTGACTTCTGGCTAATTCTAAAGTGTTAGTTCTAGGCTGATTAAGGATACATGTAGTGACGAACCTCATAATTACTCCAATTTTTTTTTTTTTTTAATTCTGGCCCAACCCCCAGAATTAGAACTAATTAGACAAGGGAGGCCAGCCTCCAAGATAAGAGCATAAAAAAGTTATGTCTGTTCTTAATCTTATTTCCATAAAATATCACCGCGGTCAGACCTTGGTCACCGCACTCCTAAAGTACAACAATAACAGATTCATGCAATACGTTTACCATTTGTTTTCTGTTTTTTTATTTATGTGGATACATATTCTGCGATCTTGCTCAAAGAAGATACGTTTACAAAGTAAGGACCTTTTATTCTTTGTTCAACTATTGACATATTGCTCAATATTATTGTATCCACGGGTACTTTGACATTTACTTTAAGGGTTAACATCCGTTTTATAGGTCTTCTTAGTGAAAAGAAAACTATTTTTGTAGTGACAATTAATTGTTAAAGGGATTCGTGAATGCCAAAAAAAAACAGTGACACTGGAGAGAGTACACTATCTGAGCTTTATCTTTTGATATCTTGGCATAGTTTACTTACTACTGACCTCAAAGATGATATAGACATCGAATGAGAACATAAGGCGTTGTCCGTGCGAGCGTACATGCTTGCTTGCAGGTTTGCGCGTTGCTCACAGGAGGATAAAATCACCTTGTCCCAAACGTACATATTTCTACACTAGTGCACTGTGGGCATGATATACTCAGAAATCGTACAACGCTCTATTCAATTACTGCTTTCCGGGCGTTGTTGGGGCTGTCTAGATTCAGAAATGATTGAGATCAGAAATGTTTGAATTAGCAGGTGTAGACTGCTTTTATACCATAATTTTCAAACGATGAACGCGTCCATGCTCTGTAGAGTGCCAGCCAGCCCCAACCGCGTCAAGGCTAGCAGCCGTCTATCCAGACGGCTGTAAAATGGTTCATGTACAGAGGATCCTCTCTGTACATGAACCATTTTACAGCGATGGATGTTCTGCCTTGTTGGCCTAGTGGTTGCAAGATGATGAACCATTTTTAGGGTTCCGAAGTCCTACAAGGAACCCTTATAGTTTCGTCATGTCCGTCCGTCTGTCCGTCTGTCCGTCTGTCCGTCTGTCCGTCTGTCCGTCTGTCCGTCTGTCCTAATCCTTTACAGCTTAATAACTTCTACAGTTCTAAACATAAGTAAATGAAATTTTGTAAAAAATAGTTTACATATAGATCTCAATTTTAAAAGAATAAAAAAATAGTTTTTCCGTATTTTAGGGGTGGCGTCCATACATGTGAAATGGGGAAAAAATATTTTTTTTCGCTGCACCCCCTCGTGTGGGGTATCATTGAATAGGTCTACTAAAATGAAGGTAATGTTTTATACACCACTTTTTTATCAGGTGTACCATCTGCGAAATATAGCCCGCCAAAGTGGCTTGCAATGTGTCCCCCCCCCTGCCATTTCTAAACTATGCAATGTAGAAACTTATAATCTTCCACATTGATAGACCTTTATAAAAACTCTCTTTTAAAATTATTTCGAGTATAATGTAATTATAATTTTTTGAGTTATAGAGAGAAAACTGAAAAATACTTAAAACGTCCTAGTTCAAAGGTCATTGACCTTAGAGAAAAATTATAATAGCAAATAATGCTCCTTTAGCTACTTTCTATTTGAAAAAATCACAAAAAGTAACTTTATCGCTAGATGGCGCTACTAACAACACGCTCTGAGTCGCGAATACTGCCGATTATTGCAAAAACTAAAATAGCCATGATTAATATTCGATTTGATTCGTTTGTAATTACACCTACTTAAGGAACCCTATAATACTGAGCATGGCCCGACATGCTCTTGGTCGGTTTTTTTAATAGAAATGTCTTTAGAACTTTACCCTGCCTACCGTCATGCTCAAACATTTCTCAGTTGATTGTGACATTCACACACAGCTTACTTTGTTGAGGCCAACTTATAATATTATTATTCATATTATTTTGTTTTAAATGGTTCACAAATATAACGGAAGTTTTATAAAGAAATAGGAAAATATTTCGTAAATTACGTCTTTTTTAGGATTCCGTTCCCGAATGGTGCCAAACGGGACCCTATTATTCTCGCTACGCTGTCCGTCCGTCCGTCCGTCCGTCCGTCCGTCTGTCCGTCTTCATGAATAGTCATGAAAGATCATAACACATACCACACTCAATACAACTGAAAGATCTATCAAGCTAATTTTATCTATCTATGTTTTTTTTTTCTTGAAATTCCAATCCTTCATCAATAGGTAGCCAAAAAAAATTTCAAATAAAAAAAACTGGCCAAGAGCATGTCGGGCCATGCTCAGTATTATAGGGTTCCTTAAGTAGGTGTTACAAACAAATCAAATCGAATATTAATCACGGCTATTTTAGTTTTTGCAATAGACGGCAGCATTGGCGACTCAGAGAGTGATGTCAGTAGCCGCTAGATGGCGCTATACAGTGCCAAATATAATACACGGCACTTGACGGCAGCATTGGCGACCCAGAGAGTATTGTACGACGCCGCTAGATGGCGCCAAATTTAAGAAGTTTTTTTTTTTTTTTTTTTATTCTTAACGGGCTTGCGTTTGACCGCCACCTCACCTGATGTTAAGCGATGGTGCGGTCGACGATGGTACACGCTTGCCCAGCAAAAACCTATTCACTCGAGTCTTGAAGACCACCAGATTATATTTCTCGGGAAACACTGACGCCGGCAAGGAATTCCACTCTTTGGCGGTACGCATGATAAAGCTATTAGCAAACCGGTTCGTGCGTAAGGGTGGAATATCTACCATATAACGGTGGCGCATCGCCGTGCGTCTGGTCGTCCGATAATGGAAAGGGCTTGGGGGAATTAAATTGTGCAATACCAACGCACACTCGCCGAAATGCATTCGATAAAAAACCGATAGGCTAGCAACTCTGCGCCGATGCTCGAGACTTTGTAGTTTGGCGTCGACCAGCGCATCGTTGCCAACGAGCCTCTTGGCGCGCCTCTCAATCGACTCGAGAGCCGCCAGTTGATATTTAGCCGAGCCATCACAGAGATGAGAGCAGTACTCCATACAGGACCGAACTTGTGCTTGGTACAAATTGAGCAGCTGTTCAGGTGTGAAGTACCGCCTCACCTTAGAGAGGATGCCCAGCTTTTTGGCAGCAAGTTGAGCCTTGGACTCTATGTATGAGCCGAACTTTAGGGTGGATGTTAGTGACACGCCAAGAAGCTCAAGGTGGTCAGTTATCGGCACGGATGCATCACAGAAAGTTGGAGTAAGTTCAAATTGACTCCGTTTAGCAGAAAACAGGCACGCCTGGGTCTTAGCAGCATTGAACTTGACCAAGTTAGCATCACCCCATTCGGAGACAGCTTTCAGGGTCAAGTTCAAGCGTTCAACCATGGCCTCTCTAAGAGACTGGATTTGCGTCCGACTCGCTCGTGCATTGGATGTGTAACTCTCAACAACGGTGCTGTCGTCTGCGTACCCAAAGGTGCCGGGTCTTAGCAGATCATTTATGTGGAGCAAAAACAAAGTTGCGGAGAGTACTGAGCCCTGAGGAACCCCGGCATTTATAGCCAATTGGTCGGACGTGCAGCCATCAATGACAACTCGGATCGACCGATCCCTCAGGAAGTCTGAGATCCAATTACACAGATCAGTAGGCAGGCCGAATGAAGGAAGCTTGTTTATAAGGCTATCGTGCCAGACCCTGTCGAAGGCCTTCGAGATGTCAAGAGAAACGGCAATCGCTTCTCCGTGTTTCTCGATGGCCTCGCTCCAAATGTGGGAGGTATACGCAAGAAGATCTCCGGTAGACCGGTTTCGGCGGAAACCGTATTGTCGGTCACTCAGAAGGTCATTAGCTTCAAGGTATCCTAGGAGCTTGTTATTAAGTACTCGTTCCATACTCTTACAGAGTATGGACGTTACTGAGATGGGCCTGTAATTAGCAGGGTCAGCACGACTGCCTTTTTGGGCACTGGTTGCACATTAGCCTGCTTCCAGGATTTCGGCACTTTACCAGTCACCATCGAGAGACGAAATAGGCGTGTCAGGATCGGAGACAATTGAAGACAACAGAAGTGTGTCGTCAACATAACACAAAGTTACTTTTTGTGATTTTTTCAAATAGAAAGTAGCTAAAGGAGCATTATTTGCTATGATCATTTTTCTCTAAGGTCAATGACCTTTGAACTAGGACGTTTTAAGTATTTTTCAGTTTTCTGTCTATAACTCAAAAAATTATAATCACATTATACTCGAAATAATTTTAAAAGAGAGTTTTCACAAAGGTCTATCAATGTGGAAGATTATAAGTTTCTACGTTGCATAGTTTAGAAATGGCAGGGGGGGGGGACACATTGCAAGCCACTTTGGCGGGCTATATTTCGCAGATGGTACACCTGATAAAAAAGTGATGTATGAAACATTACCTTCATTTTAGTAGACCTATTCAATGATACCCCACACGAGGGGGTGCAGCGGAAATTATTTTTTTTTCCCCATTTCACATGTATGGGCGCCACTCCTAAAGAACGTAAAAACTATTTTTTTATTCTTTTAAAATTGAGATCTATATGCAGACTATTTTTTTACAAAATTTCATTTACTTATGTTTATAACTGTAGAAGTTATTAAGCTGTAAAGGATTAGGACAGACGGACAGACGGACAGACGGACAGACGGACAGACGGACAGACGGACAGACGGACAGACGGACAGACGGACAGACGGACGGACATGACGAAACTATAAGGGTTCCTTGTAGGACTTCGGAACCCTAAAAAGAACATAGCTACGCAACTCCCGAGCTACGATCTCTTAATAATATTAAATCACAATAACTAGGAAAAAATTCTATCGAAAAATTCTAAGCATAAGAATTTCTTCATACAAAATCGTTTAGTCCGAATCTAATTGGTTTCCTCGAAAGTAGCGGACTTTCGGTCTATCGGGTGACGTGCTAAACGCCGTTAAGCGGCAAGCCTCGCCGGCGAGGCTAAGACCTACCTAAAACCTAAACAGTGGCTACGCAATAGCCTGCTCCTAGGAACTACTCTGTAAATTAATTGTTGTTATGGTACTTAGCAGACATTGATTTTGTAAGGCGTTGTTTTACGGATGTTGGTGGTTTTGGCTCGTAATTGTGTGTAATGAAGTATATTATCTATGGTGTAATGAATGAGAGATTGGCAGGTTTCTGTAGGCACGACCACAGAGTACATTTGTTGGAGCATTAAAATAAATAATAATACAGAAACTGTAGTACATTGAGTGACAAAATATAAATTAACAAATCGATTGAGTTACTTATTAAACGCGGCCTTACAGTAGTATGTATATTCTGTACATAGTAGTATGTATATTCTATACATACTACTGCCTCGACTGCCTGACTGCCTCGTTGGTCTAGTGGTTGCAAGCGCGACTGCTGAGCGTGAGGTCCTGGGTTCGATTCCCGGGTCGGGCAAAATGTTATAGGGTTTTTTCATTAGGAAATTCTCAGTAGCAGCCCGGAGTCTGGATTTGTGCCCGGTTAGTGGCAATAGGCTCGCCCCCTATTACATGGGACTTACAACATAACTGGTGAAATGTGAGTGTACTATACACCTCTGCCTACCCCTTCGGGGAAATACAGGCGTGATGTTATGTTATGTTTATGTTGTATATTCTATTGTAACGTAAAGTCTAGACTACCGTATAACGTACCGTCTCAAGACGAAAGTCTTGGACCAGTGTGTGTTGCCAGTAATTACTTACGGCACTGAAACGTGGTCGCTCACAATGTTTCACACTCTTATTAGACAACACTTCTAAAAGAAGGCTCAAAGTCACTCAAAGGGCAATGGAGAGGGCTATGCTCGGAGTGTCCCTGCGTGATCAGAAATGAGGAGATTCGCAGGAGAACGAAGGTAACCGACATAGCCCGAAGAATTGCCAAACTTAAGTTGCAGTGGGCGGGGCACATTGCTCGCAGAACGGATGGCAGATGGAGCCGTAAAGTTCTCGAGTGGCGACCGCGTACTGGAAGGCGCAGCGTGGGTAGGCCCCCCATAAGGTGGACCGATGACCTGGTAGCGGGAATCTGCTGGATGTGGAAAGCGCAGGACCAGTCGTTGTGGCGATGCTTGGGGAAGGCCCATGTCCAGCAGTGGACGTCTTTCGGCTGAAATAATGATGATGATAACATGGCTTTGATACCAAAGATAGTGGTGCCAGCCCTCAAGTGCCCTCAGTGGTGTCCTTACCTCAGTATCAAATGACGATGGAAATATAAAGCAAAAGAATAGTAAATCTATGTTATACTTAAATCATGTGAGTGTCATGAAAGTTATTTTATTTATTATTTATTTATTTTACTTTAATTAAAACGGCTGGATGCCAATTACAAAAATTAAAGACAAAAATTAAATTAATTAACATTAAAGAAAAATTAAATAATTATACAAAATATTAATAATACATACTTTCATACACTCATCTCGCAGTACTCCAGACATACTGACAAAATCGTCTTCCATTCGTCGGCAAACACATCACAGTCAGACTTGGCGTCCAAGAGGGCGGTGAGTGCAGTGAGTGTGCGAGGTATGGGAGAGAGTGTGTTATATCAAATATTGTTGACTTACAAACTAAAATGGCAGCCTATATTTTTTTTATCGTCTTTTACATAATCAATTCTAAATTCTAATACTTTTTCTAAAGTCAGATATAATAATATAATTTTAAAATAATTTCAAGCTTAAATCCTACTGTGCCATTCACTAAAGAACACTTGACTACAAGAGATTACAATATTAACAACATCTATCAAAATCTTATAAAAATAAATATAGAGATATTGTGTGACAACTGCCTATGTATCGACTTCTTTGCCTTATTACTAAGCACAACTTATATGTACACACGGCTACACATCAAGCTGAATTTCCAGTATAAGCTGACCTCGCATTTTATAGGTTTTCCTTACCACGCGAGGTCAGCCTTTACTGGTTTTGTACAGCTTGATGTGTAGCCGTGTGTACATAAACTGAGTATGTATTATGTTATATCAATACATTACTATTTTCAAATTAAATCATTGTCATGTATAACCGTCTCTTCTAAAATTTTGTTTCAAACATTAACATAATTAAGTGGTTCTCAAAGTTTTCCCATTATAATAAACAAGTACCAAGAGTTGTGTCATTCTAAACTTAGGGATATTGATTTTGACATGCATTTTCATGAATGTTCTAATGGTATGTGTACAGATGTGGGTCATACATTGATACTGGATGCATTGTATAACACTATAACCTCTGTCCTCACTGAGGCTGCGGTGCTTAGTTATAAAGATAAAAATGTAAGAAAGGGGAAATATGTAACTGGCTGGAACAAGCATGTAAGGGGCGCTCACTGCATGGCTCGACTTTGTTTCCAGACTTGGGTGACGCTTGGTAAACCAACTTCAGGTAGGATTTTCGATGACATGTGCGAATCCAGGCGGATATTTAAATCTAAATTAAAATGGTGTCAGAATAACGCGCAACAAATAAAAATGGACATCATTGCGCAACACCACGCGAACAAAGATTTCTCCAAGTTTTGGAAAAGGACTCAACAGCTGAACCAGGGGTCGAGCCGTCCAGTGAGTGTCGGGGGCTACAGTGAACCGAGCGAGGTGGCTACTATCTTTCAAAATCATTTCAGGGTCAACTCTTTGTTGCGTAACGCGTCACCGACGCCGCAAGGGCTCATGGCAGCAGAGTCCCAGGAGCGAACTGTACTTTTTACTGGCCATGAAGTTGCTGCTATCATTAAGGGCATGGTCAGAGGCAAATCTCCGGGGCAGGATAGCCTCAGCATTGAGCACTTGCGGTACGCGGGCGTACATCTACCTAGGGTACTTGCTATGTTTTTCACGCTTTGTCTTAGCCACTCATATTTACCTAAAGACCTTATGTATACGGTAGTAGTCCCTATTATAAAGAATAAAACCGGAGATTCCTCGGACACAGCCAACTATAGGCCGATCTCCCTTGCCAATGTTACAGCAAAGGTGCTAGACAGTCTGCTGGATCGGCAACTTGGTAAGCACCTCACATTAAATGATGCCCAGTTTGGCTTCAGGCGGGGGTTATCAACTGAAAGTGCTATCCTGTGCCTTAAGCAGACTGTCAAGTATTATACTAAAAGAAAAACCCCAGTTTACGCGTGTTTCCTGGATCTCTCAAAGGCGTTTGACCTAGTGTCTTATGACGTCCTTTGGGAGAAATTAAAACATGAGACCACCTTACCACATGAAGTAAGAGCACTATTTAAATATTGGTATAGCCATCAGGAAAACCGCGTAAGGTGGGGGGAAGCGTTGTCCGAAAGGTACCGGTTGGAGTGCGGGGTGAGGCAGGGGGGACTGTCCTCCCCCAAGTTATTCAACCTGTACATAAATAAGCTTATTGATGAGCTCAGCAGTACAGGTATAGGATGTCATATTGATGGCGTGTGCGTCAACAATATTAGCTACGCTGATGATATGGTGCTGCTGAGTCCATCAATTAAGGCTTTGAAACGGCTGTTGTCTATTTGTGAGTCTTATGCGGCGGCCCATGGTCTCAGATACAACGTAAAAAAGAGTGAACTTATGATCTTTAAGGCGCGCACTAAAATGTATACTTTGCCGGAAATCACTCTCTGTGGCACTGCTCTGACTGTAGTGTCACAGTTCAAGTATCTGGGACACTGGGTCGACGTGGACCTAAAAGACAACACAGACATTGAAAGGGAGCGCAGGTCGCTGTCTGTCCGCTGCAATATGTTAGCCCGCAGGTTTGCACGGTGTACAGCACCGGTGAAGGTGACGTTGTTTAAGGCTTACTGCCAGTCCTTTTACACGTGCAGCCTGTGGGTGGACTACACCCAGCGGTCATACAGCGACTTGCGTGTCCAGTTTAATAACGCGTTCAGGGTGTTGTTGAGGCTGCCGCGATTCTGCAGCGCGTCGGGTATGTTCGCAGACGCGCAGGTTGACGGCTTTCATGCAATCATCCGCAAAAGGTGCGCGTCACTACTCGGCCGCTGGCGCGGCAGCTCCAACATCATCCTGGGCGTGCTGGCTGATAGGTGGGACAGCCCGATGTTCGCCCACTGGATGCAACTCCACAATCAGTTGTGGGCGGGCCTAGGGTAAACTATCAGTTATTTTTCTTGTGTGTATATTTAATTTTTAAATTATTTTCGATGTATGTAAATTTAAATTTTTTAATAATTTTTGAATTGTGTAAATTTTTATTTCAATTTATTTTGTATGTGTTTTAATTTTTATTTATTCTATGTGGTTTATGGGTTCAGAAGCCCGAAATAAAGAAATTTTAATTTAATTTAATTTAAAATTTAATTATAAACTTAGCGAGAAATTTTATTTTTCCCTCAAGTCCCGCGCGGCAGTGTGCGCGCGTATGCACGACACAGCGAATTGGATTTTCTCTAGTGTGAGTAAACCTACTTTTGCAAAGAGAACAGGGAAACCTTGGAGATTCATGAAATATTAATATAAAACGACTCAGAACTTATTCCTTAGGTAATTTAAGCTTATGTTGCCAACATAATTTCGAGAATATAATACACTTAGCACATAGCTACCTACCTGTTAAAGTTATAGGAACGACTTATTCACATCAGATACCTAAATACAATAAATACTTCATTGCTTTTAGGCACAGTTTAGTATGGAAACTAAAGTATTTCTGTGCCTACTAGGAATTGAAATCAAGCCACAAATCTGTAGTTATATCAGAATTTAAACCGTCTAAGTTTCCTGAACTATTTCAGGGGTTTCCTATTCAGTAATACAAAGTTATTATTAACCAAAATACCCACCGTTTAGTATAACAAAGGAGCCCAATTTAGGATGTGGTTGCTAAATACAAATGTACCACAGGGAATCCTAGTGTGAGATCTAGGACCTCAAGTCCTCAACCCAATTATTTGTAACCTTCTTGAGACAATAAATTATTCTTATTCTTATAATCGGTTTTCCCTGTAAGGGGACGATATATGAGTGTATGCGCTGTACTTATTGTTTTTGTTACCTTGTTTATGAAATCTACGGTTGATACCTTTGCATGTAGTACGGACGGCTCCATTCCATTTGGTCTATCTGTTTCCATGATTGTTATTGTATCTCTGCATCGTACAATCCACATTCTATTTTCTTTTACAACGGATCTGTTGTGACTTGTGACGTTTTTTTTTGTGATCCAATAGTTAGATTTAGTGCTTAAAAGCTTTAGTTTTTAAATGCTATTGCGTTCTTCTATTATATAATAGGTTTGTATAATGTTTCTTTTTCATCAATATTATTACATCCTCCTGCCCTTTTCTCAGTTTATTTGAGGAGTCGCCACAGTCATATCTACATCTCTATCAACCGTCATCTCAGTGTTCACTTTCTTTTTTTATTTATATTATCAGTGAGTTTGTGTTGGTCTGGGTGTTTATTATGTATCATAAGTATGTATTTACAAAAAAAATAGTATATATGTATTATATCCATTGTCTAGTACCCATAGCACAAGCTCTGCTTAGTTTGGGACTAGATGGTGTTGTGTAAAAATGTCCCAAAAATATTTATTTATTTATTTCACAAAAAACACTTTTCTTTTAAAATACTAAAAACATGAAGGGTATAAATCGAAATTTAAGTTGCCTGAGCGTTCTATTTTGGAATTAGATCCGATATCGAAAAATAAAACATTCGGAAAACTAGCTTAAATTGTTTTGATCCTTATATCCTTTCAGATAAAGTGACAATTTTTTTCTACATGTTTTATTTAAAACTCTTTTAGTTACATCGTCCCCCAAAAAGGTAAATGAATGAAATTAAACGAATGAATGAACGTGCACAGTCACAACTCGTGTCGGACATATTGGCATCAATAATTCAAACAGCCGGCCGTGATCTCGTCCAATCTCTGATTTATACGCGAACACATTCAATGTACGCAGTCCTGATAGAATACTAAATTAGTCGCTGTAAATAAAGTTTTGAATTTTTCATACATTTTCAACTGCTCGAATTTTAAAATAAGTAGATATATTAGAATTAAGCGGCAATACCTTAAAGTAGAATGTTGTGTTCCTTCATGTTCAACTAAAGTCTCTATACTACTTCGTACTTTCCCAACTTCACACGTTTTTAAAGGTTTTATGGAAAGAAAATTGTTTGTGTTAGGATTGGGTTCAATAAAACAGTGCACCATAAAGTTGGATTACGGGTTTATATAAGGGGATCGTAGGCCACATATACCTATCTATAGCAGCGGTTTGCAGGCCATATGTATCTGCACTCTACAGATATTTAAAGGAACTATTGTCATTCAAAAGCATCAGTTACTTTAAAATTTATAGACATGCGTCATAAATATTGCTGAATCAAACAAGTTTAGATTAAATTGATTTGTCCTGTTATCTTTTAATAAACGTATAGGTATATTTTATGTGTGTATGGCAAAATAAATGGTTTAAATGGTTTTGGTTTAATTTTAATTAAATAACCTATGCCAGTGGCGCACATTACAATTAGATGTCATTACTTGAATCAGTGGCATAGAGTGCAATATTCTGAACAAGATAAACTGTTAAAATCACATGTTTACTTTGATTGTAAAATCAATATGATTGCTCAAAAATCAATTGACATTCGTCACAAATTGCATGGTTGATAACGTCATTGAGGTAATATGTACTACGTACCTATTCGAAACATAGTACTTCTTCGTTTGTGTCGTGGTATGTCTACATGTATGTCCGCCAAAACTGTCAGCATTGTGTGTCGTGATTCAGCATATCTTGTTACGGACAGCGACGTTGCGAAAAACCAACCGCGGGTAGTTCGAGAAAACACCCGCCGCTCAAGACGATGACACCCACATACTTCAGTCTGCTCGTGACCACGGCCAATGCAACTTGACCGAAACTTAACTGACGGTACTTCAAAAAAGATGTATTCGAACCGATGATATTTTCATTGATTCGAACCATTCATAATAATATAAGGAATGATGTTTCATATGGGCAAAATGTTGTTTATGTTAAGATTTTAAAATACATACAATGATTATTTTTTACTTTTTAGTTAAGGTTTTTGAAGTCGGTATTATTTTTTGTTAAAAAGTTTTTATTTCATACTTTTTAGTTGAGGGTTGATTCTCGTGAAGTCCTAACGATTTTTCTGCAGAATTAACATCGTGACCTATTTGAGAAATTACTCGAATTATAAGTGCTCAATCCTAATCGTTGTTTTTAATGATTACTCATTACATTAGTGAGGAAATCTTGGAAATAGAATTAAATATTGAGTTACGGCATTATGCGCGAACCTGAAGGTAGTTTGTTCGTGCAACTAAAATGTTTTTTATTTCTAATAAACATAGTTATAGGCATTTACAGCCCCGTGAAAGACAGACGGACGGACGGAGAGCTTAGCGAGAGTAATAGGGTCCCGTTTAGAACCCTTTGGGTACGGAACCCTTAAAAAGATTATTCGCAGCAAGTGGTAAAACAATTTGATTAAGTCTGGATTTCTTTAACGTAAGTACATATTACTTTTTGTACAAGAGGATTAAGTAGGTAGGGTAACATGCCCAGTACCCGGCCTCTTAAGAAATTAGCTGACTTATTGCACTTATAACTAAGCTCTCCAGTGGAATCAGTGTATAAGTATATTTTCATTAAATCATAAATATACTTAAAAATACATTTAAAACTGATTTAAAATACTTAGACCCACTTGCGTCATGCCATGGGTTAAAAGAATAAATCAAGAGTTTGTTAACCCTGTATACCCTAACTTTAAGGAAAATATTTCGGAGTAACCTGGCAACAATAACCGGTTTTTATTAATTGTTTGAGGTTAGTTTAGTCCTAGTCATAAATAACAAATACCACGAGAAATTAATATCAAAGCGGTCTAAATATTCAAACATACCTATGACAGCAAACTAAAAGGATCCTGGGATCCACTAGTTATAGTAAACAGTACTGAAACGTTTTTATTTCCGAGTTTACTTCAGTATCTGAATCAGGGGTACGCTCATAAACGTTAAAAAATCCCATTTCATTGATAAACCTGCCGACGTTGCATGTTCATACTGAGCATGTAATTTGTGCGTACCTCTCTTCACTTCAAAAACCATTAGGAAAGGTCGTTTCGATTGTAATGAAGCGATAAAAATGCCAGCATTACATACTAACTTATCCAAACAGTCACAATTTGTTATCCCACATACACTTTATTCATCTTTTTTTAGAACAATAATTTGGCATAGAAATGTCGTTGATCTCTATTTAAGCAATTCCTAAAGGGAATGCGGTGGGAATTGCGTTATATGGACCATGCGCCACCGGTATCTATTAATCTTGGAAAATTTAACTTCTACTCATTTGTCTACATATGTTACTTTATTAAACATCCCGTCCCGGCTTCGCACGGGTGGACATGAAAATATAGCCTATGTTACTCATGGCGAATGTAGCTTTCTAATGGTGATTTTTTTTTTGAAATCGGCTCAGTAGTTTTTGAGTTTATTCATTACAAACATACACACAAAAATACAAATCTTTCCTCTTTGTAATATTAGTGTAGACTAACCTATGTCCGGGGTTTCGCCCGCGTAGATGTCGTTTATCGTGCATCTCTAGGAAACATTTCATCTTCCTGGCATAAAAAGTCGCCTATTTGTAAATCGGGGCTATATCCTATCTGTATGCCAAATTTTATCCAAATCCCTTACAGCGTGGTTGAGTAACAAACATCCAAATATCCAAACATCTTCACAAATATTCACATTTATAATACTAGTATATAGGATAGGATAGGATAGTAATCAACACAATAGTAGTCAATTGTATGCTATTTGTTGTTAATTGTCAATTTGTAGTGTGCATTGTCTAAAATGAAACAATGTTTCAAGCAGCTCTGCTTAGTTTCCAAAAAGTCCTCGAGCTTGAGGGTGGGGAGAAGGGAGAATGGGGCTTCAAAGCACTCAAACAGATGATCAAGATTAATTTTAAATTGGTAAGTTTCTAACAAAACCATTCTGGTTTCCAATATGTTACAATAAAAACTAATATTTGTGGTTAAATGGATTTTATATTGTGAAAAGTGTGCATAAACATTAAGTGACGTTTTTTTAGCCCCCCAGCATTAAACTTTTAGGAAACTAATTGAGAAGTTCTAAAATTCACAATTCAAGCTTACAAAAATATTTTGATTAAATAATAATGATAAATTTTATTTATTCAGACAACTTTAGATGTATCCTTTTTGTTAAGGCTGATTGGATTTGAGTCTCAAATTTTTTGGACTGTGGTTAGTATGTGTAGTACCTATAGTGTAAAAGCAGTGAGGTTAAAAAATACATAAGAAAAAAAAAGGCTACACAATATTTTAAAGGAAGGGTAGGAAATTAAAAAGCTGAAAACGCCAGGCTGGTGACGATCATAATCAAAAACGTTTGAGTTAATGTAGAGATAAATTGTATGTAAATGCTAAAAGCCAGTATTTGAAAATCAATTGTTGGTCAGACACTACTTCTATCGACAAGCATAGGTATTCACATTCATTTCCCTCAGTCTACACCTTGGAATGCAGCTAAAAGTATTTTTAACTTACTTCATAAGTAGGTTTTTTTTCTCAGATCAATATATTATATAAATAAATATATCTCCGAGTAAATTTTATACATTTTACGGCACTTGTATAATACTATACTTTGTAAAATATAGCTTGATCTCTGTGACACATGTCAAATACGTACATTTTCAACGTATTTTGACATTATTTGTACGTATTTGACATCTGTCACAGGGATCAAGCTATATTTTACAAAGTATAGTAATCAAATCTCAACACAATACATTGTTTTTCGTCGGTCCACCTTGTCCACCTTGGCCTATGACCTTTAATTTCATCATCACCATCATTTCAGCCGAAAGACGTCCATATGTCGTCTATACTTTATTTAAAGAATACTGTAAAGGAAAGCTACAATTTCTTATCTATTTCATGAGGATCCAACACAATATTGCCCCGGAGATTTGTTTTACAACTGTGTTGACATTTTCCTTTATTGGCGCCCAGCATGGGACTTATGTAAATGTTATTTCTATTGGATTTCTGTTGTAGTGACAAATGATTCAACTTTATTTGATTCAAAGTTAATTGAACTGTTATTAGGATAGTGCAGAAGTCTATTTATTTAATTTCGCTCATAATTAAAATAGTTGGCGCCCACGCGGTACCGGCTAGATATTAGGCCATCACTTTTCGAAAGAGACAAATGCAGCGGCGCCAGTGCCGCAGTCATAACGTCACAGAAAGATACCTAGTTACGTAAAGTAAGCGCAAGCAGGACAGTTTGCTGCAGTTGACTAAACAATTATCATTTCCTTCTTCAACAAACAGAACCTGATATGATTCACCTATTTTCTGTAGCCTGAGCATTAAAACTTTGCCTTTTCAATTATTTAAAATACTTCTTTGGTGGATGTATTTTAAACATTCGCTTTTTGGTGCACTTTTCTTTTTTAGTGTTCTTTGTCGTTTTAAGGGTAAAGTGTTTAGGAAGTCAAAACTTATTTTGATAAACAATATATTTGTTGCCTTTTATTATTTCTGTAGGTATTTTAATTTTACTTTTGAAATATTGGGCCACCCACACTAGGATTTCTCGCTTTTGCTACCCTCAGGGCAGGTTTACATAAAACGAGTAAGTAGAGATGATTTCAGTGAGGCCTACAACCAAATGGTTACGTAATCTAAACCTTGTGCTATTTTGTACTTATATGTAATAATTATGTACAGATTACTCTTCAAAAATAAAGAAATGGACGAAAAATTAATAATGTAGCTAAATATTATCTGGTATCTACCCACATTGTACTTATTTAATATCCTACCTTGTTAACTACATTTTTGTTGACCTGTTTGCATAGTCGATGATACTGATCACGCACTGGGCCATGTGGTATACAGTAGTAAATCTGTCCAAATATACAGACTCTCATCTGTAACAAGAGGTATTTTCGTGACGAGCACTTTTAAACATAACCTCAAAATGTTACACAATCTACGCCCATCTCATTTTAGTAGCCACGCATGAATCTCAAGTAAAATTGTGATTACAACCATTCTATCTATCTATTTCTGTGTGCTCAACCTTACAGCAGATCATGTCAGCTCCATAACTGCGGAACAGGTGAAACTGTTAGCGGTAATGAGCACACTCAGCTTATATAGTGTGCGTTGTATAAGTAAACTTGCAAAGTGCCTTATTTGATACAATATGTTTCAGTAAATATAATAATATAACTAGTACATAATTTATTTATTTATTATGAATACACCAACCGTTTTAAACATCAGTCATTATCATAATCTACATACATATCTAACATTTATAGGAGCAGCATTTTCTTTAATGATCGCCCGGTCAAAAATGAAAGTAAAGGTGGTAAAAAATGAATGAAAATGATTCAAGCACTTTGGTGACACGAGTTGTGTACTCTACTTTTTACTATTGACGGCGAGAAAATAAATAGTGGTATAAAGCATGACTGGGTGAATCAAAGACATATTCAAGAATATGTTAGAATGTGCGTGTAAATAAATAAATCATAACTAACAACAACACTAGGTACATAACTATCTAAACTAATAAGTGTAACAACAAACATTAATACAATAATTTACTATTTGATACTATAAATATCGTAATTTTAATGTTTTGTAATTTATTACATATTTGATACTATTGAGTACTAATAATTTTGGTTTTAGTCTCGAAAGTAATAAAATAAAACATTGTTTGTTTAATAAGTACACAGTACAATCACAAATACAAATGAATCTTTATTGTACAGAAAACACAAACAAAATACATTTTCATAATACTATAAGATGTACAACGTGTTCAACAACAAGGCGCCAACTAAGTACATCCAGTAAATCACCTGCAGGAATTACGTGTAACGGTCCAAAGACTAAGGCTTGCATTCAGAGATGTATCTAAGCGTGAACTCATGCTTCCAACTGTCAAATAGCACTGCATTTTGACAGTTGGAAGCATGAGTTTACGCTTAGATTCGTCTCTGAATGTAAGCCTTAGAATATACGAATGATTAAGTACCCAGAAGTTTCCACATTGTTCCGTCTGCTGTTATCCAAGAGTAGCTAGAACAGCTCTCTGAAACATCCGTAATCTTTCTTCCCGTATTGTCACAAGAGCAATCGTCGGGCTAATACGTCCATTCTTACCGGGGCCCGTAAGACACGAGCACGGACGAGGCTATAGGAAGCATGTCGCCGCCCGTGCACTTATCCAATTTGCCGCTATTATGATTTATTGGTAGCGTACAAAAAAACGATTTGGCGATGCTTGGGGGAGGCCTATGTCCAGCAGTGGACGTCTTGTCTTTCGGCTGAAATGATGATGATGATGATGATACCAAAAACTATTTCTTGTGCAACCAGGGGCGGCTCTAGAGCGGTGCAAATGGTGTCACTGCACCGGGCACCGTCATGGGGGGGGGGCGGAAAATCTTGATAAAATTTTAGAAAGTCTTTACCACTAGCCAATGATATTTAAAAGTACAGATATGTTGCTTGCACTCGCAACTGAAAACTCGAAAACGGCCAAATTAGAACGTCTTTTTCTATTATTCCGCGTCAAGTAAGGCGCCGAGCGTGACCGGTGACAAAAAAATACTAAAATGCCGTCGTGTGTGTACAGAAAGAAAAAAAAACAGATGTAACCATTTGTATACTATGGATTCGAGGAAAAACCTAGGCTTTTATTGTGAAAGTTTGAAATATAAAGACAACGTGTAGGAGACGATGTAATTATTTGCTGATCATACGAAATAGTATTAGCGTATGTGGGTCAGAAGGATTGTTTGTATATGTTGGTTCGTTGAACACTGCCAAAAATGTAGGTTAAGGTAACCAGCGGCTTGAAGATGAGGTGTCTTTCTATACGAAAGATTGTAGTTTGAAGTGTATGATATGAGAGCACAGACTTGTAAGCCCCAAGACGCCGCATAAACAGTTTTGCATGAGAACACAGGCATGGCTGCAACTTCGAAAAACTCAATGAGAGATGTTTATGTTGATTGCTTAACACAACAATTAAGTGAATTTGAATTACTAAAATCCATGTACCCTAATCAAGGAGATATTATTTTAAGTGATAAAGATATTCTAAAGGAAATACAAAACTTTCTACATGGTAAAACAGAATATGTTCCTTCACATTTAGATTTCAAACTAAATCTTCTCATAGATGGACTGAAACTTGAAGTTTTCATTAATTTGCCTAGCTCATACCCAGAAGAAGAGCCAGATATATATGTAAGATGTAATAAGATGAATCGACAAAATGAATCAAGATTAAATTCAGAACTTTTAGACTATAATAATTTATGGATGCAGTTACACAATAATCAGATCTCTTGCATTAAAGAAAAAGATCTGACAGGTTACCTTACGTAGTTTACTTAAGAGTAAAAGTGATAGCAGCAACATCATACACACTGTCATGTTCTGAATATTAACGTCTCGTTTTTAGCATATGGAACGCTTTTCTATACGTTTCTATTCACGCAGAAAAATCAAGTCAGTTTTCTATTAAATAATAATATGACATCCAAAGAACTGTTAATTTACATCTTTATTATCTACAGAATAAAAATATTTAAGCTATACAGCAATATATTTCAGCATTTCACAATTTGTGAACTACTCTGTTAAGAAAAAAATATTAACAAACTCGACCTAAATGGCGAGATGATGTAACAAATATTGAAGTAGGGACCCTAGTTATACTACGGGAGCAAGGTACACCCCCACTGTCTTGGCCTATGGCGCGGGTCGTCAAGGTTTATCCAGGTTCGGATAAAAAGGTTAGAGCACTAGATGTTAGAACACCGAACGGCAAATCGCACACTAGGTCTGTGGATTAACATAACCTTCTTTTTTGATTTTTACTTTACGTTATCTAATACGTTGACCTCGGACGAAAAAAAATGGATCCTTTTTTTATTCGTCCAAGAAATTTACGTAATTATCTTTTGATGGCAAAATTTCTAGAGCCCGACCAAATTTCGTTTTCGGCCAAAATAATCATTTTCAGCTATTTTGTTAACTCGAAAATTGTGGCACCCGACTCAGATAGATTAGGTTTCGGTCACTACGCTCGCTCACTAGACCCCGTCATTCCCTTCGATTTTATGTACTTTGGATACATTATTACAATCACATTTCCACTTTCCATCTTCATGTTTAAGTTTGGCGAACGTGACTTGCAATACCGTTAAGTTAACAGTCGAGGTGGTATTGTAGTTATTATGGGAAAAGGTTGCTCATCAGGTAGGCCTATAGCTCGTTTCACCTACCATAAATAATGGGAATCATTAGTCGGGTCATTAGTGGCCCAGTTAATGTACTCACGATTGCGTACAACTTTTACTATAGGACCAACCCAGAACTCGAAAACAAAAACTGCTGTTCCCTACAAAATCATCGAAATCTCTCGAAAATATGTATGAAACAGCAGATCTACGGCTACCTATGTAAGTCAACAAAAATGTCCGGGTGTATATCTACTTAAAACAAAGTGATGGATATCACTCAGCCGCTAATTGTGAGCCATCATACCTGGCCGCATACTTAGGATCACCAGTATTGTTGAGGACCATCAGTATCGTCCAGTTAGCATTTGATTGAATGAAATGTTTGTAAGATTTAATATAAACATGTCAAGTTTCCTCATTTATGTGTATAGTACCTAGTTAATAACAAGAATATAATTAGAAAGCCTTGATACTAAAACATGTAATTAAAAAACAATATCTCGAACCACTAGACTACAGACGTCGTCGAATACTGCTGAATTTACTGATGAAACAAATATACTGATTGATGATACGCACTAATTATTATTCGAACCAAAGAAAATACAAGAGAATTGCCTTTGATTTAAACCATGCGTTATGTCATCAACTCGTCATATAATACACATCACTAAACATTTTATTTTACATTAACATCTCTCACACACTCATACAATAAGTAAATAATACTTATTAAAATAACCGTATAGTACACTATCATAATATACAATATATTTATGACTTCAGCCTAATGGCACGGGTGTGACTCTATACAGCTTTCTTCAGAGTCAAAGACATACCGGCGCAGTTACATCGCAATTTTGTGACAAAGCCAAGTTATTGTAGCTCCATGCGTCACAAGATAGTTACCTACTGATGGGATAATAATAATTATGTTCATGGGTACTAACTACCTTTCAATTGTATTCCATGTTTTTATGTGTGTTTTCTGTCTCTGTTCTGTAGGGCAAATATTAGTGTTGGTAGTTAGCTTCTATTTGGATAAGCGCTATCACCAATCCACAAGCACCGGAACGTCGACATTCGTCAATATCTATAATTTTAAAGTAATTTGTAAAACATTTTATTAGCTTCACCTTGACTTTTGTGCATTTCAGTTACAATATGTATATAGTACCTCTGCACTCTTCTTCGCCGTCGCCTTCAAAACCTCGATTACACTTGCAAATAAAATGAGCAGGCAAGTTACAACACCCTGCGTTTGCGACGCATCGTGAAGCTACAGCCGGGTCCTCACACTCATCTATATCTGTAAGTACATAAATGCCAAGGTTTTTATATTTACATATATTATATAACTATAAAAGTATAAACATTACTACATCAGCCCCATATGGAAATGACACATCTCAACGAAAAAATCATTCGTTCAGATATGTCATTCCTACTGTGCTACGCCTGTGGCACTTCCCAGGAAAACAACAATGTTTCCCGAACCGAAGCATGCGACCACCACTTGCTTTCCCAGTTTTGCAGTTTTGCTTTTTGCTTTTGTCTTTGCTAGGATCGCATAATGGCGCCCACGATCGTGAAGGTCCCCCCCATCATATGTACGCAACGAAATAACAGGCCGGTAATATCCAACAGGACAATAATGGAAATTGCTGGACACTTTTTATTTTTTAAATTATGCTACCGAGGTTTTTAAGTACACACTTACATAAATTAGGTATTTTTTGGTACAAAATATTTATCATTATTCAGGCTGAATGCGCATTTTTTTTTTTAAACTTTGAAAATAGAACAAGAACCGCGCGCGGACGAATTGGCGTGAATGAAAATGAGATACTGTTGAATTAATTTGTGTTGTGTTTCCTCGAAAATGAGAGAAGGTGGACTACAGACACCATCAGAACTGTATGGAGTACTCTTAGGTGTACAGGTTTCCTCACGATGTTTTCTTTTACCGTTAACGCATGTGATAATCAAATTCTGGTCCACACATGAATTCGAAAAGTCAGTGGTACGGTCGGAGCCACTTCTGTGTAATCAGCTTTTGAAGTTAAGTAATTTGAGAAGGGGAAATTGGTAGATTTAATAAGGATAAAACTCGTCAAGAGCCGATCATTATCCACTTCACTGCTGATTATAAAAGCTGAATTTCTTGTTGTTCTGAAAACGAAATACATAGACTCTATATCTAGGTAGGTAATACTGAAGTAACATGTGCTCTGATACAAAACTGACTTCTTTTTCATTTTAAGTTATTTTTGTTCTGTTAGCTTATTCAATATTTCAATTATTTTTAAACATTGTGTTTTTTTTCTGTCATTAATTTTATTATATTCCTACTATTTTATCATCGATAGCTGTAAATGTGAACACAATGTAGCCATTAATGGCATAGAATATCGGATCGTAGGCCCTCCTATTGTAGTCGAGCCTAAACTTAAAATCATTATTAATCATTAAATAGTCCACTTCAATGAATTTCAGTCATTAATTTTTCTCAGTCATTAATCGCTGTACTATCATAATATTAACCTGATACCTGATACTCGTTGTTACCTAATATTAAGTACATCTGAAATTGTAATATGTACTAAACAGGCGCTAGACATAGCGTATTTGCGCAAATATTTGTGCAGCGTCGGCGCCGATACAAAATATAACTATACTACTACAATACATTTAGAATACATTTTGTATCGGCCAAACGACGTAAATATTTGCACAAATACTATAAGGCTGACGCTGGCATAATTACCAGCCTAATACCTACTCAGGTAGAAAAAACAATGAGTGAGAGATTCGAGCTCTAAACCAAATCGAGCTAATATCAATTCATATTGAACTATATTTACGGGACATTTCGGGTACAATTAAATCAAAACAAAACAAACTCGTCTGCTCGTGACCACGGCCGATGCAACTTGGCCGAAACGTCGAGGTTAGTCAAAATTTTTGTTATATTTTGATTTAATTGTGCGCGACAAGTCCCGTAAACATAGTTCAATATGAATGAAATTCGCGAAAGTTTAAAAACTTGTAATATCAATTCCTAGAGATCGATAATACTAATTCGTCGACCAGTGAATCACGAAGCGATTATTGGGATTATTGCCTATTCTCGGCTATGGATATGTACGGGCTGATAGGAGTTTGCGTATATATTTTGGTATACCTTTATAATTATCGGCAAATAACTTGAACATGCGCAGTGATTGATTAAAACGATTCTTACCTTTGTGACATCGTAGTACGCAGTGGCACTATCTTTGTTCAAGTTAATTGCCGGTTTTTAGGGTTCCGAAGTCCTACAAGGAACCCTTATAGTTTCGTCATGTCCGTCCGTGTGTCCGTCTGTCCGTCTGTCCGTCTGTCCTAATCCTTTACAGCTTAATAACTTCAGTAGTATAATATTGGGCACGCTGGACCACCTGTCGCGTACCGCTCCGGTGTTCCAGTGCGCCCAATAATAAGTATACTGATTCGGATAATTTGCAGATTAATTAAATCAGTTCGATGTTGTAGAACGCACAACGCCAACGGTAACAGAACGGAACTCGGTGTCGTTGTTTCGTTTCGTACAATCATTGCATACTAACACATTCCTTAATACAACTCATTTAATTAGATTAGTCGTTTTGGTTTTGATTTCATTGATCGATTGGTAGTCAACTGTTGTTTCGTTTGCAATACGACAACCGGGTTTAGTATGGTGGTATCTCTAACAGACTGCCGTGCTGAAGGTTGTGGGTTCGATTCCCACCAGAGCAAATGACTGAGAAAACATAATTTTCAAAGGTGACTCTGGTCTGGTTACAACTGTGATAATAGTAGTAAACTAACATCACAAAAGTATTTCATCACAATTATTAGTAATACCATCTCATCATCGATACGATACCTATAAAGTGATAGGTACCCACTCAATATTTTTGATCGTTCATTAATCAAATGTTGTAATCAATTATATTTGTTCAGTACCTACAGCAAACGTTGCCTACTAACTTCATACTGCTCATTTAATTACCTAAGGCGTTTCTGAAATTGATTAAAGTTGAACATTATATTAATAAAATTTATCAGTGTTACTGATTATTCTTATTTAAATCGTGTAAAGTATTAGACGCCTCCAAAAAATGAAGTTTGTCAAACAACCACATTCGCTTGTTGTTGATGCAGTTTGTGTTGAAGCCCAAAGTCGTACTTTTCGACACGGGAAACTTTTACCCAATACTATAAGATGTATTATCTGCGGTCCATCTAACTGTGGTAAAACCAATCTTGTAATTGGTTTGCTTTTGCATAAAAATGGTTTGAAGTTTCGCAATGTATACCTTTACTCAAAAACTCTACAACAACCAAAGTACATGTTTTTAGAAAAAGTGCTAGCGTGTGTACCAGATGTTTCGTTTTCAAAATTTAAAGACAATGAGGAAGTAATTAGTCCACAAGAAGCTAGATGCGAATCGGTAATGATATTTGATGATGTAGCGTGTGAGAACCAAAATAACATGCGAGATTATTTTGCAATGGGTAGGCATAGAAATATAGACTGCTTTTATTTAAATCAAACATACAGTAAGGTACCCAAACAACTTGTCAGAGACAATGCAAATGTTATAATTCTTTTCAAGCAAGACGATATTAATATGAGACATGTATATGATGAACATGTTAACACAGATATGAAATGGAATGAGTTCCGTGAATTATGCTCTAAAATATGGACTCATCCTTATAATTATTTAGTTATAAATAAGGAATGCCGTAAAAATGAAGGTTGCTATCGCAAAAAATTTGATAGCTTTGTAGTTTTTGATTGATGTTACATTGTATAAATATATATCACTGCAAAGAAAATATTAATCTTAATTAAACAGTAATAGAAGAAACATCTAAATATTATTATAATGGAAACATCTATAAAAAGACAAGTCGTTAATGCTGCTGAAGCGGTAAGAAGAAAAGTACGAAAAATGCGAAATATTGAAGAGGATAATGAAAAAGCTTTGCAAACTGTATTTAAGCCTTTGATTAATCCACTTAATCAAATTGTATCTAACAACAAAAATACTTCTAGAAAAAGTATAAATAATGAGGAATTTAAGTTTAGTAAATATGAGAACAACCATTACCACGACGAAAAATTACCTACTAACGATGTGTATGCTAATATTGAGAACGATTCGGAAAATACTGATAAACCTAAAGCGTCTACTATGGATCAAGGACATAGTGATAGTCGTCGAAATTCCGTGGATGATGATTCTGATAATTGTTTAGAAAAAAGTGATGACTCATTCAAATCTGTTGACTTCAATAATACTATGAAAGAAAACGTTTCATCATGGTCTCAATCGTCTGAGGTAATTGATGATATTCCTTTTGGAGTTAGGGTTGAAAAAGGAAAACTTATGCTTGGTTCAGCCAAAGTAATCGTCAATGATAAACATATTACTATAGACAATCATATATATCCATCCAGTCAAGGGCTAAAGGAACTTTTATTTCAAAAAGATCCGGATCTTAGTTTGGTGACTGAAAAAGATAAACACAGTTACAAATTAATGCTGTTAGCTACAAATGCTCATAGACGTGACTATGATCCAAATAAACCTATAAAAAGCAATAAAGGAAAAAAATATATGTGTCTTATAAAACCACTTTTTAAATTACGTAACGACTATAACGATGCTCAAATGACTTTGCCCAAAGGAAAAGGGTTGTTAATACTGAAAAAAATGAATAAAGATATTGAATATGTATATTGGGATGACCCTAACGAATTAGTAGAAAGATTAAAATTACTCATGGCCTCTCGGGAAGCTGGAAATACAGGACTAGATAACGAAATATTATCCATCATAGAAGAACTACGAGAGGGTAAATTTATAAGTAAATAAATATCTAGATAAAATAGTATTCTTTTCATTTTCCTTTGATCTTTCTAGAAGAACATACATAATGAATATAGACAAATTCGGTCATCATATTCATAAAAGAATGCGATTATCAGATATATTTGATATCTCAGATAAAACTATTTTAAAAACTACAAGTGGTGAGTTTAATTTGCAAATGAACAGACTACGAGGTGTTATTAATCCTGTTGAAGCAGATGACGTTGCTAACAAGGAATATGTAGATGAAAAAATTAATTACCTGTGCGCTAAAAGCGATGTTCAAACATTATTGGACAAAACAAAAAAAGAGATTTTAAAAGATATTCAAGTCTCATTAGATCATTTAAAATCAAGTATGGTATCATATATTGATCATAAAATAACGAACACTGCTACGAGTAAGACGAACAATCCATCTCATAATGATAAAGCAACAAATCGTGAATGAATTACACAAATCAGCCAGAAGAAACTTTGTTCGTCGTCATGTTATTTTAAAAGGAATCGATGACCTGTGGCAAGCCGATCTTATTGATTTAAGAAACATAAAAAATAATAATAATAAGGGTTTCAGTTATATATTAGTGGTGATTGACTGCTTTTCAAAATATGCATGGACTATGCCTTTGAAGTCTAAATCAAAAGTAGAAGTGTCAAACGCATTTCAAGAAGTGATAAAGACAAGTAATCGTTCACCTAATCATTTACAAACAGATTTGGGAACAGAATTTTACAACGATACATTCTCAAAATTAATGAAAAATTATAACATTAATCACTACTCATCATTTTCGATTAAGAAAGCTTCGATTGTGGAAAGATTAAATAAAACTTTAAAAAATACATTATTCAAAACTTTTAATTTAAATGGAAATTACAAATGGATAGGAAAACCTTTAGAAAATACTGTACATGCTTACAATAATTCTAAACACCGTACTATTAATTGTAAGCCGGTTGATGTTATTAATGAAAATGAGAATCTTATACGAAAAAATATTTTAAAATCACATAGAAAAACGTTGACTAAGAAAATTAAATTTAAAGTTGGCGATTACGTTCGAATAAGTAAGTATAAAAATTGTTTTCAAAAAGGCTATACCCCAAATTGGTCAACAGAAATCTTTAAAGTCATAAACATTAATGAGACAATCCCAGTGACATATAACATTGAAGATCTTCGTAACCAACCTATATTGGGTACTTTTTATGATCAAGAAATTCAAAAAACATTTTATCCTGATGTTTACCTCATAGAAAAAGTTTTAAGGAGAAAAGGTAGTAAACTATTTGTCAAATGGTTAGGTTTGAATGATAGTGAAAATAGTTGGATCGATAAGAAAACTATTGTAAATTGATACAAGGGTATTTATAATTCAACCTATTATTTATCATAACATTGTGACACGAACAATGCAAGGAAGTGGACTTCTTAATAATATAATAAATAATTTACCGTTCGAACTCCATTTACCAGGTTACAATTACTGTGGACCCGGTACTAAATTAAAAAAACGTTTATTACGAGGAGACAAAGGCATAAATCAATTGGATGAAGCTTGTAAAGTACATGATATAGCTTATACAAATTATTCAGACTTGAATAATAGACATCAAGCTGACTCTCAGTTACTTAATATGGCAAAAAAACGGTTAAAAGCAGCAGATGTTGGAAAAAGAGAAAAAATCGCTTCTTGGTTAGTTAGCAAAGCAATGAAGACAAAACTTAAAATGGGATCTGGTTTAAAAACATTTGGATCTTTAGTAACGAAAATTCGCTCACACCTCAAAAAGTTAAAACCTAAAAACAAAGAAGATGCAATTAAACATGCATACCTTGCTGCAAAAAAGTTGTACTCAAATAATTCCAGGATCCCTATACCCAGAGTCATATCGCTACCTAAAACAGGAGGGTTTCTACCGCTGATTCCAATTTTTGCTGGGCTGTCTGCATTAGGTACATTAGCTGGCGGTGCAGCGGGTATTGCAAAGACGGTTAACGATTACAAAAGTGCTAAACAAAATTTACAAGAATCACAACGTCATAATAAAGTCATTGAATCGATTGCGTTGGGTAAAGGATTGTATATCAAACCGTACAAGAAAGGAAATGGCTTGTTTGTTAAATGTTCAAAAAACTAATTAAGAGGTTACCTAATAGTGCTCTTAGTAATATAGATATCCAGAATCACGCGTATAACGTACCTTATTTTAGAGGTGTATATATGAAAGATCAATTACCTAACAAACCGAAACTTATTGAAAGTGGTGTTGTTAATTTGGATAATTCTAACAGTGAAGGAACACATTGGGTAGCCTACATAAAAATAAAGAATTATTGTGAATATTTTGATAGCTATGGTAATTTGAAACCACCTTTAGAATTACTAAATTACTTTAAAAATTGTAATGTTTTTTATAACTATACGCGATTTCAAAAAAATAACTCTGTAAATTGTGGACATTTATGTTTGTCATTTTTGTATACTTTCTGGAATAAATATATAAATTGAATAACTTTTTTATTTGTATCATTTGCATGATGTCTCTCTCACTATCTATAACGGGTAACTCATCAGCATTATCTACTTATTATTCACCTACTCTACAATTTGAGGGACAGTATGAATGTGCATTATTATATTTATCTACATTTAATTCTATACCAAATATTGATAAAACAAATTGTAAATTTTATTATGATCGTGATGTTATTGAAATACCTGAAGGCGCATATGAACTGCAAGACATCAACGATTATATAAATTTAAAATTACAAGGCGCAAGTTTTAAATTACAATGCAATAACAATACTTTAAAAACTAATATATTCTGCACAAAAAAAATTGATTTTATAAAAGAAGATTCTATTGGTAGATTGTTAGGTTTTGGTAAGAAAAAACTTGAAGCAAATATATTACATGAATCACCGTATCCAGCGAACATTTTATCAACAACCGTGGTGAGGGTCGAATGTGACATAGTGACTGGATCATATATTAATGGCCAACCGAGTCATATCATTCATGAATTTGCTCCAAATGTGCCTCCTGGTTACAGAATTATAGAAGTTCCTAAAAACGTCATTTACTTTCCAGTAAATCAAAACAACATTAACAGTGTGAACGTGAGACTTTTAGATATAAATAATAATTTGCTTAATCTACGTGGGGAGGAAGTGCAGTTATATTTACACCTCAGAAGAAAATGATTGATTACAGTAAAATAAATAAATACCCTTGTACCCCAACAAAAAAAAACAGTGCTTCTCGAGTTATCCACAAGACAACATCTAACCCAAAAAAAAAACTGCAACTTAATCAAGAAAATCGACAATTTCTCAAAGCTATAGGACTTTTAAAATGAGTATGTTAGACGTTTTATCTTCTCCACTGCACGATAATACTATAGTTGGTATCGAATACCATTCATATAAGCCATACATAACAAGTTTCAATAGAAACGATGAAATTCGCATACCTATTAATGAAAAAGACTTATATGTTTTACCATCCGCTAGTACATTGTATTTAGAAGGATCAGTAAAAGTTACTAAAAAAGATTCCCAAGAAAGAAGTAGTGTATCATTTACGAATAATCCCATGCTGTATCTCTTTCAAGACATTCGATATGAACTAAATGGTGTCGAGATCGATAAAATAAAAAACGCTGGCATAACAACTACTATGAAGTCATTATTATCAATGAATGAAAGTGAATCAAAATCATGTCGTGCTTGGGGTTGGGACATCCATGGCTTTAAAAGTCCCAATGGTTCTTTTTCTGTATCTATACCACTTAGTAACATTCTTGGATTCGCTGAAGATTACAAAAAAGTGATCATGAATTGCAAACATGAATTAATATTATTGCGGAGTAATACAAACTCAAATGCTGTGAAGCTTGATGCCGGAGAAGTCATACACGATGTTGAAATTAATAAAATTGTATGGAGAGTACCACATGTAAAAGTGTCGGACAAAGAAAAAATTCATCTTTTAAAGATTTTGGAAAAAGATCGAGCGCTGCAATTAGTATTTAGGAATTGGGATTTATACGAATATCCGTTGTTGCCTAAAACCACAAAACATACGTGGTCTATTAAAACTTCATCCCAAATTGAAAAACCGAGATATGTAATTATAGGTCTACAGACTAATAAAAAACATAATGCAGTTGCTGATATGTCTAGATTTGATCACTGTACTTTGCGTGGTGTAAGAGTATATCTCAATTCAACTTATTATCCATATGAGAATCTAAACAGCAATTTCACTAATAACAATTGTGCATTACTTTATGAGCAATATGTTCGTTTTCAACAGTCATACTATGGACGTCGATCAGAGCCGTTGTTAAACGCCAAGGAGTTTAAGGAAGTCGCTCCTTTATTTGTCATAGACTGTTCTAGACAAGTTGATAACCTCATATCAGGTCCAGTAGTCGACGTACGAGTAGAGCTGGAAAGTGATGTTGAAATACCTGATCAAACTTCAGCCTACTGTTTGATATTGAACGATTGCATAATTGAATATAAACCATTAACTAATATTGTAAGAAAAATATCTTAATTATGAGTTCTAATGTAGTTATTTTAGACATACAAGGATTTAAAGATTCTCAAAACCAATTCATAGTCAAGGAATTGGCTTTTGCTACTCAAGAGTTTACACAATCGTTTTTAATTAAACCACCATATTTGTTTAAATATTTATCAAGTTCAGAAAAGAAACAAGTTATGTTGTTGGAAAGAAATAGAGGAATTTATTGGAACGAAGGTTATATCGACTATCGGGAATTTAGACGAATAATCGTCCCATATCTAGAAAATAAGGAAATCATTGTAAAAGGTTTCGAAAAGGTGAAATGGGTTAAGGAACTTTGTGAGAATTGTAGTGTCTTTGACCTCGGTGAAAAAAACTGTCCTAATTTCTCTGTGTTGTATAACATGTACTGTGATGGAAAACAAAATTTTAATTGTACTAAACATGTAAAGTACTGTGCCTTAAAAAATGTGTTATGTATTAAAAAATATTTGAATTTCTAATGAATTGTGTATTTAAGGTTTTAATAAATAAAAAATCATTAAATCGTAAAAATGTGTTTATTTCAAAAGTTTGCCTACCTAATACTCTACAGTTACCCTTTCCATAATAATAAAAATGTATTAAATTTAAAAAGTATGACACAACTAACCTAAGAAGTATTGTAATCTAACATAAAACACAGCATTTAGATAAAAAATTCCATTTAAAAATTAAAAATCATTGTCTATCAAAGATTTCGAATAAAATGCATGAAATTTACTAAATATAACACAACTAACTTTAATAAGTATTGTTATCTATCAAAAATACATCATTTAGATAAATATTTCTGTTAAAAAAATGAAAAATAATAATTAAAAGTCATTGTCTATCAAAGATTTCGATATTTTTTTAACTAATGATTCAGTATCATCCATTACATTATCAATTGCGTCTTTTACAATGTATTGTGCATTTATTATCACATTATCACTATCACTATCACTGTCACTGGTATTGTTATTGCAGAGGTCTATAACTGATATTTTTATTAACTTCAACCCGCGTCGGTGCAGTTTGCTCATTACGAAAGATTTTGTAGGTTGTTTCTTCATTTGAGATGGCTTTTCCTGACGTCGTCGTCTGGATTTCTTTTCTTTTGTAATTTGACTGCAGTGCTGGGGCTCGTTGCGAAGCATCTCGGAAAGTCCTTCGTAAGGATCCTGAGCGTACTGGCTAAACACAATTTCTGAATCGGAAATCTGAAACAAAATTATAAAAATAATTGTTAGTATTTTTAACAGACATCAAATCAAAAAAGGAGGAGGTTCTCAATTCGACTGTATGTTTTTGTAGTGTCACTCTCGAGGTGGTCCTATTTAAATTCGGTTAAGACTGATGATGATCTTCAGAGATAACGAAGAGGACTCTTTAGTGAATAACAGTCACTCACCCGCAATTAGAGAAATCGTTTGGCTATGTATTGTATATTTTACTCAAAATAGAAAAATAAAATACCTAAACTTTATAAAAGTAAAAACCTTAAAAAATAATGAAATAATTTGTGTAAAACTGTTTAGGAAGTCAGTGGATTTTTTTGTTAAATCAAACCAAATCAAAGACATCTACTTTCTAAACTGTTTCACATAAATTATTTTATTATTTTTGTAGTCGGTTTTTACTTTTATAAAATTTTATTTTATATTCGATGAAAACAATCGTTATCTATGTTATAATAATAAAATAGATTTAAAATATTTTACTTACCGATGACATGATTGTGACGCACACTAATATATCAGATATCAATAATAATTAACAAGTACTCGAAGCGAGTAATATTTTATAAGTAACATACATAACACGTTTGCACATTAGGTAATTAAACATTACGACATTATAAGTTAGTGCCCGTTCACATAGACTAATTGCTGAGTCAATTTTGTTCGCATTTGATAAAAGTTTAGTACGGATAGGGAAGCAAACTGTTTAGCGAATTGATATAAAACATAAATTTGCTGAGTTATATTCTTCTTTCATACATCTGTTAACAACTGCAAGTTTACTAATCATATGAACAATTAAAGTAGACAGTCAATTTGCTAAGCAATCTGTTTCTGTGATCGTACATTAATTTAAGATTTTTATTCAAACATTATCTGATCTGATTCATTCGCTGGTCTGTGTGAATGGGCACTAAGTTTTTAAGTTAACTCTAAAAATGATAACTTAGCATTTGTGTGAGCATTGAACTTTTAGATGTTTTTAATTATATTGACAAAGCACATTATGATTGTGTTGCAATATTATAGGTATCATAGTAATGTACAAACATTGATCACTTGAAAATAAATCTTATCTCCATAATAATAAAAGCAAAATGCTACTTAAGCACTGACTTATCACGTATATCACGAAATCTCCGGAACTACGAAACCTAAAAACTTGAAATTTGATATGTAGATTATTTACAGGATGTTAGCATTTGCTAAGAAAAGATTTTAGAAATTCGATTTTAAGAAGCTAAATGGATAAAAAACTTAGACGAGCGAACAAAGTCGTGGAATCAGTTAATTGTAGGTATTATAATCATACCTATACAATTTACGCGTAACTCTACGTAAGTAAGTTGAATCTTAGGTTGCTTTTAGTGTAGGTAGGCATTATGTAATAATAAGCTACTTAATATCTGATAAATAAAACAGATAGATAGTTATAATCACTCACATTTTATTTATATTTAATACAAAACTACAGTAGGTATATACAAACAGACAGCAGTATATTTAATATTACAATATTATCTTTATCGGTACAATGTAATGTTTATATCTAACATTTAATAACATTATTATGTTTCGATGTATTACATATAGTTTAAAAAATAATCACGGTTCTCGTATATAAACTCTGTTTACTCTAAAAACGGACCTAATTTTCGTTATTAAAAGTATATGAATAGCCCCAGGCTCGCGTTGCTATTTTACCTTTAGATATCACTCGTTTATCGTCGTTACCAGATAAGGCAATTTTATTAACACTTTGTGTAAATATTTCATGCTTTATTGATTTAAACATATAATTTTTTCTGCGAATAACTCCACCATTAAACAAAATATTTTTATAATCTATGATGTTTAAATCCCGAACCACGCATGATTTAACTCCTTTTGCTTTTTTTATGACTTCGTTAAGAGTTTTTATAGAATAGAGTTTCGATCTCAAACCCACAAAATCAGATATAAAGTTTCCTCCCATTTCATCTTTGAAAAGACCTGGAATTTTTTTGTTAAGTAAAGGTATGTTAAAATTATTTTGTTCATCATAATTACTTGTGTCAAAGTATTGCAAAAAATGATATTTCAAGTCATGGTAAAAATTATTTGTATATATTTCATACACAAAAGAATCGGTATCTGTATAACATAGCTGTACTTGATTTTCATAAAACGGTTTTACAATATTATAATGAAAATTATACATGTGCGACTTTGAAAGTTCTAAAACAGTGAATCCAATATAAATTGGCTTATCTAAAATAATTTGATCAGGTTTCATTTGTATTGCAACTAAATTTTCGGTTAAAATTGAAGCACTATGAAAATACGGGTTAGCTACAAGTCTTTCAGCCGATATGTTTTTTTGGTTCGATTAGTTTTATCGCACCATTGGTTAACTAAATGTACAGTTACTCTTTTTTCAGTATTTTCTAACGTTTTGCCAAAAACACTGTTGTTTAATAACTTAAAAAAGTCTTGTTCGAATGCACTTTTCGCCTTTTGTCTTAATTGAGTATTCAATTCTATATACTGCTTTAAATATGGACTCTGTCTAAAAGTAATAACTCTATGAACTTTCCTTAATATCAACCCGTGTTCTAAGCATTTCTTTAAATGAACGTAATGTATAACATAATTATACTTATTATACAAATTTGCAACTAGTTTACTAGTTTTACCACCAGGAGGTATGCATTTCTCTGGACAAAAAGGTAAATCATTATGATGATTGTGTAAATGTTTAGGATACAAAAGATCTACTTCTAATATATAACCCCACTCAACATCATCCTCAATACTTTCTACATGTAAATGAGTCAATTCATTTTCACTGAGAAATCTGAAACTAGAATAAGGTAAATACTGACACATGCTAAAACCATAAAGGTTATTACAATCTAGATAAACTATGAAACATTGAGGCTTTAAAGCATCATACTCACGCATGTATTTATGATTGGCCTTTGCATAACGATGGGAACACATACACAAACCTCCTCTAATACCATCTTGAATCATTCTAACGATATCTAAGTCCGACACGAGTTCCAATTGAATACCTGTTTTAAGCAACATTGCATCAAAGGACAAACTAGGCGTCGTTATGTAAAATGCAGGATCAAGTTTATAATGTTGTTTACACGTTTTCCTAAAATTTTGAAATATGTCTGATAATAAAAGTACGTCTGTTTTTAAATACAGATCAGTATATTCACCTAAATTATTTATACTAAATTCATCCCAAATTGTTTTAGCATGATTATAATCTTCATCGCTAATGTCTTCGTTGGTTAAAGAATTATGAAAATAACATTTCAACGGTAACATTTTTTGTTCATAACATTTCCAATCTGTCATATAATCATACGGATATATACCTTTCCGTGTCAGCAAATCAAACTGCTTCTCATCAGAAAAATGAGATCGAAGAGTAACAAAATCTTCTATCTGCATTGTTTTAGCGAGTTTGTCCAAACTTGTTGCTAAAAAGTTGAAGGAATCTAAAAACCTTAATTGTATATATTCGTTATCAGCCATCGGAATAAACTTTGAAAATGAAATGTATTTTTCTTTGGTCTTGGGTATTATTTTTATTTGTCCGGGTATTTCACCTAACTTTTTTATAAATAAATGGCAGTCATAACCTGATAGATTATGAAAAATTATTGGAATTAATTTTGGTACTTTATATTTTAGATTACAAATTCGATGTGCCGCGCCTCGATATCGACCTGTGATATGACAGTGATCCCTGACTCTTTCGACCCACAATAAGTTTTCACATATGTGACATTTAATAGCATGTTTAAAATCATAGACGTCTTTTTCTGTAAAAATCATAGGTTTGCTTTTAGTTAGTATTTTGTGTATTTTTTTTACATCCTCAGTAAGAAAATTGACAAATTTTGAAACACAATCGTTACCTCGATAACTTCTATATCCTTCAAAATTATTGTCGAACGAAGATACTATATTATAAGCGAACGCAGCAGGCACATGGTGTTTTAAGTATGACGTATTAGCGGTGTTGAAATCGTCGCCGGATATTGGTTCAAGCAATGTTTCGAAATCAGCGTATATGACGAAAGGAATGTCTTGTTTTCTTTCATAATTTTGAAACTTTAAAAATGTTCCTTTTTCTGGTAAAACTGTGACAACCCCTCCACATAGATGTGCTTCAATTTGACTAGGACTAGGAAAAAACAATAAACAGGTTTCGCAAAAGTACAATTTACCGTGATGTTTAGTAATCTGATTTCGGATTAGACGAGATAAATCTTTAATAAGACAGTAGTGGGAACTTGTATTGTTTTCTAAAAATAATAGATGGATACTCTTCGATTTATTATTAATTGATTTATACAAGGGTCCGATTATAGTCTTATTATTTTTCAGCCCATACACGAAAATATTCAGAAACGGATTGTTTTTTTCGAAAACAGCTATATCCAAAAATGTGATCGGAAATTTCAAATCATTAACATTTAAAACATCCTGGAAGTGAGGATAAGACGTTACTCTGTTAGAATGATTAGTTGCAGGATACAAAGCCGCCACAATACACCATAAAAAACAAAAATTGTCTCTGTTTTGAATATTCAAACAAGATTTTTTGTTTTTTATAAACTTTGGTAAAGCTATAAATTTAGACCCACCGAGAGGTTGATATTTATTAATGTTTATTTCTAAATGTGAATTGGTTAAAAATGTCCAACCACTATCTCGCTCCTGAAATTCTTCAATTTTCTTTAGCAACAATACAACTATTGATTTATAAACTGCATCAAAATCGTAATTAAAATGAATTATGTAGTTTTTTGTCGCAAATGATTTAATTTCTTGTTGATCATTTTTAAACATAAGAAAAACAGCAAAAATTTCTAAATGAATTTTGATAGATGTATGTTTTTGTAGCGACTGATCTGTCAGATTCTTAACATGTTCGCAAACATTATTGAGAAATGATTCTGGAAAATTATTTACTTGATCGTTTGTCGCATTGATTCTATAACTCACGATACGTCCTTTAAACGAAGAATTAATTATTTCAACGTTGTCGTACAAAAGGGTTGCACTATTGTTTTTATGTGCATTGCTGCGTAAATGACCAGACCACCTACGACTATCTACAGATAAATTACAAACCGAACAGTGAGGCATCTTTAATAATATTATATCTAATAAGTAATAATTTTGCCTTAACACATCTACTTCATTGTATTAAACGTAATAGTTATTTCAGAGTTTAGATACGAAAATCATAATTAAACCTTTACAATATTCACAATCTCACAAATACCTTTGTTAACGAGTTTCAGCTCCAAAACTATGTATAGTAAGTTGATGAAGTAAATAGGAGTATAGTACCATTGTTTACATCCGAACACAGCAGATTTGTTGTAGGCTCTTATTCGATAATCCCTTCAAGAACTTTATCGTGGTGTTCATCAAAATATTTCTGAAAATAAGGTGAAAATAATATTATATTAGTAATATATACACGTACATATCTTTAGTCATAAAAGTTAAAAAACTTCAAACAAAAAATATTTATAATAATCATATAATTACCTGGGAAATGTATTATAGGTACTAATAATTATAATTTTTTACTGTCAGATATTCAGTTCAGATGCGTATTTCTCTGATCCAAAATATCTAACTTCAGCTGCTGCAGATCACTTGGATATCAGAAGATGCTAGGATCGTGTACTTATTATTTTGCTTCAAAAAATAATGTTCTAAAAACTTGACAATTAAACAAGATAACCAATTAATTCGTCAGTCAACCATTGTTGCTTAAAGTTAATTATTATTATGTTTTAAAATGTTCGGCTTTTTAAACAAAGTACAATTTATTCATTATTAAAATAAATATAATCATATGAACCCGATATTAACGATAATCATAAGATCTTTTACCAGTAAAGCATTTCATATTTCAACACAGTTGTTAGTTTTATTGCACTTTGATCAACCTAAATAATTTATCTATTCAGCTGTAACATTCGCATAAACCGCTATTTTAGGTAAGGATGGCACGCATACACATTTACTTTATTCACGTAAATATCGTCTTTTGTTAATTAGTAATATAGGATAATTTGTCAGCCCTAAGTCTTTTTGCTGTATCGACAAACCATACAAATTGTGTGCTCTAATTCCTTACTCTTCATTTTTACGTTGATATAATACGTACAAAAAAAAGAGTTGATTTAATCGTTGTTACTTAGGATGTTTGCAATCATTTCTAATAAAGTGAATTATCATATGATTTCGACTTATAAACAACATGTTTTCGAAGACCAAGACACAGACGAAATTAAGTATTCAAGTGCGGATACAATCTCCAAGAAGGGCAAGAAGTACCTACGCTGCGAACGCTCATTTATTCATACGAATTTTCGATACTTTCCGTGTTGATTGCTGACCTGCTGCTATCCACCGCTCCGAGTGTCGTCACCAACTCATCAAGCTACTGGTAAAAACATGTAAGTTTAATAAGTAATGTAAGTATAATAAGTTGTTGTGTATTATCCACAGACATAGTAAAAAATATAGACGAAGTTCTGCGAACAATCTAGTGAAGCCAAAAAAACTATGCTCCTTCGTGTACAAAAATCCTTCAAGTGTGAGCGTGAGCGCTGGTTGTACACGAAGAAGCAAAGGCTTTTTTTTGGCTTCACTGTGATTGTTCGCAACACTTCGTCTATATTTTTTACTATGTCTGTGGTATTATCCCTCTCTTTACTTATCTATATATTGTCCATTCTAAGGTTGTCTGAAAAAAATTGTCTAGACCGCGATAACACCGCCTATTGCCTTATATCTTTTATGTATGTTGCGTATTTTTGGGGTGAAACACCTAATGGTGTGTCTAGGAGGCAAGACTGACTCGATACGTGGCACGTATATATTGTTTCACATCTGTATAATGGCTTCCGGCTTTCCGGGACAGTTACATTTTTTGTATACAATACAGAATATATGTGGGAGTTATTTTGAAGATAAGAATTACTATACTTTTAATGCACGTTTTTATTTAAATAATACGTCGTAGTAGTTAGGTACATTGATCGTCTTATACTGTCAAAGATAATGTAATCACTATCACTACGTTTTAATCATGATTATATTATCTTTGGTTTTAACTGTCTTTTAATCTGGCTGCGCAGCAGTTGATACAAGTACCTCAGCGCTCCCAGCCATTCATTCCATCCGTCACACACATACTTCCCGTTCATTCATCAGCTGCGTTCAAACAAATTTATAACACCACATATATTTTGTATTGCACGAAACATTTTAAGAGTATATTCAAATCACTGATCTATTTGTATCATTATTTTTTATTAATTGTTTTAACGTTATTATTTCAGGTCAGAATCAGAGTGCGAGTTCTATCAGCCAACTGCGGTCATCGGACAGAAAGCTAAATCCACGCGCAAGCTCCCTACCAACAACAACAACGGGAAGCGCAAGTCAGGATCGTCTCGTCCAAGGTAATCAAAATTTTTTTTTAAAGCAAAGTTGAGTAAAATACTTCACTTTGATATCCGGATAGATAACGAAGACGAGTATTAAATTCATTTTAGAATTGAATTAAAATAATTTTCCAAGCAACGATTCGAATAAGAAAGTATATGATTAACCAAATCTTTATTTCTTTGTTGTTTCAGTAAAAAAATACAGAATGATAATATCGATGTATTCGGTATCAGTCGCAATGAAACTGACACGGAACTCAACGAAGGCTCATCTAGCAACCAAACAGTTTTATCATCCTTTTTTGTCAACCGTGTGGCTAATGGTAACGAGCGGCGAGATGCGAACACCGACGGAGAATATTATATAGACTGCAAAGTTTACAAGACGTCCGATGCGCGTGAGACGGAGTCCATGGCGTTGTGGAAGAAAGCGCTTGTCCGTGTAAAATTCCAAACCAATACGGATACATCGCAGTGGAGCCGATTACAGGATTTCGTGCGTTCGGCAGACAAATTGTTTGAAGAACCACCAAGAATGTACACTGGTAAATAAAATAAAATCATTATAAGATCATTGTTTTGTTTTATTTAATAAAATGAGGTAAGCGTCCAAAATCTTCCTTAGGAATCGGTTAATCCATAAATTATAATGATAACAGTAAGTAACCTATAGACACATACACAACAAACATAACACTTTTTTCCTCAAACACTCAACGCTGTTGCTAAATTAAATTAATACATTTTTGATCGATCAAGTAGAACGTTCAGTATTAGATATATTCTGGTACACCGTCGGTTACCATTAAGCGTTTTACCACATTGTGTGCATCATGCCATCATGTTATGTGTCGATCGCCAAACGTCCAAACGAACATCTCATGAACGTTCAACGTCAACGAGTTCCATTCGGATACCGTTGGGCGTTCTACAACATCGAACTGATTTAATTAATCTGCATATTTATCCGAATCCGTATACTTATTATTGGGCGCACTGGAACACCGGAGCGGTACGCGACAGGTGGTCCAGCGTGCCCAATATTATACTACTAACTTCTACAGTTATAAACATAAGTAAATGAAATTTTGTTAAAAAATAGTCTACATATAGATCTCAATTTTAAAAGAATAAAAAATTCGTTTTTGCGTATTTTAGGGGTGGCGTCCATACATGTGAAATGGAGAAAAAAAAAATTTTTCGCTGCACCCCCTCGTGTGGGATATCATTGAATAGGTCTACTAAAATGAAGGTAATGTTTGATACACCACTTTTTTATCAGGTGTACCATCTGCGAAATATAGCCCGCCAAAGTGGCTTGCAATGTGTCCCCCCCCCTGCCATTTCTAAACTATGCAATGTAGAAACTTATAATCTTCCACATTGATAGACCTTTATAAAAACTCTCTTTTAAAATTATTTCGAGTATTATGTGATTTTAATTTTTTGAGTTATAGAGAGAAAACTGAAAAATACTTAAAACGTCCTAGTTCAAAGGTCATTGACCTTAGAGAAAAATTATCATAGCAAATAATGCTCCTTTAGCTACTTTCTATTTGAAAAAATCACAAAAAGTAACTTTGAAATGACAAACGTCTTAAATTTGGCTTCTTGAATTTATCGCTAGATGGCGCTACTAACAACACGCTCTGAGTCGCGAATGCTGCCGATTATTGCAAAAACTAAAATAGCCATGATTAATATTCGATTTGATTCGTTTGTAATTACACCTACTTAAGGAACCCTATAATACTGAGCATGGCCCGACATGCTCTTGGCCGGTTTTTTATTATTTTATTACTTGTGGTCACAGACATAGTAAAGAATATAGACGAAATGCTTTGAACAATCATAATGAAGCCAACAAAACCGTCACACTGGAATAACTCCACATGTACAAAGAATTACAGCGAAGTCTTTGCACAATACTCGTATGTTATGTTTGTATGCTGTTAGTGATGGCTAAATGGGCTTGAACATATTTTTATCATGTAACAACATTCGATGTACCCTATTTATTGCAAATAAAGATATTGTATTGTATTGTATTGTATCTTGTAGATGAGTTTTGTTGTCATGCTACAATCTCGTTGCCCAACACTACACAGAATACACCAAGTTTATTTGCTATTTTTAGATGTTTTTATTATTCTCATTCTCGTTGTGTTTTTATATCTCATATTTATTATGAACATGGCACTTGGCTTAGCGAATCTTGAAAATATTTCACAGTTTCCTTCTTTTTAACTTTTACCATTTGTTCTGTACCATATAATAAGCGTATATCATCAGAAATGTTTAAAATTATCCCTTTCCTAGCCTAAAATTGTTCGTCAAATCTCCATAAACTTTGATATATAGGGCAATAACATAAAAATAAAATTAATATAATTTTTCTTTATCTGCCCAAAAATTACAGACCTTTCCTGAGGTTTACCAAATAGAAAATAGAGGCAAGGAATAAAATAAATTTCATCCCTCGCCAATATTTACAATTATTTGTATGGCATATAAATTTTCTACTCGCCAAAACCCATTGGGTGGACCCTTCAAGTATTCCTTTTGTTGGGATTATTGAGTGAAAGCGAAAAGGGAAAATCCTGCAAAACCTTACATACTCTATGCGTGACCACTATATTTCTATCTCCCGTTCCCCTCAACTGTAAGGAAACGGGTGGGGAGCGGGGGGTTTGACAATGTAAGTGAAGGGGTCTAGTTAAGCTGGTTGTGTTTTAAATATTTTAATATTTAAGATTTTTGTTCAATTCATAGTTTGTTTCATTTGGACAGAAAATTATTGTTAAATTCTGTTGAATTTTATTGTGAATAGGATATTAATTTTGTTTCTGTTCCCTTTTTTGCTGTTATTAGAGTTAAATAATGAATACCAAATATTATACAAGGCTAAATTTCATGCCAAATATAATGTGTAAAACAAAATTATATAGTAATAGTAACTGACAGAAATTTAATTTCATGGCAGAAATATAAGTTTAGTCGTTTTAAATATAAAAATGAATTAAATATTGAATTCCTCATTTAACTTTTCAACCCTATTTAATTATTACATTTACGTATATTATGTACAAAACGTACCTAATTTTACACCGTAACTATCCACGATCGGTTCCCATTCTTCTAGTCCATCCAAAGGTTGTCTGGAATATATTGCCTTGTGCAATAAGACCGCCCATTATACTTATATAATCTTTCTGTAAACTGCTGTCTTTATTTTCGTTTGGTGTATGTACAATAATGAATATAATAAATAAAATAAATAAATATGTAACAAAAATCTAATTAATCTGCCCATGTCATCATTCATCTGGAAGGCTAATTCATCAGGAATCTCTTAATTTTAAAACAGACGAGGGATTGATTTTTTCCTTAAGGATTTCGTCCTTGTCTCGTGGTTGCAAGGCAAAGTTATCTGTCGGCTTAGATGTGGCTACCTAAGGGGTGAATTTTTATCCGTCCCTCTTAGTATTCCAAGGCTGTAGGCTTATAATTCGCTTGAGGGTAAGACCTTTCTTTGTCGAATTTCTCAATGTCATTTCTTAATGTCCAATTTTCCCAATCTTACAGAAATATCTTTGAACAAAATCGTGAACCAATCAAATTAATCTTCCAATACTTCAATTTTACGCTTCGCTTCAAAAGACGAATGCTTTCTTTTAAAATTGGGTTAGAAAAGAAAAACTGGCCAAGAGCATGTCGGGCCATGCTCAGTATTATAGGGTTCCTTAAGTAGGTGTTACAAACAAATCAGATCGAATATTAATCACGGCTATTTTAGTTTTTGCAATAGACGGCAGCATTGGCGACTCAGAGAGTGATGTCAGTAGCCGCTAGATGGCGCTATACAGTGCCAAATGTAATACACGGCACTTGACGGCGGCATTGGCGACCCAGAGAGTATTGTACGACGCCGCTAGATGGCGCCAATTTTAAGAAGTGTGTCGTCAACATAACACAAAGTTACTTTTTGTGATTTTTTCAAATAGAAAGTAGCTAAAGGAGCATTATTTGCAATGATCATTTTTCTCTAAGGTCAATGACCTTTGAAGTAGGACGTTTTAAGTATTTTTCAGTTTTCTGTCTATAACTCAAAAAATTATAATCACATTATACTCAAAATAATTTTAAAAGAGAGTTTTCACAAAGGTCTATCAATGTGGAAGATTATAAGTTTCTACGTTGCATAGTTTAGAAATGGCAGGGGGGGGACACATTGCAAGCCACTTTGGCGGGCTATATTTCGCAGATGGTACACCTGATAAAAAAGTGATGTATGAAACATTACCTTCATTTTAGTAGACCTATTCAATGATACCCCACACCAGGGGGTGCAGCGGAAAATTTTTTTTTTTCCCCATTTCACATGTATGGGCGCCACCCCTAAAGAACGTAAAAACTATTTTTTTATTCTTTTAAAATTGAGATCTATATGCAGACTATTTTTTTACAAAATTTCATTTACTTATGTTTATAACTGTGGAAGTTATTAAGCTGTAAAGGATTAGGACAGACGGACAGACGGACAGACGGACGGACATGACGAAACTATAAGGGTTCCTTGTAGGACTTCGGAACCCTAAAAAAGGCACCTCTACTTTGTTTTAAGGTGCATGCAAGCAGCCAAGTAGTGATAGCCTAGTGGTTGAGCGCTTGCCTTCCATGCAGGAGGGTGTAAGTTCGATCCTGGCCCGCACCTCTGACTTTTCTAATTCATGTGTGGATTTATATTCGATTATCACTTGCATTAACGGTGAAGGAAAACATCGTGAGGAAACCTGCACACCTGAGTGCTCCATACAGTTCTCAATGGTGTGTGTAGTCCGCCAACCCGCACTAGGCCAGCGTGGTGGACTAAGGCCTTAGACTTCTGTACTGAAAAGAGGCCCGTGCCCAACAGTGGGACAGTAATGGGCTGATTATGTAGCAGCCAAGTGAAGCCCCAACCAGTAAAAAAAAAAATCTCGCTGAATACGTCATCATTTATCGAAAATTCGTTTTTAATAATTGAAGTACAGGTACTATAGTTTAATCAGAAACTATTAACTCTGTAAATTTTAGTTCACTGTTGTTGAAAAATTGCGAAGAACGGCCACTTTTAGCTACTGTACCTGTACTTCGAATTTTCGATAAATATTGTATTCAGCGAGAACGAAAGTAACCGACATAGCCCGAAGAATTGCCAAACTTAAGTGGCAGTGGGCGGGGCACATTGCTCGCAGAACAGATGGGTGATAACTGTTTGACATTGACGGCGCCTTTATTTCGTAAGCAGTAATGGCGGTTTTCTAATTCAAGTGTTACCACTGAGGTGCAGTCGACTACCAGAATAGATACTAATTTTGACATACCTATTGATAAAATATAGGATAATTTGATTATGTTTTGGGGCATGTAAAATTAATTTTATAATAAGTTTTGCTGTGCCCTACAGGGTCCATATATATTATTTTATGTTTGCCACCTAATATACATTTATAAAAATAAAAATAAAATCTTATGTCTAACAGCGATGCGTGGCTATACAAAGTAACTTTTTTTTTTACGCAATTTGAGATACTAGTTTGTTAAGAATCACTAGGATAATCGATTAGGATAGTTTTTGTTATATCTAAACTACAAACTTACATCCTTTTAGAGTTAGATATTTTATATGAGGGTATAATAAAGGATGTCGTGCAATGAAACTAATCGAGCTATATTTCTTTGACCATAAGAACTTACGATCCGCTGATGTACAGACGAACAAATTGTTTTTAAGTAAATTTTTTTTAACGCCGTTCTTTCATGGTACATGCTTCAAGTTGTCACATCTCGGTTCATTTGTGTTTGTCCCAGTGTAGTGGTACAAAAATTATTTTTGAGGTGTTGCGACATTCTGTCATTTTGTATGGGACATTTGAGGTGCCTCATGTATGAGTGACACAACTCTACTGTATTTGTTTGTATTACTATTATTTCGCATATTTTATCCCCTATTTTAACTAAGCAAGGTTTAAAATAGAAAGAAATACATGTAACGCAATAAATATCAATTACCGACGTCACTAACGTCAACGTCACGGCAATAATGAATTTAAAACAGAGTACATTAATTTAAAACAAGAATGTTGTGTTGTCACTTTATCTAAACGTGAATGAAAGATAAAGCCAGTGTTTTTTTAAATGTTTGTATGGCCTTTTACAAGCGACCTTCGTTGTACAAAGACTCACTTTCACCGACACTTTTCAGTAAACAAAATTCCGGATATTTAATAATAAACACAATCTCTTTACCTGTTACTTACTCATTTGGGAGCAAACGAAGGTAATTCGGTTAAGCAATATAGTTCAAAACATTTTACTTAATTGTGTCTCTTATAGCGTAAACAATGCTGAAATAAAAATAAAAACATCGTATAAAGTTAAATAGAGGCTCATTTACACTGTAGGAATAAAATTGAGATTTTTATCTATATCAACATTTTATCTTTCGCAAGTTCTAAAAGTCAGTGAAATGGGTCACTGGGCTAGGCTAGTACAAGTACTAGTAATTATCGTACGATACTGAAATGTCAATTTCAATTGTTAATTCTAAACATTGTGATAACAAGTATCTAATTTAGTGTTACAAACTTTGCCTAGAGCAGTAGAGCACCCATTTAGTGTTACAAACTTTGCCTAGAGCAGTAGAGCACCCATTTCAGTATCTTACGTGTTGGATTGCGTCCGCTATTTTTATTCGTCCCAGGTGAATCCAATTTAATTTTGAAGGCATGCCGAAGTAGCCTTTACTTAATTATCAATAAAATATCATCGTTTTAAATAGCAAATCATCACCCATTGTATACAGGAGTCACTATGTATCACAGAGAAGTAAACAGTTGAAGTACTCACACACACATCTTTAGAATCAAACGCACACAAATCACAAAATAGCGCAGCGTATATTTGCCCTCGGATGACAAAACGCGGTAACCCGTCGGTGGGTGCAGTTTCTTACGTCTTTGATTATGACAAACTGCTGTTTTCCTTTAAATCCTATAAAATATTTTGGGAAGGCAGAGGACCGAGTGTTGTGGCGCAACTTGGGAGAGGCCTATGTCCAGCAGTGGACTACGATAGGCTGAGTTGATTGATTGATTGAATTAATTTAAGATACTATCTTAATAGATAGAAAATATATAAGACTATGGTTACGGGACTGTTAGTATAAGTATTTAGTAACTTATTATTATCTGTAGTCCGGAGCAACACTAGGCATATAATGCTTATGGGCACCTCACTAATTATTGTCATTGCCGGTTCCGGTCTGCTCTCTCTCTCTGGTTCGGCTCCGTCATAAGTGGAATATGTTATCAAGCTTAATATTAAATATAAAGTGTATCGTTTACAATAAAATAAAAGCATTTTTCATTGAACTCAACAATATAACATGGTGTCAGAAGTCAAGAACTCAGGATCATTTCAACAATAGATCGAAGAGATGTCGAAAGATGAAGAGGTCGAATCAAAAGTCACAATCTAAACAAACGTCAACAAGCAGCAGTAGGACTGCATCCAGTCAAGGTCATCATAGTCAAGCTTCTGTCAGGCAGCGCAGTCAAAGTCCATATGGTCAACGTAAGTGCCGTCTGTCGGGACAGGTCAGCTTCTACATACTATGGCAACTCTTCTTACGTTTATTTCTAAAGGCAATATACTCACTTTTAAACTCTTGTTTATTTCTGACATTAACCTACATTATACTCACATTATTTGAATAAATTTGATGTAATAAACAATAACCTATTTTAAAAAGAGTTTATCCATGGAGTTTCTTGCCGGTTCTTCTCCATAGGACCCACAATTTGGAACCGTGCAACTAGAGCCTGACCTTTCAAAAGTGCCTGTAATTAGGTTTATTTGAAATAAAAAACATTGAAATTGAAATTGAAATTGAAAATTGAAATTGAAATTGAAATTGAAATTGAAATTGAAATAAGGAGAGCAACAAATCCTGCAGTCGGTGTGGTCAGCACCATCGGTATAAATGTCCAGCAACAGGAGTTAAGTGCAATTTATGTAATCGCATAGGTCATTTTGCTAAATTTTGTTTCAGTTCAAAAAATAATGTTAGAAATTTAGAGTCAATGCAAATGTCTGGAGAAGAGACAGACACCAGCACAGAAAACTTTTTTATAGGTACAGTCAAGAATAACAACATAGCTCATTCAAATAAGTCATGGTATCTTAGTGTTTTGGTCAATAATGTTGAAATTAAATGCATATTAGACTCGGGAGCTGATACAAACATAATGTCCTCCACAATATTTAATACACTACAATTACCAAAATCAATTATTCAAAAGTCAGAAGCTAATGTCAATGGGTTTGATGGTTCTGTAATACCAATATTGGGGCAATGTCATTTAAGTTGTTACTTCAATAACTGCAAACAAGTCATAACATTTTTGATAGCAAACATTAATTGTTTGACAGTCTTAGGTTTACCTACATGTGTACAGATAGGTGTGTTAAAAAGAGTATTTGCTGTTAATAGCAATAATTTTACTGAGAAACAAATATTTAAAAACTTTAATGATGTATTCCAGGGTCTTGGATGTCTGCCGCCTGTCTGTCACCTAAAACTACAAAAGGATGCAAAACCATGTGTTGATCCTACGAGAAAAGTCCCATTTGGATTATATAACAAATTAAAAGAAGAATTGGATCGCATGTCAAAAATGGAAGTCATAGAAAAAGTCACTAAACCAACTGAATGGGTAAATTCCGTTGTCATAACAATGAAAAAGTCAGGTCAGTTAAGAATTTGTTTAGATCCAAGAAATTTGAACAAGTACATAATTAGGGAACATTATCCACTTAAAACTATAGATGAAATAAGGTCAATGCTGAAAGGAGCTTCTTATTTTTCACATCTTGATGCATTTTCTGGTTTTTGGATGATAAAATTAGACAATTCCAGTTCAAATCTTTGTACATTCCAAACTCCATTTGGTCGTTATCGTTACTTAAGGCTACCTTATGGTATAAATGCATCGTCAGAGATTTTTCAAAGAATAATGACAGATATGTTCACAGATTTAGAGGGTGTTCTAATATTTATTGATGATATTCTAGTATATGGAGAAACTAAAGAAATTCATAACCAACGTCTACTTAGAGTCATGCAAAGAGCTAGGGATATAAAATTAAAACTAAATAAGTCAAAATGCATATTTGCTGTAGAGGAAGTATGTTTTCTAGGTTATGTTTTTAATAAAGATGGTGCAAAGGTAGACCAAGAAAAAGTTAAAGCTATTGTCAACATGCCAGCTCCTAATAATGTCAAAGAATTACAGAGAATCTTAGGTATGATTAACTACTTGTCACCTTTTATTGAAAACATGTCTGAAAAGACTATGCCATCAAGAAATCTTTTAAAGAAAAGTTCAGCATGGTTATGGGATGAAAATTGTAATAAATGTCTTAATAATCTTAAAGTCGAGATAACAAAAGCACCAGTCTTAGCTCATTATAACCCCAATGTGCACCTTGTCTTATCGGTAGACTCGTCCAAGTCAGCATTAGGAGCAGTGCTTATGCAAAATAAAAAACCCATAGCTTATAGTTCTAAAACTTTAACTGAAACACAAGAAAGATATGCACAGATTGAGAAAGAACTCTTAGCAATCCAATTTGGTTGTGAAAAATTTCATCAATATGTTTATGGTAACAGAGTCACTGTACATACAGATCACAAACCATTAGTCTACCTATTTAAAAAACCACTTCATGATGTTCCTGCACGTTTACAGAGAATGATGCTTGCATTACAAGCATATGATTTAAATGTAATACATGTACCGGGTAAAGAGATGTACATATCCGATACATTGTCTAGGGCCGCTTTAAAGGAAAATTACATTCCAAAATATGAGTCTGATTTAGTATGTCATGTCAATTCATTATATTCAAATTTAGCAATAAGTCAAGAATGTAAAGACAGAATTAGTCAAGCTACCAACATAGACAGTGACTTGCAATTATTAAAAAAGTATTTTTTTGAAGGTTGGCCTATCAACAAAGATAAAGTAGTTCAGTCAATAAAACCATATTGGAATTTTCAAGGGGATATTCATGTCATCAGCGACTTGTTATTTAAAGGTAATAAATTGATAGTTCCAAAGTCAATGCAAAGTGAAATGTTAACAAAAATTCATGAGGGACATCAAGGCATTAACAAGTGTTTAAATCTAGCTAGGAATATTTTATTTTGGCCTAACATGAATGCTGATATTAAAAATATAGTAGATCAATGTCTTATTTGTGCAAAGTTTAAATCAAATAACCAACAAGAACCTCTTAAAAGTTACAGTATAACCAAGTATCCATGGCAACAAGTCGGTATAGATTTAATGCATTTCAATAATAAGAATTACTTAGTGGTCACTGATTATTATTAAAATTCATAGAGTTAGCTATAATCAACAGTCAATATACAGCGTGTAACTTAATAATTTTGTTAAAATCTATTTTTGCTCGCCACGGTATACCTATGTCATTAGTCTCAGATGGAGGTCCCCCATTTAATTCAGTAGAATTCAAATCATTCATATATTATTGGGATATTCAGCATATCATAACAAGTCCATATCATCCTAAGTCAAATGGTCAGGCTGAAAGTTCAGTAAAAATTATGAAGAATTTATTAAAGAAATGCCAAGAGTCCAACACAGATCCATACATGGCATTATTGCAATATAGAAATACACCAAAGGCAAACTTTCCTTCGCCAGCTCAATTATTAATGTCTAGGAATTTAAGAATGCATATACCAGTTAGTCATGAAAAATTAAAGCCAAAGGTAGTAACTTTTACAGAATATAAAGATGGTTTTGAAAAAGACCGTGCTCAGAGTAAGTTTTATTATGATAGGAATAAAAGATCATTACCAATTTTACAGCCAGGAGATCATGTAAATTTTAAGAAAAAACCAGATTCAGATTGGCTTCCAGCTATTGTTAAAGAAAGGTTAAAATGCCAAAGGTCATATATAATAGAAGACAGTAAAGGTAAAAGTTATAGAAGGAATAGAGTACAACTTAGGTTTAGATGTAACGAAAGTTGTCACAAGTTTGATTTCAATGACATGCCATCCAATGATGTTGTAACAGACTGCATTAAGGAAAGGGATGAGAAGATGGGTGAGACACAGGTGGTAGCATCCAATAACAACTACAGAACTAGGTCAGGCAGAGAGGTTAGAAAACCTAAAAAGTTTTGTTAAATTAGTTTATGATTAAAATAATAAGTCTTTATTCAAACATGATGTTTAATACAAGCACAATTGTCTAGTATTCATATTATAAAGCACTTTAGTACATAAGCATAACATAGTGTACTATTATATTTTGTTTTATTGTATAAGTTTAGTATAGTATCACAGGTATATATATGTTAACATCTATTATTTTACACATATTTGCAAATAAAATGATTTGATTTGATTTGATTTGATTTATAATGTATAAGTAAAATTGTTCACTAGCATATTATGTAAAGCAAGTTACACAACCTAAAAAATTATAATTGTTTACTTTTAGTTTTATTATCATTGTCAAATATTAGATTTTGAAATATAAATAAAAACAGTACATACTCAAAAGGGGAGATGTTAGTATAAGTATTTAGTAACTTATTATTATCTGTAGTCCGGAGCAACACTAGGCATATAATGCTTATGGGCACCTCACTAATTATTGTCATTGCCGGTTCCGGTCTGCTCTCTCTCTCTGGTTCGGCTCCGTCATAAGTAGAATATGTTATCAAGCTTAATATTAAATATAAAGTGTATCGTTTACAATAAACAGTGTCTATATAAAATAAAAGCATTTTTCATTGAACTCAACAATATAACAGGGACTTTTCACGCACAGATAAATAAAAACAATTTTTTTTACATAGCTCGACGTTTCGGCCCAGTTGCAGTTGTTAACTTACGGCCAAAATCAATATCCAATCTATCCACGATTTACCCTACTAGAGATTCAAATTTGACATATTTTTTATGGAGCTTATTTCAAATTCTAGTAGGGTAAATCGTGGATAGATTGGATATTAATTTTGGCCGTTAGTGGTCGCAGGTTCGAATCCTGCTCGTGAGCGATTTTTTCTTTCCACATTTTAAATCGTAAGATTTCGCTTCGCATGCGTTAATGCGTTAAAAATAATAAAATAATTAGTAAGGGTAGGCATATCTATACGACTTAGAATTACTGCAAAGTTAGTCGAGTCGCTGTTTTTGCGTAACGAGGTCGCCTTTAAAGTTCGTCATATGTTATCTCTGTTACGGTTAGCAACAAAATTTCACTTATTTTGTAAAATTGCGCAACTGACACGTATGGAAAAAATAACAAGAAATTTTGTCACGATGATGTCACATCAGCCCAAAATGTCAATTTCTTTGATTGGAAATTTCGCAGGAAGGCTATTTAGAAAAAATATTTGAAAGATGTCATAGGTTGGTTACTATTAAAAATACCTAATTACCTATATCAAAAGTTGGTACTGTTCGTAGATAAATGGAATATTTTGACAAATACAACATAAGTTGTTACATGATTACATTGATTTGGATTGAATTTACGAATTACAAATTTTAAATTGATTAGTTAACTACTTGATGATGATGATTGTAGCGTAGCTGCATATTTCTAGATTCATACTTTACTTTAGCCACAGAATAAATAATACTTCAGCTTAGTAATTATATGTTTATAGGTATACTTAATCCCAACATAACAGAAAGGTTTAGCAATAAACTAGTCAGCCTCGGGGAAATTTCCTTTTCATATAGGTACACATTGTAAAGAAAAACTGAGCATAGCAAACTAGACTAGTTTTTGATATCATTTTACAAATAGCAAGGATGCCCGATACTTTTCAAAAATTAAAAAACCTATTTCTGATTTTCTTCAAAATTCAGCTCACGACTTCTTTGACTACCTACTTATAATTACGGATGTAACTCTACAGTCCCATCCCAAAATTCAAAGAAAGAGCGCGAGCGCAGTGAGCCCGATGTTGAAAAAAATTTCAGATATTTTGCAAAAAAATGACGTCAATTTTACATTAGCACAGGAAAAGAAGATGTTAGATTAGCGCGAGCGAAGCGAGCGCGAAAATTTTGTGTTTGTTATTGGCGGTTTCGGGTTTTCCTCATTCAAATAAATAAATGTAACAGAACAGTTGCTTACAATATACACCAAACAAGTAGAGCATACGAAGGCGAAGGCTGAATATCAGGCGTGAACGAAACAAACGAGATTTTTTTTCACTGTGCATAAACATACTGAGTAAGATAGATCTTTGCAAAAGTTGTAACATTAATAAAAAGTTCATTAGGTAGGTACATTATCTAGGATGCACAGTAAGGCAAGAAGATCCGGCACCTTTGGGTACGCAGACGACAGCACCGTTGTTGAGAGTTACACATCCAATCGTCCCCGAGCAGACTCGCGGGTTTATCGGATCGATAATATATTGTTATTGATATTTGGCGGATCTATAAGCCGAGACTATGGTGATGGGCTGGTGCCCTGTCATGCCTAGGCGACAGATTGAAGCATCCAAGCATTCTAGCTCTGGGGGATCAATGGGGATGCAATATAACGAGTTGCGGTAATAGATGAGCGTTCCGCCTAGTGCGGCGTACGTTCTATCGTTTCTGATCAGCCTATAGTTGGCTATGTTGGGATTACGACAATGGGGTTTGAGGAAAGACTCTTGGACGAGTAATATATCAAGTTTGTGCTCGCGCAAGAAGACAGCTATGTCATCGCGTTGACCACTAATGCCTCGTGCATTGAAGAAGCCTAAGATTAGGGATCGGGGTTTGAATCTACTGGGTGGGGCCGTATTATACATTATAACTGGAATTTAATATTTTGTAAATGTCTTGGTACTTGGTAAGTACCTGGAGGCGTTGCTCATAGTTACCTTGGGTTAGGGCCCAAAGGTTTGAGAAGGCGTCAATACGAGATTCCCCTGACTGGGGTTCAAGGTATTCCCTTGGCAAAAGCCCGGGGGAGTTTATAGAAGAGGGTCTAGCCTGAGGGGGGGTTCTCATGGAGGGGGCTTTAGCTGCTGGTGCAGTTTTGGGCCTGAGAGAAGGTGCGGGAATGGGTATGTTCATCAGCGCGGGGGCTCTGAGGCCGGGGGCGCGAGACGAGAGGGTGGAAGAGGCGGGAATTGGGGCTTTTGGTTTCCCTTTAACCAGGGGTTGGGCCCGAGTGGGCCGCGGAAATTAGGGGAGGGCCCGAGTGGGCCTCTAGGGTTTGGTGGTTGGTAGGGGTAAGGAGCTGCGTAGGAGGGGGCTTCCCTCGCAACACGGTCGGAAGCGCGTTTCGCCGATTTGGCGTTGCGCAGTTTGGGGGCTTTGGGGCATCCGCGATAGTTCGCTGGATGCCCGGCTTGGCCGCAAAGGACACAACTTGGGGGCTCAGTGCACTGGTCCCTCTCCTTGGGACGCTCGCACTCCCTGGTCCCATGATCGCCTAGGCACTTAACGCACCTGGGCTTTAATAAAATATATAAAGTGCACCTGCGCACACCGCACTCAAAACGAGGGACTTCCTGGACAGCACGCCAGTCAAACTCCTGGGTCACCCTCCTTACAGCCCTGATCTAGCACCGTGTGACTTCTTTTTATTCCCAAAAATAAAAAATCAGCTCAAAGGGATACAATTTTCGTCGCCGGAAGATGCGCTGGCTGCGTTCGAGCAGGCTGTAAACGAGGTGTCTGCGGCGGACTGGAAAAAGTGTTTTGAAAACTGGTTTAGGCGCATGAATCTTTGTATAGAGGCTGGTGAAAAGTACTTTGAAAAGATTTGATAAAAATATATGTACGTATAGAACAATTTTTTTTAGTTTCGCAAAACTTTCTGAGTGTCCCACGTATATTAATATTTTAGTACGCGACAACATGACTGTTTTGGGTACCTGGAACTTCTGCATGCTGGGTAGAGTCTGCCCAGGTTGCCGTAGTGTTTGGCAGTCTGCACGTTCTTCTCTCCGAAGGCCATCATGGACAGCTCCAGCGCCGCCTGAAAAATCAAAAACATAAAAAAATTACAATAAACCGCCATAATATTGTTGTCAATATGACAAATCAGTTTTGACAATTAAAGGTTAAAATTTACACCAATATTATTTTGTAAATGCAATAAAAATAGTAAAAAAATAGTACGTTCTACTTTTATTAATGGCTTACATCACTATCACGAATTTCACATTATCGTGTTATAGAAGTGCGATAATAACGAATTTTTCAAAAATATAAAAATATTTTGATTTAAAAAGTACTAAGTATAGAAATTTTTATTTTATGTTGGCACTTTTTTAGACAAGTACACACAAGTCGCTTCTCGGCTCTCCCATTCTTTTGGATTTCTGCTTACATCACTATTACATGAAAATAAACCTTAAACCATTGACTTAAGGTATAATTTTGTATTGGTAAAAATATGTAGTACTTTGTACAGGAATGTATGTATTGTTATTTTATTTGTGACACTACGACAATGAGTACCGTCACACGAGATTTGTTGCGTAATCGCGGCTTTTTGTCTTACTATGGATGTGAATGTGTGCGTGCCAGCCCGTACATTTTAGCGAGCCGTCTTACTATGATTGCTTCACTTTTTGTTTAGCGATATTCCGTCCGCCTTTTTTTATTCGTCCAAGATTTAAAGTGTCCTTAGTACCTAGGTAAGTCTTACGTGTAATCTTGATATCATGTTTTATTTCAATGAATGAATCACGTTCAACCACAATCACTATTTTAATCAATAAAATCGGACTATTCATTAAAAAAAACATTATCCGCATATCAAACAACGATCATTTCATGTTTGTTGCAGTATCTATGTTTTGGTCTGTGATATAGGTACCTATAATGACTATAGTGACTATCTTGTACAATTAGCCATGTTGGGAAAAACTCAGTGGTCGATCCATAACCCAAGGACGAATAAAGAAGGTGGACGGAATCTCGCTAAACAATAAGTGAAGCACCCATTGTAAGATTGAATTGATGAATTCAATTGAATTGAATTGATTGCTCGCTTAAAAGTACGGCTGGCACGCACACATTCACACCCATTGTAAGACAAAAAGCCGAGATTTCGCAACAAATCTCGTGTGACGGTACTCATTGTTGTAGTATCACAAATAAAATAACAACATATATCTGGTGTGTTAAAATGCTGTTGAAATTATAGTGGGTTTAGGATAAATTAAGTGCTTAAATCTTTTCTTAGTAAGATTCCGTCCGCCTTTTTAGGGTTCCGTACCCGAAGGGTTCCAAACGGGACCCTATTACTCTCGCTACGCTGTCCGTCCGTCCGTCCGTCCGTCCGTCCGTCCGTCCGTCTGTCTGTCACAGGGCTGTATCTTTTGAACGGTAATAGGTAACCGGTTGAAATTTACTCAGAATATGTGTTGCTATGAGGTGTATCACGAAAAATACAAAAAAAAAGTCTAAAACCAAAGGGGGTCCCCATACAAGAAACCTCAAAAAACATGTATTTTTTTCAACGTTTTTGTTCCTGCTCTATCTTCAAAACGGTAATATATACCAGCGTCAAACTTGGTCAGATTATAGTGCATATTATGTACTTTTGCAACAAATACTAAAAATAAGACAAACATAGACATATTGAGAGGTACGGAACCCATACTGCGCGAGTCCGACTCGCACTTGGCCGGTTTTTTTATTCATCCGAGCCATAATCTAGCAATGTTTGGATCAGTTTCCTTTCTTAAGAGATTAAGCTGAAAATCAATTATTTCCACAAACGTATATGGACTTTTCTCATAGAATATAAAATAATCCTCCCGTTGCAGACTCTTCACTTAAATTAAAATTTAAAATTCATTGTAAAAATGGATTCATGGATATCAAAATATAATGCGGCATAATTATTTTGCAACGTCACTTTTAAAAATTATAAATCCCTCTCCTTAAAACGAAGTCAGTCAAGCCGGCTTTTCACTGCGGAATATAATATACATTATATCCCGAAATATAAAATTACATCCCGTGATTCACCTTTACACTATGAGATATTATTATATATTTTCCTTCAGTTCGGTTGCATAGCACACAGACGCGAACTGAGGGCAACGCGGAGGCATGAAACGGTGTGCGGGGTACAGGGCTCAATATAAACTTGAAAAATATCGCTCGGTCGGTCGAAAAAATATTTATAGTTTTGGATGTAATATTACATCTAAGTGTAAAGGCTTCCATTTGAAAGTAGGGTGAGCGATATTAAATTATATCTCAGGATGTAATATATATTTATTATATCCCTTAGTGAAAAGCCGGCATTATGCAATTAAAGGAGACCCTAATTTATTTGCTAAATGTTTAATTACGTCACTAATATCCATTTTATAGAAAACACATGTCAACTAAATACCAATCGATATCTTCATAAGCTTATAAAATAAAATGCGAAGTCACGTCCGAATCGTTAATCAAGATTTGGAGTAATGAAACCAAATCATACGGGGACCGTGACGGATAATTCAAATTTTAATATACTAGGGCCTCTTTGACCCCAGTGCGAATACCAAGTGTTAAATGTGAAATGAATTTAATATTAAAATTATAGTTTGAAAGTAGTTCTTTCAAGAGCGTCTCGTCTCTCTTTTTAGGGTTCCGTATCCGAAGGGTGCCAAACGGGACCCTATTACTCTCGCTACGCTGTCCGTCCGTCCGTCCGTCTGTCTGTCACAGGGCTGTATCTTTGTAACGGTAATAGATAACCAGTTGAAATTTTCACAGAATATGTGTTGCTATGAGGTGTATCACGACAAATACTAAAAACAAAAAAAAGTCTAAAAAAAAGGGGGTCCCCATACAAGAAACCTCTAAAAACATGCATTTTTTTCAACGTTTTCGTTCCTGCTCTATCTTCAAAACGGTAATATATAACAGCGTCAAACTTGGTCAGATTATAGTGCATATTATGTAGTTTAGCAATAAATACTAAAAATAAGACAAACATAGACATATGTGGTGGTACCTGCGTAAGAAAGACATGCAAAAATTCATATTTCGCGCACAGTACGTTGATGTCTTTTGATAAACTCTCGTAAATTATATCAGTTTTATGGGGTCGTTGAGAGGTACTACGGAACCCTTAATGCGCGAGTCCAACTCGCACTTGGCCGGTTTTTTTATACTTAACGGGCTTGCGTTTGACCGCCACCTCATCTGATGTTAAGCGATGATGCGATCGACGATGGTACATGCTTGCCCAGCAAAGGTGAGAGGATGGCAGTGAAATATATCGACCCATCCTCTCAAGTGGCTACACCGGGCATCTTACCGGAACACGACTAGGTCGCTTGGCGGTACGTCTTTGCCCGGTGGGTGGTTGCAAGCCGTCGGCCGTGGCCTACCACCAGTATGTCACCTGATTTACACCATCCGGGGATCACGTGTAGGGATTCGGAAAAGGGGTACTCTCCTACGGACGTGGGTGACTCGATCACCAAAAATTATCTATTTAGGTATGTGTAATTTTTATCATTCAGAGTTTTATTAGCAGTTGCATCAGATTTTTAGATGAAACTATAAATCTGAAGCCTCCCAATAGAAAATCAGTTTAAAAAAAAATGCCTAAACATCATACACTTTTACTATACATTTTTTTTTTTTTTTTTATTTATTTATTTATTTGGCTCTTCAACAATGAGTACACTGTACATGAATTTTTTTTTTTTTTCACATTTCAAACTTAATCTAAGTGCCCCATTACTTACAGAAGAGCACCGCTAACTAACTATAAATTAAAATTATTCTGTTGTGATACTGTACGTGGGACACTCAGAAAGTTTTGCGAAACTAAAAAAAATTGTTCTATACGTACATATATTTTTATCAAATCTTTTCAAAGTACTTTCCACCAGCCTCTATACAAAGATTCATGCGCCTAAACCAGTTTTCAAAACACTTTTTCCAGTCCGCCGCAGACACCTCGTTTACAGCCTGCTCGAACGCAGCCAGCGCATCTTCCGGCGACGAAAATTGTATCCCTTTGAGCTGATTTTTTATTTTTGGGAATAAAAAGAAGTCACACGGTGCTAGATCAGGGCTGTAAGGAGGGTGACCCAGGAGTTTGACTGGCGTGCTGTCCAGGAAGTCCCTCGTTTTGAGTGCGGTGTGCGCAGGTGCATTGTCGTGGTGGAGCAGTAGCCCGCGGAGCCCTGTGTTTGGTCGCTTGTTGCTTATAACAGAGAAAACTTCTGGCAAACATTTGGTAGTATACCATTCGGCATTAATGCTTCTTTGATCCCGTAAGGGAATTGATACCAAGTGGCCAGTCAAATTAAAAAAGCTAGCGATCAAAATCTTACCCCCGCTTCTAGATCGCTTCACTTTGGTAGGCGTTGGCTCATTTTGAAACACCCAAACAGTCGACTGGCGCTTGGTTTCTGGGTCGTATTGATAAATCCAGGACTCATCACCTGTAACGATGTCGTAAACACGCCGAGACGAGCCTGCTTCAAATTTGTTAAGCATATCACGGCACCATTCCACCCGGGCCTGCTTCTGAGCATCGGTGAGGTTGTGCGGCACCCAGCGTGATACTATCCTCCTCACGCGAAGATGGCTGTGTAGAATCTCGTGAACGCTTCCCGATCCAATCTTCAATATGTGTTGAATCTCCTGATATGTAATTCGCCTATTGTCTTGGATTAAATTTTTCACTGCTAGCACGTTTTCTTCGGTAACAGCCGTCAAAGGGCGACCGCTTCTTTCGTCATCCCCCAAAGTTGGTCGACCGCGCTTGAATTCGTTATACCAACGATACACGGTTGCCTTGGAAGGGCCTTCATCCATGAATGCCATTTGAAGTCTATCGTACGATTCATCCGGTTTCAGGCGACACTTGAAATCGTATAAAATCATAGCTCTAAAATGTTCCCGGCGCAGATCCATATTTCAGTGAGACACAATACTTTGAATTAACTCGCAAAAAATGTGGAGGGAAATTTTGAAATTGGAACTTACTTATTTTTACTTATAAATAATCATATTTTCGAAAAACATTATAACTGGCCAGTCTCCCATATATAAAAACTTTTTTTCGCAATACTTTCTGAGGGGCCTGGTATGGTAGGTAACCCTTCTGTGATTTTATATATAACTAGTCTATGCCCGCGGCTTCACTACCGTGGTATGAAAAGCAAAAAAAAGTATTCTCTATTTCAATCCAGGACTTGGTCTATCTGTGTGTCAAATTTAACTCAAATAGGTCCAATATTTTTTGCATGATGCTCGAACAAACAGACAATAAAACAAATAATTACAGTTTTATAACAGTTAGGATAAAAAGTAGAATGACAAGTGTAAATTGTTATGTCAACGATAAACCAGTAAAATGTTTAAAAAAAATTACTTTATATTTTAATAATATTGAGTCATTGAAATGTACTTAGCACGGTTAATCACTATTCTTAGTCAAAAAACAGATTAATACCTTGTATTATTTATCTTTTAACATAATCTTAGATAAGTTTGCGGCGCTGTGATCAACGCACGGACAAAATAATTTACAACCAGACTGATAGTCAAAGATTTTAATTTATCTTTAAGTTACAACGCATTTTATACTTATGAATTTATAAATACAAACAGTTGAATAACTAATCTAATACATCAATAATCAATTAATCACCCTCATTCGAATTTATTTGGGGTCAGCCCAGCATGTCTTGATCTTTTAACCCTATTAGCAGTTCATCATCATCATCATTTCAGCCGAAAGACGTCCACTGCTGGACATAGGCCTCCTCCAAGCATCGCCACAACGACCGGTCCTGCGCTTTCGTGCATTTCCGTGACCATCTCCAGTCGTCAGTCCACCTTGTGCGGTCGCCACTCCAGAATTTTAAGGCCCCATTAGCCATCCGTTCTGCAAAATATGTGCCCAGTCCACTGCCACTTAATTTTGGCAATTCTTCGGGCTATGTCGGGTACCTTCGTTCTCCAGCTCCTTCGTTGTATCTCAGTGTTTACTTTCTGTTTATCCACATATCACCTTTCACACAATTCATCCATTTTTTTTTACTTCCTATTTTCTTACAGCCATTCATACTCAAAACTTTTTAACCGACTTCTCTCGTAAAATGCTCTTCATTTTTACACGTCACATGTCCAGTCCATTCCATACCATGACAATCTACTGCAACTCCAGTATTCCGTCACTGACGCTCCTTTCAAACTCTCTCTCAGATATCCATTCTCATTACACCACACAAATAATCATCAATCTTACTAATAAGTAATAATTAAAAGTATAATTTATATTATTTTCCGTGTTGTGCCAAACATAAAGAATTGCACCACCCTTATCTCTTCTCATGGGTGTCGTTAAGCGACTAAGGGATGCACCAGAGGTTAGGCAGCAGCGTTCTCTGAGTATTTAATCCACCAACTGCGATTGCCATGCCGCCTGCCAAGCGTGGCCATTATGGCATATCCCCCTTAATTGGAGGAGGCCTATGTCCAGCAGTGGACGTCTTTCGGCTGAAATGATGATGATTATGTTAATTTATATTATTACGTATGTTATACTGATGGTAGTATAGATAAAAATACATATCTGAAGAGTGGCACACGAGAAATAAGACTACTTTTTTATGGAAAACTCTCATTGTTAATCTTCATATTTTATTACCAATAGGATAAGAGAATGTACCTAACATTTACATAATTTTTTTTTTGCCCTCACCATACAAGTGAGCGTGGCGATTATGGCATATCCCCCCAATATGCTTGGGGGAGGCCTGTGTCCAGCAGTGGACGTCTTACGGCTGAAATGATGAATGATAATACAAGTGAGCTAACTTGGCCATCATACTCAAGGCTGGATTGCAGCCCGAGCCGAAGGCGAGGGCGTTATGGATCCGAGAGTATAATTACCAACTTTCATACTTACGATGAATGGGTTAAATGAAAGAATGGGTTCCATACTTACGATGCGTTTCAACACACATGCGAGGAAAAAAAAGATTTTTGTTACTACATACTAGTCTATGTCCGTGGCTTTGCCCGCATAACTATATGCGGGCGAAGCCACGGTGTTGTGGTGCAACTTGGGAGAGGCCTATGTCCAGCAGTGGACTGCGATAGGCTGAGTTAATTGATTGAAGCCACGGTTGACCTGAAGAACGTGGCTGGGGGGGACTGGATTCGGAAGGCAGAGGACGGAGTGTTGTGGCGCAACATGGGAGACGCCTATGTCCAGCAGAGGACTGCGATAGGCTGACTTGATGATGATGATGATGATGATGAAGTCATGGTTTGTCACTGAAAGTTGTTATCGCGCATTCCTCGGGAAATGTTCATCTTTCCGGGATAAAGTGCAGCTTATATCCTAGTTATAGTCTATCTGTATACCAAATTTCATCCAAATCCATTCAACGGTTTACGCGTGATTGAGTAACAAGCATACAAACATAATTATTTACAAACTTGCACGTAATTAGAAGAATGAACACAAAAATATTGCCTACCTTTGTTCATCCTGTTATCTGGAAAACCGAAATAACACAAAACCTTTGTAGTGCGGTTGACCGTACGTCAGTGGTAACAGTTTGACAATGACAGCATCTTTATTTCGTTAGCAGTAAGGGCGGTTTTCCAATTCAAGTGTTACCACTGTCATTCAGCCGACTGTACATATATGCACATACGTGACCGCACGTGAATTAAATCTGTCATTAGTAGGTACAGTTATTTGTTAATAAAAAATGTATAAATCAAATGTTATCATTCGCTTGTAATCCCTTTATCAATCGTAATAATATGATTTTAATACCCTTTATCGGCTACGATTAATAAAATCAACGATTGTAAATAACGTACCACTGTCTTAATGATTTCTTTTATTTGGCTTACTCACACATAGATTATTGTGTGTACATGTAATCTCACACTGAGAAAGAGATGTTCTGATTGGTACAAATAATTTTGTATTATTTTTTGTACACAATTTAAACACAGCATAATATTTTAAGTGTTTGATTAATTTGATATAAAAAATCGGTAACGTGTGTACGGTTGACCGCACGTCAGTGGTAACAGTTTGACATTGCCAGCGCCTTTATTTCGTAAGCAGTAAGGGTGGTTTTCTAATTAAAATTAACACTTGAGTGGTAACCCACTGACGTGCAGTTGACTGTACGAACACGTACAGGGTAGCTATCTATGCATAACTCTTTCGAAACAGTTTAGGCCAAACCACACAATTATTAAGTACTAGCTTTTACCCGCGGCTCCGCTCGCGTTAAATTCTGCTAACTCACGTCAGTCCAGTCCAGTCCACTGTCCCAATTTCCCACTGTCCCACTGACCCACTGTCTCACTATATCACTATCGTCCCGTCCCATGTACTGTCCCACTGTCTCACTATCTCACTATATTACTATATCACTATCATCCCGTCCCATGTCCCATCCAATATCCCGTCCTATGTCTCGTCCCATGTCCCGTCCCATGTCCCGTCTCATGTCCCGTCCCATTTCCCGTCCCATTTCCCGTCCCATGTTCCGTCCCCTATCCCGTCCCCTGTCCCGTCCTCTGTCCCGTCCCCAGTCCCGTCCCCTGTCCCGTCCCCAGTCCCAACCCCTGTCCACTCCACTCCACTCCATCGTACATTACTATCCGCTCGTGCAAATGCATAGAAGCTTCGATCTGTCGGGTGAGGACGCAACCCACGAATTAATTTTTTTGTTTTTTTCTTTCTTTCTTTCTTTTTCAAAACCTATACCAGTTTTTAAGTCAAATCATCAGCTTTCAAACAAAAAAAAAAACATCAAAATCGGTCCAGTAGTTTTAGCGTGATGCTGGAACAAACAAACAAACAAACAGACGTTTTCAATTTTATAATAGTTAAGATTATACTATGCCCGCGACTTCGCATGCGTGAATGTCGTTTATCGCGTATCCTGCGGGAACTGTTCATCTTCCCGGGATCAAAAGTAGCCTATACAAGTTGTTGATCTGTAACGTGCCATATTTCTAGAGCAAATGATAAATAACTAAAAATACTTGAAAAAATCTACAATTATTAATACCCAAATTTTCACTTAGAGACTTAGCGAGGGTTTGAGAATAAATCCCGAACGACTCTGAAAATAAGTCATCGGTGGCAGTGTCAAAGGGTGGAAATACCTGCAAATGTTGACACACGGAGGCAATTTGTTGGTTTACAAGTAGGTATTTAAAGAAAAACTATGGTTTGGTTTAGGTTTGTTACCATTGATATACGTTAGGTTGAGGTACGTATGAATCACCAAGCAAGTCTAATTTTTTTTTTTTAATACTGTGCATTTCCAGAATGACATAAGTCCATTACATTACATTAGTCGTATTACAGTCTTGAAGAAGGAACTAGGTAATTTCAGGAATTTTTAATCTACTTAAAAGTCAATTTACCTGATTTAGAGAAAAGTAAAATTTTTTAAGGATTTGAGCAGATGCAAATGCAAACAGTACCTAAGAAGATTTTGTTAGGCTGGTTTTTCTTTACTTTTTAATTCGATTTTAAGAAATTTGTTCAGGACATTTTGATTAGAATAGCTCATCAGCAACCAAGTGGGTACCTCCATCAGTAAAAAATATATTACTCGTTCGCTGACTACATTATTTATCGAAAATTCGTTTTTAACTATTGAAGCACAGGTAGTTTAAACAAAAACTATTAACTCTGTAAAATATAGTTTGCTGTAGTTGTAGCGGTAGAAAAAATGCCAAAAGTGGCAGTTTTTCGCACTTTTTCTATCTACAGCTACAGCGAAGTATAATTTACAGAGTTAATAGTTTCTGATTAAACTACAGTACCTGTACTTCAATCGTTAAAAACGAATTTTCGGTAAATGATGTATTCAGCGAGTAATAATTATTTACTGATGGGGGCGCCACTTGCTGGGACTGCTACATTCCCCTTAACTCAGAAATGAGTTTTTGAATATTTACTGTTAGAAAACTCATTTCATTTCTCATTTCTGAATTCCCTTAGAACTTAATTTGTTATTAGTTTAATAATATTTATACTTCCTCCAGACTTTTCCCAAATATGTTGGGGATGGCATTACAAAAAAAAAAAAAAAAATTTGCATTATGTAATTTAGTAACAAGTTATCAGTAACTGTACTATCGATTTGGGAATTCCTGTAAAGGTACCTTTACACAGGTGTGTGCAAGTTAATTAATAAATTAATAAATATATAAACAAACTGAAACCTAAGCCAATCATATCCTAGCAATAACCTACAACATCGAAATAATAAAATAATATCAATATCAAAACAACAACAAAAAAACAGAGTACCCGAGGCATGCACCAAAAAATCTATATTAAAAATCATTATATTTATCACGAAACCTCGGGTTTAATCTCACAGGATTTGTTATTGTAATCCATTTCGGCGTGGATTACACTAATCAAAGTTACTACGCGAAGGTCTATGTGCGATTACCTCACCTGCCGAACTAGTAGGTACACTCAGTAGCAATAATATCTGCGCTATCCACGGATTTAAAATCGCCACTAATATACAACATTAATCAGAAATGCGTGGTCATCATAGAAATCTAAATAATAAAGTAATAGACATGTTATCTACTGTCTTTTAATACCGGAACGCGTGTCGCCAGTTTTCCATTACCAACACATAAATACGCAATTATGCACACCATGTTTTTAGCATTTAATGCATAATAAATTAAGCCCAAAAAAGAATCCGCCGTTTGTTATACTACAATTTTAGTCACTCTGCGTCCAAAACGGCACTGATGTTCAAGCTTCAAGCAAACGGTTCGCGCACTGGTGTCCTTCGAGACACCTGTACGCGGCGACAAGCACGCGCCTTTGCCATTTCTATTACCTTATTATTTAGATTTCTATAGTGGTTATATATGGGAAGCTCATTCTCGGCATAAAATAAAACAATTTTTACTACGGCACCAACCCTGAAATCGCAAAAAAATCATGTCGCTCGACAAAATGAATTAAATACTTAGCTAATTTATTTTCCTTGATTTCAGGGTTGACCCTGTAGTAAAAGTTGTTTGATAGCATTCCCTGAACAAGCTCTTCAAATTTATCCACGCATTTCTGATACACGTTGTATATATCTCATCCAAGCCACGAGAATAAATATATGACTATGGGTAGTAAAACTATCTCTTCTGTACTATTTATTATACATAGGCACATAATAAATCTGTAGGATTTTAAAACAGTCAATAGGCAGATTTTATTGCTTCTGACTGTACCTACTTGTAACATGAAAATTAAATAACAATTTTGAGTGCATGACGGATTTCCGTAAATATCGCATAATAATGAAGACTAATAGACACGAAAATAATTTTCAAATCTATACTTGATTTAAATACTTATAAACTCAATAAATAGATTTTATTAACCCTAAAATGTCGACGGTATTTGTATCACGCTCTGGGAATATCCAGATAATGTTCCACGCGCTGTGAAAAACGCACTTTTTGACATATGCCACTAATATACAATCAGTATAAGCGACGTATAATACTTATTACCTATTGATTTCGTTATCCGTGTATCGAGTCCGTGTATCATTTTATCTTTACGGCTCTGTTTTTACGAAGAAATATCTATCAACCTTCGAATTGCTGCTTATATTGTCAATGTCAGTAATTCGAAGCTTGGTAATTGATTGTCCGTGTGTAAATCACGTAGTTAACGTATCAGTGGATTTTTCCGTGATGAGCCGATGAGTGAAAGCCGACTATCGGCTTGTTAGTCTGATTGGAAACGTCAGCTAACCGTAGCAAGTCTTGTTGCAAACTTCGTAAAATGTAGCTAGGTAGATGTGACAGGTGTCAAATACGCATATTTTGACGTATTTTGACATTCTTTGTACGTATTTGACATCTGTCATAGAGATCACTATATTTGTTCTCAACTGTTTATTCAAATGACTTTTAACCTTCTTATTCAATTCAATTCAATTCAATTCATTTATTCGCATAAAAGTTGGTACATATCACAGTTAGTCTTACATGTAATTAGGATTAGTTCTTACAACTTTAGTCAAATTATTGACATGCAAATATCTTAGTTTAGGGTAAGCAGTTCCACTGACATGCAACCATTCTTCTTTAGTATAAATGGCTATAATTTAAAACAACAAGAGATACAAGGATACTTGTTAAAATTGTGATTCAATTACATAATAAGATTTTTCAAGAAGAAGTAATGATTTTAATATTTTTGTCAGTTAATTTAAATGAATTTATCATGTCAGATACAATATAATTATTTATTTTTTTAATAAGTCATCAACAGAGTAAAAGGATTTCTCTATTAGCCACATTTTTAGCTTTTTTTTGAACAACATGATTGGTAATTCCTTAATACTCTTGGGTATATTATTGTAGATACGCCCACACATAACATAGCAATTTTTTTGATAAAGTGTTGTCCTTGGAATTTTGGGCAAAACAATTCTTTCAGGATTTCTTGTATTTCTTGGAAACATGTCAATCGCCTTTGTGAACAGGTCCATATGTTCTTTAACAAACTTAGCGGCTTCAAATATGTACAAACTGGGCAATGTCAATAGCTTGAGGTTAATAAATATGGGTCTACATGACTCCCAAGGAGGAATACCAACAATCGCTCTGACGCATTTTTTTTGTGTAATAAACGCTCTCCGCGCATCAGTAGAGTTGCCCCAGAGTATAAGTCCATATCTTAATTTGGCAGCTACGTAGCCGTGATATGCCGTTAAAACAGTGCTTCTGTTTGCTGTTTTACGGAGTCGATACAAAACATATACGAATTTATTGAGTTGGGTGCATACGTGTTTAACGTGGGCTTTCCAGTTACAATACCGATCTAACATAATGCCAAGAAATTTTGTTTGATCTACTTCTGTCAAGTTTTCATCAGCATAATTTATATTAAGATTGTTGCGTTTTCTGCCATGCGTACTGAATTGTATAAATTTGGTTTTATTAACATTCAATTGCAGATTATTTTTGTCAAGCCATGAAACTATAGATATGATTGAATTATTAATGTCATTAGTATAATTATAAATGTCAAACGAAGAATCATTAATGGTATTTTTTGAGGAAATTATTATCGCAATATCGTCCGCAAACAAGGTACAAGCATTATGTGTAACATCAGGAAGGTCATTTATATAAAGTAAAAATAACAGTGGACCAAGCACACTGCCTTGAGGGACACCAAAAGAATTATGTTTGACGCTTGATCTGTTTAGTAACAATTCATTATTTTGATTTAGGCTTGCGATTTCGACACTTTGCATTCTGTTACTTAGGTACGATTCTATCCATTTTAATGCCAGACCTCTGATGCCATATTTTTCAATTTTTTCAAGTAGCAATTTGTGACAGACAAAATCGAAGGCTTTTGACATATCAAAGAATATTCCTGTCACCAATTTTCCACTGTCAAGGTGGTCAATAATTGTTTTTGTCAAGTTAAAACAGGCCAATGTAGTCGATTTGCCTTTCTGGAAACCGTATTGATCATGTTTTAAAATATCATGTATTTCAATGAAACTACTCAGTCGTGTATGCATCGCTATTTCAAAAACTTTTGAAATAACGGGTATCATAGCAATAGGTCTATAGTTCTCTATTCTTGTAAAATCATCTTTCTTATGTATTGGTTTTACTAAAACCTTTTTTAACTGATTTGGGAAGGAGGCCTCTGTAAAGGATAAGTTTATCAGAAACGTTATTACCGGTGTAAGTTCACATATGGTTGCTTTTAAAATCTTTGTCGCGAAATTATCAATACCAACGGCCTTCGTGTTCTTGAGGGATAATATAATTTTTCCAATTTCGACTTTAGTACAGGGTCTAAGAAATATACTATTACATATGTTAGTATTAAGCGTATTATGTGTGTTTTCATTAGGTTTAGACGTGAGATTTATTAAGTAATTATTAAATTCTTCTGCAATATCCCGTGGGTTAGATATCGTATCGTTGCTTGTTTGAATTTTGTTGATAAAACTGATGGGTTTATTAGTTACAGAATCATCCCTTATGATTTGCCATGAAGTTTTACAGATGTTTTTTGTGCTTGTTAAGATTTTGTCAGTATCGTTTTTTATCGACTTTTCGATACAATTTCTTAAGAGTTTAGAATAGTGTTTGAAATAGTTTTTATTTGTCTGCGTTTTTTCCTTGTAAAATTTATAACGTAAGAATCTTTTTGTTTTACAGCTAATTCGCAATCCTTTCGTTATCCATTTAGGTCTTCCTACTTTTGTTGTCATTTTTTTCTTCACTATGGGAAAGCATAATTCATAAAATAGCAACACTAGGTCCTGGAATTGTTGATAAGCTACGTTTACATTATTTTCGCTGTAAACCTCTGAGAAAGAGAGACTTGCTAAACATTCTTTATACTTTTTTATATTATCCTTATTGTATTCTCTAATATAGATAAAATACTCTAAAGGGACTTCTTTGTTCTTTATTGGAATGTCCAACATTTGGGCTGTATTATGATCTGAGAGATCTAGATGTAACAATTCACTTTTTGCTGATGGGATATTACTAATGAGGTGGTCAATACAAGTATTTTGGCGAGTTGCTTCTTTAATATGGAAAGATAGATTGTAGTTGTGTATGATTTCTTGTAATTCTAAAGTATTTTTATTATTAGTTACTAAAGTATTAACATTAAGGTCGCCTGCTATTACTATCTTTTTCCTATATTTTATAGAGATTTGATGTAAAATTCTGGTTAATTTACTAGAAAAAATTCTAAAATTGGAGGCAGGTGTTCTATAAATAACTACAATAAGTAAATTATGTGCCAGTACCTCTATTCCACAGCATTCAAAATCATTATCTTTACTCAGTTCCTTAAAAAATGACATTTCTCTGATAGTTAATTCGTTTTTTACTAATACACATACACCTCCCCGTTTGTGTTTCCTAGTCCTACAATAAAAAGCTGCTAATTTATACCCAGATAATTTAATTAAGCATTCGCAACCTTTTTCTACGAATGTTTCTGATAAACAAATGATATCTGGTTCTTTTTTCTGATTAAATAATGTAGTTAAATGAATTTCTAATAAGTGTTTTTTATTTAATAAACCGGCTATATTCTGATGCAGTACCCTTAAAACATTAGTCGCGAAAGGACTCGTCTTCAGGTAAATGAGAGTTCTCTTGTGATAAGTCACCATAACTAGTTTGAGTCTGTACCTGTACCATAGTGGGCTTGTTACACATGCAAATTGAACCGTAACGAGTTTGGTGGGAATTCCTCTTCCAGTTATTGTATTGCCCAGCGTGAACATTCAGTTTTTTACAAGGTAGATATTTTAAGTCATAGTCAAGCTGATCCAATGTCGAATTTGTTTTTTTAGTTAAATGAAAAATATTATAATTATAACTAGCACCACAATAATAATCATAATCAACGAAAGTGCAGTTTAAATGTTGCCTGCTTAGCATGATTAACATGTCATTAAGTTTAGTTTCATTGAGGTGTTCATTTTTTAGCACCTTTAGGATTAAAACTGGGCATTTGACATTTTTTAGAAACATACATAGTTCTGTCATGATTTTTAAAGGGTTGGAGTCGTGTTGGCCTATGGATATTATCACACGGTCGTCCTGCTTTAATTCATATAATTTAACACTGGTCAATATTTCTTCTGTTGAAGCATAAGATTTAATAAAAGATGTAACATTATAGGGTATGTATGTAGAGTAGGTTCTTAAATTTATAATATGTTTTGACATATTAATACACTGTGAACCTCCAAATATATATAGGCGTTTTTTCTGACAATTATTTGATAATTTTCTGCTGGTAGTGCTTGTCTTCAGTTTGGGTGACGTGTTTTGATTCAGCGAGTGGATGGCAGGATTGTCGATGGTCGTCATTTCAGGGTTAGTTTGCGTCATAGTGTCTCGCTGAGGAGCTAGTTTCATTTTAGGTTCCGCCTCGGGATTGAAATTAGTTTCACGTAGTGTATTTTGAGTTGCAGTAGTCTCTTGTAAGGTAATAGGGCTGTTATTAAAGGTGTCTGTGAGTTGACGTTTAACACTACTTTTCCTTGTTGAAGACAGATTTTTTCTAATTGAGGTTAGCGGACTTGTACAAATTTGTTTTAAGATACTTATTTCTTGAGATAATTGTGCTATTTGTTTTTTCAGATCGCTATTTTCGAGGATTACATTTTCCAGTTCATTCTGGGTACTCAATAAATCAGATTTCAGACAACTTATGTCATGTTTCATTTCTTCTCTGCATAGTGATAGCGCATGTGTCGAGAGATCTAGGCTTTTTCCTAATAATTCTTCAGAGTATGAGGAGTTAATTGTATTATTCAAATCCAGTTTTTCTAATGATATCGATCTAGTGATGTGTTTTCTTAAAGTGACATTGTTTGATTCGTTCATGTTGAGATTTTTTCCTAATAGTGTAGTCTTGAATTGTGTTGTGGAGCACTAATGTAGTAATAGTAATAGAATAACCAACTTACGGTTCTTAGTTCTCAGCGAATGCGTAGGCCCACTTGAATCGGTAATTGCAATCAGAGTTATCAGTTATTTACATAATTGATGACTAACGGAAACACTGGAATAACGTGATTGAAACCGTTTATATTAATAATTAGATATTTATATTCCGCTCAATTCATTTTTGTAGGTACATTTCTTATGGTTAGCGATAGTAGCTTGTCAAGGCGATGTTTGGTGACTCACCGCAGCGAGCACAGTGCGGGTTGTCGTAGGTCAGGAATTCTGTCCGTTATTCAATTTTTTCTGAATGTTTTTCCTTATAACTCTTAATTGTTATGATGAATCTTTCAGCACTTTTCACCACTAGTTTGATTGTTTCATTAGCTACACTTTAAAACATAATGCAATATTAGACAGCCACTTTTTACCACTTTTTTCGAATAAAATCTCATTAGCAACTTTCAACACGTCATTATTTTGCTGCGACGGTTTTCGCTGAAAAATAAAAATTAAAATTATGAAGGTAAGTTCCGCAAATCATCATGTTATTCTAGTTTTTTTTTTTTTGTACAGGTGTCTATTAAGTATCACCTCAGCGGTGGATACCTTCAAACTGAGCAAATTATTGTAAGCATCTGTTTGCTCAAAACAAGCGATACATGTTACGCCACGCCTAAAGATTTACGAAAAATGCTTGATCATTGTAAATTCTAGCGCAAAGATTAAAGGCTTTATTCCTAATTTGACGGATTCCAATCTCAAAAAATATCCGAGATTATAATTTACACGTAACACTACGTCACAATCTCTAGTATTAACAATGTCACTTCTTACTCCATGATAAATATGACAAATCAGGTCTTTCGGTACGATCTAAAGTATTTTGTGGTATCAACGATGGGATTATGGTGGTCACGCCTTAGGTTTTGGAAAGATATCATGAATACGTCACACCCTTCGGCAGATAAAAAAATTCTGTAATTGGAAAAAGAAAAGTATTTTTTAACCGACTTCAAAAAAAGGAGGAGGTTATGTATTCCGCGGGTTTTTTTTTTTTATACGTGCATTGTAATTTTGATATTATTAAATCAAATTCAAATGTTTATTTTATTTTATATGAACCTAATTACAGGCACTTTTGAAACGTCAGGCTCTAGTTGCACGGTTCCAATTTGTGGGTCCCATGGAGAAGAACTGGCAAATAACTCCATAGATGTACTCCTTTTAAACTATGCAATTGTTTGCCTGACCTGATCTGTATCTACCACATTTAAGCAAATAAAGAAATTGAAATTACATCAAATATTTAATCAGTAATGGCACTTTATGGTCTGAATGCGCGTTAATAAATATAATGAACGTATCTATAGATTTTATGTTACTTATTTATTAAATACACTTTAGGCGTATTTGTAGCAAATGGGAGCACTACGTTTCACCGAAATACGATCCACCGAAACATGTTTTACCGACAACTATTCGTCGAAGGGGTGCACTATTACATATTATTGCATACATTGTACTTATCATTGATATGATGTAAAAAATTCCATCATACCTCAGTCAGTCTTAAAATTATGGAGGGCTTTCTTGCTTATTTCGAATTTTGATAAGTTACATTCTTACCATGTGTAGATGATGAGTTCCTTGTAAATCAAATCAAAATCATTTTATTTGCATGAAATGTGGTACAAGTAAAGGTGTTTACAGGTGTTACAATAAAAAAATTGCTCTACACATTTTACCATTTTCGGTGTACATATATTAAACAATGTTAAGGGGAATGTACCTAAGTAATAACGTGAATTGCAAGATCTGCAAGGTTAAGCCGTGCTAGTCGCAGTTAGTCCTTGGATGGGTGACCGTTTCGTTGCACATCGGGACCCCTTCGTACCTCGGAGAGCATGTAAAGCCGTCGGTCCTGCGCCTGGTCTTTCTTTGGTCATGTCGGGTTGCTGTCCCATTGGATTAAGAGAATGACGGAATAATAATAAATCATCAACCAGTAGACAGTCAGTGGATGTTGCACAGGAGACAAACTCTGTCAACGAACCTTTGCCCACCACAAGCACTGCAACAGCACGTAGGAAATGGAGTATTGATATGAATAAATTCATCCTACGCACCTATCTTCATCTAACTAATATGGAAACAGACACCAACGCATATCTTCCACCTCTTCACACAAAATTCTTAGAAAAATATCCTATGATGCAAGTAAGCCGACAGAGAATAGGAGATCAGCGTAGAGCAATAGTTCAGAAGAAATTATTACCGCAAGAGATAATAGATCAAATTTACGATGAAGTTAGAACAGAATTACAACTTACACAATCGCATATACAACAACACTCTACACAGTTTAATACACCAGTCAACATACAACCAGGAACACGTATGAAATGGACAAACGAATACAATGAAGCTATAATAAAAATATATTACAAGATAACACAACTAGAAAACAATAAAACAGCTTATAGAAAACATTTATACGAAGAATTTATAAATCTATTTCCAGAAATGTCACATATAACAGAACAAAGATTGGCTGATCAAAGAAGAGCGATCATTAATAATAAATATATTAACGACGACAGATTAGTAGAAATCAAAGTGCAGGTCGCTGAAGAATTAAGTTATACAAACACTGAAACACACAACGAAAACAATGTTTTACAACAAGACAGACACACACAAGAGCATTTTGTTGAGTACACTCTCTCACTAAATACTTCACGTACAAATACATACATAAACTCTGGCACTCTAACAAGCAGTATACATACTGACCACAATACACAAACACTCACAGATTCCCTATATGACAGCAATTTTTTGAACAACATAAATATTGAACAATTAGGCTCCATGCAAACTAATCTTAATGACACCCTAGAAACTAACCCAGAAATAGACAACACTTTCAAACAAGCCCAAGAATACTTTACTGATACACACCCCACTAATAGGCCATACATCCCTAAACAAAAAACATCGAGAAAATTTTCTGCTATAGTAAAATATATAAACACTATTATACTCCCAACGTACATAAATACCGATACCAACTTCATCACCTTGCAGAGTGTAATCTACTGTGCAGCATGGACAGCAGCTAAATGTAATGGCGCAAAAATATCTCACCTTACACAAACTGAGCATCGAACACAACCATTTAGAAAACCAAATTGGCAGAAAAGATTAGAAAAGAAAATAGGAAGTCTAAGAGCGAATATAGGTAGGCTAACACAATTTATAAGGGGTAATAGGAATCAAAGAGTAGTAGTAGCAGTAGAAGCAATAAAAACAAAATATCAACTACATGCACAACACGAAAACCTAAACACACAGATCGAACACTTTTTGGACACCTTAAAACAAAAATTAAATGCAGCATCTAGTAGACTCAAACGATATAAAACATGCACAGATCGTAAAGTACAGAATACAAAATTTACCAATAATGAAAAAATATTTTATAGAAACTTAACATCTGTTGACAGAGATACTTGCAATCAAAACTTAGAAACACCTTCTACTGAAACACTTCGAGAATTCTGGGCTAACATATGGGAAAACCCTGTACACCATAATAATCATGCAGAATGGATTAACGAAACAACTTCACAAATCCCAGAAATGGAGTTCGAATTCATACCAATAGATACATTCATAGACGTCATAAAATGCACACACAATTGGAAATCGCCAGGTACAGACAACATCCACAACTATTGGTACAAAAAGTTCACTAGCATGCACCCATACATACACAATCACTTAAATGCATTTATTCAATCACCCCATTCATTACCAACATACATAACACAAGGGGTAACATATATGATACCCAAAGACACTAATGACACCATAAACCCAGCTAAATATCGACCAATCACTTGCTTACAGACCCTATATAAAATCCTAACAGCTTGTATAAGTGAAGAAGTTTACAAACATTTAACTGAACATAAAATATTAGCAGAGCAACAAAAGGGATGTCGTAAAAGTAGCCAAGGATGTAAGGAACAGCTGACTATTGACGCAGCTGCGAGGAACAGCGCAATTAAAAACAAAAAAGACATCCACACTATGTTCATTGATTACCAAAAAGCTTTTGATTCCGTCCCACATAGCTGGCTGTTACATGTCCTACATCTGTACAAAATTCATCCGACACTCATATCATTCCTACAAATTTCCATGCAAAATTGGCAAACTACACTTAAAATAAATCTCACATCAGAAACTCTAACTACTGCACCAATTTGTATCCAACGTGGAATCTTCCAAGGAGATGCTTTGAGCCCTTTGTGGTTCTGTTTGGCACTCAATCCTCTCTCACACCTATTAAATAAAACTGACACAGGATTTACTCTAAAAAATAATGACACACAATATACCCTATCACACTGTTCGGTACGGACGTATGAATGAAACGGCAGGTTGATTAGCACTGACACTTTATTACAAGATGGAGGCGTAGGGACGCAGCCCGTACGTACCTACCTATATGTATATGTGTGTATACATAACTATGCAACATCCCTCCCCCTTTACTAGCGAACTTATTCTAGAAAAACTGTTTATAATTTACGCGAGGGAGATTTCGTCTGCTCCTGCCTGATGGAGATGAACATGGTGTATGTACAGGTTCTTGAGGTTCCACTGGCGCAGCGCCACTGTCCATGGGTATAGTCGGCGCACTGGTTGCAGCAGTTTCAATGATAGCTTCAGACTGCTGACCAGCCGTAGTGCTGGCGCTACCCATCTCCTCCCCGACACCAACTTCCTGGCTTGGAGATGATGTACAGTGTCTTTGTGGTGTACGTGAACCTTCAAGATTCGTCTCATCGGCCTCATAATCAGTTACATCGGAGTCTATGTCCCACGGTGAATCTGTATGCTGGTTATAATATTTCTTTATTTGATTTTTGTGACGTGTCACATAAGAGTTCAATTCCGGAACAAAAACTTGATATAATACATTGCCTATTTTGCTTGTTATCGTTCCTCTAATCCAATAATGTTTTTTCATAGTGGTATATTTCTTAACTAAAACTCTTTCTCTTATAAGAAAATCCGTCCTCTTCTTTCCCCCATAGTATTTACTCTGTAATGATTGTTTACGTTTTATCTTTTCGGAAAGCTCCGGTGAAGAAGGCGGTGGAGTCGGTTTGAGTAAATCTAATCTACATCTCAGCTGTCGGCCGTATAGTAGTTGGGCCGGTGCTATTTCAGTCGTACTATGAGTCGAGTTACGATAATCAAATAAAAACTTGTTTATTTTAATGTCTAGATTTTTCCGATCTGGACAAGATAATATTATACTTTTAATACCCTTTTTTACTATCTTTACCGAGCTTTCTACTTGACCGTTACTGCTAGGATGGTATACTGGAGAAAATACTTGACGTATGCCATTCAATCTACAGAACTCGGAAAATCTTTGCGACGTGAATGACGTACCATTATCGCTAACGATGATCGCTGGCACGCCCACCCTTGACATCAACTCGTATAATCGTTCGATTACTGCGTCAGACGAAATAGTGGCCTTCATGGGAAAACATTCGACCCATTTTGAAAAAGCATCGACTACTACGAGATACATCCGATCATACAATGGACCCAGAAAATCAATGTGTATCCTGTAGAAAGCGTGCGGCGGATGCGGCCAGGTGGCGAGCGGCGCACGCGGCGGCGCCGGCCGCAGCTGCGCGGACACTGCGCAGGCGCGCGCCGCGCTCTCGAGCGCCGCGTCGATGCCCGGGAACCATAACCGTGCGCGCGCCTCGCACTTCATTTTAACTATACCAAAATGAGAGCTATGTAATTCGCTAACTATTTTATCGCGTAATTCCTCCGGAATTACAATTTTATGACCTCGCATAAGGCAACCTTCCTCAAAGGACAGCTGTGTCTTACATAGATAATATGGTTTTATTTTTATATCTATAACCTTCCGCGGCCAACCAAATTGAACGTATTTTTTAACCCTTTGTAAAACTACGTCGCGGTCCGTGGCATCACGTAATTGATCTAGAGTGACAGGTAAATCTCCTTCTATAATAAAATTAACGTACGCTGCACGATCTTCACAATCTCCTTGCAGGCCCGGACTCAGACTATCCGAGCATGCAATAGATCGAGATAAAAAATCCGCTATGTTATCCGCACTACGCACGTATGTAATTTTGTAATTATAAGCCGCTAAAAATATCGCATACCTTTGTAATCTATTAGCTGTCACTTCTGGAATCCCCTTCTGTGACCCGAATATTGACAAAAGTGGTTTATGGTCTGTACGTAATATAAACGGATCCTCTCTGCCGTATAAATATTGGTGAAACCGTTTCACACCAAAAATAATGGCTGTTGCCTCTTTTTGAATCTGAGAGTAATTCTTTTCAGCCGGTGTTAAAGATCGGGACGCAAAGGACACGGGTCTCTCGAGTCCGTCCCTGTCTAACTGAGATAACACCGCCCCGAGGCCGTACGGTGACGCATCGACTGTTAATATAACGGTTGTGTTTTGATTGAAATGAGCTAAAACATTGTCCGAGATTAGATGACGTTTAATTTCTTCGAAAGCTACTTGATGAACGTCAGCCCAGTACCATTTAGTGTTTTTATTTAATAATTGGTACAATGAACTAAGAATTGTTGATGCCCTTGGTACGAAATTCCTATAATAATTAATTAACCCCAGGAAAGATTGCAATTCGTTAACGTTCTTAGGTATGGGGGCATCACGAATCGCTTTTATTTTCTCTGGTGATTTTCGGACACCATTCTTATCAATTATGTGGCCTAGGTAGTTCACTTCTTTTTCAAAATAAACGCACTTATCTTTCCTCACTGTCAACCCGGCTTCCCCTAACCTTCTCAATACTGTTTCTAGCTTCTCTAAATGATCCGATCTATTTTTTCCTGTCACTAAAATATCATCCATCAGACATAGAACTCCATCCAAACCCGATACAATGCCTTGCATTGCCTTTTGAAAAATGGCGGGAGCACTAGACAACCCGAACACTAAGCGCGTGTATTTAAAGAGACCTCTGTGTGTATTAATACATGTATACATTTGTGTATCATCGTCTTCTGTTAATAAAAACTGATTATATGCACTTGACAAATCCAATTTTGAGAAATGCTCCCCTCCATGCAACTTTGCAAACAGGTCATCGACTGTTGGTAATGGATATTTCTCAATAATGAGTTGTTTATTAATCGTTGCCGAGTAATCAGCACAGATTCTGATTTCCCCGTTTTTTTTAAGAACTGGTACTATTGGAGATGCATAATCTGAATATTGCACCGGCGTTATTATTCCCTGTGATAATAATCGATCCAACTCGTTATCTATTTTGCTCCGGAGCGCGTAAGCTACCGGCCGTGCTTTGCGAAATACTGATATAGCATCAGGTTTGAGTAACAGTCTAATTTTGTATTTCGTGAAACAACCTATTTTGCCCGAGAACACCGAAGGAAAACCGCTAGCTAGTTGAACTGACATGTTTTCATTATTGATGGCACAATATTTTATTGGGGATATTTCTAAATTAAAAAGTTTAATGAAGTCCCTACCTAGCAACGGCGGTCCCCCATCGCGCACTACGTACACAGTAAGCGTGTGAGTGTTTCCGAGATAAGACAACGGCACTCGAATGACGCCTAAGGTTACAATTTTACCGCCGGCATAACTTTTTAATATTTTTTTCGCCTGCGATAAAGGTACGTCAGAAAAATGTTTATAATACAACTTGTCTGAAATAGCAGTAACGGCCGCGCCACTATCAATTTCGAATTGTAAATACAACCCGTTAATTTGGATTAGTTCTGACATCGGCTTCGTAACTGACTCGCATCGAATGTGATTTATTACTTTACCTTGCTCGCCATCTTCACCGAAACTTTCTTCGACGTATTTCACGGAACTAGATGCCTTACTGGTACACATACGACGTAAGTGTCCTTTTTGCCCGCATTTTCGACAACTAAAGTTTTTAAACCTGCATTCAATTGTTTTGTGGTTTTTGAACCCGCACGCCGCACATTTAGACACATCACTCATTTTCTTGTCGGTAATTTTGAATACCGGCGTAGAAGTAGATATGGCAGCCGGCGCCGCGGGGACGGCAGCAGCGGCCGCACGCGCACAGCGCACGCTCACAGCCAGCTCCACCGCTTTCGCCAACGTCAGCTCCTTTATATCCTTTGTGAATAGTTTGTCGCGCTCAGGCCCGCTCGTCATTCCCATGACGAACCGATCCAGTAAACACTCCTCTAGGTTACTGAAACCACAGTATGCCGCTAGCCCTCTTAATCGGGCCGCCCATTGCTCGTGACCTTCATCTGCCTTCTGTGTGGCCGCGTAGAATTTTGACCGTTCCGCGAATCCATGACGCTTTGGTATGAAATGTTTATCCAATGCGCTTAGAATGGTCTCGAACGCTTCTTCTTCTATCTTCTTGGGCAGCAAGAGATCACTTGCGAGTTTGAAAGTGGACTCGCTGAGTGCTGTAAGCAATACAGCTCTCCGTTTCACGCCCGCCTTATCGGTATCTACGAGATCGTTAGCAATGAACCATTGCTTCAGGCGGTTCTTAAATGACACCCAATCCTGAGACAAATGGTCAAAAGTATTCAATATCCCTAAATTCGATGACGCCATTTTGCACGCGTTTGGTTCTCCTCGTCGCCACTGTTCGGTACGGACGTATGAATGAAACGGCAGGTTGATTAGCACTGACACTTTATTACAAGATGGAGGCGTAGGGACGCAGCCCGTACGTACCTACCTATATGTATATGTGTGTATACATAACTATGCAACATACATAGATGTACATAGTACATACTAATGTACATAGATGATATAAAGCTTTATGCAGCTGACAAAAAATCATTATTCAAATTAGCAGACATAACACAACAATTTTCTCAAGATATTCATATGCAGTTTGGAGTTGATAAATGTAAAATGGTGTCAATAACCAAAGGTAAAATCCAAAATAATAGCTACACACTGGGATCTGGTGAAATTGTTGAGCCTATGGATGAGCACAGTACGTATAAATACTTAGGTTTTAAGCAGTCTCGACAGATTCAACAGAAGATGACTAAACAGGAAATGCTTAAAAAATTCTCACATCGCTTAAACCTTATTCTGAAAACGCACCTTAACTCCAGAAACACAGTGAAAGCCATCAACACGTTTGCAATACCCATTCTCACATACTCTTTTGGAATAATACATTGGACTAAATCAGATATGAAAAAATTACAACGCACTATCAACACACACTTTACAAAACACAGAAAACACCATCCCAAATCATGCATACAAAGACTCACACTACCACGCAAAGAAGGAGGCAGAGGATTGATAGACATACACAATTTACACAACAAGCAAATAAACACACTCAGAACTTACTTTCATACCAAAGCCAAACACTCATCATTACATAAACACGTGACAGAATTAGATATAAAACTTACACCCCTCAACTTACAAGACAGAAACACACAAGCGAATGAAAAAATCACAAACACAGAACAAACAATCGCAGCATGGGCTGGAAAATCTCTTCACGGGAGACACCGATCTTTCTTGAGCCAACCACACGTCGACAAAGAGAAGTCGAACGAATGGCTCAAGCGAGGTGAACTTTTCCCTGAAACAGAAGGCTTCATATGTGCGATTCAAGATCAAATAATAGCCACCCGTAACTATAGGAAGTATATCATAAAAGATCCCAACCAACAAACTGACTTATGTAGATACTGTAATACTGTATCAGAAACCATTCAACACATCACAGGAGCTTGCAAATCATTAGTACAAACTGACTACAAACACAGACACGACCAGGTTGCCGCAATTATCCACCAACAATTAGCATATAAATACCAGTTTATAACAGAAATGTGCCCATATTACAAATACACACCCGAAACTGTCTTAGAAATGGAGAAACTACAAAATCTATTGGGATAGAACGATTATTACAGATAAAACAATCCACTACAATAGGCCCGATATTACTGTTCACGATAAATCTAACAGAATCATCTACTTAATTGACATTGCTGTCCCAAACTCTCACAACATGCAAAACACTATATCAGAAAAACTTTGTAAATATCAAGATCTTGCTATAGAATTAAAAACTCAATGGAGAGCACAAACAGTCCATATTGTCCCTATAGTCCTGTCATCCACAGGACTTATTCCGAAGTCCCTTCAACAAAGCCTAAACACCTTACACATGCCTACATATACACTCCACATGCTTCAAAAAGCCACCATTCTTAACACCTGTCGCATCACCAGAAAATTTTTAACATCTTCTACACTATCATCCACTTATTCTATTTAATCATCCCCTCTTAGGCTTGGCTTCGGCCCGCAGATGAGGTTCTTCGCCCTCCCAAAAAGAGGAGAAAACAAAAAGATATCAAAATAATAATAATAATAATTCATTTATTTCAGGCATCAAGGCCCATAAAAAATACATGAAACCATATACAATAATATAAAAATAACGAATCTATAAATAAACATTAGGTAATAGTGGCGTCGCCGTCGAGTGTCGCGCGGTGTCGGGTATCCGTCCTCGGAATCGCCTGAAAACGACACCTCTCGGCCAAAGTTCTTCCTTCGTGAAGGTCGAAAGATGTTCAGTCGGAACCTTTATCACAAATGAATTAAAATTCACATTGTGACGAGACTCCAACCGCTCGACCCTCAGAGTGAACTTGGTCTTAATCTGGATGTACTCTACAATCTCCTCGGCCTTTGTAGAGCAATGCAGCAGGGACACGTATAGCAGCGTCGTTGGCACAGCAGGACGCAGCAGATGATTTGGTCCGGTCGGTGCGGTACCACACTGATTCTTACAAGTGGGCTTTCTTTTCTTCTTCACAACCTTGATAAAGCCCTCCTTGTCACTCTGGTTCTTCTGTGGACTCGTCTGAGGCAGATTGATGATAGAATCACGGTGGTTCTGCTTTCCCTCTTCCTGCTGCTTAGGTTGCGTCGCAGCGGGCTTGTTGACAGCAGCAATAGCAGCGTAAGCACGTTTCTGGGTCGAAGTACTGATGCAAGTAGCCTCTACCGGAGTAGAGGGACGGTCGGCGGTAGAACGCAATGCATCGCCTGCGATATTTAGATTCGGTGACGAATCTAAATTCGCTGACTCAAAACTGCTGATGGACGCATTTGGCGCCTCGCGACGAGTGTTCACCTTAGAGGCCTCAGGTGACCTACTTGCGTAAACAGCGCTGCGTAACAACACTACTTCGGCACGTAGTTCACTTATGGTTTCATCCGAAATCTGTAATTTGGACTGCACCTCGGTCAGGCTTCTTTTCAGAGAAGTGATGTCCTTCAGCAGCCTGGTGACGTCAACATGGTCAAAAGTGACAGGAGGCAGCTTGTGCAGCTCCTTAGCCAAAAAAGCGGGCACGTAGTCTGGGTCGGTCACCTTTAACAAAGTGATGATGTCCTGGATACTCTTCTCGGTTCCATCTCTCCTACGGGACGGCATCTGGTCGATTTTTCCAAGTGTTTGGAATAGCAACCTCTTGCCACTGCTAATCTCATCTTCTTTGAAGTTCGATTTGCAGATCTGCAAAATGCTGACCTCGTCCATGGTATCGATGGCATGTTGTATGAATGCCAACAACTCATTGACTATGAGTTGTTGTGAACTCATAGCGATAAAAAGGGGAGCGGCTAGAGCCGCGCAATACGCGAATTAAAATTCCTACTGTGAAAACACGTCCGTATCCGAGCGCGCATCGCACTGCACTGAAATAGAAATGAATAGAGAGTGCACCTGTGTTTGCGCAAATGCGCACACGCTATTGCACTATAATATGTCGCGCGCATATGATTGGCTAGTATTCGTTGAGATTGGCCGCCGCCCGTGACTGAAATTCAGCCGGAAGGACATTATAGATGGTTGGCTTTAGATCCTATTTTCATCCTAAGACACATTACTTTAATAGCTCCTAATATCATTACAATTAACTAGGGAATCCCAATGCAAGTCTCGCATGCATTTCTCCATTATTTATGAACTATTTATTCATTAACCTCTACCTAAAACTCAGGTTATCAACTCTACGGTGACCCTAAGCTATCTCGGCGGCGGCGCCCTTATGTGCGTGCCCCGATTTCTCTTCTTAATGTTTCTAAGAATTATTTGCTGAAACAATAGCACGCTTCATGTTAGTGATGCATACCAACTTAGAACTGCAGACAAACTTGGCCTTTCAAAATCCAACTCTGCATTCTAGGGTTAAGTTTGAAATTAGCGTGATTTCGAATGAATTAAATGACGTTTGGGTGTTTGTTTGTCTGTAAACGTTGACGAAACCGCGGTGTCTTTGAGATTAAACTCTCGTTTGATAATTGCCAGTCAACATAGCGCCAAGATTTGTGATTATGACCAGTTTACGAGGTTTATTTTTTAATGCTCTCTCATGTGTGATTGAGGTTAATTTCACAAACTTAATGCTTGCTAATAAAATATGGATTGTTTGAAAAAATTACTCTAATTGGACAGTGTTGTTTTGGCACATTTTACTTTTGAAATGACACGATTTATTAACACTTTTATCACATTATTTTATAATTTTAACGCATTTTACGCATGCGAAGCGAATTCTAAAGATATAAATTGTGGAAAGAAAAAATCGCTCACGAGCAGGATTCGAACCTGCGACTCCTGGCTCAGTACGACATTGCTTTAGCCACTAAGCTACCGTGAACACTGCTCGTGGTATCGAAATTATCCTCCACTATACGTCTTTGGGTGACGTCAGCGATATCTTATTAAGAAACTGACTTAGAAGATAACTAGACTAGTTGTATTTTTAGGAAATCACAACCAACCAACAATCATACCCTCTACTTCGTATGCAACTCGTTTAGTTGAACCATTTCATTGTGTTGAAGGGAATGGTCAGCCTAGATACTGCGTTGCCTAGCTTCTTCCAGAGTGCGCCGCAGGGAGGCTCCTTTCATGCGGTGACCCAGAGCAATCCATGTCATACTTGCTGGTATGTCCCTTGTGCCCAAACGACTGCACGAGAGACGATCTCTACGCCGCTACTAATAACGCTATTGAACAAGCCGTGAAGGACCAGTAATGCACTGAGGAGACATGACGTGGGTGCTGTTTAGTTGGTGAAGAAAAGGTGATGGAAATGTATATTGTGATCAGAAACGCAGTTATACCAAAGCTTTAATTGAAGTTAATTGAAAAAATATATTTAAAATCCTTTTTAATATTTATTTATTTTTATTTCCTTACAAGCTATTTATTTATTTATTTATTTAATTCTTTATGCACAACAGGGTACAAAGGCGGTCTTAACGCCATAGGCGTTCTCTACCAGACAACCTTAGGGTAATGCAGAGACAAAGAATAAGGTAGATGCACCAGTAAAGTAGTAAAATATGTTTCCAGACATGCGAGGAAAAAAACATATGAACGTATTTTTGACAAATATTGCAATAACATTTTTTTTATTTAAGGATTTTAAGGTATTTAATACTGTGATGCGTTTAATTCTCAACTAAATTAAACCTGCAGATAAGATTCCGATAGTATTATTTGAACAGCTAGGAACAATTCCTCAATATCGTACTTACTCCAGCTCAATCTTGTCTTTATTTAAAGATATTATTTATAAACATTATGTGAGACAACACAGTTGCCTCTAAGACCTACCAGAAACAGTGATGCTTGCATTTCTGTGTCCCAGCAATCACATGAGACTTTCCATTTAATTTTTCTATCGTTGTTTACGCGATTAGCAATAAAATTTAAGCAACAGCTTAGATGGTATTGCAACCACTGAGGTAATACGTGGGACACTCAGAAAGTTTTGCGAAACTAAAAAAAATTGTTCTATACGTACATATATTTTTATCAAATCTTTTCAAAGTACTTTCCACCAGCCTCTATACAAAGATTCATGCGCCTAAACCAGTTTTCAAAACACTTTTTCCAGTCCGCCGCAGACACCTCGTTTACAGCCTGCTCGAACGCAGCCAGCGCATCTTCCGGCGACGAAAATTGTATCCCTTTGAGCTGATTTTTTATTTTTGGGAATAAAAAGAAGTCACACGGTGCTAGATCAGGGCTGTAAGGAGGGTGACCCAGGAGTTTGACTGGCGTGCTGTCCAGGAAGTCCCTCGTTTTGAGTGCGGTGTGCGTAGGTGCATTGTCGTGGTGGAGCAGTAGCCCGCGGAGCCCTGTGTTTGGTCGCTTGTTGCTTATAACAGAGAAAACTTCTGGCAAACATTTGGTAGTATACCATTCGGCATTAATGCTTCTTTGATTCCGTAAGGGAATTGATACCAAGTGGCCAGTCAAATTAAAAAAGCTAGCGATCAAAATCTTACCCCCGCTTCTAGATCGCTTCACTTTGGTAGGCGTTGGCTCATTTTGAAACACCCAAACAGTCGACTGGCGCTTGGTTTCTGGGTCGTATTGATAAATCCAGGACTCATCACCTGTAACGATGTCGTAAACACGCCGAGACGAGCCTGCTTCAAATTTGTTAAGCATATCACGGCACCATTCCACCCGGGCCTGCTTCTGAGCATCGGTGAGGTTGTGCGGCACCCAGCGTGATACTATCCTCCTCACGCGAAGATGGCTGTGTAGAATCTCGTGAACGCTTCCCGATCCAATCTTCAATATGTGTTGAATCTCCTGATATGTAATTCGCCTATTGTCTTGGATTAAATTTTTCACTGCTAGCACGTTTTCTTCGGTAACAGCCGTCAAAGGGCGACCGCTTCTTTCGTCGCAAAAAATTGTGGAGGGAAATTTTGAAATTGGAACTTACTTATTTTTACTTATAAATAATCATATTTTCGAAAAACATTATAACTGGCCAGTCTCCCATATATAAAAACTTTTTTTCGCAATACTTTCTGAGGGGCCTGGTAATTATGTGCTACGTACTAGATTAGACAGTACGAACAAAAAATATCGCGCAACTTGCTGGCCGCGGGGCACGCGCCGCACTAGCTTGGCTGAGTGATAGTGCAGGAGCTCTAAAACGTGTTACAAACATTCGATTCGAGGTGTCTTCTCTAGTACGTGGTACAGTCGCCTGCATGACAGTGGTAACACGTCAATTCGAAAACCGCCCTTACTGCTTACGAAATAAAGATGCTGCTAATGTCAAAGTGTTACCACCGACTTGCGGTCGACCGTACATATTATCTCAGTGATTGCAACTGATATGGGCAAGGGTTTTGGGGGATTTTCGAGATTATCGCTCCACTCAAAATTAACTATTTGGCGGAGAATAGTAGATACGGTGCTTATTCGTTTTAACATTTGTGCCCATCCATTTTTCTTTAATTAATAACAGCATTTACAGGAAATCTGGAAGTTATGAAGTTAGCCGGTCAATATTTTACAGCATTTTTAGCCCGGCCGCACATTGTCATAAAATAGCACCGTATTTACATTTTAATATGTCAAAAGCAGACATACGATTCGGAAAATTCTGTCAGTCTGCGGGGCTGGTACAGTCGCCTGCATGACAGTGGTAACACGTCAATTTGAAAACCACCCTTACTGCTTACGAAATAAAGATGCTGCTAATGTCAAAGTGTTACCACCGACGTGCTGTCGACCGTACTAAAATTAACTGTATAATTTTATATGCCATAGACGTACAACATACTATTATAACATCGTAAAAGTACAACCATGGTATAGGTTCCGGCGCGTCAGATTTTTTCTGTGATCAATGAATGAATCATTGTGATTTCCTTCCAATGTGCGGCCGGACTAAATCAACCTTTCAATACTATCAACCGACTTCAAAAAAAGGAGGAGGTTCTCAATACGATTGTATTTTTTAAAGCAGTAACGGACACTAACTTGTGACATGTATGGAGCTAGGTATTCGCGGTCTCCACTCAAGGACAAGTCTGCTCCAGCGGCCATCGGTCCTTCGACAGACATGGCCAGCCCACTGCCACTTCAGCTTACTGATCCTACAAGCTATGTCGGTCACTCCGGTTCTTCTCCGGATAATCTTGTTACGGATTTTATCCTTCAAAGAAACTCCAAGCATAGCTCGCTGAGCGACTTTGTATTTGTGGGCAAGCCCAACAGTCAGTGTGCACGTCTCGGCACCGTAAGTCATGAAGGCAGGAAGCACTGGTTGAAGACCTTTGTCTTCAAACTTTGCGGTATAGGCGTCGAGAAGACTCGGCGAAGTTTGCCAAATGCTGCCCAGCCCAAACGGATCCTTCTGTCGGCTTCTTTCTCGAAGTTGTGCCTACCAAGCTGGATTACCTGTCAGGATCGTAGCAGGTGGAAATCCATAGTCTCTGCCTACCCCAATGGGAAACAGGCGTGATAATATGTATGTATGTATGTTGTGATACAATATCGTCAGTTGTAATATGAATTAATTTAACCGCCAAAAGGCGACTTTGCAGGAGAGGCAAAAAACTAAATTACAATTATGGATATACAACGTGTATCAGAAATGCGTGGTCATATTTTAAGAGCTCATTCAGGGCATAGCATAGAACAACTTTTACTATGGGAACAACCCTGAAATCGCGAAAAAAATATCAGCTGTTGCCTACTAAATCATCGATGTCGCTCGACAAAATGTATGGAACAGCTGATTTTTTTTCGCGATTTCAAGGTTGGTCCCATAGTAAAAGTTGATCGATAGCATCCCCTGAATAAGCTCTTCAAATATGACCACGCATTTCTGATACACGTTGTATATACAACGTATAATCAGGAATGCGTAGTCATAATATTTGGCTCATTCACGGAATACTTTTGAACAACTTTTCCTACAAGGTCAACCCTGAAATCGCAAAAAAATAATGAGCCCTTCCATAAACGGTTGAGACTATTGAACTTTTTTTTTACAATTTCAGTAGGGTTGTCGTGATATTGAAAATTGTTTTATGCTATGTCCTTAATAATAAGCTATCCGAATATGACCACTAATTTCTGAAACACATTGTATAAGGCATAGAAATTTAAAAAATATCATAAAACAACGTTTTTAATTCGGCCAATGGGATAATCGCAAAGAGACTCGACCAACACCTGCAGAGGCTCTCATTAGGCAGCTGGGTCAAGGGCTTGATACAGAAAGCGGTTCTTCTGGACACGGCACGTATTGTTAGGAAGTTCCTCTCTCTGAGGCCCTGACTGCCGGTAGCTTGGACCTTGTACTACTACTACTATTTTTGTATATTTTTAAATGTTTTTTTTTATATTGTATGTCAAAATATTTAAAAATGTAGAAAAATAAGTGAATAAATGAATAAATGGAATAATAATAATAATTGCATTATTTATTACTACTTGAAAATGATTTTAATCAGCAGACATCTCTAATAAGAACCACGAATATCGATATCGATACTTTTTAGTTTTGATTATTTACTTCCCTAGCTATGACCGCCATTACAGTGGCCCGGATATTGTAAATATGCCATGCCAAGCGTATTTCGTAGGCATTTTGAGTCCATAGGCCAATGGGCCGGTTTTTTTCAATATTTTTATTATAATAATAAATTTTGACGAGATACTATAATTTTACAACAAACCAAATTCTTGAAAACTATCAATAAGTCCAATAATTTTATTCTTAAGCCTAACCATAGTTTCAGCTTGTCCTTCTTGCATTTTCATCGCAGAGGCAAAATCATTGTTGTTCTTTATAGCTTCCATCATTTGACCAGCTTCTTCAGAATTCTTCGTCATAACAATACATAAAAGTAGGCATAAACCAAAGGATAATTTTCCGTATCTTTTTAAGTCTGCGTCTAACTGGTCTCTGGGGTACACAAAGTTGGCTTTGAGGCCAAAGTTTGACAAGACATTTGTCTAATTCTGAGTGGTAATAGTCTATCCAATCGTAGAAGTTCTTAGACCTGGTCTCATGGTCTGTGCAGTTGAAGACCATATACAGGATATCGCTCACCGGGTTACTGTTTTTCGACGCTTGGTAGTCAATCATGATTGATTGTACTAATTTCTCTTCCTGAAAACAGAAATAATTCATTAAGTAGAGATTTAGAAGGACAGCCCACATTTTATTCCGAATTTCCAAAGGTATACATAGATTATATTGGTAGGTACAACAAATGCTACCAAATGCAACATTACCAGGCCTGGTAAATATGGCAGACTTAACACCAAAGTTGATGAATACATTTTAAACTTCAAAATATTTTTTTCTTGCGAGTTAATGGTTTGTCGGAATGGATAATAATACTATTGTTTAGAAATAAGCATATTTCTATCATTATTTACTAACAATAAACAATGCACTGCAGAGAAAATTGATTTTGAATTTAAAAAATTTCATCAACTTTTGTTGTTGACTGTACACCTAAATCTGTAGATAAGTATTATATCCACTGTCTAAGTACCCATAGTAGGGTAGCGGGGGGCTAGTTGTAGCAGGGGCAAGTAGTAACACCCAATTTTTGCCTAGTAAACCAATGTTTACTTATAGTATTTTCGACTTAATTTATCTTTCATAGCGCATACAAAATATGTCAATTTTCTATCTCTAGTAGGGTAAATCGTGGATAGATTGGATATTATTTTTGGCCGTTAGGGACTTCTTAACTAACACTATCACATTATGACATGTATTTCTAGAATATTATCTATTTAATTGAATGTAATTCAACATTATGATTATTGACCAACAATATTTGACATGAATTTATGGGACAATGATTAAAGTTGATTGTTCTGACATGAATTAGTATTATATTATCATTTGTTTTTATTTTGAATTATTACATTATTGATTGTTGTATAATTATAGACATTCATTATTTAATTTATTGTGCTTCATTTTATTTTACATCTTGCATGCTTAATTTGTATGTAAACGCATGTTTGAAACTGACGGATCAACGCAGAGCCTAAACCGCTGATCGTAGAGACCTGAAACTTGGTGGGTGTGTTCTTTGTATGACGTAGGCATCCGATAAGAAAGGATTTTCCGAAATTCTACCCCTAAGGGGGTGAAAAGGGAGGGCAAATTTTGTATGGGACAACGTGATTCCTTGGTCCAATCTACTTCAAATTTTGCATAAACCTTTTTTAACAGAATTGATGGAAGATGTGTTTCGTATTTTGTTGAAATTCATCCCCTAACGGGGTTAAAAAGGGTTAATTAGTTATTTTGGCGGTGATTTGCTTCCAAGTTGATATCAATACTTCTTAGTGCTTTTGATTTAAATTATATTTTATTTTGACACATGTTTGAAAACTCATTCCGATTTTATTCAAAAAAGGTTAAAAACATAAGCAAATACTCTTTAAAATTGGAATGTCTCGAAAGTCACCGTATCACGTCCCGGGGAAACAACAAGGTTTCCCCAACAGCACGTTACCACCACGTGCTGCTGTCCTCCCCAGGGTCGCTTAATAGATGCCTCGAGTACTACTACTACTCGAGTACTCTTGGCACCCATGATCTAGAATCCCGATGTGGCGATTCGCCCTATCTGGGCCTTGCACCGGGGCGGTTGCCTCTCCGGCGCCTTCGTCAGGACCTAGCGCTCACTCGATTCGCTTTAGGATATATCAGTATTTAGGGGTTTCTGATGTTTATTATCATTACTTTTTATGTGATTACACCTACTTGACTTTACATAATAATCAATCTACCTATTAGTAATGCCTCTTACATTCTATTGGATAGAATTTTTTTCTACCACTTTTGTACCGCAGAAGGAAAAACTTTTTCCCTTCGCATTAATTAAACTATTTAAATCAAATTTAAACAATTTAACTACTTTAACGACGGGGCGGTTAAATTGAATAAATTGTTTATTTATTGTTAAAATTAAATGTCGTTTATACTTTCAATTCTCGCTCGGCCCAGTCACGCCACGCCTCGTCGGTGTGAAACCACCTTACACATAACATAACATCAGGCCTGTATTTCTGCGAAGGGGTAGGCAGAGGTGTAATAGTACACCCACATTTCGCCAGTTATGTTATAGTCCCATGTAATAGGAGGCGAGCCTATTGCCATTGACCGGGCACAAATCCAGATTCCGGGCTCGAACATTTCAATTAGATTAATTAGGTAGGTAATATAAAATTGATAACAAAGAGTAAAATGTAAGTAGAGAAACAAAATGCACTAACGAAACGATCAGGTAATTAGATTCAAACTTACCAGTGAGCTAGTTTATCATCATCATCATCATCATCATTACAGCCGAAAGACGTCCACTACTGGACATAGGCCTCCCCCAATTAAGGGGGGGATATGCCATAATCGCCACGCTTGGCAGGCGGGTTGGCAATCGCAGTTGGTTGGTTAAATACTCAGAGAACGCTGCTGCCCATCCTCTGGTGAATCCCTTAGTCGCCTTTTACGACACCCATGAGAAGAGATAAGGGTGGTGCTATTCTTTAAGTCCACACCAACCAATAAGTAATAAGTTTATCAATATTTTATATTTCTTTTAGAGTCCATAGTTTTTTGGGTAGTGGGGCGTTTCACACCACGCGTAGTTCGAACCGCGGTGTGAACCGCTCAAGTACTCACTTTGAATGGGCCCTTTCGGACCGCGGTGTGAAACGGCCAAGACCTTTTTTATAATGGGCTGATTCGGACCGCGGTGTGAAACAACCCAGTACTCTTTTACAATGGAGCGATTCGGACCACTATCAAAAGTATTAAAAAACTATTACGTTTTGAATGTTTTTTTGTAGAAAAATGTTCAGTGAAAAATATCAAACAAATCGAATTAAATACATAATATAATTCATAATATATAAAATACATATTAAAGTTTGTTACTAATTTAAATAATTATTATTACAAATCAAAATAACAAATATTGTTTTTTTTTTATTATGTGTTGATTACTCATTTTACTTATAATAAAATCATATACCAATACAAAATGATACACAATACGTAAGTAGGCGACTAATAATTATAAAAAAGAGTATTAATTTAAAATATTATTGATAAATAATCACAGATTGAGTGTAGATTACACACTTATACTAATAACGAGTTATAAAAAATCACAGGTTGAGTGTAATAATGACACATTTTTACTTCTAACTTATTACTAAACATCAGGGATTGAGTGTGGGTTTCACATTTAACTTATAACTAATTATTTTGAAAATCACAGATTGAGTCACATATATTGGACTTGTTACTATTTTAAGCACAGACCAGTAAGCTTCAAGACGTTATGGTTTTGCATGAGAAAACAGTCGTACAATGTTGGCGGGTACCAGGGGGCGGACGACGCGTTATGGTTGGTCGGCTCAAAATTTCGGTGGTATGATTCCGTGTGATTGGTGCCGTTCGCTGACGGACTGACTTCCTGATTGGCGGCGGGGCGTATGATATGCAGTACTACTGCATATGCTTTGCGACCGGGGATATTCGGCTAGTCGGCGTCTAGAGGCTTACTGGTCTGTGATTTTAAGTAACAGATAATTTGTATGTAAAAGTTATACAGTATTATTTAAAAAGAGATACAAAAAAAAACAAATCAACAAAAATAAAACCCTTATATTTTAAACTCTCAATTTTTCCAAGCAATGACCGACAGTTATCTGGCCAGCCAATAACTCTTGTAATTATACAACATTAGTTGTCAAAAAAATGTGTCAATTTACTCAACCTGTGATTTTCAATATAATTATGTAGTAATAAGTAAAAATGTAGGTACTCAATCTGTGATATTTAATAATCAGTTAAAAGAAAAAATGTGTAATCTGCATTCAACCTGTTATTTTTAATAATTTGGTATGAGTAAAAATATGTGATCAAACTCAACCTATGATTTTGAACTGTTTGTGATATTTAAATAAATTAAATGAGTAATATTCACTCAACCTGTGATTTTTTATAACTATAATAAGTAAAAGTATGTAATCTACAATCAATCTGTGATTATTTATCGTTTATATTACACTTTTTTATAATAATCAGTTTACTACTCAAGTATTTTATACCATACCTATTGTAAGTGATTATATTATAATTATATGTTAAAATGAGTCTATACAACTATTAATTAGATTTGTAATATCCAATATTTTAATTAATATAATACTAAGAATTATGTTATGTAGGTATTTTATTTTAATATTTCTCACTAACCGTTTTTCTACTCGTCTGTACAAAAACACAAGAGCACACTACATTTTTAAACTTTTGATAGTGGTCCGAATCGCTCCATTGAAAAAGAGTACTGGGCTGTTTCACACCGCGGTCCGAACCAGCCCATTATAAAAAAGGTCTTGGCCGTTTCACACCGCGGTCCGAAAGGGCCCATTCAAAATGAATACCTGAGCGATTCACACCGCGGTCCGAACCACGCGTGGTGCGAAACGCCCCACTACCCAGTTTTTTATAGCTAGGAACAGATGTCTTTTTGTCTGCACTATGAATTCAAAATCGATAGATAATATACTTTGTTACGTTTTCAAATTAAAGTAGAATATTACGTTCTGGAATGCTCTAAGACAGTTTGTTTCAGACTTTGCAAAGATTAATAATGATTCCAAAAGTTAAGGGAATGAGCTGTGTTAGTCTGGCAATTAATAGTCTTGTGGTCACTGGCTATATACATTTTGTCATTTCTTATTGTACGAATGTGTCGAATAGACAATACATCATCATGTGATATCAAGATGTATATTTCCAATATAAGCTGGTCTCGCATTGTACGGAAAGCCTATATAATGCGAGGTCAGCTTATACTGGAAAAGTACAGCTTGATGTGTAGCCGTGTGTACCACCATTATATGTATATGTTTGCTCTATTTTTAGTATTTGTTGTTAAACTACATAGTATGCACTATAATCAGACCAAGTTTGACGCTGGTATGTGTTACCGTTTTGAAGATAGAGCAGGAAAAAAAACGTTGAAAAATATGCATGTTTTTCGAGGTTTCTTGTATTTCCCTTTGATTTTGGAATTTTTTATCTTTAGTATTGACACAATAAAGATTATATTTTTATTCACTGTTTCCACTGACGTGGTGTCGACTGTACATACACAAGGCAGCAGAAAGTTTAATTTTGTTTTCCTAAACTTAATTTTTATTGTAACTTGTTTTACAATATTATCGACTGAAATGCATGTTTGTTAAATTTTAGTGAACAAATTGTAAATTGAAAAACTATAATTTAGTAACTGGCGAAATGTGGGTGTACTATACACCTCTGTCCACCCCTTCGGGGAAATACAGGCGTAACGTTATGTTTTTTTGTTTATAAATAAAAAATCTATTTATTATACGTAGGTATCGAGTAGAATATTTTTTCTTTTATTTGAAGGTATGGTTGAAGAATTTAGAAGCTGAGATGCGTTCGTCGCTCAAAAGCATGACCTTAAAATGCATAGTCACAAATTCACTTCAGGAGCAAGATCCATTTTCGCTACCAACGCAAATATTGTGCCTCGCACAAAACATACGCTTTACAGAGCAAGCAGAAAAGGCCATAACCTCTAAAGAATTACACAAATTAAAGGCAAATGTTGAAAAAGAGAATTCATACTACGCTTCAGCTGAAATAGAGGACGAGAGGCAAGATAATGGATAAGGTAAGTCAAAGAGCACGGGGTGCTGGCCAGAAAACCTCCACGTGTGCCTGACGGCTGCTTGTCCTTCTGGACACGTCTGGAGGGATCGGCAGTTGTTTGGCCGGTGCATCCTGGGCACGGGCAATAAAATCCTGCCGAGGGATTAACCTTCGGGGGATTTTATTGCCTGTGGCGAATATTCTGGCGCGGTTGGGGCCCGTTCTGGGCCAGTAGGGAGTTGCTCCACGTGTCCCTCTGATATCAGCAAAGGGCACAGTGGAGGAGCAGGGGCGGGCCCGGTGTGCACACACCCTGCCACTGGGCAGGCAGCGGGGGGGACTGTCCTTCCCTGCCCCCGTCGATCTCGTAACCCCAGGAGTGCCTGCTGAGTAGTGTTCTCGCGCCTCTTGGGACCGAGGGTCTTGGGTTCACCGCCCGGACCGCGAGGAAGAAAACCTCTATAAAAAATTACGGGAGGTAGGGCCTGCGAGCAGCAGACTCGGGGTAGTCTGCTGCCCGACCAGCAGCTGGCGTAGCTGGCACAGCCGGCGTAGTTGGCGCAGCTGGTAAAGGCCCATGAGGTGAGGTGGCGTGCAGTGTTCCGTGTGCGCCACCTAGGAGGGTGCGGCCAACGTTAGGCCGCACGGGGAGAAGGGGCTCGCCTGCTTGTGGCGGGCCAGGACCTGTCGGGGGTGGTTGTGTGAATACTCACGGGTTCCCACGCCCCCGGCTAAGGTAGTTGAAGGAACACCGTGGTGGTTTTAGTCGGTAAGAGTCCGACACTGGCTCCGCCTACCCCGGGTGGAGTGCGTCCATGAGGATTTCCCCACGGAAAAAAAAAAAAAAAATAAAATAAAAAAATATATATATATTTTAAACCTCAATTTCGTGCCTCAGCTGTAGGTAACGTAATTAGTTCATTATATTCGTTCAATGAACTGAATCGGCCTACAGACTCGATCTTTAACTAAATTTTCGTTCACGAGCTTTGGTATAAGACACGGAAATTATCGAGCGGAGAACGCATTTATGGATAGATATTATTTATCGTTTATAATTTCACGTTATATTTGATGTTATTTTGTTTTTATTATTTCTTTAAAGTAATTTAATGATCTTCGTTGATTGTTTGTTTGGCGCCGACTCATAATTAGTTATTTATGTACATTAGTTTAGTTAGGAAAATAGCTATTAAGACTAAAAGCTTCATTTTATTTTTCGCTTTTCAGTTTCTGTTTTAGTCGGTACCATTTTTTGTAAAAAAGTTTTATTTTGAATTTTTTGTGGCTAAATTAGGTATACATAATCGTCAACAACTTCGAGTGTAGATTCTCCGATGTTTACGGGAATGGGTGCTATATGGGAATTCGACATAACCTTTGTCTTGTCCATATTCATTTTAAGACCCACTCTATCAGAAGCTCTACTGAGGTCATCGAGCATTGTACCGAGGTCCTCCATGGTCTCAGCCATGACTACTATGTCGTCGGCAAACCGAAGGTGAGTGATGTACTCGCCGTTTATGTTAATGCCTAGCCCCTTCCAGTCCAGAACCTTGAAGACATCCTCCAATGCAGCAGTGAACAGTTTCGGAGAGATCACATCTCCCTGTCTCACACCTCGCTCAGCAATTCTATAAAATATGTCCAACCACGGGTTGGATACTTAACAACATCATCATTTTCATCATTTCAGTCGAAATACGTCCACTGCTGGATATAGGCCTCCCCATAGAAATCTCATTAATAAAGTAGATATATAGATAGATAGAATATACTTTATTGTACACCATGAAAATAGTAGTAAACAGGAACAACGTATGAATTATGGGTACATAAAGCAAAAAAAAAAAAGCAGTATAAAGTAATAGGTGGTGCATGTTCTTTGTGTCCGGCACCACACGGAACGTAGGACATACAGAAGCAAATTTTATCCTACAGAAAGGTACCTACACGTTATATTTATTTATCCTCGTAACCGAGACATACAGACAAAGCTTTAGTTTTATTATACATAGATATCGGACGTTAAAGGTCTGTTAAATTAATTTCTTTGATAACTGCGTCGCCGGTACGGAATGTCGCTCGTCCGTCCGTCTGACCCGCGGTCATTTCAAAAGCCGCTGCGCACAAACCATTCCATTACATTCAGGTAGTGGAAATCTTCACAAACAAAAGTCATTAGCGCAGCCAAGCTCTAAGCCGTTATCATTTCGAGATATGGGTGATACCGTGTTTCAAGATTTACGTATTAGCAATATACTATGGAAAGTGGGATTTTCTGCGTACTTACAATACCTGTACATTCGGGTAGAACACGTCTCTAAAAACAAAAGTCACTACTCGTATAACAAGCAAGCTCTAGACTGTAACTATGTTAAGGTATAGGTGAGAATGTGTTACCGTGATACGTTAGGTCCAATAATATTATTTATGGTAGAAGTATTTAAACGAAATTTAAACTGTTGTTCATAAGTCGAAAGTTCGAAACCCAATGAATGAGTAAAGTGACTAGTGAATATTGACACATAAAATGTAGTGATACGTGCTGCCTATAAAGAACACACAAAGTGTCTTGCCCTCAGTATAAACTAAGAAAGTTATTGGACGTATTCTTAGATTTTAGTTTACATAGCAATTTAGGATATAATTAAATTACTCATTAGCCTCAAGACTAGATTGTAATACAAATAAAGCATCACTCGTGAATACTAGGGTGCGCCGGACGATCAATTAAATAGCGTCACTCGTGGAGGTTTTTTTTTGCACCCCATGGTATAATAAGATGTTTTACCAGGTACTCTCTTCCCGTGCTTGCCTCCGTACTACGTCATTGGCTGTGGAGCAAATAGCTGGCTTTTAATTCCAAATATAATTATTATTTAATTTCCTTCTGTTTTTGTGAACTTTGATTATAGTTTTGACTATAATAATATATTTTACAAGTTTTTTTTAGTCAATTATATGCATGTGTAATAACAAAAAAAAACAAGCTACGTGATTATTTCTTAGCCACGAGCCCCTCTTTACAATTTTATGTTATAAATACCTACCGAGGTACAATCTTTATAAGTATAAATGTCATCAGTTCTTTAAAAAGATAGTCTTTTGATCCTATTAACACTTCTAATATGTAAGGAAACCAACATTTTAGTTTGTCTATGATACGTTAACAGTAGGCCTTGCATTGAAAATTATAACGCAATAATACGGCATTGGCAAGCGCATCAGGGTAGAGCTTGCAAGCTAGACGCGACACATGGAGAAAAAGCATTCCATTCCAGCATGATTAAAACTGATATGTAACAATAATAATTGTTATCAATAAATTAATTCAATTCAATGCTTTTTTGGGCCAAAGTGCTCAACAGAAACCAGCGGCACGTAATCAACTTGAGAATAAAAACGTAGCTAGCACTATAGCTTGCCTTATTAATACTTTAAGTACCAGACGTTGTTTGGTCCTCTTTTCCAGATTAAGTGGTTTTAAGTCGCGCACGCGCAGGGTGATGGCCGCGCCCGCGCCGCTGCCGTGCAGGTCCAGCGCCAGCGATGACTGGGAGCCACACTCCGATTCAGCTGCAGCACTAAGACCGAATTTAATATTTTACTCTAAAAGAACACATGAGACTTTCCATCTTCATGTGTTTGGCGAACTGAATTGCGGTTCCATTTAGGAAACAGCCTAGGTGGTGTTGCAGTTGTTTTGCAACGTTTATGGTCGCAGGAAGACTACGATCATGGTATAATAAGATGTTTCACCTATCTTATCATACCATGACTACGATGATAAGCAACGACAAGCGTCTTTACAGATTAAAAAAAAACTACAGACAATTTTTAATTAATGTCGTTTCGATGCACGCAGTAGTCACTCCAAGGGTCATTATGTTTTACAGTGTACGTGCGTTTTGGGACTTGATTATTTTTAGAACTTGGTTCCAAACAGGTACAGTCGACTGCATGACAGCAATGGCAAGTGGAAGATTGTTCAGGGTCTGACCATCTCAGACTATGCACGCCAAATGTTGGACGCAACGGGCAAGGAACTTTCTGAAGAAAAGCAGGAAGCCTTGGATGTCTGCAAAGATTGACCTAGCACCTAAATGAAACTAAAAGCAATATAGCATTAGATTATGTGTACAATCTGTAGTCGCTAAACTATTTTATAATGAGTAAAACTGTTGCATTGTTTTGAAGGTGTTATGTAATCATGATCAAACAGTTTTTAATTTGAAGGTCAGAATGTAACATATCTGTCCAATCTGTCATATTATCAGATGAAAAAACTTGCTTTTGTGATTAGGCATTTTTTCATCATATTTTTTTAATATACTGTTTTTTTTATTTTCATATTCTAAAAGCATTTATTATATAAATTATTTAATATTTTTGAGACTATTATTTTGCTTTTTTGCAATATTGAGTATTTATGTTGGTCAGGTTTGTCATTTAATAAATAGATTGACTATTCCTTACCTTAAGAATAATTTATAGGTACCCATAGTACGACGAGAGCATAACTCTAAGGGCGAAATCTATAAAAAATAACCCAAGCTGGCATACTATTTCAGTGGTACGAGTCAAAATGTTGCATGCTTATCATTCACCAAATTATACCGGAAGTTTATCTACTACACAATACGCGAGTTTTAGTATATAGTTACAAAATTTCTAAAAATTAATTTTATATATACTGTACGGTCATTTATTCTTTAGTATTTCTGTCTGAACTTTGGTGTTAATTTAGTGCAATAAACTATTGGTCTTGAAAGGACTCGTATCATTTATAATCATCATATCAGCATATCAGTAAAGTTGTTCGGTACCTACAATACCCTACAGTTACTGACCTACGTTATTGTGTCGACGCCGGCTGTCGCTGAAAACCAGCGCTGTGTCTTTGCTCCGTGCATGAGACACAGCAATATTCTGAGCGGTGGCTTTTGCGCGGATGTGACGCATATCTTACCACACTTCTGGGCTCTGTACCTGTATTTGTTCTGTGTTCTTGAATTTTTTTGGTAATATTGTGCGTCACTTTTGAAGCAAATAAATATTTTTTCTTTCTTCTTTCTATAATCTGTACAAGCTCGATAATATTAACTTACGATCAAATTATCGATTATCGAGCTTGTAGAGCTTATACAGTAGGTAACAAAAACCCTGTTGTTCCTGTGAGCTACGTTATCAGAATCGATATTTATATGTAAGGACTAAGGACACAAGTCATTTGGATTTTTATTACAGTGTTCACAGAAACAAGTCATAAGGCGTACTGAGAAAGGTTTTGAACGTTTTGTGCACTTTAGTGCACAATGTTGGCACGCGCGCCCCGCCCACTTTTCCATTCTATCTTGTTCTGTGGACAATCATGTGTGAATTGATAATAAATGAAAATCTCTATCAATATGCTTTAACGAGACAAGATAGTTGAAATAAGAGCGAGATGAGAAAAAAGTGGTAAAAGATTTTAGGAATAGAAGAAAGCATAGGTAGGTATATCCAACCTTGATAATCGTAGGTTTCAAACAGATGAACCAATAAGTATTTTTGATATCAATGGCAATAATAATGAAGAATATTCAAATCACACCAAGGAATACGCATTTAAGAAAGAATATTAGCACTTAACTATACAAACAACTGGAGATGGTTTCTCTTTTTCACTTCACTAGACGAAAAACTGGAGATCTTGTATGATGTAGAGCACATGAGACAGTATGATTTTGGTGAGTTTTTTATCCGAATAGGTTTCAACATGAATTTAAAAACGTGGGCGATCGCGTCTAAGAAACCTTTGAAAACAATAATACAATAATATGATATGGTACTGGAGCAGACATCAGGAACAAAACATTTTGCACAACTTGCTGGCCGCGGAGCACGCGCGGCGCGAGCGTGGCTAAGCGGGATTATGAGAGAGAGGGGAATGCACCTGTGTTTGCGTACAAACCTGTGCACTATAAAATATCCCGCGCAGTTCCCGGCTAGTCTCCATTGAGATTGGCAGCCGTGACCGAAATTCGGCCGGGAGGACATTATAATTAAAAGTATTTTAGCATCCCCGAAAAACTTGAAATCAATTCAGGTTTTAATTTTCAGGAGGTGGCAGCCCTAGTACTAATAGGTATCGAATTGCTATCAAGATCAATGTGTTTGAGACACATACCACACTTTTTATTGTATTTTTACTTGTAATGTATGTCCTGTGACTTGTTTTTGTACTAAATAAACGTTGTATCACATTGTTTGAAAAAAAACTTAGTAGGTATATATATAGGTAATTAAATGTATCATGTGGTCATTAATTTTTGTACAGTAATTCTACATATCCCTGCGTGTTTATTCTCCGAACGGGCAACCAGTAGAATCGCTCGGACCGCGGTCACCCGCAGCCTCGGCGCTCCGCCTCGGCGGGTTGCGCCCGCGCACTGCGATCGGTTGGCGGGCGACCGCGGTGTCTGTCCGTCTGTCCTAATCGTTTACAGCTTAATAACTTCTACAGTTATAAACATAAGTAAATGAAATTTTGTTAAAAAATAGTCTACATATAGATCTCAATTTTAAAAGAATAAAAAAATAGTTTTTCCTTATTTTAGGGGTGGCGTCCATACATGTGAAATGGGGAAAAAAAAATTATTTTCGCTGCTTCCTCTCGTTTGGGATATCATTGAATAGGTCTACTAAAATGAAGGTAATGTTTGATACACCACTTTTTTATCAGGTGTACCATCTGCGAAATATAGCCCGCCAAAGTGGCTTGCAATGTGTCCCCCCCCCCTGCCATTTCCCGCTGCTTACGGAACATTTTTTCCGTTTGTTTTGCTAGAGTATAACATATCTTTAATTTTAAATATCATTGAACGCGACCTTTTTTTGTTCTTTTCTTTTGACGGCTTTTGAACTTTGTATGTATGTATCCGACCTCTTGAATCTTTCAAGTGGTGTGAAGTAGACAATAGGAAATTGGAATATTGTTTAGAAACCCTGAAATCTCTAAAAGAGGCTTTATGAGATGAGTGACAATTTTTAAATAAATCCGGGTCACACTGGGATCTTTACATAAAAATAAGATTCTTTAATAACAATTATCTTAAAATAAATGTCCTTCCGGCCGAATTTCGGTCAACGCAGCTAATTTCAACCTTTAGTTATTTTCTGTGGGGATTGGCCACCTTCGCGTGATATATAGTGCACAAGTATGTACGCAAACACAGGTGAATTATCTTTTCCCTCTCTCTCATAATCCGATGGGATGTCAATCCGAAATGATCTGAGAGAGACCAGGTGCAGGACCGACGGCTATCCGTGCTCTCCGAGGCACGGGAGTGTAGGATCGCCAACTTCCTGACACCGGGCTGCTACTGACAAAATTTCTTGACAGAAAAATCCCAATAACACTTTTTGCCCGACCCGGAAATCGAACCCAGGACCCCACGCTTAGCAGTCGAGCTTGAGATCTCTAGACCAACGAGGCAGTCTACAGTTATTTTATTAACCGACTTCAAAAAAAGGAGGAGGTTATGTATTCCGCGGGTTTTTTTTTTTTTTTTTTTTTTTTTTTTTCATGTATGTACCCCGATTACTCCGAGATTTATAGGCCGATTTGCGTGGTTGTTTTTTTATTTGGTAGAGGAAGTCCGTGCGGTGGTCCCATATAAATTTTATTGACTTAGGTCGAGTAGTTTTTGAACCAGCTTCAATAAATCAGTTTAATTTAGCTTCGCTTACCTAGATGATCTACTAATAGTTTCGTTTTTCTGTGAATTCTCATCTAAAAAGTATGAAATAAAAACTTTTTAACAAAAAATAAAACCGACTTCAAAAACCTTATATCTTTTAGGAAACCTTATATTCTTAGGAAATCGAACCCAGGACCCCACGCTTAGCAGTCGAGCTTGAGATCTCTAGACCAACGAGGCAGTCTACAGTTATTTTATTTTTATTTCGGAATAAAAACAGTAGTACCTACAATATTAATACTAATATTATTTGTCTTGAATCGTCCGCTTCATGTCCCAAATCTGTGAGCCGAATCTGAGTCACAAAGCCGATCGGAATCAGCCCAGTTTCGTGACATGGCCGACTTAATGCACTTTCCGTGATAGCAGTTCAGGATTTCACAACATTAAGCGGCCCACACGCCACACAATGGCGTGCAATCGATGTGTGCTGCACTAACCGTTTAATTATTGATACGCAAGGCCATTGTATGACCGTGGAGGGAATTTCTGACTAGCAACATGAATTTACTATACACGATATCGATTCAAATCGCGGCGTAATAGAGACGTTATGGCCTATGATGCTATGATGAATGTTATTCGAATACAGTTTGAACAGCAAGATCAAAGCAAACACAGTGAATCTAGGTACTTATGTTTGCGAGAGTAATTCATAGAATCAATGATCCTTAAATAAACCCAAGTACCCAAATATTTTTTGCTTTACATTTTGCGTATGTGAATTATGCCTCATTTATTACAAATAAATGAAAATTACAACCCTAAAAGGTCCCGAGAGAAGCTTTGGCGACTTACTAAAATAACGAAACAAACTTGAAACAAAATAACAGAGTATCTGATTTCAAGACCCCTAAAATAAAACCAAGCCTTCATTTGTCTCCTCAATTAGAAACTTTACACCGTTTGTCAGTGAAAGTCTCCCAAAAAAGAATGTAGGCCTGTAAGTCATAGTGTAACGGTTACGTAAGCGTGTACATACAGTTGGCTAAAAAACGAAAGTGCCTAGCGCACCTTCGCATCCAAACGGCTCTAATAAACACTTATTGTGTTCGATAAATTACGTCGCGGTACAGTGATTGTAACTTCTTGTTTCTCGTACTCATTTTAAGTGGAGAACCTGTATGTTATTGCTGTAGATTTTCCATCATCATCAAACGATTTTTTTCTTTCAACATCACAGAGAGCTTTTTAGTATTTTGATTTTTTTTTCGTTCTATGTAGTTATTTTTAAACCAACTCCAAGACCTTAAATATTGAAATATAGAAAATATTCAGTAACTATCTTGGTAGTAGGAAGTTGAAACAAAATATTTAAACAAATAAACTAATATTCAATACACGTTTTTGTTCCCAAAACAGGTTTTCAAGAAACACGAGGAACATTAAAGTTTTTTTTCCTCATAGACCCTAACTCTTTTCTTTGCTTAGTTTCTAGTCTTTCTTTCCTCATACGGATGTAAGGACCAAAAAATAACCTACTTGGAACCCAGTCGGCATTACAAGCGGCGAGCATCCCTAACCTACACGTGTGTGCGTTCGTATACAAACGTAATCTTGTGTATGTAGGTAGTGCTAGCATTAATATTGTATCAACCAGACCCATTACTATCAAAATATGTTCGCTGTGGACTCAGGAACAAACCTTTTTAGGGTTCCGTACCCGAAAGGTGACAAACGGGACCGCCGTCCGTCTGTCTGTCACAGGGCTAAAACCGTGCCACCTTCGTCCTCGGACGTCTCCACCCCCTACTCAATGCGCGCAGTAAACTGCCCACTCCTCTGAAAGTAAGGATATACACCACCTGTATCCGACCCATTCTCTCCTACGCTAGCGTTGTGTTCGCACACGTAAAGCCGGTGAGAATTCACATGCTCCAAACCCTCCAAAACCGTTTCATGCGAAAGGCCGTAGGCGCCCCTTGGTACTTATGCAATGCCCAACTCCACCTAGACCTCAAACTGCCGACCATAAAGCAGTTTTTCAAGCGTGTCTCTAAACGCTATTTCAATTCCGCTCCCAAGCATCCCAACCCCTTGGTCGTGGCGGCCACCGTTTACCAGCCAACTGCTATTAGCAAAATTCGACGTCCCAGACACACACTCATCGAACCCGATGATGCCATAACACTCCTCCAGGAGTCAGACAAAAATACAAGCACACTCCGACGCCGTCGTCCTAAATATCGTCCCCGCCGGCGAGGACCGACGCGACACCCACACAGATACCGAGAGTCCGACTCTCGAGAAACAGAAACACAATACGACGCAGCAGCGGCTGCTGGAGGGACCGGTGGTGGGGTCCCCCTGCTGCACCCTGAGTCGAGGTCCGAGCTCCCCTCTGGGGACGCCCTCACGGTGTCGCAACCGGAGATAATCTCATCACGCGAGACCGACCCTATGCTTTAGAGTAGTTCCTAGGAGCAGGCTATTGCGTAGCCACTGATTAGGTTTAGGTAGGTCTTAGTCTCGCTGGCGAGGCTTGCCGATTACACACACACCCGATATACCGAAAATCCGTCAATTTCGAGAAAAAAAATTCACTCCTGATGCAGCAACGGCTGCTAGGGGGACATAGGAACGGCGGGGTCCCCCCCTGCAATGCCCCAGCGAGGTTCGAGCCCCCCCCTTGGGGGACGCCCGCTTGCGGTATTGAAACCGCGACTTTAGTTTTTAAGTATAGGATTAGGGAAAAACCTTCGGCGAATGGAGTCCCACATGGGATCTCCGCCAACTAAGCCTGGTTAAGCAGATATGGTACTTCGGAACCTCATGCGAGAATCCATTCGAAAAAAAAAAAAAAAATGCTTCCAACTGTCAAAATGCAGTGTTATTTGACAGTTGGAAGCATGAGTTCACGCTTAAATTCGTCTCTGAATATAAGCCTAAGATTTATGAGGCAAATCTGCGCTTGTCACGGTCAGCCCGAGGATGGGTAACTGTTCACATTCAGAATGTATAACATGGGCATCATCCTTCCATATCGATAGGGGATCGGAACTGTCTCTCCTAAACACATGTTACTTTGTTGCCTATCTAGGAGAACAGTACTCTACCCTTTAACTAGATTAAATAAGTACTTAAATTGTAAGCCTGTGCTGAAGATCGCACAAATATGTGGGCGTACATGATTCAATTCGCCAAGAACTAGTAATAGTCCGCTTCCCTTAATCGAGACTTACAACTACCGTGCACATAATGATCTTAGTCCATCATTAGTTCTTGACATTGCGAAGTGATCTTTACTAATAGTTCTAGAAGTTCTAGGGCCCTATTACACCGAGACGCCATGAAGGTTGCGCAACCGTGGTATCTACATTGGCGGCCGAGCGTGTGAGACGCCATACATTTGACTGGTTGCTTAACCAGCGCGATCGAGCTGCCAATAACATTCTGTGCTCGCGTCGGTTCTGATTAGCGACCAGCGCGGTTGAGTTGCCAATAACATTCTGAGCTCACGTCGGTGCTGATTAGCGACCAGTTGCCAATAACATTCTGAGCTCGCGTCGGTGCTGATTAGCGACCAGCGCGGTTGAGTTGCCAATAACATTCTGAGCTCGCGTCTCCCTATGTGACTACCTCTGAGAAGAAATGCTGAAAGAAACTCAGGAATCAGTCTTTAGTCCAGACATTTATCTTATACTTGTGGACCCGGCAGACGTAGTCCTGCCCGGAAAAGCAGCGCCACATTAAATTACCGTTTAAGAGATTTCAGTGACGTGATTATGTCAATAAAAATAATCAAATTAAATATTAAATAATTTTAATTGTAAATTGAAAGTGATATAATCACGTTTAATAATGATTTCATATTTAATTTGATTATTTTTATTGAGGAGTTTTTCCAAATGACTTGTGTCTTTACGTATGAATATCGTTTCTGATAACGTACCTCACAGGAACAACAGGGTTTTTGTTACATGTTGTAGGCGTGATGTGATATCATGTTAGTACGAAGTAGGTTTAAGCCTTCCCGCAGACTGCAGACTTGTAATTGGCCGATAGTTTAGTCGGGTTCTTAATCAGTATGGGGACATACGGGAATGCGCACACCGATTGTCCATACAAAAATTACGTCACCCAACTATCGGCCAACAGTTTAGTCTGTGGTCTGCGGGCGTTCTTAGATACTGTTGTGGATTTTGTATTATATCATAAAACTTGTGTTTCTTCGAGTTTTAATGTGTATTATTAAATGTTAAGTGCTCGAGTGTGGGTAAATGGTACAAAGTTGAAAAACATGACTTTTCGTATTTTCTCATCAATTCCTCAGAAACCTCTAGTAAGGTTTCCATCACTTTATTAAGGTGTGTTTTAATAAAGACGTGGCTAAAAGGTCTTAGTAAAACCAGACTATAAAACTACAAAAAAAACAACAGCTTCACACTAGCACTGTAGTTTCAATTCTACCATTATTGTTTAGCTTAGTAGGGAAAGGCTAGTGTTATATTATGCATGTTTACAGTTTACACGTGTTTATTTATGATCCTAAGATGTTCTTCCGAAGGTTACCTACATACAAAACCATGAGGATTAGGGGTAATTATACCCCTACACAACAACCCGCCTGCCAAGCGTGGCGATTATGGCATATCCCCCCCTTAATTGGGGGAGGCCTATGTCCAGTAGTGGACGTCTTTCGGCTGAAATGATGATACCCCTACACGGTTGGCGGGGCACGTTAAGCTGCTGACCATATTTAATGTTAGGTTTTGTTTGTTGCTACTATGGGGGGGGGACACTTTATACTTATCTGTAATGACATAACAAACTTTGTCGTCCATAGGTACGCGTACCACCTCCGTCGCTGGGCACTCGCGGAGTCCGGGGCATGGGAGGGGTGCGGGGGCGGCGGCTTTACACAGTTAAAATCTTTTGAGGAAGTAAATCATTATCAGCAATGAATAATAGGACTCGAGCGTTTAAATTGAGACATAGATGTAGTATGAGAGTTTTCGAATTTATTTTGGCATTTTTGGCAATTTATTTTACCATTAGAAATAGTAGTACTCAGCTCTTTGCGCTGAGATGTAGAATTAGCAGGACTCAAACGATTTGATTGAGATATGGATGTAGTATGAGAATTTTCGAATTTATTTTGGCATTTTTGGCAATTTACTTTGCCATTAGAAATAGTAGGACTCAGCTCTTTGGGCTGAGATGAAGAGTTAGCAAAACTCAATCGTTTAGATTGGGACGTAGAATTAGTATGATACTTCGTGGAGTCCACAGAAATCTAAATATTCCCTTATTAATTTACTGGATTAGATTACTGGGGTGGAATCCACCCCTGCTTCGTTTTTTAAGTGATCAATCTATCTAACTGAAGGCAATTTAACACTTTTTTTTAACAGACTTCAAAAAAAGGAGGAGGTTATGTATTCGGCGGGTTTTTTTATTTTCTTTCATTCGTTAGTTCGCGTTGTCCATGTGGATCCCGTTTTCTCCAACGACCAATAATAATGTTTTTTCAGGATTGGTTTTATCCTCTCCATACAGATCCCACCAAGGAGACTTGGTTGTGGTCCAGTCTGATTTAATTGCGTGCAGCGTTATTGGCCATTGTCCGGTAATATTGCCCTCGCCCTCGGTTAACTATAGCCGATTGTTTTTGTGCCCCAATGGGCCACGTGAGCCCTGTGCCCCGTCCGCTAATGTGCAGTCGTGATGTTTGTTACCGTCTAGATATTGATTAAGTTGTTGGAGGATGGAGGGTAAGGATTAATTAGAATAATGTTATTTATTTATTTTACTTTAATTACAACGGTCTTGAACCAATACAAAACAACCAATACAATATCTAGGTATAGTTCCCGGCACGAGACGTGAGCACAAATTGTACCTGCGTGATAGTCTCTGTCGTCACCGTATTCTAGTATTCCGTTTTCTACGTATATTTAATTATGCATTATCATGTAATTAAGCCAATGCAAGTGCCAGTTTCTGGTCTGTTGTACTGTGAACAGAGATTCGACCACTTACGTAGTGGAATCTGTGCTCACGACTCGTGCCGGCAACTATATAGCGTTTATATTAAACCAAAAAAATAATTGGAAGTGATTAATTGAAGTACGATTTGGTCCTGAATTTTTTGTATTTTTTTTAAATTTAGCTAATGCGATTTTTGTCTCATTTGCGAGGAAACAATACACAAATTAATTCAACAGTATCTAATCTTCATTCGCGCCAATTCGTCCAGGCGCGGTTCCTATTCTATTAGCAAATGTTTGAAAAAAAAAAATACGCTTTCAGCCTTAATGGTCGGTCTTTCAATAGCCAGTTAACTTTTAACTGAGGAATAAATTACATTTTGACAGTTGTAGTATAGAAAATCTGTCAAAACGTCACATTTCACATAAAGATTATTTATTATTTTATTATTATTTATTTATTCTTCAGTTAAAAGTTATCAGACTATTTAAATACCGGCCCTTATAATGATAAAATATCGAGTACCTAAAAACGCCGAATTTATGTAAGCCAGCATAATTTAAAAAAAAAACACTGTCCAGCTATTTCTATTAGTGTCGTGTTGGCAATTGCTGGCGTGTCACTTTTTTGCGTACGGAAAAGAGCCGATTGATAATTGTTTAAATTGTTTACTAACAAACTTATCCTTTTGCCTGAAAATAGAGATATAAATTAAATTATCGGCTAGTATACAGGTGAGGCAAAAAGTACATCGCTCAATGATATTTAAAAGTATAGATATTCCATACCCCAACAAAACGAACGAAAAAAATGTTCCGTACGCAGCGGTAGCACAATACACATAAACTTGTGCAAAGTAAGTAAGTTGGTTACTTTCGCGTCATAATTAGAACAGTTTCTGTACACACACGACGGCATTTTAGTTTTTTTTTGTCACTAGTCACGCTTGGCGGCTTTCTTGACACGGATTTATTGAAAAAACGTACTAATTAGGACGTTTTCGAGTCTTCAGTTGCGAGTGCAAGTAATATATCTGTACTTTTAAATGTCATTGACATCGCAACAATAAGCTTTTCGCACTACAAACAAAATACGTGGAGTTAACATTTAAATAGCTGCATCTAGCTGTCGAAAAGCGATATGAATGTCGACGGACCAAGCGGTGTACAGAAAAACCTAAACTGGTTTATGTTCTACACTGTATCTGTCAAATGTAGGTATGTATTTTTATTCGTGGAAAAAAAAACTGCCCACTACTGGGCGCGTGCCTCTTCTTAATATGGTCCTTAATCCACCACGCTGGCCTAGTGCAGTAGACTACACACACCATTGACAAATATATGGAGCACTCAAGTGTGCAGGTTTCCTCACGATGTTTTCCTTCACCGTTAAAGCAAGTGATAATCAAATTCTGAACCGCACATGAATTCAAAGTTAGAGGTGCGGGCCGGGTTTGAACTTTCCATAACCGTCGGTCCCAGTTGTGTCTCGGGCTTGCTGCGCCCCTTAATGCACGCTAATGGAACCAATTTGCCGTGTTTTGCCAAACTACAGAGTGGGGAAGTAACAGGCTTGAGGCAGCAAGCAGACAGGGAGAGAAGGACCACTATACAGAGTAAGTTCTTGTTGTAGGATTGCAGGGAGAAAATCGAATCTATTTGAAATCAAGAAACGACCATCAAATGAGACATTATCATAAGCTCGATTTAGGAGAAAAGAAAATCTTTATTTAAAAAAAACTTGGCTGGACACACTATCTACATCCTTCACATGTACATAACTCATATTCTTTTTTTAAACGACTTTTTTTTGCACTTGCCGCGATCAGTCTGTGGATGGGTGACCGCGTTACACATCGAGATCCCTCCGTGCCTCGAAGAGCACGTTAAGCTGTCTCGGTCCCGGTTGTCATACGAATATCTATGGCAGTCGTTACGGGTAGTCAGAAGCCTGAACGTCTGACAACTGGTCTAGCCTCCGAATGTCGGGCGCGTGAAGCGTGGCGGTGCCCGCGGTGTCACACACGCAAAGACAAACATATGGCGATATGCAGAGTGTTGTGCGGCACGTGCTCCTACAACCTTTCCTTGCGAAGCCGCGGGCACCACCGCGACTGACATCGCGGGTGCCGCAGCCTTGGCTGCTGCGTGCGCCGCGTAAATTGTATAGAGTATATAAACAGGGCCGATATTTTGAGTAGCCCGCTACATTTGTAGTGATATCAATCAAAATTATTATCTGGGCTACGTTCAGTAATATCACCCGACGATGCACGGAGCGTAGTTTGGTCATTCGGTTACTCAGAGCGATCATACAAACGAACGTCCAAAGAACACTCCGTGCGTCGTCGGACGATATTACTGAACGCAGCCCTGACAAAAAAAAGTGAAAAAAGTTATCATACGATATTGTTGCTGTACGGTTGACCGCACGTCAGTGGGTAACAATTTGACATTGACAGCGCCTTTATTTCCTTAGCATTAAGGGTGGTTTTCTAATTCAAGTGTTATCACTGCCATGCAGTCGACTGTACGTATGATAACTTTTCACTTTTTTTGTCAGAGCTGCGTTCAGTAATATCGCCCGACGACGCACGGAGCGTAGTTTGGTCATTCGGTTACTCAGAGCGATCATACAAACGAACGTCCAAAGAACACTCCGTGTGTCGTCGGACGATATTACTGAACGCAGCCCTAAAACCCTGCGCCCGTGTGCGCCGCACACCCTGCACAATGTAAAGCCGGCCCTGCTTACAAGGAAGGCCTACCTAATATACCAAGCAGTACCTAAATAATGAGAGTATGCATTGATTGTATTAAAAGTAAATACAATCAATGAGAGTATGAGAGATATCTGTATAAAATGCTTTATCTTTTTATGCTTTAGGCTTTATCTAGTATTAAAAGTGCTCTTGCGGCTTTGCCCACGTAAACAGTTGTTTCCCATCGTAGTTTTTGGAAAAGAAAAATAAGTATTTCTGTCAAGTGTGACCCCAGGAAGATTTTTCATGGAAACATTTACACCCACTTTTTAGCCATGTAGAGTTTAATTTTCAAAAAATTCAATAACATGTAATTCATTAATTGCTTTAAAGATTAATGGCCAAAATTAATATCCTATCTATCCATGAATTACCCTACTAGAGATAGAAATTTGACATATTTTGTATGGAGCTTATATCAAATTTCTGTCTCTAGTAGGTCAAATCGTGGATAGATTGCATAAACTTATATTTGGCCATAAATCTACCGAGTTTTGACTCAATCCGTCCACGCAGTAATATTCTCCCATACAAAATTTATAACTCTATCGCCTTAAATTCTCGTAATCCTGTTATTTTTGAATTTTATTTTCTCTATTTGTTCTTCTCTGTGGACGTAAAGAATTACACCACCCTATTTCTTCTCATGGGTGTGGTAAAAGGCGCCTAAGGGATTCACCAGAGGATGGGCAGCAGCTTTCTCTGAGTATTTAACCAATCAACTGCGAACGCCAATCCGCCTGCCAAGCGTGGCGATTATGTCCCCATCGGGGGAGGCCTATGTCCAGCAGTGTACGTCTTTCGGCTGAAATGATGATGATTTTCTCTTCAACATTCAAAGAAGACGAATTTTATCTTAGTTTTTGAAGATGTTTTCGCATGCGATGATCATTTTTTGCCGTTCGTTTCTCTAATCTCTGGTCAGTTTTATCCGATTTATATGAACCGTAGTCTATTCAGGATCCTGGAGGTCTCGCGTTTCACAAACGACAAAAAAGTACGAAATTTCGTCCCGACTAATACCCAAACAATAAAGACAGGCACATTAAAAGGCTCAACAAAGATAGACTCTGCTTCTACAGAACTTTTCTTTCCACAATTTATATCTTAATTATGTTAGATCTTCTTCTATCGTGTCGAAATGAGTTACATAATGATGCTCATGCCGTGGGCAAAAGATTAGCCAGTCAGCAGGTTGGTAATACAACAATGCCTTCAGGGCGTTGTTGAGGTTTCCACATACTGATAATCACTTCGCAATAATGCGTAAGAAAGTTGCCTCAGTAATATGCAGAGTGAGGGGAAGCACGAACAGCATCCTTAAGGTATTTGCAGAGAGGCTGAATTGGTCTACAATGGAAGGTTGGTCAAGATATATGTTAACAGTTTTTTATTTATAACAAATGAATTTTTAAGCTAATGCTGTTTAATTTCATATTATTTATGTAATCTCTATAGATAATATAAATATTTATATATTTATTGAAGACAACAATGGATCCAATGTGTTACTAACATATAACTTAAGGCCCTGTCCCTGCGCGAATTAGAGTTTCGGCGTTAGGGCACCTCCTCTTTGTATTGATAAAAAATGCTATGCAATAGCTTTACCGCGGCAGTCTCCGAGTGCCACACGTCATTTTTTAGGGTTCCGTAGCCCTACAAGGAACCCTTATAGTTTCGTCATGTCCGTCCGTCTGTCCGTCTGTCCGTCTGTCCGTCTGTCCTAATCCTTTACAGCTTAATAACTTCTACAGTTATAAACATAAGTAAATTAAATTTTGTTAAAAAATAGTCTACTTATAGATCTCAATTTTAAAAGAATAAAAAAATAGTTTTTACGTATTTTAGGGGTGGCGTCCATACATGTGAAATGGAGATGAAAAAAAATTTTTCGCTGCACCCCCTCGTGTAGGGTATCAATAAATAGGTCTACTAAAATGAAGGTAATGTTTTATACACCACTTTTTTATCAGGTGTACCATCTGCGAAATATAGCGCGCCAAAGTGGCTTGCAATGTGTCCCCCCACTGCCATTTCTAAACTATGCAACGTAGAAAGTTATAATCTTCCACATTGATAGACCTTTGTAAAAACTCTCTTTTAAAATTATTTTGAGTATAATGTGATTATAATTTTTTGAGTTATAGAGAGAAAACTGAAAAATACTTAAAACGTCCTAGTTCAAAGGTCATTGACCTTCGAGAAAAATGGTCATAGCAAATAATGCTCCTTTAGTTACTTTCTATTTGAAAAAATCACAAAAAGTAACTTTGTGTTATGTTGAACACTTGCGCTAGCGATCTTCCTTCTTGCTTCTTTCCTCAAAAATTCTAGCTTGCTGATTTTGCTGTTTTTTGCGCACGTTTCGCAGGCGTCTTCTTCGTCGCCACAGGGCTTCCTTTTTGGCGATGAAGGACCAATGTTGATGGCGCAGTGGTGTGAGAGTGGACTGTAACTTTGTAGAATGAGTAACACCTGTATTTGTTCATGAAATGGTTTAATTCCATAAAAGTACAAAATAACGGTTTTTCAAGAATTCTGAGTGGTTCAACAACAACTACGATGGGCTCGGCAACAATATTGAGGGGTTCAGCTGTTACAGGAAGTGAAAGGTGATTATCCTCAACGTGGGTTCCATCGAGACCGGCGGTGTACTTGGTGACGTATCTCTGGCCGTCGTCGCCGATGTACGAGACCTCTCCTTCGAAGATCTAAATACTAATATTTTTGTGACATTTTTACACAGCACCATCTAGTCCCAAACTAAGCAGAGCTTGTACTATGGGTACTAGACCGTGGATATAATACTTAAGTACTTTTTTTAAAATCTCAATCTCCTGGTAACATTAATGACCTAAGTGCAGCGCCGGCTCTCTAATAATCGGCCTGGAGTACTGACTATTATATTTGCACCTGCAATATTCTTTTAGCATTAGTACATAACAGTGAACCTTTAAAACATTACAATATAATTATGTTTTTTATTTCATCCTAATAATAAATATTTCATTCCTGATACCTATTTAATCATAGACCTATAACAGTTCTATGTATTTAATATATTTTATGATTTTTATTTATTTTTAGTTTATAAACACACAGTAGTAGGTACGTCATGGACTGCCCCCATGATCTAGATCCTACGAATTATTTATCCAAGGTGGACCGACGACCTGGTGAAGGTCGCGGGAATCCGCTGGATGCGGAAGGCACAGGACCGGTCGTTGTGGCGATGCTTGGGGGAGGCCTATGTCCAGCAGTGGACGTCTTTCGGCTGAAATGATGATGATGATTTATCCATCCAAAGTTGTCTGGAAGATATCGCTTTTAGCGATAAGACTGCCAATGTACCCATAATTTATATGTTGTTCGTGTTGAAATTAGCTTTTCGGGGAAAAATTGTTCTCACCCCCAAAAGCTTAACAAAATATTTATTCTTGGTGTCAATCGCTTGGATACATTCTTCTTTCTGTGCCATATCCTCATCGGATGTCAGCGACCACCGCACGGAAGTCACGGAACTCGTTTTTATCTTCTGCCAGGCTGCATAGACTGGCAATGTCATTGATGTTGGTCCAGCCAGCCCTTGATGTTGTCAATCCAGGCTAATTGCTTTCCTTCTTCATTCATTTATTTTCATCAGGTTAATTATACCTTCTTTGTATTGTAATAAAAACCACTTTTCTTCGTCAAAATTTCAACGAAAAAAAACCGTCAAAATACTCGACTTCAAGTTTTCACTTCTTCGCGTTACTTGGTAATAAAACCACCACTAGAAATTTAATGTTAATTAAAGTAATGTAGGTGCTTTCCATAGCATTCTAGCTGAACCAAATTCTGATGCAGCTAGAATGTTATTAACATAATAACATAATATCACGCCTGTATTTCCCCGAAGGGGTAGGCAGAGGTGTATAGTACACCCACATTTCGCCAGTTATGTTATAGTCCCATGTAATAGGGGGCGAGCCTATTGCCAAAAAAAATTAATAAAAAAAAAAAAAAAAAAAAATGAATATTTAGAATGTTATTCTCATTTAAAATTTAAAAAATAATAATTTGTCTACCTCTATACCTCTAGATAGTGTAGATTAATTTAGAATAAGGTACGATGGGATTGGAAGACCTAGCATATTAGTAATGCAATTTGCGTTTGCCAAATTGAGACATGAAAATGGTAAGTATAAAACCTTTCAGTTAATTTAAGCTGAGAAGGCGTTTTTTTATGAGAATTAGATCTGCTCTTGACCGCAATCAAATCAAATAAAACAAACATGTAGACTGTGATAGTCTACAGTCTACATATTTGTTATTCAGAAATGAGAAGAAGATTAAAAACAACTCACCTCTGATGCCTGACTTCCACCTTCATCTTTTGCTTCGGGGTTCGATCGCCATGCCTAATAACGGCCACCACACATCTTAGCTCCATCATCTTACCAAACGTGGTGGGCACAATCGGCGGGTCGTCCAACTGAAAGGGCACCGACCATGGGATGTGCAGCGTAGGCGCAAGCTCCCGTAAGATCATATTCCCAAGGATCTTGGCACAGTCATCGTAGTACTTGTTTGAGTTCTTTACGAATGAAAACCCGTTCATAATAGACCACTAAAAAGATCGTTTACGTTGAAATGTTGGCGTTATCAGCTTGGCAAACGAACAGTAAGGCTGCGTTTCCACCAGGGATGTGCGAGGAAAAAATCCACTAATAAGAGAACTGCTGGCTAGCATTATAAATCAATCCTATTGGTGGAATTTTTCCTCGCGCATCGCCTCGTTACTTCGTACATCCCTGGTGGAAACGCAAGCTAAGATGTCGAGCACACAGCAAGCGATCTAGAGTTCAGAGTGCCGCGTTGACTGTAAATACTGTAATCTATGCGATAGTATGAACCTCTACATCTCTTGTTGTGAACTCTAAGACACAATATACGTAAAACGAGCCAATTCCTATCTGAATGCAGCAGACTGCTGTAAATGATACTGCATTCAAGAATAGATTATAAATCTACATGCTGAAATGTTTAATCACTTAATTCCCGAAAAGAGGTCATTGTACTCATCATTATGAACAACTTTTACTATGGGACCAAACCTAAAATCGCGAAAAAAAAACAGATGGTGGTTTCCGCGATTTTCGGGTTGGTCCCATAGTAAAAGTTGTTCATAATGATGAGTACAATGACCCCTTTTCGGGAATTAAGCGATTAAAATTTTAGCATGTATACTACATGTATATGTACATTTAGCATGTAACTTACCTCTAAAATGTTACTTTTTATAAAGCCAACGCTATTTTTGTATTATCTCTAGAGTTATTAAAGGTTATGTTATGTTCACATTCCTTAGAACCTCATAATTGTAGTAGGCGGCAGTGAGCTCTTGCCTTCGGCGGTGGTTCTGTCCATGGTCGGGAGCGAGAGCGCGTCCATTAGGATTTCCTCACAACATATTAAATTATATTACAACATACAGTATAACCCCTCGCCGCTACGTTTGAGTGTGCTCACGACCATTTATTTAGAACATTTTATCAATCAAAAACAACATGATACCCTCTAATCACCAATCAGCATGTGCCAATCATTGATTGTGTACAAACCGTGCTCATTCCTACACCATGTAGTGGTATGGCCACTGTATAGCGGTTACGTGATTTCGCTCGCCAATATTACCTGTGGTTATAAAATAAGTTTCCTACTTGAAAAATTGCCTTTTACATCTGGATAACTTCAGTTCTGCATGAGGTTCTGTATGATATAATTAGAATTTTCCACAACATAAAATCAAACACACTTACTTTACTACTTTTAACACAGACATAGTAATATTTTTTACTATGGCTGTGTTAAAAGTAAAGAAGCTCCGTATTAACGAAAAACAGTTTTTATCACGATTTTATGTTGTGGAAAATCCTAATTATATCATTATCTCAAAAGTGCTATTTCCTAGATGTTCCAGTAATATCTCGGACCGACCCGCGTGTCCCTCTGAGAAAGCAGAGCGCACTGTGTAGGAGCAGGGGCGGGCCCGGTGCCCGGTGTGTACTCACCCTGCCACTGGGCAGGCAGAGGGGGAACTGTCCTTCCCTGCCCCCGTCGGTCTCGTATCTCACTCCTGGGGAGGAGTGCTTGCTGAGTAGTGTTGTCGCGCCTCTTGGGACCGAGGGTCTTTGCTTTACCACCCGGACCGCGAGGAAGAAAACCTCTATAAAAAATTACAGGAGGATGGGCCTGCGAGCAGCAGACTCGGGGTAGTCTGCTGCCCGACCAGCAGCTGGCGTAGCTGGCACAGTTGGCGTAGCTGACACAGCTGGCGTAGCTTGCACAGTTGGTGTAGCTGGCGTAGTTGGCGCAGCTGGTAAAGGCCCGTGAGGTGAGTTGGCGTGCAGTGTTCCGTGTGCGCCACCGAGAAGGGTGCGGCCGTCGTAAGGCCGCACGGGGAGAAGTGGTTCGCCACCAAAACCTCATTTCTTCCCTCTTAATCCTAATAGGCCGAATAAAAAAATTCGCATCTTTAAATCATCTCTGAATACAACCTTAAGTAGCTTAGCTTCTTAAATCGTTGAGCTTAGCTTCTTAAATCATTGACCTTACACGACATCAACTGTCAACCAACCACAAACCTACAAATGAGGAAAATCTCATCCTGTGGCTGTGTTGACAAAGCTCAAACACCAATTAAATAAATACTAAGAAACAACTCGGTTGACGCCTACAGCTTCGTACTTCACATTTCAAGCCCACAGCTTCATAGAAATGGGGCATTTTCATTCATATTCATTCCTGGAATGTGTGTCAACCCTGTATTAGGTACTACCAGGTCTACCACTAATGACTGCTCATGTTACCCTGTTTGAACTCACTGCAAATTACTGGCGAAGTTAATTGACTTTACTTGTGAGCTTTCTAAGAAAAATTATGTTTTTGAATAGCAATAGCTGTGTGTAGTGGAAAATCTTCAAACTATTACTATAATGAGCCCTTGTTGTCCCACTCCTGGGCAAAGGCCTCCCTCTTTTTCTGCCACTTTTCCCGATCCCACGCTTTCAAACTATTTATTTTTATAAATCAGATTTATCGATTAGATCTATCGGATAAAAGTTGTAATATTGCAGAACTTTTCTCTTTATAGGTAGGTACTTAACTAGGCTATGCACCCGCGTATGCTTCGGTTTAACACTTTTTCGACTGACGACCCTTTTTTTGTGCTGTTAGCATTTCGGAACAGTTTTTTTAAAGTGAAAATAGACGGACTACGTAACAGAATAGTGAAACGTCAAATCAAAGAATGATAAATCAATAAAACAAGATAACCATGCGACAGGAAATTGATAAATAAGAGGGAACGAAATTGTTTTTAACAATATCATCTTCTAAATTTACAGGGCTTCCTTAAATAGGTAATTACATGCACGGCCACTTTTTCAGGCCAATTACAGCCTGAAGCCGTGCCTTCGCAACATTATGTTTCTCCTTTTAATGAAAATATGAATAAATGAGTTGTTATTTCTGTAAAATTCACGAAGGTTTCATGTGAATTTGATAAAAAATTTATACAAAATATGAAGTTACAATATTTAGCCTTGATTCCGCCAAACCAATCCACCGCCTAGTCGAACGCCTGATTACATTCTTTATTTTTAGTATTCTTTGGTATTGGTATTGGTATCTCGGGCCATTTTCCGCAAAACGCCACTAGACCCCGTAGTAGTATTTGCGTTAATCAGCCTTTTAGAAACCGGGGGTAGGTCTATCAAAATGAAAATTTTCTCAAACCTAGGTGAACTGATTACATAGTAGGAATCATATTATTCTTCGGTGAAAGTAATTGCTTATAAAAACTCTTAGGCGTTGAATTGCTTTCCACAGTTGATTGAATATCGTACCGCATGTTTAGTTTTTGCTCGATGTCAAACCGTTAGTACTATTAGATATTCTGTGGCCAAACTTTACCTTTGACCTTTTGTCGAAACTTTTCTCTGCGAAGTGGTAGGTACCTAGTACAAATATTTTTAAACAACTTTTTAAACAACTTTTTGAAGGGACTACCTATCCATTTCCATTTTGTATTCAGCCTAATAAACATTACATCGTAATTTTAGCCTGTTTTGACGATTTTCGAATACAAAAATTTAAATGTAGCTGTAACAAAAGCCACGACCCCACGACCCGATTTAAATACCAATAACCTTAACATCATGTAGGTACCTACGTCCAGTCCACACGAACGTAATCTTATTAGGATTAGAATTAAATTAATAATATTTATATCTGAGGATCATCATTTGCAATCTTTATTAAGGGGATATTGTATGAGTCATGTGTTAACTACTGCCAAGCTAAAGCTACCGGGTCCAAGGAAGCACAATCTAATGAAGTAAATTTTTCGAGATTACTCGACGGTTCTGGTTTTGATGAATCAGATCTGAGTTTGCTATCGTGGCTGCAATCTATTCCAGCTGAGACGTTTAGCGTTCCATTTGAGCAACAACGCGTACAAAAGACAATGCAATTAATCAAAGAACAATACAAAATCGATCGTTACATATGTATAACTAAAAACTAGAAAATAACCAAAGATGTAGCAAACGTAAACGAGACATCGTGTAATGATGACGACGTGCGCGTAAAACATAAATTTGCCTACGGTAACTATAAAAGCAGCCAAGACACTAAAACTTGCATACCGAGTACCCTCACGAGGCACCTCTTATTGTCATGGCCTGCCCCCAAGTAGGATTTTGTTTCATAAAACTTTTTGCTTGTTAGCAGCGTGGAGTGCATTTTCCTGATTCCACACCTAATGTTATGGAACTCTCTCTGGCAAATTTATGCTAGAAAACTCTCGCACATTCACAAAGTACTTGGGTGGGTTGTTTTTGGTTTTATTTTTACGACTTCATTTTAGGGGCTGGGTTGGGTATGCAAATAAACTTGGAAGTGTGTCATCTTCAGGTAAAGAAAGAATATTAGAATAGTAAATGGCAGCAAAACCAAGATGGATATTTATAGGATGAGGAATACCGAATAGGCCAATGAGAAATTTCCGAAAAAACTTTATACTATACTACTACTACTCTAGACTTCTTACTTCTTTTTTATATATTTAATAGAATTTATTTTCTATATTTATACATGTAATATTTTCTATGGTAGGTAAATATTTATTTATTTATTTAGTATATTATATATTAGTAAACTTTATGAAAGTGCACCACATACTGCCCCCATCTATTTTTCACGTCTTCCTTGTCCATCCAAAGGTTATCTGGAAGATATCGCTATGATTATATGATTGTATCGATGCCCTGGGGGATCAGAAAACCAGTGAGTGTTCTTCTAAGAGTTTGAATATAAATACGTCTTCAAGACATAGCAAGCATTTGTTTCATTTATATGCTGCAGAACGCAATTCACCAAAAGGAACAGAAAGCAAACGTTTTTGTGACCAGAGATCTTACAATTTATTTATGAAAATATTATGTACGTAAGAAAAAATCTACATCTTTTTGATAAGGTATGTGACATACATAATTTTAACACTAGAAATAAAAACCAAATAGCTCCGTTGCAGTTCAGATTATCTAAAATACAGACATCTTTCGTGGGGTACTATGTACAGTCGCCTGCATGACAGTGGTAACACGTCAATTTGAAAACCACCCTTACTGCTTACGAAATAAAGATGCTACAATAAATCCTACTCCATTTCTTCCCTTACTTTCTCCAAATAAGTGGAGTCTGTATTCATTTCTACCTTCCACTACGTGTCCCTGTTTGCGAGTTTCACTAATACCTAAAATATCCCATTTGATGGTTGACAACGCGTGTTCTAGTTCTATTATTCTTGTTTCATTTGCCAGAGATCTGACGTTAAATGTTGCGATATATATTTTGTTTTTCTTATTTGGAGGGTTTTTTTGGTCTACTGTATATACCTATAGGTACTTAAAAATTTAATAATATTCTTGCCTCTTTGAAGATTACAGGCACAATAATGCTCAATATGGTTATGGACCATAAATATTCCAATAAGGAATTCTTCTTGGAGTTTTATAAATATGTTTTCACCAGTATAGAAGAAAATTTCTTTCAATTCTTTAAATAGTATTATACAATTTGTTATCCAACAAAAGTACTACAGTTTCTCTTCATTGTTTCTTCCTGGTAATAATCCGGTAAGAATTAAACTTATAAGAAACCAATTAAGTATGTTCAGTGTAGTTTTATTATTGCTTTGGTTTATTGTCATTACTTTATTAGTGTGACAGATCCATCTATCTCAAAATCTTCTTGAATCCATTTTAAGGACCCATTACACTGGATTGAAGCCACCTCCGGGAACAGTTATGGTGTTCATACTAATAACAAAAATTTATTACCAATATTTCTCCTATGAGGGCCTCCTTCTTTCCTCAAACTCCAACAGGATTCAACCCCACGTTCAGATGTCTCATCAGGTAATTTATCCTCCATGTTCAATTTTCTTGGCCTTGCCAAGTACATAATACTATTTGGGTACTTCAGTTGTAACCATTGTAGGCGGAAAGATTTTGATTAGATCTGATGGTATTTTACCTGAGAACATTGTAACTTCTTGGTTTGACGAACCAACTTGCGTTACCATTTAGGCAACAGCCTAGGTGGTATTGCGGTTTGTATGCAATAACAAAACAAATACATTAATTTATATGATAGTTACATATTATATCTAAATTCATTGCATTCTGGGCGTAAAGGTACCATTGTCAGATTCTCTTAGTCAACAGCGGAAGTGAAAAAAATATTTCTATATAATTATCTGCTTAGACGCGCTGTTCCGAACAAATCTTCTATTTATATAATGGCGTAGACACCTGTCTGGCAAAAGTGCCTACAATGGGTATTTATGAAAAATAATATACCCAACATACAATTTCAATATGTACTAATTTTGATTAAATCATTCAATATTATATAATTAGGGTCAGCACACACCAACGGTGAGGCGGCTTATTTAGTAACGATTGAAAATCAACCTTCCACATAAGACAGAAATTTTAATAGTGAAATAAAATAACACAAAGCACCGCGAAGAGCGGTCGAGCAAGCAGTGAACATAGAATTCTGGTAAAAGCCCTTCTTCAGATTGCTCAGGGAAAAAATAGGGCGGTCACGCATATCTCGAACTAAAAAAATAAAGAAACAAAAGCTAAATCAGTACTACAATACAGTACTACAATTAATAAAGCTTTGTGGTATATTCAAGCAACGATATCAATGAATATTCGATGAATTTTATTCAATATTGACAAACGAAGTAAAAGTGAAGATGTATCCAGAGTTCGTAGATTTTATTTTTAAAAAGGTATTCTCAATCAAAAACACATGCTTAAGTTGATAGGTACCTATATTAAAATGAATAAAGCGAATGAATAGATGACACAAGTGTATTAACTGTAAAGAACGGTCAAAGACCCTAGTGTTTTGTTTGGTTTAAGCTGAAGAGGCTCGTCGTGTTGACACACCAATGATGCAAAACGCTGATGTAAACTTCATTCGGCTGGTTCTGCAAATTGTCGTTTACGTCAACAAGCGGTAATTTCACAGATTCGTTGAGCAGAATTTATTTATTCGTCCAAAATTATTGCATAAATATGGTGATAGATTTGAAATAGTAGATGTGATGGTGCAGCTTATGAAAAAAAAAAGTAAAAATCTGTTTGTTTTTCTTTACGTATTCCCCTAACGTTTTAATTATGAAAACGTAACAGTTTCAAAAACTGTTTTCGATTGCATTCGATTTTCGAATAATAGATAACTTTATGGTTGCAAAAATATTAAGAATTGAGAAATTAGTCGAGTTGTAAAGAAATCGAAACTCTATGCAAACAATATGCAAATCAGTGAGTGTGGCTGATTTTTACAATTGTTTTAGTGAAGTCTTTGTGGGTAACAAACTACATATCTTATTTCAATGTTAAAATCCTTGCCCACTTTTGTCCCCATTCACCCCGTTTTACGGTATACTTGAGAACAGCGACCATATACCCCATAGACGCCACATAACAGGCGACCGATGTCTGCAACACATCTATGAAATTTCACTAATGTAGGTCGCTACTATTTGCTACATGCACAGACCAGTAAGCTTCAAGACTCCGCATAAACAAAGTTTTGTATTCGAACGCAGTCGTAAAACGTTGGTGGGTTCAGGGGGGCGGACGGCGCGGAATAATTGGCCGGCTCAAAAGTTCGGTGGTATGATTCCTTATGATTGGTGCCGCTCGCTGACTGAGTGACGTTCCGATTGGCGGATGGACGTATGATATGCAGTGGTAGAGCATATGCGTTGTGACCGGGGGTGCCCAACTAACCGGCGTCTAGAGGCTTACTGGTCTATGGCTACATGAAATCTTCAAATCAGTTTCGAGCATGAGCCGTCAAAACTGCCACGTTAGTGATTAGCCAATAGCCGCCTTGGTAGGGCCAATCGGATTGCTGTACGCGGGGTACAGCAATCCGATTGGCCCTACCAAGCTAGTGGCAGAGTTTATTGTACGTATTATGAATGTTGAATACATTAGGCGTCTATTGGGCTGTATGGTTGCTACCTGAGAAGAATATTGGTGTCGATTCTCTTGTTCAAGAACTCAACTTATTTTAAGCTATCGCTGTCTTTTACTAATAGAAGATTCAAGAAAGATTGAGATTAATATTTTTTTTTCCCAATAATTTTTATTTTTGTCAAATTATCTATATTTCTTTTATATAATAATCTAATCACCAAATATTGTATTTATATTACTATAATTTATGTTGTATCAAACTATTAAATATAATTAGGCCTCTTTCTCCAGCTGAACTGTGTTGCTGTGCCCGACAGGGTCCATAATTGGTATCATATTTTTAAGCCCACCACTTGTTATCCGACTGCGCCAGAAGGAGGGTTATGTTTTTCGAGTGTATGTATGTATGTATGTATGTATGTATATTTCTTTGGCACGCTCTGTAGCCTAAACGGCTTGATGGATCTTAGCTTGAGAGGTGTCGTTGGATTCGTCTTAATTGTGAGAGTGACACTGGGTATATCAAAATTATAAAAATCAAAATGGCCGCTTTTTGGAGCCATTTTATGTGACTTCAAAATTTTTTTTTTGCTCAAAACTTATCGTGTGGGGTATCAAAATAAAGGGTTTTATAAATGGTTTACGAAAATATATACAACTTATATGTTTAAATGTAATTTGGAATGAGAAATGCTAAAAAACAACAAAATATTCAACGTTAAAAATGAATTTGACTTTTAAAAAAAAACATTAATAGTATGATAAATAAAACATGACAAAACTAAAAAATTATAAATAAAAAAATTAATTAACAAAAACAAAAAACCCGACTGCGTCTAAAAATAACAGAAAAAAATATATAAACAAGAATTATCAACACGCAGGCGGAGGCTACTTATGAACTATTATGTAATTCATGACCAAAAACACGTAGCCTCCGACTGCGTGTTGATAATTCTTGTTTATATCTTTTTTTCTGTTATTTTTAGACGCAGTCGGGTATTTTGTTTTTGTTAATTAATTTTTTTATTTACATTATGGAACGCAATAAAGTATTGAGTATTGAATATTATGAGATGGTAACAATTTTAGAACTGTCAAATTAAAGTACTGTGGGAAACACGGAAACATCAAATGTTAATGATTAGTCTAGTTGTCTTTGTATAAGTAATTCAAGGTGTTCTACAGTTCTACAGACTGTTGATTATTTGGAGCTCCATCCGTTTCTATAACGGAGAATAATACAAGAACGATATATTTCGCGTTGAACGCGTGAACAAAATACAGGCTTCTAGCAAACAAAATAGCCTCACTACGTCACCGGTGTTTGTTCGTGACCTCGGCCGAGTAGCGTCTGCCGTATTATCTAACACGTCGCGGCGTCCTAATCAAACAGCTGTCAAATCTCATATCAAGTAGAAGTTTTTAAACTTTCGCGAATTTCACTCATATTGAACTAAGTTTACGGGACTTGTCGCGCACAATTAAATCAAAATATAAGTAGTAGAGAAGATGGTTGGCAGCTACCACCTGTTTGGAACCCAGTCCTAAAAATAATCAAGTCCCAAACAGCACGCAACACTGTAAAAGATAATGATATTGTGAGTGATTACTGCGTGCACCGAAACGATTTTAATTAATAGTATTGTACGGTAGATTAAAATAATTTTTTAGAAATATTTGTAAAGACGCTTTGTCATCTTAGTCTACCTGCGACCACGAAATGCTGCAAAGCTTTCGAAACGTCAGGGAAACCAATTTAAATAATATACGCGATTTAATCCGGTTAAACTTTATTTTATTATAATATATAAGTCTATGGATAAAATCCTATATGTATAAATACTGCCTCGTTGGTCTAGTGGTTGCAAGCGCAGCGAACGAAGGCAAGCGAAGGCGAACAGTGATACAAACAGTAGTAAGAACAAAAACAAAACAGTAACAGTAATAACAGTAACAGTTAACAGTAGTAACAGTATTTGTTGTGTTAAACTCAATTTTATACTTTTCAACAGCACTTATCAAGTATTGACTATGTGCTGATTCAATCAACACCTGTCGTATTTTAAATTAAAAACTGTTTTCTTCATATCAAGGAAACACTTCCATGCAGTCTTGTACACATGCAAAATACTTCCTGATCTCTCATTCCAGAATCGAAAGTGAACCTCATTTTATGTAGCTATCATTGTTATTAGACAACCACATACAATTAGATCGTCAACAATGATTATATAATGTAAAAAATTGGCACACCCGTCCTTCGCAATCTTTGCTCTTTTTAAACACAAACACCAAGATCTAAGCCGCTCATGCCCCAACAGTCTCCGGCAGTATACTCCCACACGTGGCCTCCACCTCGCTAACATCTTTGCTATGTGTGTGGCAGGTCCCCTGACGTAGGGTCGTTGTGCCGGTTAGCCGGCCGCCTCTGGTTTTCGGCCTTTTGGCTAGGGTGAATCAGTAAATTTGATTTAATAACGATTTTAATGCATTTTATCACACGAAATGAAGTTTAATATAACCGCAAAAAGTTGCATTATATCTTCTAACATAACTTGATCCGGTAACCACAACACGTGAATTATAATAAATTGCTTAGTTCGACCCCAGCACTGGAGTTGTCAACAAGTGTGGGAAAGAGCGAAAAAAATAGTGGCGCGCGATCCACTCAAAAGCAAGTTTTTTGTTGTATTTACTAGGATTATCTAATAATGTGCATATATTCCACTGCTTATATAATTTATTACTTTATTTGTACATTGATAAGTGTAATATTTTGATTTCAAAGTTAATAATTTAGGTGGCCGGAAAGTAACTTGGAAAATTGTCCAAATGTTTGGTTTTCGGCCATGCGGCCGAAAACTAGCTCGCGTTCAGCCTAGATACTTTTGTCTCTTTAATTTATTTAGTTACACGCTTTTAGTCTTCTCTTCATTTATAATGAATCATATGCTTGCGAAGACACTAGCTTTCAGTTTTCGGCCACCAAAATACTGCAATTTATAAGATTAACGATGAAACTAAAATACCCATTTCGGTAGTGGCCGAAAACTAGAATAAGTCTATAATTATGATTCAGTTTTCGGCCAACATGAAATTGTATGAAAGGTGAGAGTGGCCGAAAACGGAATGCTGCTTTGGTTTTCGACCATTTCAGTAAATAATTAGTCATTCACGAACAGTTTTTGGAAGAAGATGTTCAAATATATTTCAGATGATTCCTTCAAAGCCTGAGGAAATAAAGAAAAAAAATGCACCATTAGGTACTCAAGATACAACAAGGATCTTTAAGACCCGTCGTACAAATAGAACCAAAAAGCTCTCTGACTATACTCTCGAGCTCATGGCGGAAAGACGCGAGATGATTCTGCTGTCTTCAGATGATGCGTCTGAGCACCGGCGGCGCAATAAAAGATCTCAAAGTCCTTGAAAAGCGACCTACGCCGATTGAATACTGAACGTATTAAAGACGCGATAGAGAAGAACGAGGGCTCAAAAATGTCGCAATAGACCTGCCTATTGAGCAGAACCAGCTAGCAAAACTAAGGACCAAGGATGGCAGTTGTATCCTCCAAATCAGAGCTCTTGAGAGAGGTCGAGAAATTCTATGGACAGCTATACACGTCAATAATAAAACCCGCTGCAAATTGGGCGAACAACCCAAGAGCTCGATTGATCCGACACTATTCCGAAGACATATCGGACGTCCGACAGCCTGTACGAGATTAGGATGGCTCTGAAACAGCTCAAAATCAACAAGGAGCTGGGTGAACGGGCGAACTCTTGAAGGCGGTGGAAAACCAATCTTTAAGGCCCTTCAGAAGTGGTTTAATTCCGCCATACTCTAGGGAAGAACGCCACCGGCACGGAGCAGACGTGTGGTGGTCTTCTTCAAAAAGGGTTATAATGTTCTACTGAAGAACTATAGGCCCATCTCATTTCTGAGCCATGTTTACAAGCTGTTTTTGAGGGTCATTACGAACCGTCTCGCGCGTATATTTGACGACTTCCAGCCTCCCGAACAAGCCGGATTCCGAAAAGGCTTTAGCACCGTAAACCAGATACATACGCTGCGGCAAACAGCAGACCGAAGAATATAACCTGCCTCTCTGTTTAGCGTTTGTGGACTGCGAGAAAGCCTTCGATTCGATCGAAAATTGGGCTGTACTACAGTCTCTTCAATGGTGCCAGATTGACTATCGGTACATCGAAGTGCTGAAGCGCCACTGTGTCAGTCATACGACAGGACCAAGCCTCGAAACCTATCCTTCTGCAGAGAGGTGTGAGGCAGGGAGATATGATTTCTCCAAAACTGTTAACTGTGGCATTGGAAGATGTGTTCAAGGTTCTGGACTGGAAAGGGCTAGGCATTTACATGAACGGCGAGTAAATTACTCATCTTTGGTTTGCCGACGACATAGTAGTCATGGCTGAGACTATGGAGGACCTCAGAACAATGCTCAATGACCTCAGTAGAAAGAAATAAACATCATAAACAAAGCTTACGTTCAAAGGTTGTGTGTTAAAGTCATGTGTGTAGGTTATGTTATATGGTTACTGGTTATGTGTGTGTTGTTGTAAGGTTATGATTATCTGTATGTTGGTGTTTGTGTTATGTAGGTTATGTTAGGTTTGTTAGGTTAGTACCCATTCCCGTAAACATCGGAGACTGCACTCGATGTTGTTGACGAGTTTTTATACCTAGGACAAACTGTCCAGTTAGGTAGGTCCGACTTCCAGCAAGAGGTTAATCGTCGAGTCCGACTCGTTTAGGCAGCGTACAGGAAGCTAGGCAATAACTCCTTCAATTCTTCTTAGATTCAAGACAAAAGTCTTTGACCAGAGTGTGCTAGCAAACCGTTTTACGACACTGAAACATGGTCTGGTAATGGTAATGGGTCTGATAAGACCACCCAAAGGGCAGTGGAGAGGGCTATGCTCAGAGTGTCCCTGCGTGATCGAATCAGAAATGAGGAAATTCGCAGTAGAACGAAGCTAAGAATTGCCAAACACAAGTGGCAGTGGGCAGGGCACATTGCTCGCAGAACAGATGGCCGATGGGGCTGAAAAGTTCTGGAGTGGCGACCACGTACCAGAAGGCGCAGCATGGGTAGGCCCCCCACAAGCTGAACCGACGACTTGGTAAAGGTCACGGGAATCAGCTGGATAAGGAAAGCGCAGAAACGGTCGTTGTGGCGATGCTTGGGGGAGGCCTATGTCCAGCAGTGGATGTCTTTGACTTTCGGCTGAAATGATGATGACCTTAATTTTTATGATAAATGACTGATTATGATATTCGAAGTTATTGTTTAATACCTTATTTTTTAAATAGCAATAATTGTATGGAGACTGCGACTGAAAAGTATATTTACAGTGAAAATACCCTGCAAATACTAAATCAGATGATTTGTATTTTAATTAATAAATTAAATTAAATTAAATTAAAAAATATTTATTTCGGGCATCTAGTGGACCCATAAATCTAAATAAAAATAAAGACTAGTTAGAAAGATATTAAGTTAATGTATGAAACTAAGTGATTGGGTAAGATTAACTAAAATCTTATGATGGTACCTGATTGATAATAATTATTTCCAATTAATAAAATACATTTTATTATAATTTCACAATAAATATTTCATTTGTACCACCTTTCTAATCCATCTAAAGCAGTGGCCGAAAACTAAAATTCATGTAGGCCGAAATCTGAAATTTGTGGCCGAAAACTAGCGAAATGCCCATTTTTTACATTAAAAATTATTATAAAAAAGAGTATTATGTTAAAGCACCAAATTATTATAAAAATTGAAACTACACTATGTAGGCTATACATTAACATTGATAGTACTAGGCTAGCACAATGGCAATATTTTTTTCTGGTGCCTTTAAGTTGACAACTCCACTAAATGGCCGAAAACCAGCGAAACGACCCTGTATTTTAATTAATAAATTAAATTAAATTAAATTAAAAAATATTTATTTCGGGCATCTAGTGGACCCATAAATCTAAATAAAAATAAAGACTAGTTAGAAAGATATTAAGTTAATGTATGAAACTAAGTGATTGGGTAAGATTAACTAAAATCTTATGATGGTACCTGATTGATAATAATTATTTCCAATTAATAAAATACATTTTATTATAATTTCACAATAAATATTTCATTTGTACCACCTTTCTATTCCATCTAAAGCAGTGGCCGAAAACTAAAATTCATGTAGGCCGAAATCTGAAATTTGTGGCCGAAAACTAGCGAAATGCCCATTTTTTACATTAAAAATTATTATAAAAAAGAGTATTATGTTAAAGCACCAAATTATTATAAAAATTGAAACTACACTATGTAGGCTATACATTAACATTGATAGTACTAGGCTAGCACAATGGCAATATTTTTTTCTGGTGCCTTTAAGTTGACAACTCCACTAAATGGCCGAAAACCAGCGAAACGACCCTACTACTACCCGGCAATGGGGCCGACGCTGCCGCCGCCGCCGCTTGTTTACTGGGGATACCCCACGCCGCCAGTATCGCCGGCGCATTACTACCACCCCCCGCATCACCCACAGACTATGGTGAGTTAAAATGGGTAACCTTTCATATGCTTAAACTTTCTATGAGATCTATGCAACAAAGTTAACTACTGCTTGAGCGTAAATCTTCGAAATCGAGAAAAAAACGAACTCTCCTCTTAAAACATATCTACGGAAGAACGTTTTGTAATGGATTGATGCACAAGCTAATATTCATCATATTCAATAAAATAATTAACTATATCCATCAGTAACTCAAGGACCTCACTTTGAACAAGATAGTAACTCTACCACATCACTCTTAGCGGGTTAGGAACCGTTGCACTAGTTCCCTTACATAAATCCCCCACATTAGTCGGTTATCAGAGCCACATACATTGGTGCAGGTGAGGTGGCGGCTTTGCAGAGTCGGCTGTCCGTTACGCGCTTCTCCTGCTATAAAAGAAAAAAAAGAAGGTAAACCTTACTTCATATTGTGAGCGTTTCATGACTATTTCAGATACCTGAGGTAGTGTCAGTGGGGGGAGGGTCACCCATTCCCATTCCGCCACCGGCTGCTTGCCCTGAAAAAAGGTAACAATGTTACATACTTTCTATTAAATAGAAAATTACCATCACCTGCTCATCATCATCCTGCCAGTATCCCAATTTATTTGGAATTGGCGCAGACGGATTAGAAATTAGTTACCATTAATTCGCCCGGGGCAATTAAGCTAAAGTGGAGTTGGGCAGGACATCTGGCTCGGCGTAGAGATGGCCGATGGAGTAAAGCGTTGACCGAGTGGTGGCCAAGGTCAGGTCGGAGAAACCCGGGCCGTCCGAAAGCGCGCTGGGTTGATGATATCGCCAAAGCCGCAGGAAACACCTGGATGAGGACTCAAAATTTTGGACTTTCAGTAATTTAAAAAGGTATTCTAAATAATTTCATAAGTAGGTACATAACTATTTTGAAGTTGTATATGGCCCAAACATGGGCATATACAACAACATAACGGAGGGGCTCGTAGCGATGCAACGACTGCGCGGATTGTACGATCTGCAAGGTTATGCTGCACTTGCCACGGTCAGTCTGTGGATGGGTGACCGTTTCGTTACACATCGAGACCCCTCCGTGCCTCGGAGAGCACGTTAAGCTGTCGGTCCCGGTTGTCATACGAATATCTATGGCAGTCGTTACGGATAGTCAGAAGCCTGAAAATCTGACAACTGGTCTAACCTCCGAATGTCAGTATTTCCCAGTAACTGGGTTGCGGGGGTCTGATGGCAGTCGCTCCGTGTAAAATACTGATGTTCAGCCGCATCTGGCTAGACTGGAAGCCGACCCCAATATAATTGAGAAAAGGCTCGGAGGATGATGATATGGCCCAAACATGAACAATCAAATCAAAACAAGATGAATCAATATATTTGGAACTATGGGATGCCACACTGAAAAATGACGGAATACCATTGATTAAATACGAAACAAACATGTTTCGTTAATTGACATAGTTTTTCCAACTGAAATAGTTTATAATGTTTTAGGTAGGACAATTTTTACCAGTAATAGGTATTTTATGATAATATGTAGGTAATTATGGATTCTTGCAAACTCGATTTTCGATGTAAACTAACAGGAAATTTTTGTAACGTCATTGGCCTTATGAAATTAACCAAAATATTTTTTTCAAGTCCATCTTTTTCTTTAATGTCTCAAAACTTATCTTAATATATATAATTCTTCTGTACGTGTGTTTGTCACGTATCTCCTCTTTAACGGCTAGACCGATTTGGAAGAAATTTCGTGTGTATATTTCAATGGGTTCCTGGATGCTTTGAAAGCACAATTGGACCCGGTAGGTGGCGCTGCTATCGGTATGTTACTGATTTTCTCCTAAACGCAGGGATGATTTTAATGATACTGTCTTTTAATGTTGTTTGAGTGTGTGTGTGTGTCACACTGAAATTATTTCTGTGAAATATGTCTTGAGTACCTACTAACATTTTAATTATAAGTGTTTAAATATTTCCTGATTTTCTTTTATACACAAAACAATTGCAAAAATAATTAAAACCATACAGAAAAACTTGAATAACAAAAGAAACAAGCATGTCAGCAAGTTTCTTAAAAAAATCAAAATCGGTTCATCCGTTTTGGAGCTACGTTACTGCACACACGTTAAACTTATAACACCCCTCTGTTTGCGTCGGGGGTTAAAACTCAACAACTATTGTCCTACAGCTTCAAATATTTAACTAAACAGTATGCTAAAAACCCTATCATTAGCTGTATGCTTTTGTCTAAGACGGATACAGGAATATATTTGAATCAAGAGAGGCTTATTTCGAAAATCTTGGATGAATATGGTATGTCTGACTGCAAATCAGTGAAAACTCCGACGGAAATGAATTTCCATAAAGCCTTGGCGGAAGGGGAAGGAGGTAAGTTCTTGTCCTGCCAAGACTCTCGTAAACGTAATGCTCAAAATCAAATCTTAGATTGTTACATTACAGGCGAATGCTCGTCAGTCAGTGAGGCAGTATTGTAACGTAATGCTCAAAATCAAATCTTAGATTATTACATTACAGGCTAATGCTCGTCAGTTAGTGAGGCAGTATTGTAACGTAATGCTCAAAATCAAATCTTAGATTGTTACATTACAGGCTAATGCTCGTCAGTCAGTGAGGCAGTATTGTAACGTAATGCTCAAAATCAAATCTTAGATTGTTACATTACAGGCGAATGCTCGTCAGTCAGTGAGGCAGTATTGTAACGTAATGCTCAAAATCAAATCTTAGATTATTACATTACAGGCTAATGCTCGTCAGTTAGTGAGGCAGTTTTGTAACGTAATGCTCAAAATCAAAAATCCCGATTGATGGTGATTACGATCTTATATGAATTTTGCCCAAAAACCCCCATTCTCACGATGAAGCTCATGATGAAGATTTTTGGAAAAAGACTGGGTTATTCCAGAAATCCCAATGGATTTTCACTTTCAATGGGTATTATTTTTAATAACCCAGACTTTTTTCAAAAATCCCCACAACTGCTGATGAAACTCACGATGTGACGAAATACCTATCAGTTAAAAAATAAAATCCATACAAAATATCGTAATCACACCAGTCTCACAGCAGCAGTCTGTAGGGACATACCTAATACCTACACAATAAAGATAGGCACATAAAAAAAGAACAATAAAGATTACGGTTCACAGTCGTCGTAGGTAGGTAGGTATACTATTGACCAGAGTACCTACAGAGAAATAAACGTTAAAACACGATCATCGCATCGCATGCGATATCAAAACGATGGTTGATCGGAGGTTGTGGTAAGCCCCTATTCCGTACATTTGAGTTCACATAAATTGACAAAATGTAGGGAATGGGAATAGCTGATTTTGTTTTCGCGATTTCAGGTTTGGTCCCATAGTAAAAGTTGCTCATACTGATGAGTAGGTACCATTGTACTTTTTTTTTATTCCGTGGGGAAATCCTCATGGACGCACTCCACCCGGGGTAGGCGAAGCCAGTGTTGGACTCTTACCAACTAAAACCACCACGGTGTTCCTTCAACTACCTTAGCCGGGGGCGTGGGAACCCGTGAGTATTCACACAACCACCCCCGACAGGTCCCGGCACTTTCTCAGCCTCCATAAATTTTCCTTATCGGTGAATTTGCATAATTCTGTTGATTCCTCGTATGCTTGTTTGAATTGTAACCATTCCATTGGGTCGCCTGCAAATATAGGTAGTTCTTTTGGCGTGCTCAGGCGGCTTAGCAGCTTGACATTACCGTTTGTAGTGGATAAATCTTTTAAAGCGCCAGCCAACATTTGTACTGTATGATTCAGCACCGTGATAGTTGTGTCAGGTGGCGGTGGCGGTGGCGGCGGCAGCGGCGGCGGCGCCGCGGTCTGCGCATGCACTGACAGAGCTGGAGGCGCGACGTGTTCCTGCGCGGGCGTCGAGGTCGGTACTGGCTGCTGCAGCTCGCCCAGTCTTGTGCCATAATCGGGGGCTTGCTGCTCAGCTGGTAGATGAGTACTTTGGTGCTCGACCCACGCTTCAACATTGCACTGAGGGGAGACATGACCTTCGATTTTTGAACTGTAATCCTCTAGTTCCTCCTCCTCGCTTAATTCAGCTAGCTGTGCTTCCAGAGTTTTGTCAATAAGCTCCATCTGAATTTTAGCTTTTTCCTTGGCGGCTTCCTATTCTAATTTAATTCTAGATATTTTTGATGCCGACTTTTGTGACCGTTTGCTCACGCAAGATTGTACCGGTTTCTTGTTCGGAGCCTGAGTTCGGTCGTGCAGCAAGGGTTCCGACTTTAGGCTGCATCCTCCAATATTAGGCGCGGGGCGTGCCGTTTGTTCTGCAAGTTTGCAATCTCTTGTGTGAAAATAATTAATAAGTTAAGGGTTGTCGCACAATGCTGCGGCGCACTACGAGGGGTGCTTAATAAACATTACCCTAATATAATTCGATATGTACACAGTCGACCGTACGTAAGTGGTATCTCACGGTTTGGCATTGACAGCGTCTTTATTTCATAAGCAGTAAGGGCGGTTTTCTAATTCTAGTGCTATCACTGACGTGCTGTTGACTGTACGTGTGCAGCAGAGGGATGGGGTGAGGGTCGACTTTAAAATTCATTCCAGACCATTTTATATGCAAATTCGGCGCGCTTGTTCCTGCAAAGCGAAACCGACTCCTGCACCTTATGTTTCTTAGGGTCTAGTGTTTAGGTTATACTCCTGGCAGGATTTGTCACTAGCTAGCTAATGATCAAAGACACCGCGTCCCGTGTTAAATGATAGGTAGATGTTTGTTGGTGGGAGGTCGTTCTATCTTTAAATTATGTTTAATTTCTCAGTTTCTGACATTAGCTTTGGTGTTAGTTATGGACTTCTTAATGCACTGAGAATAGTGAAGAAAGATTCTGTAAAAAAAGCACCTAATCCACACACCTAGTAGTAATTCAATAACCTCAGAATACCAAAGTAGGTAATTGGCGTTTTATTTTCCAATTTCGGAAAGAGCAACCAACCGTAAATAAATAAATAAATAAATAAATAAATATTTTTGGGACATTTTTACACAACACCATCTAGTCCTAAACTAAGCAGTGCTTGTGCTATGGGTACTAGACAATGGATATAATACATATATACTATTTTTTTTTGTAAATACATACTTATGATACATAATAAACACCCAGACCAACACAAACACTTATGTTCATCACACAAATATTTGTGTCCTGTGGGAATCGAACCCACGACCTCGTGATCAGCAGTCCGACCCTCGAACCACTAGACCACAGACGTCCAAATAGGCAATGACATCTTTAAAAGTCTAGGTAATGGGACCCCATTTTAAATCCGCGCAGACTTGTCAACGATTGCGTAACTTCAAACATTACTCCATATTCAAATGCGATTTTAGACAGCAATTAAGTAGTGCAAAACCCGTTTTGTCTCAGCCAAAAAGCCGTCAAGAGCACTGGCCTACATTCGGCACGTGTGTGATCATGATCAATGATCAATCAAGGCGATAGCATATTTCCTTTTCTTAAAGACGACGTGTGAATACATATTTATATGGAAAAGTCAGCATGTCCGTCCACATACTATTTCCAAGAGCACATGGTACAATCAACCTCACGTCAGTGGTAACACTTGAATTACGAAAACCACCCTTACTGATTACGAAATAAAGACACAAAGAGACCTTTGGTTTCAACTTTCAGACTTTATTTTATTACAAGAATTTTCTAAGAAATCCAAAACAGCTATGATACGATTTTCCATCATGAAGTTCCAGTTCATATCTTCCGGCTCCATCATCAGATCAGTTCGACAGTACCATATTATTGTATTGTCATCAGAACTACATACAGCTGCCAATTTTCATTACGCTACGACCCTTGGAAGATGGTTAAATGCTACTAGTATCGATCCGCAAGGCTAAGACCAAATGTCCTATCATTTCACGTGCTCCTCCTAGTAGAACATCACTACTTATTGCAACATTTGATCTCTGGTGCTCTCACTGCACACAAGTGTGTAACCTACATTCATATTTTTTTTTGACTTGGCTTATGATTTAAATAAAGACATTATTATGAAAAACACGAAATATTTACTAATAGAAATTTCACTCTCGTGGAAGTTTCATACTCTCATGTTTTTTTTATAACATAGTGGGGCAAACGAGCAAGCGGGTCACCTGATGGTAAGCAATCTCTGCCGCCCATGGACATCCGCAACACCAGGGGAGTTGCCAATGCGTTAAAAGTAGTATCAAATTATCGCTTAAATTGATGTAATTTTATTTTTATATTCAAATATACAAAAAAGCTTGTTATATTTACTGTCTAGACTACTCACTTCGAATATTATTTCATTTTAGTAAAACTAAATAAGTTTAAATAGTTTTATTCAATATAATTTTATTGAACTTTGAACTTTAAACATTGTTTGATATAAAAATATCTGCAATATTTCTCCTTGTCTGTAATTAAATAACAACAAATCAATAGTAAGGTTACTATAAGTAGAACTTTGTCTAGTAATACAATATTCTTAATTGATAAAGTGTATATTCAGTAAATAACTTTGGGTGACAATTAATCAATGACATTTCTGTATTTTTTTTTAATTATTAAATTAATTTCTTTCTATTATGTTATGACATGTATGAAACTTTTTTTGTCATGCAAATTGTAGATTAAATTGATAATAATATTGCATGCCTTATAAAAATTTGTATACCTACACTATGTTTTTTCTTACTTGTCTTATTTAGTAAACAATCTTGGCATGTCTTTAACAATTCGTCAATAATAATTATTAAATGACATTGTGTTAACAATTTCACACCCTAAATATATTTTTAATGCTAATTACATGTGCAGAACGAGTAGTTATATTTTATTAGTAGTTTGTTTTAATAAAGAGACATGCCAACATTGTTTACTAAATAAGACAAGAGAGTTAAAACAGACTTTACCTACAACCCGTTATTGAAATAACTAAAAACCTCTTAATGGGTCATTACTAATTAGTATAAACAATTTTTACTATTGGACCAACACTGAAATTGCAAAAATTAGATCTTTTTATTCGTGACTTTAGGGTTGGTCCCATAGTAAAAGTTGTTCATACTGATGAGTACAATGACCCCTTAAGACGTTTTCAGTTATTTAAATAACACGTTGTATACTACATAATTTCTGTAGTAGGAAATTCTATTAATGCCTATATCTGTATAACTGAAAATGTTACTGTAGTAACTAGTAAAATAACATAATATTGTTTTGATTTAATAAAAACTGAATTAATGTTTGTTTTTGTTGAAACTTCTTGTGATTTTGTGTTAAAATTGTATCGGTTTATTTAGAATTTTTAATTGTTATGTAGTGAATCGTGATAGGTATATTATTTTGTTGTATTCAAGTCCCATGTATCGATCGTCAACCGCTATCGCATTTCTGATGAGCTTGCATTGTAAGAATTAAAATAATTTATCACTATTATTCAATTGATGTTCGTTATTCTTACTTTTTCCGGCAATATAATACCAATTTCTTCCATTTTGATGAATTATTTCGTACTTGACTTTTTATAACAGAAATTAATGTAAAATATTTTAATCGCCTTACGAAATAGAACTAATGAGGCGATACGAAACCACGAAAAAAAATGCGATTCTATTTTTAGATTTTTTAATATATTATATTTTTTTCATTTTTCATACATAACCAGCTTTGGGCAGTTAAATAAAACTCATACATAATGAAAAATGCAAAAAAAAAAAAAAAACTAAACAAAGAATCGCATTTTTTTCGTGGTTTCGTATCAGTAATCACCAGGGGGTCTACTCCCGTTCGACGATATTCGATACATCGTACGATTCATCGCAAATTTGCTACTCCGGTCAACCATCGTTCCCTTATCGCATACGATGATCGTGTTTTGACGTTTGTTTTTCTCATCTCCGGTAAATTGTATACGACTATGAACCTACTATTAAAAACCTCGCCTACGGCTCGGTTTTTAAACTCACACTCGTGTTTTAATAACCCCTATTATGCAACAGTTTCATAAACTACTATTAGTTACGTAGTGAGATTGTGATAAAATGTTTAACTATGTATTTTTTTCAAGATTTAAGACGGTTTAGTGAGCGCTAGCGCTATTAGCAGATTAGGAAGACACTAAAATGTTAATACTATTTTCATGTAAGTGGCATATTTTTATCTTTTTAGGGTTTCGTACCCGAAGGGTGCCAAACGGGGGTCGCAGGGGTCACATTATACTCGAAATAATTTTAAAAGAGAGTTTTAATAAAGGTCTATCAATGTGGAAGACTATAAGTTTCTACGTTGCATGAATGTATTGAATCATAAGAACTTGTCTGAAGAGTCTGATCATAGAGTTATTATACTGACAAATACGCACACTGTAGTGGTCTATTACATCAGTATTTATATACAAAGTCAGTTTTACTGTTTTTTTTTTTCTGGTGTACAATAAAGAATAAGAATAAAGTCTTTGAGTCTGATGGACACTCACAGATAAGAAATATGAAGGTTATTATTATCAGACAATAAAATTTGAACTCCTTGATCTTGAAACATACATCTAGTTTATTTTTAAATTACATAATAATAATCAACTCTTCTTACGTGACTATATGTATATTTATATCTTTGTGAAGAGAACGAGTTATTTCAAAAGTAACAGAAACTTTAAACTAATCTTTATGGGCTGACATTGAACCTTTATAACATTTATAACTTTCAAAACTGTCTGATTTGTACTATAAAATTTCTATATTCATTTTTAAATAAATAAAGAACAACTTTTACTATGGAACCAACCCAGAAATCGCGAAAAACAAATCGGCTGTTCCCTACATTTGTGTTCACTTAAATCGATGAAATGCAGGGAACAGCTGTTTTTTGTTTTTTTTCGAGATTTCATGGTTGTTCCCATAGTAAAAGTTGTTCTTACTGATGAGTACAATGACCCCTAAAGAGGTTTTCAGTTATTTCAATAACACATTGTTTAAGGGAATGTTTTCTTTGAGCAAAATTCGCTATAATCAATATTTAAGGTCATTATCTTAGGGTGCATTGAAAGAGCCTCCACGAGTGACGATATTTAAATTGATCGTCCGGCGCACCCTGGGCAGTCAGCCCCGCTAACAACCTGCTGACTGGCTAATCTTTTTCCCACGGCATGTGCTGTTATCATTATGTAGCTCATGTTAACACAATAGAAGACAAAGACTTGGGGTCCAGTGACCGCCTTTAAATTCCACCCTGCGTATTAGTAGGAGGATATGATAGGATTACCTTTCTTCCCTAATAGGTGGTCTTTCTTCTCTGAGTGGGGGTCTCTCATCCCTGGCGATCGGACGTTCGTCCCTAGCGATGGGACGGTCGTCCTTGAGAGGGCGACGCTCGGGCGAGCGAGGGCGCTCTTCACGTGGAGCTGCTACACGACCTGATCACAATAAAAGAGTAAAAAATAAGAGTAAAAAGGAAAAAAATAAACTCGTTGAATGGGTGAAGAGTACCGGATCGTTGGGTTCCCTCCTATTATGGTCGAGCCTACACTTTAAATCATTCATCATTATTAATCATTAAATAAATAAATATTTTTGTGGCATTTTTACACAGTACCATCTAGTCCCAACTAAAACCTGTTATATACAACTCTAGACAAACTATCGCCTCTTCCATGTAGGCTTCTTCCTGGCTCCAGGTTGACCTGGCTTCTTGCGTTCACGTCTCCTGTGATCTCTTGTCAGTAAACCTGCTACTTGCATCTTCTGCAACATGTCTGCATCCACAAAACTGCGCAGGCCCCAAGCAATGCCCCATCTTATAGCCCCTGATTGCCCAGAAGGACCACCTCCCTCAATGTTACATTCAATATCAACACGGTCTTGCATACCAGTGAATATGAGCGGGAACATCACTTGCTCTCTTGACTGGACATCCTCAAAGTATGTCAAGTCTTGGCCATTGATTGTAATTTTGCCAAAAATGACATTTTATTTTTGTCGATAGAACATGCTAATAAGCCCAGTAGAAAAATATTTTTTTAGTGGATACTGCAGTCACATCACACATCTTATGAATATTATCAGGAATTATGAAGTTCAGTTTTTCATTTGTGTATTAAAGTGGTATCTATGACGACACATTACAATAATTTCATCAAAGTTTAACAATTTATTAAAATCAATCAAAGAGCAGCAGTTTATGATTATAAAATAACAACGTTTATTTTTGTTTATTTTGTTTTAAAGTTAACAGATTCAATAGACGCAAGTAACAAAATTCGGAAAAAAACTTTGTTATTGAACATTGAAATTCTCTTATTCACAGTGAAACAAACAGTTAAATTCTACAGATATTGAATATACAATTTGAAAATTAATAAAAGCAATTGCTTGTTTTATTGTCGTTTATATTAATTTGCTGAGGAATTGAGTTTCGATTAATAATTCACTAGCTTTCACCCTTGGCTTTTCTCCCGTGGTTCTCTGTCCTATAGAAACCATCCATTTTTCCGGGATAAAAAATAGCCTATGTTACTCTCTGGTCCATAAATTATCTGTGTACAAAATTCGAACTTACTTCTCTAGAAAATTTTCTTCTTTTATCCATTGCTAAATAAGTGAGAGGCTACTATTATATAAAGCCCAGGTGATGATACTAACGGTAGACCATGAGATCTAATACAATTAGAGGTCAAGTTCTCCAGTGAACGTTTAAGGCTGAAATGATATATTTCGTTGGTTTGTTCGCAGAAGCCAACCGTCCGTGGCGCAGTTCTTTGCCAGATGTACGCAGGGACGATACGGATGAGTTACTGGAAGAAGCCGAGATATTTGTGAGGTACACTTACGCGTTCGTCCTGGATATATCCCTGGTGTCTATGAGGAACCTGTCCTCGTTCTTAACGTAAGTCATAGAAGCCTCGTATATTCCTCGGCCCGGACCAACTACCACCTGAAAATAAAATTAATATAAAAAATAAAATCGAAACTTACAAAATACCTTTTAGAGGAATTAAAACCTAATAATGAGTTATAATTTTATAGCATTAGGAAAAAAAAAACATGCTGTATTTTTGTAAGCAATTTGCTATTGAGAACTAATACAGGGTGTCAGGGAAACGCTTCCGAAAACGAAGATAGGTGATAGTGCTGGTGATTACCAAGTGCCTGGGTCACAGATCACTATATAGTAGCTACGCTAGCCTGGGTGATCACGGCACAAGGGAGTGCGAGCGTCCCAAAGAGAGGGACCAGTGCACAGAGCCCACTAGTTGTGTTCTCTGCGGACAATCCGGGCACCCGGCGAGCTATCGCGGATGCCCGAAAGCTCCGAAACAGAAAAACGCAAAATTAGCGAAACGTGCATCTGGTCGCGTTGGTAGGGAAGCCCCCTCCTACGGAACCCAAAACCCCAACACCCCATATCAGTCCCCAATTCGTAGAGGCCCACTAGGGCCCTCCCCCAATCAACTCTGCCCACCTGGGCCCATCCCCAATCACCTTGGCCCACTTGGGCATAGTTTGGGCCCGATACCAAATAGCCACGGGCCTCTAGGACCCAAAGCCAAACACGTGGGCCCAACTGGGCCCAACCCCTGGTTCAACAGGGGAGGCCAGCAGAGCCAATTCCCGCCCCTCCCCCCCTCTCACACACATATTAGCATAAAATGATAGAATTGAATGTCAAACATAGATTTTTTTTTCCCATTGTATGGATTTATGTACTTCTTATCCTTTATTATATAGGTAGTTAGGTACCTCTTCTTATCGAAATTATAAATTTCATTGTATATTTCTATGAACAATTTACCTTTCTGCTGAATCTACAACATCTGCAACCACATAGTAGGCATCCATTATTTATTTTAAACTACCTAAAAACTATAAAAATGAATAAAATAAGCTTTGCAATTTTACCATACATAAGTGTAGGTACTAACACTCCCCCATGAACAGCCAGCCGTGCCTTTTCCAACACAAATTTGCGGCTGTTCATGAAGGTGTGTAGTGCCCCATTCACCTGATTACCAGCACTCACTCTCCTTTCAATGTCCTTCACATGCTTGCCATCTCTCGTAAACATGGAACCCAGGTATACAAAATCTTTCACTTGTATCCACCTTTTCGTCACCTATCAAACCATAAAAGTTTTAACATAGAAAATACTCTTACTATAACATTTTAAGTACTTGGTAGATAAATTGAAATCTTTTGTTATACAGTTTACCTGCGAGCATTTTTCAGGACTGCCCAACAAATTTTAGACGTAAACGAAGCTGCAATTATAAGCTGACCATTACCTAATGACAAATCATTAGTGGCCATTGTAGATATTTAAGCATGTGTAACTGTACTACAAACTATTGAAAGATACATTTAAATGAATTAAAGTTGTGTCCTCCATAAGGTTATTGCCTGATGATTATTATTATTATACTTTATTGTACACACATACACATTATTTGACGACCTCTGTGGTCTAGTGGTTCGAGTGTCGGACTACTGATCACGAGGTCGTGGGTTCGATTCCCACAGAACACAAATATTTGTGTGATGAACATATGAGTGTTTGTGTGGTCTGGTTTTTTCTTATGTATTATAAGTATGTATTTACAAAAAATAAAGTATATAAGTATTATATCCATTGTCTAGTACAAGTAGCACAAACTCTGCTTAGTTTGGGACTAGATGATGATGTGTAAAATGTCCAAAAAATATTTATTTATTTATATATTTATTGTTACAGTAGAAAAGTTTATGTACATCGGTGAGTTTAACTCAAAAATTAGTTAAGGATTAAACCCTCTATAAGTAAATAAAGAAAAAAAAGGATTTGCCATGATAGAGGCCATAAATAAATGATATGATATGATATGATATGATATAAGTTGCACGTCACAAGCTAAAGAGAGTTGTAATTAGTGTATGGTCTTCTAAATAATTTATTCTTCTATCGTGTGTTGACATGAGCTACATAATGATAACAGCTCATACCGTGAGAAAAAGATTAGCCAGTCAGCAGGTACTTCTACTATATAAAAAAATGTATTTTGATTTTGATACTTTTAAAAATTACCACTAACTACAGACTACAGAACTACAGACCCATCTCACTCCTGAGTCATGTATACAAGCTGTTCTCGAGGGTCATCACGAATCGTCTCGCCGGAAGACTCGACGAATTCCAGCCACCAGAGCAAGCTGGGTTTCGAAAAGGCTACAGCACCGTAGATCACATCCATACTGTTCGGCAGATCATACAGAAGACTGAAGAGTACAATCAGCCGCTGTGTATGGCATTCGTGGACTACGAGAAGGCCTTCGACTCCATCGAAACTTGGGCAGTTCTGGATGCTCTTCAGCGATGTCACATTGATGAGCGGTATATAGAGATGCTGAGATGCCTATACAACGCTGCTACCATGACTGTTCAGCTCCAGGACCAAAAGACGAAGCCAATCCAACTGCGCAGAGGGGTGAGACAAGGGGATGTAATATCCCCGAAATTGTTCACTAACGCGTTGGAGGACGTCTTCAAGACACTGGACTGGACTGGACAGGGTATCAACGTTAACGGCGAGAACATCTCACATCTCCGTTTTGCCGATGACATCGTTGTAATGGCTGAGTCGCTGGAACAACTGGGCGAAATGCTGCACAGCTTAAACGGAGCCTCTCGACGTGTCGGTCTCGGCATGAATCTGGACAAGACTAAAGTCATGTTCAATATGCATGTCATGCCGAGGCCGATATTCGTCGAAGGGTCGACACTCGAAGTTGTAACGGAATACGTCTACCTAGGGCAGGCAATTCAGCTTGGTAGACACAACTTCGAGAAAGAAGCCAACAGAAGGATCCGTCTGGGCTGGGCAGCGTTTGGCAAACTTCGCCGAGTCTTCTCGTCGCCTATACCGCAAAGTTTGAAGACAAAAGTCTTCAACCAGTGCGTCTTGCCTGTCATGACTTACGGTGCCGAGACGTGGACACTGACAGTTGGGCTAGTCCACAAGTTTAAAGTCGCTCAGCGAGCTATGGAGCGAGCTATGCTTGGAGTTTCTTTGAAGGATAAAATCCGAAACGAGATTATCCGGAGAAGAACCGGAGTGACCGACATAGCTTGTAGAATCAGTAAGCTGAAGTGGCAGTGGGCTGGCCATGTCTGTCGAAGGACCGATGGCCGCTGGAGCAGACGAGTCCTTGAGTGGAGACCGCGAATCGGCAAACGCAGCGTAGGGCGCCCCCCTGCCAAGTGGACGGACGACCTAAAGAGCGTGGCCGGGGGGGACTGGATGCGGAAGGCAGAGGATCGAGCATTGTGGCGCAACTTGGGAGAGGCCTATGTCCAGCAGTGGACTGCGATAGGCTGAGTTGATTGATTGAAAAATTACCAAATAATTGGATATAATAATAATAATAGTTTTCAATTTAGTCCGACACTCGAACCAATAAACCACAGATGTCGTCAATAACGAAAATTAAATGAATTTAGCGGATAAAGCGAAAAATTATCACATTTCAGTTTGTTGTAACTAGCCTAAGCCTGCTGCTTTACCCGCGTACAATTCCCGCATCCCTCGGGATCTGTTTATCTTCCCGGAATAAATATGTTAATCCAGATTATTAGAGTATTTATTACATTGCAAAACGGATACAAAAGCTCGCTCTGCCACGCTGTGCAACGCTCTGCTCTGCCTCGCGATTCGCGAAGGCTCTCGCCGACTGTGTTTTTTATATTCGAGAGTTTGTTCGTAAGTGGGGTGAGAGGGGAAGGTCCGACTGCGAGTACAGTGTAGACCAGTGTGTACCATTAGTCCATTACCCAATAATTATTAAGCTATTGCATAGCTTCTATCGCGGGCCTTGAGCGTGGAGACCGAATCCAGAAATTCCGTAACGAAAATAACCTAACACCCCGCACTCCGACCGGCACAGCGGTGATACTTTTTAGTTTTGCCATGTATCGATGAATAGCAGAACTTTTAATGACTTTTTGAAATATCACGCTTGTCTCTTTAGTTCTGCAAATCGCCTCTAGGTGGCATTGGTTGTATCGGCGTTACTGCGCTTAAGCTATTGCATAGCTTCTATCGCGGGCCTTGAGCATGGAGACCAGCTTATTCATATAAAAAGTGGTTTAAAGACTATTCTTTAACCAAAGTAGACATTTATTATTGTATAGATATGTTTATTATCAACTTTTCATTTGATTAACGGCCAAAATTAATATCCAATCTATCCACGATTTGCCCTACTAGAGATAGGAATTTGACATAAGCTCCATACAAAATATGTCAAATTTCTGTCTCTAGTAGGGTAAATTGTGGATAGATTGGATATTAATTTTGGCCGTAAGTTGTCACTCTTAGATTCCCAGATGTTAAGGTTTATGTTTGTGACCCGGATTCATTGCTCTCGAGTGTATTTACACAGTTTTGCACACCCGTCTAGTTAAAGGATCATCTCAACACCACAATTATCGTTCTCTCGTAAATGGAAGCAGTTTACCTATATTTGCACTCAGTAGGTATATAATAATAATAAGCCTTTATTACATAATTAAATACAGTAAAAATCATCATTGCACTTTGGTGTCTTCATCTATCAGCGCGTCTCTTGACGCATAGGTAGGTAATTTCACCGGCACCACCCTTCAGATCGGAACACACCAATGCAAGCATCACTGTTTGGCGGCAGAAGTGGGTACGGTAGTAGTATTATCCTTCACAAGGAGCTCTACTACTACTGAACTTGTCTTAAGACCAATTCCAACATTACGCCTGTGAATTATGATATTCAATTAGAAGGAACAAACTTTGTCATTAATAAAAATACTTTGCTAACAATGTATCCATATTCCATTCAACATGACGAGAAATATTATCCTGAACCAGAAAAGTTTAAACCCGAAAGATTTTCACCTGAAAACTGAAGAGACCGAAATCCTGCTGCAATGATATCGTTTGGACTGGGGCCCAGAAGTTGTCTCGGTAAGTTAATCGTTTATTTTTGTCAACTCATAATTGACTAAAAAAATAATAAATAATAATTGTTAATTATAAAAGCAAATAAGTAAAATATGGTGGTACACTTTCTGTACACACATGACGGCAAGGTTTGTGAGAAGTTACAGGAAAAGTTTCAAGTTTCTGTTATTAAGTATAAGATAATAAATAGCCAGACCTACTAATGAATGGATGGATTGGGTGAAAAGGGTTATTGCTAAAAACAAAATGAACACGGAGATGACGTTGATATGGAAAAAAGGTATGCTACTCTGACCCGTCTTAGACCCATCGTGTTGGTACTATTAAAATAAATTGTTTTATGTTGCATACAAAAAGTGGAGGTCATGATTGTTGGTTGGTGGCAAATTCCTAAAAATACAACTAGATGTTGTTAGTATTATACCAAATGGACTTTGCCCGTGGCTTCAGTCATTATTAAAAAAATGTAAGCTAGGGTTAAACTAAATCTCACTTCATAAAAAAAAAACCATTTTTCCGTTACTCGCTTCTGAAATTGAAAAGACGAGCTTCACAGAAAGTACCGAACAACTTGGGACTTTGAAGGTTCGCCTTGAATAATTTTAGTTATTTTAATATTCATTAATCTATATTCAGTATTATATCCACGCATCTTACTGTACTCAGTCACTATTCGTGAAGACCTATTATTGGCAGGCTGTATCTTATTTAACATTGTGATACTATAGTAATTGCTGTTGGTCTTCCAAATAATAAATAAATAAATATTCGATTTTATTCGTTTGTAATTACACCTACTTTAGAACCCCTATAATACTGAGCATGGCCCGACATGCTCTTGGCCGGTTTTTTACGAGGGGAAATTCCCAAGGACGCACTACGCCCGGGATAGACGGAGCCAGTCTTCTATCACAACATCACACCTGTTCTCCTTGGGGCTAGCCAGAAATTACTGGATTCCTGCTATGCTTTTTATTATACTTCCACATAACATTGCCTAGCAGTGAAAACCCTGTATTTGTACAGAACATAATTTTACAGGATGGGAAAGAACTATTACTTATCTGGTAAAAAATTCGAGTTCCTTTGATTTACATAAGGCTAGAGAGAATTTTCCAAGATCTACAACACAAAACTGCCATTTTTGATACTTTTGTTTTTATATCCAACAAAAAGTTACACATGTAATTTGTTCTATGAGTGAGAAAAATCTCATAAAATCTGTAGTACCCTCAGTCTTCCCAGCGAGACTTTTTTTTTCCAAAGGACGTAAGTAAAATAAAATAGTTACATGGATTAGAGTATAACGAAAGGTAAATGTGTATGCATAAATGAGATTTGTGTGTCTAAAGACTCCGAAGATATTCAAGTTTCCGCTGCGGTGACGTTTGGCTGATTGCTGGATATCATAAACGGTTAGGCGAATAGTTGTGACTTTTTTTACACATGTTGCGATTCTTTTGTGTGTAATGTTTGTGAAAACAGACTTCGAAAAAAAATTACCGCTAGGAAGCTATAAATTTTAAAATGAAATCAGGTTATTAGGTCCTAGTACTGCGAATATGAGCTCCGAAGCCTAAATGTTACAGTTTATTTGTACCTTATAAATACTCACAATGTCATGTTAAGTCTCATCGATGTACTGTAAGTAAATAATGAATTATGAACAAAATTGCTAGGTCTGGGCCACGATGTTGTTTGCCATTCGATTGGACGAGTTTACTATGGGTTGCATTAAAAGAGCCTCCACGAGTGACGATTTTTAATTCATCGTCCGGCGCACCCTGGGCGGTCAGCCCCGCTACCAACCTGCTGACTGGCTAATCTTTTGCCAACGGCATGAGTTATTATCATTATGTAGCTCATATCGACACGAAAGAAGAAGAAGACTATGGGTTGGCAAATTAAAAGGTATCCCATTCGTTAGTGTATTAGTTCAATTATCCATCTGTAAAATTGTAGCCCAATACACTTAATAATTAAAGGAGACATGAACATTTAAAACCTTATGTGACAGTTATTTCAACGGCAACCGCGTACCTTTTGCATAGGAACACAGCTCATCAAGTATTACTGTTTTTCTTTTTGGGATAACTGATTTCTTTCCAACGACTCCATTAAGCAAGTCGAAGCAGAGTCGTAGTTTCTTTTTATTAGGCAATTTGTACCTTCGTTTTCACCTCGACTTCAATCAATTTTCTTTTTCTTTCACAAAAGTTGTTAACGGCTAACATGAACATCCAATCTACCCACGATTTACCCTACAAAAAATTTGACATAAACTCCATTCAACTTATGTCAAATTTCTATGTCTAGAATGGCTAATCGTAAATCGATGGGATATTAATTTTGACCGTAAATAAAATTCTGCGAAGACACAAGATGAATAAGGGAAATAAATAAGCTCAATTGAAAACATTTGAAAACAACAACAGGGCAACCCAAGTGACAGATATGTAATGTCAAAATGAAGTTTTGCATATTAATTGCATAAATATCCGGGCCAGTCTCAATCGTTTGATTACAGGATGGCTATATTGATTTATTTCAAGTGCGGCAAGGACACCAACAATATAATGCTAAATAAAAACATTTTGTAAAGTCCCTGCACCACCGCAACCACATTGAAAGAAGGTTATTATTAATTGTTGCCATTCTGAAGAAATAAACCTCAGTTAGCTAACTGTCCAGTAATTTCAAATTGAAAGACCCGAGCAAAGCTACCAAGCCGATAAAGGATCAGTTAAATTTACTCATTGAATAGCTAACTGTCCAGTAAAGTCGCAATTGAAAGACCGGCCCTAAATCTAATAAATGTGGCCGTCTCCAATAGCATGTATAACATTAAAGAACTATTTGAAAATAAGATCAAGTCTAATTGCATGCATATACATTTATTAAAACCAAAACTTAATTTACAAGTATTTACAGTAAACTTCAAAAACATGTTTATAATTATACAACGTGTTATTGAAATAACTAGAAACCTCTTAAGGGGTCATTGTACTAATCAGTATGAACAACTTTTACTATGGGGCCAACCCTGAAATCGCGAAAAAAAAAAAACAGCTGATCCTAAACATTTTGTCGATTTTTGTGAAAACAAATGTAAGGATCAGTTGATATTTTTTTCGCGATTTCAGATTTGATTCTCTTGTTCACAAACTAAACTTTTTTCAACTATTGCTCTCTTTTACGTACTAATAATAGATACAAGAAAGAGATGGTAACTATTTGAGTGCTTACAAATTAGTCCAAATTAAAACCATTATTACCATTATAATGTTTAGTCGTAATCTCGGAACGTGCCCACTAAAAATACGAAGAAATGGTACACGTAAACCAATTTGAGAGCACTAAAATTATGGCCATTCCTTTCTTGTATCTATTACTGTCTATTACTTAGTAAAAGCGAGCGATAGTTTAGTTTGTGAACAAGATAATTGAAACCAGTATGTCTTACGTTAGCCAAATTCGATATATTTTGTTGGTTGTGTGCAATGAAATGGTCACCCATCCACGGACTGATCTCGGCAACTGTAGCTTAACCTCGCAGATCATACAACCCGCGCAGTTGCTATTGCTACTTAACCACGAGCCCCTCATAGCAACGTCACATTTCATTCATAAATTAAAAATTAATTATTAATAGTTAAATTCAAAGTTGTTGATGTCAAAATTTGGTTCTTGTTTTGGTTTTTCTGGGGGCTTCTGTTTTTGTTGTACTTGTTTAGCAGCGTTGTTGGCCTTCTGTAGGCTCTGCTCGTAGTGGTCGAGGTACTCCTGAGGCAGCGCTTGGTGATGGAACTTGAGTTTCCATCGGTTCTTCTGTCTGTTGCGCGCGTGCTTCGGTTTGGGGGACTCCTGCTTTTCGAGACGCTCTTTACTGGCTGAGAGCAGCTGTTGACGCAGCAACTCTTTGTTCTCCGATGTCCTGAAAATAAGAAAATAATCTTTGTAAGTTTTGATTATCCTTTACACTGGGAATCATGATAATAAGTATTTCGTTGTATTAAATTGTATTACAAACAAGTCTATTTGGAGCATGTGTGCCACAACATTCCATCTTTACATTCTTAACTGGAACAACACAACCATGTCTGGAATTTGGCAAGCGTTTGGACAGTCAATTCGATGCTGTGTATGTTTACAAGATATATGAAGAAGACACATGGCTTTGGAAGATATGAGGTGACTCAGCCCCAATGGTAAGTAAAACAGTACAACAGCTATATGATAATCCTTCGTTTAATTCCTTCGATGCCCTTTAGGGTCTCCATCCGCCAAAAGCCAGTAGAGTACTATTCTGGGCACTATATTTTGTTGAAATATAGTGCATTGATTCGTGTTGTAAAGCATAACACTTATAACGCTTACGTATACATAGGTATAATAAAATCCAATGATAAAACCTACAGGCAAGGTAAGTAACAAAAGATAATACATTACGTGACACAGATAAATCAGCTTCGCCATACCTTTTAAAACAAGGTTGATTTATTCACACATCCATTTTTGTCATTTGTATTCTTGCTATGACGAAATTACAAACCTAATATGCCTATTAGTGAGGATGTACCAACCTACAGCAGAGCTTGAGATCAACAAACGAGAAATGATGAAATCATGTGGTAGTCAGATGGAGAGATAGCTGTTAATAGCAATAAGCAAATATACCTTTGTGATGTTATTTTGATATTAAGTTTATATATAAATCTATTCTATTTTTGCTCTCATGCAGTTTATCTGCTATTTAATACGCTGGAGCATTTTGCTTGAAGTCATTTTTTAAATTTATGTCTTGTTCGAGGTGAGTTTGGTTACACTGTTGTGTAATTAAGGTTGTATGAATCTTTGCGGCACGTTTTGGTCGATCAGAGATCATTGAAGTCCATAAAAAAACAATTAGTGGAATTGGGAGACCAAATTACAAATCACCCTGTATACTAACGACAGGAAGCGACACTTAAGCACTACTCTTTTCAAAAAATAAATGGTACAATGTTTGTTTGTACATAATCTGGAAATATTTGTGTGTCAAATTCACTGAAGTAAACTAACTAATAATGATTAATATCATAGGCTATTATTTGTTTAGGCTCGACCATAATAGGAGGGAACCCAACGATCTGACACTTATCATTATCAACGTCACGTTTAGTTTTGTCGGTCGACCAAGCAATTTACACTTGTGTGTGTATGCTTATTGGCGGGCTACCGGGTGCGTCGCCAGAGTTCGATAGAGAATATTTTTTTTAAATATTCGCTATCGCTCTATATTTTATAGAGGCGAACGTAAGAAGTTATAAAATAGATGTAATAGATCAAAATAGTGTACACACAGTGTAGGTTGCCCGAGTATCGAAAATTAATCAATTTCCTAAAAAGAATGACATTAAAACATTAAATTCGGTAGCCCGCGGGGTTAGGCAGAAATGTCGTGGTGAGAAGTGAGGGGGGAGGGTATACAAAAAATCCCGGTACCTGCGCTGCCGTTGACCTCAGGCGATTAGACCCGGTACGGAATGGTTCTGCCAAAAAAAATGTATACTTGACATCTCTTCCCCATGTAATGAAACCTCGAAAAAACAAACGCATTTTGTCAACGTTTATTCTTCCTGCTTTATCTTAGACCCGTATTACAGAAGGTTCTTCAAGTACAGTTTAAACTTCAATCACCTGATCAATACTTAAGGATAGAATCGTTACTTGAGTATCAGTCTTATTCCAGAACGGTAATTATAAACTTTAATTCAACAACATAACACACGAATTTTACCTGAAATAGAATAGAAATCTTTACTCAAGCGTAGTCTGGACCACAATAGAGTGATTGCAGATCTCTGCTCAAATACCGAAACAGGTAAAACATTTTATGTGAACGTACATGGATATCACGCGCCAGCGAGCGAGAACAATGCGGGTTGGCGCTGCGCTATTATACTGTTATCCAACTCTCCCAAGTTACGCAACGGCACCCTATTATTTGACTAATACTGAGTAACACTATTATTACAGATACTAATAACATAATATCACATTTATGCTCAATATTATGTTACCCGTAACTATTATGATTATATTAGTCACACCACTACTTCCCCTTCTGGTCTGTATATATTATATTGTTGTTATATACCTATGTGTAGTATATGTATAATCTCAATTATTGAAGTAATTCTCTTTGTAATTAACTCTTTGTAAAATGGGCAGTCTAAACTATGTACCTATCCCATTTAAAAGATGAAATATACTATTCAGTTTTCTACAAAGTTTAATATAACTAAATAAAAACGTACATTACGAATTACGGTTACGATGTCTGCAACACATCTATGAAATTTCACTAATGTAGGTCTCCACTATTCGCCACTTGCAATCTCCAAATCAGTTTTGACCACTTACATGAGCCGTCAAAACTGCCGCGTTAGTGATTAGCCAATAGCCGCCTTGGTAGGGCCAATGAATACAGTAATTTCCAGTAAAACACAGCATGTCGACTAGCTGCTTCATATCTACGTGTGTTACAGTTATAGTGTGGTGTACTTGATCCCTGAATCATTGTTCTCTTTAGCAGTCGGAGCTTGGCCCCTCCCGGACGGCCTAAAGTAATGTGTAAGTTTTCCTAAAAATAATAAAATAAAATAAAAATAAATGTGTTCTATTACTCATACTGAACCACCAAAAAATAATTGCGCACTAGCTAAATTTTTTTCCTGTATGTATTTGTTATCAAGCCGTTAATGTTTCACATAACTGATGGGTAAAAAAAACTATTTTTAGGGTTCCGTACCCAAAAGGTGCAAACGGGACCCTATTACTCTCGCTACGCTGTCCGTCCGTCCGTCTGTCTGTCACAGGGCTGTATCTTTGTAACGGTAATATATAACCCGTTGAAATTTTCACAGAATATGTGTTACTATGGTGCCTATCACGACAAATACTAAAAATAAAAAAGTCTAAAACCAAAGGGGGTCCATACCCAACCATATAAGAAATCTCGAAAAACATGATTTTTTTTCAACGTTTTTGTTCCTCTTCTATCTTCGTATCTGACGGGTGAGGACGCACCCCACGATTTTTTATTTTTATTACTTTCTTTCTTTCTCAAAACCCATACCAGTTTTTAAGTCTGATCATCAGCTTTCAAACAAAAAAAGTTTCATCAAAATTGGTCCAGTAGTTTTAGCGTGATGCTCGAACAAACAAACAAACGGACATTTACAATTTTATAATAGTTAAGATAAGATAAGATCCTAACAAGATATTTATGTTGGGAAACTAGAGTGTATCGGATCGGTGCCTTGATCTCACTAATGGTTGTGTGTTTTGAAGAATTTGATTGTCCTTGGATGAGATCCTATCTCTTTTTAAAGGTTCAAAGGCCTTTCTCTTTCTGTTAGTGGTTTTACCAGTAATAGCATATTGATAGAGTCATCAACCATACAGTCCAATAGACGCCTAATCTTTATTATATATAATTCTTCTGACTGAACTCCTCCTAAACGGCTGGACTGATTTGGATGAATTTTTTTGTGTGTGTTCCAGTGGATTCGAGAATGGTTTAGATTCACAATTGGACCCGGTAGGTGGCGCTGCTTTTCCGGGCAGGACGACGTCTGCCGGGACCGCTAGTGTTGAAAGAAAGAAAGAAAAATTTTTATTTGGCACAGAACAGTGACAGGACAGCACAACAATAACATTAATAAAACATAACATAACATCACGCCTGTATTTCCCCAAAGGGGTAGGAAGAGGTGTACATTGTCGCGGGAATCCACTGGATGCGAAAGGCGCAGGACCGGTGTTGTGGCGATGCTTGGGGGAGGCCTATGTCCAGCAGTGGACGTCGTTTGGCTGAAATGATGATGAAAGACGTTCACTGCTGGACATAGGCCTCCCCCAAGCATCGCCACAACGACCAGTCCTACGCTTTCCAACACAATAATGATCAGAAAGTTGCTCCAAAGTTATTTGTAAAAGCTAAAATATGTTAAAAATATGATAAAAGAAGCAACTTGCGCCTGATTTGTTTTCCGAAAGTTCAAACATTGCGTGAAAGTTTGTTTGAGTCTGCACGAAATCTTATATTTCCTCGATGTTATTATGTAAATTTCTTTAACTTGAGAGTTTGAGTATAGCTCTTTGTGATACCTCAAGTTGTTTAAGCGTCGTTTTTGGTGCACCCCCCCAAGATGATATACAGTATGTGATCAGCGACTGACAAAGAGCATAGTACGTTTGCTTAAGTATTACAGGAGTGACTACATGTCTCAGAGTTTTAAATACGTAAGTAATTTTACGAATTCTTTTACTTAATGCTTTGATGTGTGCTCTAAAGCTAAAATTTTCATCGATTACAATGCCCAAGTACTTAACTGTAGTATCGAAATATTCTCGCTATCGACACAGAGGTATAGACAGACTTATAGCTATTGAGTTATTTATTATAACTAAGCTAGATGTATTAGATAACCAACACCTGCCCTAGACTGAAGTTACGCCTTGTTTAATCGCAATTACATTTGGTGTGGAGTGCTTATTACGTTAAAAATAAAGTGATTGAAATTACTAAGATATACAATGTGTTTTTTATGATAAACAACATTTTGTCTGTGAATTACAGTCATTGCACTTGACAATAAAATACTGATAGACAACTGATGCAACCCTCCATTGATATACAAAGAACCTATCAAGGCTCCCATCAAACAGGTGGAATTTTTGCAATGCGTCTTACTGTGGGTTTGCACCAAAAAACATTTAACATGTAATGTCTCGAAACTTGTCATATGAAAGTAATGTCACAACTCGTTTTGTTGATTGTTACGTTCGCACTGCAGAAAACTGGGTAAATTCTGGGTAGATTTCAAGATTTGTTGTTGGCTGTGTTTGCACTGACTAAAAACTTATACATTGACATGTTTGTCTATAGATTTGTCACGGCTGACGTTCGCACTGATGCTTAATCATGTCTCGCAACTTGTATAAATCTCGTTTTTTGTGTTTTCCAATTAGGTCGGTAAACATGTATGGCCGAAAGCAGACACTATATTATCTGTGCTTGCTTGAGACGTCTAAGCGATGGACTGCCCGTATGTCCCGAAGAGGGACATTACGAGAATACCTTTTTGGGACATTATAAAAATACCTTTATGGGACGTTACGGTTATGATAATACCTATTAGGGACATTTCAAAATTGTTAGGTTTTCAGGTTCGTTGACAGATAATTTTGATTTCGAGTCGCGTTTTGATAATACTAAAGTTAACAGAAGGTTGTTTCAAAATTCTATTTTATTAGAATTGAGCTAACTTACAGATGAAGCTAGTATAGTAATTATTATTTTATTTTAATTTACAGTCAAATAAATTCGTCGCGGGAATCCGCTGGATGCGGAAGGCACAGGACCGGTCGTTGTGGCGATGCTTGGGGGAGGCCTATGTCCAGCAGTGGACGTCTTTCGGCTGAAATGATGATGATGATGAAATTCGTAGTCAATTCCATATTTAGAATTTATAATCATAATGGGGGACTTATTATTTTGTGTCACTTGGTCAGGGGCGTAGCTACCGCCGTATCAATGATACGGGGCCCCCGAGCTACAGGGGCCCAGACGTTTTCCACAATCTCAAATTCTTAGTGATAACAGGCCTTTAATTAATGAATAATGAAAATAATAGTAGTTTTTAGTCTATAGCAACTAGAACAAATTAATCATTTGCATAAAACATAACCCCCCCCTCCCTTTGGGCATCGCCACAGTCGGGTAAAAAGGGGCCCCCAACAAATTGTTATACAGGGCCCCATTTAGGTCTAGCTACGCCACTGCACATGGTATAAGGAGGGCACAAGATAATGTAAAGTATGGCATTTAAATATAATCGGGTCATTCAATTCGTAGTTTTCATAGAACGGGACATACGGCAGCCCTAACTTCGATAATTATAAGACAATCGAACAACAATTTCTAAAAAAGATTATAGCTCTTCGGTGATCTGGTTCTTTCATAGTTATATAGATTCTTTTTATATATCAAATAAACCTTTTCCATAAAATCGAAATTGGTGTATTTTTTTAACATGGGTTTACTAGTAATTTAGTTACTAACAAACCCCCTTAACATTCGAAGAATTTTTTTAAAGAGCCATAGTTACACAGATAATAAAAATTAGAACAGATTAAAAATCGGTGAAGGATGATGCGCTTACGCTTTCTCACTATGGCTATTCTAATTCGGGAACGGTTGAAAATGATAACAAGTTATATTAACAATGATATTTTGATTTGTTATAAGTTAAAAGTGCTATCAAGTATTATTTGCACAATGTAAGTATAATAGATTCTTGTTTTATTTCTGTTTGTAATATTTTATACAGTTTTTTTTGCTTCTTTATTGAATGAACTGTTTGGCATGTATAGTTGGAGTTTATTTATTGCATGATATTCAAACGAATAGAGGAAGAATGGAAGTTTTATTATCTTTTACTTTTTTTTTACAAATCCTTGAACACAATTTTTCCTCTATTTTTTCCATTAAATATCATTTATTTATTCATTTTATACACTGTTTACGTCACACTGAACTATTGATATATTAATCGTATGTTTATTTCCTTGTATATAACAGTGTATAAATAGGTATAATGTACGGACTGCGTAGTTTTGATGTGAAATCATATTAGACTTTATTGCATTTGGAATAAAGTACATTTTCATAAGACAGACTTCATACAAACTAGGAATCATCTTATAAACTTTATTTTTCTTGTAGTGCCTGTGTCACAGTCTATACAGGTAACTTTTTAATCACCATCCAAATTTTTATAGCCATTAGGGATCATTCAAAGACTCCATTTAAAAAAACCGGCCAAGAGCATGTCGGGCCATGCTCAGTATTATAGGGTTCCTTAAGTAGGTGTTACAAACAAATCAAATCGAATATTAATCATGGCTATTTTAGTTTTTGCAATAGACGGCAGCATTGGCGACTCAGAGAGTGTTGTCAGTAGCCGCTAGATGGCGCTATACAGTGCCAAATGCAATAGACGGCACTTGACGGCAGCATTGGCGACTCAGAGAGTGTTGTTAGACGCCGCTAGATGGGTTGCAACTTACACGCACTTTGCTTGTTAAAAGTTCGTGTGGCGCCGACTCATAATTAGTTATTTTTCGCTTTTCAGTTTCTGTTTTCGTCGGTTCAATTTTTTGTTAAAAAGTTTTATTGTACCCAGTTTTTGGTACTTAATCTAACCATAAACTGCAACTTTGACTAGAATTATATGAGATAAAAAAATCTAATAAATCCTACTTCCTTATATCCTACTAATATCATAAACGTGAAAGTTTGTGAGGATGTATGGATGTATGGATGTTTGTTACTCTTTCACGCAAAAACTACTAACATAACATAACATCACGCCTGTATTTCCCCGATGGGGTAGGCAGAGGTGTAATAGTACACCCAAATTTGGCCAGTTATGTTATAGTCCCATGTAATAGGGGGCGAGCCTATTGCCATTGACCGGGCACAGGGACACGGGCTGCTACTGAGAATTTCCTAATGAAAAAAAACAATAATATAAAAAAAACAAAAACTACTGTATGGATTATAATGAAATTTGACATACAGATAGAACATAACTCGGATTAACATATAGGCTACTTTTTATCCCGGGAAGATGAACAATTCTCGAGGGATGCGCGATAAACGATATCCACGCGAGCGCGAGCGCAGCGCTACGCGGCTGTGGCCTCTGTTTGGTGCGCGACGGCGCCGCGCAACCAGCTCATAATTAAGGGCTCCGTTCGAGCTTGAAACTGGTCGGGCACACCCGATGGGATAACGTGAGTGAAACCGTTTCCATTAATAATTATTATATTAGGTACACATTACAATTCAATAATATAATTATTAGGCTACATAAACTCTTGTTTTCTTATTCTAATTAATGGTTTTCTAATTCTGCTTTTGCAGTATCTGGCATTACTCATTTTCACAAATTTTATAGTTGGTTCATGATTATGATTGGTGATGGATTTGATAATGACCGGCGAAGAACAGACTTCCTCCTCAGCCTCTTCCCGTGGTAGTCACAAAACCACGAAGAGAAGATGCCGTTTTTATCCCCTAGAGGATAAAGTAAATTGAATTTAGAACATCGTGTGCACTAGGTTTGTGAATTGAAAACATCATTAAACCTATTTACTTCTCCCTCCATGGTGCCGAATTTATCATACAACCTTTTTTAATTTGTTAAAAACTCAGACTCGGAACCTTCTTGGTGTAGGTACTTTTTTTTTATCGCCCATCCTCTGGTGAACTCCACATCACCCAGAGGTTTGTGGATAATTCGGAAGCAGATAACGATGAACATAGCAGATTATTAGCTCGTTGTCACCTTAAACTGGGGTCCTGGTGCGAGTCGCTACAGGAAATCAACGAATTGTCCATTCCCAGTTATATTATAATAAGTTATGGTATTAAATAAGTTTTGAAAGTATATGCTGGTTTATTCTGAGAGATCTTACACTTCTTAGATAAACTAGCTCCTCCATGGGTTCCGCAGGCTTTTAACTTAATTCGACATACCAATGATCCCAGTGACGCCCCGTATCGCGTTACTTGAGCGAGGTGACGCTCATGCCTCGGTTTGCACGCATCTGTGATGGTTTCTAAACGAATTTCAGTAACATGATATTTGGAGTGGAGATTACAGTTGAGGATACAAGCATTTTTGAGGTTTAAAAGGATGTGCAGTGTAGAATAAGTGCGGATTGAAGCCTTTTCTATTGGGGTAGCCAATGACTATAAATTTCCACCTGGTATGATCCTGACATGCCTCTTTTGCTTCATGTAGTTCATCAACTTCGTAGTGCATGCTTGTCGACTTTATTTTTCTAATTTAGAATAATTCTCATAAACCTCATTACCAACTTCTTCTAGTTTTCTGAGCAATGAAAGATTGGCTTAATTTATTTTGTTAACTGTCACAATATAGAAATAATAAGCAGACTGCTAAGCATATTAAAAACTTGTACATTTGAAGACCCTAAATATAATTTATTTCTTGCATGTAGCCATTGGCCAGCGTTTTGTTAAAACCTGTTTTGAACAGATTACAATTTATTTTAACTACCAGTTTAATATTCAATGAAACTGTTTTTATGTAACCACACGTGACTTCAAGTTGAGTAATACGACTCATGGATATAGAGATGCGAGCTGTGTCACGTTCGTTCGTAAAAGGTCTGTAGAAGCATGTCTAGGCCAAGGTTACATCTAGTTATATGACAGGTTATTGTACTGTAATCTAATTCGCTTCAATCACTGCTAAAGGCGAGATGTGCACGTCCTATTGAATAATAGTTTCAATTTTTACGACGCCTACGTATGTAACTTCCTACGTTTATACTGCAAGGTCCTTTTAACGAGTTATAGGTACTGCAATTGGGAAGCTTTATTAAGTTCTTGTGGTAGTCTAAGTACCTGTCGAGTTTGTATATTCTATTGAATTTTTATGGTAGGATCAATAATCACTTCATCACTATATTTGGTTTCAGCTGTTACCTTCTAACAAGATATTGTCTTAATGGATTCTGGTTTACCTTGCTACTTGTGCAATTAGTGTACGTTAATTTACTAGCCTTCTCGTTGACAAGTTTTTTTTTTGGATCCTTACCTACTTTAGCGTAATAGGTAGATCAACTGTGATTATAATAGACAAGCTTGCAAAATCGTGACAATAGATGTATCCCATATTTTGTGAACTTTCTCAAACAACATTCATGATATTTTATAAGTATTTGAACATAGTAATTGCAAAATTAATAACGTAAAAAACCAACTAAAAATCCTATTAGAACCATTTTCGACTTCTACGCGGACGAAGTCGCGGGCAAAAGCTAGTATATATTTTTTTTTTAAAGTAAAAATTTAAATGTAGGTCATCGCAGTTGTGAAACCACCTTTAGAATTGTCGAAATGTTTAAAGACTTAACATACAAGTTTAATTGTAAGTTTGCAGATCTGTAAATAAATATTAAGATTTAAAAAGAAATACTTATCAGGACTGTTTACCTGTATTTATTTACATAAGCATCAAGTATAGATCAGAATTTTGATGCTAAATCCTTTTTCCAGAATGTCAGATATGAAAGAGCTATTGCAATCAATGAAAGCTGAGAAGGATGCTTTGCTCGTGGAGAGAGATAAAGGTGTGACGGGAGACGCGAGTATCCTGCATGAATTCAATTTCCGCCGCCTGAACAGAGAAATGAACTTGCTGTGTAATGAATACGAGGGATTGGTCTCTACTAACGTTACCATAGAGGAAAAATTGTCGCAGTTGGAAACTGGTCCGCCGAGGTACGTATTCAACAGCCAATTCAAATAGATAATAGAATATTACTTGACCATATTTTTTTTTTAAATAATGTGATTTGTTAAAAAACTGTCAATGACAAAATGGAAGAGATACATGCTTTTTAAGTTTTTGAAGGAGGCATTTTCTCTTTGTCGTGCGAAACGGACGTTGTACTGAGTGGTGTGTTATGACGCCAGTGGCCAGTAGCGCTGTCTCTGTCTAGTAAACAATTTGTCTTTAAGTAAACACAACAACAACGACAACAACTTCAACATTTTTCTTTCTTATAGCGAAACAGTCACTCAGATAATCTTTAATACCAGGGCATAAACAGTAGCATAAAATTCGGTGGTAAAAAAGCTGAATCATCAAAACTGTATGAGCGTATACACTCGCCCATACGGTCGTTTTTTTTTTTTTTTCATATTTTCTTGTCGGACTCTTACCGACTAAAACCACACGGTGGCCATCCTCTGCACAAAATAGAGGAGCTCCGGGAACTCCATTGGACCGCGCCGGTGCTCCTCTAGTGCTACGCCTTTGGCGCGTCCCGGGAAAACAATATAGTTTTCCCCACAGTAGCTCGCGACCACCACGTACTGCTGTCCTCCCCAGGGTCGCTTAACAGACACCTCGAGTCCCCCAACTCTTAGCGTCCACGATCCCGAAGGTCCCCTGCCAGATGTAGCGGCAGGGTTGCGGCCCATAGCCCTATCTGGGCCTTGCGCCAGGGCGGTTGCCTCCCCGGCGCCTCCTTCTCCGAGCGGGATCGGCCCTCTCCCGATCTCGCTCTGCGGCCTCCTTCTGAAGCATAACGGTCTCGCAGAAGGAAGCCATGGCCCTCCAAGCCGTCGGATCTGCCAGCATAGCCGACACTACTGCTGACAGAGAAAGATCCTGCCCGATCCGGCTGACCAGGTCCCGCCGTTCGGAGCCCCACGCAGGGCACTCCTCCAGCGTGTGCTGTGCGGTGTCCTGGTCACACCCACAATGGTGGCATATTGCCGTGGCTTCGCGTCCGATCCTATTCAGGTACTCACCGAAGCAACCGTGCCCGGTGAATACCTGAGTAAGCCGGTAGGTGACGCGCTCGCTCCTCTCCAGCCAGGCCTCAAAGCACGGCAGGACAGCTTCAACCACTCGCTTGTGCGCATACTGCGGCTCTTCCAGCCGCTCGCGCCACATCTCGAGCGCGTGACAACTGTCAAAATTATTCCTGAGTTAAAAGTTAACAGAGGTTTTTATTTAATTTATAAAGCAGATTTCGTTTAGACTTTTTCGTAAACCGAACTTATGCTTTCAATAGTACGATTGAAATGTAACCTTATTTCTATAAAAATAAGACTCAATTTCAAACTTGACAGGTGGTTTGATAACCGGCAGAATTAAATTTTATTCTTTTACGTAAAATTTGCTTAGTGAAAGCATTTTGTTAATTATTTTCGTATCGTTTAAACGTTTTTGACCTTGATTGATTTGCTTTCGCTTTGGCGCTTAGTTTATCTTTCGTTGTCAACGAGTGAACAAACATACAAACAAAAAATGCATACATAGATATACCAATTACAATTTAATTATGAATTTCGATTTTAGTTTATTTATTACAAAATATTATTATTGTTTATTTCAGTTTATTTTTTAGTAGAGAATACGAAATGCGTTGTTTTGATCGAAACTTAACTGCTATTGCACTTCTTTTGTTACGTGAATTGGCTTCTGATCTGACTGATCTCCTATATCTACGACATGTCTCGTGGATATACCAAAAAAAAAGAAGTCAGATCTCAGAGAATTTAGAATAGAACACGAACCTTCAGGTTCAAATCGTGATCAACAATAGATTAAAATTCTATGTCCTACCCAAAAGAAAATTACGTTCAATTAATATTAAATGTTCTAAAGTCCTCCAAACGCACAAATACAGTGGGCTACCATTTCGAAAACTTCAAACTCATGTTGAAGAAGTCTGTTGAAAAGTTGTCCAAGTGCGTTCAGTCCTCGACTCGCTCACATTATACGGAACATATTTGAGTTTACTGAACTTCGCCAAAGATTCGCCTGAAGTCACGTTTCAGAAACTTCACTACAATAAAGATTGGATAAAATAGGGAATAAAAAAACTGAGGTAGAATAAATTAATGTTACAAAAGTTCTAGAATGAGTATTGAAGGAATTCATTTTATTAGGTAATAAAAATGTGAGAGTTTATGAAAATGTTTGAGTGGTTGTTACTCAATCGCGTTGAAACGGCTGAACGGATTCGGATGAAAGGCACACAGATATACCATCACGGGGATAAGTCTTTCTGTCATAAACCGAATTATACGGCATAAGGCATTAGTTTAGTATCGGATGGTGAAACGAGCTAAAGGCCCACCTGATGTTAATCGGTTACCTTTGCCCATAACTACTTCAATACCACCTAGGCTGTTGCCTTAATGGTACCGCAAGTCGGTTCGCCAAACTGAGACATGAAGATGGAAAGTCTCATGTGATTGTAATTTCACCGGCACCCGTACCCTTCAGACCGAAACACAGCAATGCAAGCATCACTGTTTGGCGGAGAAGTAGATACGGTGGTAGTACTTCCCCGGACGAGCAAATACAAAACTTTAAACATAATCTGCCTGAAATAATAATAAGAAATTAAATAATATATATTTAAAACATAATTTTTATTTTATTTTTTTATAAACATAAAACATAACATCACGCCTGTATTTCCCCGAAGGGGTAGGCAGAGGTGTAATAGTACACCCACATTTCGCCAGTTATGTTATAGTCCCATGTAATAGGGGGCGAGCCTATTGCCATTAACCGGGCACAAATCCAAACTCCGGGCTGCTACTGAGAATTTCCTAATGAAAAAACCCAACAACAATTTATTATTATTATTATTTGTGAGTATACATTTTTGTATCTCGGCAAAATTTTGCCGGTTTTTAGGAGCAGCACGGGCCGAAGCCAAGTGCTACCCTTAGCCATTGTTGATATGATGAGATGAGATGTTGTGACTCTGTGATGTGTGTGTGTGATCGTGTGGTTGTGTTTGTGTGGTGACTGCTGTTTGTGAGTTTGATGTGATGATTTGTGCCTCATTGTCGTCCTGCAAGAATTTTCTGACTATTCTGCACGTGTTTAGAATAGCGGCTTTTGTAGATTTTGGTAGGTATACGGTGCTAGGTCTAGTGTTCTTAAAGATTGGTGCAGTTGTTTAGGAACGACACCCGTAGTTGACAATACCACAGGAATAATAGTAACATTACTTAATCGCCACATTCGGCTTATTTCCATTTTCAGATCTATATATTTTGACAGTTTTTCCGCTATTGTGTTTTATTATTATTATTATTTTTATAACATAACATAACATAACATCACGCCTGTATTTCCCCGAAGGGGTAGGCAGAGGTGTATAGTACACCCACATTTCGCCAGTTATGTTGTAAGTCCCATGTAATAGGGGGCGAGCCTATTGCCATCAACCGGGCACAAATCCAGACTCCGGGCTGTTACTGAGAATTTCCTAATGAAAAAACCCAATAACACTTTGCCCGACCCGGGAATCGAACCCAGGACCTCACGCTCAGCAGTCGCGCTTGCAACCACTAGACCAACGAGGCAGTCATAAAGAGGTAGAGGAGGTCGAGGTATTTTTATAAATTAATATATATTTCTTTGCACAAGATACAATTATTTGTACTTGCTTCTAAGTATGGCAAAGTATGGCAGTCGTTGCTTGATAAATATCAAGACAATAGAATGCTCGTAGGCAAATACTTAGATAAAATGTTGAACTTTCATGCGCTCAAATCGGAGTCATCGGTTGATTTAAATAATTTTATCGAGACTTTCGATCACTCTTATCGAGCTATTAAACTTTTTTTCTTTTTTTTTTTACAGTATATGATGTCGAAACTAGCTAAAGGCCCACCTGATGTTAAGCGGTTACCTTTGCCCATGACAACTTCAATACCACCTAAGCTGTTGCCGAAATGGTACACACGGCTACACATCAAGCTGTAAATTTCCAGTTTATGCTGACCTCGCATTGTATAGGCTTTCCGCACAATGCGAGATCAGCTTATACTGGAAATTTACAGCTTGATCTATAGCTGTGCGTACCACAAGTCGTTTCGCGTAGGACACCAACGTGTATTTTGGTATTGGATCTCCAGGTCCCTGTAAAAACAAAATATTGCTTCAATAAAGCAAGTCTACGCTGTCAGAAAAATGATATATGAATAACAATTTGTAATCTTTTTTCAGACCCTGCTGTTTTATTGTTTAACCTCTGCTTAATTAATGAAAAGATTTATGATACTAAATTTAAAGATTCTTAAATATGTAGCTGGGTTTCTTATATTAAGCATTTGAAATATTGAGTTTTTTTTTTTAGCATAGGGGTAATAATGATTTATATTGGGGTAATTCCGAAATTATTCAAAAGTCGACTTTATTGCACTTTGATCAAAGGTTTACGTTTCTTTTTCTATTGTAATAACCCCTTACACAAAATATTTATCAGTTTTGTTATTAATCCTTTGGTATTTCGGAATTACCCCAGGAAAAGAATGCGGTTCTCAACATTTCAGTTCCTTTCCGTATGTGAGTGCATACACATATGGCAAGTTACTTCCTCTCCGCTAGATAAAAAATACATTATTATGTACTTATTTTAAATACCCACGAAGTTCTTTCTTTATCAGTCGTAGTGCACTTGCGGCTTTGCCCACCTAAAGAGTTCCCAGCGTGTCCCGTGTAATGTATCCCGTTGTAGTCTTGGTAAAATAAAAATACGTTGGTATTTCTTGATTCGAGGTGATCCGACAGAGAATCAAAGTTGTCGATATAGCCTACAGGATTAGCAAGCTGAAATGGCAATGAGCCAGCCACATTAGCCGAAGAACCGATGGCCGTTAGGGTACACGGATTCTTGAGTGGAGACCGCGAATCGGTAAATGTAGGGCCAAATTTCAACTAATTCTGTTCAGTAGTCTTGGCGTCATGCTCAAACATACAAACAAATAAACAGACAAACAGACAGAAATTCTAAAAATTGTAGTTTTGGCATCAGTATCGTTCCTAGAATGCGCAGCAGTGATTTTTTTCAAAAAATATTCAATGTACAGTTTTTTCATCTCTACGATTTTATTATATGTATAGATTATTTTCTAAATCAAAAAATTTTTTTTTTTAGATTTATTCTGAAATGAAGTTAAATTGAGTTTAAAAATGGAAGGGAAAAGAGCACGAGGCCGTAGTTCTACACGTTTGTTGTAGATCCGAACCTCTCTTTCCATTTCCATTTACGACACTGTCCAGGCCGCAGGTGATCGCAACAGATGGCGAAACATCATTCGCAAGAAAATGATCCTAGGGTAAGGTCACGACCTCAGCATTAAGGAATACGACTGAAGGAGGAGGAGAGTTACTCTAAGGTCCCCAGTTGGAAGCAGAGAAAATAAAGGATGCCGTGCACCTGATGTACGGAAACTCATCAAGCTGAATTTCCTTCTGGTGCCGGACGTAAAGAATAGCACCACCCTCTCACTTTGTCATAGGTGTCGTAAAAGGCGACTAAGGGATTCACCAGAGGTTGGGCAGCAGCGTTCTCTGAATATTTAAACAACCAACTGCGATCGTCAACCCGCCTGCCAAGCGTGGCGATTATGGCATATCCCCCCCCCCCCCCCCCTTTGGGGGAGGCTTTTCTCCAGCAGTGAACGTCTTTCGGCTGAAATTATTATGATGATGATGAACTTTTGAATGATGTATTGATGTACTGAATTTAACCTGTATACCATGTAACACAGTATAATTAAAAACTCTTCTTATCTATTTTCCTGGTGATTCTGAACAAACTGTTTTCAGGTATGGACTATTCTAATACTATCGTGTATATGTATACGGTGCCGACTGTGCCGGAGAATCCCGTTAGGGACTCCATCCGCCGAAAAAAATCCCTAAACCTAACTTATAAACTAAAATCGCGGTTGCAAAACCACATAAGGGCGTCCCCCAGGCCCCAAGGGAGGGCTCGGACCTCGGCTTACTGGGGCATTGCGGGGGGACCCCGCCGCTATGTCGTCTTTATTTCGTAAGCAGTAAGTACGGTATTCTAATTCAAGTGTTACCACTGACGTGCAGTCGACAGTACAATATCTGTGTATTTTCTTTTCCCCAAACATTTCCCCAAAATCGCAAAAAAATAACAATCTTTCGTGCAGCGATGCCAGAGCAGTGACGCGGTTGAATTCGTAAACGAATGGTGTGAAGTTTGTGCGTGTGTTTATATAGTCACATTATTTATGTCCCATGCACCCTGTGTGATTAATACTATAACTCAATAATTGTTTTAAATCTATAGGAACTGTGGTGAAGCATCAAGTATTTCGCTCCTGCTATTACGTGGGGCTTATAACAGAGTATTTGACTATTACTTAAAATTATCAATCTTTCAATTTTGTTTTGAAGAAAGAATATAAATAACACGATTTGTTAAAAAAAATAAAAAATAAATGACAAAATAGAAGAGATACACGCTTTTTAAGTTTGTGGAGGGAGCATTTTCTGTCCTTGTCGCGCGAAACGGACATTGTACTGAGTGGTGCATCTTTGTGATAGCGTTAATGCGTTATGACGTCAGACGGTAGTAGTGCTGTCTCTGTCTAGTAAACAACTTTAAAACGCTTATAACTTGGGCATAGTTAAAAATATTTTATAAGTTTTTTCATTGTAACTCATCTTTTTTCGAATAGATTTAAGTTTACTAATAAATAAATAAAGTCAAATACCCTACGCGAAATGTGGGTATACTATACACCTCTGCCCACCCCTTCCGGGAAATACAAGTGTGATGTTGTTATCAAGTTTTTGTTAAGGTACCGAAACGTGGCCGCTCACAATGGGCCTGATAAGAAGGCTCAAAGTCACTCAACGGTCTATGGAGAGGGCTATGCTCGGAGTATCCCTGCGTGATCGAATCAGGAATGAGGAGATTCGCAGGAGAACGAAAGTAACCGACATAACCCGAAGAATTGTCAAACTTAAGTGGCAGTTTTAACTTTACTGCCGATGGGGCATTAAAGTTCTGGAGTGGCGACCGCGTACTGGAAGGCGCAGCGTGGGTAGGCCCCCACAAGGTGGGCCGACGACCTGGTGAAGGCCGCGGGGCTAGTGTTGTAAAGCTTATTACTTTTTTCGCTGTTGAAAGAGCTACCTTTACGGTCGAGAGTCTTTTTCTATGGTTGCTATTCAATGATTTCAACCAAGACAGAAAATTAATATTTAAGCCTAAGGGTGTGTCATAATGTTGTGACGCAATAATATAATATTAAGGGTGTGTCGTAAGGTTGTGACTCAAACAGTAAGTAAGTTGATTATGTAGAAGTCATGGGACTCGTTCATTCATACTCCTTGTGGTCTAAGTAGTCACTGGCACTGTAGAGTTAGAACCATAAAGGTATTATACTTACGTCAGTATAGAAATGTCTTTGGTTAGAACCATAAAGGTATTATCAGTATATACAAAGTCTTTGGTTAAAACATAAACTTATTGAGTATATTGCCTTTAGAAATAAACGTAAAAAGAGTTGCCATAGTATGTAGAAGCTGACCTGTCCCGACAGACAGCACCCGTTCACGAGCATGACGTGAGCATCAGCTATCGCTTAACTCAACCATATTGAAGGGAACTTAACGACCCGACACTAACGCCACCATCAGCATGACATTTAAGTGAGCATGACAGACTCATACTGCTAGACAACAAATAGGCAGGAATATATAGAACTACTGTAAAAACATTAATGGTCACATGATACTTACATTTTACATTTTAATCACCTATTAAAAAATTGTAAGCAGTTCATACACGTTGCAGTTCTAAGACAGAAAAGAATGCAATATTAGAAAAAAAAGGTGTAAATAAATTGTATAATTCCGAAACAGTAAAGTTAATAAAGTGTAAATAAATTTTAATAATAAACAGTTAATAATAACTGAAAACAATGTCAAAATAACATGAGTTGGTAGAAAAATTACCAACAGTTGATATACAGATCAATACAAAAAATAAAATGTGTCAAAAAAATTACACAATGTCAAAGGCAATAATAAAATATAGATCCAATGTCAAAATTAAAAAATAAAAAATAAAACTAATGGTCCAATAGGAATAAAATTAACAATTATAAATGATCCATGAAACAATTACATATCAAATGCCACCTGTAGGGGCCCGCTGGCCAGATCATCATTTAATTTAGGAATATATTCTAAAGTGTAGTACTTGAAAACTTTAAAAACAGGATTTTTAGATAACAAAATGGGTAAATAATCTTAGTTTTGTTGAACTAACTTATTGAAGGACAAGAATCATAATATTTAAAAAAATCGTTTATTACGCTGACTTATATATTTTCTTATCTCTAGCCCCGACAACAGAAGGTTCCACACTAAGAACGAAATGCGGAATTACTTGGAGAACAACCCAGAGTTAACTGTCCAAGGTTACGATCGCGTGTTGACTGACTTCGGGGTTCACTTGAAGCTGGCTCGTCGTATGGGCTGGATCTCTAACACGCCGGACGGCGCGGCCGCCGCCTGTCCGCTGCCCTCCGGCACTCTCAGCAGCACGTCACCGCTCGTCAAGCGAAGGAAACTGAGCCTCAACAAGGAAAGCAGTTATGAAAATAAATTACCCGAGCAAAATTCATTTTTTCTATAAAGAATCACTTTTTAACTAGTAATTTAATATAGTTTCCTTTATTAACTAATTAGATGAATAACACGAGATAACAAATAGTTAGGCTAGTTTTTTTGTAAAATGATTAAAATATGAGTTATAACAGTATTATTTACTAGTCTTATTTATAGTCGATTGTATTTATTAATAACAATTTTGTTTTGTTTATGGCTGTTGTTTTATTTATCATACCAGCAGGGCAAATCTCCACAAAAATCAGAATCGTCTTATTTTGCATTTGTTTACTTATATTTGAAATGTGCCACCATGGTAGTGTGGTTCCATTTCAGGTGAAAAACGTAAATAAGCAAAGAGATGACCATAATATCGCTAACATCGATCTCCATTTTATTGACTTGTGGATAAATGAGTGTATGCCGATGGCCTGAACCCTAATTGTTAGGACTTTCAGACTATGTATAACAGTAGTAATGAAAACACAGTTCTATATAAAACTTTATTTATTGCACAAAAATATTAAAAAAATGAAACAAGTAATTTGTCAATAATTCGATGAAACATTTGGTTTACACAACCCCCTTAATACTTAGTACGAGAGTTTATTGTTTTTGTGGTTAAAACTTCTAAATTAGTAGGCTCCGAAACGACGACGTTCTTTTAGAGCGATTGAGAACGTCGTTTACTTGAAATTCTTTTTGCGCCACATGCTTCTATAATTAATTTTCGATCACTCAAAAAGAACAACGGCCGTTCGGCACTTTATGATGAATTTTTCACGTCCCAATTGAACATCAGTATAGTACAGTCAACGTCAAAATGTTTTAGAAATAAAGTCTGCATTTTTTTTCAAATAATTTAATTGAATTAATGTCTGTAACCATATTTGAACCCAGAAATAGTACGTATGTGAAATTAGGGCGTCTATTTACATTTAATAATATGACGATATGCATGTCATGCCGAGGCCAATATTCGTCGTGTAACGGAATACGTCTACCTAGGGCAGGCAATTCAGCTTGGCTTGGTTGCTTACAACTTCGAGAAAGAAGCCAACAGAAGGATCCGTTTGGGCTGGGCAGCATTTGGCAAACTTCGCCGAGTCTTCTCGTCGCCTATACCGCAAAGTTTGAAGACAAAGGTCTTCAACCAGTGCGTCCTGCCAGTCATGACTTACGGTGCCGAGACGTGGACACTGACAGTTGGGCTAGTCCACAAATTTAAAGTCGCTCAGCGAGCTATGGAGCGAGCTATGCTTGGAGTTTCTTTTTAAGGATAAAATCCGTAACGAGATTATCCGGAGAAGAACCGGAGTGACCGACATAGCTTGTAGGATCAGTAAGCTGAAGTGGCAGTGGGCTGGCCATGTCTGTCGAAGGACCGATGGCCGCTGGAGCAGACGAGTCCTTGAGTGGAGACCAAAATATTATGATTTAGATATGGGTATCATATTTATCTACCTATTCTCCTTTTAACTACAAAACCAAATTTGTAAAATTGCCATATACCGAGTGTATATTAGGTATTTTAAATTATTGTCGGTAGCACACTAATTTTAATTTTTTCTAGCTTTTTATAACGTTCGCACGCACATGCAGAACCAACGTGTCCTTCTTACAATAAAAAAAGCTTTGAAATACGAGTAGTTCCTACTTATAAGGGATACGTATACTTAATTTTTTTGTTGTTGTTAATTTAACCGCGCGACATTCGTCCGCTCGGTCCAATAAGGAACCCTATAATACTGAGCATGGCCCGACATGCTCTTGGCCGGTTTATTTATCAGGTGTACCATCTGCGAAATATAGCCCGCCAAAGTGGCTTGCAATGTGTCCCCCCCCCTGCCATTTCTAAACTATCCAACGTAGAAAGTTATAATCTTCAACATTGATAGACCTTTGTAGCACGGAATTAAGAACACAAGTGGAAGTCCTTTACGATTAAATTACTAAAACACATTAAAGATATAAATAAAATCAATAAATTTATAAATAAATTAAAACGCTTTCTAATTATTAAAACACATTAAAGGAATTTTTCATCCCCCCATCCCGGAAAGAGTATTTTTGCTCTTCGATATCTGAGTGCAAAAGCCGTTTTTATCCCCTAGAGGATAAAGTAAATTGAATTTAGAACATCGTGTGCACTAGGTTTGTGAATTCAAAACATCATTAAACCTATTTACTTCTCCCTCCATGGTGCCGAATTTATCATACAACCTTTTTTAATTTGTTAAAAACTCAGACTCTGAACCTTCTTGGTATACTTTTTTTTTATTTGCTTTGCGCGCGCCAGTTTCTTTTCACGTCATTTTATTAAAACCTTAGGTTAAAAACAAGAAACTTGAAAATAAGTGAAAAACCTAAAATGCACAGGTCTATCAAACTACAGTACCTGTACTTCAATTGTTAAAAACTAATTTTTGATAAATGATGTATTAGGCGAGTAATTATTTATTTACTGATGGGGGCGCCACTTAGCTCTTAGTAGGGCCTTAAATCTTTCAAGATGTCCTCGAAAAACAAGTTTAAACAAGTTTCATTCAATTTTAAACAAAGTGGTAATTTAGCTGGACTATTTTATATTTATAAAATAGTTGTAAATCTTGTATCAATGGGAACATATTCAGAAACGATAATGTACTAAACATTATGGTGTATGGTGTATTAAACAGTTTATAGTTAAAGATAACTGTGATCCAGGACGTTCAAATACCGCTTCTTAGAGTTTAACCAACGTGGCGGCATGGCAGGGAAAAAGGTTATTGTTAGTGTTAGACGTAATATACGAAAATTCTACAAAACTTTGTAACTACGACATGAATAAAACTACCATATTCCACTAACAAAATTTAAAATAACCCTTCTTCTGGCGCAGTCGGGTAATGAACACGTCTCTTACTTTGACTGAGAGAGGTGAGCACGGTTTGACGCGCATGTGTGTGCTTGAGCGCTTTGGGAAAAGTCGCGGTGTGCACTCGGCGCGTCGGTTAGAATACTTAGGTATATAATTGGTAATTAATTTATTAATTAATTTATAATTAATTATTAATCTTAGGTAGATAATTTATTGTAATCATTAGTGATTACAACAAATTATCAATATCTTCTACACTAATTCATGAAAACAAATAATTACTTGCCATATTAATTCATTACACTAAAATTTTTGGGGTGTCTGTATGGACGAATAAAAAAAGGCGGATGGAATCTCGCTAAGCAATAGGTGAAGCATCCATAGTAAGACGGCTCGCTTAAAAGTTATAATCATAATCATAAATAATTTATCGCAGATTTTTTTTTTGACAGTATATCTCCTTAAATATGAGTACATTAATTTGTAAGTCTACATTTAAATGTCAAAAGAGAGCTCGTCCTAGGAAAGACCTGTATCACGAGCGCCGTCACCTTCCTCCAGACCAGGCAAGTAAATACAGTTTACTTTATTAAAAATTAACTTTTAGGGATATACCCTTTTACTTTATTACGAGTAAGGGTGTAGAAAAAGATAATAAAATTTAACACTTTTTTAAAAATAATTACATAAATAAAAGGAATGAATAAAGCACGGGCTGGCACGCACACATTCACACCCACAGTAATACAAACAGCTCGAGTACGCAACACATCTTGTGTGACGGTAGTCGTTGTCATAGTGTCACAAATAAAATAACAATATGATGTCTGGTGTGTTAAAATGCTGTCGAAATTATAAGGGTTTACGAAAAAATCAAGTGCTTCAATCTTTTCTTTGCGAAATTCCGTCCTCCTTTTTTAGGGTTCCGAAGTCCTACAAGGAACCCTTATAGTTTCGTCATGTCCGTCCGTCTGTCCGTCTGTCCGTCTGTCCGTCTGTCCGTCTGTCCGTCTGTCCGTCTGTCCTAATCCTTTACAGCTTAATAACTTCTACAGTTATAAACATAAGTAAATGAAATTTTGTTCAAAAATAGTCTGCATATAGATCTCAATTTTAAAAGAATAAAAAAATAGTTTTTACGTTCTTTAGGGGTAGCGCCCATACATGTGAAATGGCAAAAAAAATAATTTTTTCGCTGCACCCCCTCGTGTGGGGTATCATTGAATAGGTCTACTAAAATGAAGGTAATGTTTCATACATCACTTTTTTATCAGGTGTACCATCTGCGAAATATAGCCCGCCAAAGTGGCTTGCAATGTGTCCCCCCCCCTGCCATTTCTAAACTATGCAACGTAGAAACTTATAATCTTCCACATTGATAGACCTTTGTGAAAACTCTCTTTTAAAATTATTTCGAGTATAATGTGATTATAATTTTTTGAGTTATAGACAGAAAACTGAAAAATACTTAAAACGTCCTAGTTCAAAGGTCATTGACCTTAGAGAAAAATGATCACAGCAAATAATGCTCCTTTTGCTACTTTCTATTTGAAAAAATCACAAAAAGTAACTTTGTGTTATGTTGAACACACTTCTTCAATTTGGCTTCTTGAATTTATCGCTAGATGGCGCTACTAACAACACTCTCTGAGTCGCGAATGCTGCCGATTATTGCAAAAACTAAAATAGCCATGATTAATATTCGATTTGATTTGTTTGTACACCTACTTAAGGAACCCTATAATACTGAGCATGGCCCGACATGCTCTTGGCCGGTTTTTTATTCGTTTATTAGTCCGTGGGTTTCTGTAATAATTGAATACCATAATTTGTATGGAGCTTATGTCAAATTTCTATCTCTCTTATCTAATTCTTATTCTTCTTATTTGATATCTTCTATCTAATTTAGGCCGTAAAGTATTATGTGAAGGATAAGATATCCTATCTTCCTATTATTAGCTACAGCTCATTAGCATTGTTGATTTAGTCTACTCAAATAAATTCCCTTAGACTTAGTCTTTCCGTTCACATAGTTAAGTTTACATATTCTCATACATATTACATACTTGTACATTGTAAACAGTCACTTAATGCCATGAAACGACGATCAAACAATTGATTTCCATACTCATGGAATAACAAATCTGTCAAGTGAAAAAAAGAATCGCATTTTTTTTTCGTGCTTTCGTATCAGTAAACACCAGCACCTATCTTCGTTTTCGGAAGCGTTCCGACGCTCGGATGAATCTTCGGAGTGGTCAAGTACCTACTCAATTCTCCAAGCTGTGTCTCAAAGTGATCATCAAAGTCAGTTTGATTGACTGACAAAACACAAACGAACTGCAAAGCAAAGTAACGATAGTAACAAAAACAAAGTTAAGATAAACCCAAACCGCCTTCGGTGGAAGTTTGGAAGTAGGTATTGAAACATTTACTGCGTGAAAACACAGAGAACACTATACTCATAAGTGAAAACACAGAGAACACTATACTCATAAGTGAAAACACAGAGAACACTATACTCATAAGTGAAAACACAGAGAACACTATACTCATAAGTGAAAACACAGAGAACACTATACTCATAAGTGAAAACACAGAGAACACTATACTCATAAGTGAAAACACAGAGAACACTATACTCATAAGTGAAAACACAGAGAACACTATACTCATAAGTGAAAACACAGAGAACACTATACTCATAAGTGAAAACACAGAGAACACTATACTCATAAGTGAAAACACAGAGAACACTATACTCATAAGTGAAAAAACCTTGAAGATTGTGGGCTTGTACCGTGTACGTTAAAACGAGTGTACTTATTTTTTACCCGACTGCGCCAGAAGGAGGGTTATGTTTTTCGAGTGTATGTATGTATGTATGTATGTATATTTCTTTGGCACGCTCTGTAGCCTAAACGGCTTGATGGATTTAAGATTGAGAGGTGTCGTTAGATTCGTCTTAATTCTGAGAGTGACACTGGGTATATCAAAATTTAAAAAATTAAAAATCGAATTTACTTACCATCAATGCTTCGAAAACGAATTATATCATCTTTGCTGCTAAAAATAAAATAATTCGTAATCACAGTCCGCTTGTGATAAATGATGAAATAATAACAAAAGTTAAATCAGAAAAATACTTGGGCTTAGTTCTCGACAATAGACTTACATGGGAACCACATATTGAAAAAATTCGCAACAAACTATCGTCATTGGCAGGTGCCCTACGGCCCATAGCAAGATGCCTTCCAAAAAATGTGCGTTACACTATATATAACTCCTTGGTCAAGTCTCGTATAGATTATTTGATTGAAGTGTGGGGATCTGCAGCCAAAACTAATCTGTTGAAACTACAATCAACCCAAAATAAATTAATTAAAACATTGTTCCTATATAAATACTTGACACCTACTGTTAAAATATATAAAGAAACTGGATTGATGAACCTAGCTCAGTCACATAAATATAATATTTGTATTCTAATAAGAAAAATTTTAACAAAAGATATCCATTCACAAATAACATTTACTAAAAATATAGACTACCATAAAATTAGGACTAGACAGGCCAATGACATCTCTCTAAAATGTCCTAGTTCAAATTATGGAAAAAAGAGCATCCATTACGAAGGAGCTCAATACTATAACAAATTACCTAAAAGTATAAAAGAGGCAAAAACTCTAGTTACCTATAAAAAACTGTTAAAAAGTCATATTTTGAAGGATTTTTAATTTTTGTTTTATTTTGCATATGGGGACTGTGGCAGTGTTGAAAATAGTGTAATGTATATTTTAATAATCAATTGTATTGTCATAAGTATTGTCTATAACTAACTAAATAACACTGCCTCTAAGTATCTTGCACTTAATACTATACATATTTACCTATACTGTCTAACAATAACAGACAAAATATGTAGATATATAATACTTTTCATATTATAAGATATTTAGAAATTTATTTTGTCTACAAAAGCCAGCAAATGTATATTTTTCTACTATATGACAAGTGTATATCTAACATTGTTACAAAATTAAACAAAGTTCCTGCTTACATATTAAATTAGGTATATGTAAATCTAGTTATCTTTGAATACGTATATAACATTACACTGATTTTTTTTTTTTTTTTTTTTTTTTTTTTTTAATTAATTTATAGGAACTTTGCAGATATATCCAGATAATAATATATTATATTTAGAACACATATAGCGTACATGTTACATATCCATAAAATAATCTTTTACTGTAATTAGATTGAAAATCGCATAAGATAAATAACCATAAGTACCTATAATACTAATTAGCAATCACTATATCATAGGCCTTAATAAACAACTGCTGTTAGTACACCTACCTACACAGAACTACCGTTTTTATGACGCATTTGAACGAAACTTTTTTACTTACTACCCTACACTAACTTACTACGCTAATCGATAACCATTAGTTAATAAAATATAATTGTATTTTCTCTATAAGTGATTATTGTAATCTTTTGAGAAAATAAATGTCTTTAACCGTAAAAGGGCCGCTTTTTGGCGCCATATTACCTCATCAAAAATTTTTTTTTTCCGTCAAAAACTATCGAGTGGGGTATCAAAATAAAGGGTTTTATAAATGCTTTACAAAAATATATATAACTTATATGTTTAAATGTAATTTGGAATGAAAAATGCTAAAAAACAACAAAATATTCAACGTTAAAAATGAATTTGACTTTTAAAAAAAACATTAATAGTATGATAAATAAAACATGACAAAACTAAAAAAATTCAAATAAAAAAATTAATTAATTAAAACAAAAAACCCGACTGCGTGTAAAAATAACAGAAAAGATATAAACAAGACTTATCAACACGCAGGCGGAGGCTACCTATGAACTATTATGTAATTCATGACCAAAAACATACGTAGCCTCCGACTGCGTGTTGATAAGTCTTGTTTATATCTTTTCTGTTATTTTTACACGCAGTCGGGTTTTTTGTTTTAATTAAATTTTTTTTTTATTTATTCAAGCAGTAAATTACGTGATCTTACGATAGTAATACTGCATACTATGGTGATACTCAGGATACGGTTTTGTGCTAATATAAACATAGTACGGTAACAAACAATGTAGGTACACCAATGTCTCTTTGTGGTCTTGGTTTGAGCTCAGTGTTGCCATTATTATAAAATATTGGACTTAGTTATTTTAAAAACTTTGTTTACTGGCATCTACCGTCCAGTACTTATGTAATTAATGACCAAAATCAAACGTAGCCTCCGACTGCGTGTTGATTTGATACTTTCAGATATACCTACACAAGTCTTGTTTACATCTTTCAGTTATATTTACACGCAGTCGGGTTTTTTGGTTTTGTTAATTAATATTTTAATTACCATTTCACTGCTGGGCACGGAACTCTTGTCAGTACGATAAGATTAAGGTCTTAGTCCACCACGCTGGCCTACTGCGGTTTGGCAGACTACACACACCGTCGAGAATTGAATGGAGCACTGTGTTTCCTCACGATGTTTTCCTTCACCGTTAAAGCAAGTGAAAATCTTAACTATATCTAAAGTATTTTTAGTTGCTATTAGCTATAGCAACTAATTAATTAACAAAAACAAAAAACCCGACTGCGTGTAAAAATAACAGAAAAGATATAAACAAGACTTATCAACACGCAGTCGGAGGCTACGTATATATGTTTTTGGTCATGAATTACATAATAGTTCCTATGTAGCCTCCGCCTGCGTGTTGATAAGTCTTGTTTATATCTTTTCTGTTATTTTTACACGCAGTCGGGTTTTTTGTTTTTGTTAATTAATTTTTTTATTTGATTTTTTTTAGTTTTGTCGTCATGTTTTATTTATCATACTATTAATGTTTTTTTTGAAAAGTCAAATTCATTTTTAACGTTGAATATTTTGTTGTTTTTTAGCATTTCTCATTCTAAATTACATTTAAACATATAAGTTGTATATATTTTTTAAAAGCATTTATGAAACCCTTTATTTTGATACCCCACTCCATAGGTTTCGAGGGAAAAATTTTTTTTTTGAAGCCGTAGTTTGGCGCCAAAAAGCGGCCATTTTAATTTTTATAATTTTGATATACCCAGTGTCACTCTCACAATTAAGACGAATCTAACGACACCTCACAAGTTAAAATCCATCAAGCCGATTAGGCTGCAGGGCGTGCCAAAGAAATATAAATGCATACATACATACATACATACATACATACATACACTCGAAAAACATTACCCTCCTTCTGGCGCAGTCGGGTAAAAATAGTTAACCGCTAGTGTCCCCGCGCATCACAATGTGATTATACACGGTGGTGAAAATGTAGTCGTTTCAATCATTATTGTTGTTTGGGATTTCTTACAAACAGACACGATTTATTTACAGCAGACAATTACACATACCTACCTACCTACCTACACAGAGTTACTTATAACAACAGACCTAATTAGATAACCCACCCACCCCAACGATAGGTCACCCTAATTTCTATGTTAATTATTGTTTTTTGGAAAGCTCATCGCTTACATTATTCTGTATTCTTTTTTGTTAAGATATTTACTACCCATTATTTCAGGGTGATTTTCATCAGCATAATATGCGTTTTCATAGTTACAAGTATTTCCTGTAGCTTATAGCTACTGATTTATGAATAAAAGTCAACGCATAGTATGCGGTAGGAAGTACTATAGTCAAAGGCGGTAACTGCGGTAAGTGACAAACTCGGAATCTGCATAGTAGTAACATTTGAATTACGAAAACCGTCCCTTACTGCTTGAAATAAAAACGCTGTCAAGGTTAAACTGTTACCACTTACCACTGACGTGCGGTCGACTGTACTTTACTACCTGTCTGCTACAAGAATGACATTTTCCCTTCCCGCTCCCTCGTACCGCACCACAAGCCAGGCCCGGCTAGTACCAATAGTGATCAATAGCAATGCTGTAAAACGACAGGTTTGCATACCGCAGCAGTTCACACACACATCTTTGCGCGTATAATGTACACACACATGTACGTAATAATGGCTCGATTTGCATGAGAAGCACACATCGCCAGGAAATGAAGCTTGTGACCGTGTTGACCTAAGCACTCGACTGTCTATATTATAGAATTTTGGGTATATAATACTCTTAGGGCTGGTTTTTAATCGTCTGAATTTTTTTTATTATAGAATAAATGTAAAAATTTGTCAAAACTGTCAAAATGTCAAACTTATTCCTTAGATAAAAGTTAACTGGCTATTGAAAAACTGGACCTTAATCCTACCCTACTATTAAACAAAAGCCGCGCTGAAACGGCTGAATAGAGTTGGATGAGATTTTGTACATAGATTGACCATAACCTGGATTATTAACACAGGCTACTTTTTATCCTGGGAAGATACACAGTTTCCAAGGGAAGAGCGATAATATATTTCTATGATAAACCAAATTATACGTGGGTTAAGCCGCGGGCATAGACTAGTAAAGATTAATTATACTAATATAGAGATGAATCTTTCTGCCACACATTTTAGTTAAATTATTACTTGAACATATGATTTCTTGTCTAACACGTTATCTTCGTTAATCTCTGTGAAACTGAGATAGTTTCAAAAACAATCTTAACTAGATTATAATCAAATTAGCACAGTTTCTCAAAACATTACCAACTACGACATAACATAACATACACAGTCCATTTCCAGTAACAGTCCATCATTGTCCCATTGCTGGGCACGGCTCTCTTTTCCGAAATGCCTTAGTCCACCACGCTGGCCTAGTGCGGGTTGGCGGACTACACACACCATTGAGAACTGTATGGAGCACTCTCAGGTGTGCAGGTTTCCTCACGATGTTTTCCTTCACCGTTAAAGCAAGTGATAATCAAATTCTGATCCACTCAGAGGTGTGGGCCGGGATCGAACTCAGATCCTCCTGCATGGAAGGCAAGTATTCAACCGCTAGGCTATCGCTGTTCTCGCAGGCTTATTAAATTCCCGGAGTCCCCCTTATTGTGCTGAAGACGGCTACTGGGGGGTTTTAGTGGGTAAAAATCCCACTCACTCCAGCATCTGTCCTCCATGAGGCCGGCAGCCTTTTGAAGGTTTATTCAATCAACTGACAACATTCGACCCGAAGGAAGCCGGCCCTCACAGCAACAGTGATTACAATTGACTCAAGGTATATCAAATAATCATCTATTCTCTATTATTTACATAAATACATAATGTATTGGAGACAAGGAACGAGTGCATTACTCGAATATGGATGTGACTAAGTTTATAGATATGGATTTATTAAAAAAAATGCGTATAACAGTAACAATAACAACACTAACAAATTCGTTAAAGACAGTAACAAACATCAGTGTGTAATTTATAAGTTAGTCAAGTGTGTGTGAGGTACGAAGTTTATTTTTCTTTAGACATAATTTGTGTCGAGTTTAGCAAAATCATCATGAATACAAAAAATATAGCAGGTAAGTCGCACCACACTACTGCACGCCAAACATCCTGTATTTTACTACGGGAACGCATGTCGCTGTTTTCCGCTACCAACACATAAATACGCCATCATGCCCACCATGTTTCTAGGATACAATGCAAAATTAATTAAGCCTAAAAGAAATCCGCTGCTAGATATGCTGCAAAGTAAATTTTTTGGTAGCTGCAGCTTCTATTCACACTTTAAAAACTAATGTTTTAAGGTCTCAAAGCTCAACTTTCTTCTTCTGGGTAATTCGCCAAAATCATGTTTTTTTCATGTCCAGGTAAGCGAACACTACTTTTTAACTTTTTTTTCTCCGTGTCTATTTTTTGTGATAGTTGACATAATTTCCGACTTGGTTTTGCTATTAAATATGAAAAACCATACATAATAACAAAGATTAGGTCATGCAAACATTCAAATTCTAATTTCCTTGGTATGTCCACTTCACAAAATTTCTTTTTTAGGGATCCGTACCTGAAGGGTGCCGAACGGGACCCTATTACTCTCGCTACGCTGTCCGTCCGTCCGTCCGTCCGTCTGTCTGTCACAGGGCTGTATCTTTCTAATGGTAATAGATAACTAATTGATTTTTTTTTTTTATTTATGTCTGAAGTTGTGGCGCAATTTGGGAGAGGCCTATGTCCAGCAGTGGACTGCGATAGGCTGAGTTAATTGATTGATGTCTGAAGTCAGACGTATTTTTCAGAATCTTTTTTTGCTATATCATGTTTAATGCATACAAAGTTATTAAAAAATGACATATAATTTAATAAAATCACTAGGAGTATAATTATCTAAACTGCTGGTCTGCAAGCACGAAAACTAATTCGTACAGACCTATGAATTCATAATAAACACCATAATATGGAGATACTTACCTACCTATAATTTTAATTGATAAGAATTGTTCATTTGTGTTCACAGTAAAAATAAAACACTTACCTACCTAAATAATTCACGACCATCAATAAATTACTTTGTAATTAGGTACCTAGGTACACCAAAGTATGAACTATTTTCAGTGTCTCGTTTGTCTATTGAGCTTCTGAGAATGGTTGCTGTAAATGTCAATAGTGTTCTGAAGCTGCGCTAAACACACAGCTTTTGAAAGTGATATTATGTCTCTTTTTTGCACCCTTGACCCAAATATTTTTTTTATAATATCAATACCTACATGAGAAATATTTAAATTTACAGTATTTACAACGTAATTTTTAGTGTAAATAAGTAAATAATCAGACTGCCTTTTTTATACTAATTTATTAATTAGTATGGTCCTAATCCTAACTGGTTTCTCACTTTCCGCGTTGTTTGTGTGCGAGCTGTGTTTAAGGCTTTTAATTTAAAACAAAATTTGTCTAATTTCTCCTCGACTTCATAGGTAGGTAGAGGTACTAGGTACCGAATGAATATGACTTCCTACGTCTCTGAATACAGCATAGGAGTGATTTGATCAATGACTAGGGAAGTGTATAGTCCTATATTAAATAAAACAAAATATTTAAGTTAAGTAGATAGCGTGATTTACGTTATGTATTTTCTCGTTACAACAATATTTAAGTAAAATATCATACCAAAATACCAATAAGTGTAGGATGTACGTGGGACACTCAGAAAGTTTTGCGAAACTAAAAAAAATTGTTCTATACGTACATATATTTTTATCAAATCTTTTCAAAGTACTTTCCACCAGCCTCTATACAAAGATTCATGCGCCTAAACCAGTTTTCAAAACACTTTTTCCAGTCCGCCGCAGACACCTCGTTTACAGCCTGCTCGAACGCAGCCAGCGCATCTTCCGGCGACGAAAATTGTATCCCTTTGAGCTGATTTTTTATTTTTGGGAATAAAAAGAAGTCACACGGTGCTAGATCAGGGCTGTAAGGAGGGTGACCCAGGAGTTTGACTGGCGTGCTGTCCAGGAAGTCCCTCGTTTTGAGTGCGGTGTGCGCAGGTGCATTGTCGTGGTGGAGCAGTAGCCCGCGGAGCCCTGTGTTTGGTCGCTTGTTGCTTATAACAGAGAAAACTTCTGGCAAACATTTGGTAGTATACCATTCGGCATTAATGCTTCTTTGATCCCGTAAGGGAATTGATACCAAGTGGCCAGTCAAATTAAAAAAGCTAGCGATCAAAATCTTACCCCCGCTTCTAGATCGCTTCACTTTGGTAGGCGTTGGCTCATTTTGAAACACCCAAACAGTCGACTGGCGCTTGGTTTCTGGGTCGTATTGATAAATCCAGGACTCATCACCTGTAACGATGTCGTAAACACGCCGAGACGAGCCTGCTTCAAATTTGTTAAGCATATCACGGCACCATTCCACCCGGGCCTGCTTCTGAGCATCGGTGAGGTTGTGCGGCACCCAGCGTGATACTATCCTCCTCACGCGAAGATGGCTGTGTAGAATCTCGTGAACGCTTCCCGATCCAATCTTCAATATGTGTTGAATCTCCTGATATGTAATTCGCCTATTGTCTTGGATTAAATTTTTCACTGCTAGCACGTTTTCTTCGGTAACAGCCGTCAAAGGGCGACCGCTTCTTTCGTCATCCCCCAAAGTTGGTCGACCGCGCTTGAATTCGTTATACCAACGATACACGGTTGCCTTGGAAGGGCCTTCATCCATGAATGCCATTTGAAGTCTATCGTACGATTCATCCGGTTTCAGGCGACACTTGAAATCGTATAAAATCATAGCTCTAAAATGTTCCCGGCGCAGATCCATATTTCAGTGAGACACAATACTTTGAATTAACTCGCAAAAAATGTGGAGGGAAATTTTGAAATTGGAACTTACTTATTTTTACTTATAAATAATCATATTTTCGAAAAACATTATAACTGGCCAGTCTCCCATATATAAAAACTTTTTTTCGCAATACTTTCTGAGGGGCCTGGTATTTAGGAAACTGTTTGAAAATAAACAGTTTCCGAGGTATGTTTGGATTTTTTTATGATCGAGCCAAATAAGTGCTTTGGACTTGTTTGGCTTTGGAAATGTTTTGGACTCAATAAGATTGTCACGTCTATCCTTGAGTAACATGTATTTTAATTTCAGTACCATAGAGTGAGTAGTTTTTGAGCGCGATTCACATTAGTTTGTTGACTTTCGGGTTTCGGCCCCTTAATAAAACACATAAGTGCATTAACTGATGTTGTCTTTACAGATATTATATTTTAGCAAAAGTCTAAGCCAAAATACCACATAACTATAACTTCCATCTAAGGGAGATAACTCTGTACGTAGAGTAGCTATTCCATTGGTAGAATTGAAACGCAAGGCGGCCTGATCAAATTCGACTTTTTATTCTAAGTAAATTCTTGCGGTCTAAACATAGCCTAAAAAAAAGGAACATCGAAACAAAATGTCAGGAAATTTACTGAAAAGTCAGGGATTTTGTCAGGAATTTTCATTTTTGTATCTAGTAACCCTATCTGTGATGCGCCTTAGGGAGGTGCCCGTCATATTTTTGAAACTTCTGTTTTGTATTACCCTGTATTACCTACTATGTAATCATGTTTATGTTGAAAACCGCATCACATTTGCAGTGTATCAAGACAAAATGTAAACTATTAACTATAAAAAAATAAAATTAGTAACATGATAATAATAATTGTCTAATTGATTAATGAAGTCATAATAATTCATTTATTTATTTGTAATTCAAATTTTCTTATTGTAGGTAATTATAATAATGTGATATGGGTGTATGTGTATGACGTCAAACTTATGCCTTGCCTGAAATAAAGAAATTTAATTTTTATTTTGTTATTTATTTATATGCGGTTGGCTATACTTATACTTGCTAAATAAGATTTATTTATTCATTTCATATGAGATAAAAATTAATTGAAAATATTATTGTATTGATGTCATATCTCTTCTTTTTGTGCTATAAGTAAAACCGGGTCTCCTGCGACCAAAATCTAACAAAACATTCTTACAAAACATGCTAACATTTTGCTTAGGCCAATTACATGTAGCCAAACAACTAGGCCACGCCTCCATTTTGTTAGAAACACATGTTAGATGTTAGAAATAACAAAAATATAGCCGCAAGAGACGCGGCTTAAGACGACAAACAAAACGTAAAAATATAGCCGCAAGAGACGCGGCTTAAGACGACAAACGGAACGTAAAAATACTACTCGTTTGAATTCTCATTTTATATTTAAATATAAATAACATTGAAATTACGTTGTTGCTATAGATAGACCAAAAAACCAGAATATTTAATAGCAAACCACGGACGAATTCTTCCAAGTAGCAAACTAAATTATTTTTACATAAGTACTGAATTAATCTTGGTTTATTTTTTGCACGCATAATTAACATAATCCTATCCTAAAATTCCTAAATAAATGGAAGTGTGTTTGTTGGTTTGTTACTCTTTTCGCAGTAACGGAGGAATAAAAAAACATTCTGTAGATACATTTGTGCATGGGCCTTTGACCAGCAGTGGGCTGCAGTAGGTTGCGTTGAAAGAAGGTGAGAAGTGGCCTTTTTTTTCCGTGGGGAAAATCTTCCTGGAAGCACTCCGCCCGGGGAAGGCGGAGCCAGTGTCGGAATTTAAGTAGCCATTATAATATAATTAGCTATCCATTTACAACTACTCATGAATAAAACCATTTTATTTCTCACTGTTCAGTCAGTTATTATTCATAGGACAATTTCAATAATGACTCTTGATGACAGGAAATAATAAAATTCAAAAACAACTACCTAATGTTAACATACAAAGTAGGTCAGAAAATTCATATCAAACAGTACACAGGTTGCCCGTGGCTTCACCGGCGTGGATGTCGTTTACTGCAAATAAAATAAACTAATGTCCTTCTCCAAGTTCCAGACTATCTCTGTACTAAGCAAATGTCTAGAATCTAACAGAGGCGTCAATCCAGACTATATCTAGTTATTAGGTACTCTAATACTAGGATTAAAATTAAACAAAACCCAGAAAGTTATTTCATGCTTTTAATTCGAACATTTCTTTTTCTAAGGAAACTCTTTTTTCTGTTGGTCTAAGTGGAAACTCAAAGGTCTCCGTCGGGTAGTTACATAATTATATTTAACTTTTGGTAGGAAGGTGTATTTAGGATCGTTTTGCTTGTTTTCTCGCTCCTATCTTAAAATGAAGTGGGCAGTAATCTAAATACTAAGGCGTATATTCACGGACGAATATCTGCTTCTCTTGCCTCGTGGTCCAGACCATTTTATTATACTCCCTGTCAATTTTTTGAAGTCGGTTAAAAATAAGGTCATTTTTCTGAAATTGGTAGTTTCTACCAATTTTTTTGAAAATTAAGTTATTAAGACTGTGTTTTTAGGCATCAAAATTATAGATTATTCTTAGGAACTGACCACAGATCATAATTTTTAATATTGTTTTTCTAAAAAGTAAATAATATTCTTTGAAAATTTATCCAAACTCGTGGGACACACCCGAAACACAGATGTACACTTTTTCTGAAAATGACCCATACAGCATTGACTTGTACCTTTCTTAATTCAATGTTATACAGTCTTTGGGAAAGAAAGACATATAAATTCCTTGGTCAGACGACGCTCGGGGCTGCGTTCAAATAAAAAAATAATTTTTGAACAAATTGCTTGAAAAATTTGTTTATATCTGTTGTGGAGTGACCGAACGATGAATGATGTTGTAGGTAGTCTGGATGAACGAATATGGAGAGTTGGCCAATACGATGTCAAGAGCTAAGACGATCACTGTACTTTTTTTTTTTTTTTTAATAAATCTTCTTTAGGCACGCTTGACTTGGGGAGTAAGCTGGTGAATGCGTTACGAGTCGTGAGGCGAACGGAGGGGAGGAGGGGGTAGTGCGGGACGCGGGGAGCGAGGCGCGGAACGACACAGCGCCGGCAGATGTTCGCGCGCCGCGCCGCCATTCCTTTGTTCTCATTGAAATAGTATTGAGGGAGATATCAGTTAGTGAAGTTTTACTTCAGTCTTGTGCTCCTAAGCACACTCGATTTTTTTTCGAAGATATAGTCAAAATATAGTGTGTGAAACGAAACTGACCATTTATTTTTGCATTCTGATCCCAAACTTGGGGCACAGAATATCTAATAGTACTATTGCTTGGGGGCTCGTCCGAGACCGCTGCGAAATAAGTGGATTCGTGGAGTTAACAAGTGACGCCTCCACACGACACACGCTATTTCATTTCTAAGAAGATATACGCAAGGCGGTTACGTTTATCACCACAGATTACAACGAGTACAAGGAATTACGACGACGGTGGTCAACATGTCCGCGCCCGACGACTGCCACCGCGACGCGACGCTCAGGCAACACCCAAATACTCATTAGAAAGTACAGTGCGCAAGTAGAAGACCGTATCCATGTGGATACGGTATACGAGACATCGATGAGAATTGCGAAATATTCAATTGGAGTTCGACACAGGAGGCCTACTCGCGTTTGACGATGTTCGATTAATCGTACCATTCATCGCACAGTTCGCTACTCCGCTGCCGTGTCAGGCCTATCTCTTGTATCTCACGAAACATAGTTTTGAGATATCACCGTTTAAAGTTTTTTACAGATAATTGCGATTATCTTAAATTTTTCAAAACTTTCGGGAAATATTTTTACATTATTGGTTGTATTAAAGTCTGAGGAAAACCGGGCAATTTATAGATTTTTGAAAACTTCGTAATTTTCAGAGTTATTAGCTATAACAGAGATAGGTGTGACAAGCTCTCTATACATTGGTTGTTACGCGGTGCTCTCTATCTTAAGATACGTGACTTAGCCGCAACAAGTGTAATATGAAATGTTTTGCTAAACACAGGTATCTTTAACTAAAGTTTGTCTGACTGATTATTTAGTATTAAATTAAATTAGTTTATAAAGGAATAGAAAAAATAGTACTCATCTAAACAAATGAATAATGACTTATGACTTATCTAGTAAAAACTCAAATTTTCAAATGCATTAAAATATCCTTTTTTATGAGTGAAAAAGTAAAACGAAAACTCAAACTTCTTCTAACCAAGATTCGATAACTTTTAAAACAAATAAACTTATTAAACTTCCTAACTAACATAAAAATTGGAATGAGAACTTAGTATTATCAAAATTATTTTAGATGCAAAAAAAAACTAAATCCTAGATATGTAAGATCTTATCTAAATCTACATCTGCATCTAAGTCTGCTTTCTTTCTTTCACTTACACTCCTTCGCCTTACTTCCCGGGGTACTTCTTTTTAACTAAGTCCAACACACTTTTGCAATACACATGCAAATCTTTGAATAATTTTTCATCGTATGATTTCTTGACGACTATGTAAGTTGAGCATCTTCAAAATTCAACTATTCTTAAGCCTAAATACGTGGATTGAAAAGTTCGCGGTCTTATATAAAAATAGTAATGCAATCGAAATGCTTTTGATCTCATTATAATCGTCAACCCTTCAGATGATTTTACGCTAAATTTCTTTGTTGTATTACTTTTGCTTCGAGACTTAGAAGGATTTAATCAGAGCCAGATGATAAATTTCTTGCATTCGAAAAAAAAAATCTCAACAATGCGCTGTCAGTACGTGTCCGTTTTAAATTTTGTCCAAAATAGCACAAAACTACATAGTGACATAATTAGGAGAATCTATTGCATCCGATGCTGTAGTTAAAAATCTGTTAGCCGAATTAAATCCCAGTAGACAGAGCGTTGAATATGTCCTCTACTGTAAATAGCCTTCAACTTCCACTATAGTACAAAACACCGAAAATATATTTAATCTGATGGTAGGAAATCAATAATGAAATATTAAAGAAATAGCTAGGTAATAGATGTTTTTAAAAAGTGATAAAGAAGCAATATTTGCCATAAATTCTGATTTCCCAGGGTATCTAAGAGAAAGGTACCGATGCCCTTTTGAGTCGAACAAAAACAACCGGCTAAGCACTTCATGCAAATTTTTATTTCGTTTGATGCCGATATATAAGAAATTTTACGCAAATAAGTTGTCATAAATAAAACTAGGGTCCAGCTAAGACAACAGAATAGTAAGACCAAAAAATACTTAAAAGAAAAGTATAGACCAGAACTACTAGCCTCGAAGCAACATAAGGTGATTATTTTGAAAATAAGGTAATGGTGGCAGTTTTTTGGGTCTAAGTCGACTGCTGATTAAAGGGTATCGTCATAAACTGCATTTATAACTGCACTTTTTTATAAAAAAATTGTAGTTATTGAATAAACGTCAAACAGTAAAAATTACCAACGAAGTTACTAAAAACTGTTTGGTTTTATCTAAGCACAATTCGAGCGTTCTGAAATTATCTGAAACTCTGAAACCATGACTGAAATCCATAAGTTTAGGTGCCAGTTGGCTTTTCATTGCCTGGTTTAGGACCTATTTACTTCAATTTCCTGTGTAATAAAATAATAATTGATATAATAAAAAAATATTAATATAATAAAAAAAAAAAAAAAAAAAAAAAAAAAAAAAAAAAAAAAAACGGAACGCAACTGTCAGCACCTACAAGTTCGGCGGGGCAAAAGAAAAATCGATTTAAAATCAATAAATGAATATTTCACCCCCGATAAGCTCCAAAATGACGGCTTTTAGTTGAGTGTTAAGCCCACGAGAAGACCTTGCTCTTGTGTGTATCAGCATCGTTGTTTACAACCAGTCGCGACCAACGCAATAGTACAAAGTGATCTAGGCGCAGACTTGGGTGACAAGGTGTCAACATGTAATGCATGCTAATGCAAGGCGTTTATCTATTTTACCTATTTATTGTTTATCCAAGTGACAGTCGGATAAAAGCTATAAACAATTTGTTCATATTTTAATAAACAATAACGCCGCCTCGCCTGGACGACGGTTGTCATGGACACTGTAAAATAAACGTCAACGTCAGCTTTTATACATATGCCCTAGTAGTCTGTGTTTTATACCATGATGTCATTTGTATATTTATTATGTGTTTTAGATTAGCTTGTAAGTTATAGTTTTAGTTTCATTATAATTTTTTTTTTAAATATTTTTACATGATAAGCAATGTCGGCAGTAGCGACACCGAAAACGGTGGTAGTCAACCTACCACATCGCTGGATGTCTTGGTGAGATGTCCGCACTGTTCTCAGGCACGTTTTTTTAAGGGTGAACGGGGTCTGAAGGTGCATTGCGGCAAGGTTCATAAACCACTCAATGTACCTTCAGGCCCCTCAACTACACATTTATCCCCAGTACCTACTACAACCAATAGTGAACCCCTTTGGCAAAAATTATCTAAATTAAAAAATTCAACCCCCGTTTTAAAGAGAATACCCCGCGGCGCGAGGCCGCTCGTTGCATTAAGTTTAGCCCGTTGTGTCCGTCTCGCCGTCCGGGAAAACTCACAAAGTGCCTGGGAACAGCTACTCACCTTTCCTTATAGGATTCTGCATGTACAAAAAAAATTGGCATCTAAAAAAACCCTAACAGCACAAATTAAAGAAAACTGCAATTTTTCGACCCCATCTCTCGACCCAAAATTACCAGCGCAGAATCACCTCTCACATAAAGGGCTATTGCAACATGTGGAATCAAAATTAAGCGAGGGTGATATAAGTGGCGCGGCCAGAATAATCTTCAGTAGCGATGTGGTGGCGCCTTACTCTTCAGAAACACTTTCTGCTCTGGAGAGTAAGCACCCAGCCCCTGCGGATGACCTCTCCTTCCCCGAACCCCCTGATCCTGATTCCCATAATCTTTCAGTTACAGCTCGCCAATTGGTCACAGCCGTGGGCTCCTTCCGGAGCGGCTCTGCGGGCGGTCTCGACGGCTTGACTCCCCAGCACGTAAAAGACCTTACGTGTTCGGGCGCCGGTGAAGCTGGTGAGTCGCTCTTGAGGGAGCTTACGGCCCTGATCAATTTAATGCTCTCCGGCAATGTGAACGAAGCCGTCATTGATATTTTGTACGGGGCCAATTTATGTGCCCTGCGAAAGAAAGATGGCGGCATTCGTCCCATTGCCGTAGGTTGCACATACCGACGTATGGCAGCCAAGATTTGCTGCGCCTATTACAGTGAAACTCTGGCCAGCAAATTCCAGCCCCTGCAATTAGGTTTCGGCTCTAAAGGGGGCTGTGAGGCTGCCGTACACGCCTTATCCACCTTTGTAAATTGCAATGAAGGCGAGGTCATCCTTAAGGTTGACATCAAAAATGCCTTCAACTCTGTAAACCGGGACACCCTGTTGTCTGAAATAAAAAAAGAAATACCCGAAATTTACAGTTTTCTTTGGCAATGCTACCGGCATCCATCCAAATTACTTTATAAGGACCACCTATTAGAATCTGCTGTTGGATGTCAACAGGGTGACCCCCTTGGGCCGGCCATTTTTAGTTTGGCGATAAATCCAATTATTCGACAGTTAAATTCAAAATTTAATGTGTGGTATTTAGACGACGGGACTCTAGGAGGTGACGTGGACACAGTTGTTAAAGATCTGGAGTTTCTAAAACAAAAATTTCATTCTATTGGCCTTGACCTCAATTCATCTAAATGTGAAATCTACCTTCCCCACTCGACTGACCGACAACTGACGATTCAAAAATTTCATGCAATAGCGCCAAATATCAAAATAGTTGAAAAAAGTTCACTTCACCTCCTAGGATCTCCAATCTTAGACGAATCCTTCTCAACATTCATTGAGGAGAAAATACAAAATTTTAATGATATTTCGGAAAGGCTTTTTAAAATTAATATGCATTCGGCGTATACTATTATTCGATATTGTTGTTTTGGACCTAAATTTACGTATATCCTACGCTCTTCTCACTTATGGAAGCACCCACAACTTTTGGACAAAGTAGACAAAATTATACGAAACACATTAGCTTCAATTTTAAATGTGGCCCTGGACGACCGAGCCTGGTTACAAGCCACACTTCCCATTCGTATGGGTGGTCTCGGCGTCCGCAAAATTTCCAGTATTAGTTTACCGGCGTTCCTGTCCTCGGTCCACAGTACTGAGAAATTAACCAGGAAAATTTTAGCATCCTCACTGGTTGATTTTGAGGTACCGTGTTTGACCGACGCTGTCAACGCTTGGAAAATGGCCTGTCCCAATACGGAGTTGCCCCTCATCTTATCTTCCCAGAGACGGTGGGACGGGCCGCTCTGCAGTTTGACACGGAATCATCTATTAAATACGTCAGTCAATACTGCCGAGCGTGCCCGTCTGCTGGCTGTGGGTGAGTGGGAGGCGGGACTGTGGCTTCAGGCCCTCCCGTCACCCAACTTAGGCACTATGTTGGACAACACAACTTTTCGGTTCGCTACCTGCCTACGGTTAGGCGCTCCATGCGGTGCTCCACATCGGTGTCATTGTGGTGAAGCTGTCGACAGCCTCGGACACCATGGCCTTTCTTGTTGCAGGAGTGCAGGTCGCATATCACGGCACGCCAATATTAACGACATTATTCGTCGTACTCTTGCCACCGCCGGCGTACCAGCCGTACTAGAACCTAATGGCTTGGCACGTGACGATGGTAAGAGACCAGACGGTATGACGTTATTACCTTGGAAGTTGGGTAGGCCTCTGGTGTGGGACGCAACCTGTGTCGACACCCTTGCTCCATCCCATCTTCCTAGCTCGGCGGGCTGTGGCTGTGCTGCCGCTGCAGCTGCGGAGACCCTCAAGCGGCGCAAATATAGTAATCTTATTGGATGCTATGATTTTGAGCCGTTTGGGGTCGAAACGCTCGGGCCATGGGGTCCGAGCGCTCGGCTCCTTTTCAAGGAAATATCTAAGAGACTGGTCGACACTTCGCGTGACCAGAGGGCTGGCTTGTTCTTTGGGCAACGAATAAGCGTTGCCATTCAACGTGGCAACGCTGCCAGTCTTCTGGGCACGCTTCCGGATGACAGTGATGTGGAGGAATTCTTCGACGCCTAAGTCTACTTTTATGATATTTTAATATTATTGTTTCTGTTTTTTATACATGTTTATACATGTTTATATTGTATATATTATTTATATTAATGTAGATAGGTAGTAATTAATTATAATATGTGTATTTATTAAAATACCTTATGTGATAATATTTTACAATAGTACAAATGTTAATAGTACTTTTACCAAATAAAAATCTACCTTATTCAGACATAATTGATTAACACACATTTTCATAAAATAACCAGTGGAAAACCAACCACAGACAGTGCGTATTTTGAAGGCTTTTGTAAATTATTTTAAAGTACGTACACTTTTAAAAACCCGGTAAATAAGATACATCAAGCTGATATACTAACCAACAAAAATAGGTTTGTGAACATTACTCCTGCATATTCGACCGGGATTTTTTTAATCCACCTATTGATTTCAGAAAGGTAGTTATTTTTCTTCAGCTGGTCCGCATGTTGCCGTGGGCTATTACTTTTAGAACCATGTTTTTTAATGAAGCTCTCATAATATCCACATCATCATCAGTTAATACGCGCACTACAGTCACGGATAAATAATGTATCTAGTAGTTAGCAGAGTTAGGATTTGCTCGTTGCGCTCGCAACTTATCACGCGTAATTGATGTAACTTAAGATACAGTATTTTACCATAACTAACAATGGCAAAATCATCGTTTCAAGAGTTAGGTGATAGGCAATTGTGACTAATTGGTAATAGTTAATTAAAATATTATTTTACTGGGTGATAGAGGATCATGAAAAAATACGATTTAGACCTGTTACGCGTAACTCATGTATCTTAAGATAACAGACCTGCGAGTGACACGGCAGTCCGGTCAACCATAGTTCCCAATATCGCATCAATTATGGTGTTTTGACATTTGTTTGTCTGTTCTCCGGTCAATTTCCTATGACTATAAACCGTAGTCTACCATTATTGTGCCTTTTTATGTGCCTATCTTTATTGTGTAGGTATCAGTCGGAACGAAAGTTCGTACTTCGTTTGTCGTTCCTGTTCCTGAAACACAAGTATACACCCAGGCATTTGTTAGTGGCATGGCGCCCGTCAGTAGGCACGGCAGCACTATGGCTACGCGCCGAGAAAAACTACAAGTACCAAACATAAAATAGACCCACGCTGCGTAAAGTTTGAAACAACAGTGCCTTAACAACGTAGTTGTTGCTAAACAAAATCACAAACAAACCTACAAGTTCAGAGTGAACCCTTGTAAATCCCGACTGAGTTTGTGTGTGCAGTGAGTGTGGCGGCCACCTGTGAGTGCCGCTCGAGGCAGGAGTGAGCACAACAGTACACATTGTATGTAAGGCGGTGATAAAACGAACAAAACTATGCCTTCTGTACCTAATCCAAGTGTGGTCTAGTGAATTAGTAATATTTAATAAAGAACTCGCCCGATCGCTCGGCTTTATTCTATACTTATATTATAAAGATGAAGAAATTGTTTGTGTGTTTGTTTGTTTGGTTGAACGCGCTAATCTCAGGGACTACTGGTTGGAATTGAAAAATTATTTTTGTGTTGGATAGACCATTTATCGAGAAAGGCTATAAGCTATATAACATCACGCTACAACCAATAGCAGCGGAGCATAAATGAAAAATGTAGCAAAAATGGGAAAAAATATTTTGAGAGCTTCCGTTGTGTGCGTTTCGTAGACGGTTAAAGTTACGCAAAAATCATAATTTTTTCAACTCATTACAGGTGCATGGAGGAGTTCACAATTCGAATTTTACGATATGAGTGTAGATAAATATTCTTACCTTACCATCCTTGTACAGTCGACTGCATGACAGTGGTAACACTTCAATTCGAAAAACACCTTTACTGCTTACGAAATAAAGATGCTGCTAATGTCAAAGTGTTACCACCGACGTGCGGTCGACCGTACATTTACCAAAATATTTTGTACGTACGTAAAAATATCTTAAATTACAGTAAAAAGAAGTTATACATCATCATTACATAATATAAGCATGAGCTTGCTATACCCTGTTTTTAACCGACTTCAAAAAAAGGAGGAGGTTCTCAATTCGATTGTATTTTTTTTTATGTTTGTTACCTCAGAACTCCGTCATTTAATTCAATTTCAATTTCTTTATTTGCTTAAATGTGGTAGATACAGATGTCAGGTACAATTTTATTGAGTACGGCACATTTACCATAATTGGCATGCAAATGATAGATAAATCTGAATTTAAAGTCACAGTCACAAGTCCAATCTATGCACGATTTGCCCTACTAGAGATGGGAATTTGGCATAAGCTCCATACAAAATATGTCAAATTTCTATCTCTAGTTGGGTAAATCGTGGATAGATTGGATATTAATTTTGGCCGTAAAACATTCATAATTAGTAACAAGAGTTACCTACATTAAACATTAAAAACCGATTTCGAAAATTCTTTTTTTATTTGAAAGGAAATATTTCCGGATTGGTCCCATTTTTATGGGATCCATGTAGAATTGAGGGAACTCTTCAAATATTATAGGCATACATATAGCGATTTTGATATTTTCATCAACAAGTCAAGCATTTGCATTTTTGGTTTTTTTTTTCTCTTATTGGATCATGTGTAATTATTTTTTCAGCGGAAACTTATATTTAATTTAAGTATTTATTAAGAAGGTCTCCAACAAGTCAAGTGAAAGTCTCCTGCCCTTTTTGAAGTATATAGTGTATATACATTTCCTTTTTTTGGCATTTATTTTGAAATCCGTTAATTTTATTTATCAGAGTTATAGTAACAAAACTATAAAAAAACACATATACATCACATCACACACGTCACACGTCATAGTTACCGTCATCATCATCGTCACAATCATCGTCATCGTACAACTCTAACTTTTCCAAAAAACTGAAATGAAAGTAGAATTTATCCACCTTCGATTGGAATAAGTTTGCATTCGTAATTCAAAATTTTAAAAATGAGCGTTCTGTCCTTAGACTAGGTAATAAAACACTAAGTGATAATTTCATTCAAAGTTCCGCTCAAAGTTGAAGGACAAAAACAATCTATGTGCGCCCGCAATGGGCCACTTAAAATTTCTGACCGATAAGAAATATTATCAACTTGCAGCTAAATGCCTGTTAGTTGATTGGCTATATGTTTGATTGTTCTGCCGAATCTGTATTAAGTTAGTAATGCCATAAAATAGGTAATAATACTAGTAGTAATGCCTAAGCAACAGTTGGAAAAGGAAAAGGAGATCAGTTATTATAGGAAACACAAAAAAATACATGAAAATATATATATAAAAAATATCATTTTATACTGAATAAAACTAAATAATGGTGAATGAATGTATTATTATGTACACAAGAATTATATTTTAATATCGTTATTTACAATAAAATGGGCAATGGATTTGTATATATCTATATTACAATTACCTAAGATACAAGAAATAGAGGTAGGAAAAGGAACTTGGAGGGACACAAGACTTTGGATAAGAGAGGTGTGGTCATACAGGGAGCAAGCAAAAATTAGGTGATTCAAATCACCCACATCAGCGCCACAGGCACACATAGGGCTCTGCACGATGCCAAGTCTAGCCAGATGAGCCGGTGTGCACACATGGCCCAAGCGCATACGTATAATGATAGAAGTAATTTTTTTGCTGAATTTAAATTTAGAAAACAATGGTTTTGTAGGGATATCAGGCTGAATTGAACGGTAAAATCGGCCCTTTTCCGAGTGCTTTGTCCAGAGCTCACCCCAGGATTCCTGTAAATGAATTCTGGGCAGAGCAGACAGGTCTTGAAAACTGTTTTTATAAGGGAATACATCTCCACAACTCACAGCCTCGTTAGCCAATTGATCTGCTCTTACATTACCCAAAATACCACAATGAGAAGGTATCCAAGCAAAATACACAGGAAACCCCTTCAAAGAACACTGTAAAAGTAGACACCGAGTTTCAAAAACTATATATGGATTTTGTGAATAAAAAGGAAATCTAGCTAAGGCTTGCAAGGCACTCATTGAACTCATTTTCCACTAAGCGCACGAACAAAACTCAGTTTTTGACAATGTTCCAGTCAACTTACAGAATCTCTACAATATCAGCTTTAATGGACGATAATACCAATTTTAGTGTTTGTGTCAGTCAATACACTCAGTACAGAATATTAGCAGAATACCGATTTGGCTTTTATCAGTTTTCGACCACTTTTATACTTAACGGGCTTACGTTTGACCGCCACCTCATCTGATGTTAAGCGATGGTGCGGTCGATGTTGGTACACGCTTGCCCAGCAAAGGTGAGAGAGAGACCCATCCCCTCAAGTGGCTAAACCGGGCACCGTACCGGAACACGACTAGATCACTTGGCGGCACGTCTTTGCCCGGTGGGTGGTCGCAAGACATCGGCCGTGGCCTACCACCAGTATGTCACCTGATTTGCACCACCCAAGGATCACTTGTAGGGATTCGGAAAAGGGGTACCCAGAACGCCTATTTTGAAAGTCTGAGGAAGTGACTACGTAACTGGGTAGTCTAATGAGTAGGATGCGATTCTTTTGTTCTGAGATCGAATCCCAACTTCGACTTCACTTTTTGTGATTATTTTTTCAATATTATGTGTGATTTTCAATAGTTCAGACGGAGTGAAAATGTTTACGTCAAATTCTAAGGTATCGAATTATTTTGATATTAATTCTTTAGTTTTTTTGAGAATTTTATCAGTAGGGTCTTTGTTTATTTTTTTTGTAAGTGGCATTGTCCGACAAAAGCTCTTGAATTTTCTGATTGTAATCAGACGTGTTCATTACAACCGTTGCGTTACCCTTATCGGCACAAAGGATAGTCAGGTCTGGGTCTTCACGAAAGTTTTTTAAAGCAAGGTATTCACCACGAGAAAGATTCTGTTTTGGTGGTTTGCTTCGACGTAGTATGGTTGAGACGTCTTGACGAATCGCCTCCAAATCATCATCAATCATTTTTAACGTAATTTTTTATAAGACAGTCCTCGACGTTGCATATATATTTATTTATTTTATAATTCCGTTGTAACAAAAGCGTTAAAAACCCTATGGATGCCTACTTTACCCTGTCAAAAAATCATAATGCGAGGTTTGGCTCTCAACTATTTTCTTCTCCGAAACTGGACCAATTTAAAAGGTAGGTATTTCATAAACTGAATAAGAATAATATGTACTGTGTCGCTATGTTTTTTTCTTTTTCGATTTTAAATCGAATCATTACTTGTGATGAAAAGTGGATACTGTACGATAATCGGAAGCGCTCGTCGCAATGGCCGAACCCTGGAGACCCAGCCAAATCATGCCCTAAACGAAAATTGACTCAGGTAAAAAGTTACTTGTGAGTGTTTGGTGGACTAGCGCCGGTGTCGTTCACTACAGCTTTCTAAAATCTGGCCAAACGATTACGGCAGATATCTATTGTTAGCAATTGCAAACCATGAAGGAAGAACTAGCTGCTAAACAACCGAGATTGGTCAATCGCTCTAGGCCTATACACGCACACTCGACGAATTGTGAAATTATGTCTTTCTTGATTTTGGAGCACGTCTCAGTATGTAACGTCAGCCCCAGCTCTGCCATTCCTTGAATTTTTTAAATTGTTGTGTCTAAATAAATGAACGTGTACAGTAGCAAGATCGTGTCAAAGGAAAGAGTCCCTACATGACTTAAATCAGCAATTTCGTTGACTATCGCACAGCCGGCGTTAACTTAGCTCCGCCGACTTTGAAATTACATTTCGTCTCGAGAAAAGCTTGTAACTAAGTGGTCTTTTTCTCTTAAGGCTTTGTCTCGGAGAAAACATTAATACAAGTTTCAAAACTCAGCTTTTAAACAGATTTGTTACCTTTCTCTATGCGGTTGTATACATCAGGCAAACTTTTATTTATAGTGAAATACATAGTGCTCATAGATTTTCATGAAATTACATGTTCTATTTATCTAAGTTGTTCTGTCAGTTCACTGATTAAGCGGGTAGTAATTGGGTCCTCCACCAAAATTCAACAAACAGTGCGAGTTTTATCTTGGCCCGCATGGCGCGGGCGCTCCTGCTGCTTTCTGATACATTCTCTATTTACGTTTGCGATGTGTATTCTTTCATGTTCATACACTATTAACGATTGATCGCCACGACTGGAGTTTGTATGTGAGCGCATTGAAGCTTTAGGCATACACCTACAATATAATTGTGCAATATTAATATTGCACAATTATTATTGTATCGTCACAGCCGAGACTTGTATAGTACTTTTATCTCATTTGCGAGGAAACAACACAAATTAATTCAACAGTATCTCATTTTCATTTACACCAATTCGCCCACGCGCGGTTCTTGTAAGACTGCTTCAAGTCTTACTGCTAAGAAAATAGTATTCTTGCATGGCCATTGACCTGAGCATTATGCAGTTAAGTTTGAGTTAATTTCCTCTCTCTTTACGAAGAAAATTTCTTAACTCATTTGAATTTATTCTACCACTTTTTACGCTAATTAGGTCAGGGAAACCAATTTAAATAATATACGCGATTTAATCCGGTTAAACTTTGTTTTATTATAATGTGTAGTGATCGCGAAAACCTTTTTTTGTAAACTCATCAATCATGATGACGTAGCGTAGGGCTGTTCATCCATTATCATTAATGACTGACCTTCACCGTCAAGTACCGATGGCATATTAAATAAGAATATTTTCTATTTTCGGTAACGTATTAATAGATTTTTAATCACGATGAGGCTACATTTAGCTTTGACCCGTGTTTTCTTGGAACGTGTACCCCCATCATGTAACTTTTAACGTCCCCAAATGTAAAAATTAATACTGTGTAGGTATCTAGCACTACCTACCTATCATAGATATATTTATAATATTCAAATGAATGTGTACCCACGAGAATACTGCCGACAAACTGTTCTGCAGTTTGGCAGTATGTTTGATATTGTATATTGTGTAATTTTTAACCGACGAAAAAAAGGAGGAGGTTCTCAATTCGACGCGTATATATATATTTTTTTTTTTTTTTTTTTTTTTTTTTTTTATGTATGACCACGCATAACTTTTTACAGAGTGGTCCGATTTTGATGTTTTTTTTTTTAATGGATAGGGTATACCTCGAAATTGGTCCCATTTAAATTTCAAAATCAAAATCCACCCCCAAGGGTAGTAAAACAGGGGATGAGTGTTTGTTCACCCACTGAATTCTTACCTGTTAACCGATTCTGTTGAAACTTGACACACATAAATATAGTTCTAGACACTACGACATAATGGAGACCTGGAGTTAGATTTTAACCACAAAAAAATGAAAAATAAAACTTTTTAACAAAAAATTGAACCGACGAAAAGTGAAACTGAAAAGCGAAAAATAACTAATTATGAGTCGGCGCCAAACAACCAATCAACGAAGATCATTAAATTACTTTAAATAAATAATAAAAACAATGTCACATCAAATACAACGTGAAACTTTCAACGATAAACAATAACTTTCCAAAAATGCGTTCTCCGCTCGGCCACTTGCAACTTACATACTTTGCTTGTTAAAAGTTCGTTTGGCGCCGACTCATAATTAGTTATTTTTCGCTTTTCAGTTTCACTTTTCGTCGGTTCAATTTTTTGTTAAAAAGTTTTATTTCGTTGAATAAACATTAAAAAAAAAAAGCTAAGCATCACCTATGAATCTTATGATGATAAAAATCAAATCACAAATCTACTACTCCGAATACGGTAAAATTACTAGTGACTATGAGTTTTGCCGATAAGCCCAGCTAATAGCTAAGCTAATCTGTTCCCCACGGCATGAGCTATTATTTATCATTATGTAGCTAATGTCGACCATTGAGGTGCTATGTACACACGGCTACACATCAAGCTGTACATTTCCAATAAAAGCTGACCTCGCATTGTATATGCTTTTCGTACAATGCGAGATCAGCTTATACTGGAAATGTACAGCTTGCTGTGTAGCCGTGCAAAACGTGCCAGACGTTATTTTCAATAATTAAGTATATCATGAAACAGTAACTTTCCAATTCCTTATGTAGGACAAATTATTTTTATTCCAAGACCATGTGCGAAAATCGTTGAAAATATCGATAACATTCATAAAATTAGTTTTTTGAAAAGAACAAAGCCTTTTGAGTAAGTGTAGTGATAAAATAAAAATAGTGATGTAGTGTAGGTAGTGAATATTAATTAAAGACACATGAAATAAGTGAATAAACATGAAATAAGTGAAATAAATAAATAAGAGACGTTAAGATAGTGCCAATGGACACATTCTTAGAAATAATATTATTAGCTAGCAGTTTAAGTTAACATAAAATTACTTATTAAATCTTGTCTAGGAGGAAAAAGTCTTGTAGACTAGATCGTAATTATATTAAGGACTAAGGTACAAATAATTAAGAAGAAGAGGCAGTGCGCATGCTCCTTAAACACCTACGTCGACGTCGCTACAAAGATGCGTTCGAAGCTTTATCGCGCGAGAGTGGTGTGCGCCTAGAAGGACCACTGCAAGCCAGGCTTTGGAACGCACTCGTCGAAAATGGAGACTACAAACTGGCTGAGGAGATCTTTGATGAAGCTGTTGCTGGTAGGATATGCTTATTTTTATTCCACTTTGACTTGTAGATTGAAAGACCATGCAAGCTCTGCCTTAAAATGTGCTTGTTATAAACGGGGACTAGAGCGAACTGAAGAATTTATAAAAAAATCGCAGTATTTGGTGAGGTTTATTGTTTATTTTAATTACATCTTATAATTAGGGCTGAATAATTATGCTGTGGCGCGCTTTTTGAAAACGAAGACTCAAACATACCTTTTGACATACGGCGTTATGAAAGATTGCCTCATCATCCTTCATAGCGCCGTATGTCATTAGATATGTTTATCTACATCACAACGGTTGCGACTGAAAGGACCAATGCAAGCTGGGCCTTGGAATGAGTTTGTTGGAAACGACCACATGTACAAACTTACCTTTCAACGTACGGCGCTATCAAAGATTGCCGAAAACATTATAATCGGAACTAATTTTCTATCCTTATCAGGATTCCGTCAATAATGATATATGAATAATGACATACTTTACGCACATGCACCTGTAATAAATTTAAAAAGTTTCAATCAAGCAAATTTAATAGAAGAGTAATAAAAAGTAAAATAAATAAAAGCAGTGCCTTTGTACTATTCATTTCTATGAATTTTATTATTATTTCTCTGTGTGTGCATAAATTTAATAAATAAAAATAAATAAATAAAACTGAAAGAAAAATGTAATTGTTACCCAAGGGTAGGAGACCTGGTGCCCTGAAATACTGATCTTATTTTTCGCCGCGTAATCATGTCTTATTCCCACGCAGCTATCCTCACGACGCCTCGCCACTTTTCTGTGTTTAACGTTAGTTTGATGGATTCATATAGGTAATAGCCGACCTACAGCAAACTTGACCAAGTCAGTCTATCGCATAGGAGGTATTCCGTGCACTCTTGAGCCATCCACTATGCCTTGCACGACAAAGTGCTCTATGCCATCACTTCATTACCACTACTTATTGTATTTTAACCGCCGTTTTAACGTCTAGTTGTGCAACCCACCTTGAGATACAGTTGTCAACTAAGTGGCGTGGTGTGTGGCCCATCATTAGTGTGAACTTATCTTCATTGCTGTGTGTGTGTGAGAGAGTGTATGTGTGTGCAATCTACGTCACTATCTTCCTTTCCCTTTCCTGTCATATCCTCTAGTACTATAATATAATTAATGTTGAGTTTCAACTTAGTGTTATAGTAGTTATCCTGCAGATTTTTTTTTAACTTTCCACCGCCACGGCATCGTACAGGTTTTCGTGGCCTTAGCACCACGTCTTCTATAGAAGACAATTATTGTATGGAAGTCAGTACAAAGTTATAAAGTCGTGGCGCTGAGAGTACGAAATCGTTTGTCTTCTGTAGGTGTCATTGGCGGTGAAAAAGTTAAATATAAAATGAAATAGTCTTTACGTGAACCACTAGTAGTACTTTTGTGTTTGTTTTATGTGGGCTATTGGACTATCCAATAGCCCAACAATCCAATATCCAATAGTAATATATGCCCATTGTCCAATAGTCTTCATAACATAGCAAACCACAGAAATAGATAGATAGACAGATAGAATGGAAAAGTGGGCGGAGCGTGCGTGCCAACACTGCACCAGAGTGCAGGGCATTTCAAAACCTTTCTCAGTACGCCTTATGACTTGTTTCTGTAAATACTGTAACAAAAACCCGCAATAATACCTTATTGCGCAGTTTCTAACTGCAGAACCAAAATCTGTAAAGTAAATTTGATTAAAGTTATTTTTTTTCAATTAATGACGTCAATATTGGAGACGTAGTGTGTTCGAAAGTTGCCACGCATGAATCGCAAGTAAAATTGTGATTACAACCATTCTAACTATCTATTCCTGTATGGCAAACCCACATTACAAATTCTTATTCTTTATTGTACACACAGATATACATTTATATTACAGTAGGAAAGTTACAAATAAAATGATTTCGTAATATTTTCCCTACAGACTATTTAACGACAGTACCTCTAAACACACAACGTAGACTACTAAGATATCCAACAGCCCAATAATCTAATATCCAATAGTAATATATGTCCATTGTCCAAAGTTAACAAGTTAATTTGTTGTTAAGTTAATTTGTTTATAGTATCCAGCAATTTTTACAGTATAAGTTTTGATATTGATTTATAAATGACGTTTTCTTAATTAATATTGACATAATATAATAAATTCTTGTTACAGATTTTGCATGTCAAGAACTGACCAAACATGTTGGACATAATATTTCATCATCATCATTCATCATTTCAGCCGAAAGACGTCCACTACTGGACTTAGGCCTCCCCCAATTAAGGGGGGGATATGCCATAATCGCCACGCTTGGCAGGCGGGTTGGCGATCGCAGTTGGTTGGTTAAATACTCAGAGAACGCTGCTGCCCATCCTCTGGTGAATCCCTTAGTCGCCTTTTACGACACCCATGAGAAGAGATAAGGGTGGTGCTATTCTTTAAGTCCGGCACCACACGGACATAATATTTACTATTACTATTTAAAAACTTTTGTACCGTGTTTTATGAGCAAAATAAACGATTATGATTATGATTAATCTTTATAACATTGGAAGGGGGGGATGTAGAAAAAATCTCAAATGTATGCCGTAAGGCGCGCTTTTGGAAAACTATTTTCATAAGAGAGGGTGACATATTGTGTGCGAGGAGGCGGGGAGTCACTGTCGCTTGATCTCATAGGATCCCTCCTGTGCGGGGGTACCCGCACGTTGCCTACCGATCGTATTATCGACCGGCTAATTTCACTAGACGTTATCCCACCTCCGGAGAGTCCCCGAATGCTATGTATCGACCGAATGAACATACATACATACACAACATCACGCCTGTATTCCTCGAAGCGGTAGGCAGAGGTAAACAGTACACTCACATTTCGCCAGTTAACCCCAAACCGCGGAATTAACGCTTTATAAAAAGTAGCCTTTTACGCTTGTTCAGCTGAATTTAAATCATAGCTATCACAAGATGGAGCGAGCTATGCTTGGAGTTTCTTTGAAGGATAAAATCCGTAATGAGATTATCCGGAGAAGAACCGGAGTGACCGACATAGCTTGTAGGATCAGTAAGCTGAAGTGGCAGTGGGGTGGCCATGTCTGTCGAAGGACCGATGAACGCTGGAGCAGACGAATCGGCAAACGCAGCGTAGGGGGCGCCCCCGCCAGGTGGAACGATGACCTGACGAACGTGGCTGGGGGGGACTGGATGCGGAAGGCAGAGGGACCGAGTGTTGTGGTGCAACTTGGGAGAGGCATACGTCCAGCAGTGGACTGCGATAGGCTGAGTTGATATCACAAGATATTTGTCACTGTTAAAGCCTAATAATTCAGGTAGGTAGACTATGGGCACGGCGCAATAGCGGCGGTAAGGCTCGTCGTGGAGGAGTGGCTGGAGAGGGGCCATGGTGCCCACACCTAACGGCTGACGCAGATACTCTCGGGGCACGGTTGCTTCGGGAAGTATTTGTGTCTAGTTTTGCCATCTATCGATGAATAGCAGAACTTTTAATGACTTTTTGAAATATCACGCTTGTCTCTTTAGTTCTGCAAATCGCCTCTAGGTGGCATTGGTTGTATCGGCGTTACTGCGCGTAAGCTATTGCATAGCTTCTATCGCGGGCCTTGAGCGTGGAGACCGAATCCAGAAATTCCGTAACGAAAATAACCTAACACCGACCGACACAGCGGTGATACTTTTTAGTTTTGCCATCTATCGATGAATAGCAGAACTTTTAATGACTTTTTGAAATATCACGCTTCTCTCTTTAGTTCTGCGACGTGCTCAGTCGCTAGCTTCTTTTTAAAACTTGTAAAGGAACATTACATCTCTGTATAAATTGTTATTTTATAGAGATGTTGCTACACTGGTATATACACGTATTTTATTTTGTTATTTATTTAAGAATACTATTTGTTGTTAGATTTGTATATATTGTATATATTTGGTATGTATTTATGGATATATATTAGAATTTATTTTATATATTTATACATGTAGAGGCTGCGGGCTTGGGAGCTGAGGAAGAGGAACTGGCGCTGAAGCTGGAACTAGCACCGTTGGAAGTCGAAGATCCAGCGCCGTTGGAAGTGGAAGACCCTTGGCCGTTTATGGAACAGAGCTGCTCGCGGACTCGCTTTATTGTCTGTGGAAATAGTAAACAAAGAATAAAGCAAATTTTCCAAATGTTTACCTTAATAAAGGAGCTAATTCTCTGAATTTAAATCACACTAATCTGTTTTTTCGTAATTCTCTTATTAAGTAAACAATATTGGCACGTCTTTTTTATGCAATATGTCAATAATTATTATTCAATTCAATTCATTTATTTTGCGAAAATGGGTACAAAAATCAGAATGTAATTTAAAAAAGAAGTAGGTTACATATGCCATATTCTGCTGTTAAGTATGCAAAATTTAATACAAATACATTAATTAAAGTTGCAATGTCATAATACCAAAAATAAACGAAATAATTAATGTCAGTCTCATATTGTCATATCAAATTACACAAGTATATAAAATTATCATATGGTCAAATTCTCTCATCTAAATATTCCTTATAGTAGGCCTTCTGTATCAAATACCCTTTGACCTTACATTTAAATAATGACATGCTTTGAATGTCTATAATTAATTGCATTAGGTAATTTGTTGTACCCTTTGACATAAAAGTATTAAAAGACATTATGTTGAAAATTTCACACACTACAAGTGTTTGGTTTGGGTCAAAAAAATGCATTTTGGATTGAATGGATGGGCGCCATCTCTTATGGCTCGCGGTGTTTCCAACTTGCATTTTGTACGAAAATGTTATGGACCAACGGTGGTCCGGAGAACACTTCGGGGATAACATTTTTTAACCTAATTACACGTGCAAAACTAGTATGTAATTATATTTTATCAGTAGTTATTTGAATAAAGAGACGTGCCAAGATTGTTTACTAAATAAGAAGAGACAGAAAAAACAGACCGTACATCTCTTATCGTCATTGAAAAATGATAGAAACTGACAAATTAGTCCATCGTACTCGTACATAGTATAGAGGCAATAAAGGATATTTAAGATCTTCATCTTTTCATAACGTTTTTATTAACTGTTCGGTACAAATTTTGCAATTAAAATATTCATTCATAATAAAAAATACTTTTAGTACAGCGGGAAAATAATTTTTAATTGGCCTCCAAATAAAAGCCCATATAACTTACAACATAAAGGCTTTTTTTTCACGGCGCCGGCGCAATTTGTTACGGACCGAAATTTTAACTATTTTAGCGAAATGTTTAAAAAAAAACCCGGCCAAATGTGAGTCGGACTCACGCAGTAAGGGTTCCGTACAACCCATCGACCTGATACCCCATAGAAACTGATTTAATTTACGAGAGTTTATCAAAAACAGCAGCAGCAGCTTGCAGCTACGACACGCAAAGTTGCTCTTGGTATGATACACGGAATCATTTCCTCTATGGTATGATATTACAACTACGTAGGTATCTGTACTGTAATTCCTAAAATGTACCTGTAATTAACTTATTTTTTATATGTAACCTACCGCATGTCGTCTTGTTTTTTTTTTTTTTTTTATAGTATAGGATGGCGAAACGAGCTAAAGGCCCACCCATTTGTTGTGGCAATAAATCATTTTTCTTTCTTTCTTTTTCTTCTTTCAAAAGATCAACCAGCGTACGCGAAATGTGAATTTTTACACCTCTTTCTTACGTAGGTACCACCACATATGTCTAAATTTGCCTTGTTTTTAGTATTTAATGCTAAACTACATAGTATGCACTATAATTAGACCAAGTTTGACCCTGGTATGTATTACTAGAGATAGGAATTTGACATAAGCTCCATACAAAATATGTCAAATTTCTATCTCTAGTAGGGTAAATCGTAGATAGATTGGATATTAATTTTGGCCGTAAGATGACAAGCGTCTTTACAGATATTTCTAAAAAAATATTTTAATTTACTATTTCCTCGAAGGGGTAGGCAGAGGTGTATAGTAGGTACACCCACATTTCGCCAGTTATGTTGTAAGTCCCATGTAATAGGTAGTAGGTGGTTAATGCCACTAAGCAGGCACAAATCCAGACTCCGGGTTGCTACTGAGAAATTCCTAATTAAAACACCCAATAACACTTTGCCCGACCCGGCAATCGAACCCAGGACCCCACGCTCAGCATTGCGCTTGCGACCCTGCGCTTTCATGGAAGTTTGGTAGAAGGAAAGCCTAGCTCAACAGAATAATAGTTGGACTCGGGCAAAATCCGTGTCTGCGACACTAAGAATGTTAAGTATTTAAATATAACAGACTACTACTAATATTCAGACTACAAACTAATATAACTTGCCTTGTCAAGTGCAATTAGATGAAAAAAAAATGGGCCAAGAGCAGCCCTATACTAAGCATGGCTTTACTTTTTCCGTTTTTGAAATAAATGGCAGCATTGACGACTCAGAGCGTGTCGTTATACAGCGCCATCTAGCGGGCCAAATTTAATAGGTGTGTCATGTCAACATAACACAAATAGATGGTAGCTAAAGGAGCATTGTTTGCTAAGATAATTTTTCTCTAAGGTCAATGACCTCTGAACTAGGACGTCTTAACTATTTTGCAGTTTTCTCTCTGTTACTCGAAAATTTTGTATCACATTATACTCAAAATTATTTTAAAATAGTTTTACTAAGGTAACGTGAAAGATTATAAGTTTCTACGTTCCATAGTTTAGAAATGGCAGGGGGGGGCACACAAGGGTGTCGTCAATCATATTAGGTTAAATGTGAACGTATACTCATATACAACGTGTATCAGAAATGCGTGGTCATATTTGAAGAGCTCACTCAGGGCATAGCATAGAACAACTTTTACTATGGGACCAACCCTGAAATCGCGAAAAAAATATCAGCTGTTCCCTACTATATTATCGATGTCGCTCGAGAAATTGTGAGGATCAGCTGATATTTTTTTCGCGATTTCAAGGTTTGTCCCATAGTAAAAGTTGATCCATAGCATCCCCTGAATAAGCTCTTCAAATATGACCACGCATTTCTGATACACGTTGTATATGCGGCGCGCCGGCCTCGCCCACTTAGCCTTTCTAACCTTTTGTTCTGTGTTTTTAACTCTTTCTCAGTGATAACTGATAACATAACAGATGATTACAAATGGCGTTACTTAATATTTCGATATTTGTTTTGTTTAAAAAAATAATTTTATGCTTTTATAGACAGACTAGTTAAAAAGTTTATTTAACTAAAACCAACACAAAATCAATTACAAAAACATCACAAAAACGACACTTTTGATTATTCTTAAAGGAGCAACTGATTTGCAGTAAATAACACCAACTTTCTATCCACCGATTCTTCCTTCTATACAAGTTAACTTGAGTGATAGCTCACCATTTGTTCCGCGCTATCTATTAGCTTCCAAGCTATTGCTGTGGGCGCGTAAAATATGGCGCGCTTCGCGTAACGTGGACGCGCTACCATGTTTCTTCGCGCTACCGAATCCGGCGCAGTTTTTACAGTCATTTGTTTGTTATTTTGAGTTATTTGTGAGAATGTCTGAAGGAAATAATATTGCGGATTTTATTACTTTGGAGTAGTGCAACCTTTCTATGCTACAAATAGATTACCTTTGAACTAGTATGAAATGGTGGCAACAATTACACATACACATAAAACTGTTCCTACATTTAAGACGAATAGTAGACAGCAGAAGAATATGTGTAAATAAAATCAAATTGCAGTAATTCATTTTCATACAGTGGTCATAAGTCGTAAAACATTGTTCTGATTTTAATTTCCACAGAATGGTTGATCTTATGAGTTTCTCCGATACACCCGGGCTTAGTAATATAACATAATATTATTATATCCTCACGTGTAAAGAGTGGTAGCAAAATACACACATTTTTTCTAACAGCTTCCGGTCGAGATAAGGCAGGACTTTATTTTAATAGTTTAACAACATTAGGTTAAAAGATAATTTTAGTTGAATGTGCATTTTTTGTTAATGACTGATGGGTGTTTAAGTGTTTAGCCCTTGTAGATTATGAGCTATTCCTAAATGGGAACACGTGCAGTAGGTATCTACATTGTTTGGTGGGTAAACATACATCATGATGGTTATGTTATCGAAGTCTTAGAAGAATTTTCGTCTACGATATGTGTTCGGTTCAGTTGCACTTTAATTTTTTTCTTCTTGTTTGTGTCGATTTTGAAATAAAAATTATGAAGTATATTATTGTGGACCACTATTTAACCACGTCAACAGCATTATCATTTGCCTCGCACAGGTATTTCACTGTGCAGGTGGTATTGCACAGACCCAGGACAGGAGGTGAAACATCATCTGTGGAGTCACAGTCATATTGTGTGTAATTTTTTTATAAACACAGCATTTTTTTTTCATTTTCTTCCAAACTTCTGTTTTATCGTTGACTTCTGTTTTATCGTTGACTTCTGTTTTATCGTTGACTTCTGATTTATCGTTGGTAGCACGTTTTATTAATTCTGGTTATTCGTGCCTCCAATAACCTAAAATACCTAAATATACAACCTTATTCTTAATTTATACTAAGGGTTCATTGTACTCAACATTTTGAACAACTTTTACTAGAGGAAAAACCCTAAAATTGCGGAGAAAAAAAACAGCTGATTCCTACATTTGTGGTTACATAAATCGACAAAATGTAGGGAGCAGCTGATTGTATGTAGTTCATAATGATGAGTAAAATGAATCTTTAAGAGGTTTAGTATAACCTAAGAATAAGGTTTCATACAGCAAAGACATAGTTTCAGACCCTCCATAATTTTAAAAACTTATCAAAAAAATGAAGTCAACAAAATTCTTACAACCAGTTATTATAGCAGAAGCAAAGCGAATTGAAAAATATTTATAATTATAAAACACGTCATGCCACCACGATATCACACAGAGCAATGACATATCAGTCCAAAGTTGGATCGCACGCACATGACGGGTCTAACCATCGCTCACTTCTGTCATAATAACGGGACTAACTGCGCAGGATCATATGCTGTACTCTGTAGATATACCTATTATATAAAAATAAATTTCTTTGCTAGTAAAGTCGATTTGCGAGTGTTTTTTTTCGTCTTTCGATTAGTTTCGATATAAATTGTGATGAAATACATAAATTTTGGTCCTTTGATCCAAATTTGAGTTTGGGTGTAGATACAGTTTTTACCCAATATGTACTAAAGCTCATCATCATCAGCCGAAAGACGACCACTGCTGGACATAGGCCTTCCCCAAGCATCGCTCCACGACCGGTTCTGCGCTTTCCGCATCCAGCGGATTCCCACGACCTTTACCAGGTCATCGGTCCACCTTGTGGGAGGCCTACCCAGGCTGCGCCTTCCAGTATGCGGTCACCACTCCAGAGCAGCCCCATTGGCCATCCGTTCTGCGAGCAATGTGCCCCGCCCACTGCCACATAAGTTTGGCAATTCTTCGGGCTATGTCGGTTACTTTCGTTCTCCTGCGAATCCACCCATTTCTGATTCGATCACGCAGGGACACTGCGTGCGTTGCCCTCTCCAAGGCTCTATGCCCAATGTACTAAAGTCGTGTTAATAAATGTAAAGTTATGCGTTATGATTATATGAGCCATAGAAGCTAGCGTTGTATAAACGTTATTGTAATAAGTCAAGCAAGGACTATTAAAGCTTGATTACTTTAAGAACTGAGCTTCATACGTTAGGTACATACATACAAGAAAATATGAATGAAACAATTCGTCAGGTGTTTGTAGATAGGAATGGAAAAATGACAGTAAGACTTATGACCAAAACCAGGATCGTTTGACTACAGTTTTGTTCTCGGAACTATGTCAACTATTTTGTCTGCTGATCTAACCTATATTCTAAAGGGATCACTTATGTCAAGGTCGGTTTCCAATCAAAAATTGGACCATATTTCCGGCCAAAACACTCTTAAAGTCAAGTGTGTTCCAGTAGAGAGCGCTCGTTCGCTCCGTAACCTGCCTTTGCAGGTTTTTTACCTTTTTAACCACCCTCCAAACAAAACACCATCCTAAAATGATAAGGATAGGGCTTATATTGTAACGGGATATGGATTGCAACCACGCTCACTCTTATTTAAATAAGGTAGTCGGTGTGTGAAAGAGGTAGGTGGTATAAGGGATGTGTAAGAAAGGGATGGGAGATGGCGATGTTGCCGCGCTTTTGATAGTGATGGGATGTATCGATTAGTTTTTTTTGGATTTTCAAAGATAACTCATATACAAACTCAGATTACTTTTTTGATTAACTACGCAGCGCTTATTTGCCAACTTGTTAAATTTGGACCTCTTCATTTGAACTTGTATCAAGGTGTCTGACAATTTTGTGACTCTTTTGAGCATTTCCAAGAAAGTTATGTTTTATTTTACTTGCAGAGACATCCCATTTAAAAGTTTTGTGATTTCTAAATAGGTTTGTTAAGCGTAAAAATCTTGTTAATCAATAATTTGCATAAATAGACTAATTTATGTTATACACGTTTCTATCTTCACACAGCACTTGACATTGAAAATGTGAAATTTTGGTAAAATGTTTTTTTTTTGCACAATTTATAGAGGTTCAAAAAAGTTAAAAAGTACTACACTACAGCCCCGTCTTAAGGGCTTTCGGAAAAATAGGGATTTTTCATTCAAAATATTTTCATTTGTGGATACGACGTAGATCAAATTTTTGTACATATGATTTTTCATGATATTTACTAGATTTTGGTGTAGGGAAAACACGATTCAATCAAATTTGCTCGATAGATTTATTTTCCAAAGTAAGGTATGTGCACTATTTCGATTGAAATTTGGAAATCCCAATAGATTTAGTATAGTTTTTTGCGAATAAAATACATCTTGTACATTTCTAGATTCTGCTATAACAGATTTTCATTTACATGTTTATTCCTCGAGAAATGTGCAAAAATAAAAAAATGTAGTTACATTGTCTTTTTTTAAAATATCATTGAAAACCGGCCAAGAGCATGTCGGGCCATGCTCAGTATTATAGGGTTCCTAGTTACAAACGAATCAAATCGAATATTAATCATTGCTATTTTAGTTTTTGCAAAAAGCGCCACCTAGCGCTGAATTTAAAGATCTAAATTTTTTAAGTATGTCAAATCAATGTTACACAAAGTTACTTTTTGTGATTTTTTTAAATAGGTAGTAACTAAAGGAGCATTATTTGCTCTGATAATTTTTCTCTAAGGTCAATGACCTATGAACTAGGACGTCTTAAGTATTTTGCAGTTTTCTCACTATATCTCAAAAATTTATAATCACATTATACTCGAAATAATTTTAAAAGAGAGTTTTTATAAAGGTCTATCAATGTGGAAGATTATAAGTTTCTACGTTGCATAGCTTAGAAATGGCAGGGGGGGAACACATTGCAAGCCACTTTGGCGGGCTGTATTTCGCAGATGGTATAGCTGATAAAAAAGTTGTGTATGAAACCTTCATTTTAGTAGGCCTATTGAATGATACCCCACACGAGGGAATGCAGCGAAAAAAAATATTTCATTCTCATTTCACATGTATGGGCGCCACCCCTAAAATACGTTATCAAGATTTTTTTATTCTTTTAAAATTGAGATCTATATCTAAACCATCTTTTAACAAAATTTCATTTACTTATGTTTGTAACTGTAGAAGTTATTAAGCTGTAAAGGATTAGGACAGACGCTACCTGGTGTTATTATACCATGGAATGAACAACGTTCTTCACTTGTTTTAAAAGTACCTAACTTAGTTAGATTCCTTCATCAATCCTTCATTCCTTCACCTGGCCTATCGCAGTCCACTGCTGGACATAGGCCTCTCCCAAGTAGCGCCACAAAACTCGGTCCTCTGCCTTCCGCATCCAGTCCTCCCCAGCCACGTTCTTCAGGTCGTTAGATTCCTTGCTACTGGATCATTGTAAAACCTGGCATGTTTTTCCAGCTAAAGCAACAAATAAATAATAAAATAAAATAAATAAATATCCAATACAAATAACAACACAAACACTCAAAAAGTTCAAAAATTTTATTTTGCAATTTAGACGTCTACTGCTTCAAATAATGATGCTTCATTTTATGGATTAGTAAATAATAAGTTTTACCCATTACCTAAGGTATTAATTAATAACTGATTTTACATTGTACATACCTAGAACTGTAATCAGAAGAAAAGCACGCGTCTACCCGCTTTTTGCTACGACTACGAGAAAACGTCCGCAGTTGAAAAGGCAATGTGTTGATAAGGCAAAAAGTCCTTATTTTCAAACGACCGCAATGCAAAACTTCCGCATCTGAAAAGGTATCTATTCTACGAAACAAATTACACCTAAGAATCCTAGCCTAGTCCAGAAAAAAACTCAATGTAAAGACTTTTCGGCAAGTTGTTTTCAAAAATTAATTTGCGAGGATTATTTTAAGAGCATCCAGCGGATTCCCGCGAACTTCACCCGGTCGTCGGTCAACCTTGTGGGGGGCCTATTTCCAGCAGTGGACGTCTTTCGGCTGAAATGATGATGATGATGATGTATCTAACTAACACTAACAAGATGTATTATTGTGATAACAACTGTAACCACTCAATCAGAAACAATAAAGTTTACTTACTTACTTACTTATGATTTTAAGAACATGCGTGGTCGGTGCGCTGTTTTGCTCAAAAACTTAACTTTTCAAACCAGATTATTCATCAAACACGTATCTTACGAACATATCAATTACGAATAATTTTAGGAAATGTTATTATCTACTGGAAGGCGCAGCGTGGGTAGGCCCCCCACAAGGTGGACCGACGACCTGGTGAAGGTCGCGGGAATCCGCTGGATGCGGAAAGCACAGGACCGGTCGTTGTGGCGATGTTTGGGGGAGGCCTATGTCCAGCAGTGGACGTCTTTCGGCTGAAATGATGATGATGATGATGATATTGTCTAGCTTTGTTCCAAATGCACTTCCTCGTTGGTCTAGTGGTCGCAAGCGCGACTGCTGAGCGTGGGGTCCTGGGTTCGATTCCCGGGTCGGGCAGTGTTATTGGGTTTTTTCATTAGGAAATTCCCAGTAGCAGCCTGGAGTATGGATTTGTGCCCGATTAATGGCAATAGACTCGCCCCCTATTACATGGGACTATAACATAACTGGCGAAATGTGGGTGCACTATACACCTCTGCCTACCCCTTCGGGGAAATACAGGCGTGATGTTATGTGTTGTTCCAAATCTGCTACTGTTTATTTCCAGCGCATCGTCGTCAAGCATGCGTACACGAGTTACAACGATTACAAGTGGAAGGCGCCGGCCCCGCCGCCACCGCGGGCATGGCTTCATTACACCTCAACTCTGAACGTGCCCCTCAAAAGAGACTATGTCAGGCAACTTAATGCTGCTACGTACTCTACCTTAAATACTAGGGCCAAGACAGATCACGTGTTCTGGCTGAGCAGAACTACAGATTAGAAAAAAAGGCTGTCCATCCCGCTGGTGTAGGTTTCTCCAAGCATCTCCCTTCAAAGCCAAGAAAAAATAAATGAAACAACCGCATAACCTGTAGCTCTGTGAACATGATAACTTTATAATTCCACATAAAGCGATTGCTACCTTCGACCTTTTCCAGACTTTCCTTTATGCTAGGGCCGCACAAATCGCGAAGACATTCGTGCGATAAAACTTCGTCTTCGGCCTAATATAACACAATTTGTGTATGGCATCCGTCCAGCTGATCGCCACTGAACGGATGTGTACGATCTCCATACAAATATGGTGCTTTCTTACAAAAGCTGAATCGAGCTGAATAAGTGTAGTTACTCCCTAATTATCAGAGAAGCCAAGAGATTTGTAGCAGACTACAACCACAACTAATCGTTTACGTTGCCGCATGTCGTCCTGTTGTGGCAATAAGTTATTTTTAAAAACATTTTTCAACACACTTGCTCGTAAAGTGGCTCTTGTTGCACCGTTTTTAGGTTCATAATGTAGCTTATAACGCACGCGTGCTTTTTATATTATATTATTGCACTAGTGCTTTTACTATACAGTTTATTTTTAAATCGCAGCAAAGAGTTATTATGCCTGAACAAAAAAAAAAAATTGGGAAAAAATCAACTGTATTAATTAAAATATGATAAATAAACATTTCATTTCATCAAATTAATAATTTTTGTCAACAAATTAACATTAAACTGAGTTATAAATAAAAAAATCTATATATAATTGTTAGTACTGTGCTCATGTTTGTTATAACTTTATTTTTATTTTTATGGTGTGCAAACAATAAAGTATACTCTATCTATCTATCTATCTATTATATTTTTAATAAGTATTAGGCTGTTTGGCGGTATCCTTCGACCACCCGCGCGCGCATAGCTGTCACCGTGCGATTACAGTAATCCGCGCGCCATTTTTCACAAATTCAATATTTGTCTAAAATGTGTGTATGTATGTTTTTTTTCCTCGCAAGTGTGTTGAAAAACGTCGTATGACACGCGTGAGCATTGGCTATTATACTCTCGGCTCCATTACGCCCTCGCCTACGGCTCGGGCTGCAATCCAGCCTCGAGTATAGTAGTCAACTTAGCTCACTTGTATCATAATGTACTATAAAGCATTTCAACGAACCTTGAACGCCCTCGTGAACCTGACGAGCAGCGAGAAGAAAGCGTTGGCGTCGCAGCCGCGCGGCGCCTCGCCGAAGTACTCCACACAAGACGCGAAGGAATCCTACGCACCAAGGCCCTGAGAAATGGAAGAAACCAAAATAGTCCTTAAAACTATCGATATTTTTTTAAGATAAATCTGGAAATCCTTACTATTACTATACTGCTCACTACTAACACATTTATGCTTTTTAGGGGTCCGTACCTCAAAAAGAAAAAAACGGAACCCGGTTATCGAACTATAATTAATAGTAAATACTAATATCTATTGCCTCATAATCATGTAAAAAAAAACAAGTTTCTTACTTAAAGCTATAAAAAGTTATGGCTTTTCAAAGATTTTATTTAGGTCACCAACTCATCAAAACCATCTATGATGGGGTACATCCTGTTAACTTAGAATAGCCATGTCATCGGTGTGACAGTTGTATTGTTTCGTATGTATGTGTATGTAAAACTCAAAAACACATAAGCATAATTGAATCAGTGGAGTACTTGCTCAAGAAAGTGGACCAAACAAACAGCTCTCTCCATAACTTCAATAAGTATAAGTATTACAATTACAAATACATCGTTTTGTAGTCAAAACACGCTGCGTGTTATTAACATGTTTTTTCAATAGATTAGGTTAGAATAAAACGATTGTTGAATTTTAAAGAGTTTTTTTGCAATTCAATATAAACTATAAAGAGACAGGAATATATAATATTGAAGACATCGTATTTTATATAGATTTATTTATAGATATATTTTTTACATAAAGAAAAATGACAATAATCGTTTTATTTTTTATGATTTTTGCGTAGGTACATTATATGTAATTTCAGCTGGTACTGTCACTAAAACTTTTCAAAACAAACTGGTAATAAAATAATTAGCTGGATAGGCCATTTCTTAATTTAAAAGTGTGTTATACAATAAAAAGCAATGATTGTATGAATTTCTTTTGTTTTCTTTACACATTTTTGGTGGCGTCGAAATCTTTGATACCAGTTTCCATCCAAATTATTGGAAACTGGTATCAAAGATTTTTATTGTAATTTTAAGTCATAACAATAAATAAAATAGGTATGTAGAAAACATATGTGTGTATAACATATGTGTATGTTTATGAGTAAACGTAGTGGTTATATTCTCTTTGGTACAGTGCACCACCGGTTCTCAAACCCAGCAGCCGCCTTAACCTAAAACATAATGACTCTTTAAGTTCAGGATCTTAGCCGCACTCAAAGAACCATAACGCTATTTAACATAACATAACAAAATAACAATTAAAGTTTTTGCTAATAAATAAATTGTGGTGTATACTGCGAACTTTATCATAATCAGATCATAACTGCCCATTATGGCTCAGTGCTGGGCCTGCTCCCCGTTTCAGGGGGTCTACTCACAAAATCGATAATTGATATATCATGATATTTGTCGTGTCGAAACCTACTTTAAGGGCGGTGTTCGTCAGCGTTAATTCTCTGATTAAACAGCCGATTAATAAAAAAAATAATGGAATTGTGGGTAAACTGTCGTTTAATCATAGAATTATCGTTGGTGAAATCAAGCATAAGTAACGTCGATTTAACCAACGTTTATACGAAGCAACAAACGATACGACAATTTTCAGTCGTAACTCGAGCCTAAAGTCAATGTATTTTAAAAATACAAAGTTAATTTTGCAGTCACAAGTGCTGCGACCAACCATAACAGTGAAGCCAACAAAACCGTGCTGCTTCATATACAACCAGTGCGCACGCACACACATGCACCTTAAACCAATGCTCACCCCTCTCAGTTCACATGTCGCAGCATCTTCCGTAAGCATCGCGAAAACAAATATCCTTCAGGTGCATGGTGTGTACGTGAGCACTGGTTGTACATGAAGGAGCACGGTTTTTGTTGGCTTCACTATGGTTGTTCGCAGCACTTAGTCTATATTTTTTTTACTATGTCTGTGTTTACAGTTCACTTATTCAGAAATTTCTATGCACTTTTTACAGACTTAACTACATGGTTAAGATTATCCATCATTACTCTATAACTGAATCCGAAACTCATAAGAGTTTCTGTAAATTGACGTTATTTATTAATAGAACCGTCGTAAATTTACAATTTCAGATTTGTGAATAGCGTTTAGATGAATTAGAGGACACGAATTGGTAACTTTTCTCACAAAAGTTGTTCTATTCTATGCTCTGAATGTGCCCTTAAAATATGACCACGCATTTTTGATACCCGTTGTATACTTAAGTCTATGTCAATTGATGTCTTATGTTATAGCTGTTTATTATCCCTCAATAAATAAAATATAAAACTTTTTAACAAAAAATTGAACCGACGAAAACAGAAACTGAAAAGCGAAAAATAACTAATTATGAGTCGGCGCCAAACGAACTTTTAACAAGCAAAGTGCGTGCAAGTTGCAAGTGGCCAAGCGGAGAACGCATTTTTGGAAAGTTATTGTTTATCGTTGAAAATTTCACGTTGTATTTGATGTGACGTTATTTTTATTATTTATTTAAAGTAATTTAATGATCTTCGTTGATTGGTTGTTTGGCGCCGACTCATAATTAGTTATTTTTCGCTTTTCAGTTTCTGTTTTCGTCGGTTCAATTTTTTGTTAAAAAGTTTCATTTTTCATTTTTTTGTGGTTAAAGTCTAACTCCAGGTCTCCATTATGTCGTAGTGTCTAGAACTATATTTATGTGTGTCAAGTTCCAACAGAATCGGTTAACAGGTAAGAATTCAGTGGGTGAACAAACACTCATCCCCTGTTTTACTACCCTTAGGGGTGGATTTTGATTTTGAAATATAAATGGGACCAACTTCGAAATATACCCTATCCATTAAAAAAAGAATCATAAAAATCGGACCACTCTGTAAAAAGTTATGCGTGGTCATACATAAAAAAAAAAAAAAAAAAAAAATAATATATATATATATATATACGCGTCGAATTGAGAACCTCCTCCTTTTTTTCGTCGGTTAAAAATAAATAAATTCAATTAAACTGAAAGGTTAACAAACGGGTCACTAACCCGACCATTTAGTGTTTCGTGATATCTAATTGTAGTATCAATTACAAAGCAATTAATTAATTGAATGATTCTATTTCATTCATTGAATGAGTTAGAACAGCGGTTCTCAAACTTTTTTGGTCACGGAACCCTTTTGACAAGCAAAATACTTGACGGAACCCTACAATAAAACAATAGTTTTTAAAAGTGTATTCTTTATTATATAAGCATAATAAAAGTACAATGTAACAGTTACTAATTATTACTTACTTTAACCACATGCCAAGTACAATAATAGAAGATATTAAAAATGAAAAAATCTTAACTAATGGGAGGTATGAAACTGTTTTTTATTTTTCATCAATTGGTTGATATCAGGTTTGATAGAAGACATTTGAAGTCTCATATCAGGTTCGGCGTCCAGTCTATTGCGATATTTTGTTTTCGTGGCTGCATAGGTTGAGAATCCTGTTTCGCACAAATATGTTGTTGGGAACGGGAGATGAATATTCAGAGCCATTCTGCCAAGCATTGGATATTCATCACGGATTCTGCACCAAAAATCGTTGAGAGGCGTCGTTTTGAACAGTGACTCCATACTTGTGTCTGATGACATTTCTAAAAGAGATTCATATATCTCGTTTGACATACTTTCGGGCTTTTGCAAGTTGGGTAAAAAAGGATTATGAATCCATGAATTCAGCATCATTTTTGTATTATGTTCTTCGGGAAAATACTTTACAAAAGATGCGCGCATCGAAGTGAGATATTGGACCAATTCTTCAAACACATCATCTTGAAACATTTCCGAGTCGTTATCGCTAACAAACTCACTGAGTGACGTAAAGCTTTCTATTTCTCTCTTACCAACGCAAATAATCCAAAAATCTAATTTTCTTTTGAAGGCAGTTATTTTGTTATAGGCCTGGAACACTGTTGTCTGTTTACCTTGCAATGATAAATTCAATTCGTTCAGTTTTTGAAAGATATCCGCCATAAAAGACAATCGGAACAACCAAGTTTTATCATACAAACGGTCTTTCAAATTAAAAGAAACTGTATCTGCTGAAAGAAATATTTGTAACTCGGCTCTAAGTTCAAATAGCCTTGTTAAAGTTTTACCCCGAGACAGCCATCGCACTTCTGTATGGAGCAGCAGTGTTTTATGTTTGCTGCCATAATCTTCACACAATAATGAGAACAATCGGGATTGTAGTGGTCGTGATTTGATAAAATTAATTATTTTTACCGCTTCATCCATAACTAATTTTAGATTTGACGGCATTTGCTTCATCGCAAGTGCTTGTCTATGCAGAATACAATGGCTGGAACTACAATTAGGCGCTTTACTTTTTATTCGTGATACTGCTCCTGCTGTTTTACCTGTCATCGCCTTGGCCCCATCTGTACAAATGTCAATGCAATCGTTCCAACTAAGATTATTTTCTTTAAAAAATATGTTTATTTTATTAAAAATTTCTTCCCCGGTAGTGTTTGTGGGCAGCGGTGAACACATAAGCATGTCTTCTTCAAAAGAACGTTCATATGGATATCTCACGATAACCAGCAAGATAGCCAGACCAGTGACATCAGTTGACTCATCCATTTGCAAGGCGAATCGTGTTTTTTGTAGACGTGCAACTAGTTCTTGTTTGACGTAGCTTGCCAGATCATGGATTCGCCGTGAAACAGTATCGTTTGATAGCGGTACAGTAGAAAGATGCTTTGCAGATTTTTCATCGAGCATACATTTTGTTATGTCTAACACACATGGCTTTATTAAATTCTCAGCGATAGTGTGCGCTTCACCTGCTTGTGCAATGCGATAGCTAACTAAATATGATGCCTCCGTGGCCTTTTCATTGATAGTTTGTGTTACATGCATCATATTTTTTTGACTTTCCAATAACTGTTCTTTTTTACGAACAAAAAATTCTTTATTCTTGTCTTTAGACTCGGGGTGTACAGTTTCTAAATGTCTGCGTAATTTGGCAGGTGCCATGGAACTATTAGGAAGCAGTTTACTACATAACATGCAGAGAGGTGAGCCGTTGGAATCAACAAATCCGAAACTGATATATGATTCATCATACTTCCTTTTTTTCGTCTTTGAAACCGTGGAGCTTGACGTCGTGGCATCATTGTCTGGATCGGTAATTGCTGTATTCTCCGCGCGTACTGCTTTTGAACATTCAGCGTCATTAGAAGATGTCGTTGCAACACGTTTAACACCTTTAAGCCAACGTTCCATTCTTCTTTATTAATAATGTTACACGTCAGGATGGTAGGGTCAAAATAATGCACAATCGTTACTGCGTTTATGAGACAAAGTTTAGTCCAAAGAAGAAATGTACAAAACTGATACAATCAGAATACAGCGGGCAGTAGAACTTACAAGAAGGCAGCAGGCTAGCCAGCTTGTAAGTAGGTAGGTACGAACTTATCGCTCCGAACGCTAATCGTCAACTGACTGACGAGGCGCGACTTTTTTTTATATAATAGCGCTTTTATACTTAGTCCTAGACTCGAACTCGAACATTCTCAAAAATACTCGAGTCGGCGCCTTTGATAAACAAAAAGCGGAAATAAAAATATAAATACAAAAAAATGCGTTGTAAACAATCTCGACTTTATGCTTTTGAAGATAGAGCCGAAAGTCGCTTGTTCACAACTATAGCGTCTAATTCAGAGGCGGCTTTTATCAAAGGGACTGCGCGCTCACAAGTATACGCGCGGCGGGCGGATTCAAAACGTTCGACCAGTGACCAGAGAGAGGTGTTTTGTTTTTTTTTTCTAAATTCTTGCGGAACCCCTACAGGGGTATCGCGGAACCCTAGGGTTCCGCGGAACACACTTAGAGTACCGCTGAGTTAGAAACATCCTTGTTAGCACCTTTTGTTCTTTTTAAGTGGTTTTTCTTGTAGCAGGCTACAGAGTGAATTTCCAAGAACAATTTAAAAATGATAATCAAACGAATATTTTTGGAAAAAGTGGTGAGCTATCAAGTTGAAATCTTCAAAGTATGGATGAATGTGTTACTAATTCCATTTAGTGAGCGATTGTGTGATAATTTCACCGAAAATGGGTTTGTTTACCTTATTATTTAATTGGATTGACATAGAGTTTTCATTTGACATAAACTTTCGCGAATTTCACTCATATTGAACTATATATGACGACCTCTGTGGTCTAGTGGTTCGAGGGTCGGACTGCTGATCACGAGGTCGTGGGTTCGATTCCCACAGGACACGAATATTTGTGTGATGAACATAAGTGTTTGTGTTGGACTGGGTGTTGCTTATGTATTATAAGTATGTATTTACAAAAAAAGTATATAAGTACTATATCCATTGTCTAGTAACACAGACCAGTAAGCCTCTAGACGCCGATTAGCCGGACACCCCCGGTCACCAAGCATATGCAGTAGCACTGCATATATTACGCCCCGCCGCCAATCGGGACGTCACATGTTAGCGAGCGGAACCAATCATACCACCGAACTTTTGAGCCGACCAATCACAACGCGCCATTCGCCCCCTGTCCCCCGCCAACATTTTACGACCGTGTTCTCATGCAAAAATTTGTTTATGCGACGTCTTGAAGCTTACTGGTCTGTGTCTAGTACCCATAGTACAAGCTCTGCTTAGTTTGGGACTAGATGGTGCTAAAAAGAAAAAAAAAAAAAAAATGGGACTTGGATTGTCATAGACTAGTACGATCTCTTCCGACATTTCGCATACCACGGTTATTTTGGTTTGGCCACAAAACCTAGCACGGCATAGCCACAGCCATTGGGATGGGAACTATATTTTGCACTGCATGTCCACTGTATACAATAACAATATTTATAACATATTAATTACTGATAACTGATAACTCACTCACGTACACTCATACATTCCAACATACCCCCGACACATACACAAATAACTCATACACAAATAACACACTCCCAAACAACACTCACATCCACAAATTACGAGTATCACCTTGTACTCCTTCCTTCCTTATGTTTTACCTGTGTAATGAAAAGTATACTGACACAATTTCAAAAGTGTTGTAAAATCTAAGAAAAACCTCTTCGTCGAACACTGTCTCTTAAGATACAGCTATGCTATTCTCTAAGGATACAGCCTTGCGTGCAACGCTGCCGCAGCGTCGAAACCTTGATTTGGTATTCACTAAAGTACGAAAAGCTACACTAGCGCTCAAGGCTGTGACGGCCGTGAGTTGGAACTACTCGACGACAGAGAAATTGACACTTCTTCATACATTTTGGTATTCCGTAAACAAAAACCAGCGTCGAGATCGCTCACAGCCTCACGCACAGCCCAGTGTTACCAGATGGCAACTTTGAAATTATCACAAATCTAGAAAAAAAATATCTTATGTTTATCGCATACGTGAAGAATGACTCTCCTCCACAAAATTGGAATTAAATTGCTATTTAGAGGTCTCAAGTTTCTATTAATTAGTGTGTTTTATTTAACACTAGCTATGCCCGACCATACGTTCCTATCAACATTTTTTTTTCACAAAATCCATCGCGTGCTCCGCACTCGCAATGTTAAAAGCAATTCGCCTAAGTTTTATCGCAATAGGATGAATGGTATAGGAACGCATACGGGACAAAAAAGAAAAATATATTTTTATTTGTAGATAAATAAAATCAGAAAATTATTAGAAAAAGAATAGAAAAATTTCTTATAGTCCCAGTTAGCAGCGTGCAACAGTTAAAAAAAACGTAACAATTCAAAGCAAAAAAAAAAAACAGATACCTAACTAATCCAATGGCACTCAGTCTGATAGTCTGACTCTAGGTCTGACTGTCCTGACTGAACTGGTAACTGACGCAAACCGACCCACGAACTAAGACCGAACAAAATGAATAAGTGGAAAAGGACGCAGTATGCGGTTGGAAGGGAAGCATCGTTTTTTTATGGTCTTATGCGTGCATTTTATTCATTATGTCGTGTGCATCACACTGCACACATAATGAGTGAGAGTGACGAGAATGTATGCTCAAATGCTTGTTGTTAATGCTGGTTGTTGTCTAAAAAATTACTAAGCCTCAAAAATATCACAGCGTTATTAAAATTATCGTATGAATTTACAAAACTATCGTTCGATACCCTGCTATTATTTTTTACCGCAAAGGACTTGCAATCATCGTAGATGTACGATAATTATCGCACGTCTGGCAACGCTGCCACAGCCACGCTTCTATCTGTCTAATCTAAAAGCTAAAAAGCTACACTAGCGCTCAAGGCTGTGACGGCCAAGAGTTGGAACTACTCTACAGCGGACAATTTGACACTTCTTGAACATTTTGGTATTCTCTAAGCAAAAAACATCGTCGAGGTCGCTCACAGCCTGTCACAGCCTCGCCCTTAACCACGATTCTATCTGTCAAATCTAAAAGCTACAAATATTGCGCTGAGTCCTATATAGTTTAGTAACAAAAATCATTATTACTCGTAATTGAAAGTGCAAAGAAATGCAATAAAAGAAATGGAAGCAGATCACAGATGATTACAAGTCTCTATTTATTGGAAAAAGCTAAAAAAGTGAAGATTTCAAGAAGGCACGAAACGAAGGCAAAACAAGACAGTTCAACACTTTTCCCAGGATGTAGAGTTTATCCATATTTACAGGCTTTTTAAGGATTTAATTAATGTATTAGAAAGTGATTTTACTCCATATATGCCTCCATATATAACATCATTGACTGTATTCTAATTTTACTAACAGTTTTTTTAAGTATAGAATGTTTCTGAACTTATGAGTACTATTGTTACTTATAAAGAATTTATTATTAGGTATACATATTCATACTTTTGATGTATAAATATGAGTTTGTGAAGATATTCGTTACACTCAACGGCGACACTGAGACGACTGAAACGGCGAAACAGATTTGGATGAAATTTGGCACGCAGGTAGACTATAACCCAAATTAACATATAGGCTACTTTTTATCCCATAAAAATAAAAAGCTCCCGAGGGATGCGAAATAAGTCTTTCTGTGATAAACGAAATTATATGCGGGCGAAGCTGCAGGCTAAGTCTACATAACATCACGCCTGTATTTCCCCGAAGGGGTAGGCAGAGGTACACCTCTACTATACATAGTAGGTACACCCATATTTCACCAGTTATGTTATAAGTCCCATGTAATAGGGGGCCTATTGCCATTAACCGGGCACAAATCCAGACTAAGTCTAGTTAGTAGGGCTGTCTTGTTTTTAATTTTTTGTGTGTTTATGTATGTACATACTAAAAGGCAATGATAAATTAAACATGTGTATTTTCCTTATCCATTTTTTATTTACATTGAAAGAAATAAGTAATATAATACATTATCATATTTTCCACCAAAATGCACACAAATCCTGCAGTGCTTGGGTCTGCCTTGATTATAACCCACTGATCACCATAAAAATCTCAGAATCCTTTTCTGGTTATCAATAAGGAGTCTTTGATTTTCCAACCAACAACAGAGACTCTTCAAAAAACCATTCATTTTTCAAACGCTTTTCTTCAATGGCGATAAATCTTTCAGTCCGGCTCGCCATTTGTGACTGCCTTTGTGAAGGTGGTGAGCGCTGGAGCAGACGTCGTTGTGCCGTTGTTAACAAACGACGCCTACGAGGTGCTAAAAAGAAAAATAACTTTAAGCAATTGGTTGTAAATTTAATAAAGGCAAGCCAAGCCGTCTAAAAGCTTCACATGCGCTTGGGATGGGATTACGCCATAGACTTATATATTACTAGGGTCTTGACAAGCTAAGATACACAGTAGATTTTAAAAGTGTTTTAAAACAATAACGTCCTTTGACTGTCGGCGTCCAAGAACTATTGATTAGTGTCTCGTTTTTACTTTGTTGATGGGTTAGTATCCCGTGGACCAAAACTTAAACAATAGCAAATAAAAGGTTAGATACCTTAAGGTTACCTATAACAATACTTACATACACTTCAGCTTCTTTTTCAAGTCACAAAACTATGTTTAAAACAATACAATTAAATGTGATATTATCGCTAATACAATAACTTAACTAAATACGAATAGAAATCAACTTCTAAAAAATTTACAAGTCTCAAAAATGTCGTACTTAAATATCATTAGGTAATCTGTGAGAAAATGTCAAGTGCAGTCCAAGGAACTTATATATCAAGCTGGAAAGCGGACGGCTGACTAAAATTCGGTCCGATGATTGGGGAGCCTTTTGTCTCTTTCTATAGGGTGTCCATACATGCAGGAAAGGGACAGCGGGCTCTCGGTAATACTATCTCAGAAGACCGGCCTCGACCGGTATTTTCTCCCTGATTTTGATTGAAGATTTTGGACCTTATATGAACGGGATATTATAAATTTTTGTAGTTCTTAAATTTCTCCGTACGCATTCTATCTTGGGTAAAAATTCTTTGGTGCAATCACAGAGTACTTTTATATATATGAAAAGTGCAGTGCAAGTGATTATATACTCTTTGGTGCAGTGTTGCCAACCCTTACCAAAAACTTTCTTAAAGAAAATGTTGACATCCCCCTAAACACCCCTAACTTTTCCTATTGCCAATGAATCATTCACACATAGCAAGCTAAAACTTTAAGAAATGATTTTTTAATGATTATTTTTGGTAATAAGTACTCATATTGATCAAATTAATATTATACCTTAGAGACATAAGTAGTTGACTTTGAGCCGTTTGGGGTCGAAACGCTCGGGCCATGGTGTCCGAGTGCGCGCTCCTTTTTTAAGGAAATCTCTAAGAGGCTGGTCGACACTTCGCGTGACCAGAGGGCTGGCTTGTTCTTTGGTCAAAGAATAAGCGTTGCCATTCAACGTGGCAACGCTGCCAGTCTTCTGGGCACGATGCCAGATGACAGCGGTGTGGAGGAATATTTTGCCGCCTAGGCGCGCTTTTTTGTATCGTTTTGTTTTGTACTTTGTAAATATTGTATCATTTTATTTTTTACTTTGTAGATATTGTACCTATAAGTCAACACCATCAAATATTTAGGCCACATAATAACAGCTATAAAATTTGATGAGTAAAACACCTAATTTATCTATTAAAAAAAAGTTCGGCGTAAAAAACAATAATCGAATGCAGGAATAAAAGACTTTTTTAAATCGGTTTTCTGGCAGAATTTAGGATAGTCCCATTTATATAATTATATTATTTGCACACCCCGGATGAGACAATAATAATTAATTAATTATTCCTTGACATGTTTCTTCTTACATAATATATTATGTTCATACAGTTTTTTAAGAACATTGTAAAACATCGCAAGGTAAAAATTCTAAATTCTAAATTTATTATTTGTCAAACATAGGTATGATGTATAAGATATGGTGTTAATTTATAAATAATCCAGTATCACTATGTTTTGCCTTGATATTAGGCGTACAAATTTGATAACTTATAGATAATACTTATTATAGATTTGTGGAAATTAATTGTTTAATAATAATAATAAGAGTTTTTATTAATATATATTAATGAATAATTTAACAAAGAAATCGGACTCTTGTGTATTTACCTAAAGTTTGTTGTATCTGTCAGAAAATCAGTTACTGAATAGTAAGCTTTCAGAACAAGAAAATCTTTGAGCTTCTTTTTAAATGTACGTATATCATCACTCATCAGTCAATTTAATGTTGTGCAAACCATCATAATGAGAGATTTGAAGAAATATCGCAATAAATTACACTTAAAAATGTCATACGATCCCAATAAAGTACGTTTTTTGCTATCGTGTATTTTGACATTTCTTTTCAATCCTACGAATCGAACCACGATTGTGCGATCCAGTGGGGAGTACGAATTTCTCGTTCACAATGAATGTTTCTTTCGTAGTTAGTTTTAAGTCGTGCCACCACACGATCGTGCGCTTGTGTACATTAGGCAATTTAGGCGTTGAAATTTTGATACAGAACTCGAACCAGTCGGGAGTAAAGCTCCGGATAGGAACCAAATCGAAATAGAGTTAGAATCAAATTTTCAGGAGTAAGCCCCCAGCTCAGTTAAAGAATGGGATTGAAAATGGCGGACACTGGTGTGGTGCGAGTAGGTATTCCCTACTAGCATTAGAAATTACGTCATTTTCAAAGCCAATTAATAACTGCGCAAGTTATGCGAGTTAAATTGTAATTAAATTGTTTGCAATTAATTCTACTTACATGCCGCGTTCAAGAATTAACTCGATGTGGAGTTTTTATAATGCCATCTTTCTCACATTCACAGCAAAATGTTTTCTCTGTCCAGCTATCATTCCATATTTGCTGTTGTTGAGATTAATGCTGGTTTTGTTTGAAGCCCATAAAACCCCAAGAAATTCCTGGCCCTAAAAATATTCCTTTTAATACTTCTACCCCCTAAATTTAGGGGTAAAACCCTCAAGCTGTCAACACACAACACTGCAAGTGGTTTAGTTTTTTATTTACAGTAGAAGGTTCATGCGTTTCGGCAAAGGAATCTTCATACAGCCTTAAAACTCGGCCCATAAAAATGTTACAAGCTCTTAGAATAATAACCTATTATTTGTAATTTTAATACGTTTCTTAAAAAACCTAAAACATTGATCTTATAAACCCATTAAACTCTCAGTCGAGAATTATCGATTATATTGTACAGATATTTGTGTCAAGCCCTAACTCGTCTACGCAACAGCGACGAGTCGACACAGCCTTCAGTTCGTCGACGAGCATAAATGCGTTAGTGAATACCGTTTGAATCAGCGTTGCGCTCTCGGACGTTCGTAAAGCTGTCTAAATGTCAAGCCTGTCATGACATACAGCCACGAAATTGTAAAGCGCAAACCACACCGAGAGCGGGTGCGGGTCGTGCGCGGGTCGGGTCGGGAGTACGGCGGGTATATTGACCTGTTTTTATATGGATGACATCACACGAAACGTGGGCGCGGGTTGGGCCAGAGCCGGGTGGAGCGCGGGAGCCACGCGTTTCTCCTGCCACTACAGACAGAGCGCGGGCCGCGCGGGTCGGGTCGGTCGTCGAATATACGTACCTATTCATAGAGTAACTTTTTGTACGTATTCACCGATATGTACTTACACAGAGAGCTTGCGTGGGTCATCAGCAGCGCGTATCAAGTGTTTGTCAACAAGCTGTTGTAATTATTTACAAAAAAAAACTCTTTCTCGTCATTTATCTAAATGATAGTGTTCGTAAACATTGCCTACTTACACTTTACTTACTTACTTACTTTTTTTTGCCTTTTGAAGAGAAGCTTCTATGGCGTCGTTGCACACGCCGCCGACCCGCGCTGTGTCAGCTGTGTGTGAAGTTCTCACTGTGAACACAACAAACAGTGCAGCTCACGCGAGCAACACGACCCGACTCGCGCCCGACCCGCACCTGCCTTGTGTGTGATTTGCGCTTTAGAGAATAGCATAGCTGTTATTTTACTCTAATTGAAAGTGCTCGGATGATTACAAGGCTCTATTTATTGGAAGAAGCTAAAATAAGTGACGATTTATAGAAAGATTGAAAGGCAAAACAATAAGAAAGTTCAAAAATATTTCCCAGGATGTAGAGTTTATCCTTATTTACAGACTTTCTGAGGATTTCATTTATGTAGGTATTGGAGAGTGATTTTAATCCATATACCTACATATGCCTCTGCAAATTCGTGCCGGTGGTTTAACTAGTAGGCTGAAGGTTTGTTTATAGCTTGGTTTCTTAATAAATTATGATTAATAAAGATACCATCAAAAGATTGTATTACATTCGTAATGTTTCAGGTATTATGCACTCTTTATCATTTTTGGCTAATGGAAGTTACCAAAAAATGTAGACACATACCAGGCCCCTCAGAAAGTATTGCGAAAAAAAGTTTTTATATATGGGAGACTGGCCAGTTATAATGTTTTTCGAAAATATGATTATTTATAAGTAAAAATAAGTAAGTTCCAATTTCAAAATTTCCCTCCACATTTTTTGCGAGTTAATTCAAAGTATTGTGTCTCACTGAAATATGGATCTGCGCCGGGAACATTTTAGAGCTATGATTTTATACGATTTCAAGTGTCGCCTGAAACCGGATGAATCGTACGATAGACTTCAAATGGCATTCATGGATGAAGGCCCTTCCAAGGCAACCGTGTATCGTTGGTATAACGAATTCAAGCGCGGTCGACCAACTTTGGGGGATGACGAAAGAAGCGGTCGCCCTTTGACGGCTGTTACCGAAGAAAACGTGCTAGCAGTGAAAAATTTAATCCAAGACAATAGGCGAATTACATATCAGGAGATTCAACACATATTGAAGATTGGATCGGGAAGCGTTCACGAGATTCTACACAGCCATCTTCGCGTGAGGAGGATAGTATCACGCTGGGTGCTGCACAACCTCACCGATGCTCAGAAGCAGGCCCGGGTGGAATGGTGCCGTGATATGCTTAACAAATTTGAAGCAGGCTCGTCTCGGCGTGTTTACGACATCGTTACAGGTGATGAGTCCTGGATTTATCAATACGACCCAGAAACCAAGCGCCAGTCGACTGTTTGGGTGTTTCAAAATGAGCCAACGCCTACCAAAGTGAAGCGATCTAGAAGCGGGGGTAAGATTTTGATCGCTAGCTTTTTTAATTTGACTGGCCACTTGGTATCAATTCCCTTACGGGATCAAAGAAGCATTAATGCCGAATGGTATACTACCAAATGTTTGCCAGAAGTTTTCTCTGTTATAAGCAACAAGCGACCAAACACAGGGCTCCGCGGGCTACTGCTCCACCACGACAATGCACCTGCGCACACCGCACTCAAAACGAGGGACTTCCTGGACAGCACGCCAGTCAAACTCCTGGGTCACCCTCCTTACAGCCCTGATCTAGCACCGTGTGACTTCTTTTTATTCCCAAAAATAAAAAATCAGCTCAAAGGGATACAATTTTCGTCGCCGGAAGATGCGCTGGCTGCGTTCGAGCAGGCTGTAAACGAGGTGTCTGCGGCGGACTGGAAAAAGTGTTTTGAAAACTGGTTTAGGCGCATGAATCTTTGTATAGAGGCTGGTGGAAAGTACTTTGAAAAGATTTGATAAAAATATATGTACGTATAGAACAATTTTTTTTAGTTTCGCAAAACTTTCTGAGTGTCCCACGTATGTGTCCCAGGCTTCTGCTTCTAGAGCCATCCACCAGGTTGTTGATGATAGAAATAATATTAACATTATCAACAAATATATCAGATTTCTTCAAAATCATGATGGACAGCAAGTTCTCAAGGAAAGATAAATGTTATAATACATATAAGTATTATCAGCTTAGACATAATTCTTTGTTATTCTTATTGTTATACCACATTTAAGTAAAGAAAGATTGACTAATAATATGAATATTATTATGGAAAATAAGTTGAGTACCTACCTACATTACTATTCATTTAATTGTTCGTGTCTGTAAGTTTATCTGGAACTCTGCAGCAGTGATAGTTTTGTTTTATAAATTGATTGACTGTATTATAGTTTTACAAACAGTTATTTAAGTAAATAATGTTACTTACCCTACGAGTCCTATTGTTTGTCGAAATAAATAATTTATTATCATACATATTCATAGTTTTGACAGCTTTGACTAATTTTTAGTAGACAGCATGTCGGTGGTAACATTTGAATTACAAAAACCGTTCTTACTGCTTACAAAATAAACTGTCAAGGTCAAACTGTTACCACTGACATGCGGTCAAATGTACTACAAGGCAATGAGAAATTAGAAATATGTATTTTCATTATCCATTTTTTATTTACATTAAAAGAAATAATTTTATTCTTATTTGTTTAACAAAATTACTAATTCCTATTAAATTATTCATATTTTCCACCAAGGCACTGGGGGATGCACACAAATCCTGCAGTGTTTGGGTCTGCCTTGATCATGACCTACTAATCGCTATAAAAAATATCAACATCCTTTTCTGGTTGTCAAAAAGGAGTTTTCTATTTTCCAACCGTCTTTCTGCAAATATCCTCTCATTATACTAACACTTTTCTTCAATGGTGACAAATCTTTCAGTTAGGCTCGCCATTTGTGACTGCCTTTGTGAAGGTGGTGAGCGCTGAAGCAGACGTCGTCGTATCATTGTTAAAATAACTATGCCTACGAGGTGCTTAAAACAAAAAATCAAGGTTGTGAAATGAATAAAGGCTAAAGTCTTCCAAGCCGTCTAAAAGCTTCTCCAATTGCGCTTGGGATGGGACCCCGTTTCTTGACATGCACACAGTTGTTAATACAATGACATCCTTTGACTGCCCGGAGCCCGAGAACAATTGATTTTCTATTGTGGCTCGTTTTTGTTCGTTGTAAACCCATTAAATTAATAATCCATGTTATTAATTTACCATCCCGTGGACGACAACCATAACAAATGTAACAAAATTTGGTTAGGCATAATAATATTTACTACATATCTACACTTCAGCTTCTTTTTCAAAAAACTATTTTTAAAACAATACAGTTCAGTTTAGTACAATCGCTAATATAATAATTTATCGAAACACGAATAGAAAGAAGCATTACCTACTACAAATACAACTGTCCAAAACAAAATCACAGAGAAAATAATCACTACGTTACAAACAAAATGTCAGTCAGTGATCAAAGATAATATAATCGCTACGTGTCAGTGATTATTTTACTCAAACTTCTTGGTCATTCATGGTGAATAATTACATTATTTTTGAAAAATGCAGTGCTGCCAGTGTACTTTTGTCAAAAGATACCTGAGAAGAGTTATCCAAAATTAACCATTAATATGAAAAGTAATTTTCGATTAACTTAAGATTCAATATAGTCTACGCAGACGAAGTCACGTGCAAAAGCTAGTTTTATTAAACATTTACAATTGTAGCACTGCCAGATATTTACGTAACACTTTACTTTTAGATATTTTCAGTTTTCTATCGTTTTCAACTACTTATACAACGTGTATCAGAAATGCGTGGTCATATGTTAAGAGCTCATTCAGGGCATAGCATAGAACAACTTTTACTATGGGACCAAACCTGAAATCACGAAAAAAATATCAGCTGTTCCCTACTAAATCATCGATGTCGCTCGACAAAATGTAATGATCAGCTGATATTTTTTTCGCGATTTCAAGGTTAGTCCCATAGTAAAAGTTGTTCGATAGCATTCCCTGGATAAGCTCTTCAAATATGACCACACATTTCTGGTACACGTTGTATACTAGCATATGTGTACTCGCATTCAGATGAAGTTTTTAATTAAATAGATAAAAAAGTTCTTGTAGAACACTACAATTTCCCATTAAATCAGCTGGAGGTACCTGTAGTCGATCAAAGGAATCACGCAAAGTACTGTAGGCACGTTCGTGTAGGTAAATAATCATAAATTGTTGTTGGTTCCTCGATTATAGCTTGATGCGTAGTTTATTATTGCTAAGGTACCGTGTGGTGCCGGACGTATTGCATGAACGAATTGCACCACCCTCTCTCTTCTCATGGGTGTCGTAAAAAGCGACTAAGGGATTCACCAGAGGATGGGCAGCAGCGTTCTCTGAGTATTTAAACAACCAACTGCGAGCGCCAACCCGCCACCGGAGATAATCTCGTCACGCGTGACCGGCCCTATGCTCTAGAGTAGTTCCTAGGAGTAGGCTTAACCGCCACTGTGTTAGGATTAGGTAGGTCTTCGCCTCGCCGGCGAGGCTTGCCGCTTAACGGCGATTCGCGAAACGCGTCTCCCATCCGATATACCGAAAGTCCGCCACTTTCGAGAAAACTATTCCCGATGCAGCAACGGCTGCCAGGGGGACATAGCGGCGGGTCCCCCCGCAATGCCCCAGTAAGCCGAGGTTCGAGCCCTCCCTTGGGGGACGCCCTTATGCGGTTTTGCAGTTAGGGTATCCATTCTGGGTACCAATTCTGCGAGAGTCCAATCAAAAAAAAATAATTCGCCAACCCGCCTGCCAAGCGTGGCGATTATGGCATATCCCCCCCCCTTGGGGGGGTGGCCTTTGGCGTTTTTCGGCTGAAATGATGATGATGATGAAGTTTTAGTGTAAGAACAGAAGTATAATTGGGTCGGTATCTTTTGGTCTCGATCTCGATATGTCTAGGTTGCCCGTAAGACTAGATCGCGAAATGACTGGATCTCGATTGGACTAGACATCGTAACGTCTACATCTCAAAATATTTTACATCTGTAAACAGAACAGTATCAAGCGCTCGTTGTAACACGCCGCGCTACGCGTTTTCGCAGTACCACAGATAATATGCCAAGTAGTACGCACGGCTACACACCAAGCTGTACATTTCCAGTATAAGCTGATCTCGCATTGTACGGAAAGCCTATGCAATGCGAGGTCAGCATAAACTGGAATAGTACAGCTTGATGTGTAGCCGTGTGTACCAACTATTTAATTCTGTGCACACGCATTGTTGTGAATACGAGTTAGTTATCTACATGGTAATAATATATTTGAAATTAACACATCTATTACTACGATCCACGACGACAAAAAATAGCTTAAAAAGTAGATTGCTTGTTATTTGTAATACGGCTTTAATTAGTGCGAGAAGAGATTACTTTGTGCATAAATTCATAATAAGTAACAATAATTAATAATATATTACTGTTTTTAATTATCACATCATCTTCATCATTATCATCATTTCAGCCGAAAGACGTCCACTGCTGGACATAGGCCCAAGCATCGCCACAACGACCATAACTATTTTAACATAAAAAATGTAATTTGTGGAGATAAATAAAACATTTTTTTTGATTATTTATTTTATATAATATCAATAAAATTCCATTCCAACATTACAATAAAATATCTAATTCGATTTCGAAAAGATACCTAAAAGCTGCCTAAAAGTTACCTTTTAAGTCGTCTAACCTGGAACTTGACCGAGATAAAAATTACCTAAAGGTTACGAAAGTAACCTTCTGGCAACACTGGAAAAAGTCAAAGGTCAAACTTGGTTTGTTTTTAGGGTTCCTTACCCAAAGGCTGCCAAACGGTACCCTATTACTCTCGCTACGCTGCCCGTCCGTCCGTGCGTCAGTCTGTCTGTCCGTCCGTCTGTCTGTGACAGGGCTTTATCTTTGTAACGGTCATAGATAACCAGTTGAAATTTTTACAAAATATGTGTTAATATGGTGCATATCACGACAAATACTAAAAATAAAAAGTAGTCTAAAACCAAAGGGGGTCCCCATACAAGAAACCTCGAAAAACATGCATTTTTTTCAACGTTTTTGTTTCTGCTCTATCATCAAAACGGTAATATATACCAGCGTCAAACTTGGTCTAATTATAGTGCATACTATGTAGTTTAGTAATTTTATATGTGGTGGTACCTGCGTAAGAAAGAGATGCAAAAAAAAAATTCGCTCACGGTGCTTTGATGTCTTTTGATGAACTCTCGTAAATTAAATCAGTTTCTATGGGGTATCAGGTCGAAGGGTGGTACGGAACCCTTATTGCGCGAGTCCGACTCGCACTTGCCCGGTTTTTTTTTTAACATTTAATTTAAAGTATCATGGGTCTCGCAAAGGAATCGTCATTCAGCCTTAAAACTCGGCCAGTAAGAATATTATAAGCTCTTAGAATAATTAGGTATATACTATTTAAAATTTTACTACATTTCTTAAAATACTTAAAAATAGACCTTTATTATAACTTTTAAACTCATTAAACTCTCAGTCGACATTAATCGATTATGTTATAAAGATATTTGTGTCAAGCCCTAACTCGTCTACGCAACAGCGACGAGTCGACACAGCCTTCAGTTCGTCGACGAGAATAAACGAGTTAGTGAATACCGTTTTGCGCTCGCGGTCGTTCGCAAGGCTGTCTCGACGTCGAGCCCGTCTCGACGTACATCCACGAAATTGTTAGTTAGTGAATAGCACTGCAGGTTATCCTAGTTTAAGAGCCAGGGTTTATTAATTTGTGTACAGATTTCTGCAACATACCAACTTGTCTATGGTAATACTTGTACTTACTTTTATACATGTAATATTATGATCATTACCTACTGTTATACTTATGTCTGTCTGTAACTTTGTGTAATAAATGAATTTTATTATTATTATTAATATTGTACTCAGTTACTGCGAAAGTGAGTGCTACATGAACAGAGTCAGCAGGCGTTCCGTGCCGTCGTCTTAGACAGAACGGGTGCAGTGCTGACACGACAAGATCTGTTATAAAACAATGTTCTAAGTTTTATTAGCAGCAACTTGTTACTGGTAGCTGTTTAGACATTTCATTTTTTACATTGTAACTTACCAGTAGCTATTTAGTTATAAATGCAAAATAATATAATATTAGTAAATAAAAGTAATCCATTTTTAAGGGGTAGTCTTTAAAAATACCTATTGTATAAAATATATGTTCTTCATTCACTGTTTATAAAAATATATAATAAGGTATTTATACTGTAAAGTTTTTTTATTGCTAAACCTTTAACTCAGTGTTAGTGTCGTCTGCATGACAGTGGTAACACTTGAATTCGAAAACCGCCCTTACTGCTTACGAAATAAATATGCTGTCAATGTCAAAGTGTTACCACTGACCTGCGGTCGACCGTACATCAATAACTCATTTTTATTTTCCTTGAATTAGCTTTTCTTACTTTCTTTTCGCTGGGTACCTACTGTTGTGATTTTAGTTTGATAAAAATAAAAATCTGTTAGCTGCTGACTTTATCGGGGCTGCTCTTACACGTTAGCGGTTTTCAATCAATGGATTTTATTTTTTTGGAACCTTGAATATTTTTTCAAATGTTTTTATTTAGAAGGTGCCTATGTTGTACCTACCTATAACTTCCTATTTATTTGAAAAGAAAAGTAATTTTATTGTAATTTGGTTAAAATGACTACGCCATAAAACCAGAAACCTCAATCTATATATTACTTGGTAGGTACCTACTGAAATATCTGAAGTGATAAGATAGCAGCAATCGCTAAAGATAACAACGTAAGTTTTCAGTGTTTAATCGCAATCAATATGGCATTCATGAAAAGTACACGTTTTAGTTTAATTACATTTGCCTAACATGGATATGAATAGTAGTGTGAACCCAGCTCAAAGTGATTCAGTTAGAGCAGAGTTATATGTAGAGACAGAGACTGTTACATTCCACAGAGAGCCACCGCCGCCCTACGACGCGAGCGTCCAATGACAAAATACGCAGTTCACGGCTCAAAGAATAGTATCTATCTGTGCGACAACTTTTGTTGCACGGAATATAAAAGATGTCTATATAGATAAAAACCTGTTTGAACCGGTGAGCTGGAGCGGCGACAGATCCGCGGTGAGTCACAGAGTCAGCGCAACATTTTTTGCGTGGCACTTGGGCAAAATATGTGAAAACTAACTGTGACTCTTTATCCATCTGTCTGGACCCGTATTTTTTGCGAAATAAATTATTCTTATTCTTATTCTTAAATCATCTAACGAATAAAATTTATAGAATTTAATTGGTAGTGTGAAGAGGCGAGGCGACGGGGTTTGGAGTTTGTCTTAAGTTGTTGTTGGAGCCAATTGGTTCTAGCGGGGCTTAATATGATGTACATACACCGTTTATTGGAAACATTTGGCCCTAGCCGGGGCTGAGCGATTAAATCCATTAAAGGATTCTGAAACAGCTTGTTGTAAGTGTGATCATCATTTTTCCTTATTCTCGTATAATCATGATCAACGTGAGGCAGCCGTTTTTCTGTAAAAAATATAAATATGATTAGGTACTGCAGAGATTATTCTTGTTCTTTTGGGTCGACATGAGCTACATCATTATAATAGCTCATATTGTGGTGTAAAGATTGGTCAGTCAGATGTCTTTTAATAATTATTTATAATTTAAAGTGCAATTCAACTTACTTAAGTCTACATCTGTACGTGGAAGTTACCACATCTGTATTTGGTTCTCGTCTTTCATAAATAAAGAAGGATATGTAAGCCACAATCACCGGTCACTATACGAATGTCACTAGATTGAGAAATTTTACGTTCATCCGCTTCCCATTATACTGAAAATTATTGTGTTGGGTTTATGGCATTATAGTAGCTGTTATTATTCGATCAGTTTGTGTGAATTTGCATCGCGTTTTGACTTGAGTGAATTACCGATCAAATCTCTGCTCAAACACCGAAACAGGTGACAGTGTAGAATAAAGCTAAATTCAGCTGAAGTGTGATCAATGAGTCTATGCTTGAGGAATGTTCTAAAATTAAATCCAAACTCAAAACTAGTTTTAAACAGTGATCAATCAAAGCTTGAGGAACGTTCTGTAATACGGGCCGGCCCGTTCTAAGTAACTGAATGACCAAAGTACGCTCCGAGCCGTGCGTCGCGTTTATTTTAGTATTATCATCCGACAACGTCTGGCGTCTGGAGCGTACTTTGGTCATTCAGTTACTCAGAGCGGTCCAGCGGTCATAAAAATAACGCCCAAGGACCGCTCCGAGCGTCGTCTAACGACGTCAGGCGATATAACTGAACGCGACCCAGGTGGTGCGAATCCAAGTTCATGCGAATCAAGCTTTTAAAGCGGAATAGGTACCTATTTATGCGTGGGCCTGGGGGGTGTTAGGGGCCACTCGTCGAATTTCTTTGTCTAATGTGACTGATCAAAGAAATTGGATGATTTTCATCAAATGTTGTATGTAAAAAACACTTATCATCAAATAAATTGGATTAGACAAAGGAATTTGACCAGTGGCGCATACCACTGTAAAGGCGGCGGTTGTTGACCTTTACATCATATATATAGGTACATACATTTCGCGATCAATCATTCTATGTATCGTGTACATAAAATTGTACATTACAATCACGCGTCGCCTTTATTTATTTATATATTTTGTTCCTACGTACCCCATCTGGGGCACAAGGCAAATTTATTTACCCGCTTTTTATTTACTTTACACCGTAGAAAGAAAAGTTTCTATTTCGAACTGTGTCTGTCCATTGCTCTCCTACTGCGGGACACTGTGCTCTTTTCTGACTGAAATAGGTTTAGGCATTTGGCTAGCATGCCAGCCTGGTCAGATATTTGGCTAGCATTGGGTCGCGAAAGTCATGCGTAGCAGTTCTCGTGGCCCATCCACCCAAGGCGAAACAGGCACACGGCGGAGTTTTTAGTGGGTGCGAGCCCCACATAACTACACTCACGTAATAAGTATCAGCCGGACGTAAGCGAGCATCGAACTTTAAAGAATGACAGATAGCGAGAAAATTGGGTTCCCGCCATCATGCCACTCAGATAAACCTACTGACCAACCTAACGAAGTCTTGCCGCCATTACCGCGCATGCGCACTACTGACTTTGTTTTATATACTATGTAGTGATAGTGATGCACAGAAAACAATTTTTTGTAATTTTTTCCCAAAATATGATAAGCAAGGTTTATTTCCTTGAAAATTCGCAATTGCTATTTTTCTTCCACGACCACAGGTGATCAATCTTGTCGTCACTCGAGAATAATAGCTTTTCAAATAAAAAGTATTTTATATACTATTTATTAACAAAAATAGACTATTTATTATGTTATAGACCTATTTATTGTGTTATAGACCTATTTATTATGTTATAGACCTATTTATTATACACTTTTTAATTGAATAAGCTATCATTCATAGTTTCCCTGGCGACTTTTTTGCCGCTTAGCGTGGTAGTGGTTGTGGTTATACATCTGAAAGAACCCTAAGTAACAAGAACCTTTTGCCTACCCTTCTGAAGAATAGGTCCGAAATTAGTTCTCATCATCATCATCATTTCAGTCAAAGGTCGTCCACTGCTGGACATGCCTCCCGCAAGTATGTTGAGGATCAGCTTTTAAGCATCATATATTGACATCCAGTTCTGAACTCTGATTAAAGTTTCTAAGCTCATCGGAAAATCAATTGCAAATTTTGTACTTAACAGACAGATTTTTTATATTCAAAATAAAAATATTTATAGGTACTTTACAACACGGAAATTTTAATCATGGAAGCGGATGCAGGACATTGAGGTTGTTAATTGTAGTCTACAGATGTCACCTCTATTTACGTACATAAACGTTAATCTTATCTTTTTATTTCAACACACGTCTAACACGTCTTCTTACTTTCTATATTTCGTTAAAATTAGGAAAAAGTACATTTACATTCATTTGACGATTTTCTGCAACTATGTCTATCTTTTAGGTAGGCGTCCGGTCCCTGTCTGTGGAAAGGCCGATATTCGGTTCCACAGATCCGCCATTGTCAAAATTTGCCAAAATGGCGGATTTCCACAGACGAGAGTGTAGGGTACGATAATTAATATAGATGTCGATAGATGTAAATAAATCAGTTGTCACTCGGACTTGGTGTTTTACTGATTGCTTTCTCCTTGATTTAATCCTAAAATACAACTGGCGACGAGGATAATCTTGATTTTTGAGTAATATCAGTGCGTAAACTCTTGTAGACTAAAAATGCCTATCGGGAAAATCAAACAATATGACCTATCAAGTAAAAAGTGGCTGGCGTATATTAGGCGTGTGGAACAATTCATGGCGTTGAACGAAATCAAACCGGACTTACAAGTTGCAACGTTAGTGACGTTAGTGGGAGGACCGACATACGATTTAATGTGTGATTTGTGTGCACCAACTGATCCAGAAAAAAAAACTTTCCGTGAATTAGTAAAAATTGTTGGTGATCATCTCGAACCGAAACGTTCCGAGATCGCTGAACGTCATGTATTTCGGCAAAGGCGACAGAATGCGGGTGAATCTCTCAGTGAATATTTACAAGCACTCAAACACCTAGCCAGTACGTGTAACTTTAATACTACACTTGAAGAGAACTTACGTGATCAATTTGTGTCAGGCCTTACTAGTGATGAAATGAGATCTCGTATTTTCGCGGAGTCTACAATTACATACAAAAAAGCTATAGAACTGGCACTAGCGCTAGAACCGGCCGAACGACACGCGCAGACCAGCGGTTCGAACGCTATGACTGCTTCGGGCTCGACGACAGCGGGCGGGACGCGTGCGCTTGAGCCGATGCATCGGGTATCGACGGTGGCACGGGCGGTCCGACCGCACGAACGTGGATCTGCGAGTGCTTCGAGCGGCGTCAGCTCGTCTAACGAGGCTTCTGCGTCAACATCACGCACGGCGCGTACTTGTTGGTGGTGTGGCAGAGATCACCGGCCGGATATTTGTCGTTTTAAAAATTACTCATGTGATGTGTGTAGCGAAAAGGGCCATATTAAAGTAATGTGTAAAAAGAACACAGGGCGGGGGGCAACTCAAGAGATTTCAACACGACGGCGTGTAAATAATTATCTTGGTAATAGTGATAATGAATCCGATTGTGACTTTTACAATTTAAGTGTGTATGGACTAAACGACAAACCATACATGGTTACGGCGCAGGTGAACGGCAGAAAGGTAACTTTTGAACTGGACACTGGAAGTAAGTTATCAGTTATTAGTTTCGAATATTACAATAAATCATTTTCAGATGTTCCCATGATTCATAATAATGTTTCTTTATGTTCTTATGTGGGCACACCAATAGAACCTGTCGGTTTTATTTATGTTAACGTCGTTATTGGGGAACATACAGCCGGAAATCTTAAATTATTTGTGATTAAAAATGGTGGGCCACCACTTTTAGGCAGATCATGGCTTACGAAATTAAGCATAAGTAAGATTAATGTTGATGACTTTTTATTAAATATGAACGAGAATAATATCGTTGCAATGTTACAACGTGAATTTCCGCCTGTATTTCCCCCAGGCCTCGGAACATGTACAAAAAAAATGACATTAAAATTGATGGATAAAAATCCAGTGTTTATTAAAGCTAGGCCTTTGCCGTTGGCGTTACGCAAGCCTGTTCAGCAGGAGTTAGAACGACTCGAGGCTGAGGGTACGATACGAAAAGTAGATTATTCGGATTATGGTACGCCGATCGTCCCAGTGATTAAAAAGAACGGATAAATACGGATCTGTGGTGACTACAAGGTCACAGTCAACCCCAAACTCATGCGCGAACCTTACCCTCTGCCGCGAATCGGGGAGCTGTTTGCTGCACTGAGTGGGGGTGAACAGTTCTCGAAAATTGACCTCACCCATGCATATCAACAATTGTATTTGCAAGAGGAATCCCAGGCGTGTACTGCCATCACAACACACGTAGGAACATATGTTTACAGTCGTACACCATTTGGACTAACTTGTATTCCTGAAAAGTTCCAGAAATTTATGGAAGAAACGGTTAAAGGTCTTCAAGGAGTCGCTGTTTATTGATGATAATGCATGTACTGGGATATCCCGTTCCGAGCATATTTCTAACCTGAAAGCATTATTCGGTCGCTTGCGTGAGGTTGGTTTAAGAATAAAACTAGATAAGTGTGCATTTATGCAAGATAGTATTACGTATGTTGGTTTTATTATAGATAAGCACGGTTTACACCCTGATGCAAACAAAATAAGGGCTATTGTTGATGCACCTAGGCCTAGCGATGTTACACAGCTGAAATCATTTCTAGGCCTAGTCAACTACTGTGCAAAGTTTATATCGAATTTAAGCACAATTTTATATCCCTTACATAAGTTGTTGCGTAAAGATTCTGAGTGGATCTGGTCACATGACTGTGATAAAAGTTTTCGGGAAGTAAAAAAGGCTATATCCGGTAACAAAATATTAGTTCATTACGACCCGAAACTTCCTTTGGTGCTGTCAGTGGATAGCAGTTCGTACGGCATTGGCAGTGTGTTATCACACCGATATCCAAACGGTGAAGAACGCCCCATATGTTTCGCATCGCGAACGTTGAATTCGGCAGAGCGTGCTTATAGTCAATTAGATAAAGAAGCGCTCGCTATTATTAGTGGTGTGGTCAAACATCACCAATATCTTTATGGTCGGCATTTTATTATTAAAACCGACCATAAACCTTTGACATTTATTTTTGGTTCAAAATTTGGATTGCCACAAACTGCAGCAAGTCGATTACAGAGATATGCTACGAAATTGGCTGCCTATGACTTCGCAATCGAATTTGTGAAATCAAAGGATAATGGTAACGTTGACGCATTATCACGCTTGCCGCTGCCGGACGAACGTAAATGTGAAGCGGGGCTGGATGCGGTGTCGTATATTAACTATGTGGAAGAAGCTTTTCCTATCAGTGCAAGAGATGTTGCAATTAAAACACAGGAGGACGTTGTTCTTAAAAACATTTATACCTATATAATTGACGGTTGGCCATCGGTAGTAACTCGTGATGAAGAAAAGCCTTATTTTAATCGAAAAAGCTGCCTAACTATTGATAGGGGGTGTATATTATATAATCACAGGGTGGTTATTCCTGAAGCATTGAGACAGCAGGTTCTCAGTGAATTACACGAAGGCCACTTAGGCGTTGTTAAAATGAAAAATATTTCTCGTAGTTATGTTTATTGGCCCCAACTGGATGTTCAAATAGAAACAGTGTGCAGTGCGTGCCTTCAGCAACGGGACGCACCGCCACGGGCTCACTTGCATCCATGGACTTTTCCTTCGCGACCTTGGCAACGATTAAATATAGATTTTGCAATATTTCAAGGTAAATATTATTCGATTACGATCGACGCACATAGTAAATGGATACATGGTACAGAAAATGTCTGGTACTAATGCTAACTCGACTATAATGAAACTTAGGGAGCTTTTCGCACGTTTCGGAATTCCATCACACATCGTTAGCGACGGTGGTCCGCCATTTAGTTCATCAGAATTTACTAATTACTTAAATAAAAATCTTATAAATCATACAATTACCAGTCCATATCGACCAGCCGGTAATGGGGCCGCCGAAAACGCTGTAAAATTAGTTAAAAGGGCTATGAAAAACCGGCCAAGAGCATGTCGGGCCATGCTCAGTATTATAGGGTTCCTTAAGTAGGTGTACAAACGAATCAAATCGAATATTAATCATGGCTATTTTAGTTTTTGCAATAATCGGCAGCATTCGCGACTCAGAGCGTGTTGTTAGTAGCGCCATCTAGCGATAAATTCAAGAAGCCAAATTGAAGAAGTGTGTTCAACATAACACAAAGTTACTTTTTGTGATTTTTTCAAATAGAAAGTAGCTAAAGGAGCATTATTTGCTATGATCATTTTTCTCTAAGGTCAATGACCTTTGAACTAGGACGTTTTAAATATTTTTCAGTTTTCTGTCTATAACTCAAAAAATTATAATCACATTATACTCGAAATAATTTTAAAAGAGAGTTTTCACAAAGGTCTATCAATGTGGAAGATTATAAGTTTCTACGTTGCATAGTTTAGAAATGGCAGGGGGGGGGACACATTGCAAGCCACTTTGGCGGGCTATATTTCGCAGATGGTACACCTGATAAAAAAGTGATGTATGAAACATTACCTTCATTTTAGTAGCCCTATTCAATGATACCCCACACGAGGGGGTGCAGCGAAAAAAAATTTTTTTTTCCCATTTCACATGTATGGGCGCCACCCCTAAAGAAGGTAAAAAGTATTTTTTTATTCTTTTAAAATTGAGATCTATATGCAGACTATTTTTGAACAAAATTTCATTTACTTATGTTTATAACTGTAGAAGTTATTAAGCTGTAAAGGATTAGGACAGACGGACAGACGGACGGACATGACGAAACTATAAGGGTTCCTTGTAGGACTTCGGAACCCTAAAAAGCATTACACGAAGGCACCGATGTCAGTACCGCGATTTCTACATTCTTATTTCAGTATCGAAACTGTGCACGCCACTACGGGAGTGGCACCAGCGGTAGCCATGTTCGGTAGGCGATTACAAGGTCGCTTGGACGTTCTGAAGCCGTCCACCGAGCGCGCAGTGGAAGCGGCTGCGGAGCGCGCGGGCCGGGCGGGGCGCGGGGCGGGGCGCGGGGCGGGGCGCGGGGTGGGGCGCGGGGCGGGGCGCGGGGTGGGGCGCGGGGCGGGGCGCGGGGCGGGGCGCGGGGCGGGGCGCGGGGCGGGGCGCGGGGCGGGGCGCGGCGCCGAGCGCAGCGTCGAGCCCGGGGACCATGTCTTGGCGCAGGACTATCGCGCTCGCGCTGAGAAGTGGGCACCGGGCACAGTGCTGACGAGAGATGCTCCACTCACTTATAAAGTAGGGGTTGCTGGTGGTCAGGAGTGGAAGCGTCACATTGATCAGCTATTGCCACTGAATACGCCACGTTTTTCCAGACATTGCTTGTCTAATAACGCGGATCAATCGGTAGCGAATACAGACGTTACAGAGTCTAATGCAGATAATCAAACACGGCTTCCTTCGTCCTCATGTGTTGTTGAGTCAAACCATAGTCCTATGGAGTCTGATAGAAGTTTGTCTGTTAGTACACACATTGCGAATTCGGAACCAGCCCCGGTTGCTAAAGTTCCGAGTCCAATTATATTACGACGTCAATGCCGTTTCCAAGGAAACTATAGAGAGTGAGGACGACTTGTTTTAAAATTAATTGTTATTGTCATAAGATTATTTTTGTATAAGTAGCTTAAGGCTTCGATCAAATAGTATAGTTGAGTATATTTTACTATCTTCATCTCTTAGAATTAATTGTATTCTTTGTTAGTATGAGATCTGGGATGCGGTGCTAAACAAACCGATTTGTGTACCTATGTCTGTTATAAATCAGTCTCGAACAAAATGTTTTCATTTATAAAAGTTTTTTTGCTTGTGCTAATGATATAAGATTCTTCTTTGGTAATTAAAAAAAATTGTTTTAAATATAACCTTTGCCTTTTTGAGGTACCTATTCATGTACCTAGTAGAAATATTAAGTTTTTTCTTGTTTTATTGGGAACTTGTAATCATCTTAAGAGCCAGATTTGTGTTGTTTACATATTTAAAAGGGGGAGGTGTAGGGTACGATAATTAATATAGATGTCGGTAGATGTAAATAAATCAGTTGTCACTCGGACTTGGTGTTTTACTGATTGCTTTCTCCTTGATTTAATCCTAAAATACAACTGAGAGGATAATCAAATTTGTTCTAAAATAATGCATTATTTCCAAAGGTGTTTTTATACATACATACATATTATCACGCCTGTTTCCTTTTGGGGTAGGCAGAGACTATGGATTTCCACCTGCTACGATCCTGACACACCTCGTTAAACATGTTTTTTTTTTCTGTTTTTATAAACATGATATTAATGAATTCCACGCGTGCAATACCGCGGGCAAAAGCTAGTCGTTTATAAAATGACAATGGCGTTTTTGACTTACCCTATATAGAACGAAGATCAAAATAGCCAGTAGGATGAGGGCCAGCAGAAGGGCAACCAATCCCATTAGCAGCTTGTTATTACCAAATGATAGCTCTTTTTCAAATTTGAACACAGTTGTCGCACTAAAACAAATCGAAGGTAAAACTATTTAATTTAGTATTTCTTGACTTTTTACTTCTATTATTAGTATTTTTTTTTTTCTATGATATTCAACTATGATGATAACATGACTCTTTCTATATCTTGTTCTGTAACTACCGAACTAATTTAAAGTTTTGAAACCTATTTACGAAGTCAATTTTGTTTGTTTGGCTTCAAAAATTTATTAGGAAATCGTAAAGTTGACGTAATACCGATTAAAGTGTTCAAAAAACGTCGTCTACATAAATTAATAATGTCAATAATTGATTGTTAGCACATAAAACTAGACGTAATACTCAATTAAATAGTATATGGAAAAAACGCCAAATTAAGATTTAAAAGAGCCTGTTGTGACATGTCGGATAATTGATCTAATTTAGAATTCATCAATTACAATTTATTATGCAAGATCTCAACACTCACCTAATTTATCATAATTTTTGTTTTCACCATAATTGCACCACTTCACAGATGTGGTCATATGCGCGTTTCAATTCATCATAAGTATCATATAAGCCGAAAGATGTCCACTGCTGGACATAGGCCTCCCCCAATGGGGGGGATATGCCATAATCGCCACGCTTGGCTTGGGCGGGTTGGCGATTGCAGTTGGTTGCTTAAATACTCGCCGAGTGCCACACGTCTTTTTTTTGTATATTTTTACATATATTTACAGATGGGAGGGACCAGCTGAAAATCAGTGCTGTGCATACCTACATGCACAGCAAATACTGAGCTGGATCCTTTGCCACACATATTATGTTGTATGCATGTTGTGTTCTCATTAATTTGTCCTGTTACCTTTGCATGTAATATGTATATTTTGTGTAACAAGGCAAAATAAATGGTTTAAATGGTAAATGGTTTAAAGTGTACTTGTAAGAAATAGAGAAAGCTTTGAAGCGATTAAGGCGCACGGTAAATGAAAGAGCTGCACTCATAGCCTACCACTTCGCCGAGGATATTCCTACTTGTGCGACGGTGGTGTCCAGGCCGTCGGCAGTGCCACCGGCGCCGATATCGATCTGACTCATCTTAACAAGATACCTACATATATACCTAGTTAGTTAGGTTTATACGAATTCCATAGAATCCAGTTGCTAACCTGTTGCTGGACAGGTTGCACGTGCATTTTAGGAGGATTTTAAAAAAGGAGGAGGTTCTCAATTCGACGCGTATTTTTTAATTTTTTTTTTATTTATGACCACGCATAACTTTTTACAGAATGGTCCGATTTTGATGATTATTTTTTTATTGGATAGGGTATATCTCGAAGTTGGTCCCATTTAAATTTCAAAACCAAAATCGACCCCTAAGGGTAGTAAAACAGGGGATGAGTGTTTGTTCACCCACTGAATTCTTACCTGTTAACCGATTCTGTTGAAACTTGACATACATAAATATAGTTCTACACAATAACAATAGTAATAATAGTAATAAAATTTTATTTCTCTCTTCACAAAGGTGGGCTTAATAATATAAATAGGTACCTTAGAATTATGTAACAAATAAGTGCGTATAAGCTCCTTTGCGAGAGACTGGAGTCCGTACTAGGGAAAACCCTGTGTTACGGATCACCAGGCCCTCACCCTAGTTTTAAGTATATACATGTACATTATTTTGTCACTATTACAGGTAATAAAAAAGTACTTAAGCATAAATATGACTTGATGGAAGAGAAAGAGCATTATAATATAAGTACATGCAGGTTGACAAACAAGTGGGATGTGTGGATGTTTATATGTATAATTATGTGTGAGTTTGTATGAGAGTTGTTAAAGTTCCATATTGTGTGAGGAGTGTATATTGGAGTGTGAGTGATATGAGGTGCAATGTGTGTAAGTGAGTGTGTGGTTGGTCAAGATTAATGTTATGTAAGTATTCGTTTGTGCATGTGTCGTGCGCGGATGTGATTATGCAGGGGTGGCACTATGTGCGTGAGATGCGTGAGTATGTTTTTGTGTGAGTCCCGTCTTGATTTGAGTTTAGGAGGGTATAAGAAGTAGTTGTTCGGTGGCATCGTAATCTAATTTTTGTAGCCACTTGAATAGCTTTTCTTTACAGCGCTGCTTGGGGAGGGGGTACAAAGACAAAAATTCATTTAACTTGTTATACAAATAGCTACCCAAAAACTTAAAGTGCCTGTGTGCGAAACTAGTATGAAAGAGTATTGTCGGACACACTGAGTGCTTTCGTCGCTTATTTTCAAAAGCTGTAGGGTTGTAATGGAGCTGCGAGTGTTTACGAAGGATTGTGTTATGGATGAATAATTGTCGCACGGTTAAGACACCAGTAAGTTCATAAAGGTCTTTAGTTGGATGTAAAAATGGTAAAAAATTTGCCACCTTTAAAACCACCCTCTGGGCACGCTCGAGTTTCAGCATAGATGTTTTGGTTGATCCACCCCAGATGGTTATGCAATAGGAAATAAGTGATTGACATAGTGCAAGATATACCATTTTTATGATATTAGGATCTGCGACATGTCGAAGGTTCTTAAAAATATAGATCATTTTTCGGGTTCTTGAGACGAGAAGAGCAACGTGCGGGTGAAAGCTGAGCGTATTGTCTAGTAGGACACCTAGATACCTAATTGTATCTGTTTTTTGCAAGATGGGGCACGAACAATCATATACAATTTTACTTATTTTTATTTTAAGTACCGTTTTTTTGCCAGCAGCATTCAAAATCTAGTTTTTTGTCGCCGAGCATTTTCCCAATTATGTTAAAATCAGCTTCTAGTCGAACCAGTAGGTCTACTCGCGGAACGACAAACGAAGTACGAACTTTCGTTCCGACTGATACTTACATAATAAAGATAGGCACATAAAAAAGGCACAATTAAGATAGACTATGGTTCATAGTCGTATACAATTTACCGGAGATGAGAAAAACAAACGTCAAAACACGATCATCGCATGCGATAAGGGAACGATGGTTGACCGGAGTAGCAAATTGTGCGATGAATCGTACGATTTATCGAATATCGTCGAACGGGAGTAGAACCCCAGTTGCGGCTGAACATCAGTATTTTAGACGGAGCGACTGCCATCAGAACCCCCAACCCAGTTACTAGATAACACCAACATTAAATAAATAAATATCTTTTGGACATTTTACACAGCACCATCTGGTTATAATCTTATTTTTTGGTAGCATTTTATGGAAACTCATGGATTATTTTATTAAGTTTTAGATCATAAAGGCTCAAAACTATGTGTTTTTTCATATGCTTGGTAGGTAGATTTAAGTGTGGCCTTACTTCTCACATATTCTGAAAACATTTCAACCAGCTACCTACCTATTACCGTTCAAAAGATACAGCCCTGTGACAGACAGACGGATGGACGGACGGACATGCGTAGCGAGGGTAGTAGGGTCCCGTTTGGCACCCTTTGGGTACGGAATCCAAAAAATAATGATAAAGTCACTAATGAAACTAGTCGTTAAGGAAATGTGTACTTACATAAAATTATAATAAAAAAACCGGCCAAGAGCATGTCGGGCCATGCTCAGTATTATAGGGTTCCTTAAGTAGGTCTAATTACAAACGAATCAAATCGAATATGCTATTTTAGTTTTTGCAAACAGCGCCACCTAGCGCTAAATTTAAGAAGTGTGTCATATATTGTTACAAAACACTTCTAAAATTTAGCGATAGGTGGCGCTGTTACTTTGTGTTATCAATATTAAACATAAAGTTTCTTTTTGTGATTTTTTTAAATAGAAAGTAACTAAAGAAGCATTATTTGCTATAATCATTTTTATCTAAGGTCAATGACCTATGAACTAGGACGTCTTAAGTATTTTTCAGTTTTCTCACTATAACTCAAAAAATTATAATTACATTATACTCTAAATAATTTTAAAAGAGAGTTTTTATAAAAGTCTATGAACGTGGAATATTACAAGTTTCTACGTTGCATAGTTTGGAAATGGCAGGGGGGGGGACACATTGTAAGCCGTAGGTATTTTGACATCCCGTAAAGATGTTGCCAAGCAGAGAATATACAAATAGCATGCGATCTCTTTCACCAGACGACATAACCGATAATTCATTTCAAATGATTATGATTATTTCGTCGAGTTATAGGTCAAACGGTTCTCACGTTTGAGGAATTGGCCACGGTCTTCTGTAAAATTGAAGCCGTCCTCAACTCGCGTCCGCTGTGTCCAGTATCGTCATAACAATCAGACTTCAAGTCAGAAAGAATGAATCACGCTCACACATCCATTTACGTTAGGTTGTACTGCTTCACATGTATGTGATCCTAGTACGTTTGTATCTATTTAGCTCATCCCAGTCCATAGAAAAGTTAAGTTTACCACACTGGCACTAATTCCCATTTCATCACAGTATCGATTTTATACACATCCATTGAAGATTTTTACCAAGTCAAATTCGTAATGTTATGAACTAAAAGGGTAATGGACTACTCCCAATAATTTTATCACATGAAAATCGGTAAGTTATGACTTAACTAGATCCCCCTTTTATGGCTTCAGCGAAAGTGCCCATTAAAAGCCTTGTTTTATGATCTGAGACTGATTTGTAAGTAAGTAAATAGTTTAGCAGTATCCATATACATATGTCACGGTCATAAGGGACTCAATCATTAGTATTTAGTAAACTAGCTTAGACCCGCAGGTTGGCCCTGTTTTATTATGTATAATTAAGTAAGCATACTCTAGGAGAGACGTCCAACTCCAAAATACTACAGATTGAGCTACATTTATTTATAAGGAAATTATGTTTCATTAGCAGCCCGGAGTCTGGATTTGTGCCCGGTTAATGGCAATAGGCTCGCCCCCTATTACATGGGACGTACAACATAACTGGCGAAATGTGGGTGTATACTATACACCTCTGCCTACCCCTTCGGGGAAATACAGGCGTTACTTTATGTTATGTTATGTTATGTTATGTTTCATCATCATCATCATCATCAGCCCATTATTGACCCACTGCTGGGTGTGGGCAGAGGTGGGAAGAGTCTCTACCACGCTATATATAGAAAATGTTGACATAACAGATGAGGAAAAATCTTATTGCTCTGATTAGATTGTCTTCTATATTTGTTTAGGATATGTTTGACTGTTTCGGCGCTGGCGACTCTGAAATTATATTTGGGGATCGTATCCGACAGGCTTTTGTTTTTACCCGACTGCCGCAGTAGGAGGGTAATGTTTTGTGACGACGTCTGTGGTCTAGTGGTTCCAGTGTTGCTGTTGATCACGAGGTCGTGAATTTTATTCCCACAGGACACAAATATTTATGGAATAAACATATTAATAAGTGTTTGTGTTGGTCTGGGTGTTTCAGAAAAGAAGTATACATGTATTATATCCATTGTTTAAGTACCCATAATACACATCATTTATCTAAAATTCCCATTCTACATTCCCCTTAAGGACGGTTTAGTCTCCTTTCTGTTCTCCATGGTTTAGACCAATCATAACGCTCGCTTACAGTCAGCCGCCGAGATTATGAGTTAGCTATGTTGTATGTTGTTTGCAGATTTTTCATAATTTTCAACCTTACGTTTGTACGCACGGCTACGCATCAAGCTATACATTTCCAGTGTAAGCTAACGTCTCGTTGTACGGAAAGTTTATACAATGCGAGGTCAGCTTATACCAGAAATGTATAGCTTGATATGTAGCCGTGTGTACGCAACAGCGTATAGTCAGCGGCTGACTACACATTTGGAGTGAACTGTCCCTTATAGCAAACTAGGCCAAACACCATCTTAACTCCATAATATACTCAATATACATGTGTAGTATATAAAATTATAAATATAATACAAGGTTTATCGTCCCAACTTGCGTAGTAAAACTGTGCCATCCTGTCTTTAACCACACACGTGGGAAGTACCCCAGCTGATACATTCACGTTTTACTTAGATCTACATTCTACATGGTTGAAGTATAAAATAAATTGTCGTGAATACCTTAAGATTTTGGACGGAATATTTTATTTACATCCCTAATATTAATTTCAAATAATTGTATTACCAGGTAGCCTAAGAGGCATTACAATGACAAAACGTATTATCTATCATCATCATCATTTCAGCCGAAAGACGTCCACTGCCGGACATAGGCCTCCCCCAAGCATCGCCACAACAACCGGTCCTGTGCTTTCCGCATCCAGCGGATTCCCGCGACCTTCACCAGGTCGTCGGTCCACCTTGTGGGGGGCCTACCCACGCTGCGCCTTCCAGTATTATCTATACATACGAGCATATTGATTCTTAAAAACGGGTTACCTCAATTCCATAACTATGTTAAAATTTTATCTTTCTCAAGCGGTCAATGAAGGTTATAATTTATAATGCATGCGTCGTATTCAACGATATGCGGGATCATCCCGGGCCCCCACACAAAATAAGAGAGACAGAAGACCCTGTCATCTTATTATGCGATAAGGAACTCTCACATTTGTTAGTAAAAAGGTAAAACAAATATCTAGTTTCCATCAGTCTCGAATCAGTACAGTCGCAGATTGCACTATTTAGTGCTATCGTTATTTATTAGTTTTTGATATCTTATGTGTACTTAAACTTGTTATTGAGGTTTAGTATGGAGTTGAACTTCTGAATCTATAAATTTTGTGATGCCTCGGTCCTAGCGATGCGCGCGCGCCGTTTGCCGTGTTTCTGCGTCAGCAAACGTTACCTATTTATTTATGCTTTGTTATCTATAAGAATTTTGTTGGTAAATAGGTACTTCTTAAGTAAACATTTTAACTTTTTATTATTCATTTGTCTGTTCTACTCGGGAAATCCGAATCATTTGTTAGACCATTTTCGTCTCTAAATCCAAAAATTATACAATTGAGTTTTAACAACAATAAAACTCAGCCCTCTGTCTGTAAGTACTTAAGGAAAGTAGGGACTTTTAAGCTAAATCGATTTATAAATGACGGAGTTCTGAGGTGACAAACATTAAAAAAATACAGTGGAATTAATAACCTTCTCCTTTTTTTGAAGTCGGGTAAAAATTACAAGCAACTGGTTAGGTACCTATTATATAATATGTCCTATTAATATTTTAATGTTATAAGCTATGGAAAGCTATATTACTCTCAAATTACACTAGAGGGCGCAATTTTCAACCAACGCCAGGAAGAAACATTCAATACTGACCAGTAATAAAGATTAATATATTAAGTTCTGTCAAAAAAGTGTAAACAAATTGATGGCAGCAGCCCGCACCGCAGCCCGCCCCGGGTGTCACCCTTCATGGGGTGACACCCAACCGCAATTTAAAAGATAAAAAAGTGCCCACCATACCCAGAAAAAAATTCATGCTTGCTTCATTCGTGCTGGTATACCAACATCTCTCTGTTTACCCCAAATTTCCGAAGTTAATGTGCGGTTCTTCATAATTGTCTTAAATATTGATATGTTAAAAACTGGTGGAGTGCGATTTTTTTCCAAGGGCTCTATGGTTCGTTTGTAATATGTTGCGCTTCTTTATAAAATTTAATTGAATGTTTTTAAATTTGTTTTTATAAAAAGTCTAGAGGACCCGGCAGATGTCGTCCTGCCCAGATAAGCAGCGCCACCTACCGGGTCCAATAAGAAGTTATTAATCCATATATCACTTAATTTAATCAATTATATCTGCCAACTGTATATTCGTGAAGTTAGTGGCTTTATTAACTTGTTACATATTTATTTTTATATTTAATCGAGAGGTGAGGAGAATAAATATCGATTAATATTGACAGGTTATGCGCTTATTAGTCGTGTGATTTAAGACTGATTACGTTCACATAATATGTTAAACTTTGAACAGCTACGAAGATAAATTAAGTCTATTAGTATCGAATACGGTGTATACACTTGTGTTCTTAAAGTGACCTCCAAAGCTATAGGGTACCATTAATATTCTAGAAACTTATCAATCAATTAATTGAGAGTGATCGCGTGTGGACGGTTTAAAATTGAATTTCATTTACGGAGAAGGTAATGCAGATGCTTCTGATGAGAGGAGTTAGTGAATTCAAGTGAAAAGAAGATACGAGAGAGGGGAAAAGGAGGGGGTACTGGCCAACATAATCTCTTTCATAACTAGATCATCATCCTCCGAGCCTTTTCCCAATTATATTGGGGTCGGTCTTTCGTAACTAGATAAAACCTATAAATAAAACCTAATTATTACATACTATTTGTGTTTATATTTTACTTCAATCTAATATCCGTAACCGAAACTATCCGAAACTAACGGATAATCCGAAATAATTACATATCCGTAACCGTATCCGAAACCAATATAATTTTATTCCTATATACATATCCGTATCCAGATCCGAAATATCATATCCGTCTTAAGGCTTACTGGTCTGTGCACCAGACTCTGGTACTTTTACTGTGTGTTATTACTGTTTCTGTCTCTTGTGTCTGTGAACACATAGCTGCAAACAATCTTAGCAACAAATAGTTGTTTTTTGTGTAATTTAATGAACTATTTTAATTGTCAATGTGTCATTTTGGCGTCATAAAACAATAAGGTATATTTTCTCAAATAAATATAATTTGACACCTTCCTTAGCGATATTTTCTGTTGCTAGAAAGCTTTGTTAAAATTGGTGGACCAATTATTTGGGCGGCTCTACCTCCTGTATCATGTGAAAGCTTACATAGCTGTGTAAAAGATCGCCATGTTTTAGTTGCATATAACTTTTTCAGATTGACTCCACCCCTGAAAAATTAAAGTAATATGTAAACAAATGTAATGTAATGTATGTAAGCAAATGAAAAAAGTATAATTAATGCAATGAGCTTAATATTAAATGTTACTTACATCATTTTGTGTTTCTTCTGTAAATACTTTTCGATGGCACTAAAACAAGCTTTTTCGGTTGATCCAGATGTTGGCAACTGAAGCTCTTTACAAATCCTGTTATAGATACTAGCAGCTGATTTCATCATTGTGCAGTTTATATAAACTTGTTTGTATCCTTCTCTGAACTGCAACCAATTTTTTTTTGATAAATGATTGTGTGTGACGCACCCACTTCTTATATAAATGTATGCAGCTTATAAGGAGACACAGTACCTATATTATACATTTTACTCAACGACAAGTCTTTAATTGACCCTGCCAGTGCTGCGCTGCTAGGCATAATTTACGAGAATTACGAGATATTCTTGACGAGTCTTCCAAGTCAAGGAGTCCAAAGACCAAGAAGAATATAATTTTATTGTGCAAAGATAATTGAAAAATATTGGAGTTAAATGTGACAGTGCTCTGAATGTCAACGTGAAGAAATTGATATTTTACTAAAGGTCTCTTAAGATCTAATCCTAAATAAGCTAAGTTCAAATTTGATGGCCATTCACTTCACAGTAGAGGACATATTCGCTCGGTCTATTACTCTAAATTCATCTAACATACATTATTAGGTTTATTATATGTTTAAGAATATGCATCATTGCTTTTAATGCCATTTCCTTTGATTTGTTACATAACGTTTCTTTCCAGGATTTGTTCTTTATCAGCAACCTTTTAATATATAGAATAGTGTTTTTTTGGAAAAAAACAGAGTTCTATATGATTTTATTATAAGTAAAATGAGTAATTAATCAACACATATTAAAAAAAAAACAATATTTGTTATTTTGATTTGTAATAATTATTATTTAAATTAATAACAAACTTTAATATGTATTTTATATATTATGAATGATATTCTTTTGTCAAGAATTTATGGCCCTTCGACTTATGAATAAGTTCAAGCTGATTGACAACTTAAAATTGTGCAATAGATGAGTCAAGCCCTTTGAAGTAGACTGGGAAAACGAAAGGATGAAAAATAAGCAGTAATGGTATAGCAGTTTTGGTATTAGAAGCACCTAATCTTGGCAACTTATACTCTGTCCAGACGGTAATTCGCTTTTTGACAGCTCATACAAATTTGACAACATAACTTTGTACTAGCGTCTAGAAAATTCTATCCCATACAAAGAAATACGTTCTGTTTAGCATAACAGCATAACAGGCAGCAGAAAATATATTCATTATTATTCATACATAAATGATATCACATACCTACTTAAATATATTATGAGACCTCAGAGTTAATTTATAATTATCTCTGTCCTAGGACTCCTAGGTTTGAAACTACACGTTGCCTTTGTGGATATTCTAGATTCGTGTAGGTATTTGATCATCACAGGCACGACTAATAAACAAGTAATTAAATAAAGAAAATAGTCCCTAACTGTAGGGATTAATTTATTGAGGTACGCAAGCCAAGCGTAAGCGAAAGCAAGCCAAGTGTTTATTGAGGACGTAGCTTTGCTACGTCGCTACGCGAGCTACGTTTGCTACGAGCGCTACGTAGCGTGCCTAGCACTCGTGTTGCTCGCGGCTTTGGTAACAAAAGTGTGGTTATGACGAGCAGCTTTACTAATTCTACTAATGACCCAAGCGATAAGGAACAATAGGCGTTCGCATCACAAAATATACGCATTCCGACGCTTAGTTTATTTAATAAAATATTTAAATTTATTTTATTGGTTTTATTTAATTACCTTTCTACTTTTTGTTTGAGTGATTTTATTTGTCACAAAATTGATTTCATAAAAGACAAAAATAGAAAAACAAAACTCCTCTGCCTGGATTTGAATTCCTGTCACGAAGCTGCATAGCTGCCACGGGAAGAGAGTACCTGGTAAACATCTTATTATACCATGATTTGTACTATAAATATAGATGGATACTGCTCTATCCATCTGGTATAATTTTCATTTGACTTTTATGACAGTTCATCATTTCAGCCGAAAGACGTCCACTGCTGGACATAGGCCTCCCAGAGCATATGTTGGGGGATATGCCGTAATCGCCACGCTTGGCAGGCGGGTTGGCGATCGCAGTTGGTTGGTTAAATACTAATAGAGAACGCTGCTGCCCATCCTCTGGTGAGTCACCTAACGAGAGCCTCAAAAGGTGTTGGTCGAGACTCTTGGCCATTAAGCCATTGGCTGTGACAACTATCGGCACAATGATAGCTGAATCCACATCCCACATGTCGACAACCTTATGTGCTAAGTCCAGATATCTCATTTGCTTATCTGTCTCAGCTTTGACGAGATTCCCGTCATGCGGAACGGCGATATCAGTAATCATTGTGCGGCGCTCTAATCGATCTATCACCACTATATCAGGCTTATTGTTATTATTATTCCTGTATTTATCTATACACATATTATTTACATTTTTAAATACTTTAAATATTACTATAAAAAAAAAACATTTAAAAATATAAAAAATAGTAGCAACACCTTTACTCCCGACTGGTTCGAGCTCTGAACCAAATCGAGCTAATGACAATTCCTACGCAGTACGATTTGACACTAACTCGAATTCAAATTCGATTGATACAGCACTCGATCCAGTCGGGAGAAAGGCCACTGTTTAGTAAAAATGTATTGTTACTCAGATCCTAAAACACATCATTTTTCGTATATTACAATACATTGCTGAATATTACAATAACATGCGAAATTATCTTTAATATTGCTTTTATGAGCCGCCAATGTAATGTAAAATAGGAAACAAAACATGTTTTTTCAAGTCTCCGAATTCAGATCTAACTCAAGATATTTGTCAACATGTCACAATTAAATAAATTGAAAGTTAAATACATGTTCCAGAAAAAAAAAATTATAATCAAGAATAATTTCATAATAATGAAGTAGAAATAATTTAATTGTGTAAATTTTTATCAGCTATTTATAAAAAATCGGTCAAGTAGAGCCTGGTATTTCTCGTTTTTCTTTCAGACGTCAAACAACTTGTTTTTGTTTCATTCACTCCGAACATTGTCTACGACTTGGTAAAAAAAATATCTATTTTGTCTATGAATTCAATAAACGACAAAGCATCCGAACATTGCACGTTTAGGGTACGTCCGATAATATATATTCGAAGCACTAAAGTGTCATTTCAATTATGTCATTTTAGATTTTGCGAGTAGACCCCCTAATTTTAATAAAGTATAGAGCCAAATCTACTTGCAACATACTTTTGACTTTCACTAGTATAGAATAGTTTTGACCACGCAAGTGGACCGAGAAAAAACTGCTTTGAAGGTCTGCTTGACAAGATTATTGACGAACCACTAGACGTAGCAATAGTAGGGTATTTAAGAAAAAATGCTTTTGAATATAACATTGAGATGAAGAAAGTCGTCGTGTTTCGTAAGAGCATGTTTATTATTCGAGTTGAAAGTTATAATCGTAACATTATCACCTACGTTTTTTATATAATTCTGTGGTAATGATATAATCATTAATGGCATGTTTATCCAGCTGTGCCAACTACGCCAGCTGTGCCAGCTACACCAGCAGGCGTAGCATGACCACTGTAGACAACCGATTTGTCTACACAAGAATCGACAAAACTACATTGTATAGACCTTTATCTGTCATTTTGTGTATTATTTCGTAGACAAAACGCTTGTCTACAGTGGTCCTGCAGCTGCTGGTCGGGCAGCAGACTACCCCGAGTCTTCTGCTCGCAAGCCCCACCACCTGTAATTTTTATAGAGGTTTTCTTCCTCGCCGTCCGGGCGATGAAGCCAAGACCCTCGGTCCCAAGAGGCGCGAGGACACTACTTAGCAGGCACTCCTGGTGTTACGATATCGACGAGGGCAGGGAAGGACAGTCCCCCGCTGCCTGCCCAGTGGCAGGGTGAGTGCACACCGGGCCCGCACCTGCTCCTCCATTATGCCCTCTGCTAGCATCAGAGGGACACGTGGAGCAACGCCCCACTGGGCCCACATCGGGCCCCTCCGGTGCCAGAATATTCGCCATAGGCAATAAGATCCCCCGAAAGTTAATCCCTCGAAAGGATTCTATTGCTCGTACCCAGGATGCACCGGCCTAAAAACTGCCATTCCCTCCAGACGTGTCCAGAGGGACAGGCAGCCGTCAAACACACGTGGAGGTTTTCTGGCCATTAGGCTCATTGGACAGGGAATGGGTAAAAATGCAGCCGAAATAATTCAGAAATGTTATGTAGGTACATTGTTTAATATGTAATATTTTTTATTTGTTTAAAACACAGTTTCAAACATCGTTTAAAACACTTAAATTCTGAACATGTTTTATTTTGACTGTGATTAAAACACGTGTTTTTAAACACTTTGTTTTAAACATCCCAACCCTGCTTATGATACAAGTGAGCTCAGATGTTCATTATACTCGAGGCTGGATTGCATCCCGAGCCGAAGGCGAGGCCGTAATAAAGCCTAGTGTTGAGGACAACCCAAGGATCATGAAAGTAAACAAACGATCTGTTGAAAGGCACTTGCCATATGTATTAAATTTGAAAGTACACTCGTTCCTACGTAGCTCTGTTCTAGGCGACTAATACGTTATTCTTTCTTCAGGCTTCAGGGTTCAGGACGTCAGGATCAGTTCTTCATAGGTTGAGGTCTTGATCTGAAGCGTAGAACGAGTGACGATCGAATGAAATATTGCCCACCCAAAATGCAGTTTTTTTTTTTTTTTTTTTTTTTGAATGGGCTCTCGCAGGTGTGACCGAAGTCCCATTTCTGCTTAACCGGGCTTAGTTGGCGGAGAGTCCCATGTGGGACTCCATTCGCCGAAAGTTTTTTCCCTAAACTTATAAACTAAGTATATAAGCGGGCGCCCCCCGAGGGGGGGGCCAAAATGCCGCTTATTCACCCGCTTAAGTAGTATTCAGCGGGGCACAAGTGGCGCGTAGTGCGCCCTGCGGCTCTGTTCTTCCAACATTTTTACAAGTCATAGCTAGTTGTAGTTATGTATGGCTTATGACCTGTGATTGGTTCATGGTTTATGACTCATCAAACTGTGATCGGCTGATGATCTGTACCTAGCTATAGTGTGATTATAGCTAGATTTCATGCCCTTGTTACTTTGTACATAACGTTTCAGCTGTGTTAGCACAAGTTTTGAGTTACATTAATTAAGTTCAGGCTTGCGTCCGCAACAGTCTCCCCCCGGCGTAGCCTCGCGAGCCTCTCCCTTCTGGTCGAGGACGATAAGCCTTCTTACTGGCCTTCTAAAAATGCCACCCCGAGTTCGCACATCCGCACTCCGCACAACACCGTCCGTACCTACTATCGCGCGCACAACAAGGCCCCGCGGCCTCACATTCCGCGGTAATAAGCCATCAGCGATTATGACGACATCGCCTACTTTAATTTGTTCAGCGTGATTAGATCTGACGTCACCGCGCGGTGTCAGTGTCGGTAGATACTCTTTCATCCATCTTGCCCAGAATCGATCTGCCAGCGCTTGGGCCGCTCGCCAAGCGCCTTTATCAGCTACGTCACAAGTTCCAGTGACCGGTAGCCCTGCTGATGACCCCAACAGGAAATGATTCGGCGTTAACGCTTCCGTGTCTTCCGGGTTCACAGATACGTGAGTCAATATGTTCTCTATTTCAGCCATGACCGTTATTAATGTTTCTTCCTTTGGCATTCGTTCTTTCAATATTACAGCGAGGGCTGTTTTCACGCTACGTATGAGCCGCTCCCAGGCTCCCCCCTGGTTTGGTGCACCAGGGTCGATGAAACGCCAATCGGTTTCCTTATTAAGGGCGTAATCCTTAAGTTCAGTCACCCATTCTTTGTAAGCGTTTTTTAGTTCGACGTCAGCTCCACGGAAGTTCGTACCGTTGTCTGACATTATTGTGCGTGGCCATCCACGGCGCGCGGCCATTCTTCTAAGGGCCATGATCGCACTGTCAGTACTGAGACTCGGTAACAGTTCTATATGCACGGCCCTAGTTACCAAACAGGTAAATAACATGCCCCAGCGTTTTTCTCTACGTCTTCCTATAGTGATTGTCATGGGACCGAAACGATCAACACCGCTGCGAGTAAAAGGGCGAGCGTATGCATCAAGCCTTTCGCAGGGTAAGTTTCCTTTCACCGGTATAGGTGGCGCTTTACGTCGCATGCATTCGTTCAGCACAGCGCGCACACTCGTTCGTAATCGTAATATCCAAAATCGCTGACGCAGGTTATTGACTACGTGCTCTCGGCCTGCATGCCCATTCTTCTCGTGTTCACGTTTTATAAGTAGGCGCGCAAGTGGATGCCTGCCGTCTAAGATCGGTGGCCTCTTCCTGTACTCTGGTACATTCGCTGCGTTGATTCGTCCGTTCAGTCGAATAATTTTATTTTCATACACCGGGTCTAGCTTGCTGAGCCGGCTCGATCTCTCAACGCTTTTTCCTCACGTCAATCTCTTAATTTCTTCAGAGAAACTGTCACGTTGTGAATCTCGTATAAGCATTAGTTCGGCTTCTTCGAGATGACGCACGTCCATCGTTGTCGCGCGTTTACGACATTTTTTTATAAAGAGCAACACGCTTGCCATAGCGCGCAATGCTCGATCATATGAGGAGAATCGTTTCTGGTCCATAACGTTCTCCTCGCCTCTAACATGGGCTACTGTTTCTTCCTCGCCCTGGTTCTCTTCGCTCGGCCACTGTTCTTCCGGTTCACGTAAGAAGGCCGGTCCGATGAACCATAGATCGTGTTTATTGAGGCTCGTTCTGCCATATCTAGTTGCGTCATCAGCTACGTTCTGAGCGGTCGGCACCCAGCGCCATCGTTCAGCGGGGGTAAGTTCGGCTATCTCGCTCAGTCGATGCGCAACATATGGCGTATATCTCGCAGAGTCGTTTCTTATCCAATGTAATGCCGTCTTAGAGTCACTCCAATAGGTTACTTCGGCTTCCCATCTATGCTCCTTGCGTATCTCAGAGGCGAGTCGTGCGCCTATCAGGCACGCCTGCAGTTCCATGCGTGGGATACTCTGCGCTTTCATCGGCGCTACTTTAGCTTTTCCCGCTACTAACACGACGTCTATCGATCCGTCGGGCCGTGTTAATCGCCAATATACTGCAGCGGCGTAGGCTTGTTCACTAGCGTCGGTGAATACATGCAGCGATCGCTCTACGGTCATGTGATTCGCGTAGCATCGGGGGACTAGCAAGCCCGCCACGCTCGTCAGACCATTTATCCATTCGAGAAACGCGATAGCTTCTTCGGCGGGTAGTTGCTCGTCCCAGCCGATGTTGTTTCGCCATAGCTCCTGTAGAGTGATCATTGCCGTAATCGTAAAAGGGCTCAACAGGCCCAACGGGTCAAAGATCGACATTACAGCCCCCAACATTTCACGTTTAGTGGGCGTTCTCGTTCCATCGCGTACTTCGTTCGGTACACGGGGCATAGCTGTGTTGAATGCAAGCTCATCGGTCTCTGGCACCCACATCATACCCAGCGTCTTGCCATATGGGTGTGCATTCGCACCTAGTTCCTTCGGGGCGTTAGCCTTATCCTGTTCTAGGATATGAGCGAGTAAGTGTGGACGATTCGAATTCCACCCGGCGAGTTCAAAGCCGGCTCGCTCATGAATGCGCTGCACCTCTTTGATCGTGAGGGCGGCGCTTTCTTCAGTTTCAAAACTGTCGACCCAATCATCCATGTAATGGTTCATTGTTATTGCATAGAGGGCGCGCGGGTGCGCGTCTTGACATTCCTCAGCGTTTCTGTTTCTAACGCTGTGAGCTAGGAAGGGTGAACTCCGAGCGCCAAATATCATGGAATTCATCACGTATTTCTGAGGCGGGCTTTTTCGGTCATCACCACGCCACAAAAATCGTTGCGCTGCTTTGTCTTCTGGTCGTATTTTGACTCGCAAGAACATTTCGCGTATGTCTGCCGCTATAGCAATTGGCTTCTCTCTGAATCGGAACAATATTCCGTAAAGCGTGTTCAACATATCGGGCCCGGCGAGCAGTTCGTCGTTCAGACAGCGCCCGCCTGTACTCGCGGCTGCATCGAAGACAAGGCGCACCTTTCCTGGTTTGTTCGGATTGGTCACAGCGAAATGTGGGAGGAGCCAATCAATTGCGCTGTCGTCTGTGTCCTCGACTCGAGTTGCATAACCCTTCGCCAACAAGTTGTCAACTTGTGACGTGTATGCTCTGCGAAATTCCGTGTTTCGATCCATTTTACGTTCCATAGAGCGCAATCTGCTTAGGGCCATATTATAACAAGGCGGCAGGCGAGTATCGTCTGTACGCCATGGCAGGCCGACTTCGTAACGTCCGTCGACCAATCGCGCTGTTCTATTGAATATTTCTTTTGCGCGCTCGTCTTCCTTCACAGGTTTATTTTTGGATGATATTCCTAGCGCATCGATCTTAAAATGTTCTGTGATTAGTTCATGTAGTTCATCATCATGATCAAATCGTTCTCTATGCTGAGGCGCACGTATGTGCAGTACTGTAGCGCCATCTATTGGGTCTTCCTTCGCCACTATCGTTCGTGGCACCGTACCGTGCACTACCCATCCTAGCATAGTTAGTGATGCAGCCGGCTCGTTCCATTCTCCGGTCAGGAGCTTTCGCGATACTATTAAGTGCCAATGGTCTGCACCTATTAGTATGCGCGGTCTTGCTTGTCCATAGCAAACCTCGTTCCGTGGTAGCTGTTTCAAGTGTTCATAGTTCAAACACTCAGCTGCGATCGCTTGACTGGTAATGTTGAGACTCTTGACGGTTCGCGCCTGTATTGGATGGAAGCCAGTTCGTGCTCCCCGTATCTCCAATGACACGCTCTGACTCTCGGGTTCTTGCCGCGTTGCAGTTAATCCATGCAAACGCAGCGCGCATTTCGTTCCTTGCGCGTTCACTGCTCTAGCGATTTCCTCATCGATCAAGGTTATCGTAGATCCCTCATCGAGTAGGGCGTGAGTTTCAACTTCCAGTCCATCGGGCCCTCTTATCGTGATAGGGCATATTTTTAATAACACCGCGCCAGTTGACATTACGGTGTTAGCCGAGGCGGTGATCTCTTGATCGTTCTGTTCGCCTCCTGGCGCGGCTTGCGGTGCGCTGTGTAGCAACACATGATGAGGATGGCGACACTCATCTATACCGCATTTCTTTGCGGTACAACTGGCACGGCGGTGACGGCTATTCAAGCAACGAAAACATACGCGTGCTTCTTTTGCCCATTCCCACCTCTGTGGTAATGTCATCGCTTCCAGTTTCCTACATTTCACCGTATCATGTTCGGCCCCGCAACATAGACACATCTTTACGTTTTTATTTTCGGTTGCAGTGTACGCAGCTCCGCCTCGCTTCTTGCCTTCCTGGCGTTTAGACGAACTACTGGTCTTAGCTGCTGGCGTATTACGTGCTGGCTCCTTTGTCGAGCTTCCTGCAGCGGAGTACGCGAATCGTACGGCACGGTCAGCCTCTCTCATGAAGAAACGAGACAGCGTAACAATCTCAGGTTCGCTGCGACTTCCATACTCTTCTGCGTAGTCGCACCATCTCGCTCTAATATGCGGACTTAATTTTTCTGTAACTTGCCGGGCCAACATAGGATTCTGTAGGTACCCCTTCTCATCTATACAAGTGAGTACACTGACTATGTTCTGAAGCCGTATCGCAAACGCGTTCAGTTCGCTGGCTGTTGTTCCGGGTCGCGGTAACTTTCTTAACTCGTCCAGCGTTTTATCAATAATGATCTCAGGGCGGCCGTAATACTGTTCAAGCGTCTGCATTATAATTGCGGGATCGGCAGCTGTGCACAATAAAGCTGCTACTGTTTCACGTGCTTCACCTCGTACACATGTTCGGAGACGTGCCAGGTTCTCAGCTTTTGTATAGCTATACATTTTGGTCGAATCTCGCATCGCTGCTTGGAATAGTAGCCATTCGTTCGGCGCGCCGTTGAAGACAGACAGTTCTTGCGCTTGTCTAGGCGGCGGGCGTTTCAAGGCCATTCGTTCTAAGACCTCGGCTAATCTATCTATTCCTCGTTCTCGGGACCGTGCTGGCGTAGGTGATCTGTCTCGTCTCGGATTGGGCGTAGGTGATCGGTTGCGCCGCGGAGTGTCGATCGTGACTCCTCTTTGTTCTTGCGGCGGTGGCGCATATCTATAAAAAGAGTGGTGTGATCGTTGCCCTTCGTTCTCGCGCTGGTAGCACAATGTGGCTCCGTTGTCGTCATGTTCGATACGTCGTCGTTCGTTCTGCGGTGCGCGCTTGGTACGTTCCCCCTGTGGTTCGCACAGGGCCGAGACGCGGACCGCTGATGACATGTCTTCATATGACGTCATGTGGGGTCGTTCTTCCCTTTTGGGTTGTGTGTTATTTAGCCAATCAGCGATTCGGTTGTCCACTTCTATTGTTTCACGGGCGATGACGCTCTCGCGGTCAGTCTCCTCCCGTATAGTGGCGACGTCCAAAGCTAGCCTTTTCTTGATAAGTGCTGCTTCTAATTGCAGCTCTTTTCTCTGGATCTCGGCTAGACGTTCCTGGGCTTCGAATTCAGCTAATCTTATTCGGGCAACAGCGCTGGCAGTCGATCTCTGAGAGCGCACGGACGGCGCTCTCGATCTCCTCTCTTCTCTAGTATCAGGCGCAGCGGCGGCGGTGGCGGCGGCGGCGCGTGACCTTATTGCGGCTATGCTGGGGTCTATTTGTGCGGGTAACGCGGGCACGCGGGGGTTTGGTAGCGGTTTGTGCGGACGCGGACGCGGATGCTTGTGCGGACGGGGACGCGGGGGGGTCTTCGTACACTCTTGCTGTCCTCTCCTCAGCTGCTTGGCTTCTTGTAGTCGGCATCTTCGGCATTTGACGCCCCTAACAGCCCTATCAATCCTTTTGGAGGGCCCGGGTTTAACCAGGATATGCTCCGCCAGGGATGGATACGTGCAGGATTGGACAGGTAGGATCTACCCAGCAGAGGATTGTGCGCACTGTGGGGTGCTCAGGGCCGGTAGGAATACCCGGACCCGTCAGCAGTGCCTACAGTCCGGCCCCCACACCACGCACGACCTTACCGGCGTAGTGTACTGGTTCGGTTCGCGCCTTGAAAAAGGCGCTCTTGATGAACCGGTGGTATTGCACAATACCACACCGCCTTGTTCGGCGTTAACTCTGGCCTCCACCGTTTGACACCGTTAGGTGGCAGAGACACAGAGCCGCGGTCCACCCGCTAAGAAATAGTGACACGTTTTAGACGATCTTTACGTTCGAAGACCACCAGCTGATGCTCGCAGACACGGTCTTTCCTCTTGAGCTCCCGGCGCGAACGTTGACTTGATCTTCACGTTCTTGAGCTCCCGGCACCGTGTTCGTTCTTGGTCTTGGATCTTGAATCTTGCTATTGAATCTTCAATCTTGCTATTGAATCTTCGATCTTGCTATTGATTCTTCGATCCGGCTTCTGAAGGACCAGAAAACTTGGTCTTCGTCAGCAAAACACAACAAATGATCTCGTTCGAAGACCACTTGTCGTATTTATTAAAAATGAAAGTACACTCGTTCCTACGTAGCTCTGTTCTAGGCGACTAATACGTTATTCTTTCTTCAGGCTTCAGGGTTCAGGACGTCAGGATCAGTTCTTCATAGGTTGAGGTCTTGATCTGAAGCGTAGAACGAGTGACGATCGAATGAAATATTGCCCACCCAAAATGCCGCTTATTCACCCGCTTAAGTAGTATTCAGCGGGGCACAAGTGGCGCGTAGTGCGCCCTGCGGCTGCTCTGTTCTTCCAACATTTTTACAAGTCATAGCTAGTTGTAGTTATGTATGGCTTATAGCTAGATTTCATGCCCTTGTTACTTTGTACATAATGTTTCAGCTGTGTTAGCACAAGTTTTCAGTTACATTAATTAAGTTCAGGCTTGCGTCCGCAACACCAACATATTTTAGACAAATATAGAATTTGTGAAAAATCTTTGAAGGTAGTTTCTATGAAAATTCGTATTTAATTTGGCTTTTCGGTTGAAAATGAGGATTATACGTGTTTTTTTAGTGTGTTTGGAAATTCATCCCCTAAGGGGTAAGCCCCTTAGGGGATGTATAGGGGTGAAAAGTCAGACGGTTCCTGAGATGTTAATGTAACCGATGTAAAATCCCATCGGGCACATAGTTAGCAGTATATTTATTTATTTATTTGCCAACATGTACATCAACAATTGAACATAATAATATTATAACCATTACACATTACAATGATATTATATTGGAGTACATGAACCCTGTTAGGGCACTGCAAACATTGAATACATGTTGAGTCACATTTTGTAAAAATATTTAAATTAAAGAAAAATAAAACATACAATAATTACTATTCAAAATTACATTAAATTGATTGTTACAGTTGAGATTTCATTATAAATAGATTTTTACTGATTAATTTGCTAAAATAATTGATTACAAATTCACTAGAAATTCATTAAAAATAAATAATTTAACAACAATAATTAATTTAATAAGTATGCTAAAAATATGTCAATTTGTTAATATTTTATATACTCATTTCGAGTCAGTTATTAGTGTCAGGTTTAGTTAAGGTTAGAGATTAAAAGTTTATGGTCTAAAAAAGGTGTCCGATTTAAATTGTTCCGACTCTAGATATAATTATGAAGTAGGTTTATGGCAGGTGGAATTATCGCAACTTTAATATAAGCCGAAATTCGTCTCTCTTCGTGGCATGTGGATTTGTAGTACAATAATTTTGACTTAGATTTTAATACTGTGTGTGAGTGTGGGTCGCAAACTAAGTAATTGGAATTAATCACAAATTAATCTTTTTTTTTTTTTTTTTAATCTATATTTAGAAATAAATTAAAATACTAAGGAGTGCAAGAAGTAGCTAGTTGTGTTGTTTTTAAAGGTCCAGCAGTGGACTGCGAAAGGCTGAGTTGATGATAGCTATCTGGATAACCATCCATGGATGGATGTTCCGTGTGGTGCTGGACACAAGAGAGTAGCACCACCCCATCGCTTCTCGTAGGTGTCGTAAAAGGCGACTAAGGGGCTCACCAAAGCGTTAGTACTATTAGAAATTCTGTGACCAAAGGATGGGCAGCAGCGTTCTCTGAGTATTTATTCAACCAAACTGCGATCGTCAACCCAAGCGTGGCGATGATGGAATATCCCCCCATTTGGGGGAGGCCTATGTCCAGCAGTGGGTGTCTTTCGGCTGAAATTATGATGATGATCTGGATAACAGGACTATCCGAAAGTAGAAGTGTAACATTAACTCATTGACCACTTTAACCAAGCTAGTCATGCGTGAAGGTGCTAAATGCGAGCCATCTACCACAATACCTCAATAGAGCAACGACTCACAGCCACTTAGCCACCAGTCAATGCCTTAGGCGTTGATCAAATTAGTGGTGAATGTAGGTACTATACAGGTGACTAGTTGAACAAGGGACTTATTGAAAAGAGGATGTTTAGTACTTTGATTATCGTTCCAAATATGTAATAAATGGTACCTTAAGAGGAAATGCGGGCAGAGAGACTTTTGAAGATTAAGTATTTGAAGAAACTATCGCTGTCGCTTTGCCTCAAGTAAGTGTGATAAGGACAACTGCAGTTCCAACTGAATAGCCTTAGTAAAAAAGTCATAATTCGAGGTTTGGCTCGAACCCAGGACCTCACGCTCAGCAGTCGCACTTGCAACCACTAGACCAACGAGGCAGTCAGTCGATTTATTCATCAAATTTTATATATAGGTAAAATATTTACTAATTAAATAATTGTACGACAGGTGATACACATAGTCATAGACTAATTATAGGATTAATTAAAATAACACAACATGTACATTTTGTGAAGGTCGCGGGAATCCGCTGGATGCGGAAGGCGCAGGACCGGTCGTTGTGGCGATGCTTGAGGGAGGCCTATGTTCAGCAGTGGACGTCTTTCGGCTGAAATGATGATGATATTACGCTACTTGCACACTTGCACTCAATGACAATAGAAATAGATGCTTTATTCGCATGCATGCTGAGTAGCCTGTCTACTACGGGAATATCATTCAACGAACCAACGACTAGTCGTTTGCGTAACTAAGCATTGCTTTCTTAAAAGTATTGCAGCTTCGACCTTAAGGATCGTTCGGGATTTATTCTCAAACCCTCGCTATGTTTCCAAGTGAAAATTTGGGTATTAAATAATTGTAGATTTTTTTTAAGTACTTTAGATGACTAAGCACATTATTTATCATTTGCTCTAGAAATATGGCACGGTTACAGATTTACATCTTGTATTTTCCCAAAAAGGGTATAAGATAAGGGGTTCTCCTGATGGCGCAAAATGAAGCGTGAACTCAAGCGTAGGTTGATGAAGTATATATATAGTTTATTATTATTATCAGCCTGTAGTGTCCCACTGCAGGGTAAAGGCCTCCCTTCCCTTTTTCCACTTGTCCCTGTCTTTTGCCTTCTGGGGCCAATCCTTCAGATTCGTCAAGGGAGTCAAGTTCGTCCCGCCATCTCCTGGCCTGCCGCGTTGTCGTTTGCTGCTGTCTGGAACCCACTGTGTGGTTGTTTTCGTCCATAGCTTCTCCGGCATGCGGCAGACGTGACCAGCCCAGTTCCACTTAAGCTTGGCAGCTGTTTGGCCTACATCAGCAATTTGTGTTTTAGAACGCAGTATAGAGTTTCTTACACGATCAGTAAGTCTAACTCCTAGGATATGTGTTCCATTGCTCGCTGACAAACTCCAAGTGCGGACTTTTGACGCTTTGTCAGCGACCATGTTTGCGCTCCATAGGTGAGGGTGGGGAGGATGCACATGTCCATGAGCTTTAGAGAGAGGGGGAGGGGTTTAGTTTACTCAACTTTATTATTTTGTTTTTTCCAGGCTGGCTGCGGTCTCTCCCAAGCCCGGGTGATGCTAGCTGTCGGGCTCGCAATAGCGGGCGCATCGCTAGAGCTGTCCGCAATCCCGTTCATACTGCCCTCAGCTGAGATAGAGCTGTGCATATTGCCGCATGAGAAGAATTGGCTCAGTAAGTTGAAGATATCGCTTTTTGAAGTAAAACTTCTTTACGCACACTTGACTAGGGGAGTAAGCTGGTGAATGCGTTACGAAAAGTGTGATCGGGCGAGGCGAACGGAAGTTGAGAGGGAGATATTTTAACGATCTCTATTTTGACTCTCTCTTTATTTTGACGACCTCTGTGGTCTAGTGGTTCGAGTGTCGGACTGCTGATCACGAGGTCGTGGGTTCGATTCCCACAGGACACAAATATTTGTGTGATGAGCATGAGTGTTTGTGTTGGTCTGGGTGTTTCTTATGTATTATAAGTATGTATTTACAAAAAAAAAAGTTATCTAAGTATTATATCCATTGTCTAGTACCCATAGTACAAGCTCTGCTTAGTTTGGAACGAGATGATGATGTGTAAAATGTCCCACTAAAGTTTTACTTCAGTCGCGTGGTAAACCACACTCGTTTTTTTTTTCGCTCGCTTGCGAGTTTGAATGAGAAAAGTTTTAGCCGGCAAGTAACTTGAGGATTTTACAATATGAACGGTTATTTTGACATGTCTCGTAACAGTATACGTAGTCTAGTGGTTTAGGGGTCGACTTCGGGTATGTGTAGTCTGAGATCAATCCCCATTAAAATACTTTTCTTTTAGAATTATTTTTGCATTTTTTTATTTAGAAATAAGTTATATTACCTACTTAAGTTTGTAAATAATGAACACATACTTGCAATCAAATATACACAAAATACAATTATTTTATTTTGTGTTACTTTACTTTGAATGAATGAATGAATGATATATTAATGATATATTTATTTGCAAGAACATAGGTAACATTGAGTTCGTCTAAAGTTAAAATTGGGTATCACTACTTTCGACATTTCAGTCGTGCAAATATTTTGGGATGTCTTAGAAAAGTCTTGTAATGAATTTTGACCACGATTAGATTTCAAGGTCTGATGATGAAACCGGAAGATAGGCACTGGCATTCCATGATGGAATATCGTATCATAGTCGTGTTTGCACTTGTGAGAAAGGCCACGTAATGGACTTTGAACACGATCAGGTTTCAAGGTTATAAGCGTGTTTTTCTATTCTGTAATTGACGTTTTTCACCTAATATTAGAAATGTCAACCTAAATCTGACTATTTTTAGAAGGCATCAAAATACATGTCGACTATAATAAAGGATAAGAAGTACATAAATCCATACAATGGGAAAAAAACACTATGTTTGACATTCAATTCTATCATTTTATGCTAATATGTGTCCCTAAAAAGCCTAGCAGGGTATTTTTGAGTCTAAACTAAACTTTTTTTTATCGAATAAATCCTTTACGCCCGTACATCACAAGCCCACTGGTGGCTAGCCTCCCTCGCCGGACAATCACAATTATATGAAGATTAACTTTTACCGGCACGTCACGTAAATTATGACCGGCCAGGTGTGGCGTGATTACTGCTTGTTATTCATTTAGACACTGACTTTGTGACGGTGTGGTGAATCTATTGATTTTGAAAATGGTGGGTGAAGTGAACAGAAAGAATGTGGATCCATTTCTTTATCACTATTTCACACAAGCGTTTCTCCAGCGTAGGCGTAGGTATGCGCAGCGCAAACGCAAGTTGCACTACAACACTCGGTCTTCTGCCTTCCGCATCCCCCCTAGCCACCTTCTACAGGTCGTCGGTCCACTTGGCGGGGCGGGGGGGGGGGGGGGGGTGCGGAAGGCAGAAGACCGAGTGTTGTAGTGCAACTTGGGAGAAGCTTATGTCCAGCAGTGGACTGCGATAGGCTGAGTTGATGATTGATGTGGACGCGGCGTTTGCGCTGCGCATACCTACGCCTACGCTTCTATCATTGTTATCATTCCTAACCCAGTCTTCAACAGAAGAGCATACAAAAAATAGATAAATAAATAAGTTATGATGCAATGCGAAAGTTTAAAATTAAATGGATGCTGATAAGCAATAATGTGTCAACCCACAAAAATTCGAAAATTGAGTTAATGATGCAGTACGCTTCTTTGGCTGACAAAGAACGTTTTTCAATTGGGTTTTAACCTGATTGAATGGTTTTTATACCAAAAATGAGTATAAAAAGGTTGACACGAAATCAGTTCGAAGGGTAAGACATTTTGCAATAAGATGTTTAGGCACTTGAAACATTGTTTGATGACCCTAGGCGCCATCTGTTTAAAGTCAAAAGAAGTTATGGGACATGATCGGTTATTGCGTAATTAGTATTATCCTTTTTCGGCTATGTAAACAACATTGGCCCATATTTAATTAAAATTATACGTATAAAGTGGGCCTCACAAGACTACTAGCCACGAATACTACATGGAAAACGCAGTAGAAGACTTGGGGAATATAAGATCATCAAAGGTAAGTCCAAATATTACATAAATATAAGGATTTTAGCTATACAAGTTTAGAGGTCATTTTACCGGTAAAATTATTAAATCAACGCTTTTTTATGACAGAATACTGTTTAAAATTACATTTAAATACGTTTTACATACTAACCTTGGTAATATTACTTATCTTAACTACCTAATTTCAGCAAAATGTAATATTTTTGATTAACAGGTTATTGCTTAACAAACATTCTACTATTGACCAGCGCTTGTAAAAGTTTTATAAAGCTTGACACGTTATTGCTACAAAAAAATCTCGTTCACTTGTTCGTTCGTTTATTTTAATAGTATGTTAAATGACTTGAAACGTTTTTGAAAAACGTGGAATGAGGGAATTAATAAAACAAACAGGTTCACGACTGTAAGTATCCGCAAACAGGGTAGACAGACATTGTCTCAAATCTTCAGGTTCTCGAAATTATTACATTTTGGCACATACCCTCATTTTGCAAGTTGTGTCTTATTTTATAATTATTTTCAGAATGCCAACGCCAAGATCAAGAAGCCATATTTGCGGATCATGTACCTAATACCTCACGAGCAAAGCCATGCGTCGCGTCCTACTTCTGAGGAGGAGTTTCAGTGTGAGGTTATTAGCCACGATGTTGAAGAAAAGAGGCGTATGGTTCCGTCAAATAGCAGTCTCAATGAGGGGTTAACAGAAGTTCGGCCAGCAGAAACATACCTTCCGAATATTTGTATTTCTGATCAAGATCTGGACTTTGAGAATACTCTGGATTTATTGGAGTTTCTAGCTGCTGTTGATTGCTGTTTATGGCTGATAATACAACACTAGCTCATTCGTCGATTATTGAGCTTATTCATCATACAGCAACTATTCAGTCCGAGCCCAATGAGTTGTCTGATTCATCATCAACTCAGCCTATTGCAGTCCACTGCTGGACATAGGCCTCTCCCAAGTTGCGCCACAAGTCACGTTCAGCCACGTTCTTCAGGTCGTTGGTCCACCTGGTGGGGTTCGCCCTACGCTGCGTTTGCCGATTCGCGGTCTCCACTCAAGGGCTAGTCTGCTCCAGCGGCCATCAGCCCTTCGACAGACATGGCCAGCCCACTGCCTCTTCAGCTTACTGATCCTACAAGCTATATCGGTCACTCCGGTTCTTCTTCGGATTGTCTCGTTACGGATTTTATCCTTCAAAGATAATCCAAGCATAGCTCGCTGAGCGACTTTGAATTTGTGGACTAGCCCAATTGTCAGTGTCCAAGTCTCGGCACCGTAAGTCATGACAGGCTGGACGTACTGGTTTAAGACCTTTGTCTTCATACTTTGCGGTATATGCGACGAGAAGACTCGGCGAAGTTTGCCAAATACTACCCAGCCTAACTAAAACCTTCTGTCGGCTTCTTTCTTGAAGTTTGTATACCAAGCTGAATTATCTGCCCTAGGTAGACGTATTCCGTTACGACTTCGAGTGCCGACCCTTCAACGAATATTGGCCTCAGCATGACATGCATATTGAACATGACTTTAGTCTTGTCCAGATTCATGCCAAGACCAACACGCCGAGATGCTCCGTTTAAGCTGTGCAGCATTTCGCCCAGGTGTTCCAACGACTCAGCCATACAACGATGTCATCGGCAAATCGATGTGAGATGTTCTCGCCGTTAACGTTGATACCCTAACCAGTCGAACGAAACGAGATTATTTTGTTGTGGGTAGTTTGATTTTGATTTTTAAATACTGTTTTAATTTAGATAATGTTGATTATGATGTAGGTAGGTAAGTATTCAAAGTAAATCTTGAAGATTGAATAGCCAATAACGCTCGATGGTCCCTAATTTGTTCTGTTTTAAGAGGTAAATAAATATTTTAATATTGTAAGAAATCATGGCTTTTATTGATAACACCTTAACATTACAATTTTTATCTTAATAATACGTTTATCAATAAAGGGTTAAGGTACTTGACATTAATCAAATTGAATTTAAATTAATTGTTTTCAGTTTATCAATAATGTGTTATAAGACTTGAAATGTTTATTCAGATAAAATGTTTGCTGGCGCATTTTGTAATATCAAATTTAACGGTTTTTGGAATGAATATAACAGATTTTACAAGTTCAATGGGAGAAATTTGATCTAAACTTATATTATGATATAATGACTGAATATCATCAATATTTGCAGCAAATTCTTGAACAAACTAATTAAATTGGCGCCGTAATTTTGAAACACGATTTACTCGAAATGGCTTCCGTGTAGGTTGACATACTATTGCTTATCAGCATCCAAATATAGGTAGCATACAAAAAATATTTTACCTACATGATAATGAATCCCGAAAAATTCACACAATCCTTGCGTGGCTTACACTGGGTCCCTCATATTACACCCTCAGAGGGAGAGGGCGGAGGACGGAGGACGGAGGACGGTAAAAGCATATTTATGTAAGTTCTTGATTGACGATGATGGCTTCCCCTTGGTTAGACGTGGTGCGGTGCTACAACCATGAATGCAAATGTGAATTACGTTTCAAAAAAGTTTTAACTTTTTCCTCAGAATCAAAAAATCTAAAATCATAATTGGATTTATTCAATATAGGATACAGCCAATTAGCGCTTATTGAACGTTGACAATTAAAACATACTCCACAAACGCCCGTCATTCGTACGGTCCAGTTTCCATTATCCAACGACCTGGATGCATCAATACAGACCCCTCAGTATAACTACACTCCTGCTCCATCTACTCAGAGTAACGATCAATACACAATGAAAATTTATCCGATAGATGAAAAGTCAGTGATATATAGAGCAATATATGAACAAAGAATGTTGGAAAACAAAAGGGTTAATGAATTTTCCTAATAAAATATTCAATTCATTGTCCCAACAAATTAGGACTAAACCACAAGCTGGACAAAAGGGAAAACTTCATCACAATAGACCAACAAGAGATCTCTTGTCTTTATTTAATCATCGCACAATTGAATCGTCCCGTTCTATGGCTTGACAAATTCGCACGCCCCCGACATTGCCTTAAACGCGCACTTAACTCGTACCCTTTCCGTCTTTCACCCTCGGACGCCTCCATTCTTTTTATATCGCAACTTTATTAACGCATAAAGGTCTGCTGATGGGCCCTTTAAGAATTAGGATGCGTCCCGTGGCCGAGCGTTAGACTATAGCAAATTAATGTTTTTTTTTACCTTATCTCGTAGCCACTCAGAATGTGGTCATTTCAACATCTTGAATCATTTTCTTTTCTTCAGTATCAACTAACAACATACGGCCGGGTTTTAGACGACTCTAGAACATAAAAAAGTTATAATTCATTTGTTAATAAATATGACGGATTATTTATTGTTATTTAAAATATACCAAGAAATAATGTATTATAATATAATACGCATTATTTTTTAGACAATTCTTCAATTATATTTATTTTATAACAGGGTTCCATCTGCATTGTGATTTAAAAAACAAATGTCTAACGAAAGTCCTGTCAGTGAACAAAAAAATAATTTATACTCTTATAACTAAGGTTCATAATTCATTAACTTCCAAATACGGTATTTCCATGTACATTTAAATTCATGGAACTTCTGGAATAGCTATAGTAAAGCTCACCTTAAGAATGACCTTGTCGGGGTCTACATCATGGACTCCGACCTCCGAAGCCATGACGAGCACGTTTTCGCTCGTCACGTAGAAACGGGAGGGGCGCAGACCGTTTCTGTCCAATATGGCGCCTGGAAATATTTATTCATAGTAATTTTAGTTAGTCTGAGGCCTGATATCGTGAGTCATAGGAAATGGTATTGAAGACGATTACTATTTTCTCTGATTTGGCCTACCTGTCAGGGGTTGTTTGGCCATAAAATTTATGAAACTCCTCGCTGCCACGTCCACCATTGTTTTTCAATCTCGCACTATTCACTTAAGACTTGAGTCGTCAGTCTTGTTCTCAATGAGGAGAAGAAACCTCAAACGCAATAATAATTTGTACTTAATGGCCCCAGTGCTGCCCACAAGGCAGCACTGGCAGGGTCGCCATGTAAGGAGAAGAACGAAGACTGTTTGGGTGCAATTAGTATAATATACTGCAACAATTACATGTTAGGTTCCATTTATATGAGGGAAGGCGCGTCACACACTGCTATGGGATGTAACCGATTAAAATTAGAGATGTTATGGATATGATATATTTATAGGTTATGAAAGAGAATTCACGTGGCGCGCGACCGGTCTCTCGGCAGCAGCCCTCGGGCCCGACTCGTCTGCTCTATCCGCCGGCAGCACGGCCGGTCCCGCAGGGCTACGCGTACCAGACGTGCTATTCACAAACGTTCGGAAAATTTCTGTATCCGAAGTGAAATTTGACCGGTAAACGAAACAAAACGACCATTTCCTGCGACCACGAATGCTGCAAAGCAATCGAAACGTCAGGAAAAAGCAATTAAAATAATAATACGCGATGTAATCCGGTTAAACTTGTTTTATTAAGATTCAAAACGATTTGGGACCCAAACGGATTCGGAAACGCTAGCCATAGTTCTTTAATTTTACATCGAGTGCCCTCCGACAACAAATAGCTTTCGGAAGAGTTTCTATAAACGCGTTGCGTTTCTGTATCCGTTCGGTTCTCAAATCGTTTTGTTTCTTAATAAAACAAGTTTAACCGGCTTACATCGTGCATCGTTATTAAAATTGGTTTTCCTGACGTTTCGAACGCTTTACAGCGTTCGTGGTCGCAGGAAGTGGTCGTTTTGTTTAGTTTGCCGGTCAAACTTCACTTCGGAAACGGAAACTTTTCGAACGTTTGTGACTATTCAGAAACGTTCGAATACTAGCGGTGCTATCACCGCTAGTAGGTCTTGACTAGCCTGTTCTATCTGTTCTGGCAGCTCTGACAGTCCCGCAGGAAAAAAATGCATGTTTTTCGAGGTTTCTTGTATGGGGACCCCCTTTGGTTTTAGACTTTATTTTTGTTTTTAGTATTTGTCGTGATACACCTCATAGCAACACAATTTCTGAGAAAATTTCAACCGGTTACCTATTACTGTTCAAAAGATACAGCCCTGTGACAGACAGACGGACGGACGGACGGACGGACGGACGGACAGCGTAGCAAGAGTAATAGGGTCCCGTTTGGCACCCTTCGGGTACGGAACCCTAAAAAAGATACCTTAATTTTAATAAATATTTTACAATCGATTTCATCAATAGGTGCTGTGGACACTTCCGCGCTTACAAATCAAACTAGCATGCGGTGAGGTGATGCACCTAGCATAGCAGTGTCCATTGGCCGCTATTTCCACCCTCTCCGCCTATTGTACAATACTACTAGTCAGCAGACACCTAAACAGTCAGAGCGTGCGCGAGAATTTTACTTCCGTACCCGTGATTTACAGGGGAATATTTTTTAAACTTTTATTTTTATGTTATTTTATTGTTATGTGTATGCACATTCTACCGTACTCTTAAATATTTCCCTCGTTCATCTAGTTGTGCTTTATACTCATCAAAACCTATAGGGTACTTCCCGTTGATCTAAAATCATGAAATTTGGCAAAAAGCAAGTTCTCGTCCCTGCGTCATCGAATCAGAAATGAGGAGATTCGCAGGATGTGGAAGGCGCAGGACCGGTCGTTGTGGCGATGCTTGGGGGAGGCCTATGTCCAGCAGTGGACGTCTTTCGGCTGAGATGATGATGATGATGATGAAGGAATTTTAAATTTATCTTTTTTAGAAGCCGTACCACAGAGCAACCTGTTTGGTATAAAAGAGTAGGTACACAAAATTCAGGGTGGCGCTACTAGTCATACATTACAAAATTTAATCTTTTAAAATCGCATATTCGGCAGAACTTTGGATTGTCATATTGCTTTTAAGTAATTATATTTAAGTCTTTACAGGCATATTTTTTTGATGATAAAACACAGATTGATGCAATCCTGACATGGATAGAAAATTAGTTCCGAATAAAGACGTTTTAGCCAGACTCTATTTTGTCTGTGATGACAAGCAATAGAGCGCGGCGCGCGCCTGTAATTGGATTTGGTCCTCAGATTTGGTTGCCTTAAATTGGAATTTATTTTAATTGTTTACGTTATTATTGTGTTTTTGTAAGTCGTTAAGTTTTATTCTGAGCAAAAATGTCTGACAATATGTACATAGTACCTCAGTGGACAACATCAGTTAACCGTTGAACGGATTTCGATGAAATTTGGCACACAGATAGACCATAACCCAGATTAAAATATAGGCTAAAAGTTCCCAAGGGATGCGCAATAACATTAACAAATCTCTATGATAAACCAAATTATACGCGGGCGAAGACGCGGGCAAAGTTTAGTAAAGCATAATTCGCAATAGAGCTTTATTTGTAATATGTCATAATTTATAATGTAACATAATTCGTAATAAAGGTACAGGTAGTATAATTCGTAAAATAGCACAATTCGTAACATAGCATAATTAGCAATAAAGCTCAACAATCCAGAGGTCACAAGCACGGCTGCTGTGTTTGATTGAAGATCAGAGTGCTGTGATTCCTAATTTTTCTGTTCTCAGTAGCCACGCAGGCTTTGGAATTGCACGTCTATTACGAACTCAGCAAAGAGCATATTATTGTGTAATCGCACTCTATCACATGACACTTGCTCTTGCAGGTAAGGCCTTTCTACCTTACCCTTAGCGGAATGCAGGCGTGATACGCACACAAAGACAGAAAAGTCTTCTTAAAATTATGTTTGATTATATTTATTTATTCTATTTATTCAATTTATATTGTGGTACATAGGTAAAATAATTATAGGTATTAAATAGGTACATTATGTTGTGCTGCTATGACCCGCCGTAATTGGCATACAATAAATTTAAAACAAACACAAATTATTACAGTAAATACATTAGTCATTTTGTCAGTCAAAAAATTATAAAGAAACATCATTCAAATATTCATCTAACTTATAGTAACATTTTTCAATTAATAATCGGAATAACGATTTTTTAAACGTTATTATATCTTTGGTAACTTTAATAGATTTAGGTAATTTATTATATATGTCAGGAATTAGATAAAACACACTCTTGTGAAATAATGCAGTTTTGTGTTGAATCCTTGTCATTTTATCTTTATGTCTAGCAAGATTACTAAATTTAAAAAGTTCAATATGTGTTTTTGCATATATGGCACATTCATAAACAAACATGCATGGCAGTGGCAAAATATTTAGCTCTTTAAAGTGAGTGATGTTTTTAGTTTGCAGGTTTTTCACTTCTTTCAACGATCTCGGTACCTTTAAAACAATGCCTAATGTAGCTGAGCTGTGGCCTAAACTCTACATGAATGCGGTCAGTAATTATAGTGAAAATGTGCTTTTCATATTCTTGGTTTTGATATTTTAATTGCATCTTTAAGAAAACTATTGATGTAACTCGTTTTGTTTTTTCTTTTACATGATTCTTTTCGTTTTCGGCTTTCGGCATTTTCGGCCGAAATAATAACGAACAACCGGTCTTGCGCTTCCCGCATCCAATGGACTCCCACGACCTTCACTAGGTCGTCGGTCCACCTTGTGGGGGCACGCTGCGCCTTCCGGTACGCGGTCGCCACTCCGAGATATTGTCGATCGCAGATAGGTTTATATCCAATGATATTTTAAAATATAGATATATCATACCCTAACAAAACCAATGTAAAAAAAAACCCTACGCAGCGGCAGCACAATACACACAACACACAACTACTAAAAAGTAAGTAAGTTGATTACTTCAAGTTACTTTTGTGTCATAATTGGAATACTTTCTGTACAGTTTTTTTTTGCCACCGGTGCCGAGCGTACGCCTTACTTGATGCAAATTAATTGAAAAACGTCCTAATTATGACGTTTTCGAGTCTTCAGATTGCGAGCTCAGTAGCATATCTGTACTTTTAAATTTCATTGTTTATATCAGCAAGCTTAGGAAAACTCTTCTCCCCACTAGCAATCGTTACAGGTATAGTAAATAATATTCGCAATAATATAGCAGGATTTACCTTTCCAACAGCGACTGCTGTAGGGACATCACAGACAAAGTTAGTGTACTGGACATCACAGACAATGTTATATTGACTTGTCTTGTCAAATGCCTTCATGTACAAATGTGTAGTAAATCTGCATTGCACGTTAAGAAGTATTTATAACTGATGCCTGAAAAGTGTGCTAAGTGCTAAGTGTTCACGGTAGCTTAGTGGCTAAAGCACTGGCGTACTGAGCCAGGAGTCGCAGGTTCGAATCCTGCTCGTGAGCGATTTTTTCTTTCCACAATTTAAATCGTTTGATGCTTGAACTTTAAAATGTATCCGGAAGCCAAATTGAGAAAATGTTAAAATGTAAAAATAATGTTAATGTTAAATGTTGTTATGTTGTTTTCTTACTTTTGTCTGCAGTGGTCAGACTCTATCCCTAGTGTTATTTAATTTTGTGGAGCCAGAAGCTGGTGATGGAGCTCCTGAGTGTAACAAGTGCAAAATTTCAATTCTTGTCCTACCCATCTTTGGTGTGAAAGGTCTGGATAGGATGTGCGAGGCGAGAATTGAAATATTTGTTGGTACATCATTTACTATTCAATTCAATTTTTTAAGTTATGGCTCCATTGTTATTCGATGATTTTGCCAATGTCAAGGTAGGAAAAGACACAGTGATAAGTTCTTAGTTTCAAATGTTGCTTATCATAAATTGACCGATGTTTGTAGAGATGGTATGTATTAAGCTGAAAAAGGACAAAACAACACATATTATTAGTATTGAGAGTGTATACATAAAATAGATGTACGTTTGTCCGTACAGATAGCATGATTTTATGAAAGCCTACGTACATTTTCTCTACTAAGCAGTTTCTAAGGGATAACAATGGTATTTATTTAATAATACGTATTATTTACATTAAAGTTCTTTAGATCCGAAAACGAATGTGAACTGCACTATTGTTCTAAATAATTACGTGAATCAAATGTTTTGTTCAATTAAATACAGTTCACAACACTGGTTATAATATACTATTGTTGATGTGAAAATGTTGATATGTGGGAGCGGAATGTTAGTTTCATATTTAGGCTTGGAAATTCTTGCGATTAAACGGTGAAAATTGTTTTGAAATGAGTCCATCATACTCTAATAAAGACGCTTATTTGCATGTACTAAGTAGGTAATCATATACCGTTTGTTACTGTTGCATTATTCATTCACGAATTAATCAAAAATATCTATGTTTTCAAGTTGTCACATACCTAAACATGTTTACTCTCTATGTTTTATTTGTTATTGTACAAATTACAGTGTCTTCACCACATCAGAGTTATGGGAATATTACCTTCCCGACAGAGAGCTCACAAATGATATCCAATGAAGAAACACCGCCTTCTTGTTAGTAACATTTTAATACTTATATGTATGCGTTTTGTTTTGGGGCAATCCCGCCACTTAAAAATGAGAATTTAAAATCTTGATTATTTAATTTTACAAGCATATTTTAGTAATTATTTGTTAATGAATGCTTTAATTGGATGTTTCGCCACCATCGTTTTACGTACATTTTCAAAAATTGTCAATTACACCCTATAAACTCGATCTGACAACCCTTGAATTTTTTCATTTATTAATTTTTGAGGTTTATTTACTTATAATTACTTAATTACTATAAATTGTTGATTGAATCAAGTAACGACGACTATTTTTCTCCGTGTTTTATCTCCATTAAACCTGTAATACGTCATTGTGTACGCAATGTTAGGCGTTGTTGTTTTCTTGCATTCTTGCTTTACTTGTGAATATTTCAACGTGTAGTAGGATATTAAGCGGTTGGTGTACATACCTAGCTTTGTATGTTTGTATTTATTTTTTCTGCGGGTTTTGTAATCTTCTACCATATAATATAATGAATAAGCCAAAGACTCCAAGCGACTAACTGAATTCCATCCTGGGCGGGTACATGTGTGTACGTATCTATGTGGTTATAGATGACATGGAAAGGTCACCGCTGCGCCCAGCGCGCCGCCTCCGCGTTGTACACCACCTCCAGGGACGCAGATTTCACCCATAGCCTGCACAAAACACGACGATCACTGTGAAGCACTTCAGCTTCTCACTAGATTAGACCCTTTTAGGAGAGTGTTTAGCAAATCATACTGTTTTCCTGACATTTCGAAAGCTTTGCAGATTTTTTCGAAAATAATATACGCGAAGTAATACGGTTAAAATTGTTTTAATAAAATGTGTAGTGATCACAAAAACGTAAAAAAATATTTCCTTTTTGCCTAAAAATATGGATTTAAAAATAATGTTTCCGACCCCTTAAGAGGTTTTCAGTTGTTTCAATAAGACGTTGTATACACGCTGAAATTTGAGTCGCTTAATTCCCGAAAAGGGGTCATTGTACTCATCATTATAAACGAATTTTTCTATGGGATCAACCCTGAATTAGCGAAAATAAAATCAGGTGGTCCCTACATTTTATTGATTTAAGAGAACACAAATGTAGGGACTAGTGCCCCTAGCCGATTTCGCGAAAAAAAACTCAAAGTACAGACTTTTCGACCTTTACAGTTTTATTATAGTACCTGTAGATGTAGATGTAGGTGACTGATGAATAGTTTCAGCATATAGATCTTTCCATCGAAAATTTCAATAGCAGTGGGAGTACAAGAAAGTGGCCAATCGAAAACCCTCTGACTTCATAGGGGCCAAATGCTGATCAAATTCTTTAGAGTCCCAGGGGTTGGACCTGGCAGAGCCTTGATGATGTAACAAGCAACGAGATAGACTTTATAATGACGGATAAGAAGCACATATTTATTGGCAGTATTGAGTAGAAAAAATATACCAAGGACAAAACGTTGCAGGAACTGTTTATATAAAAAAAATTTTAAAGATAGAACACCAGTAAAAAGGAACTTACAAAATATTATTTTACTGTCCTGTTATTTTAATTTTATTCTATGATTGATATGATCAATAAAGTTCTAGTAATAAAGTAATAGCAAGTTGGAGTTGGTCAAAGTAATAAACCTGGTCCCAATCGCTAATAATTTGAAATGTGTCACAACCATAGAGTTATTATACTGACGTAAGTATATACAAAGTCTTTGGTCACAACACTATTGGAAAATGTTAAAAACGCCATCATAGCGTGCCGTGGGTATAAGTTTAATAAAGGTGGGCCGTCAGATAACTCCCCTTTTTTGCCTAAAATACACGATTCAGCTGTAATTTTTACAGACAACTCCTGAAAAAGCTGAGCGATGAAAGTGTTTAATAGGTTTCAACAACTTTGTGGGCTCTTTCATTTTATGATTGTAACTTTGGGTTAATTTTCGCGGAAGCGAAAGTACGGAAGCGATGTTGACCGACGTCATCAAATGGCGCTTCGAATTTGTTCACGCTTGCAACAATCCTTGAGTCCTTGTCCTTGTTCCCACCAAACTCAATGTCCCATTCAAATTCCCCGCCAAAACTTACCACCGAGCGAATCCGCGAGAGGGCACCACGACAACGCGCACGGCGCGCACTCCACTTTTGAACAAGAGTCGCTAGCGGCCGCCATTACAACTTGCGCCCACAATAAATCTTTTAACTAGTAAAACTTGTGAAATTTAACATTTAAACTACTGCAGTAGCCTTGAAACCGAACATTTCAAATAAACAATATAAAATCAGTGTCTGTGCGTGATTGTGGACTTCACCAGCGTGGGCGTCGAACGAGCGGCGGTCGCCGGCCGGTAAGTAGAACCTACCCCGTCTGATCTTCCTTCGTTCCGTTGCAAAAGCTGTGTCTCCATACCTCACGTGCAGAAATCTACTCCAGGAAGAATATCCCTCATCAAACTATAGCGGCCACTGATTTACGGTCACAACGCCGTTCAAGTCACGCCCATTTTTAATGGTCCTTCGAGCCGGATTGCCACGCGAATACCTATTTTGCAGTCTACTTGCAGTGTGCTTGAGTTCAAATCTTGCTAATAGATACTCCAGTTAGTCCACGTAGGTACAAAACAAGTGAAAAAATATTTATTTTTATTATAACAAGTAGGTAGTTAATAAATATCACTGTAGGTAGTTATTATGGATAACGAAACTAAATGTAAACTTCTTGTCACTAAACGAGAATATGTTTTTCGTGAAATTCAAATACTGTACGATTTATCCCGCCAGTTATCAAGCGATAGAACCAAACTTGGCTAATTCAAGTGTAGGTACAAACGGGTCGACGAACTGCGTCGGGAGTATTTGGAGTTTACGAACAACATAAATGCATTAAAACTCTTAATTAATCCTAAAGAAACTATAGATATGCAAGCAGTAGATGCATTTGACACCATGTACTACGCCGTCATGGAAGCCGCGGATGCTATCCTGCCCCCGCCGTCCGATGAGAGCGCCGTCAACCCGTGCCGGGGGGCCGCATCGGATGCGGTCGGGTATCAATATAACAAACCGATTTCGCAAGCACGTTTACCCAAAATCGAACTTATAAAATTTGACGGAAATATTGAATAGTGGCAAACGTTCTATGACACATTTGTATCTCTGGTGCATAGTAACAAAAACATTAGTAACATCGAAAAGTTTCATTATTTGTTGTCATGTCTCCTGGGACCTGCCTTGTCCATAGCCAAGGGCATTCCGGTGACCGCTGATAATTATTCTATAGTCTTTGATGCACTTATCGATCGTTATCAAAACAAACGCATCCTAGCGGTAAATTATTTAGAGAAAATATGTAATTATGCAACTTTGAAAACGGGTAACCTCAATGATTTACGTAAACTTACTAGTCTTTTACAAGAATCTGTCAATGCTCTCAAGTCAGTCAAAATAGAAAATCTTGGTGAATTTATTTTGTTTCACCTATCATCTCGTAAGTTAGACTCGGATACACGGAAACGGTTCGAATTACAAAACGATAATCAAATACCTACATTTAACGACTTATTATCATTCTTACAGAATTACATTAAAGTACTTGAAGCTAGTGAACCGAGTGTTGTATTTAATACCAATATTAATTCACAACCACAACATTCTTTTCGTAAAAATAATCCTTATCACAAATCGTCGTCGTTTCCCGCGCATTGCTTAGGAAATACAGGGCCGTACTCCGAAGCAGGGCCGTATTTAGATGAACAAATAAATGCAAGTCCGTATATACAGGCAGGGTCATATTCGAATGATAACCAATACTTAAATGCAGGGCAGTATTTTAACTCGGAATTCGTAACAAATAATTATACAAACGATCCTTATTATAATAATGAGGTTTATGTACATGCTAGTTATAATAATAAATATACAGATTGTGCGTGCTGTGGATATTCTCACCACACGATCTACAAGTGTCCGGTGTTCCACGCGAAACTTTTAACCGAAAGGGAAGCAGAAGTTAAATCTAAACAACTTTGTTTTAATTGCTTAAGGCCTAGTCACACAGTTGATAAATGTTTTTCAAAAATTGGTTGTACTACGTCATCATACGCTTCTTCATCGCGATCACGACATCACCGCAGCGTGCCCCGCGGTATCTTCGGTCACTCCTGTGGTTCCAGTAGCGTCTGCTGACCCAGTAGTTGCTATTAATTCAGCCAACACTAGCGCTTACTTTGAAGATGGTCGCTCGCTGGTTTTGCTTGGTACGTGTGTTGTACGAGCACGCGGCCCCAGCGGCGTAATTAAACTTCGTGCACTTATCGATAGTGGTGCGCAGGATTGTTTCGTGACGTCATCATGTGCTCACCGCTTAGGCTTACCACTACGTAGCTGCAACATAGCCGTAGCCGGTATAGGTCAAAGTACAATACACGAAATTAAGGGTGAGACGTCATTCACGATTCAACCTCAATATTCTGATCAGCCAAGCTTCAACATACAAGCCATTGTAATGAAAAATATTACTCATAAAATGCCATCAGCCGAGATTCCAGAAAGAGTTAAAGCAAACTTTAAACATTTAGTTTTAGCGGATATAAATTTTGATAAACCAGCAGACATTGATCTATTGATAGGCGCCGAAATCTTTCATAACATTTACGATGGTCAACGCCTAGCTGTAGGCCCGGGTTTGCCGGTCGCGTTACACAGTGTGTTTGGCTGGGTAATTACAGGTAAGCTCGACCCGGAGTGTCGACCACCTGCTTATACTTCTTCTCTCTTGGCTTCCACACTTGCCCTAGACAATGTGGTCAAGCAGATTTGGGAGGTAGAAGAGCCACCTAAATTAAATATTATTAATCCAGAAAATGAAAAATGCGAACAGATGTATACCAGCCGCGTTCGACGTAACGAAGACGGCAGGTATGTAGTACCTATACTTCTGAAAGAAGAACATGAAGACTTAGGAGATTCTTTCCGCACATCTTTATCGAGACTGTACAATTTGGAGAAACGGTTTCTTCATCATGAGAACCTGAAACATCAATTGGTACAATTACTTAAACGTGGTCAGTTTGAAATAAGAAAATGGAGCAGCAACTCACCTGAATTCCTCGCACAACTTCCTACTGAACATTCTCAAGTGCCTAAGTCCTTTTGTGATGACAGTAGCCAGCAAACTCTTAAGATACTGGGACTTCAATGGGATCCCACTCAGGATGTTTTTACTTATTCCCAATCCGAGCTTAGTCCAAAATACACAAAGCGCTCGATTCTTTCTAATGTAGCGCGTATTTATGACCCACGGGGCTGGCTAACGCCTATGGTACTCAAGGCCAAGCTGCTTATTCAAGATTTGTGGCGACTTCAATTAAATTGGGATGATCCAGTTCCGGAGAGCGTTGCTCACCAATGGACAGATTTTGTCACCGAGCTATGTAACTTAAAAGAAGTTAAGATTACTCACCACATCGTACCCTCAGACTCCATTAAATGTGAACTCGTTGGCTTCTGTGACGGTTCATCAAAGGGTTACGGATGCTGCGTGTATTTAAAATCTGTCTGTACGGATGAAATGTCAGTAAACTTATTAACTGCGAAGTCGAAAGTAGCTCCGATTAAGCCACTGACTATAAATCGGCTTGAACTTCTTGGTGCAGTACTCATCGCTCGTGTGCTAAAACACATGGCTGACTTACTTTGCCCATATCTCAACCTCATCAGAATAACTGCATGTACTGATAGCAGCACAGTATTGCCATGGCTGAACACAGAGCCATATAAACTCAAGACCTTTGTATCCCATCGAGTCGTAAAGGTTTCCGACGAAGTAGATCCTAAAAACTGGCATCATGTATCTACTTACGACAATCCTGCTGATCACAGTAGCCGTGGTCTTTCGTGCTCGCAGCTGATCTCCTCTCCAATCTGGTGGTCGGGTTCCCCGTGGCTTACCTCAATATTTTCCGAATGTCCAATTTCTTATGAACATTTTTCATCTGATAGCGTACCTGAAATGAAAAGCTTACCTCCTTTGGTGCATACCGTGGATTCGATCCCTGCAAACGATGATCCTGTAACAGAAATGTTAAACAAGTATTCTACACTTTCCAAGGTACAGCGAATTATAGCTTGGTGTTTCCGCTTTACCAAGCGATCACGCAAACTGATCAAATGCTCTGAAAGGTTAACCACCGAAGAGCTGGAAACATCATTGTCTTTTTTGATTCGACACGAGCAGACTAAGTTCTTTGCTGATGAGATGAACTCAATTAAATGTCAGGAGACGTGTTCGCTCCCTATTCAAAAGCTGAACCCTTTCATTGACCAATTGGGAGTCATGCAAGTGGGGGGGGCGCTTAGAAAACGCTTCACTTCCGCGCTCTGCAATTTATTCTTTAGTGCTACCTAAAGTCTCACGTTTATCTGTACTTATAATAGACTATTATCACCAGCTTCATCTTCATTGTGGACCCCGAACTCTCCAGTCTATCATACAGCGAATGTTTTGGATTTTAGGCATACGTAACTTAATAAGATCGCGCCTTTCTAAATGTATAATCTATTTTAAAGTCAATCCAACACCCGTTTCACCAATTATGGGTAATCTACCTGCTCCCAGAGTACAAACCACACGTTGTTTTAAAAAAAAATGTGTAGACTTCGCAGGTTTATTCATAGTAAAGGAAAGTAAAAGACGTAATGCTCGCACTTATAAGGTCTATGTGTGTGTGATAGTATGCCTCGCGGTAAAGGCAATTCACCTCGAATTAGTGACCAACCTCCACACCTTGCAGCAGAGATGCAAATGGTTCAAGAGACAAGCTAATGTACAGCTGTGTGACCTTGTCACTATTGTGGGACAAAATCTTCCACCTTCGCAATGGCGTTTTGGCCGGGTAACCAAGCTTCATTCCGGTTCTGATGGCGTAGTGCGTGTAGTTACGCTTCGAACTTCTAACAGGCTGCTGCGTAGACCCGTAGTAAATATTTGTTAATTAACTTAACTTCATAAATAAACTAAATAATGATAATTAAATTTAATTATATTAACATAAATGTATACATATAAATTAATAATATTCTGTAAACCAAGCACACTGATAGGCGAATCTAGATTTATTTGATATTTTCTTCTAATGCCATTTGCTGTGAAATCCCTGGAGTGATTTCAAGTAGGGGGGAATGTTCACGCTTGCAACAATCCTTGAGTCCTTGTCCTTGTTCCCACCAAACTCAATGTCCCATTCAAATTCCCCGCCAAAACTTACCACCGAGCGAATCCGCGAGAGGGCACCACGACAACGCGCACGGCGCGCACTCCACTTTTGAACAAGAGTCGCTAGCGGCCGCCATTACAACTTGCGCCCACAATAAATCTTTTAACTAGTAAAACTTGTGAAATTTAACATTTAAACTACTGCAGTAGCCTTGAAACCGAACATTTCAAATAAACAATATAAAATCAGTGTCTGTGCGTGATTGTGGACTTCACCAGCGTGGGCGTCGAACGAGCGGCGGTCGCCGGCCGGTAAGTAGAACCTACCCCGTCTGATCTTCCTTCGTTCCGTTGCAAAAGCTGTGTCTCCATACCTCACGTGCAGAAATCTACTCCAGGAAGAATATCCCTCATCAAACTATAGCGGCCACTGATTTACGGTCACAACGCCGTTCAAGTCACGCCCAGAATTCTAGATGTTTGACTGTCATGTGTGTACAGATGCTACAAATAAGGCCAAAATGGGTTACGAGACTTAAGAGTGCCAACTATTAATAAAAGTCCTTTATTGCACAACATATGGAGAGGGCCATGCTCGGAGTGTCCCTGCGTGATCGAATCAGAAATGAGGAGACGCAGGAGAACGAAAGTAACCGACATAGCCTGAAGAATTGCCAAACTTAAGTGGCAGTGGGTGGGGCAAATTGCTCGCAGAACGGATGGCTGATGGGGCAGCAATGTTCTGGAGTGGCGACCGCGTACTTGAAGGCGCAGTGTGGGTAGGCCGACAACCAGGTGATGGTCGCGCGAATCCACTGGATTCTGGAAGTGCAGGACCGGTCGTGGTGGCGATGCTTGGGTGAGCCCTATGTCCAGCAGTGAACGTCATTAATATTCAAGGATAATTTGACAAGACATCTGTATTGTTCCTACGATGAGCCTCGCACTATATGGTCACGACTAAGAACAGGAGCAAAGCGTGAGCGATATTAGCGACTCGGAACATGTTCGACATACCCGTGGCCTGCGTACGCGCATACCAAACGCGCTAGTTTGAATCATTCCGCCATTTTACATACAATTTCTGGCGAATTGGCGACTATCGTGTATTGATCGATGGTAATGAGATTGTAGATCAATAAACTTTGGCTAGAGATCCGCAGGGAAGTTATGAAAACTGATTGATCTATTAAATATGAAGAAAATACATGCTGAAATTTTAATCGCTACTTTCCCGAAAAGAGGTCATTGTACTAATTATTACGAACAATTTTTACTATGGGCATAGAACAAATAATAGTACAACTATGGGACCAACCCTGAAATCGCGACAAAAATATCAGTTGGTCCCTGTATTTGTGTTCACTTAAATCGATAAAATGTAGGGACAACTAAATTTTGTTTTCGCTATTTCAGGATTGGTCCCGTAGTAAAAGTTGTTCATAATGATGAGTACAATAACCGCTTTTCGGGAAAGAAGCGATTAAAATTTCAGCATGTATATTAAACAGATTTTTTTGCATGCCATCTGGTAAAATATGGTTGAACCTAATTTATTATTTTACTACCATGTACTTGTACCCATATTTGCTAAATAAATGAATAAATATCTTTGGGATATTTTTACACAGCACCATCTAGTCCCAAACTAAGCAGAGCTTGTGCTATGGATACTAGACAATGGATATAATACTTATATACTTTTTTTTTTTGTAAATACATTCTTATAATACATAAGCAACACCCAGACCAACACAAACACTTATGTTCATCACACAAATATTTGTGTCCTGTGGGAATCGAACCCACGACCACGATATCAGCAGTCCGATACTCGAACAAAAAACTCGAATAATAATGTTTTTTTAAATAAAAATAAAGGAAAAAAGAACCACTAGACCACAGAGGTCGTCAAAATAAATTCTCTTTTATCTTTTAAATATCGAATTAATTATGAATTTGATTACAAATGTGTCCTTAATATAAACTTTACCCTATATTAAAATAATTTACTTCCTTATTTAACAAATACAAGCCGGTAACCAATTTCGTAGCGTTCTTCATTGATAAAACAATTCTCACAATAATCTAGACCAGCGGTTCTCAAACTTTTTTGGTCACGGAACCCTTTTGACAAGCAAAATACTTGACGGAACCCTACAATAAAACAATAGTTTTTAAAAGTGTATTCTTTATTATATAAGCATGATAAAAGTACAATGTAACAGTTACTAATTATTACTTACTTTAACCACATGCCAAGTACAATAATAGAAGATATTAAAAATGAAAAAATCTTAACTAATGGGAGGTATGAAACTGTTTTTTATTTTTCATCAATTGGTTGATATCAGGTTTGATAGAAGACATTTGAAGTCTCATATCAGGTTCGGCGTCCAGTCTATTGCAATATTTTGTTTTCGTGGCTGCATAGGTTGAGAATCCTGTTTCGCACAAATATGTTGTTGGGAACGGGAGAAGAATATTCAGAGCCATTCTGCCAAGCATTGGATATTCATCACGGATTCTGCACCAAAAATCGTTGAGAGGCGTCGTTTTGAACAGTGACTCCATACTTGTGTCTGATGACATTTCTAAAAGAGATTCATATATCTCGTTTGACATACTTTCGGGCTTTTGCAAGTTGGGTAAAAAAGGATTATGAATCCATGAATTCAGCTTCATTTTTATATTATGTTCTTCGGGAAAATACTTTACAAAAGATGCGCGCATCGAAGTGAGATATTGGACCAATTCTTCAAACACATCATCTTGAAACATTTCCGAGTCGTTATCGCTAACAAACTCACTGAGTGACGTAAAGCTTTCTATTTCTCTCTTACCAACGCAAATAATCCAAAAATCTAATTTTCTTTTGAAGGCAGTTATTTTGTTATAGGCCTGGAACACTGTTGTCTGTTTACCTTGCAATGATAAATTCAATTCGTTCAGTTTTTGAAAGATATTCGCCATAAAAGACAATCGGAACAACCAAGTTTTATCATACAAACGGTCTTTCATTAACATTTTAACATTTTACAATTCCATACAAATTTAATTTATATAACAAATTATCAATAAAATTGAGATTTAGAAAATTAGTTATTATCAATACAAATCGAATTTCTATTTTTTAATAATTTTATATCTATCATTGCTATGAAACCTATTATTTATAAGTATGTTGCTGTGCCCTTACCGGGTTTCATGTTGAAACCATACTATAAGTACCTACAGGACTTATAAATGTAACACCTATGTACACATGAATGCAATAAAAGTTTTTGAGTTTGAGTTTTTCAAATTAAAAGAAACTGTATCTGCTGAAAGAAACATTTGTAACTCGGCTCTAAGTTCAAATAGCCTTGTTAAAGTTTTACCCCGAGACAGCCATCGCACTTCTGTATGGAGCAGCAGTGTTTTATGTTTGCTGCCATAATCTTCACACAATAATGAGAACAATCGGGATTGTAGTGGTCGTGATTTGATAAAATTAATTATTTTTACCGCTTCATCCATAACTAATTTTAGATTTGACGGCATTTGCTTCATCGCAAGTGCTTGTCTATGCAGAATACAATGGCTGGAACTACAATTAGGCGCTTTACTTTTTATTCGTGATACTGCTCCTGCTGTTTTACCTGTCATCGCCTTGGCCCCATCTGTACAAATGTCAATGCAATCGTTCCAACTAAGATTATTTTCTTTAAAAAATATGTTTATTTTATTAAAAATTTCTTCCCCGGTAGTGTTTGTGGGCAGCGGTGAACACATAAGCATGTCTTCTTCAAAAGAACGTTCATATGGATATCTCACGATAACCAGCAAGATAGCCAGACCAGTGACATCAGTTGACTCATCCATTTGCAAGGCGAATCGTGTTTTTTGTAGACGTGCAACTAGTTCTTGTTTGACGTAGCTTGCCAGATCATGGATTCGCCGTGAAACAGTATCGTTTGATAGCGGTACAGTAGAAAGATGCTTTGCAGATTTTTCATCGAGCATACATTTTGTTATGTCTAACACACATGGCTTTATTAAATTCTCAGCGATAGTGTGCGCTTCACCTGCTTGTGCAATGCGATAGCTAACTAAATATGATGCCTCCGTGGCCTTTTCATTGATAGTTTGTGTTACATGCATCATATTTTTTTGACTTTCCAATAACTGTTCTTTTTTACGAACAAAAAATTCTTTATTCTTGTCTTTAGACTCGGGGTGTACAGTTTCTAAATGTCTGCGTAATTTGGCAGGTGCCATGGAACTATTAGGAAGCAGTTTACTACATAACATGCAGAGAGGTGAGCCGTTGGAATCAACAAATCCGAAACTGATATATGATTCATCATACTTCCTTTTTTTCGTCTTTGAAACCGTGGAGCTTGACGTCGTGGCATCATCGTCTGGATCGGTAATTGCTGTATTCTCCGCGCGTACTGCTTTTGAACATTCAGCGTCATTAGAAGATGTCGTTGCAACACGTTTAACACCTTTAAGCCAACGTTCCATTCTTCTTTATTAATAATGTTACACGTCAGGATGGTAGGGACAAAATAATGTACAATCGTTAATGCGTTTATGAGACAAAGTTTAGTCCAAAGAAGAAATGTACAAAACTGATACAATCAGAATACAGCGGGCAGTAGAACTTACAAGAAGGCAGCAGGCTAGCCAGCTTGTAAGTAGGTAGGTACGAACTTATCGCTCCGAACGCTAATCGTCAACTGACTGACGAGGCGCGACTTTTTTTATATAATAGCGCTTTTATACTTAGTCCTAGACTCGAACTCGAACATTCTCAAAAATACTCGAGTCGGCGCCTTTGATAAACAAAAAGCGGAAATAAAAATAAAAATACAAAAAAATGCGTTGTAAACAATCTCGACTTTATGCTTTTGAAGATAGAGCCGAAAGTCGCTTGTTCACAACTATAGCGTCTAATTCAGAGGCGGCTTTTATCAAAGGGACTGCGCGCTCACAAGTATACGCGCGGCGGGCGGATTCAAAACGTTCGACCAGTGACCAGAGAGAGGTGTTTTGTTTTTTTTTTCTAAATTCTTGCGGAACCCCTACAGGGGTATCGCGGAACCCTAGGGTTCCGCGGAACACACTTAGAGTACCGCTGATCTAGACACACCTAAAAATGAAGCGACAAAAATGGTTCCGAGAGTAATAGGGTCCCGTTTGTCACCCTTCGGGTACGGAACCCTAAAAATCAGCCGATCCTTACATTTTTTTTCACATAAATCGACAGTAGGAGTAGTACAGCTCCTTTGTGAAAGAGCTCGTCCGGGGAAGTACTACCACCGTATCTACTTCTCCGCCAAACAGAATACACACCAGTGTCAAACTTGGTCGTTTAGCAACAAATACTAAAAACAGGGCAAACATAGACATACGTGGGACACTCAGAAAGTTTTGCGAAACTAAAAAAAATTGTTCTATACGTACATATATTTTTATCAAATCTTTTCAAAGTACTTTCCACCAGCCTCTATACAAAGATTCATGCGCCTAAACCAGTTTTCAAAACACTTTTTCCAGTCCGCCGCAGACACCTCGTTTACAGCCTGCTCGAACGCAGCCAGCGCATCTTCCGGCGACGAAAATTGTATCCCTTTGAGCTGATTTTTTATTTTTGGGAATAAAAAGAAGTCACACGGTGCTAGATCAAGGCTGTAAGGAGGGTGACCCAGGAGTTTGACTGGCGTGCTGTCCAGGAAGTCCCTCGTTTTGAGTGCGGTGTGCGCAGGTGCATTGTCGTGGTGGAGCAGTAGCCCGCGGAGCCCTGTGTTTGGGCGCTTGTTGCTTATAACAGAGAAAACTTCTGGCAAACATTTGGTAGTATACCATTCGGCATTAATGCTTCTTTGATCCCGTAAGGGAATTGATACCAAGTGGCCAGTCAAATTAAAAAAGCTAGCGATCAAAATCTTACCCCCGCTTCTAGATCGCTTCACTTTGGTAGGCGTTGGCTCATTTTGAAACACCCAAACAGTCGACTGGCGCTTGGTTTCTGGGTCGTATTGATAAATCCAGGACTCATCACCTGTAACGATGTCGTAAACACGCCGAGACGAGCCTGCTTCAAATTTGTTAAGCATATCACGGCACCATTCCACCCGGGCCTGCTTCTGAGCATCGGTGAGGTTGTGCGGCACCCAGCGTGATACTATCCTCCTCACGCGAAGATGGCTGTGTAGAATCTCGTGAACGCTTCCCGATCCAATCTTCAATATGTGTTGAATCTCCTGATATGTAATTCGCCTATTGTCTTGGATTAAATTTTTCACTGCTAGCACGTTTTCTTCGGTAACAGCCGTCAAAGGGCGACCGCTTCTTTCGTCATCCCCCAAAGTTGGTCGACCGCGCTTGAATTCGTTATACCAACGATACACGGTTGCCTTGGAAGGGCCTTCATCCATGAATGCCATTTGAAGTCTATCGTACGATTCATCCGGTTTCAGGTGACACTTGAAATCGTATAAAATCATAGCTCTAAAATGTTCCCGGCGCAGATCCATATTTCAGTGAGACACAATACTTTGAATTAACTCGCAAAAAATGTGGAGGGAAATTTTGAAATTGGAACTTACTTATTTTTACTTATAAATAATCATATTTTCGAAAAACATTATAACTGGCCAGTCTCCCATATATAAAAACTTTTTTTCGCAATACTTTCTGAGGGGCCTGGTATGTGGTGGTACCTACGTAAGAAGAGCGAAAATTCACATTTCGCGTACGTCGTTGATGTCTTTTGATAAACTCTGGTAAATTAAATCAGTTTCTATGGGGTATCAGGTTGATGGGTGGTACGGAACCCTTACTGCCTGAGTCCAACCATTATATTCAGCAGGTCAATTTATTAAAAAAACCGGTTAAGTGTGTTAACCGGTATTTTTAATAAATTGACCAGCTGAATATAACGGTTTAATAACAACTGCACAACTCCATGCTCGCCTATGCTTCACATTGAGTCTTCGAAATCAATTCAATAACATCGACATAATTCGAGTTTTATTTTATTTCTTTGATATACATACAAAAGAAATACCATTTTCAAATATATATGTTTTAAAATTTTTCATATTACAGCACAACTATTTATAGAGCTTTCAATACAAAACCAACATGCGTGCATCATACAGATTGGACACCGCGTCATGACCTGACATCAAGCCTGGCCAACTAGAAGCCACACCCACAAAACTACAACACATTAAAGAACACACCTTATGTGCTTGCAATAAAGCTAAAGTATGGATGCGCCAGTGATAAAAGTAAGTTGGTTCAACATAACCCTGTATTTGCGCGTGACATATCCAAATGTTGATGCACTAGCGCGGAAAATGACGTGTCACCGTGTTCGCGCGTGACGTCATATTAACACCTCGATGCTGACACGAGAGGTATTAGCTTTTAGGTTGTTTTATTCACATTTTTTGGTCTGTCTGTATTTTGAAATTTGAAGTAATGTGAGGCTAAAGTATTTTGATTTTTTTGAGGAAATGCACTTTGGACATAAATTATACCTCAGAAATGTTCTCATACGTGAAATCCAATAAAAGGTATGGCCGTGGTATAAACTAGATGGTTTGTTCAAAGAAGATGGCAACTTAAATATGACATTTAAAGATCATGAATGAGTATAAAAATAAATGATGAACCAATGTAGTGCAAATAATGTCAATGACCGATGATAAGGTGTTGATAAATATGAACTATGAAAAAATTAAGACCATCCCCCAAACACACGCACACCCCGCACATGAACACACCCAAATACGTATATATCAATATCATAATCATTAAAAATAATTGTCATTGTAAAAATAATAATAATATTTAATGTCATAATAATAATTTTATAAGCCATCGAAGAGCGGAGTCTCCTAATATAGGCATAATTTGCTTAAAAGGAGGTTTCTTTATTAGTAGGTATACGGAAAAGGCTTATGTCCAGCAGTGGACTGCGATAGGCTGAGTTGATTGATTGATTGATACGGAATAATATAACACTATAATATTATTTACACTTTGTTCACTGGGAAAACATTTTAGCAACTAATAAATGTTTCCTTTGTATTGGAAATAATTTAATTCCTTCTCTTTTACATTTAATTTGTTCAAATGAAGAAAAGGGAAAAAAACTGTTTGTACTTGCCACTGAAGGCAAGTTCGATTCCAGGATAAAACGTAGTGCCTGTAAACGCACGCACATTACAGGAGAAATTCTATCCGATTTTGATGATTCTTTTTTTAATGGATAGGGTATAATCTCGAAGTTGGTCCTATTTAAATTTGAAAACCAAAATCTACCCCTAAGGGTAGCAAAACAGGGGATGAGTGAACAAACGTTCACCCACTGAATTCTTACCTGTTAACCGATTCTGTTGAAACTTGTCACACATATATGTAGTTCTAGACACTATAACATAATGGAGACCCTGAGTTAGATTTTAGATCGTTTTTCAGTTTCTGTTTTTGTCGGTTCAATTTTTTGTTAAAAAGTTTTATTACATAATATAAGCAATGGGTGTAGCAATGACACACAATTCCAATTCCCAAAGGATATACCAACAATAATGTTAATAATTCTTTATTTTCTACTACCCAAAGACACAACAAGGATACAATAAAATTTTCCTTGATGTAAAAAGTTTTCTCTGAAAATCAGATACTGTAACTTTTCCGTTTCAGATAGACTACAGACTGTATTGTACCTAATAATGTAACACCAAAAAATAACTGTGTACACAAAATAAGCATTTTGATTTGATTTGATAGTGTAGCCACAAAGACTGGTCCTGCGCTTTTCGTACCCAGCGGATTCCCGCGACCTTCACCAGGTCGTCGGTCCACCTTGTGGGGGGCCTACCCTCGCTGCTCCTTCCAGTACGCGGTCGCCACTCCAGACTTTTACTGCCCCATCGGCCATCCGTTCTCATAGGCCTCCCCCAAGCAGTTTGGGGGGCTATGCCATAATCGCCACGCTTGGCAGGCGGCTTGGCGATCGCAGTTGGTTGGTAAAATTCTCAGAGAACGCTGCTGCCCATTCTCTGGTGAATCCCTTAGTAACGTTTTACGACATCCATGAGAAGATTTCTGAATTATTATCGACAGCTGTTCTTTTCCTCTATTACTAAAATGGAGGTATTTCAATGTGATTAAAAGACACCTCCATAGCTGGGTCTACTGCGCGTGTTGAAAGCTGTCTCCTGTATGTATACCACACATTACACAAACAATTATTTTTACTTTCCATACCGGATAACGGACACTAACTTGTGATATGAATGGTGCTAGGTAGTACAAAAAATATATAATTGAAACTATCGATATATCGATATATTTTGAGCAATCCATATGCGAAACGGTTTCATTTTCACGTACACAATATTTTTTTATCTAACACATAATTATTTAAAATAACATATTATATAGAAAACAGGGTATTTACTGCATGTTATTAATGTATTACTAAATAATTTTAAGTATAACTTCTATGAAAATAAGCATTTTGAAAGTACTATTGTCCTGCAGATACTTACCTGTGAAACGTCTCTTTCTTTAGGTTAATGATGTAAATTACACAGCAGTATAACACAGAACACTACACCATTACGATTATTGATATTAATTGGATAAAATACTAATAATAATAATAATAGGTACTGAGAGGAGAGGGCGCTACTGTGCGTAAACAATCTAACAGCTCTGTATATTAAAGTCATTAAAAATAGTTTCAGCGATTGTATATCAAGAATGAAGTGTTTAGCTGAATGCTTATGTGATACAAAGTGAGTGATATTCGATTTCGTGCATAATATCCTGGTAAATGGAAGAAAAACAAATTAAAGTGTCGGAAGCTAACGACCACCGAATTCAAATTATACCAAACAAAGCGAGTGAATTCACTCCAAAACTATGATATCCTGAAACAACAAGGAAAGAAAAGCACAAAAGGTACATAATTATTTATAATCATCATAAGATAATAAATAAATAACACTCAAAAGTGAAAGTCATTATCCTTGAATACCTCTTTCTTGAATAAACGCCATCTACAAACAAGGTACAGAACTAAACACACAAGATCGTTATCTGAGTGCGTAATTTTACGACTGCATACTAGAGGTCGTTACCATTAGTCTACTGTAGGTCGTCCACCACAATCTTACCAGATGGCGCCCGCCCCATTATGCGCAGGATGTCAACAAAAAGTACCAATAAGGGAAAATCTAATTTGTGCACTGTGCAAGTGTAGATATGACTTAGAGTGTGCTGGAATCTCTAAAGACTATTTTGTTAAAGCAATGACCTTAGAAAATAAAAAATCATGGAAGTGTCAGACTTGCATCTGTAAAATACCTAAGACAGGAAACACAGACACCCCCATACGGACCCCGAGGGAGTCCGAGTCTGAATACAACCAAGTTTTAACTACGCCAACACATGAAAATAACGTCACCATGAGACAGAAGAGAATTAACCCTAATAATGACACGGTAAACTCTGAAGATCTGAGTTTGTTAGGAGACACTATACACACAGAAAAAAAATTCACGATTAATACAGAATTAAATGATAAAATTCTCATTGAAGAAACTGTAAGAACGTTGAACGATACACATGCTCAACTAACAATACAAAATTTGAGTGAATTAATAATATTACGCTTAAAGGAAAATAATAAATCTATCATAGAAGAGCTAAAAAGTACAATAAAAACCGAAATTAATAAAGTCATTTCTGAATTGAGACAAGAAGTTGATTACAAAACAAACACCCTATTTATGCAGAACAACCAAAGAAAACAAGAAATAGAAAACACAAACAACAAAATAGAAAAGCTGCAAATGGAAAATGAAAAACTAAAAAAAGAAATAAAAGACTTAATAACACAAACATCACGAACTCCAAGCATCACTGAAAGCAATTATAAAAAAATAGTACTCTATGGTCTTGCAGATTATTACAAAGAGCCTGAAAATGTACTCCATAATAGACTAATAGAACTATTTCGCGATATTGTCAACGTAGATCTATCAGGCTATATAGAAAACATGTATAGAATAGGAAAAAATGGCGTTAAGAACCGGCCGCTAGTCATTGAATTATTGAGTAAAAGAATGACTAAATATATAACAAATAGCAGTCAATATTTTCAGGGAACCGGACTGTTTATATCCGAATTCTTAGATGTAAATGCACGAAAGGAAAGAGCACAAATGCGAGAAGAATTAATTAAGGCCCGAAAAAACGGCCACCATGCCATAATAATGAACAATTTACTTTATATAGACGGGAAACATATCAATGTAAATAACACAACTATCAAGCACCAGCACATAAATACCACTATTCAGGAAAAAGATATGATAGTAACGAGCAATGTCGATCAATCTTGTCATGCATACTTAAACGAAACCGAAACCAATTCATTTCGCAAACAAAGACCAACCATTTAAAGTACTGTTCCAGAATATGCAAAGCCTAAACAATAAACTAGATATACTAGAAGCCTTCATTTCTGAAAATCAAATATACCAAGCAATATGTATCTCGGAGACCTGGTTATCACAAGATAAGTTGGATATTATCAAATTTAGTGGATATAAATTTGCATCGTCTTACTGTCGCAGCACACGAGAAGGCGGCGGTGTCTGTATCCTACTTCAAGAACAAATAGAATGCATACATAGAAATGATATAACGAACATGTCTATAGAATTTAATATAGAAGTATGTGCAACTGAGTTGCCCAAAGAAAATGTATTAATATTATCTCTGTACTGGAACGGAAGAGAGGAAGAAGTTTTTTATCAACAACTAAAACTAATTCTAAAACATGTAAACAATAAATACTCTAAACTAAATATAATTTGAGGAGGCGATTTCAATGTGAATGTATTAGCTAATGACTTAAAAACTAACCAATTTTTAAACTTAATGCAGGAATATAAATTAACACAGCACATAAAAAGCCCTACACGAATTACACAAACTACCGCAACCTGTCTGGATCATATATATACAAACTTCAAATACAAAAATATGTACGCAACAGTAGAAGAGCTAGGCTTCTCAGACCATAATAGTACTATATTACATTTTAATTTGCCCCAACAGTTAAAACAAACCACCTGGTACACAAAGAAAAGACTATACAATATCACAAATATATTACAATTCAAATCTGAATTACTAAAACTAAAATGGAATGATATTATAACAACTGATAAAGATATTAACGAAAATTACAAAGCGCTAAACGACACACTCATTAATATTCTAAACCAATGCATACCATTACGTAACATTAAATTAAAATCAAAATATAAGAAACACTGGCTCACTGTAGGCATTAAAAACTCTTGCAAAAATAAAAGATTATTAAAAATATTAACAACAAAAACAAAAAATCAAACTTTAACATGTTACTACAAAAACTATGAAAAAATATTAAAAAAGGCAGTAGCGACAGCAAAAAAGCTACACTTCAAAAATAAAATGATAAAATCAAGGAATAAAGTTAAAACCATGTGGAGTATTATCAATGAACGAACAAACAAGAAAGTTAAAAGTGAAAAATATAATATAACCCTACAAACAAAAGATAGTCAAACTTCAGAGCCCAAGGAGGTAGCCAATATATTTAATACTTTCTTTGCTTCTATTGGGGAGGAGAGCAAGAGTTCAAATGGCAGCAAGCCGAAAGGAATCCCTGTGATGTCCCCTACAAATAATACAATATTTCTTAGTCCAGTAGATCCTTACGAGGTATATTATATAATAAAAAACTTGAAAAATAAAATGAGCCATGGTATCGATGAACTTCCACCTACATTACTGAAACAATGCGCAAATGAATTAACACTACCGTTTTATATTCTACTAAACCAGTCTTTTGAAGAAGGCGCTTTTCCAAATATTTTAAAAAAAGCTCTTATTAAGCCGATACATAAGAAAAATATAAAAACTGACCCAAATAACTATCGTCCAATTGCCCTCTTACCAACAGCCTCAAAAATATTCGAAAAAGCCATGTGCAATCGGGTTTATGCGTTTTGTGAAAAATATAATATATTTGACGACCGTCAAAATGGTTTCCGCAAAAATCTATCTACAACCTTGGCAGTATACAAATATATGCAAGAAGCCCTCAATATTATTAATAATAAAAAATATGCAATAGGAGTACTGCTTGATATGACAAAAGCTTATGACAAAGTACAATTTGAAATATTATTAAATAAATTAAACAGTATTGGCATTCGCGGCAAATGTCTGGAATGGTTCACGTCTTATTTAAAGGATAGAGAACAACTGGTGGAAATAGAATATTACAACCACAGAACAAATACGATAGAATTAATCCGGTCCGATAATAAACTAATTAATGCCTCAATCCCACAAGGAAGTGTTATAGGATGTCTCCTATTCCTTGTCTATATCAACGACCTTCCTAAAAATATAAACGACCCTTGTGTTTTGTTCGCGGATGATGTTTCGATACTTACCTCATGTGAGAATAATATAAATCTAAATGAAAAATTATACAACATACTTAACACTACAACAAATTGGATGACCGAACATAACCTTGACATAAATTTTAATAAAACAAAAATAATAACATTCCACCCCCGCCAAAAAACACCAATAAATATAAACTTTAGCTTCAATGGATCTAAACTAGAAGTAGTAAACAAATTTACCCTATTGGGCATGGACATAGACTCACACATTAATTGGAAGTCACATATTAAAAAATTAAGAGCAAAAATGTCAAAATTTTCGTATGCCCTCCGCGAGATCAAAAAAACTACAGACCTAAAAACTGCACTTGTCACGTATTACGCGTATGCCTATGCATGGTTAAAATATGGTGTCATTTTATGGGGCAATAGTACAGACGCACCTACATTATTTACCCTACAAAAAAAATTGATTAGAATATTAGTAAACATTGAAGAAACTGACAGCTGTAAACCCTACTTTCAAGAAATGAAAATACTAACTTTACCCGGTATTTATATTTTAGAAATATGTAAATTTGTGCGTAAATACCCGGAATTCTTTACTAAGAGAGAAGATATACAAACTAGAATTACACTCAGACATAAAAATAGACTAAACCTACCTTTTCCACGACTAGAAATGCACTCCTCTAGTACCTATGTCATGTCCATAAAAGTGTACAATAAGTTACCAGAACCCATAAAAAACTTAAATAAATATAGTAGTTTTATTAACAAACTAAAACTATTTCTACTAAGCAGAAGCTACTATAGTATAAACGAATACTTTGACGATAAAATAAAATACACAATAAAATAAAATGAATACATGAATAATTATATCTTACGTATATGTACCTTCCTATATTAATTCCTATTTAAGTAATAATTAATAATGCGATAACTTAATCTTAATTATTAAATATCCAAGAATAATTATTAAATATAGAATAATAGTTCAATAAATAAAGTATGACCAAGAAATAATATAAATTTTCCAATAAAATAAAAAAATATTATAGGTAATTAAAATATACAATATTATATTGCATTATAATCAAAAATGAAAATGAAAAGTACAAGCACATGAACAACAGTGATTACCTAAGACCAACAAATTAATTATATATTTAGTGCAATAATTTAACAATAAATAAAAACGAAATATTTAATTTAAAAAAAAAAATCTAAAAAAAAAAAAAAAACCTTTTTAAATGCAGTCCTACACATAGACGCTCTTCCTCCTCTCTCCTACCAAACTTTGCTGTGCCCGACAGGGTCCATATTTAGATCATATTCTTAAGCCTACCACCTGTTTATATTAAATACAATATGGAATGCAATAAAGAATTGAGTATTAAAATACAGAACGATCATGAAATAAATCATAAAATAATACATATATTTACGGGACTTGTCGCGCACATTAAAATCAAAACATAACAAACAGTTTGACTAACCTCGACGTTTCGGCCAAGTTGCATTGGCCGTGGTCACGAGCAGACTTCAGTCTAAGACGAAGTAGTAGTTTAGTAGTAGTATAGTATTTTATTTTGTTTCACCCGGACACCCGCTGTAAATCGGGCTCACGACCCAAGAGCTCGATTGACCCGACACTATACCGAAGATATCCCGGACGTCAGCCTGTACGAGATTAGGATGGCTCTGAAGCAGCTCAAAAACAACAAGGCACCGGGTGATGACGGAATTACGGCCGAACTCCTGAAGGCGGGTGGAAAACAGATCCTTAAGGCCCTTCAGAAGCTGTTTGATTCCGTCATTCTCGAGGGAAGTACGCCACAGGTATGGAGCAGAGGTGTGGTGGTACTCTTCTTCAAAAAGGGCGATAATGCTCTACTGAAGAATTATAGGCCCATTTCACTAACTTACCGCCGTAAATTAACACAGCAAGCTTCTGTGGCGCTTGTTGGAAAACTTATACTGTAACATTACTTAAATCTTTATTACGAAAGCAATAAAGATAAAGATTTAAAGATTTTTATTTGCAAGAAACATGGTTTTTACAAAGATGTTAGTGGTTTTTGGCAGGTACATCATGTCTCACCGTATGATCGGCATGCAAAATATTATTTATTAGGCCATATTATATATTATTATTATTATTTTTAAAGGCCATATTTAACGCTGTCAAAGGTTTCGTCGAAATTAAAGCGTTGAAATGAAAGTTCGGTTGTCTTTTTGGGGTGGCACTTGGGGTCTTGGAGAGTTTACTTAATGGAAAACGCTCTTTTGCCATTTTAACTGGAATACTGTCTTGCGAAATTAATTATCTATCAATTAGAATATTTGTAACGAGGCTAAACTCGTTACGCTGCTCACCACCTTATTTGGATTTCCTGGCCGTAAATATTGCAGAATTGTTCTATACGGCCAAACATAATTAAATGTTATACTATCAAGAGAAAAATAGGCACTATTGCGGTCTAATAAAGATCAAATTTGTTCAAACTAGCATTGATTTTTCTGTTCAATTTCTGTCAATTTCTTTTGCGTTGGTGTTGAATCGCACTACAAAATTACAATTCTGATAGTGAAAACACAAATTTTAATCGTCGTTTCATGTGAGTAAACGAACGATAATGTTATTATTCGTATACTAGTGTTATGATTGATGGCTGAAGTGTGAAAAATACAGTCGGACTTCCCAGTGAAAAAGCAAATACGAAGGCAATAAGGAATTTTCAGTTTTCACGAAAATTCTGTACGATGGCTGGTGACGAAGACGACAGTACATGGTAAATATATGATAAATTGACTTTTTCTTTCTTTTAAATACTCTTTCTGTTACTACCTATATAATGTAGGTATCTATTTTTGTAAGTAGTGAATTTGGATATTGAAAACATTAACAACAGAAACTGACAGACTGTTTGGCATTGCAGAGTGAACAATGCTAAATGAATAAGTTTTAGATACTTCTTGTTCAATATCTGGAACTTTTGTACCTACTTACAGTTTATATTTTTGATGCAGAGCCACAAAAATTACCCATAGTTTTTTGTTAAAAGCATTTTTTTTTTTAATTCAGGTTGATTGAACTGGAGTCTGCTCTTTTGGATGGCTGCTCAGCACATGAAATTAATTTACTCACAAAAGGCAAGAAGATCCCAGAAAACTTACGCCCTGATGTCTGGCTCCTTTGTTTGAGCTGTCAAGAAGCAGGCAATCAATTGCTTTCATTTGATGAAATTTTTGACCTTACAAACCAAAATGAACTTCGGGATGATGTTAAGAAATTTGTGAAACGACTTGGAAATGATGATGATGATAAATTGTCAGTTATCTCAGATATTGAATCCATAATAACATTTTATTGTAAGTCTAAATCCATTAACTACTGTGCAAATAATGGCTGGATTGAAATTTTGTTACCATTACTTAGTTTGAAATTGCCAAGGGCTGATACATACAATTTATTTGAAAAAGTATTGAAGCTGTACATTCCTCAGGGCTGTGTTAAGAATGGTGTCCCATTCCATATATTACGATTAATTTTACAATATCATGACCCAGAGCTCTACTCATTTTTGGACACAAAACGGATCACTCCTGAACAATATTGTTTATCATGGTTAAGATCTCTTTTTGCCGGTACATGCAGTTTAGAGGTAGTGCTTTTCATGTGGGATTTATATTTTCAAAGGTCTGATCCCTTTTTTATATTTTTCCTTTGCTTAATATAAAAATTAATAATATTATAATATTATTTTTATTTGCTTAATATATACTTTTGGGACATTTTTACACAACACCATCTAGTCCCAAACTAAGCAGAGCTTGTGCTATGGGTACTAGACAATGGATATAATACTTATATACTTTTTTTTTTTTGTAAATACATACTTATAATACATAAGAAACACCCAGACCAACACAAACACTTATGTTCATCACACAAATATTTGTGTCCTGTGGGAATCGAACCCACAACCTCGTGATCAGCAGTCCGACACTTGAACCACTAGACCACAAACGTCGTCAAGAGTTGAAGGCCCATCTGGTGTTAAGCGGTTAACTTTGCCCATAGCAACTGTAATACGACCTAGGCTGTTGCCTAACATCACGTATACTTTCACACACTGCAGTGTTCAGATATTATTTTAGCACAAAATATGGAAATTAAAATGAATTTACGCATTTCCTCGTAGCATAATTATATCTTAACACACGTACATTAGACTTTATATAATTTTGTAGGAAGGATAAAGAAAGAAAGAAAGAAAAAAAATTATTTGACACAACTGAGACACATAGAAAAGAAAGAACAGGTATACATGAACAAGAAATAGATATAGTGAAGAAGTAACAAAGCGAGGAAAAAGTCATTGACAGTCATGCGCCATGTGTGTCTCAGAATTGTGACAAATGGGTGTCCAGCTTAGCATATTGCCAGAAAACTAAAAAAAAAACATATAAAAACTTGCCATATCAATTATTTCTACTAAAGAAACGTGCAATGTTTTTCAAAACGGCAAATAAATGCAATGCGATTATGAATCAAAGACAAAACGATGTTTTTTTTGGTCTGGAAATCTTTCAATCACCCTCAGCTATTAATAACTGTTCACTATAAAATGCAACTGTGAAGATAAACACAACTGACTTAGCAAGTTTTTCGTGTACCCTTCAATTGTATGATATATCGCATATGGCGCAAGAGCAATGTCAAGTAAACGATGTTCGCGATCGCTCAATTGTATGAAATATCGCATATGGCGCAAGAGCAATGTCAAGTAAACGATGTTCGCGATCGCTCAATTGTATGAAATATCGCATATGGCGCAAGAGCAATGTCAAGTAAACGATGTTCGCGATCGCTCAATTGTATGAAATATCGCATATGGCGCAAGAGCAATGTCAAGTAAACGATGTTCGCGATCGCTCAATTGTATGAAATATCGCATATGGCGCAAGAGCAATGTCAAGTAAACGATGTTCGCGATCGCTCAATTGTATGAAATATCGCATATGGCGCAAGAGCAATGTCAAGTAAACGATGTTCGCGATCGCTCAATTGTATGAAATATCGCATATGGCGCAAGAGCAATGTCAAGTAAACGATGTTCGCGATCGCTCAATTGTATGAAATATCGCATATGGCGCAAGAGCAATGTCAAGTAAACGATGTTCGCGATCGCTCAAAAAGAACGTCGTCTATTTGACGCTATAAATAAATCAAACCCGCCCAAAATATGAAGGGGGTTTTGCTGTTTGTATTTTGGTTCATGTTTTTTTTATAATTTCTTGCTTTGATATTTTTTTTATGTAAAGGTGCCCTAGATTTTTGCGGTTGGTCAACAGATCGACCCATACAGCCCAATTGACGCCTATTGTTGAATTTAATGTTTACAATTAATTCTGTCAACTAGCCTAGGTCCGAAGAATCGGGGTACTGCAATCCGATTGGCCCTACCAAGGCGGTTATTGGCTATTCACTAACGCGGAAGTATTTACGGCTCACAGAAGTGGTCGAAATTTATTTGAAATTTTCGAGTGACGAATAGTGATGCTGATGACTTAACAGATTTTTTGTCAGATGTGTTTGTAGTTGATACAGTTTTAATTGGTAAGGATGGATGCCACAGACAGTGTTATACCACAAAGTAAAGAAAGGGAACAGAGGCAAAGCTTCATAGAACCGCGGTAAATAATTTTATCCTTCTGTGCCAAAGTAGGTATACATTTTGCAAGCTCTTTAAAAGCTTCTGTTCCGTTTCATTACTTTGTGGTTGTTCAGTTAATACTAGTTTGGCTGTCAACGAGATCCGAAAAAAAAATCATACCTATTTGTTAAACTTTATAATATGATCAACAACAATACAGCCCAATGAATCGATTGACTTCAACATGACGATGAAAGAAAGAAAGAAATAATATTTATTTGACACAACTGAGACACACACAAAAGAAGTAATACATGAGTAACAAAGCGAGGAAAAAATAGTAAATTATTATTATTCATTTATTAATCAGATAACAAGGATCCATAATGTGTTAGTTATAAATGATTTAAAAATATGTTAGTATTATAGTTAGGTAGTCTAAAAACTTGTAATTATTACAGCCAAACCCGAAACGCCGGCTGCCACATTTCTACCTGAACGCAGCCTAAGGCAGTTAACTGCAATGTTGACTTATTTATTAGGTGCAGTTTTCTTTGGAAGCCAATTCAGAGACACTCAAGACAGGTCTATTGTTAATAAAAGCTGAAAACAGTGACAGTAATTAATATGACTTATTCCAATGTGTTGTAGAGTCGCGCATGAACGGTGAAGGCCCCAGCTCGCCTCAATCCGGCGACAGTGCCATCGCTAGCAGCTCCCTGTCAGCTGGATTACCTACTAATATTACTCCTTCTATCACTCTGATACCCATTAAACAGGTAAGCTAAAATAATCACACTCCACTTTTTTATATTTTGCAAGAATACTATTAGTAAAGATATGCATTCCATGGTCTATAATCCTACAATTATGTTTTGTCTATTATTTCAGGAACCCAACATTCAAGAGGACTCTGGCAATAACGAAATGCGAGAGGGTGAAACTAATGGGGGCGATAAAAGAGGCGTATCCTCGAGTCTGTCGTCTCTGATCAAGGCATCAGTTTAAATCCAGCTCTTAAATATACAGTCCAATTCACGCAGTAGTTGCACATATTCTATTTGTTGGGCATTCGCACCCCGCAATGCTTCGCCGCTCCAGGGGCAATCACGTGATGTTAATACTAACAAGGAGCAAAGCCAGACGATCATTTCTCATTAGCCCCCCCCCTAGCCAAGTTGACAATCTGCAATCTAGACAGCTTTGTCAAGATGTGGTCGAAGATGGAGTGAGCAAACCTATTAGGTGCTGATTCACTCCAGCGTTAAGGGCAAGAAGACAAATAAAATATAATTTGTTAATAAATTAGATCCTATTGCTGTGGCCAAGAGCAGATCCAGGATTTGTTTCTGGGAGGGGCACAAGGGCCAGATAGGCAAGGAGTACTTAGAAGTGTCCCCTATAGTATTGCATTATGTGTGATATTTTATGATTTCCAACTTGCGGTAGCATGTAGTACACTTATGTTTGCAAAAAAAAACAAATAATATTCAAGCACTCCCTAGTTTTATTTGAACCATCTGGTGGGAAGGGCTTGTTTCCCTGTGTATCAATTCATTAAGCTTCGTTTGGCCCCCAGAAGCCTGAAATAATCGTTTTCTGTAGTGTGTACATGTGTGTGTTTTCATGCAGATTGAAAAGTTCATTGTCAAATATTACACTTTAACATTGAAATGAAATATATTATTATTTGCTTACCTGATGTGATCATATAACAGTGGCTTGATGTGCTAGTGGCTAGTAGTAGGCTTGTTTGTTGGGCAGACATTAACAAACATTTCGTAACCGTAATTCGTAATGTACGTTTTTATTTAGAAGTATTCCCATTTGAGCACCTATTTTTAGGGCACCAATGCTTAGAGCACCGATGCTATTCCCTTTTCAGCACCAATCTGTATTTTTGCTTGGTGCTCTATTGGGAACAAAATAAATAATTCGACTTTATTCCCCTTTGAGCACCTACGGTACGGTAGCTTCTAGTGATGTGGTGTATTGTAAAAATTATCGAAAAAAATCACAATATTATTATTTTTAGTTAATCATGTATTGTTATTATCACAAGTTTCCTCTAATAAAATTTTGTATACACAAACCAATTTTAGGCAAAACTAACAAAGTAAATTACCTATTTTAGTATTAATAGGAAGAGCCTAGATAGATAGGTAGAATATTCTTTATTGTACACCATTAACATGATTAAACTTAGGACTAACATGTAAAAAATAGATGGGCTGCCCCCATCTATTTTTCACGTCTTCCTTGTCCATCCAAAGGTTGTCTGGAAGATATCGCTATTAGCGATAAGACCGCCAATGTACCCTTATTTTACATGTTAGTCCTAAGTTTAATCATGTTAATGGTGTACAATAATATGTGGTGCACTTTTATTGCTTCTTTTTTACCTAGTTGTACAACGTGTATCAGAAATGCGTGGTCATATTTAAAGAGCTTATTCAGGGGATGCTATCGAACAACTTTTACTATGGGAAAAACCCTGAAATCGCGAAAAAAAATCAGCTGATCCTAACATTTTGTCGAGAGACATCGGTGATTTAGTAGGGAACAGCTGATATTTTTTTCGCGATTTCAGGGTTGGTCCTATAGTAAGAATGAGCTCTTAAAATATGACCACGCATTTCTGATACACTTTGTATAGTTTAAATGTAACCCCAATGATATACACTTACCCCTTTACTAATAAACGTTGTATAGCGGTTGCATAGTTACACAATGCTTTGTCTTCTTCTTTCAAATGTCAAATTACTGATGACAGAAAGTGAGAAATCGTTGTGTAACTATTCAACCCTATACAACGTTTATTAGTAAGGCCGTTAGTTAGTATGCAATAAATCTTTGCATTTTGAATCTACAGCATCAGCTTGGGTGTCAACGATTTTAATTAATAACCGCTGAAAGTGCGACATTTGTCATACTTCATGTTACTCGGGCGGGATATCCCTGAGACCGGTACAGTCGGCGCAGGTTGCGGCCCTTTCAACTTACGAAAAAATTGAAGGAAAAAAAGTGCACCACATACTCCCCCCTATATATTTTTCACGTCTTCCTTGTCCATCCAAAGGTTGTCTGGAAGATATCGCTATTAGCGTTAAGACCGCCAATGTACCCTTATTTTACATGTTAGTCCTAAGTTTAATTATGTTAATGGTGTACAATAAAGAATATTCTATCTATCTATCTACGCTCTTCCTATTAATATGAAAATAGGTAATTTATTTTGTTAACTTTGCCTAAAATAGGTTTGTGTACACAACATTTTATTAGAGGAAACTTGTGATAATAACAATACATGATTTACTAAAAATAATAATATTGTGATTTTTTTCGATAATTTTTACAATACACTACATCACTAGAAGCTACCGTACCGTAGGTGCTCAAAGGGGAATAAAGTCGAATTATTTATTTTGTTCCCAATAGAGCACCAAGCAAAAATACAGATTGGTGCTGAAAAGGGAATAGCATCGGTGCTCTAAGCATTGGTGCCCTAAAAATAGGTGCTCAAATGGGAATACTTCTTTATTTAGTTATATTAAACTTTGTAGAAAACTGAATAGTATATTTCAACTTTTAAATGGGATAGGTACATAGTTTAGACTGCCCATTTTACAAAGAGTTAATTACAAAGAGAATTACTTCAATAATTGAGATTATACATGTATGTATACTACACATAGGTATATAGCCTGCTTGTGGCGGGCCAGGACCTGTCGAGGGTGGTTGTGTGAATACTAACGGGTTCCTACGCCCCCGGCTAAGGTAGTTGAAGGAACACCGTGGTGGTTTTAGTCGGTAAGAGTCCGACACTGGCTCCACCTACCCCGGGCGGAGTGCGTCAATGAGGATTTACAAAAGGCAAAAAAAAAAAAAAAAGGGTTCGTTAGTTGTATATGTACAACATGGTCGTTGGTCAGTAATTCAAACAACGGGGCGGTTTTCTTCATTCTTTAATGCATTTTTTCTCTAATTTTCTTGACAGCGATGAGCACTTTTGGTGACAATAGTTACCAGAAATTATTAAAATACGTGAGACACTCAGAAAGTTTTGCGAAACTAAAAAAAATTGTTCTATACGTACATATATTTTTATCAAATCTTTTCAAAGTACTTTCCACCAGCCTCTATACAAAGATTCATGCGCCTAAACCAGTTTTCAAAACACTTTTTCCAGTCCGCCGCAGACACCTCGTTTACAGCCTGCTCGAACGCAGCCAGCGCATCTTCCGGCGACGAAAATTGTATCCCTTTGAGCTGATTTTTTATTTTTGGGAATAAAAAGAAGTCACACGGTGCTAGATCAAGGCTGTAAGGAGGGTGACCCAGGAGTTTGACTGGCGTGCTGTCCAGGAAGTCCCTCGTTTTGAGTGCGGTGTGCGCAGGTGCATTGTCGTGGTGGAGCAGTAGCCCGCGGAGCCCTGTGTTTGGGCGCTTGTTGCTTATAACAGAGAAAACTTCTGGCAAACATTTGGGAGTATACCATTCGGCATTAATGCTTCTTTGATCCCGTAAGGGAATTGATACCAAGTGGCCAGTCAAATTAAAAAAGCTAGCGATCAAAATCTTACCCCCGCTTCTAGATCGCTTCACTTTGGTAGGCGTTGGCTCATTTTGAAACACCCAAACAGTCGACTGGCGCTTGGTTTCTGGGTCGTATTGATAAATCCAGGACTCATCACCTGTAACGATGTCGTAAACACGCCGAGACGAGCCTGCTTCAAATTTGTTAAGCATATCACGGCACCATTCCACCCGGGCCTGCTTCTGAGCATCGGTGAGGTTGTGCGGCACCCAGCGTGATACTATCCTCCTCACGCGAAGATGGCTGTGTAGAATCTCGTGAACGCTTCCCGATCCAATCTTCAATATGTGTTGAATCTCCTGATATGTAATTCGCCTATTGTCTTGGATTAAATTTTTCACTGCTAGCACGTTTTCTTCGGTAACAGCCGTCAAAGGGCGACCGCTTCTTTCGTCATCCCCCAAAGTTGGTCGACCGCGCTTGAATTCGTTATACCAACGATACACGGTTGCCTTGGAAGGGCCTTCATCCATGAATGCCATTTGAAGTCTATCGTACGATTCATCCGGTTTCAGGCGACACTTGAAATCGTATAAAATCATAGCTCTAAAATGTTCCCGGCGCAGATCCATATTTCAGTGAGACACAATACTTTGAATTAACTCGCAAAAAATGTGGAGGGAAATTTTGAAATTGGAACTTACTTATTTTTACTTATAAATAATCATATTTTCGAAAAACATTATAACTGGCCAGTCTCCCATATATAAAAACTTTTTTTCGCAATACTTTCTGAGGGGCCTGATATTCTTAAATTTTCTAATTTTCCGCGAGATTTTCATTTTTTTTCTTTCATAAGAACCTTCTCCTAACAATAACAAACACAACAAAAAAAGAATTAGCGAAATCTGTCCAGCCGTTCACGCGTGATGCCGTGACCAAGGGAAATAGGGATTCATTTTTATGTATGCAAATATTATTAAAAGTATTACGTTGGAGGAAAAAAAAGTTTTCTCCGGAGAACTTTCGGCGGGTTCACTGAGCCGGGTTATTCGGACAGTGAACGGAGGCATGTCTAATGCCGCCGTCGGGGGCTTGGCTTAACCGCCTGGCCCAGAGGAAGGCCACCTCTAAGATAAAAAACCACCCAACCCTAAGTTTAGAGGCGCGGCGAGAGGGTGAATGGCTGGAGGGAGTCCAGTCGTTAGCGCTTCCCCTGCAGAGCACCTGCCGCACTCTGCAGTATATAGGCTTACCGGGCATCTCGGCTCTGTCCAGTGGACTTCACAACCGATATCTACTCGTGGGATTTGATATGGAAGAAAAAAAAAACAATAAAAAGACGAACGAAGTGCCGATTGTTCTGGTGGAGCAATTGGCGGTGGCCGCGGTGTCGGACTCTGACACTTCAGATGGGATGAGTGTGGCGAGCGTTGCGAGCATAAGCTCTAGACGCTCGCGCACTGAAGGGGAGATGGGTGAGCGTTTTTGGAGAAAACGCTCACATAGCGATAAGGAGAGGCGCCAGAAGGAGTCAGGGCGCTCTTCTAGCGAGGAGAATGCGCCTGTAGCGGCTAAAAAGCGCACGGGCAAGAAGGAGCAAGGTGGCGTGATGGCCCCTCCGAAAACGACGCGCGACCCTCGAGGGCGCTTCCTGAAGCGCCCGGATACCCCAGCACCAAGCGGAGTGTCCGGTGACTCGGGAGGCAGCCAGGTAGAGGACGCTCCAGCCGAGCCCAGGCGGGAGGAGATCGGCCTGGGCTTAGGCTCCAACAAGGCGGAAGCGAACGCTGCCAAAAGGGCGCAGCGGAAGGCTGCCGCAGCCGACGCGGTGGCTGTGTTTTTTTTTTTTTTTTAATTATTGGGTCTTTAATTTTAATGTCAGTGTTTTGCCCTTTGGTTTTAGGTTAGGTTAGGTTAGGTTAGGTTAGGTTAGGTTAGGGTAGGTTAGGTTAGGTTAGGTTAGGTTAGGTTTTTTTTTTTTTAAATTTTATTGGGTCTTTTATTTTAAGTTAGGTTAGGTTAGGTTAGGTTAGGTTAGGTTAGGTTAGGTTTTTTTTTTTTTTTTTTTTTTTTTTTTTTTAAATTATTGGGTCTTTAATTTTAATTTTAATGTCAGTGTTTTGCCCTTTGGTTTTAGGTTAGGTTAGGTTAGGTTAGGTTAGGTTAGGTTATGTTAGGTTAGGCTAGGTTAGGTTAGGTTAGGTTTTTTTTTTTTTTTTTTTT